>CM066739.1:71188058-72438058 GCA_033961575.1 Aselliscus stoliczkanus | reverse complement strand
CTTGTTGTTAGGAGCATGTGCTCTCACCAGCTGAGCCATCCTGCCACCTGCTGGCAGCTCAGCAGCAGCTCAGATCGGGAGCAGCGTCACTGGCCCATGTGGGAATCGAACCAGCAGCCCTGCTGCTCAGAGCTTGCACTCTTAAGCTAACTCTTAACCAACTGAGCCACTCGGCTGGCCCCATTGTTCCATTTCTTAATTTTGCTGGTTACCTCTACTGGTTAGCTTAAATCTAAAACTCATAAGTAGGAAGTAGAGAAACTGTAGTGGTTCACTATCAATATAGAGCAAATTCACTTCTTTAGCCTGTTACTGAAGGTGGCTTCTTTCCTATCTTCTTTTATCGCTATTTCCCAATACAGTATTCTCTGTCAGCCAGATTTATAACCAACCTCCTGTCACAGACACACGCCCACACAAATATACTTCCACATGCTTATACAGTGTTCATTCTAGACTTTGTCATTTTATGTCATTATTGCTTTTGCCTGAAATGTGCTCCTTTTTTCCCTTAAGCAATTCTACAAGAGCTAGCTTAACATTTACCTTACATATTGTTCATTTTGATATTCATTCATTTATCCCATCAATAATTATCAAATATCAAGTAACTATACAATAGTACTACCCCAGATGCTATGTGGGCTAGAAAGAAGCATGATACATGATTTCTGCCCTGAAGTAATTATAATCCAGTTGGGGACATAATATAAACATCTGAAAAGTAAACAACAGTGTAGGAGTTATTTATCAAAAGGTAACAACATGGGCCGGCCGAGTGGTGTGGTGGTTAAGCGCTGGCTTGGGAAGCCAGCGGCCCCGGTTGGCCTCACATGTGAGGGCCAGTGACACTGCCCTAAAAAAAAAGGCAACAACACAAGAGAAGTTGTATGGCAAGTGCATGGTTAGGCACATGCTTCCATGATTACTAAGGCAGAAAATGGGAAATGTCCTTTAGTTCCCATTTCAAGTCATTATGGCCTTGCTATTAACTGCCTGGAAAGAAAAACTGGAATATTTGTGAATAGCTCTAATGACTAGAACATTATGCAGAAACGAAAACTTGATATTTGGCATAAGAGAAACTATATAGTAAATTGTTCGGAGATAATTGATTATTCATATGGGAAAAACAAAGTAAAATTAGGTCTCCACATCATACCATGCACAAAAATGAATTGTAGTAGATTAAAGACCAAAGGGTAAAAATCAAAACTTTAAAGTTTTAGAAGTAAATATAGGAAACCATCTTTAGTATTTTTCTTAAAAGAATTTCTTAAGACAAAAACATAAACCCTCAAGAAAAAGACTGATAAATATGATTACCTTAAAGTAATGGTCTTTTCCAAAAAGACAGCAATAAAAAGTGAAAACATAAGACAGATGGAGAAAATGTATATCTGCAATGCATATAACCTACAAAGGCTTAGTACCTACAATATAAAAATAACTCGTAGTAAACAAGAAAAGAGCAAACAATCTAAGAAACCAAAAGGCATTTATGTGTTTGTGTATATGTGTCTTGCTCATATATGATGCTCAGCCTTACTAGTAATCAAAGAAATACAGAACAAAACCAGAGTAAGATATAACATCACACACATTCAAATTGGCAAAAAAAAATTTTTTTTTAATTTGAGGGAAACAAATTTGGCAAGGATGCAGAGGAAAAGAACTCTGCTGGCAGTATAGACTGATAAAACCATTGTGAAGAGCAATTTGGCTATAGTTAGAAAGTACAAGTTCTACTCCTAGATATGTGCCTAGGTATCTACTCCTAGATATGTGCTTAGAGATACATAAGAACAAAAACACAATATTCATTGTCATATTGTTGCAAATAGTGAAAAACTGGAAAAAGCCTTAAGTACCTGTTGACAGGACAAGAGATAATTAAATTGAAGTGTATTCATGCAATGGACTACTATACAGCAGAGAAAACAGACCAGGAGAATCGGCACAGATAAATCTCAAAACCCTAATATCGAGTGATAAGAACAAGTTGCAGAAAGATACAAACAATATGTTATTTATATAAAGCTTAAATACATGCAGAATAATTCTGTTTGTTTATGGAAACACATATAAAGGGTAAACACCAAGATCAGGATTGTGGGTACATCTGAGAAAGAATAGGAGACAATAGGATTAGGGAAGGTCTAATGTTTGACAAAGCTGGGCGATGAGTAAGGGTGTTTGTTAAATTTTTCTCTGTGCTATTTTGTATGCTTGAAATATTCAATAATAAAAAGAGAGAGAAATAATAACCTGAAGTCTCAGCTAGGTTAAGAGACTTATCTGAAGTTACACGATAGATGCAAGAAAACACCAGGATTCAAACCCAGTCATATGCTTCCTGATAACCAGCTGTTTTTATTTTTCTCTTTAAGTGTTCTTTAATTAATACCGTATTTCCCCGAAAATAAGACTGGGTCTTATATTAATTTTTGCTTCAACAGTCTACATTTATTTATGTACAAAAACCTACATTTATTCAAACAGTCATGTCTGGCTGACGATCTTAACTGGGGCTTATGTTTGGGGCAGGGCTTATATTACAAGCACCCTGAAAAATCATGCCAGGGCTTATTTTCTGCTTAGGTCTTATTTTCAGGGAAACACGGTATTGTCTTACTAGTTTCTTTGTAAGTCTTTAATGTAGGGGTAAAAATCTCTGAAGCAGGGATTCCCTCTTCTGCTGAAACATTCATTACATCGAGTACATTGCAGGCATTCAGTAAGCAACCAGCGGCTTGATTGCCATCTCAAGTGTAATGTGTAGGAATATGATTTATGGTCGGTATATCTGCATCTAAGTAATAATGAAGCATGTAATGACAGAATTTTACTATTATAATCTCTCGTGAGTTTGGGTGTTAAATTGATCAGTCTGCATCCTGAAAGGAAATGGCAAGAGCTTTTAATTTCCTCTGTCAACTGTCTGAGAAATACATTATATTTTCACTGTTGTCACTAGAGGACTCCACAGACTGGCAAGTGGTACATTTATAGTTTTCTGTTTATTATCATAGGTATCATGACGGGAGTGTTTTATTCAGTTTCAACACTATTAAATCAAATAATACTGACATATTATGAGGTAAGTTGCTGTCTATATTGTTTTGCATGCCCGGCCAAAAATTTTTCTTTAGCAATAGAATAGAATTCCTGTTAGCATGATCATAAGATTAAAGATTTATGACCTTATTGCTGTAAAAGGTTCATATTTGTTTTAATTTAGAATACATTTAATCCAATTTATAAAACACACAAAACAAAATACAAAGCAGAAGTTATTGCTTTGACAATACCTAAGTCTTCTTTTTATTCTTTTTTTTTTTTTTTTTTTGAGGGCAGTGTCACTGCCCCTCATATGTGGGACCTGAACCGGGGCCGCTGGCTTCCCAAGCCAGCGCTTAACCACCGCGCCACTCGGCCAGCCCTTTTTATTCTTTTTTAAACAAATAGTGTGACTGCTTATATGGAAAAAGGCAAAAAAAATTTAAGGGAAACCAACATAAATATAATGAAGTAAATATCAAGTTCTGATCTCTCTTTGTTTTTAAAAGGAGAAAGCAGTTGTAATGTGTAAAAGCTATCAGATTAACTTCATTTGTTAATTACTTAAGAATTCTAACTAAAATTATTGTGCTTCTAATTATGGAGGATCAAGAAAATGTTCTTTTTTTATTTCTCCCATATTATAGGGTGTTTTTAATTCTGGTTTTATTGACCTCTTTTTTTTGTTTTTGTTTTTTTTTTTTTTGAGGGCAGTGTCACTGGCGCTCTCATGTGGGACCGAACCGGGGCCGCTGGCTTCCCAAGCCATCGCTTAACCGCTGCGCCACTCGGCCGGCCCATAATTCTGGGTTTTGTTTGTTTGTTTGTTTTGTTTATTGAGGGCAGTGTCACTGGACCTCACATGTGGGACCCGAACCGGGGCCGCTGGCTTCCCAAGCCAGCACTTAACCACTGCGCCACTCGGCCGGCCCCCATAAGTCTGGTTTTAATACAGAATGTTCTTTGTATGTGCTTTACCTGACCCCCACCCCTCCCCATCCTAAAACACATACTGAATCTTTCTATTCTATTCTATTAAATAATTATATCTGATTATTTCCATTGACTGAAAAGGTACGGGAATGTGAAAGATCTGTTTAACATAGAAGTTTCTGATTAACTACTTATGAAAATTCTTTTAAGGGAGAAGAAGTGAATGCTGGAAGGATTGGGTTAACACTAGTAGTAGCTGGAATGGTGGGCTCCATTCTTTGTGGCTTATGGCTAGATTATACCAAAACTTACAAGTAAGTAAAATGTATGGTGTACAGCCTAAGGTATTTTGGTTTTAAAGGAAATTTTACTTTTTATTTTAAGAAATTTTGAAAGTGTTATTGGGTTGTCGGAAAAGTCATGACGCATTTTTGCAATGAAAAACATAGAAAAAATATGTCATGACTTTTCCGACAACCCAATGGTACCAAAAGATTTGGGTTCTAGACACTCTTGGATTCCCTTCTCTTCTGAATGTTTTTGTTGTCTGTATATTGTCTTATTTTGTTGGTCATATTTATTTTGACTTTGAGAATTGCTTACCTTATGAACCTTGTTCCCTCTAAAATGATACTCAGACATACCACTTTAGTAAGGGACCATTTCTATTCTAAAAAGAATCCCTTTCTGAGAAATAGTTGACTTCTGACAGAGACTTTATACTACTCTTTTCTTATGTTGTGAGCTTAAAAACAAACAAAAAGTTGTTCTTTCCTATCAAAAAATTATTAGTGAGCATAAGGCTTCTTTTGCTAAAAAGTTTTTGGTTAAAATGTCCCCAAACTATAGCACCACTTAACTGTAATATAATACGTAATATGAAAACACTATATTAATTGTACATCTATATGGAAACAGCAAAATGCTAATACAAAAGAAAAAGTGAGTAACTGGGAGACTGAGAAAGGGGTTTCAGAGGCAGCAACTTTTACACTAAACCTTAAAAAACTAGCTACGTTTTTTAACAGGTAGAAAATTTCCATCTGCTTAGGAGGAATGAATGAATGAAATTGAGAATGAATGAATAGAATGGAATAAAATAAATGCATGAAATATGGAACTTTGTCCTTTGTTCCTTCGAGGCCCAAGATACGTTTGATACCATTATCAATGGTAGCTAGAGTGAAACCCATTAAATTTATAGATGAAGGGGGCATATGTAAAGGATTAAATTTATTAATAGCCTTTGTTCCATTATATAATTAGAAATTTGATAGGTATAGAAATGTGTTCTTTGTTGCCCTAGCTTTCTTCTCAGGATAACTGCCATGCATTCACCAAACTCCTGTTACGTGCATTGCTCTTAACGAGGAATTGTGGCAAAAATAATGGTCCCTGTTGTTAAAACATTTGTGGTCTAAATGGGGAAAAGAAGGCATTCACATATGAAAATTTAGATAATAATATTACAGACTAAAATATATGTTGTAAGTCCAATAGATCTCAAGTTCCAATTAGGTAGTAAAATGATAAGGGAGTTTGGAAGAAACAATGTGTAAGCTTCAGTGGTTACAAAAGGAATTTTGGAAGAGGTGGAATTTGATCTGAGTCTTGAAGTACAGATAGGGAACTATCCCATTTAGAGGCATAAAAATGATTTTATCCATACAAATATTCCTTCCTGTCAGCATTGGATACGGTGTGGGTTTGGTTTTCTGCTGCTGTTGAATCTTCAATTTAAGCTGTGCTTTGGTGGAAACATTTTCCATAGATATGGAAAACCTAATCTTGAAAACCAAAGAATTTATTACTGTATGGACAGAGCAATGGCTACCTGCATGATTTTTATGTGCCTTGGAATATCAGACAAAATTACTAACTTTTTTTTGTTTTTGTTTTAGACAGACTACTGTGATAGTTTACATTTTGTCTTTTTTTGGAATGGTTATATTTACTTACACACTGGACCTTGGATACATTTTGATCGTGTTTATTACTGGAGGGGTGCTTGGGTAAGCATCAAATTTGCTTAGGAGGAATGATAGCATGCTGTTAGAATTCTGAAATATTGTTACTGTGGTTTTTAATTTTTAATTTTAAGTTCATCCAATAGTTCTTTAATATTTTAAACTATAAAGAATTCATCCTGTGCAAATAAATGTGTACATTCTTTGGAAATATAAAAAGTAGTTTAAAATTGTTTTTTGGTATATGTAGGTGGATATACCAAAAATGGATAAGCTTTACTTAGTCCAAGTAACTTTAGTTAGAAAGACAACTGTCTTAGAAAACTAGAGATAAATTTTTCTCCGGGAAAAAAAAAAAAGGAATTGTTTTGCTTTTCAGTTCTTATCACCTTGGGCTGATTGGTGAACAATAAGTGTCTTACTTTCACGTACCAACTTCAAAACATTTCCTTACTTGATCATTAGAATAGGCCTGAGAAGTAGAACGAGTGCCTCAATATATGGTATTGTCATTCTGTTAATTCTTTCTATAATTCTGGATTTATTTTTCTAGTTTCTTCATGACCGGTTACCTCCCCTTGGGTTTTGAATTTGCTGTAGAAATCACTTACCCCGAATCTGAGGGTACTTCATCTGGTCTTCTTAATGCTGCCGCACAGGTAAACCTCTGATTTCTCTTGCACCTGAGGTGATTCATTTACTGAACGAACATACCCATGGATAATGAGTTTGGCCCTAGTTTTGTTTTAAAAATTCCGCCTTTCAGTGAATGTTTCTAGAAGCCAAATCATATGAATAAAACAGCTAAGAAAAGTCTTGGGGAAAACATTACACTTATTTTAAAGAAGAGAACCTGATACAAAATTATTCTTTCTTTTTAATTTTAGATATTTGGAATTTTGTTCACGTTGGCTCAAGGAAAACTCACATCAGAATATAATCCGAAGGCAGGAAACATTTTCCTCTGTGTTTGGATGTTTGTAGGCATCATTTTAACAGGTATTAATAATTTAGGGTACTTTTGTGGCAAAGGTACTTGAATCATGTTGTCTTTATGTTTAATTTTCATGTATATTGATTCTGAATGGCTTGGCAGAACTCAAGAAAAACAAATGAGATAAAAAGGACATTACAGTAATACCTTGGTTTGTGAGCATAATTCGTTCTGGAAACAAACTACTCATATTGCAAGACATTGCTCGTTTACCATGTTAAAATATATTAGAAATGTTTGCTCATCTTGCGGAACATTCGCAAACCACATTACTCGCAATCCAAGGTTTTACTGTATTTGTTTTCTTCTAAGGATATGAATCTATTGATTTGTTTTTCAGGTTTCAAATTCAATACAATTACTATACATAAAAACAAAACTGTTATAACAAGAACCAGTCAAGACCTGGAGTGGGCAGACCTAGCCTCAAGTTCTGATTATGCTGCTCACTAACTGTGTGACTTTAGACAAGTTACTTAACCTCTGAAGTACTCCTGACCTCATTTATGTAATGGGGTATTTAAAAACCTACCTTAGAGAGTTGCTGAGAGAATTAACTGAGGTCATTCACGAATAGCTGCTGGTACAGTGTCTGGCACCTTGGACGTGCCTCTCATGTTAGCTATTATTATAAAGTGGTGATGGGGAGAAGTCAGACAGCATGTAGCATGGTTAACCAGTTCTTAGACTTCTTAGCTACAATCGGAATAGGCATGGGCAGGAATGAGAATAGTGCCCAATCCCCAGAATAAGAGCACGTTAAAGAGCTTTTATCCACAGTTAGGCATGTAAAGCTAAAAATGGACTTTGCAGCAAGACTTCTGGCCAGCAGTGCTCTCCAGCATGTTTGCTTCTACTGCTATTTCACTTGGTTCATTTCTTTCTGCATCCCTTTACCAGGATGAGAGACAGATCTATGAGAAAGACGTGAAGCGAGCCTTCTTTTTATGTTTATTGAATACCTGATCATTCTTTTTGAAACCCCAAACATGAGATCTTACCAGTAGCAAACATTTATTTTGGAAATACCCAACCTCCTAAGGTCACTGTCATTCACTCAGTATGTTCAAAGATATGGTGACTGTCACCTGTGTGCTCCAAGAAAAAAAATCCCACCATAAGGGAGTTTTTCTCCCGTTCTCTTCAGTTAGCAAAATAAAACATACAAAACCGTGAAACATGTAATACGTTAACTGCCTTAACTACTTGTCACGTCCTGCGTGGCAAGGGCAAGTGGGACACGAGAGGGGCGACGCAGATTAAGGAAAAACAAGAGACAGAAGAAAGATAAAAGCGAGACCAAGGGACTCAGCCAAGGACGTCTGAGCCCAAGGGACTCAGCCAAGGAAGACTGAGCCCCGAATCGGGTCAGCGTATAGCTTTTATTGAGAATTTTCAAGGAACCAAACTGTAACAAATCATTAACAGTGGTTTGTAGTTCTCAGGATTTACACAGTCCTCTACTCCCCTGAAAGTGCTCTTTCCAGGGTGTACTGTGACTTACTCTTCCGTTAAAGGATTACCTTGTCTTTATTATGATAATTGCTATGAAACCCAGACTCGGTTTCTGTAAGTCACCTAAAGAATGTTTACTAAAGCTATCTTGACTATCTAGAAATCATCCTAAATTCTAGCAGTTAAACACAATCATAAAACTCACAGTATACTTGAGCTATACCAAAAGACTAGGAGTGGCTGCGTTTAAGGTAAAAGCATCTAAAATCTATTCGTTTGTAAATAACAATACCTAGCAACCAAAAGGGTTTCACACCTCTCTTATCCTACAGAGGGCTGCATCCCTTTCTCAAAGCTTCAGTATCTGCTGCTGCAACAAGGCACTGGGCAAAGGAATTCACACAAGGCTGATTAACAAATCCATGGTCAGCAGATGTCTTAGAGCTGCCTCTTACCCGGAACTCTCATGGCCTGAAGACTTAATCTTCCAGGAGACTATTCACAGTAGGGCCCTTAGGCAAATGCATCAGCTTCTCACAGGCCTGAGTTTTCTGGCCTGAGTTTGTCAGAGGTCTGTGCCTCAGTTTCCAAGGGGCTTGAGTCCCCAATATCTCAGTTCAGGGGTTCCCCACGGAACTACCGCCTGGCTTGGGTTGTCTCCCCACTTTTAGGAGATCTTACCCGTCCTTGGCTGCGTAGTTAGCTCATTGGGGCACCACAGGAACATGTCACAAGTGTAGTGAATATATTGTCTCCTATAGAAGAAAAGGCACATGGGTTCATAGAGGCAGGAGATATTACATGACCAGCCATAAGGCAGCACCCCTAATATCCAGTGCTGAGCAGGGCAATGTGGCCTTGTCAGACACTGGGTTGCTATCAGCTTCCCACAACTACTGATCTGTTATACAAATAATTCCATGTTGGTTCTTAATGTCCAAGAAAATAACATACATCTAATTATCAAATAGAGTGTTATTGTTGAGCCAAAAAAGGGAGCAGTTTTGAATTGTTTTTGCGTTATTTTTATAATCATATTCATAAATGTCAATTCAAACAAATCAAGTCTAGAAAATTAAGTGAAAAAAAGATCTTTAAATAGTTTTAAATTGATACTTTTACCATCTAAAAATGCTAAGTATTAGTTTCTCTCACATGTTAAGTATTTTACTGGAGAAAGTGTGTTAGATTTTTATAGCCAGTAGTCATTTGTATAAACAGGATAGGGGCTGGGAAATTCCTGAGGTGTGATGAAGGTGGTAACTTTTTTTTTTTCCCCTTTGGTATCTTTTCTTTTTACATTTTTTTTCCCTAGAATTGCTGGGAATTCTTGCTTTGACATATGAATTAGCATTTGAATGCAGTGCATTTTGCTTTCTAGTAATGACAGCTCTCTGTAAAACTCATTTGTCCTTAGCCCATTTGCATCCATTGAAAAAAGTGAGTGATAATAACATTCACAGTGTTCCTAAATTCTGTAATAAATATTAATGATAAAGAAATATACATTTTCTCCCTATAAAAAAAATGAGTAGCTTCTTTGATTTGGAAAATTGTACAACATTGTAGAGCTGATCAGTCAATGGCAGTCATTGCTGTGATTTAAAACAGTGTTTCAATATCTAAAAACTTTTAAATGTGATCTCATTACACAACATCACCAGTTTCTTCAAAGTCATTTAGATGCATTCAGAAAGGTGATATTTACATATATTCAGTTAGCTCAATGTAAATATCTGAATTTCTAGAACATTGGTATCAGTAAGGGTGCAGAAGAACAAGAGGCGGTGTGGATTTCCAAGGAAGCATTAAACTAACTTTCAGGACAGCGACTTTACTTTAATCTTTTATTCTGCTTTGCTTTATGACTGATTGTTTAACTACCACAAACTTTTCTTTGCTTATTTTACATCCCCTTTGAGCAGGCTGTGGCTTTAACTACCACTTACACTAGTAACTTCCACATCTGTGTCTCCAGACCCTGATCTTTTTTACATTTTAGACCAGTATGTCCAATTGTATATTTATCTCCAGACTTGGATGTTCCATGAGTATCTTATACTCAGCCTGTCCAGGACTGAGCTTCCCATCTTCCCACCATATCTATTCCTCTTGTCTTTTCGTTTCAACAACTAGAATCACCATCTATTCAATTACCCAAACAAGAAAACTCAAGTCACCCACTTTTTTCTTTCTCTTCCCTCCATTTTTCATATACTGTCAAACCACCAAGTCTTATTGGTTCTACTCTAAGATTTCTCTGAAGCCTGTCTCTATATCTCTGTTTCTCATGCTCACGCCTCTCCATCTCTCAGCAGGACCAAAGCCTCTTAACTGACCTTCCTGCCTCTGGTCTTGTTGTCAGCAGTCATCCTCCACATAGCAGCCAAGTGGAGCACCCTAGTATGTAGGCCTGATAGTGCCCTCCCCCATCAGACGCAGTGTGAAGCCTCACACAGTGTACTTGACACCTATCAACCCAGCTTCGCATCCTGCCACCTCTCTCTCATACTTGATGGTTCAATGATCCCAGACTACCTCTAGTACCAAGAATAGGCTATACTCTTCTGGTCTCACTTTCCTTGCATCTACTGTATTCTGCCTGCCTACTATGCTCCTCTCTCCTCTTATCTGCTGGACAAGCTCCTACCCATTTTTCAAATTGCATTTCAAATGTGTCTCTGGCAAGCCTTCCCTGATTTCCTTTGGCTGTCACAGGCATTTTTTTCTCCCATGCTCCCACTACACCTTGTACATACCTGCATTATTGCAGTTATCCTACGGTGTTATAATTGTTTGTATGTCACTATTTCCCTAGATTGGAGGCTGCTTTAGGGAAAGAATTGCACTTTTTTTAAATCTTTGTATCTTTGTTTCCTAGCATCCTGTATTTCTTCTCTAATAAGTGACTTGCTAATTAAGTTAATGGCTTAGAGAGGTACTATTTTTTCATGCTATGAAGATGATATTGAATATTATGGTACTGTAGTATGCTGAATTTGACAATATCAAAAAAGACTGCAGGGGGCTGGCTGAAGTGGCTCAGTTGGTTAAGAGCTTGCTCAAGGATGCAAACTCTGAACAACAGGGTCGCTGGTTCAATTCCCTCATGGGCCAATGATGCTGCGCCCAAGCTGAGCTGCTGCCGAGCTGCCAACAGGTGACACGATGGCTCAGCTGGTGAGAGCACGTGCTCCTAACAACAAGACTGCCTGTTCGACATGGTGGTGGGCTACACCTGCCCACAACTAAAAAGACTGAACTCGGCACCTTGTGCTGAGCTGCCACCTGGATGGCTCCGTGGATAGAGCGTGCGCTCTTAACAACGAGGCTGCTGGTTCGACTGCTGCATGGGATGGTGGCTACGCCCACCCGCAACTAATTGAACACAGCACCTTGAGCTGAGCAGCGCGACTGGACTTGGAGCTGAGCTTGCTGCGCCCTCCACAACTAAGATTGAAGGACAGCAACTTGGCTGTGCCCCTCCCCCAATTCCCCAACACTGTTCCCCTCCCCCAATTCCCCAATAAAACCTTAAAAAAAAAAAAACTGCACAGCTTAGAGAAAAGTATATTCATGCATACTCTATGGTAACTCCTTTGATGCCTCTCTGTTTCAGCATTAATCAAGTCTGACCTGAGAAGACACAATATAAATATAGGAATTGCAAATGGCAATATCAAAGCTGTAAGTAATATTTTTATAATTATACTAGTGAGAAATGTGTTCATAGAATAAGTGTGAAGCCAATCTAGTCAGCACTCTTTTTATTCCTGAGCCAACTGTTGATCTGTTATAATGACATATGCCAGATGCTCTAAATCTTTTATCTTCTGATTCTTTCTACAGGTACCAGTTGATAGTCCTACAGATCAAGAATCAAAAACTGTTACGATGTCCAAACAGTCAGAATCAGCAATTTAAGGTGAAAGGAAAAGTTAATATCATATAACACTTGAGCGGTGAGGTTTGGTTTATAGGTTATGGAAGATGGACACATACTTGAAAGTTATTATATGACCCTAAATGCAGTTATGGTTTTGCTTAATTGTGAAGTTAAGCAATATTCTGCTTGAAATACTTTTACTTACCTCATTTTAACACTACCATTTATCTAACGCGTGTCCCATTTTTAGTCTTATAGTGTCGATCTGAAAGTAATCTTCTCGACATTTATTTTTTCAGAAGTGTTCTTTTTTTTGTAGAAAATAAAAGCTTTCAAAGCTTTTTTTTTTTTTTTTAGCTGAGCCATCCTGCCACCTGCTGGCAGCTCAGCGGCAGCTCAGCTCGGGCTGGGCATCGAACTGCTGTTGCTCAGAGCTCAGCTCGCACTCTTGAGCGAGCTCTTAACCAACTGAGCACTCGGCCAGCCCTCAAAGCTTTTAAAATGATAATTTAGAGATCTAATCCCTTAAGTCACGTAAGAGTACATGCAATTTATATATAAAAATATCCAGTACAACCAAGTGTGCAATCTGTTGCTAATTGGCTCCCTTTCAGTTGTTCTGACCAGCTGTGCGAGCCCCCTCGGTGTGAGCGCAATGTAGCAACAGGACACTAGTAACCCACCAAAGGACAGTGTGGGGCTGACACTCCCAGATGACCACTGTGATTTTCCTCATATTTTCTTTTTATAAAGTGCTTTGTAACAGGTACGGTCAGTGGCCATGAAAACTATTCTGTGTAAAGTCTGAACCCATGACTTTGGTCTTAGACTTATGTTTCAATTAGCTAAGGAGCTAGACACAGCCTCTTTATCTTGAGTATTATGGTATAAATGCTAACACTATATTTGTTTTACTCTTAATTTAAATAGTTTTGTACCCATTGGCTTTTTTACCCACTCTTTTTTTTTTCAATATATAATTTTCGGGTAAGAAAATTTCATTGTATGTTTTACTGGCTTTTCCATGATGTCTTATATCATCATATCGTACACTTTTGCCTTGAAGAAAAGGACATCTGTGCTCAGCCTAAGTATTCCCTTTTAGTGGAGACCTCTTCAAATGCCGTCTGTTCTAATTCTCTGCTGTCAGTTTTTATGACGATTCTCCTTTGAGAAACACTGTGCCCAGGTCCACGCTCCCTCGGTTCGTTGAGGGAAACGATTCTTGTTTTCACCACAGAGTGTACAGGCTCCATACTTCAGGAACAGTCGCGTCCACACGCTCAGGATAAGGAAAATAGGACCAAATGTGTTCCCACAGTGCCTACCACTGCGTTTTGTTTACAGTGAGAATTTAAATGTTGCTCCCGTCCAGACTCTCAGAACTGATAAGGGGATATCTTAGAGTGATGATATTTAAGCTGCCATGGTATTTACGTCATGTCCACATCAACAAAAAGAAGCCAATCAGGTCTATACCTTGAGGTGAACCAGCAGTTCCGATTTGGGCCTAGTATATGCTTTGCTGCTTCTACTGAAATGATAACACTCTGTGTAATCTGCTGAGAGTAAATACGTAGACTTACTCCTGGAGAAGGTGTCCCCGGAACAGCTTAGCCGGGGATCAGGAACTCCAGCTCTGTGTCCTGGATCTGCCTCTGAGCTGCCCCTGGAACTTGCTGGGCAGCATGTTTTGCATCTATAGAATGCATGTGTTCAATTAGATCGCAAGTTCTGTTTTGAATTTGAAGTGCCGTTCATCGTGGGGTAGACCAAATCATTGTACCACAGGAACTTAAAATACAGCTAGAGAAATTCCCTGGGTAATTTAAATGGTGATTGTTGCTTTGTGGATGCAGGGAAATTAAAATCTGTGTTTAGTTTTTTATTCAGAAGTACAAGCAGAATATGCCGACTCATTAACTTCCTTGTCTATTTACATCACAGGTTCTGTGGACAAAAACATATTTTAAGGTTCCTCCTCTACATAATTATTTTTATTTTTAAACTGTGTTGTTTAAAATAATCACGTGCTTGTTGAATTCCTGTAGTTTTGAACAAATTATAGATAAAAATTAGAATACTTTATTTCTGAAAAGTTGATACACATATGTCATGTGTGGTTTTCCTTGTTGATTAGAAAAAGGATAAAATAGGATGTGACAAAATGCAAAATGAATTGAAAATTTTTTTGTATTTTTTTTTTTATAGCTGAACCATCCTGCCACCTGTTGGCAGCTCAGCAGCAGCTCAGCTCGGGCTGGGCATCGAACTGCTGTTGCTCAGAGCTCAGTTTGCGCTCTTGAGCGAGCTCTTAACCAACCAAGCCACTTGGCGAGCCCTATTTTTTCTGTATTTTGAATTAAAGTTGTCTGTAACATGTCAAACAAATGTCAGATAATTGTGTCATATCTTTCGGAAATGGAACTGGGTAACCAATACTTGTGTAAATTTTAATTAGATGATTTTAGAAAGAAATTGGATGCTTTCAATAGCTGTTGTGCTTATAACTGTTGCAGATACTGCTTTTTTGTCTTTTGTGACTATGAGAGAAATGTCTTTGAAAATATGTTTATGTGTTGCTGGAGTATTGCTGGAAGAAGGCCCATCTGAATTTTTGCTCTTGTTGTAGTTATCTGTACACTTGTTCTTCAGTGTTTCAGACTTGAAATAAATTTATTTTTTTAATGTTAATTTTCTTGGGCTTTTTTTTTTTCTCTTAAGTTCTGTTACTTAGGTGCACATGGGGAGTGGAAAGGGATTGTAAGATTTCCAACTGGGCCAAGGAGGGAAGCTTTGGTTTGTGGAACTAAGTTAGCAGTTGCGAGGGCCCAATGCCCCTCCTTATTGCGGTGCCTGTCCCCGCACTGTGCACATGGGCTGCCTCCAATGCGCCATCACGGGGATGCTACACCTAAGCTTCCGACTGTCCTCTGTCTTTTTTTCCTGGTACCATGTGCCTGTATGGTACCTTATATCCTATAGTATGGGTCATTTTTCCTCAAGGCCCTGCCAATCAACATAATGAAAACAATCTACACGTTTCTTCACTGAAAAATGGGGTATGATAAACCTTCTTATTCCCACAGGCAGAACTGGGTAGTTTATTAAGGAGGCCAAAAAGAAGAGAATTGGTAGCCGCAAAGGAAGATGCTACCTCCTATATAAATGGTAAGCCATAAAAATCTGATACAACCACCTCTTGTCATACCATTTTAATTCTATCGTTCAAGGTGAGGTTTCCAGCTTTATTTAGTTTCACAAATAGCTACATGTTGAGGCAAAGTCATGAAACTGAAATGTAAAGTAATACATAGCATTTTATCTGTTACTATTTACCCTGTCACTAATAGGGTCTTTAAAACCTAAGCCTTTTCTCAGATCCCATTGAGAGTTAATAAAATTGCACTTAGATTTTCAGTGGGAAAAAACTACTTCCATCCAGGAAAAAAAAACCAAAAAAACAATTCTTAACTTTCACAACAGGCAAATATATATAAGTAAGTAACAGATTTCTGAAGCCAACTTTCCTGTAACCCACCTGCCCAGCCTCAGCTTCCCAAACCCATCATACTGCCCCTCTGCAAGTCAATTAGTCATTCCTGTAGGTGACAACCTGCCCTGTAGTGACTTCAGGGGCCTTGACAGGATCCTGTGCCTGAAAAATGCCTTTATGACATTTTTACAGGAGATAAAATGTTTTTGGGTCCCTAAAGGAGGTCGTAAAGTTTCAAAGCCACTGACCACCAAGAGAAGATATCTTCTCTTAAATTTGTACAAAGATCTAAAGATGTACAGAGAGCAGGTTTGACGAGGGAGGAGGAGATGGGATCTGGAGGCCCTCAAGCCTGGAAAAAGGAGAATGGGATTTGGGGTGGGGAGGTGCCGTAGGGGTGGGGAAATACTCAGGTAAGGCATCGGAGCTTCATTTTCCATTTAGACAAATGAAGAATTAGGCCTTGAACTAATCTTGGTACTCCTTTGGACTTCATTTCCATCATCTTAAGCCCATGATGAAATGGTGATTGTATAGAGAACAAACTGTCAGGAACTAGTAGAAACTTGATTTCTGGTTGGAGCCTCAAGATTTTGGTGGATAAATGCTGCTTGAGCATGCCTCTCTTGCTTGGGGAAACACCTCTGATTCTTCCAGGCACTGAAATGGCCCTGAAGCCCCTGAAATTAACTGATAGGTTACATTTTCCTAAAGTTTCATAATGCATAAAAGTGAGGCTGAAATAAGAGGGGCAGTGATTTCATTTTCAGTGAAAAGCCTAAATCTAAACACACTGACCCCAAACCAAGACAAGTAAGCTCTGGACCATTCTGGCTAGGGCAGGGTGTAGGGAGGGGTGGAGAGCGCATCCCAGGGCACAATCAGGAGATTCCTTTAGAAAAGAGGGCCCTGGAGAGGTTCCACATGGGCATGGATCCATTATCTGCAGACCTGTGCAACCTCAGCACTATTATTTATAAGACAGTTTCCTTGAATGGAGAGGTTATTTTGTTGCCTCTACTGCACTTGTGAGCCCTTTGAAAGCATCCGTCGGGCTATGTGGTATAAATACATGGCCGTGGGGGAGCCTGACATCTTAGGTGGGGAATCTGGCTGCCTATGGTGTTGGGAAAGTACTTCAAACCCTCTTTGTTTCTTTCTTTACTAAATAGGATAATAGTTTCTACCTTGCAGTTTTGAGGTGAGGATTACATTTTAAGTAGAAGGCATACAGGAGATCCTTAACAAATCAGATCCATTATTATTCTCTTGGTGAGAAAGAGTTTAAATAGGGACTTGAGAGGCACTTGACTGATTTGGGAGAACATGGTGTTGCAGTGTTTAACCTTGATGTTATTTATAGCAGCTGCCACTGAAATCATTTCTATCCACAGTATTTAGCCACTTCCTAACAAGTTCTCAGGTAATGTTGATGCTGCTGGTCCAGGGCCCACACGTTGAGAACTGCCACCCTGCCGGCCTTGCCTCCCCAGGCAGGCTGAGTGCACCTGCTGCCCTTTCAGGTGGGTCTACCTGGGCTTGGCACTCCCTCCCCACGGATGCTGCCCCTTGGCTGCCCCAGAAACACTTCCTCAGGCTTCATTGGAAATCTGACCTGGCTATTTTTTTCATTATCCAGATAGGAGGTTTTTGCATTTCCCCTGTGAAGAGGGCCCAGGTAGAGGTTTGGTTTCTCAGACACCCCCACAGCTCGGAGCCGGGCCAGTGCCTCTGTGACTGGCGGGAGGAATGCAGATGGCGCAGATGGCCCGTCTCCAGGCCATGCAGGACCACACACCACCAGACACCTGCTTCTGTGCAGAAACAAACTTCACTTGCCCACAGGAGCTCCGGGGAGGGCCGGGCTGAGTCCTACAGAGCGTCAGCTGTCCCACTTCCCTATCCGAAGGTTATCTTCCTCCCCCTCTTTTCCTTTGGATGGATTCCTTCAGCAAAGGTCTCTGCTGAGAAAAAGGGAGGCAGTTTTGTTCTTGGTGAAGGCAGCACTAACTATGCCTTGTCCCCACAGCCCTTTGGTGGCTTTCCTAAGCCAGGAAAGCAACCGACACCGTTAGCTGGTTTGGAGAAACGGTAGCAAGAAAGAAAAGAGACTGCC
Organism: Aselliscus stoliczkanus; assembly: GCA_033961575.1. Lineage (NCBI taxonomy): Eukaryota > Metazoa > Chordata > Mammalia > Chiroptera > Hipposideridae > Aselliscus > Aselliscus stoliczkanus. Next base: position 72,420,151 of record CM066739.1, on the reverse strand, counting down.
CTCAGGAATGGCATGAAATTGACCACTTTCAACAGGCAAAACACCTGAGCTTGAAGCTCGGGCCTCTTTCTCCTGAAAGAGGGAAAGAAAAACGCATGTGGTCTTGATTTTTATGCTCTAGGAATTGCCTAGTGATCCCCAGGATGGCCATGCTGGGTCAGACCCACACAGGACTCCACTTCCCTAGATTCCTCATTTCTGAAGTATCCAGTATTGGCTCGCCGAACTCTTCCTCTGCCTGTTTGTTTTTCTTGTATCATTTATAAGGATAATGAGTTGTATGATAAGGACTTCTTTAAATTATTTCTTAAAAGTCAAGACCTCCTCTGGGTTTCCATCCTGCAGGTTAATTATGGAAGTTGTTCGTTTAGTCATTCAACAAACATTTCACAGCACTTTGGGCCAGGGGTTGGGGTTGCAGCGCCAAGCGAGACCTGATGCCAACAATCACAGTCTGGTGAGACATATGGAGAATTTTACTGGTGAGAAAGTGCTAAGGATGGTCTGTGCTGGGTGTTGGGCATATCAGGGAGGATGAACTCTGAGGGTGGGGCTGTGATGGGAGGGGAGTGGTGAGGGGAGGCTGCATGGCTGATGTGCGAGCTGCCTGACAGGAGCATCTACCTACGTCCCTGGGAGACCTCCTCTAGTGTTCTATCTTTTCCCCACAGACCGGAGTTTCTGCCCTTGCAAAAAACTCCAAATGCACTTAAAAACTCCAAATGCACTTAAAACCTGGCCTTCCTAGTTTTTTTTTATTCTCAAGTTTCCTTCTGCACTGTCTCAGATGATTTTTCCTAAAGGACACAACAGCTGGTATATTTTGTGTGTTCCTGTCACGTCATCACCCTCTAGGGACAGGTGAGCTCTTCAGAAATGGGAAAGATTCTCCAGAATTTGGATGGTTTACAGGAACTCTATCTGGGCGGGGGGCCAGATCCCATAAACCCTTTCCAAAATTCAAGTTTAGTTTTCACAACAATAACCATGGCTGCTTATGATTTTTATTATATTTTTTAATTTTTATTGGATAACAGTGTGTTTTTTCCAGGACCCATCAGCTCCAAGTCAAGTCGTTGTCCTTCAATCTTAGTTGTGGAGGGTGCAGCTCAGCTCCAAGTTCAGTCGCCGTTTTCAATCTAGTTGTGGGGGGCGCAGCCCACCGTCCCATGTGGGAGTCAAACCGACAACCTAGTAGTTTAGAGTACATGCTCTAACCAACTGAGCCACCCGGCCACCCTGCTTGGTGATTTTTTAAATCAAGTAACAAACAAACAAAGTAAACAGACGTCCCCCCTCCCCCACACACACACAGATTGTTCAAGCCCATTCCCAGAAATTGATCCCTTAGACACAGGATGAGACCATGGAGCTTTCCACAAGCACCTATTTGGAGCACTGCCTGGGCTGGTGATGAGTAGGGCGATTCCTCCTGAAAATAAGGCTCTCAGGGCTTTGAGAGATCCTGCCAAGTCCCTGGCTTAGGAAGGAGCCCCGGATAACCAGCTGGGCCTGGCCCAGGGTTGGGGAGAGGGTTACTTCTGGCCGCTCTGCAGTAACATCACTGATCCATTAGCAAGCGATGCTGCTGAGTCTCCCAACCAAAGGGCCGGGGTTCCACTTTAGCAAGGGATAGTAATATGCTGCTGAAAGCATTATAATGCCCAAAGGCCTTCAACAACATGATCTCATGTGACCATTACACCCACCTGTCATGGAGGCAGGTTTTGGTTCATGTGACCATGGCAGCACCAAAAGATGGCTGGGTAGGGTTTCAGCATCACCCTGGCTCCCAATCCCTAACGCCTCCCAACACACCTGTAATCTAAGTAAAATGGTATATGTGCACTTGTAGACAATTTCCCAGCACCCTCAGTGCCTCCTATAAAAACTTCTGGAGTCTCACTGATTATAAGCATTTTGCAGAAAAGTAAACACAGACTCAGCTTTGCCCAAAGCTGCATAGCTAGAACAGAATAGAGCCAGGAACAGGGCAGATTCCCAGGGCAGGCCTCTCTCCTAGTGCATGCTGCCTCCTTGGAAAAGGTCAGACAACCCAAGTGGCGAGTGCCGGGTAGCAGCCCCAGCCTCAGGCAGGCAAGGTGAGGGCCAGTCTATCCTGGCGACCCAAGGGATGTATGTCTCCAAGGAGCAGTCAGCACTTACCAACCTGGAGGGGAGTCAGGCGCTGGCTGTCTTAGCCCTGGCACAAATCTGCCGCTGGCACTTCTGCTTCTCCACATCCAGGAGGGAGCTTCCTGCACCGCTCCACGGCACTGGGTCCCATGCAGACCCAGTCTGTCTGGGCAGCCCCCTTACTATGTCTAATCCCATCCTCTGGACCTTACAGAGAGGATCTGGGTCAGTCAGGGACGAAATTCCAGGCATATACAAGTGGACACTCTGGGCTTCTAATTATGGTGATGATCGTGAGCCACGCTGGTGAGTCCCAAATTTGGGGGTCCTTGGGAACTTTTGGCAAAGCAAAACGTCCCACGAACCACACCCATATCCCTGAGTCAGACCCCCAGAGAGAACTTGAGGTTCATATATGTTAGGTTCTCTCATGACAATTATACATTAAAGTTCAAAGCATACATTTATTCATGCTTTTCTCATGTTTATTTTAGCGATGGGTATGTAGTTTCAAGTCTGCAACAGAAAATGTATCTTAAAAAGCTACCTTGGTTTTGGGTGACCTGTACTGTGAGGTGGCTGTGGCCCACCTGGGGGACCCAGGAGAACAGTGGGGCACCTGTGGACCACCATCCTCGACTCAGCAGGGCTGGGCACCTACACCTGGGCTCCCAGGTGGCCAGGCTGCTCTGAGCTGCTCCGGGGTCCCCACCTGTCCCCCCCTGAACAAGCTGAGCAGTGCTTTGCTCCCTCCTCTCTCTCTCCCTCAGGCTCTGCTCTGCATCCCCTGCTGTCCCTAAGGAAGGGGAGGCTCTGCCCCCAATCAGGGACACAGGCCAGTGTCCCTTATTTTTAAGTTGGCTGGAGTGTCCTCCCTAGTCAGAGCCACTGCTGAGCCATCAACGAGGGGCCTGGGAGCCCAGGGCAGGGCAGCTAAGCAAGGGAGCTCTTTTGCTGTTGCATCCTGTGGGTTTCTGGGTATGAGAACAGCCTGGCATGCCAGCCAGCCCAAAGTGGGGCTCTGCAGTGGGGAAGCGGGCAGTACAGAGTGGTGGACACAGCATACGTAGGCCTTGGTGTTAATTCTTAGAGTAAGTATTCACCCTGCCTCTTATTAGCTGTGTGACTTTGGGCCCGTTGAGAACCTCTCGGAGCCGAGTCTTAGCACCTCTGTGTTGAGAGTGGGTTAAATGAGACAGAGACTGCTTGTTCCTCCACACAGCACAGATGGTCTACACCATCTGATCTCCAGTGCACAGCCAGGACAGGCCAGATGTCAAGACCAAACAGCCTGCCCAGCAAGCTGGGTGCATCCTCTGGGAAGCCCACAGCTGCCAGCTCCTTCTATCAAAATGTAAATCAGGGTCAATCCTCTGAGTGCTGAGCCTCTGACCCTACTGTGTCTGAGGTCAGGGGTCAAGGGAGAAAGCAAATGGCCTTTGTCTCTGGACATTTCCCCCTAGTTGAGCTCTGATGTCCCCTCCAACCCTGCAGTTCCCTGTCACAAAGGCTGGGAGGGCTGCGCCCTGACGTCTCTGCCCTCAGGGCTTTTCCCCCTTCGCTCCCTGCCCCAGGGTCCCCAGGCTCCTGTCACAGGTCTAGGGAGGGCTGAACCAGTTGAGCCCTGAAGCTTTGGGGGGGGGGCGGCTAGTGGGCAGGATTGCATCTGGAATTCTGTTCTCCCAGGAAAGAAGCAGCTGTGCTTCTCCTGGTACCCCTGGGGATGACAGCAGCATTTGGGAGTCTGACCTCTAATGGGGTCCTCAGTCTGATCCTAGAGGCTTCTTCCGGCCAGCTGTGCCTGGTCCCCATGAAATGTAAACGCTGGTGGGTTTACCCTCCTGGAAATAGACTTTGGGTTTGGCTCTGGCCTGGGTGCTAAGTCTAAGTCTTAAACACTGTCCACAAGGCAGGCTTGGATAAGCCTCCTGCTGGACCTGTGGATTCCCTAATACTGTCCAGAACTCGCTTCCTGTTATAATAATCAATGTATCAGCTGCAGCGAGGCCTCCTCCGAAGCTGGAGGCTGGGCTGTTGTTCACTCTGTGGCCACTAGGTGGCACTTTCCTATCCGTACCCTCCTGCTGGGGCTTCCTGTGTTCACCAAAATCGCCCACAGGGCTTGTTCAAACACTTTTGTCCTGCCTCTTACTAGCTCTGTGACGCTGAGCAGGTTACTACTCTTTCTGAGCTGATTTTCTGATTCAGCAGGTCTGAGCTGGGACTGAGGATTTGCATTTTTAACAAGTTCCTAGGTGATACGGCTGCTGCTGGTCAGGGGCTAAGAACCCTTCCCAGACTTCTGGGAGCCCAGGGACCTAGGATCAAACTCTCTGATTTCACAGGAACCAGGTGGAGGTTGCCATGGCTCTCCTTCCTGGAAGGCTCCTCTGCTGGCAACACCACTCCAAGCATCCTTTGTCACTGAATCCCTAGGGCATCTATCTCTCCACCAAAGTCCTCGGTGCCCAAACAATTAACCTTTTTCCAAGCACAGGAGCTCAATAGAGGGGAGGTATTATTGGAGAGAGAACAGGAATTGGAGGGAAGTAACTGGAGAAGGTCAGAGAGGAAGGAGACCAGTGAGGAGTGAGCCCCACACATGTGCAGCGACCCAAAGCCGGTCCCAGGATGGCCACCACCGGTGCTGGGGGCCTGGGATGGGGAAACAGCAGCCTCGCCAGCTAAGAAGACTCCTGGAAGCCAGACGCTGGCCTGGGATCCCTCCAGCACTTCTTCCTGGCACCCTTCCCTGGCTCTTCGGGGCTTGTGACTGAGCTCTGGCCAGGGGAATGTGGGTGGAAGGATGCCATTCCTACCTGGCGCACAAAGGGCTCCACGTGATCCTCCACTCTCTCAGCTTGTGGGCCACTTGGGCTGCCTTCCGGATGATGGAGCCCTGGCAGGCTAAATGACGGCATGGAGCACCCCTCCCAGACCCATTCGACTTCACATGAGAGAAGAATGAACTGCTGAATTAAGCCACTGAGATTTTAGGATCTACCTGTCACAGCATTTAGTGTTTTCTTCACCAGTGATTCAGACACCTGCCCTGATGGAAATGAGACAGACAGGAGATGCCACCACACTATGACCTTGTTGGTCTCTCCACGTGCTCAGTCAGAACAGCACATTAACATCTCCTGCTCTTGGACAATAATGGTCACCACCTGCTAAGTGTTATCATGTGCCAGATGCTGCTTTGCCTTCATTAATTGATTTAGTCTTCACAACAGTGTGAAAGGCAGTACTTTTACAATCTCCACTTGAGGATGCAGATCTGAGGTCGGCAGTTGGGATGCTGACCAGGTCACCCAGCTGATAGCATCTAGTAAAAGGACAAGGCAAGATTTTAATCCAGGCTCTATCTGTAGCCTGCACACTCTAAACTACACCATGTGCCCCCCCAAAGACTCAAGGCCAAGCCCTCGGCTGGGAGGACCTTAAGCTGAGTTGGGAAGACATGGTCAACACTTTGGAGTATGGATTTGGAATTGGGGAGAATTTTTCTGACTCTACAGTTGCTTGCTAATTGCTGATACGATGATCCAAGGTAAAAGGAGGAAAGGAAAATAGGATTAATGCAACAAGGACAGATTCCTAGTAACCTTAGGAGTTTGATGAAATAATGTGTAAGTTTGGGGAACTCTGTGAATCAACAGATTTCCAAACGTCCCTGCCCAATCTCTGCGCCATTCTACGTCCTTCTCTTTAGCCTCATGGTTTCAGATCTGTCCCAGGAGTTGAACACAAGAGAGGGCCTGGCCGGCCGAGTGGCGCGGTGGTTAAGCGCTGGCTTAGGAAGCCAGCGGCCCCGGTTCGGTCCCACATGTGAGGGCCAGTGACACTGCCCTCAAAAAAAAAAAAAAAAAAAAAAAAACAAGAGAGGGCCTGTCTCATTCACTGTTGCATCCCCAGCACCTACACAGTGCTAGGCACATAGTAGGTGCTCTATAAATATTTGTGGAATGAATTAATGGGGAGAAACACGGCTGGCTGAAGCTTAGCAGCAACAGTCTCTCCACTCGTAGTCTCAGATAATTGAATCTTAGGGCGCTGAACTCTCAAGAGGCCGTCTGGTCCGTGCCTGGCTTCCACTGAGGACTGCCTGCCAATCATTCCCTCTCTCCTTTCCTTAAAGGCTTAATGAATGGCAGGGCTGACTGAGATCTGGCTGTGAAATATTCTGGTTTGTGGGATACCCAGATGACTGAACCCACTTCTAAAGATTCTGATTTAATTGATCTGGGCTGCCACCTGAGTATCAGAAGTTTTAGCAGCTCCTCAGGTGATTCGAATGTGCAGCCAACATTTAGAACCAGTGGTCTAAACCAACTCCCTCACTTCACAGACCGGGCCTCAGAAAGGGGAGGCTGCCCAGGATTATCCCCGCCAGTCCTGGGCAGGCTGAGGCCCGGTACAGTGGATGTCCCCCTCTCTTCCCAAAGCTTCAGCCACATCTCTCCTGAAAATGCATCTTAGGGGTTCCTGGCTCTTGTGGCAGAAGGTTCTTCCTCAGGTCACCTTTTAAGCCTTTCCTTGATCTGCCTGAGTGGATTTAGTTCGATTCCAGCCCAGAACGCAGCTTCACTCAAGTCCTCCTTCCTGGTCTGTGCAGTCCTCCCTTTATAACCGCGTGCATCCGTTTCTTCAGCTTCTTGGGGAAGTCTTCAGTGCAATGCCCCACCTCACCCGCCCGGGGCCTCTCTTTGCTCTCTTTCCTGCCCAGTTTGTTTCTGGCCTTCCTTCCTGCACCTCAGCTGCCTCTAAACCACTTATTCTCCTGACCAGAGTCCTTCCCTGACCATCTCACTCCCGTTGAGCTGTCCCCAGCAAAACCTGGAAGAAAGTGAGTTTGCCTCTGTTTTCATTTCTCCTCACTGGTGACTCCATCTAGCTCTGCGAAGGAAGGGCTGGCCCCCAAGGCCTCTACCTCTGTCTCTATCACAGCTGGCAAACAACTAACTTGAGTCATGGCCTTGGAACACACAAATCTGATCTCATTTATTTACAAAAAACACCACCAGCAGCCAAAAAAAGAAAAGAAAAAAAACACAGATAAAGGCTTTGGTGAAAGATGATCCAGAGCAGATAAACTGTTCCTTCATCAGCAGCGCAGTAAATAAACCCCCTCCTGGGGAGCCTCGCTGAGAGTATTTTGGGCATTCTGGAGGGCTTTAACTCTCATTAGCCCCAACTAAAAATGGACCACTGGAATTTTTTTTTTTTTTTTTTGAGGGCAGTGTCACTGGCCCTCATATGTGGGACCGAACTGGGGCTTTCCAAGCCAGCGTTTAACCACCACGCCACTCGGCCGGCCCATGGAATTTTTATACGCAGCTATTAAGCATCGAATAGAACTTTCAGTGCATTGTTACAGATACTCTTACTAATTATGCCTCCCAAGCCCTCACGAGCAGAGGAGGCTGTTTTGTTCCTGTCTTCCAGGGGTGGAATCGCTGCTGCTCTCATCCCTAACAATTTCTCCACCTCCCAGCTGTGCCCTGGGTTCTTCAGAACACCCTCTGCCTACCTTTCAGAACTTTGCTAATCGTTTGTATTTCAAGCATGTGATAGCCACGGAAGCCTCGTGTCTCCTCTATGGAAGGAGCTCAAATACCCTATATGGGGACACCAGGTAGTGTATGGAAAGCTCTGAGGACAAGGGGTCTGAGCCCTAGCAGAGCTCTGCACACAGCTGATCCGTTATTTGCCAGTTGCTTCCTCACGCATGACCTTATTTAATCCTTCCAGAACTCTATGAGGTGGGTGTTACTGGACCAATTTGCAGAATTGAAAATGGACTCAAGAGTTACCTGGCTCAGCCAAGTTGACCCAGTGCTCTTTGCACTGAACGTACCTTAAAACAATCCTGGGTCATGAGGAGCCTCATTTTCCTGAAGGCAGGGGGCTGAGAGTCTGCACCCAGGAATACCGCCAAAGGCAGAGAATCATTGCCAAGGAGAGAGGCAGGAGAAAGGAGTGTAGGGAAATCGCCTAGTCCAGAAGGGGCAAGCCAGACACTGCTCGTCAAACATGGCCCATGGAAACGTATGTCTTCATTGGCTTGCCCACTGTTTCATGATGGAATTTGTTACCAGTATTTGAAAACCCACATTTCGTCACAAGATCCAGACTTCCAAGTTTGTCTTGAAACACTGTAGATCCGAGAACACTACCTACTTGGCCAACCATTGGTTGAAGCCGACCAGAGCTGCCCTCTACAATTTGCCACAGTCCCCACTCGGCCAACAGTCACTCATTTCTGTTATCTGCCTGACCCCTGTTGACAATTGACTTTATGACTCCTGCTCTCTTTCCACCTATCTTATTCCTAAAAGAAACGCAGGACCCAGGGAGGTGAAGAGGTCAAAGGCAAAGGCAAATGGGGTAAAAAGCCATTTAGCTTCCCTATGCTGCAATTTCCTCCTCTGTAAAATGGGAATATTGACAGCACCTGTCTTGGTCTGCTCAGGCAGCCATAACAAGATACCACAGGCTGGGTGGCTTAAACAACAGATATTTATTTTCTTACAGTTCTGGAGGCTGGAAGTCCTTGATCAAAGTGCTGGCAAATTTGGTTTCTGGTTTGTGGCTTGTAGATGGCTGTTTCCTTGCTGTGTCTTCACATGGCCTTTCCTTGGTGTAAGTCAGGGACAAATTCTGGTGTCTCTTCTTATAAAGACACTAATCTTATCATATCAGGTCCCCCCACTCATATGGCCTCATTTAACCTTAACTATTTCCTTAGAGGTCCCATTTCCAAATACAGCCATACTGGGGATTGGGACTTCAACATACGAATTTGGGGTGGGGGGACACAATTCAGTCCATGACAGTGCCCATTTCCTAGGGGTGTGAGGATGGGATGAGTAAACGCAGGAAGAGCACTCAAAACAGCGTCTGGCACATAGTATATTCTCAGTATCATCGATCCTTGAAACACTCGGGTTAGGGGAACTGAACCCCCTTCCCGGTGCAGTTGAAAATCTGCAAATAATCTTTTATTTTTTTTTTTGCAAGTAACTTTTGACTTCCCAAACTTAACTACTAATAGCCTTCTGTTGATCAGAAGCCTTACCAATAACATAGTCAATTAACACATATTTTGTATGTTATATGTTATTATATACTATATTCTTACAATAAAGTAAGCTAGAGAAAACATTATTAAAATCATAAAAATAGGGCCGGCCGAGTGGCGCATTGGTTAAGCGCTGGTTTTGGGATGCCAGCGGCCCCGGTTCGGATCCCACATGAGGGCCAGTGACACTGCCCTCCCTCTACAGCTAACAACAGCTCCACCTGGAGCTGGGCTGTGCGAGCCCCGGTGATGGTGTGGGCTGCCATAGGCTACAGTGAGTGGCCCGCAGCCAGCGTGAGCGGCTGGCAGCCAAGAGTGAGCTGCCAATAGCCGCGGTGAGCGACATCCAGAGGCCAGCGACCGATCTGCCTCATCCGGGAAGAGCTCAATGACGATACCAACAGTGAAGCAACATCCTCCGCAACTAAACTGAAGAACAAAAAGACAGCAACTTGTCTGTTCCCCTTCCCCGATTTCCCAACGCTGTTCCCCTCCGCCAATTCCCCAATAAAAAAAAAAAAAAAAAAAAAATCATAAAAATATACATTTATAGTATTTATTGAAAAAAAATGCATGTAAGTGGAGCTGTGCAGTTCAAACCCATGTAGTTCAACTGTAAATGTTAGTAATAATATGTGATGATAATATTGAGGGTGTGGGCTTCTTTTTTAGTGTTTTCAGTGCTTTTGGCTAAAAGATACATTTGTCACGGGCACCGATCCTGCTCCCCAAACAGCTGTCATTTTTCATAGGGCTGAGGAAAGTGATACCATTAAGAAGGGAAGACATAGGGCCGGCCAAGTGGCTCAGCTGGTTAAGAGCTCGCTCCAGAGTGCGAGCGGAGCTCTGAGCAACAGCAGTTTGATGCCCAGCCCGAACTGTGCTGCTGCTAAGCTGCCAACAGGTGGCAGGATGGCTCAGCTAAAAAAAAAAAAAAAAATAAGGAAGACGTGTCAGCACATTTCTAATGCTGACCCCTTTCCTCAAATCGGATATTTAGCGAGCGTCAAAGGGGATTGTCAACGAGAGACCCCTGGGTCTTACTCAGGGAAAGTCAAACTACCTCCCCACCCACACAGCCCTGGGCTCACACTCTGTTCAGTTCACCCAGGAAGCCAGTCAGCCTGTCAGCCTCAGACTGTGCTCACCCCACTGGTCTAGATACACAAATGTCTTGTTTTCCTCTCCTGTTAAGCCCTTGTTACATCTTATCTGTCTTTCTCTTTCATCTCCAGGTGTGTGAAATTCCCCTGGAGGGCACTGGGGCCTGTGCCCAGCCCTGAAGATCAAAGCACACTCGTCTCTCTCTGCCCCTAATCCACTTTCTGCTCTGCTCTCAGCCCAAGACACTGCCCTTGCTGGACTGGGCTCCCCTCTCGTGCCCTCGCCCAGCTCCTTCAGGATCAGGGCAAGTAATGGCTTCCGGGTCCCTGGGCCTGGGTCCCTCGCCATCCTCCATGGTTCCCTTCACCCTTCCAATGCCTCTGTCAACAGGCCCTTCAAAACTATATAGTTCACTTAAACTTTTTTTCTTTTTAAGATTTTATTGGGGAATTGGGGAAGGGAACAGTGTTGGCGAATTGGGGAAGGGGAACAGCCAAGGTGTTGTCCTTCAGTCTTAGTTGTGGAGGGCGCCGCTAGCTCAGCTCCACGTCTAGTAGCCATCCGGCTGCCCATCGGCAGCTTGTGGCCACTCAGCTCAAGGTGCAGTGTCCAATCCTAGTTGCTGGTGGGCATAGCCCACCATCTCATGGGGAAGTTGAACCAGAACACTTGTTGTTAGGAGCACATGCTCTCACCAGCTGAGCCCTCCTGACACCTGTTGGCAGCTCAGCTTGGGTGCAGCTCACTGACCCATGTGGGAATTGAACTGGTGATCCTGTTGCTCAGAGCTCACGCTCTTAACCAACTGAGCCACTTGACTGGTCCCCACTTAAACTTTTTTAAGAGTTCCACCTGCTTGGCTCCTGACTGATGTAGGAGGAACTGAATCTGTACATAGTTTTTCAGTGGGGAGTAGAGACATCTGAACCCAGAAAAACTGCTCAGTGGGCTGGCCTGCTCAAGGAAGGCTGTCCTAACTCTTATTTCTGTGAATATTTATAATACACACTTGTAGTATTTGTCAAGTACCTGCCTCACTCAGGATGGTACAGGCAGAGCAAAGATTAGCAGGTGGGGCCCCCTTCGTATCACACAGGTTCCTAGACCTTCAGAAGCTGCCCAGAATAGCTTCCGTATGATCTCAATCTATGCGTCTCTAGCAACTGCTTTAGGTCTCATTCATCAGACTGGGCAGGCCTGGGGCGGTGCGTTCCCAGTTTCTTTTGGGACACATATACTATCTTGTTCAACTTCCTTCATTTTCACTTTCCTAAAGTGCCAGAGAACCCAAAGGGGAGCTTCCTCACATAACCCCTGCGATCTCAAGGCATCTGAGCAACTGCTTCTCTCTGGGAATCCTAGGAAAGCCCCACAGAGGCCAAATCCAAGAATTTGCAAGATGGTTGCTGCTGCGGACTAAATGTGTCCGCTCCAAAATTCATACGTTAAATCTTCATCCCCAAGGTGATGGTATTAGGAGGTGGGGCCTGGATTAATGAATGCCCTTATATAAGGCGCCCCAGAGAGTGTCTTAGTGTCCTCCACCGTGTGAAGATGCAGTGAAAAGATAGCCATCTATAAGCCAGGAGTCCGTCCCTGATCAGACACTAAATCTGCCAGTGCCTTGGACTTGGACGTCCCAGAGGTCTGGACCTCTGAGAAATGTTTGTTGTTTATAAGCCATGAAGTCTATGGTATTATATTTTTGTTACAGCAGCCTGAACTGATAAAGTGAATTGCTTTCCTATGAAGGGCATGTACAGAGCCTCCAACGGCACTGTCAAGTAGGGGACAGCTGGTTTCTCCCTGTAGGCTGCCATTCTAAGAGAAGGCAGGAATTTTACAGCAGATGATCCTCTTCTTCTCTGGGCAAAAAGCAGCTGTAATCCAAGAAAGTCTTAAATTTCTGCTTTCTCTAGCCAAATGTCCTCAAAGCACCTTAGCACCCTAAACCTGGCAGGAAGGACATTGTCCAGGGCCCCACTGCTGCCAGTGGGCTCAGGCCTCCCTGTGGTCCTTTCCCTGGCTGCTCGCCTGGTCTGGGTCAGTTTTGTTTCCAACTGTCCTCCACATGGCCCCCCACCCCCTCCCCTGGCATCCCCTCTCTAAGGGATAGGTTAGAAAAACAAATGAACCTGAAATTCAAGGGAATTCCCTGGGAGGTAAAAGTTTGAAGCATTAGGATAGTAAAACTTTCTGATCATAAGGACATCTGGGAATTGCCTGCGATTACCATTTAAATCCATGCTCTTCCTGTTTAAGAAAGAAAGAAAGAGAGCGAGAGCGAGAGCGAGAGCGAGAGCGAGAGCGAGAGCGAGAGCGAGAGGAAGGAAGGAAGGAAGGAAGGAAGGAAGGAAGGAAGGAAGGAAGGAAGGAAGGAAGGAAGGAAGAAAGAAAATGGAAGGGAATAAAATGGAGGGGAGGGGAGGGGCAAAAGAAAGAGTTGGATTAAGAGAATCTAGGTTTAATTCCCAGTTCTGACACTAATTGTATTATCTTGTGCAAGCTACCTAACCTTTCTAAACCTCAGTTTTTTTCCCTTTGATAAATGTAAATAATAACACCTATCTCACAGGATTATTATAGTACACATTTACTACATTTTCAGAGGTTATTCAGCTCCCCCCACTTTTTAAAACTTTTTACTTGTAAATAATTTCAAACTTACAGAAAAGTGGCAAGAATAAGAATAGTGCAAAATGCCCATATACCTTTTACCCAGATTCATCTACTGTTAATATTTTACCTTATTTCCTTTATCATTTTTCTCTCTGTACACATACACACACACACACACACACACACACAGTGGTTTTTTTTCCTAAACCACTTGAGAGTAAGTTGCATATATCATAGCCCTTTTCTCCTACATATCTCAGTATATGTTTCCTGAGAAGAATCATGACCTCCTCTTACGTCACTATGGTACATTAACTTCAGTAAATATAGACACAATACTTTTATCTAATTGAACATCTATATTTCAGTTTGGTCAACTGACCCGATAATATTGTTTATACCCTTTTTCCCCCCCTCAGGTCAAGATCTAGTTTATGATCAGATATTACATTTACCTGTCATGTTTCTTTAGTTTTTCTTTTTTAAGATTTTATTGGGGAATTGGGGAAGGGGAACTGTGTTTTCCTGGGACCCATCAGCTCCAAGTCAAGTTGTTGTCCTTCAATCTTAGTTGTGGAGGGTGCAAGCTCAGCTCCAAGTCCACTCGTTCCTTTCGATCTAGTTGTGGGGGTGGGGCAGGGTGGGGTGTCACGCAGCCCACCATCCTATGTGGGAGTCGAACCGGCAACCTTGTTGTTAAGAGCATGCGCTCTCACCAGCTGAGCCATGCGGCCACCCATTGGCAGCTCAGCGTCAGCTCAGCTCAGCCCAGGCTCAGCTCACTGGCCCATGTGGGAATTGAACCGGCGACCCCGTTGATCAGAGCTCATGCTCTAACCAACTGAGCCACCTGGCCAGCCCCTTTAGTTTTTAATCTAGAATATTTTCACAGATTTTCTTTATCATTTATCATGTTGATGGTTTAAAAAATATATAGTTTTTAAAATAGAAGTTTTCTTATTTTGAATTGGTCTGGTATTTCCTCATGATTAGATTCATGTGATGGATTCTCAGCCAGAACAGTGCATCGGGGATGTTGTGTACTTGTCATATCACATCGGGAGACATATGATGCCCATCTGCTCATCACTGGTGATATTAATCTTGATCACCTGGTCAAGGTGTTGTGTAATTAATCCACTGAATAGTTACCATTCTTTTCCTTGAAACTAATAAGCAATCTGGGGGAAGACGCGTTAAGACCATGCAGATATCTTGCTCCTCATCAAAATGTACCCCTTAGATATAGCATCCGTTTATGACTCTTGCTAAAATAATCTTTACTCTTAAGGCTGCAAAATGATGGTTTTCTCACTCTAGCACTCTTTCCACATTCACATTCTAGAAGGCATGCCCTTCTACTGTAAGCAACAGCCTGCCCTTCTTCCCCATTTATTTATTTATCTATAATCAATATGGACTCATGGATTCCTATTTTTCCCTAATGGTTTGTAATTCGCTACTGTAGTTAATTATTTTGTGCTCAAATTGTCCCAGATTTGACCAGGGGGAACCCCTTCAAACTGACCCTTTGTCCTTGTACAATGCCTTCATCATTTTTTTTTTTTTTTTTTTTTTTTAGAGGGCAGTGTCACTGGCCCTCATATGTGGGATCCGAACCGGGATCGCTGGCGTCCAAAGCCAGCGCTTAACCACCGCGCAACTCGTCCAGCCTGCCTTCATCACTTTTTAAAGGTATTACTTTCTGAGATAACATGATCTTCTGAGCTCATCTCGTATTTACCCTGCACCAGCTATGGAACTGCCCATTATTCCAAAGAGCCTTGATTCCTTTTGGTGGGGAATGGTTTGAAGATAACAAGATAGGGGTTCTTGGTGTGCTTATTGCTATAGGGGCATCTTTGCTTCTTGACCCTTTCAGTACATGGTGCTAGTAAATGTAAATATATAATACATATACACATGTGTAAATATGTACATTTTACATGCATATACACATATTTTAGAAACAATGAGTTCACATCAATACCTATAACTCCAGTTCATCCCACAGGGTTCTTTTTTGCTCCCCTCCATTCTATATTGTGTGTTCCTGCTTCCGTTGTGAGAACATTCTCTCCTGACAATAGCAATATGTTACTCAGTCGCTTAATCCTATCAGACATATCAAATAGCTTCTGGATTGTCCAGCCTATTTTGAACACTCTTGTTATGTCTGTGGAATTTCCCACCATGTGAATCTGTTTTTTTTTTTGCCTTAAGATAAAATCTAGAAAACGCCCTCTTCAATTTTCTTTGCAGGTAGGGCAGAAACAAGTGACCTGGATTTTACGTCACAACTCACCACATTCGATCAACATGAGATGTTGATTCACAACAAAACAGGGGGAGGAAATAAGCTTTGTACTAAACATCCATTTTGCTGATGAGGGTGGATGATGGCTGAAGATTCTGGAGTTGAGGATTTCCTGGGGGTGTTAGGTTGAGCTCCACACAGACATGGTATTGCAGGTGCCAGTAAGAGCTACTCCCCTCAAGTCAAGTTGACAGTGCCAAGTTCTATGGTCCAGTATTAAAGGTGGTAGCAATTCCTCATCAGTCCAGTTCTGCAACATGGTTTTGCATGTTGGAAGCTTAGCCTCAAGTCTGGTTCTTAGGCTTCCTAACAATTCTGTGAGCTCAGCATCCTTTAATACATGCTTTTCCTATTTGGGCCACCAGAGTCATCTTTGTGCTCCTTATGAAGAACTCTGCCCGATAAACTTTCACTATCCTGCATCATTTGCCTATATTTTCCTCTACATTTTTATAATTTGCTTTTCACATTTAGATAATTTATACACCTGGAATTTTTTCAACTTTCTTTCATAAAACGATGTCTTAATCCAGATTTCCTAGAACTTGCTTCTCAAAGTTATGGTCCTCAACTAGCAGCATCATTGGGAGTTTGTTAGAAATGTGGAATATCAGGCCTCTCGTCTCAGACATACCGAATCAGAATCTACATTTTAATGTCATCCCTCTGTGATTTAAAGTTTGAAGAACTTCTGCTCTAAAAACAGAGCTGGAAGCAAGGATTAAATGCTGATGCTTTATTGAGAGGTGTTTAATTCACAACAGGAAGACTAAGAAAAAAGAGAAATGAGGCTGAGAAAGCTGGGCGGCAATGCACGGTGATGGGTTTCCACTCTGGTCTCTGCTATCACTGAGCCTCAAAGTGACCACCCCGGTTGTTTAGTAGGTTGAGCACTTGACTATGTGGTCAATCTTTGGACAGGTTGTATGGAGAAAATGTGCCTCACAGAAATCCAGTGAGGCAGGTGAGGGAATTTATCCTCACACACCTTCCATTTCATGTTCCCCATGGCTGGCCCACAGGGAATTCACACCTAGGCTTCTGGGTTACATCACTCAGCCTCTTTGGTGGCCATTCAGAAGCCAGTTTGCACATCCTAGTGTATGGTATTTCACCCAAGTCTGAAAGTAGGAGGAGCCAGGAACACATTTACTAGCTGGCTACACAACAGCAGCGAAAGAGAAAGGCCTGGGCAGTGGAACTGTGTGGAGCTGGTTGGCTGCAGAAGCAATTAAGGCCAAGGGAATCTGAGAAGGCATCATAAGATATGTGCAATCCAGTCTACCCATTCAGCAACCAGAAAAGTTGTATGGGGTGATGTTAATGGATGAGATATCCTGTACGCCCTTAGATGGTGGTGCTGGTTGAAGCCCAGTGGGCAATTAAAGCAAGTCCATATGTGGTATATATGTAGATTCTGGTCAAGACAAATCACCGCCCCTTCTATGATGGAAGCCATGCCCTTCCATTATATATGGGTCCCCTATCAGAGTACAGGGCCAATATTTTTTTTGTTCTTTCTCTCTTTCTTTCTCTTTTTCTTTCTTTCATTCTGCCACCATTTTTTTTCTTTCCTTTCTCTTTCTTTCTCTCCTCCCTCCCTCCCTCCCTCTTTCTTTCTTGAATAAAACACCCTCACCCTTTTTCAAGGTTGGGATAAGTTGCAATCTCCTAGAAAACCTAAGGGAAGAGAGCCAATTAGTCAGGCTACAGTCTGCATGATTCAAGCTACTGTAGCTGGTCCTAAGGCTGTAACTGAATTTCATCATCTCTCTTTCCCACCACCCATTCTAGACTTCCCTCACTCTTGTCCAACACTTCAGCTGCTTTATCTAGATGGGTTGCCTGATTGGGTGATTACACACCTGGGAAAGGGTCTGAAGCTCCTAGTTGAACTGCTCTCATTGAGTTGTAATTGCTGTCATTGCAAAATTATTGCTTTACCGGGCATGGAAATACTAGGAGATATCCCAGTGCATCCCCGGGGCTCCCTGCAATCCAGAAGGAGCAATCCCAGCTCCTCAAGGTGCTTATAATTATGATACTTTAACTCTATTCTTTGTTCAGTGGCCTTAAGTGGCCAGTACAGACAGGTAGCAGTCACAGCTTTCAGATCAGTGGAACCTTCCTGTGTACCCTGGCAGAGCTATCTCCCTAGAAACCATAACCTTTAAAATAACAGAGTCCAAAATTGCCAGCACAAACAGCACAAATTCCTCAAGTGTGTCACTAGGTGTAAGAGTGAAAGGTGCCTCTTCTATTTCCCTTGGTTCCTGGATTCATTCTTTCTGTTGAGGATTAGTACCATATATTGGTCATTAGTTCAAAGCATATGATGACATGGAGGACTGTGCCACAAGTCTACGAAGTGTTGTCACCTAGTTCTGCCTTGACTGAGTTTCAGCAGGCTTTCCCACTGTATTGTGAGGTCAGCTGCTTCTTGGGGGTGGGCTACAGAGTAAGACCAGTAGAGGGTGGTCATGAGCCCATTGTTGCGCCTTTCTTCACCATAAAATGTGTCTTTTTCCAAGGAAATGTTGTATGGCGTAACATGTCAATGGATAAGGTATTCCAGAAGCTCTCAGATGGTGTTATTGCCTGAAGCCCTGTGGATAGGGATACAAACATATATGATGTTTATGCTGATTGCAGTAAACTTAAGTCACTGCCCTCTCCAAGCACAAGATGGAATTGATATAAATTTACCTACCATCAGGTTGCTACCTGTCTCCTCTGAGGAATGCTGCTATATGGACGGCTCAGCATTAGATTTTGTAGTTGGTCAGGTGGTCAGGTCACTCAGCAATGGCAATACTTTGAGCCAGGTCTGGCTTAAGATCTGGAAATTAGGCGAGGGTCTGTGATTTTCACTGTGGTGACTGAAGTCAGCCTTCTGCTCACCAGGGATTCTGATTATACAGATCAAGCAACACCTTGGTGGCCACTCCTGTGTCTCAGCCTTGGTAGGGTGACTGTAAGGGATAGTTTGACTGAGATGGTCCTGGTGTATACCATCCCCATGTAATCATTATTAGCACCCCTTTTCACCCTCAAAGGTAGCTCAATTTGGACGATAAATTAGATGCATATCCTTCCCTAAGGAACACCATGATCTATTAGCCAGTAGCACGAGTCCTTGCAAAGAAACTCACCCAGATCATTCCCCCACCTTGCCGTCCACTGTGGTATGCCCACTTTGTCCTTTATAATTATGTGGTCCCACTTGGCCTCTGCAATTCTGGGATATTTGTCATCTTCACTAAGAGTAGGGAGCCCAGTACACAGCACCCTCCCCCTACCATCAACCCTGGACTGGATACCCACTACCAACTGCTCAGAAAGCCTTCCTCGTGCGTTCTTTCTTGCCTTAGTGAAAGGGATGTCCTCGGAGCAGGCCTGGGGAATAGCCAGGTGGTAGGTTCCTGAGCGATTCATTATACACCCTCTTAATAGCCCCACCTTCCCAAGTCTTATGATGCTTTCCTTAACACACAGGGAAGTCTGGCTTCTCCACGTTGTTTATTATAGGCCATTGTTGAGATCAGTCTTCCAAGAGCCATCCCAGCAAACTAATAGGACAAGCTCCAGGCATTGTGGCTGCAACATTAAATCCTAAGTTCTGTCTGACTATCCCCAAATCAGTGGATACTCCCCATTGAGCTCTGCTTCACTCCTGCCCCCAAATATAATATCTTCAAGTTCCACTTCCCGTCTCCCGCTTCCATACTTCCTGCCAGTACACAGTAGCCAGGTCCTGCAAATATCTCTGGCAGGTATACATTTTCTCCCTAGAGTAGAGCTTTTTCCTCCCAGTGTGGGCTACAACTGGACTTGGGGACTTGGTGGAGGCAACAAGGGGTGAGGGCAGGTCTTGAGGAGAACAAGCTGTGGAGAAGGGGATCTTCTTTGGGCAGGAGAATTCAGAGGCTCTGAAGGGTCAAGACGCTCATCCACCACAGCATCCCTGTTTTAGGCCTCAGGGGCCCGCTCTCCGTATCAGGCTCTGACTTTGCCATGAAAGCCTGTGAAGGCCATGCCTTTAGTATCCTTTGCTACCCTGTGTCCAGGTCCCGGGCTTGATTTGAAGAGTCCATATTCTGTCTGCAGGGAATAAGGATCTCCCGGAAAGTTTCCATGGAGGCATTCTGGCTTCCAGAACATTCCAAGCATTGATCATTAACTACTCTGAGCCTGTCATTGTCGGTTTCCTAGGTCTCTGGTACCTTATGAGTTTCACTGTTTCCAAACAGATTAAGTGCCACAGCTACTTGATCTCCCAATGTCTTACTTTTCACCCAATGCATACTAATTAAACACAAGTGAAAGCTGTGGTTATTGCATATCAGAGTTATTACCATTTCTCTTATCACCAGCAAAGGGGTCTCTGTTGAACCAGAGAAAGGTTAGGCAACACAACCCCAAAATCTGTCCTGAGGATTTGGTTTCTAGAGCCACGGGTGGGCACCAATTGTCTGAGCTCAGTTTCCCTAGGAAACAGAATCTGAAGCAATGATTAAATCTGATTGAGAAGGCAGCAAGAGTGAGTGAAAAGGGAAATGAGGTAGGTTAGGATGGAAAGCAGTGCAAGGTGGTGTGTCATAATGCAGGTAACTGCTTCACGACCAGCTGCGAAGAGCCATAGCAGGTTATTCAATAGGTATGTCTGTTCAGCCAGGCAGGCTGGGTTGGAAAACAATGATTCTGGACAGCTCAGAGGAGGGACGAAGGAAAGAGAATGCATCTGTCCAGTTCCCTCCCATCTCCTGTTTCTCACTGGTCAAATTGCCCCCCATGGGGAATTAATTTTCTTGGACACTACTAGCCCCTTTGATGGCCGCTTAGAAGCCACATCCTGTAGTGTGGCATTTCCTCTGAGTCCAGAAGTAGTGGAAGAGTCAGAGGCTCCAGACGTGTGGCTGGCCAGCCTGGCTGTGCGACAGCATCCAAGAGGAACTTGGCTGGGCAAGTGACTAGTCAATCTCCGGAGGCTGAGTGCACGGATTTAATTGGCTGTAGAGGCAGCTGTGGAGCCAGCAGACAGCCAAAGTCTAGCCAATGTGAGGAGGCACATAAGATGTGTCTGATACATGCGTTACTAGGCTATTAACTTCAACAAGTGGTGGAGTGAGAAAAATGATCATCAGGTCAGGATTCTGTCTTATTTACCTTTGAGACCCCAGCAGCTGGCACTTGAAAAATGAGATGCTATTTAAATCCAGTTTTTCTTGTTCCAAACCTTCTCACATCTCTGCTATACCAGTCATTATGCCAATGAACAGAAGTGACTATGCTCTCAGAGGCTGAGCATGTAGTTACCAGGTGTCCCTGTTCAAATCACAAGTTGGCCCTGTCTCACTGTGTGCATACGTCACTCTTACTAGCTACCTGAATTTTCAAAACCCATCATCTCTCAGGCCTGAAATCGTTTGAGTGTGATGTAACACAAAACACACAGGGAATGGAAGAACAGCGTTGGCTAGTGCATGCAACTAGCACAGCTCTCAAATGCAAAGGAGTTGTGAACAAAACGGCTCCTTTGCCTCCCAGTCCCTTCGCTGGGACAGCACAGTTCACTCCAGAAGTTCACTCACCACCTTTTGGGAAAAGTAGCCCAATCTCACAGTTCTTGTCATATGTCACTTGGCTCCCCACTGCACCCCACTCCCAAGGAAGACGAGAACAGACAGTTGGAATATTGGAGATGAACCTCCAAAGCTTTTCCCTGACTCTCAGGGAGTCCTGAGGTGCCTGGGGCAGGAAGATGAACCCATAACCCTCTCTGGTCCCTAGGATTTTGATTCGGGCAAAGCAAGATCCAGGCCTTGGTTTAACACAGTAATTGTAGATGTTTGGACTTGGCCTGAATCGGACACTGGGAATCAATGCCAGGGAAGGTGACACTTGCCAGACATTCTGCGATGTTCACCAACTGGTCTGATCACTTGAGCTTTGAGAGTTCAGCTTTCTCCCGAGGGATTGTGAGGCCAAACTCTCATCCTCTGCCTACAGGTCTTCATGCTGAAATCCTAGTCTCTTGGACTTGAAACTCCAGGGAAGTGCGGAGAAAGGGGTGGATGTGAGAGATGACTGAGAAAAGAGGGAGGAAGGATGTTTGAGAGGAGAAAATAGATCGCTTGCTGTGGCATGTTTTCTTTTAATCAGGAAATGAAAACTCAGGCAGTTATATGGTGAGAGGATCTTTTTTTTTTTTCAACTTCTTGATGTTTTCCAGGTGTGCTTGTTCCACTTGAATTGTTCAGATAATTTCCTGAATGAGCTTGTTTCCTCTGTCTCTGTGGACCTAAGTTATTATTCTCATTGTTGAATCTATAGGGTTCTAAGCTTGGGCTCTGTCTGCAGTAGTGCAGGTCCAGAGTCCAGGTCTCCACACCCAAGTCTTGGCTCTCAGCTACACTCCAGGGGCCTCTGCTGGCAATGGCCGCTCACCACACCATCCCATGGAAGAGAGGTTCTAGAAGCGGATCTGTCATCAGTGGCTCTTTGATAGTTGCATTCTTAATTCTAGGTTAACTTAGCATTACTATCTCAACTGCTTCACCTTCTCAAATCTGGCATGTTGGCTTGGAATTTAAAGAGAGAAGATATTATGGCCAGGTTCCTAAGTGCCTATGACAGAGGAAGTCAGAGGATCACAGAACCTTGAGTCAGAACAGACCTTGGAGAGTGAGGGGGCTGCTCTCCTCTTCTCAGAAAGAGAAGCCAAGGCCCAGAACAGGCAAGTGGATGGTCCTGGGTCACATAGCTTAACCAAGTGACAAACCTGGACTTAGGGCCAGCCCTCAGATCAGTAGTCTGGTACTCTTCCCCCCTCACACTGCTCTTCACTGTATTTAAAGGGGGGGGCGGGGGGGGAGAAGCCTTTAAGGAAAAGGTTCTTCAGTGTAGAGAGCGGAAGGGCCTCCCACTTCACTAGGGTTTTTTTTTTGAGGACAGTGTCCCTGGCCCTCATAAGTGGGACCCGAACCGGGGCCGCTGGCTTCCCAAGCCAGTGCTTAACCGCCGCGCCACTGGGCCGGCCTCACTAGGGTTTTTGAAGCATCTCTCCAGCACCGCCTCTAACTCTGTAGCTGTGACAGAACAGTCAGGGCCTGGCTGATTTCTCAGGTTTTAGTGTTGCATATTCAGCTTTGGTTTAAAAGGACTTTATTAATCATGACTCATATCAGAGGGTGGGTACAAGACTGTGCCCCCTTGTTAGTTTTGGGGAGTTTGTAATGTGGGATCGAAAAAAAAAAAAAGATTTCGTTTTGTACCTTCATGTGGGCAGCCCCTGCTTGAACCTTCCATTACCTCCTGGTAGTGGCAGGTGACTGGGTCTGGCCTTCCTCAAGGAATGATGCTCTAACGACTAGCTCTCCTTTCCCTCGGCGTCACTTCTCCTGTGACTTCTCCTTTGCTTCCCACAGCTGCAAACCCTCGCAGCGTCACGACCCCGGGGGAAACTCGGGCTGAAGTCCGTTGGACAAACGCTGCAGCCTCGCAGGGCTCCCAGGACAAGACAGCGATCGGATTTCGCGTGGCCGCGCAGCTCCCCCGACTCGTCTCCCCTCCCGCCCCGGAACCCCTAGAGCCAATCAGAGTGTCGCGGAGCTCTGGGTTGTGGAGTACCGAGCCCGGGACCCGCCCCTCTTTGTTGCGGTGGCCAATGGACGCATTCGGAACATCGGCGGCTGCCCGGGTGACTCGGTTATATGTCACAGAATCACATTCGAGAATGGGACTGGGCATGAGGGGACGGCCGCAGCAGCCCCAGCAGCCCTCACCGCGCGAAGAGGCGCCGCAGTGATGAGGCCGAGCGTTGCAAGGTAGGGTCAGGCCGGTCCCGCAGGGCGCCTGGCGCGGGGAACGGGGGCGGGTGGGGCTATTTCCACGGGAGCCTGGGGGCGCCGGGAGGGCTTCCTGGAAGCCACGCGGCAGCCTTTGCACAGCCGGGCTTCTGCTGCGCCCTGGCGCCGACCTCGGGCGCTCACGTGCCGGCGCGGTCTCCGCTGGCTGTGCGCTCGGCCGCCCAAGCCAATCTGCGGCGCTTGGCGGGGACCTTCCGTTCCTTGCCGCGGCACGAGCTGCCGCTCTGCCCTACCCCTTCCACTCCGCTCCCTCCACGCTCCTTTCTTTCCCTCCTGCTGCTTTCGGGGCGCGTGCAATGTGTGGCAACATTCCAGCCGCCTTTCGAGGCAATGGCAGGGCTGGAAGCTCGTGTTCCAATCGCGGGGTGGAGGGGCGGCTGTCAGCGCGCGCGCAGCGGGTGTGTGTGTGTGTGTGTGCAGTGACATGGGGACCCTCCGAGGCCCCACCGCTGTTGGACACGGCCCCCCAGGGTGCCCACTCACCGCGGTGTGTGCTGTGTCTTCACCGATTGCAGGCACGGCCCATAGCGGAGCTCCGGCCGCCGCTTCCCCGTGGCGCGTCCTGCGGCAGCGCGAGGCATGGAGGAAGCGGCCCCCGTGGGGCGCTGATCCTCCCGCTGCGCCCACCCGCACACGCCCCCCGCCGCCGCCCCCCGCCCCGGCCCCATCATGACCGGCTCTGCGGCCGGCACTCACCGCTGCCCCCACCCTAAAGGCGCCAAAGGCACCCGGTCCCGGAGCAGCCACGCGCGGCCCGTCAGCCTCGCCACCAGCGGGGGCTCGGAGGAGGAGGACAAAGACGGCGGGGTGCTGTTTCACGTTAACAAGAGCGGCTTCCCCATCGACAGCCACACCTGGGAACGCATGTGGATGCACGTGGCCAAGGTGCACCCCAAGGGGGGAGAGATGGTGGGCGCCATCAGGAACGCCGCCTTCTTGGCAAAGGTCAGTGGTTTCCAAGGAGGTGGGTGGGGTGGGCGGTGATGGGACCACTTCAGTCTGCACAGAGCAAATAGAGTCAATTGCCATGTTTCTGGCCCTGCTACAATCTCCCTTCTCCCCACCCCCCACCCCCAGTCTTCACAGCCCCACCTCCTTTGCTGAATTGAGACGTTTGCCTTGGAAGCCTTAGAAGTGGGGGAGGGAGAGGTGGGTGCTTGCTGTCCTGGGACCGTGTAGTTGCGTTGTGCCAAGGACTCTTTGAATCTCCATCCAAACTCTATTATCTATGTACTTACCCCATGTCCATCCACCTTCAGCAAGAGCTGTAGTTCCCAGGTAGCACCAGCGATGCCAAGAATACACAGGTCCCCTAGGGATCCCATCCTGCTTCCCCTCTTTGGAGTCTCTTGGCCCTTCCCTCTCTCCCCCTTGCAAATGATTTATTAGGCTGTGAATGAATTTGCACTCAACCAGTCAGACTTCTCAGCGTGAATCATTTCTAGACTTTCTGCCAATTTTTTTTTTTTTAATGACAGTGACTTTCACCTCTAAAACTTGAGAAACAGTGAACTGTCTCTTTTCCCAGCTTATCTGGGCTCCAAGAAGAAAAAAAAAAAAAAAGGGAAGAGTTTTGGCTGTGTCTTAAAAGGGACTTTCCAGTACACATGATGAATTAGTCTCACTGGATAGAGAAGGAGGCTTTCTACCTTGGAGAGGAGCCAGCAAGCTGACTGGGCTTGGTGGTCAAGGATAACTTAGCAAAACCAAGGAAGAGAGATGTGCAATGGTCGCTATATGAAACCTCAAAATGTAAAGTCGGGGAGAAATGCTGCAGAGTCTGGGGAGTGGGGTTTGTAGCATGGCAGATGGTTTCCCCTGCACCCTAGGGGACACTGGCATTGCTGAGGAGATTCCTGGGCACGTCTAGGAATGCCAGGCGTGAGACCTGGACGGCCATCTATCTGGTTGAGTGCCCAGCCTGGAGCATCTGGTGACCCAAATATCTGAGCCCTCCAGGCCACAGAGCTGTGTGTGCCCTTGGGGGAAATGACAGCCTGTAAGCATCCTGCTGCAGTTGCAGTGTTTTATTACTCTGCTTGTCAAGGAGATCTTTATTGTACCCAACGAGAGTCTTGCCTGCTTTGGTGTCAGCTGTAAGTCTTTCTTGAGTTCAGAACATCACTGGTTCTGACTCTTGGTCCTGACTTCAGAACCAGCCCTTACTTGAGTGAGCCTTTCTTTCCTTAAGTAAAAGATGGGAGCCCTTAAACCTGGAAGAGAGGTGGCTCCAGGGATTGGAGGCCTGTTCCCACCGTCCAGTGCTACCTTGCTAACTCAATACCCTCAACATGGATTGTGCTTCTAATTGTGGCTTTATCCTTCTCCCGATCTTGTGGGGGCGGGGTACCCCCCTTCCTGGTGGGACTCAGGGAATGTTAGTGTTGGTACAGAGCAGCCTCCCACCTCTCAGGAGAATCCCTTCCTCTTTCTAAAGTCCTCCTGGAAACAGGGCGTTCATTGCTTCACAGGACAGCTGGTCCCAGGCCCTGCCAGATTTGATTGGTGGGAAACTCTTTTCTTAGACTGAGAAACCCTCCTTCTTCCCTGGTAGTCCCATGTCATCACTGATTCTCATGTTATCCTTTGCACTAGGGCAGCACATGACAACATCCTTTGCTACTCAACCTCCCTTGGTTGTCTCGAGATGGGGTTCTTGGAGTAAGGAAGGGACTGAATTCTAGTCCTGGTTGTGCTTTGTGGCTTAGGTCACTTACTTAAAAATCTCTGGTCTCAGTTTTCTTATGTATAAAATGAGAGCAGACCAGGCTTCACAAGAAGTTCTTTCCAACTCGCAAATCCCATGACGTTGTGACTCTTGAGTTTCTAGGCCTGTAATGCTGACCTGTGTGACATTAGAGGTGTCTGTGTGACACTAGCAGTACACCAGATTATGAGTCTCATAACTGTGACATTCTGTCAATCTGCATCTTCCTTTAGCCTCCTCTGTCCACAGGTAGCTCCTTTCACCTTTTCTTATGTGTCATAGTTCCCAGATCAGTTTACTCTCCTCATCCTCTTTCTAGGACAGTTGCTAGCTTGTCATCAGTCAATCCCCCTAAAATTAGCACATGTGAAACACAATATCCTAAATGTTGTCTGAGCAGCTTAGAACACAGAGCTCTATTTCCTGAGACCTGTACTCAATCCTTCCATCATTGTGGCTGAATGCTGTGTACTCGAAAAAGAGTGGTCCCTTTTTTTATAGAGTCGTCATATCACATTGTACTTTCGTCATAACCTGAAGTTCACATGCAAACTCCTGCCCAACCAGGACAACACCGGCCAAACATGGGCGTTGACTTTTTGAGCCTAAGAATTTAACATCTCTCTCTCTTACACTGTGTCCTAATGGTTGGTTCTCTCTCCCCAACTCCATCATAGCATCCCCCATCCCTGGTCCCAACATTCCCTGAGATGGGACATCTTCCAAAGCTCCTGTTTCCAGGGGGTCCTCTGCTTCAAGGGCTATTTCTGAATTCAGCGTGGCAGACTTTTCCCTCTGGGGCCAAGTCCTTTGCTCCTTTAACCAAATCAATGTCTTACTGAGGAATTTGTACAGAAGAGGGGTGGCGGGGTCAGGTGGAAGGGTTGGAGAGTTTCAGGGAGATTTTTGACAAAGAAGTGAACAGGGAAGGTGTCACAGACCTCAGAGGAGGACTGAATGACACTTCAGCTTTGATTACAGGACATTCTGTCGGCAGCCATGGTAAGTTCTGCCTGAAGGCCCAGGTACCCCCACCTGAGGGCAAAGTGGGGCGCTCACGAGCTCTGCGACCCTCCTGGTAAATTTGTGACCGCAGCCCTCTCCTCTGGTGAGTACTGGGCCTGAAGTTAACAACTGATTAGGTGAAGGCCAGGGTGCTATCGGGACAGTGTAAGAAAGCAACTCCCATCAGTTGGAGGATGGCCCAGAAATAAACGACTCCACGTTCTTGTGACTCACCACGTAATTCACATTAGAAGACTCAGCTTTGCCTGAGAGAAGTGTGAGTGCTGTATGCGGGGTGAGATTTTGCTGCAGGCCCCACTCCTGCCCCCTGCTGGCTCACACGCTCCTTCTCTCCCTTGTCTTGCATTCAGAACCATTCATCGGACCTTGCAGCTCCACCCAAGGTTGTGACCCATGGGCCTCTGTCCCAAGCCCCTATCAACAGATTCCTGGGCCTCAGACCCATCCTGGGCTCCTGAATGATTTCCTGAGCTCTCCAGGCTGCCAAAGGAGATTCTTCTGCCTGGTGCCCGCCCAGTGGATTTTTCAGAGCGGGGGTGACAAAGGGCTTTGCTTTCTCCTTGTTCTTTCTTGTCAAAGATTCCTGGTGCCAGGGGCTCTCACTGCCTCCCTGGCTCTTTTGCTGCTTTCCCCCTTCCCTCCCACGTGGTGATGCCATGGTGATGTGTCCGTCCACGTCCCTTCTCCTTGCATTCTTCTGACAGGCCATTGTGTTTGGCAAGACTGGAGTGAAAGAGAGCCTGTCTACAAAAGCCTTGTCTGTGGTTTGTTTCATTGTTCTTCTTGAATCACCATCTTCCTGTCCACTCCACTCCCTCCTCCTCCCCCACCCCCAGTGCCCCAATCCCATAGTGCTTGTGTGGACAGGGTGGTTTTGTCTGTGGTCTCAAGCTTCTGCCTTCATCAGCTGGGCGGTGGCATGAGCCGGGCTGCATGCAAGTGGCAGGAGGCAGGAACCTGGAGGGGAGGGTCTATGGAAAATCTAGTCTAGAGTTTCAGGTGAAATAGGGCAGAAAAATGATGTGAAGAGCTGTTCTCAGGACCCCCATCAGAGAGAAAACAAAAGGAGTATGCCCTGGAATTTTCATAAAAAGGAACCAGTTTGTGTTCCCATTCTACTGTATGAGAGAGCGTCCTCACCGGCTTTGAGTAGCCACGTTTCAGAGTATCTCTGCTAATTGGAGAGGTGAAAAATGACATTTTGCAGCAGCTTTAATTTGCATTTCTTAAATTATTAGTGAGCTTGAACATTTTTTGCAAATATTTAATCACTATTTACATTTCTTATTTTGTGAATTGTCATTTTATGGCCATTTAAAAAAACTGTGGTAAAATATACGTAATATAGTTTACCATTATAACCATTTTTAAGTGTACAGTTTTGTGAATTAAGTACATTCACTTGGTTGTGCAGTATCACCACCTTCCATCCCCAGAAACATTTCTTCTTTCCCACCTGAAACTTTGTATCCATTAAACACTAACTCCCCTTCTACTTTCAGTCTCTATGAATTTGACTACTGTAAGCACCTCATAAAAGGAATCATACAATATTTATACTTTGTGACTCGCTTACTTCACTTAGTATAAGGTCTTCAAGATTCATCCATGTTGTACCATATGTTGGACTGTCCTTCCTTTTATGGCTGAATAATGTTTCATTGTGGGTATATATATATATGCCATTTTGTGTATCCATTCATCTGTTGATCGACACTTGGGTTGCTTCCACCTTTTGGGGCCATGTTTTTTCTTTGAGGCTTTTTCTTACCACATTGTGTGAACTCTTCATGAATTAAGGAGATTAACTCGTGGTCCCCAGGGGGAAGTGGATGTTTTTGTCCACTTTTATTAAGGTGAGAAGGCATCTGTGTGATGCTCCTGAGTGCCCCGGGACTCAGGCTCTGCCAATTCTGACCTCTAGTTCTTGAAAAATGGAGATCTTTCAGGTTTCCCCATCTAGACCCCTGAAAAAACACTGCTGATGAATAATAACATAGCTAACACTTAAAAAGCACTGAGTGCCAAGCCCCAAGTTGCCTGCTTTATACATTAGGTCATGTAATCCTCACAACCAGCCCAGAAGGCTGTAGGTAGGCGATATTCTCCTATTTTATCAGGAAGGAAACAGAGGCTTAGAGAGGCCATACAGCTTGACCAGGGACAGAGCAGGGAACCGAGCCTCTTTGTGTCGGACTCTTAATTACACCCCAAGGAGCCCACCTGCTTAATAGTAGTAGTCCATCGTCCTGTGGGGGCATTGGCAGTCCGAGGGGCTGGTTGGGAGCTGAACCCTTGCCTGAGCCCCAGTCGGCTATCACAGATGTCAGGGTGAGTTGTAGCCGGATGACATCATCTCCTCAGCAGTCTCAGCCCTTCTCCCCACCACAACTCTGCTCCCCAGCTGGGGTTTGGGGAATGTGGCCACAGCTAGACTCACTCTCAGCAGGGACTGAGGTAACCAGGCAGCTGTTTTTAAAAGCCTTTGGGCGCCACTGGGCTGCTATTCTGAGGACCAGCTGCTGCCTGACTCCCACCCCATCACCCGGCTCTTGTGGGCCCTGTTGGGCTTAGGGGAGTTGAAATAATTTGGTGGTCAGTCCCCATAGCTGACTCCGAACCCAGTTACCCCGGCCACCTCAAGGTTGTGGCCAAGGGACACCCCTCTGGGGACCCCTTAGGTGGCCCATGAGTCTATGGAGCATTTTCCCATGCTTATCAGATTTCCTATTAAATAGGCATCGACAGCACTCTTCTGTGTAGAAATATGCTCATGCCTTAATAAACTGTAATTTCCCTCCCCCTTCCTCTATTTCTGTGTCCCCTCCCCACTTTGTGTCTGCTCTAGAACTTGGAATATAGGAGGTGCTAAAGAGATGTTTATTCACATCTCCCCTTCTCTTCTCACTTCTCTGTGAAGTCTCTGGCACATTCCTACAAGTTTGGGTAGATCAGTGGATTTTACTATAAAAAAAAAAACCAAGGACAAGCTAGGCACTTCCTAGTGTTTGTTAGGGCAGAAAAGCAAGGAGACACTTCATATGTTGGCTTTGGGGATGGGGTGTGTGAACAAATGTGCAAATTGGAACATTTTGCACCCCAGAATGACTCTCCAAGACATGAATGTGATTTGAGTTGATTTGTAGTGATCAAAATGTAGTTCACAGAACAGCTGCGTGTGTGCGCACGCGTGTGTATGCACGCGCGCGCGCACACACACACACACACACACAGCAACAGCGCCTTGGCTTTGAAGTAGGAAGTAGGATTTTTGTTGAGAGGGCGGTTGCTGTGAAGTAGGAAGTTTCAAAGCCAAGAGAGAGTAGAGGTACTGAGAGGAACAGAATAAGTAGCATTTTAAGTAAATGCAGCCCAGGGTATAGAAGTATAGGAGTGCCCCCTGCC
Organism: Aselliscus stoliczkanus; assembly: GCA_033961575.1. Taxonomy (NCBI): domain Eukaryota; kingdom Metazoa; phylum Chordata; class Mammalia; order Chiroptera; family Hipposideridae; genus Aselliscus; species Aselliscus stoliczkanus. The sequence goes on along the minus strand of CM066739.1, from coordinate 72,389,885 downwards.
TCAGGCCCAGGGGCAGTGTGCCCTCTTGTCACTGTGGGGGCCTGAGCCCTGGGAGCCTGGAGAGCTCTGCTGCGCAGCCATTCTGCCCAGCACCGGCCCAAGTCTGTTCACCAGCAGCGTCACTGCCCATCAGCTAAGCCCTAAATCCCCAGGGCCTCCCTTTCCCTGGTTTTGCCCTGATGGAACTAATCTGTCCTGGGGCCCCCTCTGCTCCTCCCTAAGCGGCTTAAGCCTGGAGGAGCCTCCTCTGACCTTGACAGCAGTACTGACTGCAGGGGCTGGAAGCCCAGGTGGGCTCAGCGACTGCCCGCAATAGCCCCACCCCACCAGAGAGGCCGCCGCAGACTGAGAAACAGGGGGATAAAGCAGAAACCACCCCGTGCTTCCTAGGAGTGGCTGGGTCGGGAGCCCCGGCTGGTTCTCACTCGGCTGGTTCTCACTCGTGGCCTCGTTGGCAGGGCTGTTGAGAGCTCTGCAGTGTCTTAGCTCTAAATTCCTGAGGAGAGGCACTTACCTCCCCCTTGCAGCCCTTGCCTGCCATTGCTTCTTTCTCTTCCCAGTTGTAGATACGCGCCGAGTATTAACTAAGAGGCAGACTAGGCAATGACGAGGTGACTGACGGGGCAGCCATGAGGGGTCACAGGGTGAGCTGGCTCATGAGTCAGAGGAGCTGCACTGGTAAGAGTCAAGGCAAGAGGGAATCTTTCCTAATTCATCTGGGGCCAGACTTGGGGAAGGGACGTGATGGGCATTGGGGGGAGGGGGTGTTGAGGAGAAATGGTGCCATGTCACATTTCTTCAGGGCACCATTCATCTGGTCATCAATGGTGCCCTGGAGTGGAGCACATATAATGGGTCACACCAACCATGCAGCAAAAGGTGTAGTCATGCAGTGAAAATGTGAGAATTAATGGAAGACCTCTGTGAACATCCTAGGCCAGGCTCCGTGGGGGGACACTATAGGATACAGTCCTTGGCCTCAAGGAGGTACAGAGATGCCCATGGAGAGGCTGGCTGTGTTCACAGGACACACAGAGGGCCATAGAGAGCCACTGTGACCCAGGCAGAATGGGTGTAGAGGGAACGCAGAGAGGGAGAACTTTAGCCTTTAGCAAGAGACTGACTGGTCTGCGGACACCTTGCCAGGAGGCACCATGTCAGCGTGGCCACCTGCTCTCAGGAGCAGCTTTCTAGTGGTCTCAGCCCTGCGCCTGCCCCCAGGCCCTGGCCCTCAGAGCATCTGCTTGATCAAAAGTTCTCTCTCTCTCCTTCTCTGCAGCCTTCAATACCCCAAGTTCCAAACTACAGGCTGTCAATGACTATCCCAGACTGGCTCCAGGCAATCCAGAACTACATGAAGACACTACAGTATCCTTCCAATGGGGGTCTGAGCAGACCTAGCCAGGGGGACGGGCGAGGTGATCGCAAAGCTGCTGGCATTGCTGGTCGGCAAACGCTCTCTAAGGTTGGTGAGGCCGGGCATGAAGGATGCCCCTACGTGAGAGTCTAGAAAGAGTGATAATAGAGGATGTAATTGCAACAATAAGGCTCTTATCCCTTTAAGCAGGACATGGGCCAGCAAGGCAAGAGGGCAGTGAGTCAGTGGTGGGCTGCCTCGAGTCCCTCTGCCTTCCTTCGCCTCCTCTCTCTCCACTTCCTCCTTCTCAGTCATCTTTCCCTCCTTCTCTCTTCCTCTACTGTCTTCCCCTCTTGACTCCTAGTCTTCTTCTGTTCTTTGTCTTTTCTCAGGCATTTTTGCCTTCATCCTGACTGCACCTAATCTCTGAGAGGCTCACCTGGCACTGCCTGTGACTCCTCAGGTGACCCAGACTGGTGGCCTTGCTCCACTCTGCATGAATGAATGGGGCTATGGGGCGGGGGCCCTCTCCCCTATGGGGCGGGGGCCCTCTCCCCTAACTTGAGCTTGGAGAATTGCTGAGGAGCCCTGCAGGTCCAGGCTGGGTTCAGCCCAGCCAGGGTGGGGTTCTTTTCTCCCCCAGTGTCCTCAAATTGTTTGCAGTCAGAATTAGATCAGTTCTGAGGGCCTGCATGAACAACATGGTAAGAACAAAGGGGCTGAGGTGGATGGTCCACTGGCCACTTCTGGTGCTATCAAGGATAGGAGTCAGAAGGGAGCTGGGCTGGCAGAGGTGTATGTGAGAGGGACAGGCCATTTGCCCAAGCAAGTCAGTAGCATCTCAAAGCTAAGCCAGCATCAGTCTCCCTAGGGAGGCAGCTGCCACCCCCCACCCCAGGCTCTCAGCATTGTTCCAAAGGTCAAGCGTCTGCTGACCTCCTTCCTTCCTCCCTGAAGACCCAGAACTTAGCAGAAAGGATACTGCTAAGCATCCCACATGCTCTAGAGGAGCCCCCTCTTCCTGGTGCTACAGGCAGGAATCTTTCCCGTGGATTTTCTAACTTCCCTGCAGGCCTGGGCACTTCTAGATGGGGATCACACCAATTCCTGCTTTTGGGGTGGGCAGATTACTTGATTAGCCTCTCAGTTCCCACATCATATATGAACTCCCCCGCATGGCATCTTCCCAGTGGAACCCTGAAGCGATTAATTAGAGGGGGAAGGTAGCAGCAGCCTCCAGGGGTGAGGCAGACAGCCCCAGCCCTGGGAAGGCAAACTGGGACCCTCCCTGGGGAGCTCCATGTGATCCAGAAGCATAAACTCCTGACAGAGTACAAGACCTGGACCCCAAGAGCTGAGCCTTCCTGGACGGTCCCAACTCCTCACAGAACATTCCCGAAAGTGACAGAAATTAGAACAGCTCCCCATTTCTATCTAGGACATGGCCTTCACTAGGATCATTTGGCCAGTGATGAAAGAGAATGAGCCTGGCTGGGAATGCACGGATAGGGCAAATTTGCATGCGCTTTACATATCATCTGCTAGTTCTCCTATAAACCCTACAGCACATTCTCAGCCGTTTTCATTGCTGGCCTGAAGGATCTGCTTTTTTATTTTCCTCTTGGATGCATTAGGATGGTTGCTGACTTAGAGCCCTGACTGTAGAGAGGGCTGGAGAAGGGCAAGTGTCAGCAGGCTGCTGGGACTGTGCTCCCTGTCCCCTGGTCATTAGAGCACTGCACCAAGAAAGCCGAGTGTGGCCTCTTGTTCTACCTTCTGAACAGACTTTTATTGAGTGACTTGGGACTTCCTACTGCTTTGTCCTGAACACCGTGACTGGTACTAGAGTACTGGGACCACTTGGGGCCAGCCCTGACTGTAGATGTGCTCTGCTGGCCACGGGGCTATGAAAGGACAAATCCTGCCTTCCCTTCTGAGCCTCAGAGCGTTGGCCAACAGGAGTGCTGGTCTTGCACGGGGTTCTGGAAAGAGGTGCCCCCTGGCTCCGCTGCCTGGGAGAAGCCTTCTGCGGGTGGACTTGGGCTTGGTGAGTCTCACTCTGAAGGCAGTGCTTACAGGAAGCTTTTCTCCCAGCTCACTTGCAGGGCTAATAGCTGTTAGGAACTGAGAAAAGACAGCCAGGTAACTCGAAATTAGTGCAGGTTTATCTCACTCTATGCACTAGATGTATAATCTCTCTCTCTCTCTCTCCCTCCCTCTCTCTCTCTCTCTCTCTCTCTCTCTCTCTCTCTCTCTCTCTCTCTCTGTCTATCTCTCTATGAGGAAAGTTGGGTATATACATTTGCCAGTTGAATTCTACTTTAAATATACTGTGTGAATGAAAGCTTTGGTAAAGTAAAAAAAAATAACCTCACTTCACAATGAGGATAGATAGGCCCTCATTTTTCTCTTACTTCTAGGGTTTTGTATGTTGGATTTTTTTCAGAGCTGGGCCAGCCTGTATTGTTATTGGTTATCCTTATGATCATGCCATCCTTTCCAAATTGCTGGCGAGCTTGTCAACATTAGCCTCTGGCCCTCACTCTGTTGGATTTCCAATTCAACACGCCAAGATGGGTTAAATGACATCTTGAATGGCATCAAGGGTTAACCCTTGAATGGCATCAAGGGTTAAAACCATGGCCTGAAATCAGAGTCTCCAGGGGTGGAGTCTAGAATCTGCTAATAAGGAGCTCCTCAGGTAGCTATTAGTAGGTTCGTGTCTAAAGGGCCAAGTATGTCTGTGCCAGGGGAGGACTCCGAACCCTTCTCAGGAGGGTGTGCAGTGTCTTTACGGGGTCAGCACCATGTCCTGCAGCTGCCTTTACCACTTCAGGAGCACATGTCTAATCTCATACACCTACCCCACCTTCAAGTTCATGCTTCATTAGCACCTTCCCAATATGCACTTTTTCTGTAGGATTTGGTTTGAGGCAGGATACGGAAACGTACAAAATGTAAACTATTGTTTAGCCTCAGAAAAGTCAAGATCCAGTCGCAGAAAGCATAATATCAGGAAATCTTTGGTTTCCTACAGGATGACCTGGTGCAACCTTGCTAATCCCTGAGACCTTCTGGGCAGCCAGCTAAATCCCAGTGTGTGGATAATGTCATCACCTCAGATTTAGTAATCAATGTCAAGTGTTGGTCCAGGCATGAAATGCAAGTAATGTCTCCATAGTAAGCTCTGCTGCTGTGTCTCTGTGTTATTGAGAAACCCTGTTGCCATTCATCCACATTCCATTCCATTCCATTCCATTCCATTCCATTCCATTCCATTCCATTCCATTCCTTCCTTCCAACTATTCTTCTATCCATTCACCCATCCACCTTTCTACCCATCCATCCATTTATTCATCCATCTGTCCACTCATCCACTCACTTATTCCTCATTCATTTAATAATATTTGCTAACTGGAATATGTTGAGCTTGTACAAAGCTTTATGGGTGAAATGATGATACATAAATGGTCTCAACTCTTAAAAAGAGCTTGTAGTCTAGTAGGATATTCAACTAACCAGAATACTGAACAGATTGAAAATAGCTATAATAAAGGTCCAAGATGCCCTGGGGCCTACGTTGGAAGTTAGAGTTCCACAGGACATTAGAGGCTGCTGACTGCCTTTTGGCTACTGGACACCTTGTGGAAAGCCCCCACTTCCTCATCCCACTGAGAAATCAATGCATACCTTCCTCTGCTGGCTTCCTGGGACCTTTGGAGTCTTCCGTCATTTTCCCTTTACATACTTCACACAGATACAATCATACAGGGACCCAGTTCTTTGAAATTAGGAAAATGAGACCGCTAAGTGGGTAAGTGGTGCATGATCTGTGAGCCAATGATGTCTCTCCTATCTGCCAGCTGCCAGCACCTCCTCTCACCCTTTATCCCTGCATTCCCTTGCTCAGATATCCTGATCTGTAAGGGGTGGAGATGGGGGGCTGTGCCCCTGGGCCATGTTGGAGGTGGGAGCTCTGGAGGGGCAGCCTTTGGGGCCATTCTGTTAATAACAACTCAGTTAGTGGTGGAGACTAAGGGGATAGGGGAGGCCTATGAAATATGTTTCATGTGGCTCCCTTTACTTGCTCCATGTAATGTCCCTTGTCTTGGGGTGATGGGAAGATGCGATGGAATATGGGCACTACCACCCAGGAACTAGCTCTTGGAGAGAGGAATAGGGAATTTAGGATTTTGGTTGTTGTGCCAAGTTCTTCCCTTTCCCGCTGTATTCCTGCATGGAGCCTAGTGTATAGAAAGGCATGCTGATGGATTGGCAGACAGGCCAACTGTGTCATTAAATAGGTCCTGAGATCCTTTGCTGTGCTCTCTCCTACAGGTTAATGGAAACAGCGAAAGAAATGACTCGAGAGTCCTTGCCTATCAAATGCCTTGAAGCTGTCATCCTGGGCATGTATCCTTTGACGTATGTTTGCTTAAGTTTACTCCATAGATGGTGGCCTCACTCTGGGGCTGGTTGTGCCTTCGACATCCTAGATCCACAAGATGATGGCCGTTGTCTTCTTGGAAGAAAGTATCAAGTTCTCCTGAGGGTTCTCTTTCATTTCCACTATCTGGAGTTGAATGAAATCAGAGCTTGGCTCCTTGGGACCATCATCAGGGTGACCTGTGAGTGAAGCCTGCACCTGGGCCAGCTCTCAGGCCAGCTTCACTAGTTGTAAGGAGAACTCTAACTTAAAAGTACTAGAGAGAGAGTGTGTATCATTGTTTTGTTTGTTTGTTTGTTTTTTGCATTAATCTGGCACTGCAACAGGAAAGACATTTAGGGGAAATGGGATCCTAGTCCAAACCCATCTCCAGGGAAAATTCTACAAGTGGGTTGTGGAGGAGACCATGTAATGGTATAGTGCCCTGATTACAGAACATAGAGCGGAAATGGGGGTCTCATCTCTACCACACTTTCTGTTCTGTTTTCCACCAGACTCCTGGCTCCTTAGCCTAAGGTGAATATGGCCTAGAGACCTGTGATGGAGCTAACATATTAGTGGTGATAGCAATAGAACATGATCCAATAGAAGAGCAAGGAAACTCCCAGTCCTTTGGGGTAGATGGCTGGAAGGGACAGTGACCAAGGGAACACAGCAAGATAGGAGCTTGAGAGGTGATCCTAGGTAAGACCAGTTAGGTCTTTAATGCTGTGGAATGTGACCTTTTCCCAGAAGACAATGGGCAGCCCAGCCAGAAGCTCTGGAGAGGCGGAATACACTTCAGAGAGGTGGGTCTTAGGGCAGGTTGAAGGCTGGGGCTGGCTCTGCAGAGCCAGTTACGAGAACTGTGACGTGAAGGAAAGAGGGATGCTCAAACCATGGCCCTGGTGATGAGAATGGATATCAGGAGACACCAGGGAGGTAAAGTTTACAGGACTTGGAGGCCTGCTGGGTGTAGTTGATGAGGAAAGGAATCAACAAATACAGGTTTTTGAATTGGGCCACAGTCTGTGGAGGATGGGCTGAAGGGACAAGAGCGACCGAGGTGAGATACTTCAGCACAGACCCAAGCTAAGAGCGCAGCGATGAAGGTGGAGGGATGGGGTTGGAGTTGTCATCAACACCACTGACCGACTGATGTGAGGAGTCAGAGGAGAAAGGAGCTGTGACTCCACATTTCTGGCTTAGAAAATTGGGTGATTGGATAGTAACCCCACTTTTTAAGTCCAAAGGAAGGACTTAGACAGGAGGATCAGATTTAGGGGGAGGTGAGTGCAGATTTGAACATGGTGAATTAGAAATGCCTGTGGGATGTCAGGGTGGGGGTGTCAGTGTGGAGCTCAGGAGGGGGCTCTATGTTGGAAATACAAGTTGGGAGCTGTGAATGTTTGGAGCTGGTAGGTGATGTTCAAAGAGTGAGAAGAGAAAAAGACTCAGGATGAAGTCCCACTATTTTGGGGTCTAGTTGGACACAAAGAGCCCATAAATGAGACTAAGAAGGACGCCTGAGAGGTAGAAAGAAAGCCAGGAGAGAAAGGAGATGCAGCAGACAGCGAAAGGTCAGGCAGCTCAGAATTGGACTGGAGACAGTGGGACAGGCCTCGTCTGCTTCCCTGGCCTCCTGGACACCTTTCTGGAAAGAGGAATTGGTGCCCCTCTGCAGTCTACAGAGCACTGGCAGGCCTGATCTGAAACACCGTTGTCCACAGGTTCCGGGGCTGACATTGGAAAACTGGAAACTTGAGCTTGATTGAGGCCCCTCCTCAATCTTCCTTTCAGATCTCCTCTTTGCTCCCCACAAAGAAGATGAAATGTGTGCCTGGGGAGCCCAGCAGGGGGGCAGGACAGGTGGGGGCAGCAGATGGCTCAGCGCCCCCTCCATTGGTGGCAGGCATCAGCCACAGCTGTTAGGCAGAGCCTCCTACACGTTTAATAGGGGTGAGCAATAGTTGGGATTTGCTGGTGGAGGTCAGTTAGGGAGATCACAAGCGCAGGCCCTTCCCCAGGACCCTCACTTGAGACCCCTACTGAGGGATGTCTCAGTGCACCTGGACAGGGGTCATCTTGCTTTACACACAGACTAAACAATAGTCTTCTCCCTGTGCATTTTTATAAATCTAAGCCTTACTTTAGGTTACGGCAATTACCTAAAACCTGTGGGATTGTGGTGACAGATCTGTGACCTGGCATCGGCCAAATCCGCGGATAGTGTGCTCTTGGTTGTCCTTTGTTCTAACTGGTGTGACATTTCAGAAAAGTGCCGGGAGGGTGGAGAAATTCAGCTCCCACTGCTGAACTCAGGGAAATTTGACGCTTGGACACAGACGAGAAACACAGACCTGAATTCTAAAACTTACAGCATCTTTGTCTTTGCTGTTTGCTCTGTGTCAGCATCCCTGTGGCCTGCTTTCCTCTCTGGCACAGTGAAGGACATGACACAGGTCCTGGGACACAGGTATTGACCACGCTGAAACAGGGCTGCTTGGAAGCTTGTGTCCATCCTTGTTTAATTTTGTTTGACGTTAGCCCAGAATTCAGAATTCATTCTTTTTTCTTCTTTTAAAGGTTTATATTAAAAATATACCTAACAGAGGTGACTGGTTAGCTCAGATGGTTAGAGTGTGGTGCTGATAACAGCGAGGTTGCCAGTTTGATCCCTGCATGGGCCACTGTGAGCCATGCCCTCCTTAAAAGAGTCAACTATGCCATTGTAGCATGAAAGCAATGTGTAACCAATGACCATGGCTGTTCCCCAATTGTGTGTGTGTGTGTGTGTGCGTGTGTGTATATACATCTAACATGGAGTATACACCATAGTTGTTCAACATGTATATACCTAAAGAAGTGATCCCCATGATAAGTCCAGCAACCATCTGACACTGTACCACACTATCACAATATTAACTATATTCCCCATGCTGTACATTGCATCTCCATGACTTATTTATTTTATACCTGGAAATTTGGACCTCTTATTCCCCTCTTTTAAAATTTTTCAATTACAGCTGACATTCCATATTATTTTGTAAAATTTCAGGTGTACAACATAGTGGTTAGACATTTGTATAATTTAAGAAGTGACCCCCCTGACTAGTCTAGTGCCCACCTTGTACTATACATAGACATTACCATGTTATTGACTGTATTCCTATGCTTTATATCCCCGTAATTATTTCATAACTACCAATTTGTACTTCTTAATCTCTTCCCCTTCTGCCACCAAACACTCTTTCCATCTATCACCCCAACAAATGTAGCACCCATCTGACACCATATGTAGTTATTACTACATTATTGACTATATTCCTTATGCTATATCCTACACCCCCATACCTACTTTGTAACAACCAATTTGTACTTCTATAATTTGTTCTCCTTTTTCACCTACCCCTATCCCACTTCTCATCTGGCAGCCATCTGTATCTATGAGTTTGTTTATTTTGTTCTTTAGATTCTATATATAAGCAAATCACATTGCATCTTCTCAATCTGACATTCCACTCAGCACAATACCCTCCAGATTTATCCATGCCGCCCCAGATGGCAAAAACCCATTTGTTTCCATGGCTGAGTATTGTATATATGTACCTCCTACTCTTTATCCTTTCATCCATTGATGGATACTCAGGCTGCCTCCACATCTTGGCCATTGTAAACAATGCTGCAATGGACATAGGGATGCACATGTCCTCTCAAAGAAGCATTATGGGTTTCTTCCAATAAATACCCAGAAGTGGGATTATTGGGTCCCTCTTTGCCTGTTATAGCCTTTGTTTTTAAGTCTGTTTTGTCTGGTATAAGTATTGCTACCCCAGATTTTGTTTGTTTCCATTTTCTTGAAATATCTTTTTCCATCCCTTTACTTTACATCTGTGTCTGTCTTTTGATAAGAAGTGAGTCTTGTAGGCAGCATGTGTAAGAATTTTGTTTCCTTATCCATTCAGCCATCCTATGTCTTTTGATTGGAGCATTTAATCCATTTACATTGAAAGTAATTGTTGATAGATATGTAGCTATTTCATTTTATTATTCATAATTTTGATCTCTTTTTTTCCCATCTTGAAGTCCCTCTAACTTTCCTTGTAGTATTGGTTTGGTGGTGATGAACTCCATTAGCTTTTTCTTGTCTGGGAAGCTTTATCTGTACTTTGATTTTAAATGATAGCCTTGATGGGTAGAGCACCCTTGGTTGTAGGTCTTGCCTTTCATCACATTGAATATTTTGTGCAAATCTCTTCTGGCTTGCAAAGTTTTTGTTGAGAAATCAGCTGACAGTCTTATGGGAGCTCCCTTATAAGTTACTAGTTGCCTTTTTCTTGCTGCTTTTAGGATTCTCTCTTTGTCTTTAACCTTTGCCATTTTAATTACGGTGTGGGCCTGTTTGGGTTCATCTTATTTGGAACTCTGTATGCTTCCTAGACTTGTGTGTCTATTTCCTTTGCCAGGTTATGAAAGTTTTCATTTTCTTCAAATAGGTTCTTAATGTCTTGCTTTCTCTCTTCTCCTTCTGGTGCCCCTATGATGTGAATGTTGTTATGCTTGACATTGTTCCAGAAGCCCCTTAAACTCTCTTCATTTATTTTTTGGATTCTTTTTTACTTTTTGCTCTTCCAACTGGGTGTTTTCTGCTACTTTGTCTTCCAAATCACTGATTCGGTCCTCTGCTTCGTCTAGCCTGCTGGTAGTTCCTTCTAGTGCATTCTTCATTTTAGTTATTGTATTCTTCACTTCTGACTGGTTCTTTTTTTATGGTTTCCATCTCTTTGTTGAAGTTCTCACTAAGTTCCTTGAGCATCGTTATAACCAGTATTTTGAACTCTATATCTGGTAAGTTGCTTGCCTCTATTTTATTTAGTTCTTTTTCTGGAGCTTTCGCCTCTTCTTTTATTTGGGACATATTTCTTTGTGTCCTCATTTTGGCTGCCTCTCTATATTTGTTTCTATGTATTAGGTAGATCTGTTACGTCTCCCAGTCTTGGCCAGGTGGCCTTATGTGGTAGGTGCCCTTAAGTATTGGGTTGTCAGAAAAATTATGACCCACTTTTGCAATGAAAAGCATAGAAAAAATACGTCATGACTTTTCCAACAACCCAATAGTAGTAGTGGCCCTAGCACAGTCTCCCTGGTCACCTGCTCTGGGTGCTCCAGGAGTGTTGCTTGTGTGGGTTGTGTGTGCCCTTATGTTTTAGTTGAGCCGTGGAGTCAGTGGGTGGGATTGACCCTCAGTATGGTTGGCTATGGGGTTTGGCTATGTCCACAGCTTATAGGCTGCAGTGTGTGGGGCTTACAACACTGAGTGGGATTCACCCCAGTGGGCACTGGTGTTGAGACTGTCCTTTGGGTGTGCTGCTTATGGGGCTAATTGGGTGGTGTTCTGCTGTGGTCTGAAGCCAATCTCCAGATAGGTTGGTTCTGGGACCTCTTGGGAGGGACTTTGCTGCAGGCCCAGGTCACCCACTGCCTGTGACCTTCTGGGGACTACCTGGTAGGAGCTACAAAGTGATCCACAGTTGTTCGCTGCCTGTGCTAAAGTTGTAGGCATGTGTGAGAGGCCACACTGTGAACTGAGGACATCTCCCACCAGTAATGGGTCTGGGGTATGTGTGTAAAAAGCCAGGACACCCTGAGGCCTGCTGCCAACTGCTGGCTCCCTTAAGGTTCAGACACTGATAAAATCTTGTGCGAGTTGAATGAGTCAGGGTGTCAGGGAGTAACTAGAGTGGGAAGAGTTGTGGTCACCAGGTTCATGTAGACTCTGTTGTGGTGCTAGTGCTGAGACTGGAGCTACTCAGCAAAAGTCTCAGAGCACACTGAGGCCCATCCCTGTCCGTGTGGGGCCTGTGGACTCATAGTTTTCCAAAAAAGAGTGCAATTTGGGCGGGGCTGGCTGCTTGCGGATAAAGTGCCTCTGGCATTGGGGAAGTTGGATGGGAGGGGGGTCCCAGTGAGTCAGCAGGGCAGAACAGCAGAGCTTACCAGGCCAATCAGGTTTAGATTTGGCTGTAGGGAGTGGGCTCAACACAGAAAAGATGGAGCCTGCTTGCCAGCTGCATGGGAGGAGGTGCCCTCACAGCGAAAATGGCGACTGTCCTCCAGGCCTTCCCCTGAGGGCATACATCTCAGTTGGCTCCCCTGTATGTCTCCGATGCCCCCCCACCCCCCACCTCCCCCAGTCACTGTTCCTCTGCTGGAGACCAGGGTAAGTGACTGTGAGTGAGTGAGTCTGTACCATTTAAGAGGAAACCTGGGTTTCCCACAGCCTTCTGCCCCACCCAGATGTGTGGAATCCCCACTGTTTTTCACAGCCAGATGTTATGGGGCCTCTTCTTCCTGGTACTAGTACTCCAGGCTGGGGAGGCTGGTGTGGGGCTGGGACCCCTTGCTCCTATGGGGTGAACCTCCACAGCCAAGATGACCCTCCTGATTCTCAGCTGCCATATGGAGGTCTGGGGCTGATCCTTTTCACATCTCTGTCCCTCCTACCAGTCTTGATGTAGCTTCTTTATATCCTTAGTTATAAAACTCTGTTCTGCTAGTCTTCAGATGGTGTTCCAGGTTGATTGTTCTATAATTTAGTTGTAATTTTATTGTGTTCACAGAAGGAAGCAGGCACAGTGTTTTTCTACTCTGCCATCTTGAATCTCTCTCTAGGATTCATTCTTGAAAAGCCTCTTCTTTTGATCTTGCTTGAGTATGTGTGCACACTTTCATATGCATACTGGAGAGATAAACCTTTGGTTCCAATTGTCTTCCAAATCATGGCCACTCTTTTGAGGCACTCATTGACCCTGGTGGAGCTTATCCTGGTAGTAAAATATGATGGTTCATTCAAGTAACAGGTTTGTTAGTAGAGGTGAATTAGATATATTTCTGGTAGGCTGGGTGCTGGGTAGATCTACCAGGAGCTTGGGGCCCTGCTGCTCTCACGTCCCTAGAGTTCAGGCTACTCCTCTGCCCTCATCCACCCTTCCTTGTCCCCTCCTTCTTGGTTCTCAGTTGTTCCAGGTCCCAGGGCTTTACTGATGGCCATAATGAGGGAACACATCCTAGAGACTGGTGACTTGTGACAGAATGGACTGGTGGCCTCTCCTGTCCTCTCCCCACTCCCACTTCTCTGTAAGACTAATTTTGGGGTTTCTTCTCTGCTCTCCCTGTGGTCACGGGGCTTGTCTCTCTTACAACACATATCGCATTGTGGGGTTTTCCCCCCTCAGTTTTATTGAGATATAACTGACATATGGCATTGTATAAGTTTAAGGTGTATAGCATAATGACTCTGCCTACATATATTGCAAATATGGGTTTTTAAAAAAATTGTGGTAAAATACTCATAACAAAAATATACTATTTTAAACTATTTTTAAGTGTATAGTTCAGTGGCATTGAGACCATTCACATTTATTGTGCAGCCATCACCACATCCATCTCGAGAACTTCATCTTACCCAACTGAAACATCACACCTATTAAACAGTAATTCCCCATTCCCCCTCATCCGTATCCTCAGCCCTTTGCAACCACCATTGTACTTTGTCTAAATGAATTTGACTACTCCAGGTACCTTGTAAAGTGGAATTATATAGTATTTGTCCTTTTGTGACTGACTTATTTCACTTAGCATAATGTCCTCAAGAGTCATCCATGTTGTGGCACATGCCAGAATTCTCTTCTTACTTCAGGCTGAATAATAACCCATTGTATGTATAAACCACATTTTTTTATCCATTCATCTATCCATGGACACTTGGGTTGTTTCTACCTTTTGGCTACTGTGACTAATGTAACTGTGAACATAGGTATGCAAATATCTGTTTGAATCCCTGCATTTAATTCTTTGGGGTATATACCCAGAAGTGGAATTGATGAATCCTGTGGTAATTGTATGTTTAATTTTTTGAGGAACCAGCATACTGATGATAGTGTATCTGTTTTGAGTCTGTCTTCCCCTGAGACTTCTGGAGAAGGGCTGTGTTCTTTAGCTCCACAGCCCTGCCCAGCAAGCTGTCTGGCACAGAAGCTACTCACTCAGCAAGTGTTTGTTGCACTGACTTCAACAGCTAAGGAATGCCCTTATTCCAGCCCCAGAGAACTCGTCCCAGAAAGCAAGAAAGCATTTATGTAAGAGGACTCAGAAGGGTGTGATTTCACTCCCTGACTGCCAGTGAATCTCACATGATCAAGTGAAGAGAAAGCAGGTAACCATTTTTATAGAGAGGAGCCCTCTGTTATTAAATTGAGGGCAGAGGACAAGGCTGATTTCAGGGCTGGGGTAGGGTTCTGTCAGCTTTCTATCAAAGGTACCGGGATAAGCCCCCCATTGAGTGCAGTCCTTTTAACTGTAAGGAAATGTATCCCCACAATCTTCAGTTCCTTCTTTCAGCAAGCATTAACCAAGCTTTTCTGTGTGCCAGGCCCATGCTATAGACCCAGGGATACCAGGATGCACAGACACAACCCCTACCCTCACAGGATACACACAAGCAAACAGAATGTTGGAGGATTAAGCACCGAGTGCTATGGGAGTTCTTGTGGGGTGGAGGTGGAGGTGGGGTGGAATACCTAATCTGGGCTGAGGAAGTCCAAGGAAGGTATCACACCCAGGAAGGGGGAGGGACAATAGTGAGGCTGTCCCATTCAGAGTGCAGCCTGTCTGAGCCCACAGCATCCCTATCACTAATGGTTCTTAGGAGACCCCAGCTATCTCTGTCAGGTGTGAGTCCCCTGTAAGGCTGATGTGTGAGTGAAGCCATAAAAGAAGGGACATGACGAGTGTGTTTAGTGGCATATTTTTGGAAGTTTCATAGATCACTTTGGTCTCATAGCTTTGTAATATAAAGGCCATTTTAAAGTCATTTAAAATTTTCATGTTATGGGGGAATGCGTGTGTGGAGGACAGTGGGCATAGATCTGGTCTCAGCGTGTAGCCTTCAAAAATGCCATGGGTCTGCTGTGTCCCAGGGTTCTAGCCTGGGGTAGGGCTTGGGGGAGTTGAGACTGTACAAAGAAAAGATGGGCAGGAACCAAAATCACTGCAGGACTTCGCTAAGGGATTTGGCTCAAGTCCTGGAGAAGATGACAGACACTGAAAATTTAAGCAGAAGAGTGATATGTACCACATTTTGGCTTAAATGGATCATTCAAGCCACTGTGTGGAAGGTAAGTTGGAGTGGAGACAAGAAATGGTGAAAACAGATTCTCAGAATGGAAAACTGTACCCACTTGCCGAGCACTTACAGTGCACAGCCACCATGTTAAGCACCTGGATTATTATTTAGGGACACTCTGGAGTCACCTGAGATTTGCAGCAGAGGAGTGACTTTATGAGTTTCCACTCTCCCTCTTCAGAAAAGCTGGATCCTTGGGTGACCACGCCTCGCCAGGGTTTTCCAGATACTTCTAGATGGACTTGAGGATAGGGCACCTCTTGTCCATCATCTCAGGACGTGGAGTCAGTGGGGCAGTTACCTGAAGCTGTACCCTGTAGGGGTTACTGGGCCTAAACTGAGGTAATATCAAGAGGCTCGGTTATTCCATCCAAATGGGCCAATATGTGGAGAGAACAGCCGTGATGCCAAGTGGGTTGGGGCAGCCTGAGGTTCAGGTGTTGAAGGCAGTTTTCTGTGTAGTACCCAAGGTTGCTGCCATGGCTGTGATGGGGCCAATGAGGAGCAGATGAGGGGCACATATGACCCATTCTGACACTTTTCTGTCCCTTAGCATCTAGATAATCAGGTAGTCTGTCTCTTTTACATCTCCATTCCCTCATCTGGATTCTGTTTGTCGTGTCTCCCCTGAACCACTGTAGAGGCCTTTAATTCCTGGTCTGCCCCACATACTCCAGCCAGAATTAACATCTGAGAATGTCAGTCTGATTGTATTAAAGAAAAACCAACAACAAACACCGTTAATAGCTTGTCATCCCTGTAGAAAACCTAGGGAGGAAAAAGTACCATGTTATTTTTTTTATTTTACATTTATTTAAGTACTAAAGAAGATGGCAAGTTTTTCTTTTAGTCCCGTGTTACTTTGGTTTTGGTTTGTGCCATACAGTACTACTCCAAGATACTCCAAGTGAGTCTTTTATAAGAGGATTGGTCTGGAAAGGTTAGCTGTGGCCTGCTCCAAGGCAGACGGATGGACTCACTGACTGTTTGGGCTACTTTCCCTTCCTGGGAGTCCAGACTCTGAATTTTCAAGGCCTCCTTTCTCTTCCTTAACTCACATTTTCTAAGCTACTTAACCAATGGACAGCCTTCCATTGAGCGATTCCCCATCAGCTTTAAAACCTACTTCTCAGGAAACTGCTTTCACCATGTTGTGCTGGGGATTTACTGCAATGGCCGCTATGGCTCACTGGGCATGAGCCGAAGGGCTGAGCTGATGGACAAGCCGTTGATCTTTAGGACTCTGAGTGACCTGATCTTTGACTTTGAAGACTCCTACAAGAAATACCTGCATGCAGTCAAGAAGGTCAAGATTGGGCTGTACGTCCCCCATGAGCCTCATAGCTTCCAGCCTATTGAGTGGAAGCAGCTGGTCCTCAATGTCTCAAAGATGTTGAGGGCTGACATAAAGAAGGAGCTGGAGAAATACGCCAGGGACATGAGAATGAAGGTAGGTGCTGGGAAGGCAGATAAGCGATGCAAGAGAGTTCTTTTTTTTTTTTTTTTAAAGATTTTATTAGGAAATTGGTGGAGGGGAACAGCGTTGGGGAATCGGGGAAGGAGAACAGACAAATTGCTGTCTTTTTGTTCTTCAGTTTAGTTGCGTAGGATGTTGCTTCACTGTTGGTATCGTCATTGCGCTCTTCCCGGATGAGGCAGATCGGTCGCTGGCCTCTGGATGTCGCTCACCGCGGCTATTGGCAGCTCACGCTTGGCTGCCAGCCACTCACGCTGGCTGCGGGCCACTCACTGTAGCCTATGGCAGCCCACTGCAGCAGGGGCTGCAGCCCACACCATCACCGGGGCTCACACAGCCCAGCTCCAGGTGGAGCTGTTGTTAGCTGTAGAGGGCAGTGTCACTGGCCCTCATGTGGGATCCGAACCGGGGCCTCTGGCATCCCCAAACCAGCGCTTAACCAATGCGCCACTCGGCTGGCCCTGCAAGAGAATTCTTTATCCGTTCTCTCCCTCCCCCTTTCTTCTTGCTCCATAAACCATATTTTTGGGATGGTCAAAAGTTACTTGCTTGGTAGCCACTCTGAAAACAAAAAAAGATAAGTCACTTGCTATTTGACATGGACAATTAAAGTCCCTTTTTGCAAATACTACTTCAAAAACCAGAGTTAAAGTCCACTTAGATGTTATGGTTAAAGCAATGTCTTGGCCTGCGATTCCTTCCATGAAATCAATCTAAAATGTCCGTCATTTTCTACTAAGGCTCTAGTTCTGTCCCGTCTTTTTGTAATAAAGTGGCCAATCATGCCAGTTTCCCTGAAACTGAAGGGTTTCCCAGGACATGAGATTTTCAGTCCTTAGAACCAGGAAAGTCCTCGGCAAACCAGGCTGAATGGATCACCCTGCTTTATAACCTATTCCAGAGTCACATTATACCTCTGCTTTGCTTTATAAGTGCAAAGCCCTTTGGCAAAAAATTCTGACCTGGTGTCACAATAGCAAACAAAGGAGCTGTGTTATGCTGGCTTTATATCAACTCTACTCATAAGCCCTTCTACTTCCTACCATGTCACTTACGAGATGACATGATGCCTGCTCGTCCTTGTCCCTCCAGGGCTTGTGGAGTCACGGAGAGAAAGCCTGTGCAGACACTGAGTTCCCCAGGGAAAAGGGATTATTTGAATTCAGGCTCTCTTGTGTTTAGCACATGGGGACTTGTCATCTTCACTCTGCGGGACCTGGAGTGGAAATTCTTGATTAATTGAAACCACTCTGTGGTGTGTGGTTGGGAGAGTCAGGAAGAACAGGCTGGTTTCTGGGGCAATGTAGCTGGGACTCTGCTCTCACGAGAGAGGAACTTGCTGAGCAACTAAACACAGCCCCAGGAGGCCGAGGCACTGGGCTCTCCTCCTCTGTGCCATGGAAAAAGGGGGCACAGTGTAATCATATCATCTCCTGGGAAGAGGTACTTTTGCTTCTCTCCAATGCAGAACAAGAGAGGCACATGTGTGTCTAAGACCTCCTCCCAGAAGTCTTCAGGCTCAGGGCCTTCTAAACCGTGGGATCATGAATGGTCTGGGGCCGGGATGCCATGCTGTAGGAAGACACCAGGGCGGGGTCTGTGTGGTAACTCCTCGTATCTCCTTCAGATCCTGAAACCTGCAAGTGCCCACTCTCCAACCCAAGTGAGAAGCCGGGGAAAATCCTTGTCCCCCCGAAGGAGACAGGCAAGCCCCCCGAGACGGCTCGGCAGGCGAGACAAGTCGTGAGTAGTATTTCAAGCACCCCCCCCCCCCACCATCTGTGAGGTTGTCCTGGCCCATGGGGACAAAGCGGTGTTGTGGGCTTGGCATTTGAACCAAATGGTCCTCTCCAAGAGGACTGCCCTTCACTCAAGGGACATCTTTTATGGAAAAGGATCCACCATGCACATCACCCCCATTCCTCTTACTCTCCTGACTGAGTTGTAGACACAGTTGGAGGGATAAGCCCCAGACAGCATGAGATAAAGAACAGCCTGAAATCCTGGCAGTATGGAAGGAGCACTGGACTTAGAATTAGGAAACTGGATCGGGAGCCAGCTCAGCTCCTGATGAACTGTGTGACCTTAGGCATTTCATGAAACCTTTCGGGGCTTAAGTTCTCTCACCTCCAAAATGGGATTGTTAGAATTGATTAACTTTTCCTGAAACTCTGTAGCACTCAGTGTGATTGCCCTTCATGGATGGTGGCATCAGAAATACCCACAAGCTCATCCTTGACCTTGGCTGACTCTACCCTCCCCTGTTTTAGCCTTGGGCTAGTGAATCCATACCTACTTCTTAGGTCAGGATGATCCACGTAAGAAATGACAGATTGCAGATGCTAAGGATGCCCAAAGTGACCAGTGATAATCCACTGGCAAATATTTGGGCCATAATTACACTGGGAAAAAATACTACTTTTATTAATAACAGCAGCATGCTGTGTCACGTGAAGTTCTCACCATGCTGGAACCACGTGGCACAGTGCACAGAGGTCCAGGTTGAGTGTCCTGGGCAAATCCTTTGGGAGCCCTTGTTTCCTCATGCAACTAAGAAAATGAAAATGCTTTCCCTGCCTATCTCACAAGGTGTGGTCAGGAGTAAGTTAGAAGAGGTAGTAAGAGGGATTTTTAAATTATTTTCCCATCAATCTTGTGGAGTAAGCAGGCAGAGTTTTACAATTTTCATTTACCAGTGAAGAAACCAGAATACAAAACAAGGTTGTTATTTGTACTGAGTTTGTAGCGGGTCAGTGATGGAACTGGGGCCAGAGCCCAACTCCCCTGACTCTGGGAAGGTGGTGGGGAAGAGGAGTGTTGGATCTGTCTTTGGAAGAACGGGACAGGACAAAGTATTGTCAGTGCCAAGGAAGGTTCCTGGGTCTCCATTCTATTTCTTACTGCCAATCCCAGGGTTCAGCATTGACAGACAGGAAAGTGTTGGCTAAAATGACCAGAGTCCAGGATTTGAAAGGGGAGAAATGACAAAGTGGGAGGGTTGGGTAATCCTATAGCAGGAGAAGCTGAAGATTCTGGTTTCAGCATAGGTTTGTCCTTTTAGGGAGCAGGATGGCTTTAAAAATTTCATACATGGCCTCTGATCCTAATTCTGCCCCTAATGCTGACCACCATGCTGACCCTTGATCCTGATTCTAACCCTGTCTCTCCTCTCTGATTCAAGCATCCATTCTTTCATTGCTTTCACTGAACAACGTAGCAGTTGTCTCAGAGGATTATGAACATGTAAACCCTTCCTATAGAGTGAGTGACCCAGAAATAGGAATCTGATTACTCATGAAGCAGGGGAGGGGGGCCCTTTAATCTGATTTGTTATCCTCTCTGCCCAAGGAGGGTTGAGTCCTTCTCTTAGGGGCTCCCAATCTTCAGCAAATGTTGAGCAGCCCACAAAGTCCTTCTCTGTCCTCTAGACTCAATCCCAGGGCACTCGAAACCCCAAGCATTCTACATGACTGATTTAGACACAGAATGGATGAAAGCTGTTGTTTTTAAAGATGATTCCTGTTGGATCCATTTTACTGTGATCCTCAGGAACTTTGCAGCCCAAGGCATGTTAAGTTTTCCACCAGAAAAATTTACCATGATTGCCCCGGGATGGTAAAGCCGATAAGATCTTAGAAACTGGTTGATGTTAAGCTCGGTGGTGGTGGTGGTGGTGGTGATGGTGGTGGTGCTTTAAGGAGAGTGGAGGAGGAAGGTGAGTTTGAGTCTGGACCGCGGAATTGGAGGTGCTTCTTAGGCATCCGGGGGCATGTCCTAGAAGCTGCTGAAAAGTGCAAGTCTGGAGTTTGGGGAAGTTGGCGACTAGAGATAATACTAGAACCATCTACTTAGAAGCGACAGCTGAAGTGATAGCTGGATAAGTTTGTAAGGAGAGAGAGAAGAGAAAAAGAAGTGATGTCAAGGCCCTAACTAGGCCAGAGAAGAACCAGAACAGGAGATTGGAAAGGAATAATCAGAGAGGGGATGGATCAGAGTGTGCGGGGCATGCAGGTGCCTGCAGAAGACAGCTATTTAGAAAGTAGGAGCAAAGGAAGGGGGCCCCCGAATGAGGGAGGGTTTAAGGTAGATGACGCAGAAGTGGATGGACTATACATTAAATGGCTTTTATCCTGCCATTGAAAGAGGCCTAGTCACCCAGTGGGAGTTAGGAAGAGCGTGGGTTATCAGCACTGGATGAAGAAAGGGCTGCACACAGCACAAGGGCCAGCTGAAGACAGAGAGAAGGGTCCTGTCACCCGTGGGCATGCGTAGAATCACCCGGAGGGCTTGTCACACCAGATTGCTGGGGGGCCTCTCCTAGTGTTTCTGATTCAGACCTGGATAGGGTCTGAGAACGTTCCGTTCTAACAAGTTCCCAAGTGGTGCTGACGGGGCTGGTCCAGCGACCAGACTTGGAGATCTACCATTTGATCAGTCAGTTTGGGAGAACTGGGGCTTGGCCTTAAAAACAACAGAATGTTAAGATGAAAGTACAGGGTCTGCTGAGAGGGGAAGATGAGGCCATCGAGTGATTCAGCGGCTCAGCCCTGCCCAGTCCTGCCTGAGCCTCGGGGTAATGAGGTTACTGAGGTGAAGTTCGAGGGTGTGACCCTGTCCTGGCCCCATGTTTGGGCCCCACTGAAGTCACTGTGGGAGGAACCCAACTGCTCGTTCTCCTGGGGGCCAGATACCGTGTTTCCCTGAAAATAAGACCTAACTGGAAAATAAGCCCTAGCATGATTTTTAAAGATGCTCATAATATGAGCCCTACCCCAAACATAAGCCCCTGTTAAGATTGTCAGCCAGACATGACTATGTGAATAAATGTAGATTTTTGTACATGAGTAAATGAATAAATGTAGATTGTAGGAGCAAAAATTCATATAAGACCCCATCTTATTTTTCAGGGAAACACAGTAGAGAAACCCAGTTCTCAGTCCTCCCCTAGGCCGTGCCCATACCCTAATCTCTGGCTACTTTGTTATGCAGCCAAGGCAAGGGTCCACGCCTGTGCCTGCACAAGGCGGCTGTTAGACTGCCACAGTTGTGAGTCCAAATCCGATTTCCCCTTTCCCCTCCTACCCACCTGAAGTGTGGGAGTGGGCCTGGGAATAGGGAGCAAGACTAGGGAGAGGGCAGGAGTCACCAGAGGGGTTGGGAAGGAAGACCCTGCAGAAAGCTGGGGATTCCCTTCCACCCTCCTCCTGCCCCACACGCAGCGGGAGACCCCAGGAGCACCGTAGCGATGGTTCATTGAAAACATAACCTTTTCCAAAATGGTAAAGTGTGGCTGCCACCAGCCCATGAACCCCCCAGACCCATGTCCTGTCCTCACAGCCCTCTCTCCTGGGCAGAGCCCTAAATTCCAAGGGCTCTTCATACACTCCTCCCATTGGAGATTTTTTTTTTTATAACCAGAACTAGTTGGCCTTGGAAGACTTTGACCAGGTGGCTTGTGAGTTTATATGAGTAAATCCAGTGAGACCATGGTTATGCTTGGTGATGGAATCCTCTGCCACCTCTTTTCTCTTTTCCCCACGCTTGGAGGTCGAGAAGGGAATCTAGATGGCAAATATCTTAGCTGAAGTTTCAGAGTGGATTTAAGTGTTACAAGAGAGAAGATCCTCGCCCCCTAAGTCCTTCTACACCCCGACTCCTGAGCTGTAGGGCTGGGTAGGGGATTACAGGGGCTGCCGTGTTGGAAGAGAGATGAGGAAATGAGAGTAAAATGAAGGGATGAGAGAGGTGGGGAACACAAGAAGAGCAGAAGCACCAAGCCCCTCCCTCCCTCCCTCCCTCTCCGGAGCCCTGCTTCTGCCATTGCTGCTCACGAGGACCCCAGACACCCTGGTTCCCAGAGGTGTGTCTGGAGAAAAGCAGCTTCTCGGCTTCTACCCATGGCCTTCACCAAGCAGGCTTTTCTCCAGGTACTCTTGCTTTGGGCAAGGAAACGAAAAAGGAACCAATATGATACGACCCAATAACTCCACCAAACTGGGAACCCTGCTGTAGAATGGTCAGGACTCAAAAGAGTTTGGTGACTCTGTCACTATGCTATTATTTCAGCATTACATAAGGCCATCAAGTCATTTCTAAATGTGTTGGGTGCCATAATGAAGCTTAGGCGTGGCCCAGAGAGTGGAAAATTACCATAACAGGCAAGAGGCCCATCAGCTGTGGGGTCTCAGTCCATCTGTGTGGATAATTTTAGTGGCTTTCTATCCCCATTCCCCCTCCTCCCTACACCTGGAACTACTTCCAGCCCT
Source organism: Aselliscus stoliczkanus (assembly GCA_033961575.1). Taxonomy (NCBI): domain Eukaryota; kingdom Metazoa; phylum Chordata; class Mammalia; order Chiroptera; family Hipposideridae; genus Aselliscus; species Aselliscus stoliczkanus. The sequence goes on along the minus strand of CM066739.1, from coordinate 72,367,175 downwards.
GCATTCCTCTCCATTTTTGCACTTGTCTGAATAATCCTTCTGGAAAGGAGGATCAGTGTCACTGGGTTGACAAAAGAGTCAGCTGAGTGGGAGGACATGTAGCAATGGCAGCACTAGACAGAGTGTAGCAGCTGAGACAGAGTTTCAAAAGGGAAACAGGGACTCCCTGACTCTCCACCCACCAGCCCTTTCTCATACTCTGCTCCCTGAGGAGTGTTGAAAGCACCTTCCACACAGAGCAGTAGTGTGGTTTCCTGTGGCTCTTAAAGAGACAGGGAGATGGAGGCTAAGATCCATGTTTAAAAGGTCTTGTGTGAACTTAAATAAACCTCCTCCTTCCCAGTTCCCCTCCTCAGTCCCCTTATAGCTCCCTCTTTACTGAGGGGCAGTCACAGTGGTTCTTAACAGGGGCCAGGATACCGTCTGGGGGAGCAGGGTTAGAAATGCATTGGGAGGGGAAGTGGAGAGGGTGCTCCCCACTAGGGCCTGGGGGCCAGGCATGGTAAATGTCTTACCATGCTCAGGACCATCCTCCCCAGGGAAGAACTGTTCTGCCTAAAATGCTACAGTGCCCCCCACGGAGAACCACGGGTGCCCTCTGGGATCCTTTGCATGTCTGACACCCCAGGGCTCTTGGGTTGCTGCCTGTGACCTGAATCTGGGAGAGGAGGGATGAGCGTACAGTGGTTTTCTGGCTGGACTGCCTGTGTTAGCATGAAAACAGCTCATACCCATTGGAGTGATCATGTGGAACATTCTTCTAAATTGGGACAAGAGTCCCTGAGGACGCATGACCACCTTTGTCTTCTCTCCTGTCAGGCTCTTTTTTCCCTCTGTCCCTCCTCCACTTCTTTACTTTTCTGATTCTTCTCCTCTCTTGTTCTTCTCTTTGAGTTGCCTTTTTTGTTCTCGCTCTCTGTATGGAAAAACCCATTTGTCCTTTAGTGTAGGGAAAAACCCTACAGTTCTTCCTACAGTTTCTCTCTTGTGTGTCTCCTTTACTATTCATACAGAACACTTCATTTCTGACATGGTTGGTCACCAAATATGTGGAGGTTTTTCTGCCCACACCAAGCAACTCTCTGTGACAGTAACTTGGTGGCCTACAATTTAATTCAATTCTGACACTATCTGCCAGGAGATAGCGTCAGGTCCCACAGGTTAAAGATCCAGGTCTATAAGACCGCTTCCCCATGTCCCCACTTCAGATGCCAGTCCAAAGCATCAGTTTATCACCGGTGCTTCTGACTGACCAGCTACGGATCAGAGGTTCCAGTGACCCCCATCTGAGATTCCACTAATTTGCTAGAGCAGCTCAGAGAATTCAGGAAAACACTCAAGTTACCAGTTTATTAAAGCATATGATAAAGGATGCAGATGTATAGCCAGATTAAAAGACACATAGGGCGGGACCTTGGAGGGACCCAAATGCAGGAGCTTTTGTCCCCTTGGAGTTGGGTGCATCTCCCTCTGAGCGTGGATGTGTTCCTGAGCCTGGAGGCTCTCTGAACCCCATACTTTTGGGATTTTTGTGGAGGCTTCATCACCAATGCGTGATCAATAATGAACTCCGTTTTCAGCCCTTCTCCTTCCTAAGAGAATAGGTGAGTGGTGCTGAAAATTCCAAGCTTCTAATCATGGCTTGGTCTTTCTGGTGAGCAGCCCCCATCCAGGAGCCCACTCAGAGTCACCTCATTACAATAAAAGATGCTCGGAGGGCTCTCATTATGTAGGAAATGGGATGAAGACCAAATTATATATTTGTTATTATAAATCATAATATCACAGTCTCTATGGTGGGTCGTGGCTCTAATGGGCATTGCTCACCCTACCAGACACCCTCAGGGTTGCAGAGGTCATTAAGCCCTACTCATAAGGTCCCCTTTTCACTGCTGGGCCACAAGCCGGACAGTGGCATTTCTGACCCGTGTTGTCATGAAGAATCAGAAAGATACCTCCAGGCATCTGGTTGAGTGAGGGCGAAGTCTGGTGCTGTTTAATGAAGTCATGAATCAGTTTGTTTCCATGTTCTCACCACACTGAAGATACTTCGAATAGGGCCCAAGAAGTCATTGTCTTTAGATCCCAAATGAGAAAATATCCCCAAGGTTTTCCTTAGCATGGAAGGTAAAAGGGGAACTAGAGAAAGAGAGAGAGAGAGAGAGAGAGAGAGAGAGAGAGAGAGAGAGAGAGAGACAGAGAGAGATTAAAACAAAACAAAACAAAAACTAGAAGGGCTGTGGAGGGAAAAGTAAAACCTTCAAGAAGATATAGAGTTTCTTTCCAAAAGCCCAGAGAAAATGGTTTCCAACCCAGAGGAATGCCCAGCTCAGTTCCCCCTGGGATTTCACATGGGCCAGGGCCCCTGGGGATGCTTGGAGAAACCAACATGGAGTGATGGGCCTTATCAGGAGAGACCTCAGGCAGAGGGAGCCCAGGGCATCCAGAGCTGACTCTTGTCGATAGAGTTGGGGTTCCTAGAGGGGTTCTGTCATAGGGAGGAGAGGTGAAATCAGAGCCCTGAAGGTGTGCCCTGGAATCTCAAACAGTGGCCTGTGGCTCTTGGGCTCTGGCCAGAGCCTCCCGCCTGAGGAAGCCTGAAGGAAAGAGCAAAGGGCTGGAGAGTCTCTTCAGAGCCGAATCTCGCTCCGCCGAGGCCTATTTACATAGCAAGTTCAGCTGTCTGTCCTGCCAGCTGCCAGCAGGGGGGGCCTGCAGTCCTGGGAAGTGAGGAATGTGAGGAGTACGAGCGGCCTTGAATGAGGGTAACAGGTGTGAAGGAACTCCTCCCCCACCCCAGTGTTCCTCCAGCTGAGGCCCACCCAGATAGGCCATGAATCCTACGTTGGGGCCTGGCCTGCCCTGATTCCTGCCGGACTAGACAAAAGAGCAGGGCGGGGGGTCCCTCGTTAAACTTGTAAGTGCTGGGCCAACACCACCCATGATTTCTTCTGTTCCACACCCTTAACAGATTAAGAGGTTAATGGTAGAATTGCACATTTATTATGTGTCCCTTTCTAGAATCCTGAGTCTACAAAGAATACAGCCCGATTGTGTCTGTGTGTGAGGGTGAGTGCATGTGAACACATGGGCATGTGCACCCCCACATGAAGGGGTGGTGACCTTGGGGAGACAGGAGCAAGAGGCATGGATGGACTGACTGGTGGCCTGTGCGCCCCCACCAGGTAGGCAGCCCTGAGGGGACCTTCTTGGGCTATACCCCTGACGTATCTCACACTCAAAGGGGAGAAGCAAGAGGTAAATTTGCATCAGAAGAAAGGGAATGGGTTTTGGCTCCACTCTTTGTCTTGGTAACCCCAAGACCTAGAAGGTGCTTGGTGCAAACTGTTGCTTGATGAATTCTTGTGAATGAATGAGTAGCAAGCAGGTTCCAGGAGGCTTGCTTTCCGGCTGCTTCTCAGGCCCTCTGACCCATCCTGCCCAACAGCAGCTGAGCAGAGAAGGTGGGGGGCATTGAGAAGTGAGGAGAGGAGATGCCCCCAACCCAGAAAGGGGACTGAGTGGTTTAAGGGGAACCCTATAGGCTTCCCTTCCACTTACAGCTTGTTTTCTTAAACCCAGTCTGACACAGACACATACCAACTTGTATGTTCAGTCCCAGGTTGTGATGTCATCCGCACTTTGGTCCCCAACATGCTGCCGTCACTTTGTGGTTCTGAGGCTTCTTGTGGCTTCCCTGACGCCAACAGCCAATCCAGCCGAGTTCTTTCTCAGTCCTGAGGCTGCCTCAGGCTGTGGGAAGGACGCGATGGGCTGCCGGGCGCACATAGGAGACGTCCACTCTTCACGAACTATCAGTTTAGGGAACGGTGGTGAATACTGAAAGTATTTCCCACAGAATACCTTCTCTGTGGAACCACCACCTGTCCTCCCCCACTTACCCCCTCCCACCCCCGCCAACAGCCTCTGTCACAGCCGACCCTGGATGCAGGATTCAGGGAGATTGGGGTTCAGGGTAGTCACCCTAGTTCCTCCTGGATAGGGTGGTGTGTCAACAGACGAGGCAGGGACTATCCATTTGTGTGTCCCCTCCTTCCTTCCACAGGGTGCATCAAAAGGAAGTCCCCTAGGGAATTCCTCTTCCCCTAAAATAGAAGGCGGCCTAAGAGCCTTTCCAAAGGAAAACCCTTATTTGGCCTGGGGAGGGGTTTTGAGAAATATATTGTTCAATCTAAAATATAACCCTAGATCTGATGAGAGGTTCTGGGCAAGTGCAGACCCGGCTGACTCATCCTCCTGGTGCTTGTGTTTCTGAAAAATAAATGCCTTTGCAATATTCTAATTATAGCCTGGGGAGCCCTTGGAAGAGGCCTCTGCCCGCACAATAGCTCACCCAGCTCTGGCCCTCTGAGATGCTGGCAAGGACTGAACAGGGTTTCTGGCTGGGCCCCACAGGCAGGCAGGTGGCATGCTGTGATAACCCACTTCTGCCCTTCGCCAGGCCAGGAAATGGCAGCCAGTGTGGCTGTGAAATGAAAGGGTTTCATCTTCCAGGCAGTTCACCAGGAATCTCAGTTTAACTCATTTCCTGCCAGTGTTGGACGGTTTTTTCCTCCCCTAGGCTTTGGGGACCTAGGAGGCGGTGGACGGGGTGGGATACAGAGGGAGGAGGCAACCTAGGTAGGCCGTTGCCTCTGGAAACCCTCAAGCTGTCTGTCACTATAGAACCACACTCAGCTTTCTAAGTAGGCAGGTTCCCCAAGTGGCTTTCAGAGGTTAGCTCAAGCCTCTCCTACCCAGAAAAACAAACAATATTCTTCCTACTTGTTAATTCTTAGAATGTTGTCATGGTGACTTGAATTCCTGGCTTAGGACTTTGTTAAAATAAAAATATCCCATGATAAAGGGAATATAATGAAGCCTTATCAGCCTTTTACACGTTAGTGAGAACTCAACCAAAGTTTATTGAGAGATTGAGGATATTCAACCGTGGTGTCACAGATGAATTCACTTGATCCCATTCTCAAGCTATTCAGTCTCTGAGGCACAGGGATTATGAAGGTGCAGGATTCTTGAACCGATGTACTAAAAGAAATGCCATGGCATACAGAGCAAGGAGCAGTGGACTGTGAGGGAAGGAAGTCAGAAAATACTTCATGGGAGAAGAGGCAACTTCGGGTTGGACCTTGAAGGGGTGACAAGAAGACTTGGGGGAGGGCATTCCATAGCCCTGGTGCGGAGGCGGAGTGGCCATGGTGTCGTCCTCAGGTGCTTGGGAGGATCCTTTGTGTGGAGTGCAGGAGGATGGGGGCAGCTTGCCTCATGGTTCTAGATTCTGGGGACAAACTCTGGCTCCACCATTTGCTAACCATATGAGTTGGCTTTGAGCAAGTTCCCTAACTTTCAGTGCCTCTGTTTTCTCTGTTATATGGGTAGGGACAATATCAACCCCATAAGGTTATGGCATTAGTCAATCCATATAACCCTCTTAGAACAATGACTGGCACATCGTAAGGCCTAACAAGTGAAAGCTATTTAGAATGAGGACTTCTCAGTGCCTGGAGGCAGAGGGGAACTGGCAGAAGTACTAAAGAAAGGTTTAGAAAAAGGAGGCCAGACCCATGAGTGAAAGCACACCCGTTTCCAAGGGTGCCAAAAGCGGAACGGGGAAAGGGAAACGGTGAAGTTTTAGGGACACACAAACCATGAAAAACGTGAAAATTCTGTTCCTCAGGGCTCAGGGGATCCAAAGGGAGGAAGTCAGGTGAGTAGCCAAAACAATGGCTTCTGAGCAGGTGGCTCGCTTGTGGCTCATTGCTGCCATGGTCCCGGGAAAGCCCACATTATGGGGCTGAGTGGCTACGCTTTTGTCCCCATAGCCTGTCCTGCCACGACTGACTTTCCAGCAGGTGCTGTTGGTCATAAGACTGAGAGAGTAAATAGGTCAGCGCAGGTCCTAACATCTGAAAACAACATTAAGCTGGTGTCTTACTAGCATTACTTGCATAGGTGAAGGGCAGCATGTGTTTCAGGGGGAGAGGTATAACGTGGTGTTGAGGAAGGTGCCGGGCCAGGAAGAAAGCACGAGCAAAAAGGCTCAGAAACTAGGGTGAGCGGCTCGGTAGATGCAGCAAGGGCCATGGTACAAGGGATTCTCTTGTTAAGCACTAGAGCTGCTTAATGTTCAGAGACAGTAGGGGATCTAGAGTCACTGTGGCTTCGGTTCTAAGGGAAGACGGCTGACCCTTAGAAGTGTCCCTGGACGTCATTTAGGGTGTGGGTGCTTATCCTGAGAGGGATTATAGAGAACTTGCTAGAACATGTTCTGCTTACTCCACACACTAACCTCCGGAGGCCACCTCACCACCCACTGTTCTCAGCACTGTGTCTGAATGTGGGTTGTATTAGTGAATTCATGGAGGCAAACGGTACCAGTTAGGCTTGGCTTTGGCCATGGGGAAGGTTAAGTTGAAACTGTGGCTTAACCATGATTCACCATAATGTGAAAGAAACTCAACAGAGGTGGTGAGCGGCTTTTTCCTGCTCTGCCTCTTTCGTGTGCCACCTTGAGGGCTCAGCCCCAGCCGTAACTTCTGCAAGGAAGAAGAGAAACTGATGAATGGCACATGCAAGTGTTCATCTGAAGAGGTGTCCTGGTAACTGATGACACCACAGTTTCTCTTCATTCTCATTGGCTACCACTTAGTCCAAGGCTATGTCTGGCTTTAGGGAGGCTGGGAAATACAGTTGGTGTTCTAGGCAGCTCTGTGCCCAGCTAGAAATCAGAGGTGTCTTTACTAAGGAAGAAAGGGAGAATGGATATTTAGAGCTACACAGAGTTCCAAAAACATCAGCTAAAAACACCATCCAATACAAAGGTAATTTATATTTGGGTAAGGAATATGCTTACAGTGTTATAATGCCTGGAGAGGTAGTGTGGAAATCATAATTTAATTGCTTTAGGAAATGACTCCCATTTAATCTTATTCCAAAGCAAGGAATACAGATGAGCACTTAAAGCTTAATCTTTGAAAAAGTGAATTTTTGATTACTGGATTTTCTAAGTGGGGCACATGGGTGGTGGGGAAACACATAAGGTTTCAGTGTAGTTGTATATTGGAAAGTACGTTAAGAAAATGTGTTTAGGGAAGAGAGATGTTTTGCCACTGAATGATTTTGCATAATGACATGCTATTTCAGATGAATTCTAAAAGGGTCACCCTGATTTTGTACTTTCAAGTCTGCAATAGTAACCTCTCTGAGATAACCTTAAACTTAACTGAAGAATGGAGTTGCCTGTCGCTCGCAGCTGCTGGGCTTCCCCGAGGGGACAGACACTAAGAAGCCAAGGTTTCAAGGAGAATTTGGCTGCGATTTTTAGTTGTACTGGAGTGTATGTGACCTTTTTAGATCCTCATGAAGTTCACAGGGACTGGGATTCAGAAGTTATAGCGTGAACAAAGTCAGGCTTCAAGTTGAACAAACGTATTCAGCAGCCTCTAAATTGCTTGGAACTCTCGACTGAAAACTATTACAATGTTCCTTAAGCTGAGTAGAGGCCCCTGAAACAATTTCCTGTTCTTTCCCCATCCCACCCCTTGTCCCGCACCGCCTTTCTGTCTTTCACCCTCAGGCCTGCCCTGCCGGAAAAGAAGGTGGCTGATCTCAGCACTTTGAATGAAGTGGGCTATCAAATCCGAATCTAGGCAAGCCATACACCAGCCAGCTAGACGGCTTCCATGGTGCTTCTCTCTGCACTTTACCCAGCATCTTCAGGAGGAACTACAACTATTTATTAAGAACTTGTGAATTTTATTTTGAAGGATTCACTTGGAAATAGAATGAGTGGTCGGAAACAACTTGAGAAAATTCACAAAGGGGCAACTAGGAAAAGGCCCAAGTCATAAACCCCACTGGGGTTGGACTGCCTCCTTCACTCCACATAGGAAGGATAATATCATAACTGTAGTTCTGTATTTTTCCACTTACTTACATTCTTTTACTTGCTTTGAACATTCTGCCTCACCAGTAGTAAATGTTCATGAAACCCTCCCTCCCACTTTTGATATACTAAGGTAACTTAATCAGTGTTAATGTCTTTTGCAGCAATAACAGAGGCAAAGATTGGTGTTTGTTTTTTTTTAAGCAGTCACTATTACCTCAGCATCTTGACATCAGATATGCAAACTTAATGGTGTTTTGTTTTTTTATATTCTATTTGTATTGTTTCCCCAGTATTTCCCATGGGGATCTCCACAAAGTTTGGAAAATTATTCCTGGTGCATACATGTGGTGAGATTTAAGGTATTATATGCAAGTGTTTTGCTAAAAAGCACTGAAATTCTTTTGGCAATACGGGAAACCATTTTCAGGATCTTGGAGTTCTTCAAGTATTTGCTGACAGCAGTTTTTGTTCTTTCAAAAACAAAACGAAACAAAGCACGTTCAGAAGCTAGTCTATGTTCTGTCACTAACATTTAAACGTTGCAGACTCCAGCAAAAAAACACAAGTCACGCACTATTATAGAAATTTAGCAGTATTGCAATTACCTTTGATAATAACACACTCAGAAAGGCAAATCAGTAGGTCTACAGAAGCAGATAACCTTTCTGTTCACATTTCATCGGATGTTTCAACCCTGAGTCAGGCTTTGATTCTGACTGTTGTTAGAAATGTGTTCTGATGTCTTATATTAAGACCAAATGTGGACAATGTGATTATTTCCCAGTACTTTGCTTTTCAGTACCACTTCATGACAGTTAGGGACTGGTATTAGAAAACGCAATGAGTTAGAGAAGTGGAACTTTTTTTTAAATGGAAAAGCCTTCAAGTATAATGTTACACCTTATAGCACGATTGAATCCCTGAAGCAAGTATGAGGATCTGGCCTGCATATGATCATTACAGTGTAACTTCTGGCTGCAGACACACAGAATAACAGTATACCAAGTCTGTTTGTTAGCAATAGCGAGAGTACAGCTTCCGTTTCATCTGTTCTATCTTGGTAACCATGCCAACTCATGAGACCAAAAGGCATATATTTTTAAGTGGAGTCTGCTAGTCAACAAAAGTGTTACTTTAGAGTGCTTCCCTTCTGGCTTTGACTGAAGGGGATTTTAGGAGGGGAGTAAACAAATAAGAACATTTGAGATTCTTTTCCTGAGGCTGACATGGAGTGCAGGACTTCATTCTTTAGCCATATGCATAGGAGCTCACTTTACCCTAAAAATATTACTACTGGAAAGTACTATTTTCTTAAAAAAGAAGGAAGTCTAATGACCTTTAAATGAACAGGAGCAAGTAAGTGTACATCTCAATTAGATTAAAATACAGTGTAAAAGTTCTGAACTTAATCACTTTCTTCAAGAATAGTATTATCAGTTCGTAGAGTTTAAAATGAGTTAATCTTTTTTTTTTTTTTTTTTTTTTTGAGGGCAGTGTCACTGGCCCTCATATGTGGGACCTGAACCGGGGCCGCTGGCTTCCCAAGCCAGCGCTTAACCACCACGCCACTCGGCCCGTCCTAAAATGAGTTAATCTTTCTTCACATGGCAAACCCATTTGTAGCTTCATGGCAACATGTATTTGGATGTTTGGAGTAGTCAATGAATCGTTTCATTTTCATTCTAAAACAATACTGACTCCTTTCTCTGAGATATAACACACACACACACACACACACAGCCCAAAACATGTATACATGTTTTAAGAAGGGAAAAAATTGTAATCTCAATATATACCAATAACAAAAGATGAATGAGTCATGTGTATACATTTTTTGGCACCACTGGTATATATATCTTATCAATCTGAAACTTTATTATATCTAATGAGTATAACACTGCAGTCATTCTAAGAGCTTGGAATAGGATTTCCCAAGCATTACTTAAGTACTGTCCCAATTAAAATATAGAAAGTCAATAATTGCATTGCCTCGTTTCCCACAAAAAAGGGAAAATAATAGGAATACAAACTGTTTCTAATATGCTGATGTATAAGCCTTAAAACTACCAACTGGTTTGATAATTCAATTAAGTAACCTAATTTCTTCCACACTAACTTCTTGATTTTATGATTCATTTCCCCAAAGCAAGTGAGTCATAGAAATATGAAAATTCATTGAAAATGTTCTTAGTTGTCACTCTGTTTTAATGTCTATGGAATGTTTATTTCTAAGAGATATGGGAAAGGCACCAAACCACTAAATTCTAGTGCAGCAATTTAATTTAAATGATATTTAAGGCAAAACAAACAAACAAAAAATCTCATGACATGATTTACCCCAAAAAACTGATTTTAAAATTGGCTATAATTCAAAAGATTAAAAGTGAAATTATGAAACGATTTGAAATCTAGTTTTGAAAAAGTTATTAATGCAAGAGAAATTTGATGCTTAAGCCATTTGGCAATATATGCAAAGTTTAAATGAATGACAGAAATCTTGATTTTGGACTACATGTTGTGCTGTTTTGAGTACACTTTGTTTCGGAAAGTGGTATTTAGTATTTTCTATACACACTGAAATCATGAGCATTTCACTTTTTCTAAGTCAATTATTTCATAAGGATTTTATTAATAGATATTGGTAAATAGAACTTTGGAAATCTTAAGTCAGTATTCTTACTATACCCAAGGCTTTTGTAAGCTATAGTTTTATGTACAACCTTGTATAGTTTTTTTGACATACAATTCAGAATCTTGTTTATTCTCTTGGACTTTGTTCTGGCCAATACATTTTTTTTTAAATCTTTTAAGAAAAACTGTGATTGTTTTAGTGGGTATTTTTCTAAGTAAATGAAAAACTTGTATAATGGTATTTTAGAGAATGCCAGATAGTGCATGTTTCAAGTTAATGTTTTTCTCATCACTTGTATGTTTATACAGCATGGGACTTTAATAAAACCATCCTGGAAACTTAAGGATTGTTTTTCTTCTAAAAATGTAAGATGGTGTGATCTTTTTCCCCTTATCCTCTTATTACATATTTGTCCTAGTCAACTAATTTATCACTCGGTCACCCTTGCCTTCTTCCACAATTTTCAGACTCTATATTACACATCACTCTATTTTGGCACATCTTAATTCACTTATATTTTAACATCAGCTTAAGTAATAAAGGCTGGAAAGGGTACTAAAATTGTTTAGAAGAGGCATCAGGCCAGTTTACACAGCTTACTTCATACACCTACCACAAAATCTTCAGGCACAGATGTACTAGTATAATAATTTATTAAGTAATTTATAGGTACAAAGTGCAAATGACTTGACATCTGTTTCCCCAATCCCTTGAATTCTCTGAATTCTAACTTATTTTTTAGGAAAGCAAAGGGGTAAAAGCAGAAAGTTGCTAAATTAAAAAAAAAAATTTCAAACATGCGTATTCTTTTGATATCAAAAGGTACAGCCAACCAAACTTTCATTATGCTTCTCTTTCCATTTAAAACTTGGAGAGTATAGCACTTGAAGTTGTAGACTTGGTTTCAGCAATCAGCCAGATTTAGTTGCTTTTGGCAGGTAAATATAAGGCTCCAACAGAGTTACCAGCTCTTCTGACCAGAAAAAGTAAAGACAAGTGGATAATTAATTTTAGTAGAGCTTTAAAAACCTGTGAAAAAGTTACATTGACACTTTGGCCTCCAGTCGACAAAATAGTATTTCATTTCATATGCTAAAGTAGAAAGCAATTTTATGGATTAACTCTATCAAAATGAAGCACATAAAAAGGGCCTAAAATCACATTATATTAATCAGGATATAAAAAATTTTCAGGGATATTAGTTTGAAAATGACCTATATATAGTTATTTGTTAATAAACTCACATAATAGAAAGCAGTAACTAATCAATGAATTTTCATTTTTTTTCCCCCAACACTAAACGGGGATAATTATACTACTGTTATTTGATGATGACAATATCTGCTAATTAGGACATATCATAATATTCTGAAAATCATGAGTGGAAAATGTGGGAAATCAACTATTGTTAATACTGTAAGTAAAAAATGAGAAATTAAACATTTAAAAGTATTACAAGCTTTACTAGACAAATCCTTTTTTGGGTATTCCTGTTTTTTTTTTTTTTTAAAATAATGGTAGTAAGTTCTTTAGCACAAAAAAATCCAAGACTATAAAGTAACTATAATACTATTTTCTACTTTAAGATGAAGTATTCTATTAAGAAAACACATTGTAAAAACTTATTTCAGTATAATTCAATTATAAAACTACTTAGTAAAATACACACACAATTCTTTGATCCCCATATCTAAAAAAGAAATTTTCACTTTCTATGTTGTAAAATTTTTAATTCAAACACTCATATGGAACCAACTACAGAATTAATTACTAGACCCACTCTTAACCACTTTATAAAAAATGTCAGCTGCTGCACACTGCTGCATCATGACACAAAAAAGAAACATTTTAGAAACAAAACCATTAAAACAGTTAAAATCACTACTTGAGAGTGTTAGGTCTCCAAGCTGGTATCTCCCCACTAGAGCTTTGCTGGCTTCCTCAAATTTCTGAGGCAAAACAAAAATAATCTTATAGCTGCCACTTTGTTCCAAAGACAAGTTTCTTTTCTTCTTTTTTCTTTTTTTTTTTTTTTGAGGGCAGTGTCAGTGGCCCTCACATGTGGAACCCGAACTGAGGCCGCTGGCTTCCCAAGCCAGCGTTTAACCTCCGCTCCACTCGGCCGGCCCAAAGACAAGTTTCTTAATAAAATAAATTTCTACAGAATTGAGTCACTAAAATAAAATCTCTCCCCCAACCCAGGGTTCTTTTCTTGAAACTGAATAGAAAAAAGAAAAAAAATTGCTGGGGAAACAAAGGCATAACCCCAAATCTGCCTCTCTTAGGCATCCTGCAATGATCTGTCTGTTACAGGATAGAAAGAGAAGGCTTATGTAAAGTACCTCATTCTTCTCATTTTAGTGACCTATATTTCCCCAACAAAACGCAGGTATACGTGTATTATATGGCTGAGGATAGCAATAAGATGACTTAGCAATTTGTACAATTTTAAAAAGCACTATCAAACCCCCTCAAAAACTAACTAAAATGATTAGCTGGACACTTATGAATGACCCAATGATTTCTGAGATAACTATTTAGGACTCAACAAACATAAGGTCCTCACAAATGAAATCAGGTATTCAGGAAGAAAACTGAGTTGTGGTTTGCAGGAACTCAAAGATAATTTATATCCACTGTAAAACTTACCAAAAAAAGGAAATGAAATTCTTTACTAAGAACACTAAAGAAGATGCACTATATTTAAAAAACACTGTCAATTTTACTGGACTTTAGAATAAAAAATATACAACTCTTTTACAATAGAGAACATGATCTCACTTGTCAGGAAAATAGTCTTTCATTAAAAAAGAAAGTTGTAAACTTGCTTCTTTTGGTATCTATTTCGAGCATTTAACAACCTCTTCAGGAACTCCTGTGCAAAAATGAACATGCAAAATCGTAGATTCTTTGAAAAAGAATATAAACTGGAAAGAAAAGTACATAGGTAATCAAAGAAAAGTCAGAGCTCAAGTCTGAACTTGGCCAATAAAGGCAGGTGATCTGAGGAGTTATTTTCGTTTGGAAGTCCATTGACAGTCCATAAGTCTTGTTCTGTAAGAAGTGACAGTCTAGCTAGAAGCTTCAAGCCACCAGCCAAAGCAACTTCAGTTCCTACATTAAAGAAACACATATTTAGTGAAACTGTGTCAACAAGTAATTGTAAATTAACCATACAAGTCTTTTTTTTTTTCCTAAACTGCAGTGATATAGAGCTTGAGTTCCCCTTGGAAATTTAATACGAAACAGTTTTCAGAATATGATTAAATTTTTATTGATAACCTAAGTATAACTCTCAAATACACAGCAGTTTCAGATGTTTGTTTTTTTTCCTACTTCAGGTATTTTTTCTATTTCAAGTTGCAAATAATCTTTGCAGAAAAAAAGAAGAAAACATCCTAAGAAGGTTGAATAATCTGAAATTGACAACTACGCAAAAACTTCATCTATCGACCATTCTATAGTTGTATAAAACCAGACAGACCCAGCCCAGCTGAGTAGGAAGTTGATAAGGTGACGGAAGCATACATTAGTATCATTTGGTCCTAGAGTCAGTACCCACAGAAGTACAGAAAAAGGACAGGCTCCTAATGTTCCCATTTGAGCTGCTGGTCCATGACACACTTCCGCCACCCAGTGAACATTTATGGCATGACAACCATCAGAACCTTACTACAAATTCAAAGCAGCATTTTGCTGAGCGGATGCAGTGGGGTGGAGTAAGCCGTCTCCTGAGTATTACTAATAAGGTTATCCTCAGTAGGAAGGGAAAACAAACAAACAAAAGGGAAAAAGAAAAGTAGCACCAAAAAATGTAAAGAAAAATGAGAAAACATGAAGATGCCCCCATTTTGGACTTCCAAAGTTTTCTGAATGGTATTTTTTGACTTCCAGTTATATGAAACTACATTTTCTTCTCCACATTAAATCCTTTGGTTAATACTTCAAACCTTACCTTCATTGAATCATACAAGGAAAAGTGTTTTATCACCTTTGCTTTTTTGAAAGCACACAGTCATATAGACCTCTCTTTCCAGAAAAATCCAATATTCCAGGGTCAACATGACAAAATTGTCTATTGTTGGCAGTATAAGCAAGGTCCTACAATGAAGGCAGCATACCTTAGTCAAATTTAAGTACAAACTATGTGATGCTGCTGTCACAAGAATACAGTAAATTCATGGTATATAAAACCAAAGTGCAATATGAAAGGCCCAGAACTCAGGTGATGGGAACTGCAGGTAGAGCTGAGGAGATAATTCTTAGGTGATAATTTGCCTTGAGGTGTTTCACTGCCTCCAGCTATTACAGGTGGCTAGATTAATCTGTTAAATATGATACCAATTTAAAACTATTTTTAAATTTTAAATCTAGAACTTCATCTAGTTGTTTAGCTAACTTTCTCAACTCTGGCCTTGAGGTTTTAGTGACTGCGTCCTCAAGCAGAAGTTAAAATCACACAATGTACCTGGCTGCCCAGCAACATCTTCCTTTTCAGCAGAATAGAAAATATAATCCACGGTTATGGCACTTCGGGAATGACAGGTGGTCACTTCTGGAATTCCAGTGTCAGGAAAATAATGTGAATAAACAGACGACAAGCTGAAACGGTGCTGTAAATTTGAAGATAGCCTAAATTGAAAAGAAAAAGCATTTAGCTCCCATCAAGGTTTTCATGATTTATAATTCCTCCTATTAAAGCACTTTTTCATTTAATTTCCAGATAAAGCCAAGACATTTGGACAAGTGTTATTTAAATAGACGATATCACAATTTGGCATTCATTTATTGATGCAGTGATATCCAAAACCCATGGGGGGAACAAAAGCTCAATAATTAACATACTAATATGATTTTTATTATATTTGAGAGCCTTCTCTTATTAATAAACACATATTCTAAATTTATAGGCATACCTCGTTTTAGTGCATTCCATTTTATTGTACTTCACAAATGCGTATTTTACACATTTGAAGTTTTGTGACAATCCTGCATCGAGTAATTCTATTGGCACCATTTTTCCAACAGCATTTGCTCACTTTGTGTCTCTGTGTTACATTTTGGTAATTCTCACAGTATTTCAAACTTTTTAAAAATTATATTTGTTAAGGTGATCTGAAATCAGTGATCTTTGAGTTACTACTGTAATTGTTTTGGGGTGCCATGAACCACACCCCTATGAGACAATGAACTTAATACTGTATGTGTTCTGACTGCTCCACCAACCAGCTGTTCCCCCATCTCTCTCTCTCCTCGGGCCTCCTCATTCCCTGTAATACAGCAATACTGAAATTAGGCCAATGAATAACACCACAGTGGCCTCTAAGTAATGAAGTGAAAGAAAGAATCGCGTGTCTCTCACTTTAAATCAAAAGCTAGAAATGACTAAGCTCAGTGAGAAGGCATGTCGAAAGCTGAGATAGGCTGAAAGTTAGGCCTCTTGTGCCAAACAGTTAGCCAAGTTGTGAATGCAAAGGAAAAGTTCTTGAAGGAAATTAAAAGTGCTAATTCAGTGAACAGACAAATGATAAAAAAGCAAAACAGCCTTATTGCTAATATGGAGCCTGTTTTAATGGTCTGGATAGATCAAATTGGCTTAAACATTCCCTTAAGCCAAAGTCTGATTCAGAGCAAGGCCCTAACTCTCTTCAATTCTGTGAAGGCTGAGGGAGGTGAGGAAGTTGCAGAAGAAATATTTGAAGTTCACAGAGGTTGGCTCATGTGGTTTAAGGAAAGAAGCTTTCTCCATAACATAAAAGTTATGTTATGCAAGGGGAAGCAGCAAGTGCTGATGTAGGCTGCCAGTTATCCAGAAGATCCAGCTAAGATAATTAATGAGGGTGGCTGCACTAAACAAAAGATTTTCAATGTAGACAAAACAGCCTTATATTGGAAGAAGATGTCACCTAGGACTTTCATAGCTAGACAGGAAAGGACAAAGCCTGGCTTCAAAGCCTCAAAGGACAGGCTGACTCTCTTGTAGGGGCTAATGCAGCTGCTGACTTTAAGTTGAAGCCAATGCTTATTTACCATCCTGAAAACCCCTCGGCCTGTGCTCTACTGATGGAACAAGGCCTGGATGACAGCATATCTGTTTACAACATAGTTTACTGAATATTTTAAGTCCACTATTGAAACCTACTGCTCAGAAAAAGAGATTCCTTTGAAAATACCACTGCTCACTGACACTTTGCCTGGTCTCCCAAGAGGCCTGATGGAGATGGTCAATGAGATTAATGTTGTTTTCATGCCTTGCTAACACAGCATCCATCCTGCAGCCCATGGATCAAGGAGTAATTTCAACATTCAAGTCTTACTATTTAAGAAATACATTGAGTAAGACAATAGCAGCCATGGATAGTGATTCCCTGATGGATCTATTGAAAGTAAATTGAAAACCTCCTGGAAAGGATTCACTGTTCTCAATGCTGTTGGAACATTCAAGATTCATAGGAGGAGGTCAAAATATCATTAACAGGAGTTTAGAAGAAGCTGATTCCAACCCTCATGGATGGCTTTGAAGGGTTCAAGCCTCCCGTAGAGGAAGTAACTGCACATGTGGTGGAAATAGCAAGAGAACTAGAATTACAAGCGGAGCCTGAAGATGTGACTGAATTGCTGCAATCTCAGCGCAAAATTTGAATGGATAACGGGCTGCTTCTTAGGGAAAAGCAAAGAAAGAGTTGTATTTTTTTTTTTTAAAGAGTTGATTTGAGCCAAACTGACAAGAAAGTGGTTCCTTGAGATGGAATCTACTCCAGATGAAGATGCTATGAAGACTGTTGAAATGACAACAAAGAGTTTAGAATATTACATAAACTTAGTTGTAAAAGCAGCAGCAGGATTTGAGAGGACTGATTCCAATTTTGAAAGAAGTTCTGTGGGTAAAATACTTTCAAACAGCATCACGTGCTATAGAGAAATTGTCTGTGAAAGGAAGAGTCAATCAATGCGGTAATCTTCAGTGTTGTCTTATTGTAAGAAATTGCCACAGACAACCCAGCCTTTAGCAACCACCACTCTGATCAGCGAACAGCCACCAACAACGAGCCAACACCTTCCACCAGCAAAAAGATTATAACTCACTGAAGGCTCAGATGATGGGTAGCATTTTTTTTTAGCAATGAAGTATTTTTTAATTAACATATGTACATTGTTTCTTGAGACATAATGCTATTGCGCACTTCAGAGACTACAGTATAAACATAACTTTTTTATGCACTGGGAAACCAAAAAAATTATGAATCGCTTTATTGTGATACTTGCTTTATTCGGTGGTCTAGAATGGAGCCTGCAGTATCTCTCAGGTATGCCTGTAAGCTTTTTATTGTTTTTAAGAAAGAAAATCAAAGTGGCCTTTAGGAATGCTATTTAGAACTCACCAGACTTTTGATATCAGAGAGGCCATATTTTTCTATGATTATTCTTGCTATGATATATGAGGTAATTTTGTACTGCATCTTGAAATAGCTTCAATAATGGTTTATATTTACCCCACACTACAAATACATGTGATGTTATGGGCAAGGGTTTAAAAAATCATTTCCTATTAACACATCATGAATTTTAAGGATCTTTTATGCCATGAAAGAAAAAAAATTTAAAAAAAATTTTTTTTTATTTATCCAACAAACATTTACCAAATATCTACTAAGTTTCAGGTACGATGTTAGCTGAGGATACATAGATAAAGATGTTGCCCTGTTTTTAAAGAGCTCCTATATCAATGAACAAAGGTAATTGCTTCAAAATACCCTTATTCCAAGTTTTGGCAACTATTTATGTCTAAGGACTTATATTTAAAATAGGTCTCCTACAAACTGTTATCTTACTAATTATCTTTTCAGTTTATAGATTTAAACTGTGCATATAAACATACTGTATTGATATACAGATACTTAAAAGTATCTTTTCTTATACCTCGTTTTGTTGTAAAATTTTAGAACCACTCAAAACTAAGTTTTTGTTAGTAAGATTAGCCTTTTTAATAATTTTAGGGTAGTTTTGACTATTTGAAAGGTTTAATTAAATTTTTATATATTCTTTTTTAAAAATTCAAAAAATTGCTTCCTTTCTTATTCTTGTATATGAGAGAATATTTTCTCATAACAAAGTAAACAAAATAAAGTAATGCTGAAATGAAAGCAGATACAATGAATGAGATATGATTCTAATTTGGTCTCTACATTTAAATGTTAAAAAATCAAAACTATAGCTGATCTGCAAGCGGCTGATTGGGACAGGCTGAGACTGGGAGTTTTCCTGGGAGTGTTGGGCCGTGAGCTGTGTGCCTGCATCACAGCCAGGGCTCTCCTGGTGATCTATCTAATACATCAAAGCAATCCCAGAGCGACAGCCAGAATGGGGAAACAAAGAAACATGTCACAAGTAAAAGATCAGAAGAAACCTCCAGAAATGGAACCAAATGAAACAAGAGGGATCCAACCTTTCAGAGACAGAGTTTAGAACACTGATGATAAGAATGTTTAAGGAACTTAGCGAGGACATAAAGAAGGATAGGGAAACCATAAAAAACAACCTGTTAGAACTAAAGAATACAATAACTGAAATGAAGAACACACTCGAAGGAATCACCAGTAGAGTAGATGAAGCAGAGGGGTGGATCAGCGATTTGGAAGATAAAATAGCAGAACTCACCCAGTTGGCACAGCAAAAAGACCAAAGAATAAAAAACAATGAAAACAGTTTAAGAGCCCTCTGGGACAAGGTGAAGTGCAACCACCTTTGAATCATAGGGATACCAGAAGGAGAAGAGAAGCAGCAAGGGGTTGAAAATGTATTTGAAAAAATAATGACTGAAAACTTCCCTACCCTGGTGAAGGAAATCAACATACATGCCCAGGAAGTACAGAGGGTTCCAAACAAGCTGAACCCAAACAGGTCCACACCAAGACACATCATAGTTAAAATGGCAAAGGTTCAAGACAGAGACAGAATCCTAGAGGCTGCAAGAGAAAGACAGCAGGTTACATACAAAGGAACTCCTGTTAGACTAACAGCTGACTTGTCTACAGAAACTCTGCAGGCCAGAAGGGAGTGGCAGGAGATACTCAAAGTGACACAAAATAAAGTCCTACAACCAAGATTGCTCTACCCAGCACGGCTATCACTTAAAATTGAAGGAGAAATAAAGAGCTTCTCAGGAAATAATAAGCTTAAGGAATTCATTACCACCAAGCCAGCATTGCAAGAAATGTTAAAAAGGCTTTTTTAAACAAAAGAAAGGGGTAAACAAGCTAACCCAGAGAGACAATTTAAGAAGATTGAAGTCATATCAAGCAGATATAAAGGATGGTTGCTGGCTGGGAGGGAGTGGGGAAGAGGGAGAGGGGGAAGGTTTTGGACAGTGTATGTGGGACTACAATGTTGCCGCAGGGATATGGGGACAGTTCTGGGAATGTAATTGATAATGTTGTGAAGAGACTATTATGTTGCGAGAAATAAGTCAGTGGGAGAAGGACAGGTACCATGTGATCTCACTTGTGTGTGGAGTCTGAAGAGCTGAGTGAATGATCAAAGTAAACAGACACGTAGATGTAGAGGAAAAACAGGATTGCTAGTTGGGAGGGGGGTGGGGATGGGGGGAAGGGGAAGGGATTAGACAACATAAATAGACAACTACAATACTGCCACAGAGATATGAAACACAGTTCGGGGAATATAATAATGTTGTAAAAATAGTCACATGTCTTGTTAGGGAGACCACTTCATGGACGGAGTAGAGGCTTGATCACTGTACTGTACACCTGAAGCTGATGTTGTATAGTATTGTATGTCAACTGAAACTGAATATGTAGATGGTCACGGGATGTGGAGTATACTGTGGAGGGGAGTCAGGGGAGTTGTGATGGATATGTATGATATGGGGGGGGAGTGGAGTGGCGAACTGGGGGAGGGGGGTTTTCACTTTGGGGAGTAAAGAGTATAACTACTGCACTGTGTTGTATACCGGAAACTAATAAAAAAAGAAAAAAAAAAGGAATAAAGTTACTGATACATGCTACAACATGAATGAGCTTTGAAAGCAAAAAAAAAAAAAAAAAAAAATCAAAACTATAATAGAGCCATAATATAAAACAATCAAGATATTTCAAGAACCTCCCAAAAAGACAAGATTTAAGTCTCCATCTGTTATAGTAACATACAGCTGTTTCTCACCCATAGCCCCATGCAGTCATGCTTTTTTAATAAAGAATCCAGGGATCTTTACCTCTCTACCTCTGATGACCTTTTCCTATGTTCAAGAGATAAGCATAAATAATTATCTTTTCTACTGACATACTCTTTTTTGGGTTAATTCTTCTATAGATTGTTTTGAGATCTAGTACATCAAAGGAGGATAAGGATCTTCTTGAAATCTGAAAGAAACTTTTCTGTGATCTTGACCTTTGTTTAAATATATAAATAACACAGTGTAAATACTTACTATACAAGTATGTCAAACATCAAACTTTACATGCTTCGTCTCATATAATCCTCACAACAACCCAAATTATAGACAAGGAAACTAAACCTCAGAGATGTTAAGTTTTTTGTTCAAAGTCACAAAACTAAAAAGCAGCCAAATCATGATTGGAACTCGTGTCTATCTGATTGAAGAGAAGGCATTCTTCACCAGAACAAAATCGCATCTTCTTTTTTTATCCAAGTAATTTTTGAAACTATCAACAGAAGTCAGCAAAAGTCTACTGCTGCTTTCCAGAACTCACTTTTCAGCTGTCACTAGAACCTCTGTTTGGTCCAGCTGTGTTTGTGTCAGATCACTGTCTGTCAGAACAAAAAGAAGTATTTTAATACTATTAATATATTGTTTTGTTCTACAATAGTTTGCCTTAGTATAGTCCTCTTACTCTAGGAAGTATATTTAAAGACACATCAAACTAGATATGTATCTGTCTTAAACTAAGACAGATACATAATTATATGTTTCATCTAGAAACTGTTTTGATGATCTCCAGAACTGGCAAACAAAATGAAAACATTTCCAAAGCAACATGCAAGGATTTCATGCAAAGACAGTTTTGGAAGTTCAACTTCAAAAGGATAAATTTAGAGATCTTTAAGAAAAGAAATGAGCAAACAGCTATGTTTTTATATATCAATATTCATTTCTGAGCTGTTATCCCTTTAAAAATGTAGTTTTATGTCTTTAAAGGGAAACATCAAAAAGACTGCCAAAATGTATTGCAAACACTTACCTGTCTTTTCTACTTTTGGTACTTGCTGTACCTCATACACACAGTTCTGTGAGATACCTAGGTTTGGGGGCCAAATTGGAATAGATAAAATTCTTTGTCCCCGTGAAGACTGTTCCTGGCCAGATACCTAAACAAAATTTCAACAGGTATCTTAAGTGAATAGATTTTAAATAGTTTATGTATTGAAAGTTTATGTCTTAAATGAAAGGGAATCCAAGAATGGTAAGTATTACCCTTTATTCATTATATTAAGTGATCAGTTTTACTTATAAAATCTTGTTTAAATACAGTTCAGAAAGCCCTTATTGCTTACATGAAAATGGTAATTTTCTACACGTTTTTATCTCATTTGGACATCTAAATGATGTATACAGGCTTTGGACTAATACTGCCCCTCCTTTCTCACTACCTGCAATATAGTTCCTATTATATAAAATACTAAATGAGATTAACTCATAAAATTTTATACTATCAAAACTCAGTGGTGGAAAACTTATTTTGGTTAAATATACTGAAGATCAAAAGATCTAAAGTAAGCAGGAGTGAGCACAATGAAAATAAAAACATAGGGTATATTAAAC
The DNA here is from genome assembly GCA_033961575.1 of Aselliscus stoliczkanus. Lineage (NCBI taxonomy): Eukaryota > Metazoa > Chordata > Mammalia > Chiroptera > Hipposideridae > Aselliscus > Aselliscus stoliczkanus. Next base: position 72,344,837 of record CM066739.1, on the reverse strand, counting down.
TCAGCTAAGGAATTAAAATATTTATCATTGTGTAAAGGAAAAATTATATAATAAAGAAATAGTAAATTACTGTTTTGCCAACTGTATTGCCCATATCCAGTATTCAAAATTCTATTCTGCCACCTTATAAGTAGTTCTCATTTATGAAGTGTTCACATCTATCAGTGTTTTTCTTCTTCTCCCTCAATTTGGAATTTTTGCTGCTTGCCAATTCCTCTCAGGAGAATGTCGTCATGACTAGATGGAAAGACGAAATTCAACCAAGTGTGATTGCTTATTAGTGGCTGTGTAAAATCATCATAACTTGGTAAAGTGAGGGCACTGGATCACTGAAGGTTTTCAAAGAGCCCAAGGATGGCTATCCTCACATTACAACGAACAGAGGACTAAGTCCACCTCTTAACAGCAACGAAATGAGCGCTTACCTTTCCTATGGAAAGTCCTTCATAATTCAATTTTCCTTCCTTTATGAAACTATACAACGGAGAACCAGGAACAGAATTAAAGTCACCACACATCACAATAGGGCAGAAGCTGCCATCTTTCTGATGAGCAACATTGGCAATTTCTGCCAGGAGCATTGCCAGTTGGGTCAGCTTAATATCACCTCGCCTTGGATTATACAACAGATGTGTGTTAGCTACACAGATTGCAGGAGAAGCCCCACTTGCCATTTTGGGCTGCAAGAGTAACACTAAGCCAACATTGTCTCTGTCCAGCAGAGGAACGTCAGGGCGGTAGAATTCCACTGGGTTCACTGATAAGAGTGAAAACTTGGAATGTTTGAAGCAAATGGCACAGCCATCAGGTTTCCTTCCTGTCCGAATCTTGTATTCACAGTGATAACCTACAAGAAAGAAAGAAATTTAAAGCCAGGGACTGCTTTACACACACACACACACACACACACACACACACACACACACACGGCAAAACACAGCTCGCCTATTATTTTTAATAATGTTTACCGAAGTGTATTCTGTAAAACATTAGTATTGTAGGATGTTAATAGATATTGGAATCAAAAACATTTGGGACTGGGTCTAACAGGTCTCTTATCAGCACATTTCAGTCTTAAATATGCTAATGTATATTATCAGTCTCAATTTCCATCCTAGTAAAAGTCAGTCATGACAAAGACAGTAAGGCCTGATGATAACCTACCCACCACGTATCTCTGACCTTTTTGCCTCTAACTCCCACCCCCTCCACACACTGGGCTCACCTGCCTTAAGGAATTCCAACCTCAGGGCCTTTTTCTTGCTATTTTTCAGTCTGGAATGCTCGAGGCATGACTTGTTCATTCACCTCCTTCAAGTCTTTGCCCAAATGTCATCTTCCCTGAGCATTTTGTTTAAAATAGAAACCTGACCCATTCCACTTTCCTTTTTTCTCCAGGAAATCATCATTACCTAATGAACTCTTTGCTTACTTAGCTACTGTCAGCCTTTCTCCACTACAATGTATACTTCACAAGGGCAGAGACTTTTTATCTGTTTTGCTCACTTTGTATCCCCACTAGAACACTGCTTGGTGTACAGCAGGCACTCAAAAAATATTTGCTGAACGAATGAATGCAAAGTAGGCCAGCACTTCTCAATCAGATAACGTGTTTTTAGAAGTGTTCATTCATCAAGGAGGTTTCTAGCTTCCATCCAATAAGCATTGGTAGACATGCGTTATCATGATGACCTAAGTGGAATGGTCCCTGACTTTATGGAACTCGGAAGCTTAGGAGTCTGGTGGTGGGCAGAGCAGCTCCTAGAAAGGAAGCTGTAAAAGATTCTTATACATCTTTCTCTTCAAATTAAAATTATATCCACACAAAAATTTCCCATTGAAATACCTCAATCTTTTCCTGACCTTTTCAAACTTGAATTAAGTTTTTTCAAAATTAAGATTTTTGTCTCAAATATGCCCCATATCTTTGTTAGCAAGTTATGCTTTAACAACATACCAATCTTCCAAAGCAAATTTGGTAAAATAAAAGTTACATTGTACCCAAGGATTCCAAACTTGGTCTGATCTCTGTCCCATAATGATCTTCTTGAACTTCTTGCAAACAAAGTACCTTGGAAGAAAAAAAAATGGCTTGAATTAAAACACAAGTATATATGAATTTTCTGGTGCTTCCATCTTTAAAAGCAGATTTCTAAAACTCTAAAAGCCTGATGGAAGTTGAAATAAAAATCTTTTTTTTCTTGTAATTTATAGCTCTAGCAAATGTTTCCGAATCTGATCAGTCCTCAAATCCTGGCCTATAATCACATGAAGCTTTCTTACTATCTAAAACTGGTATTTCCCAAAGGAAATACTTTTAATTTACATGTCAGAATATTTTTCCTGAATTTACATGTTTATTAGTACTAAATCCTCCTGGTCCTTTCTTAAGAGGTGATTTTTTTGAATGCCATCATCTAGAATCATCTTTGCATGAATTAAATTTAAAAATCAAAGGAAGTATTTATTGAACAGTTAATATGTAGCCAGTCCCTATCTCAGGACTGACCAACATTTAAAATTTTGGATCTTTTTTGAAAAGTTAAGATGATTATTTCCACCAACAACTATTAGCAAATGAGTCTTTGAAAGTCATGATACCTTATTTAAAACTGTTCCATCACTATATGAATGTCTTCCTCCTTACCAAAGGGAGAATACTAGTATTTAGTTCACAAATGAACCAGTTAACCCAACTTTTTCTTGTGTGAAGAATTTTGATATTTTATACTTACATCTGCATCAAAGTGTTTAATTTCTTTCAGAATATTGGGAAACCTAAAACTCCAGTGTAATACTGGCCGTCGGCAGTGTCTATAGAGGTGTGAATTATCTTCCAGTAAATTTTGTGAAAGTATATTATAAGACATCACTGAAAAGTCAAACTTGTTCTCACTGTCATCACATTTGGAGTCAACATTTTTGTCTTCTAGGATCTTCGTTTTTTCGTTATTATGGTTACATATATATTCCCAATGCCGTTTTATCATGTCTGTTAAAACATATTGGACAAAATACAAAGAATAAAAAACATACCACATATTTTCCTATATATATTTTCTTGCCTTTTAAAATTTGCATAGGCAATAAACAACATGTTTTCCCTATTTAGTAGCACTAAAAAACTGGAAGTTGCCATCAAACTGATTAAAAGGCAGTAAAATCACATATTGACTGACCAAGAGGTACACGATAGGCTTAAAAAGATCTAGCAAGTCACTCTGGAGGCTAAGAGTGTGTTAATAATACTAAAGCTATGCAGGGATCATGGTTTCTCGCTTCTTTATGGTTAGGAAGTGGCCGGCCACAGACATGCTTAGCAACTTTGTAACCATAATATGTTCGTATGTCATAGTTAGCTTTTCAATAAGATCATTTCACATTTTTTATTCCCTCTTAGTAAGATAAGATCACCAAGTGATGAACTAAGTTCCAGAAACAACTCATCTCAGAATTTTGCTTTATACATGAATGAAGGGTGCATAATGGCAATATATGGAAGCATTATTTAGTGCCTAAAACACAAGTGGAAAACACAAACAAAATGAACAAAAACGACGTCTTTTTAATGCACACCAAAGCACAAGTTAAATGTAACATGGTTATGGAATGCTGGTAAATGGTAATGGCTGATTGATGAACCTAGCATGCAGCAACCAGGAATGTGTGATGCTTTATATTCTGCAAAGACATTATGTACCTTGAAAAAAGTGATGAAAGGAGAATCAAAAAGCATGAGGTTTTGCAATTATAGGCAGTCCTTGACTTAGAAATGACCACTGTGAGTGTGTGTGTGTCTCCCTCACCCCATCATTAAACAGCATACTCATACTGCCATGGAAGTCATGAAGAAAAATGTGGAACTTTTAGAGAATCTATGAGTTTAAATGAAGGAGAAAACAAGAAATGGGAAGAAGTTGGAAAAGTAGACTTGGAGGTGGACTTTCAAGCATGATTAGATTATATGGGAGAGCCCGCCCTTTTCTTGCCTGAAGGCTTTCACGTCACAGGATTGCAATGCCTAAAATTCCAGCAACTAAAAATTAAATTGAGGAAAAATATTCTATACACAGGGGCCGGCCGGCCGAATGGCGCGGTGGTTTAGAGCTGGCTTGGAAAGCCAGCGCCCCTGGTTCGGTTCCCATATATGAGGGCCAGTGACACTGCCCTCTTAAAAAAAAAAAATATATAGGGCTCTATACACAGGGGAAACAAACTAAAAGAAAATACACCAGTATTTTTTTTTTTTTGAGGGCAGTGTCACTGGCCCTCATATGTGGGACCGAACCGGGGCCGCTGGCTTCCCAGGCTAGTGCTTAACCACTGCGCCCCTCGGCCGGCCCTTACACCAGTATTTTTAAGAGTAGTCATCTGAGTGGTAGGATTGTGGGGGATTTTCCCAAATCTTGTACAATGATGATATGCTGGGGATATCAAAAAAATGTACAACACATTTTAAGTGATGTTATCTATGCTCAAGCAGTAGTTCACCATAATCAGAAGTGTCTGCGGCAGCTGGCCTAGGGCTGAGCTTGCACCCTCCACAACTAAGATTGAAGGACAACTTGACTTGGAGCTGATGGATCCTGGAAAAACACAATGTTCTTCTCCCCAATTCTCCAATTAAAAAAAAAAAAAGCGTCTGGACGCTGATGGTAACCACTTTGAGCACCTCTTATAATTGCAGAAGTCAAACGTGACTTGTATTCATCTTTTGTTATCAGTATATACTGAGTATTACAATTAATACAGTTTTTTTCCTTTCTTAAAATGTGTATACATTTTTTTGGCACCCTCTGTATTTATTATCAGAATACTAATACAGTATGAAAATGTCCATGAAGTAAAATTCAAAAATACCCTATGATAAATGAGTTTAATCAGATTACTTTCCTCAACTGGTATCTGCTACACTGAGGGAATAGAAATTTTGATCAAGGGATAGAAGAGGAGGATAATTTTTGTGATTAGTGAGGCCTGAGTGGAACAAGGGAGTTGGAGACTTATGATACCGTGAAGGTACTTGGAGCCTGAGGAGAAGGGTAAAGAAACGTGTAGGGAGAGAAAAGCTAACTAAAAGCCTTCAACGATCACAGAATTTAGCCTAGTTTGTTCTATGCCCAGGAAAGGTAAGGAAACTATTCCTTTCTGTTTCCTTTACGGAATATGGAGAACCCTACCCCCAATGGCTCAGAACTAAGGCTAACTGGACTAGCTCCGCGGAGCTACTTTGAGATTTATAACCGAGTTTCTATGGGGAGAACAGAACTGATTCTCAAGAATTCATGATCAAGAACACAACTCATTTATAAATTGGGGAGCTATGATGATTTAGCCACAAATCATAAAGTCTTCATATATATAGAAGATGGAAAGTGCTCCAGTTACGCAAAAAAGGTGTAAGCTTTCATCAGTCAGTACTACCCTGGTGTCACATTAAAATATGAAAGCTGAAAACACTCATTCACAGTTTCTTGTAAACTATATGTATAGGCATATAAATGAATTAAGATTTTTTTTTTTTTGAGGGCAGTGTCACTGGCCCTCATATGTGGGACCCAACCGGGCCAGCGCTTAACCACCGTGTCACTCGGCCGGCCCTGAATTAAGATTTTTATAGTGCTGGCAATTAAGAGTTTGTAAGCCAATTCTTTTTGCAATTCCATTTTTAAAAAAATGACTCAGACCATCAGGTTATCTAATTAATACGGTGGCTTTCAAACCCCTAGAGGTTATACAACCCTTCAGTGTTAACTTTTCATGTCATGAACATCAACCCCTGGTATATTGGGACTGGGGCTGGAATGATGGGGTAAACACATTTGTCCTGACCACATCTGCTTTGAATAAACATAAAGAAATATGTTCAAATGCTAGCAGTCCATGGAAGACAATCTGAATACTGACCGAGTAAACAGTCTTTGGCTTTTATATACTTCACAACATAAATTCACACTACGAAAGCTTATATACCTTCCATGTCAGGAGGAACAAGGTGATCACAGCTGAGAAGACAGATGAATCAAAGAAAGTAAGCAATAGGCCTGATCAGGTTTTTAGGGTGCCTACTTAGAAAGTCATAATTGTGTCACATAATCCTTCAAATACCACTTTAAAATGATAGGCAAGTTAGCAATGCTGTTCTCTTGATTGAAAAGTATTAGTGAAATATCAGGAGTCACAGATATGGCTTAACGAGGAGCATTTTCCTTATTCACAATACCTAGGAAGAATGGACATATAGAGAGTCAGGTTGCAATCCAAGTTTATCAGTGTGCAAATGTAATTCCCCATCCATTAAAGGGAAAACACAACCACAGCGATTTTCTGAGTACCTACTATGAAGCCAACAGTGTGCTGGGCACTTTGACATCTCTTTTCATGTTCGACAGGCTTTCAAAGTAGGTATTATTTTACACTAGGAAGCCAAGGAGCAGAGAGGTTCAGTAGCCTGTCCAAGTTCACACAATTAGGGGTGGAGCAGAATGAGAGCAGGGAGCGGTTTCCAAGCCCATGCTTATGTCATTATTCCACAGCTCTACCTGAGAGCCACCAGGTTTACAAAAGGTTAAATGAGTGTGCTGACTTGCTAAACAATGAATATGTGAATGAAAAGCACTCTCATTTCACCATACAGCGCTCAATTTACAGACTATGGGTTGTTCTTAGAAACCTATTTCTAATGCCTCTACATATACCTTTCATTTATTCAAAAAAATATTTATCAGCACATGCTGTGGCTAAATACCATACAAATAGATTTTTCACTTCTGGGTGCTTAGGATTTCTTCTTAAATGTGTAGAAATTCTACTTAAAAGAGTATAAGCTGATCTAGCTCTAACTTCCAGGTGAGACTTACTCTGAATATCTTCTTTTGACAAACTTACATTCACTTCCTACATGTTAACACTCACGCAGCCTACTTTTAAATATTTTCAGAGGAATTATCTTCACTGAGAACCACAACTCGGTAAGAAAGACAATTCTAAGTTCTACTTAGACAATTCATGTATAGTTTGGGGTGAGGTGGGGGGCAGGATTGGCAGCACAGAGGGAGCCTAGTGAACTGTTTAGAGTAAAAAGAGTATGAGAAAAACAGAAAAAATCAGTATGTGTAGAAAAAGTTGTATAAGATGTGGTTCCTTTTTTAAAAGATTAAAACTTACACAGACTCTCAAGGTTATATCTACAGACTCCAGTATGAGAAATTCTTATTCTGTAAAATACCTTTCATTTATGATTGTTTATATTTAAAAATCCTGTCTTATTTTTTAAAGTTGGCATTAAATAAGTTAGTATTAAAAATGAAAACATGAAATTTAATTTTTTAATAGATCTGTGGATTCCCAATAATATAGCCACAATTTCTAAGACATTTAAGGACCTTTGTTTCAAAAACACTGGATTTGAAAATTGTTCTTAATGTTTTAATCTGGTCCTCCATTCTTTTCTACTTTATTCTATATGTAGAATCACTTCTATTTTTATTGCCAGTAAGACACAATTAATTAAAGATAAAAATAAAAACTTCATTCAAAAAATAATTTTCTTTCTTCCTAACAGAAAACTATTGGCTGAAAATAAATACCAAATACCTCTAAAACCTGCAGGAGGTTTTCTTGAGGATGATATGGAAGCTTCAATGAGTCTATGGCTTACATCTATTTCTGCACCAAAATACATGTCACCTTTACCTTGGTGTTTTCTTCGTTTTGATGAAGGCTCATCTCCCTCATTGTTCATGATGTAACTAGAGAGATGAAGCAAAGATGTCTGGCTCAGGTTGTCAGGTCTCCAGTTCCAGTACTGAAACTGAGTTCTAGACTCAAACAAACAAGGTGGTCTCCAATTTAGTGAAAAATGCCTACTACTGAAGTATGGGTAAGGAGCACGAGAATAATGTCCAGGCCACCTCATACAACTAGAAATATGTCTGTTCCAGCAACACCTCTGCAGATTCTCCCACGGTGTAGTCCAGTCTCTGCCCAGACTCTTCTGGTGATGGGTTAACATGGGGTATCTAAAAGAAATAAATACACTCCTTGAGGCACCACTTTTTGTTCAGCTATGGCACACGAAATCTAAATCTGTTTCCTCAAGGGAAGACAATGTCTAATATTTAAAATCTGACTTTTAAATCTGTGGATGGGGGAAAGCAGTCATGATTTAACTACTAGCAGCAATATCTCAATACTCTCCTTAAACAACTATGAATGGTATTCTATACACTTAACTTAGAATCCACCAGGCTCCCAAAATACCACATACACTTCAAAAGCCCACAGTTCAACTGAGAGATGAATAGTGTCAAACTACTATTCAGAATAGCTTTCTAGCATCTGATATAACTCAACAGACAAATAAAATCCACAGCAAAAATACTTAAATATGGAACACATAAAACTGACTCCAGTTAAAGTGAATCTCTCCTCCAAGTTGAGTCTGGAGTAAAAACATATGTTTGAACCAAGGATCACATTTTTATACCAAGGTTATATTTTCCAAACATTTGTATAGCTAAGAAAACAAAAGCCTATCACAATTTTACAAAGCTACCTCTCTTGCTAATCAGGTGGATCATTTATTTTTCCACCCCCCCCTTTTCTTTTTAAAAGTATTCTTCTCCTTGAGGGAAATGAAAGAGGATAGAGATTACTAGGAATTCACCAACACTCCAAACCCAACAGTACCAACTTAACCTATCATCCAAAATATCTCCAAAGTAGTGTTATCATTATGTTGACAATATGTTACTCTCAGGCTCTCGTAAGCACCATCTTCTTATACTATTCTGGCAAAATGTTAGGATTGAGAAGAACATCTATCTTTTCCTCCAGGATTCCTTAAAGGTACATTTCCAAGACAATGTCAACAACGTCCACTTTCATCAAAAAGGAATTTTGCTTAAACTGTATTTTCTGTTATTTGACTTTTATATGTTATGTCCTTTTCATTTTAACATTTAAATTTTGTATCGTATTATTTTTGTAGTTGATGCATTTTCAAATTGTTTTCCAAAATCAACTTAATTGTAAATCTTTTCTAAAAATTAAATTTATTGGGGTGAAATAATTAGCAAAATTACATTAGTTTCCAGTGTATAATTCTGTAATACATCATCTATATATGACATCGTGTGCTCACCACCCAGAGTCAGTTCTCCTTCCATCATTATATATCTGACTAACTGTAAATCTTTAAATGCATTATTACATGGGCAGACTATCCTGCTTTGTGACAACCCTGAAAGCCATGGAGATTTGGGCATTGGCTCCATACATTGTCTATCTTCATAAACTACCGTATTGAAGTATAATACTTGCACCACAAAACTCATTCTCTACATTTGCAGTTCCTTATAAAGATGTCTTTTTCTCTTAAGATGACAAGCTCCTTTGAAGGCCAGAGTTGCTAAGCTCCTTGAAGGCCAAAAGTTGCTTAGTCTTTTTAATCCGTCTTCCCACGTGCCTAGCACAGCGCCTGGCACACAGCCGGTACTCAGGAAAACATCAAGTCCCAGGACGACAGGCGTTCAAACCAGATTCCCATAACTTATGTAATAAGTAATCATACAGCGCTGTGCTTCCCATGTGTGGTGTCATATGGTACACAATTCAACGTTTTGATTTTTAATGTCTAAGTATTTATTGTTAAAGTGTAGTAGGGGAAAAAAAACAGTACATCAAACCCAAACTCTCGCAGGTCACTGCTTAAAGCGAGGCTCCTGCAGACGGCACCGACTGATGTGCTCTTTTTTTTTTTAAGTTTTTTTAATTTTTTTTTTTTTGTTTAGGGCAGTGTGACTGGCCCTCATATGTGGGACCCGAACCTGGGCGGGTGGCTTCCCAAGACCAGCACTTAACCGCTGCACCACTCGGCCGGGCCCGATGTGCTCTTTTTTAAATGAGTCCGTTTCGGAAAAAAAAACAAAAACTCTAGTAAACAATGCAGGCGTGAACGAGCATTTGGCAATAATCGTAAAGGCTGGTCCGTAAGTGAGTCAGGTGTGAGAGGGACTAACGCACCAAGCAGCCCAGCCCTCGGCGTGTGACGGCGCGCGCCCCGCGGGGCCAGGCGGCCTCCCCGCGGGCCATCAGCTCCCGGACGCTGCTCGGGGGCGAGAGCGGAGGCCGGGGACCCGGAGGCTCGCGCGGGGCGTGGAGGTGCGGAAAGGGCGCCAAGGCCAAGCCGGGTGGGCAGGGCCTTAGCCCGGCCCGCGGCCGGTGCGCTCCGCGCCGGGCCCTCGCCAGCCCCGCGTCCCGCCGGCCGCGTGCCGGGTTTACCTATCCTTCGGGGTCTCCGGAGGCTCGCCGCGGGCGCCCCGCCGGCCCGACCCTCTTCCTCCGCCTCCGTCCTCCCCAGCCCGCTCCGCCCCGGTTCCGCTCCGGCCGCCCGCCCCCCGCCCGCCCCTCCCTTCTGCCTCCCGTCCCCGAGCCCTCCTCACCGGCCTCTCCCCGCTACACAGCGGCCGTAGCCCCTCCTCACACAGCGCCAAGCTTCCATCTTGCCCCCTCGGTGCTCGTCCAGGTCTCAGGCTCCTGCCTCGACCTCCAACCTCGACAACCGATGTGGCGACGGAAAGCTCCAGGGACTCCCCCATCAATAGACCAAGGGGCCTCCCAGCCCGGCTGCAAAGCATGCTGGGAGGCTCAGTCTAGCCCGCCGCCAAGTCCCCATCTTGCGCCGTGCAAGTCACGGAATTGTCTCAGCCCTGATAGGCGTTCCGGGCGCATGCGCAGAGCGTGTGAAGCACGGGCAGCCATTGCCGAAGAGGGCAAAACACCTGCCTTGCTGTCTTAGGGAAGCACGGGCAGCCATTTCCGAAGAGGGCAAAACACCTGCCTTGCGTCTTAAGGAAACACACGGCTGACCAGTTTTCAGGCCTATGGGTGGGGGCAGTGTAGTTACTGTATGAGAACGAAGAAGAGAAATTATTTCGCGTACTTTTATAATGACCTTTGGGAAATTCGGAAGGTGGATGTCTAAGGTAGGGAAATGCCCTTCTCTGGGTTCCTACAGAACTGAGGTACCCTGGATGTTTTGCAATTAATTTTGCGGGAACACTTCCGCACAGATCACTTTTAAACGTATGTGTTTGTCATGCGTGTCCATCTCTATCAAATTTGATATAGATTCTTGGAAAACATTATTTAACTGGAGACCCCTCCAACAGATAGACAGAAGTGAGGAGGACTAAAGTGGAGAGAGCAGAGGGGCAAAGGATACAGGGATGCAGGACCACCGCTTTTCAAGGCTTGTTGGAAGAACCGTGGAGTAATTTCTTGGGGAGCCTTTTCCCCCACTTCTTGTGTTAATAAGGAAATCAGATGCATTTGAAAAAAAACTTGTTCTTTAGTATAAATATAGTTGATTCCCCTTTCTTGTGATAGTTGTGTTCTGCAAAGCTACTGCCAACACTGAATTAGTGAATATGAACCATTTCTCCTAGGGGAGCACGTTAGTGGTTTTTGTTGTATTTTGTTTTGTTTCTTAGTTTTCTTTTTTTACATTTATCTCTCATTGCTATGTGTTTGGAGCAGAGGATTCCTTCGGTGCAAGAACTTATATCTTAGCTGGAAGTACAAATAAATCGTGTTAGGTAATGTCCAGAAACAATTTCTTTATAAGTGCAGAATCTGTGCCTCAAGAACCACGAGGACACTGGGCACAGGAAATGGGAAGACTCGAGTCAAATGGACCTGGGTTTTCTTTACTTTTTTTTTTTTTTTTTTTGAGGGCAGTGTCACTGGCCCTCATATGTGGGACCCGAACCGGGGCCGCTGGCTTCCCAAGCCAGCGCTTAACCACCGCACCACTCGGCCGGCCCATGGACCTGGGTTTTAACACAGACCCTGAGACTTCCCAGCTGTGGCATTGGCAAATACTCGTATATCACCTGTTTGACTGCAGTTACCTCATCTCTAAAAATGGAGATAACAATACTGATGAAATATTGTAAGGATTAAATAAAATGGTAGCTGTGAAGTACCTAAGACACAGAGAGGCAGAGATGTTTTATTTTGCATCAACTTTGTATGCAACACAAGACTGAAACACATAAAATTGGTTAAATAAACTATGATACACTGAGTAGATAATACACATATAACAGAACTTCATGCAGACCCTTTGGGAAACTGTCAGAGGAAATTATTATAAAAACAAGATAAAAATGTTATAAAATTAAATGAAAAATAATATAGTATAGATTCAATTATATATGGTATCCATTTGATACTTTCAGATTTTTTAGCCAAGAACAGGTATGCTAATGTGTAATAACCTATTTCGAACTATTGATTGATATGGATTTCTCCTATTCTTCAAGAAACCTTGTATTCTTTGTTAATGAAAACCTCCTAATTAATGAAGTTACATAATCACATGTACATGAACATGATATTTATATATAAATGTGGGATATAAAAATTATGTTTGCCCTTTGCTCTTGAAAAAACAGGATTTGGCAACATGTGAATTGCAAGGAAAAGCTCAAAAATAAAAATCCAAATTTGAAATGTGTCTCCACTCCCACATGTTCTTGTACTTCATGCTCAATCTCTAAATTTTGGAAAAGGTTTCTGTATAACCTCCCAACTCTCACAATAAAATTATCCCAGGTTGTCATGGTGACATAGTTCGTTCTCCTGTGGAACCTTGTAGTCTGGTGCAGTGGTCTCCTCATTCCTTATGGCTGTAGAATCTTTCCCTTTTCTTCATACTGCTTCTCAATTTTCTAGCCTAATAGTACGTCTGAGCCTGCCAGAGTGGTGGCAAATTAAAGATTTAATTTGGAACAGGGCAGATTTAATTAACGGTCTTACAATAGCCAGTAAATCAGTCTGGAAAGCTGATGGAATCCTCCATGGGTATATGTTCTGTAGTGGTCCTTGATTAAAACATTACAGCCCTCAGTCCTCGCTAGAATTTCTCATTTCTAAGCCTGTATAGGCTAATTAAATTAAGAATTCTTGGTGTCCAGGCTTTTAAAACACAGGTGCAATAATAGGAACTAGGTAGTCAGGATATAAACTTCAGGTTAGCTGTTCTTTTCCCTCCACCCTTAAATCCTTTCTTTTTCCCAGCTCCCAGTCGCAGAATGGGAGCTTTGCACATTTAAGCTTCTATAATGCAGAGATTTGTGGATGTTGTGGAATTGAGCTTAACTCTGACAAATGATCCTGCTGCCTGGCTTGGTCTGTTTTAGGGCTCTTAGAATTATCCTTTTGGTGAGGTATTCAAGAGTAGATCTTAGCAGGAGTTCCTTGGACACAGAGGAGAATGAAGCCGCTGAGAAATGGAACAGCAGAGGAAAGCATGAGAAAGCTGTGTGTAAGAAAGAATGCAACACTCTTTGTGGTTGTCTAATACCCATTTGAGGACAAAAACCAGGTCTTTTGTTTGTCTACATGATGAATAAATAAATAGCTATTTGATGGTAACTTTACCAAGTATTTTGACTTTGCCCCTGTCAAAACTACACATTAGCTGGAAATAGTATATGTCCTGCACAAAGGGTAACACCACTAAAGTATGTATCACTTTATTCTCTTTAATGAATCTTTAGTTTATAAATAGTTATCTGGGAAGCCTGGGATCCTAGAGGTCAAAAGAGATTTAAGGGAATCTTTGAGCTATTACAATATTTTGAAAAATCTAATAGAAATTGAAAGAAAATCTGCAAGAAGGAAGCAAAGATTTACCAAAACCTCAAGTTTCTTTGCTTTTGACTGATATTACATATATGAGTTTAATATGGGAACATTTGTTATTTCATTCTGGTCAGAAGCTCAGGTCAGTAATTATATGTCAGTGACTTTGGTGAAGAAGATAAATAATTATACTTAATATATGTAATTGGATGGCAAAAATCTTCAGACCCTTGGAGTTCATGCATTCAGCAAATACCTCTTATCTTCTACCACTGTGACAGATACTGAGGGTAGGAATACAAATGAAGAATAGTTCCCGACCTTTAAGGGGCTCACAATGTAGTGGGATAAAAACATGTCAGTCCTAAGTTAGCTCATATAACATCACTACCCTGTCATAGATGCTGTAGTTCAGATGTGGCAGCAGAGAGGAAGAAGCACCTAATTCTCCTTGAAAAAGAATACAGGGGCTGTGAAAGAGTGCTTCAGATAGAAATCAGTCCTTGAGTGAGCTGATTCCAGAAGGCTGGTTGGGAATGGTGTGAGGTAGGGATTTCCAATGAAACAGATGGTTTGAAGATCTGAAAGTGCGAAATTGCGAGGGATTTGGCTGAAACCCAGGGAAATGAAACTGACAGGTGAGCAGGGACCAGACATGATAGATTCTAAAAAACTCTGACAGAAATTATGGCAGCGGGGCCCACTGAAGAATTTTACAGAGGAGTGACATAACATATGCTTTTAAAATGAATAATTTTAATGGGAATATGAAGGATGGAAGGGAGGAGGCTAGGAAGACCAAGGTATTTGTACTTCCTTAAAAATTTAAAAACCTTATTAATTGGGGTACAACATTCAATAAAATGTATAATCTTTTTTTTTTTTTTTTAGCTGAGCCATCCTGCCACCTGTTGGCAGCTCAACGGCAACTCAGCTCGGGCTGGCATCGAACCGCTGTTGCTCAGAGCTCAGCTCGCACTCTTGAGCGAGCTCTTAACCAACTGAGCCACTCGGCCGGCCCAAAATGTATAATCTTAAACATTGAGCTTGATCAATGTTTTCATATATTTACACTTAAGTAACCACTAACCAGATTATGAACTGTTCCAGCAACCTAGGAGTCTCACATGTGCTTCTCAGGCAATACCCATTGTACATACTACCCCCGACTCCACGCTCTATGAAGAGCCACTATTCTGACTCAGTTGCCATAGATTAGTTTTAATTGTTCTTCAACTTTATATGACTAGAATCAGAATATGTACTCCTTATATCTGGCTTCTTATGTTCAACATTATGTGCATAAGATTCATCCTTGTTGGCGAATGTAGCAGGAGTTCATTCTTTTTAGTTGCATTTTTAGTGTATATTCCACTGTATGATTTTATACCACATTTTGACTTTATACCACATTTTAACTTATCCATTTTACTGCTGATTGACATGGGTTGTGTCAAATTTTTGGATTTTATGAATAATAGTGCTTAGAACTTTTTTACTTGTGTCTTTTTATATTGGCTATACTCACTCACTTTTCTTTAGTATCTATCCAGGAATGAAGTTGTTATTATCAGTATTTTTACCCTTTCTCATTCTGGTTCCACAGTCTATTAGGTGGATATTTGGATTGTTTCCATTTTGGGGCTATTATGTATAAAACTGTTATAAAGGGCCGGCTGAGTGGTGTGTTGGTTGGGAGTTGGCTTGGAACGCCTGCGGCCCCAGTTCGGATCCCGCATACAAGGGCCAGTGACGCTGCCCTCCACAGCTAAGATGGTCCCAGCGACAGTGTAGGCTGCAGCCACTGCTGCAGTGGGCTGCCATAAGCTACAGTGAGTAGGCGATAGCCAGTGTGGGCCACCAGCAGTCGGAGTAAGCTGCCAATAGCCACGATGAGCGGCCTTCCAGAGGCCGGCGACCTATCTGCCTCATCTGGGAAGAATGTAATGATAATACTAACATAGGCCAGTGAAGCAACGTCCTCTGCAACTAGACTGAAGAACAAGAGGACAGCAGCTTGCCTGTTCCCCTTCCCTGATTCCCCAACGCTGTTCCCCTCCCCAAATTCCCCAATAAAAATCTTTAAAAAAAAAATAAAGTTGCTATAAATATTCACACATAGGTCTTTATATGGACATATTTTTTCATTCCTCTTGGGTAAGATATCTAGGAATGAGATTTGATGGGACATCTGGTAAGTGTATGTTCATAAGAAACTGCTAAACTGTTTCCCAATGTGGCTGTATCATTTTTAATTCCTATTGGCAACCTATGAAAGTTTCAGTTGCTCCTATCCTTGTCAACATTGGATAGAGTCAGTTTTTAAAATTTTAGCCGTTATTGTAGTTCTAAGGTGATATCTCATACTTTTAAAAAAATTTAGATAAAATTCATATAAACATAAAATTCACCATTTTAACCAATTAAAGTGTACAATTCAGTGGTTTTTCGTATATTCTCAATATTGTGCCATCATCACCATTATCTAATTATTGATTCAATAGTTTTACTTGTTATATGCCTATTCAGATTTTCTTTTTTCTTGAGCCAATTTTGGCTTTGGCTTTGGCCAGTTTGGACATGCTTGCCTTTAGCTCTTTGAACATATTTAACATAGCTTATTTAAAATCTTTGCTAGTGAAGACCAACATTTGGGCTTCCTCATGGATATGGTTTTATTGATTGCTTTTTCCGTATGTATGGGTCCTATTTTCTTGTTTTTTTTTCAGGATGCCTCATTATTTTTGTTGAAAACTGGACATTTTGAATATTATGTGACAAATCTGGAAATCAAATTTTCTTTCCTCCCCAGAGTTCACTGTTATTGCTTGGCCAATTTCTCTTTCAAGATTCAGCCATAGCTTCCCCTTTATCTGAAAACCTTAGCTAATCTTCCATTCTGAATTAGATGTGCTCTATAGCACTCCATATATGCATCTGTCATGGTACTTATCACAATGTATTTTAATTGTTTTTTCCTACTAGGTGGCACTTGAGAGCAGGGACTCCAGCTCCAATGCCTAATGGACATGTCTGGCACATAGGAGGTGATTAATTCAAGTTTAATGAATAAATGGTAGGTTAGGACATATGTAGGCTGAGGAGCTGGCCGTGATGAAGAGACTAAAGGTACAAAAAGCAGAGTTGGGATGTCATGGATGGAACAATGTCTGCCAACAAAGATCCGTTTCAGTGCACAGGTGGAATGATTAGTCTTAAAAATGAAGAAGGGAATCTGTCTACATCTCAGATAAGAATACAAATGTGAGAAGATGGAGGGCTCCTTTATTAAGGGCTCCTTCTATTTTTCCCCTGTAAAGAAGTTGCCCATTCTGGGCAACACCATCAAGGGTAGGGAGGTAAGACGAAGAGGAGTAGAGGATTGAAGAAATGGGCAGACTTGGAATGACTTATGGAGAAAGAATCTTGATCAATGAAAGGTAAAGGAATTGCCAAGCAGTGGACAGCAATCAATTGAAACGGGAAACTCTATCTTTGTAGTAGCTTTTAGAATCTGAGGGAATGAATTTTAAGGTTGATACAGGGTTGGGGCTTGCTGTGGAGGTAGACAGGTGCATAGATGGACGGGATTCGTGTTAGAAAGAAGGAAGGGTTATGTCTTCGAGAGTTCAGATGACGTTGTGGGTATTTAAAATGAAAGACGGAGGCCGGCCGAGTGGCGCGGTGGTTAAGCGCTGGCTTGGGACGCCAGCGGCCCCTGTTCGGGTCCCACATGTGGGGGCCAGTGACACTGCCCTCAAAACAAAACAAAGAACAATAATAAAGATTTACTCCCACGTAGATAGATGCACAACCACCATTTAACAATTAAAAAAACACACACAAAATCCAGCAGTGACAGAGCTCGCGCACTCGGGCCCTTGGGGGTAAGTCTCAGGTTCCCGCAGGGACGAGCATGGCGCGCGATGGCTCGATCCCCGCCGACTCGCCTGGCCCACGCCCGACTGCGGGTCAGAACGTAACCTGACGTCTTCTTCTCCCAGGTGATGCCTGACCCGGAAGCTTCTCCCTGACCCGGAAGCAGAGCCGCGCGCCGGAGGCGCCGCCGGGGAGCCGCTGCCCCCGTTGCCACTCCGCTGCCGTTTGGGGAACCCGCAGAGCCGCGGCACCGGGTTCCCCTGATGGTCCCCCGCAGGCGGCGGCGGCGGCCGAGGTGGCGGCAGGATGACTTCTACCCGGGAGCGCGGTGCCGACCTGGCCCGTTTCTACACTGTCACCGAGCCCCAGCGACACCCAAGGGGCTACACGGTGTATAAGGTTACCGCCCGGGTGAGTGCGGGTGTCGGGCGGGGGCAGGACCCCGAAGGGGGACTTGACGGGCTGGGGGGTGGGGACGCTGTTGTGGGGGTGCCCGACCCCGGGTCCCTGACAGCCGAGCGGACTGGGCGGGCCCAGCGATGGGGGCTTCGGGAAGGCGGGGTAGGGGCGGGATGTGGGGCGCCCGGCTCCCCTGGAGAAGGTCGCGGCGGGGTGGAGATGGTTCAGCCCCTGTCCCATTAGGACTTTCTCTTCGGAGGCGGCAATTGGCAGAAGTGGTTTTTGCTTGCTTCCCAGGGATCATGCAGATCCAAGAAATAATGGATGTGTTATTTGATTGATGCCCTAGAGGACACTACTTCTCTCCATCGTTCAGGTGCAAGGATGTCAGTGTTGGGGCCACCAGCCTAGGATCTTTTTTTTTTTCTGCCTTTTCTTGCCTTTGAGTATTTGGTGGTTTTACCGTAGGAGACATACGAGAAATTCTACTTACGGTGTCCTGTGTGAGTTGTTCTTGAGGGCACGTTTAAAAGCCGTGCGTCTCTCCTTTACGTGAACTCACCCTCCCATTTGTGGTATCCACTTTGTGTTTCTTGCTCTTGCTCCTTTTAAAGAGAGTTTGCATCTCCCTTCTTGGAAAATAAGAATAATAAAATTAAATAAGTCTGTCTGTGTGTGGGAGTATGTGTGTATGTTAGGCCTTTTTTATGCATCATCAGTTTTAATGATGAGTAAACAGGTTTAAGGAAGTTTCATGACTTGCCCAACTTTACATTGCAAGGCAGTAGCACATCTGGGATTTAAGGCCATTTCTGCTTAACTCTAAATTATATAAAAGGTTAAGAATGAACTTGATCAGGCTGGCTGAGTGGCTCAGTTGGTTAAGAGGTGGCTTAAGAGCTCAAGCTCTGAGCAATGGGGCCACCAGTTTGATTCCCACATGGGCCGGTGACGCGGCGCCTGAGCTGAGCTGCCAGCAGGTGGCAGGATGGCTCAGCTGGTGTAACAACAAGATTGCCTGTTCGATGGTGGGCTATGCCCACCAGCCACTAAGCTGCCGCCCGGATCGCTCAGTGGCTAGAGCATGTGCTCTTAACAACAAGGCTGCTAGTTCGACTCCCGCATGGGATGGTGGCTACGCCCACCCGCAACTAAGATTGAACACAGCACCTAAAGCTTAGAGGCCACGAGCTGCCACCAGGAAGCCAGATGGCGACTGGCACCCTCCACAACGAAGACTGAAGAAAAACTTGGCTGTTCGTTCCCCTTTCCTGATTCCCCTACACTGTTCCCCTCCCCCAATTCCTCAATAAAATATTTAAAAAAAAAAGAATGAACTTTAAAAAAAAAAGAATTATCATTTGTTGTTAAAGAAAAAGAGAGGTACAGGTAGTAGTAATAATACAGCATATATTTATATATTTGAGGATGTAGTAATGACGTATGATAGAGAGCTCAGAAAGTAAAGCCTTGAGAAGAGCCTTAAAGGTTAGGTAGATTTAGAGAAGCAGAGTTTGGGGTATGGGAGTGGCATAAAGTATATGGAAATGGTGCAGAATTGAGACAAATGTGAGAAGATGGGATGAGCAAGTATATTTACAGATAATAAGATCAGGCCTGGCTATTGCAGGGTGCTGTCCTAAGAATAGAGGGAATTGTGCTACTCCCTGTTTGCAAGTAAGGGTGTTACATAAGTGTAGTGCTAGTTGTAGGCTGTGTAAGAATTTTTTTTTAAGATTAAGGGGCCCTTATTACACCTCTTTTGAAACCTTTGTAGTCATTGGGCGCATCAAAAATCTAGACTTAGCTTCCTAATATAATTTATGGAATTAGAACAATTTTCAACATACATAGCACCCTGTTCATCCCCTATTACAACAGTTGCCACAATTTTTTTTGTATTACTGTTTATACGTCTATGCTTCTGGTAGATTTAGAGCAGCTCTCTTATTCATTGGTATTTGTTTCCTTTTATAACACCCAAGGCAGCGCATGGCACATAGTGCCTAAAAAACATTGAATGTTTTCCTCTACATTCTAGGCAACATGCCCAATAAATGTGTAGTTCCAGGCACTAAGGGCTGTGAGGGATAAATAGGCTGAATAAAGCATGGACCTTGCGTTCAAGTGTACTCAGAGTAGAAGAGAGTTTACAGGACTTGAAGCAGTGTAGTGCAAGATGGACAGTGTTAAATGTCATGGGAGACTAGGAAAGAGCTATGGGATTTCAGAAGATAGAGATGGCTTCTGGTTCAAGGGGATCAGGGAACATGTACCAATTAAGATAGGTGGTGAGAGGTGGGTTAGAAGGAGAGGGCATCATAGGTGGAAGGGAGAGAGCTCTTAAAGGCTTGAAGGTGTGACTGTGGGGAACTTGACTAGGTAACAATGATTACGGTAATTGTATCTGTACAAAAGTGAAGGTTAACCCAATTCAGACCTTAAAAATCTTAAGATGTGAACTATTCACTGAACTTTTATGACAGCATAAATCAGAACATAAAGTAGCACATTGCCTTTGAAATCCATATAATATGCATGCTATATATTATTGATATAGTTATTAGAACTTGAAAATTACACTGCCTTTTTTCTCCTGTAAATGTTTCTGTCCTCATTTATTCCTTACGTTACATATTTTAATTTTAAAGTTTGAGGGTCAACATGGAGATATACTTAAAAAATAACTGTGCTTAATATAAAACAAGTAAAATGTTTATTATTTTAATTTTAAATTTAAATTTTGAAGTTTGAGCGTCAACATGGAGATTTACTTAAAAAATAACTGTGCTTAATATAAAACAAGTAAAATGTTTATTATTTTTTGTTTATTAAGGAGAAAAATATCTTTCCTCAGGCGACTTAACCAGGTAGGCAGTGCTCTCCTTAGAGAACTTCATGAGATAAAAATTAGGAATGTCTTCTTTATATTCCCAACTACTGATTTACTTTTAGCTTTAAGGAATAATCTATATTCTTGATCTTTACGGAGAATTAGAGTTAGAATCATGAGAAGTACCATTGTTAAATTTGGGTAGCATAATAGCTCTTTCATCTTCTTAAATCTCCTTTATACGTTTTTTCTTACAGTTCTCTGGAACCTGGCAAGTTTAGTTAACCTCGTGGCCAGTTACAAGCTTGTTTAACAGATTTCCTAGTTAAACTCTGTGTTGCTTATTGATTTTTATCTGAAGTAACTACGTCTATTCAGAATTCAAAAATCCTTTTGTAGGTGTCCTTTAAATCTTTAGTTGAAGGAGACAGAGATATAAAAGAACCATTAATAGTTTTTGGTTGTGTTATCATGCTAAGTAACATTGTAATATTGTATTTATATTATAATATAGATTTATCAACATGATATGTGAATGGTAATTCTTGCCTGCATTCTTTCCATGAGTATGGATAGCAAAAAGTCTTTATATTTAAAAGACAGTGTTGGGCCGGCTGAGTGACGTGGTGGTTAAGCGCTGGTTTGGGAAGCCAGCGGCCTCGGTTCAGTCCCACATATGAGGGCCAGTGACACTGCCCTCAAAAAAAAGACAGTGTTGCTTTATGACTTTATTTTGTTTATATTGAGGCATAATTTATTTATTTATTTTTTGAGGGCAGTGTCACTGGCCCTCATATGTGGGACTGAACCTGGGCCTCTGGCTTCCCAAGCCAGCGCTTAACCACTGCACCACTCGGCCGGCCCTGAGGCATAATTTATATACAATAAAGTGCACCAATTTTAAATGTACAGTTTGATGAGCTTGGGCAAATGTATATAGTTGTGTAATCACCACCATAGTTACCACTGCAGAAGTTTTCCTATGCTCCTTTGCAGTCAGGCCCCAATCCCTACCCCCTGTCCCTAGGCAACTACTGGTCAACTTTCTGTTATAGATTAGGTTGTACTTTCTAGAATTTTATATAATTGGAATTATACAGTTTGCATTTTTTTTTTTTGGTTTGACTTCTTTAAGGCAGCATGAGAATTTGAGATTCATCTGTGTTGTGTATTTTTATTCTCTTTTATTGCTGACTAGTATTCCATTATATGGTTATACTACAGTGAATCCATTCACCTGTTGATGGCAGTTGGGTCATTTCCAGTTTTTGACTATTATGAATAAAGCTATTATGAGCGCTTGCATACAAGTCTTTGTATGGACATGTGCTTTTATTTCTGTTGATAGCACATAGCCTTATTTACTGTAACTTTATACTAAGTCAGGTAGTCTTTAAGTCCTCTTTTTCTTGTAATTTTTTTTTGCTATTCTAGATTGTTTTCATTTTCATATAAAGTCTAGAAGCAGTTTATCAAGTCCTATAAACATGCTTACCCAGATTTTGGGATTAAATGGAGAATGTTGATCAATTTCCAAATTGATATCTTAGTAATATTGAGTCTTCTGATCCATGAACATATGTCTTCCATTTATTTAGCTCTTTAATTTTTCTGAAGTGTTTTCTAGTTTTCAGTATGTAGGCCTTAACATATACTTAAAGTAATTTGGGTTTGTTTTCAAAGTGTGAGAATACACAAAATTCTCATTTTATATAGCTAATATTTGTTGATAATAATAGTAAACACTTATATGATGCCTACTGTGAGCCAAGCACTGTTCTAAGCATTTTATGTAAGTTAGCACATTTTTCATGGTAGTCTAATGAGTAGGTGCTATTATTTTCACAATATCAATGAGGAAATTGAAGCACAGATTGATTAAGTAACTTGCCCAGGGTCACACAGCTAGCACTTAAGTGGTAGAGTTTAGATTTGAACCGAGGTTGACTGGCCCCAGTCACAGTGCTTCCAATCCCAGTGCTGTGTTGCAGAATACCTGCATTATCCAACCCGTTTCATTAGGTGGTGTAGGTGTACATGTGGGAATACCTGTGTGTTCCCACAGGGCCATATTATAGTTTGGCAAAAGTGACTGATACATGGATAATACAATGACTATGATGATGTGATCCAAGGGGAGGGAGCCAGGAAATGAATGGACGAAGTACTCAGCTAGACTGGAATCTGCAAGCTTCCATTTCCAAAGATTCAAATGGAAACACTATTTTATTGCTTGGAGGGAACTTACTTTCAATTCCTGACCATATTCTTGTGTGGCCTGCTTGTGCTTGGGAAAGGAATTAATTGTAGTTTCCCAAGGAGACTGCATATTATGTTCTTCCTCTGAAATGCTCTTCCTTTTGTCTTAGCAGTCCTTGCTCCTCCCGCTCTGTGTTCTGTTGCTATCCGTTCTTAGGTGTAGGACTCCCTGTGAGCTATATACTCCTCCATTAAAGCCTTTATCGAGTTGAACTTGATTGTCTCCTCACCAGAGGGCAGACTGTCTTTTTAACTTTGTGTTCTTGAAGCCTAGTACAGAGTCTGGGTTAATGTAGGGACTTCAGAGAAGCCTGGAAACAGTACATTTTTTAAGTGTTATTTTAAAAATTGACATACAATAAAATTGTTTTTTTGTTATGTGATTCTATGAATCTTTATTTATTTATTTTAAGGATTTTATTGGGAAATTGGGGGAGGGGACGGGCCAAGTTGTTGTTCTTCAGTCTTAGTTATGGAGGGCGCCAGTCGCCATCTGGCTTCCTGTCGGCAGCTCGTGACCTCTAAGCTCAAGGTGCTGTGTTCAATCTTAGTTGTGGGTGGGCGTAGACACCATCCCATGCGCGAGTCGAACTAGCAGCCTTGTTGTTAAGAGTGCACGCTCTATCCTCTGAGCCATCCGGGCGGCAGCTCACTCAGCTTAAGGTGCCAAGTTCAGTCTTAGTTGTGGGTGGGCATAGCCCACCATTGAACAGACAGTCTTGTTGTTACACCAGCTGAGCCATCTGGCCACCTGTTGGCAGCTCAGCGACAGCTCAGCTAAGGTGCAGCGTTCACTGGCCCATGTGGGAATCGAACTGGTGGTCCTGTTGCTCAGAGCTCGAGCTCTAAGCCAATTCTTAACCAACTGAGCCTCTTGGCTGGCCCTGAAACTAGCCTTTCTTCATTGAATTGCCTTTGCACCTCTTTCATTTAATTGACCATATATGAGTGGAGCTGTTTCAGTGTTCTGTTTTGTTCCATGCCACATTGTCTTAATGATTGTAGGTTAATAAGCCTTAAAATTAGGTAGTATGGTTCCTCCAACTTTATCCTTTTTTCCCCCCAGAATTATTATTATTATCTTTAAAATTGGGGAATTGGAGGAGGGGATCAGCGTTGGGGAACTGGGGAAGGGGAACAGACAAGTTGCTGTCCTTTAGTTCTTCAGTCTAGTTGTGGAGGACATCGCTTCACTGGCCCGTGTTGGTATCATCATTGCGCTCTTCTCGGGTGAGGAAGATCCATCGCTGGCCTCTGGACGGCTGTTCACAGCGGCTCTTGGCAGCTCATGCTGGCTGCCAGCCACTCTACCTTATGGCAGCCCAATGCAGCAGGCGCTGCAGCTACGCCGTCACCAGCGACTCACAGCAGCCCAGCTCCAGGTGGAGCTGTTGTTCACCATCTTAGCTGTAGAGGGCAGTGTCACTAGCCCTCACATGTGGGATCCGAACCGAGGCCGCTAGTGTCCCAAGCCAGCTCTTAACCACCGTGCCAACTCAGCCGGCCCTCAGAATTATTTTGACTGTTCTAGTCTCTTGCATTCCCATATAAATTTTAGAATCAGCTTATCTATATATCTACAGGAAATCCTGATGGGATTTTGATTAGAATTCCATTAAATCTATCGATCACTTTGCGGGAGAATTGACATCTTTACTATGTTGAATCTTCAAATCCATGAACATAATATATCTTGTTATTTAGATGTTCCTTGATATCTTTTATCAGCATATTATAGTTTTCACCATACAGATTTTGTACATGTTTTATTAGATTAATTCCTCAGTATTTCATCTTTTTATAGCTGTCATAAATAGTGTTTTTTTAAAAATCAGTTTTCAATTTTTTGTTGTTAGTATAAAGAAATTTGGTTCATTTTCCCTTTGACCTTACATCCTGTGACCTTTCCAAGGTGACTTACTAGTTCTTGGAGTTTTGGTGGAGTTCTTGTTTTTTCCTACATAAACAGTCAGTGTTGTCTGGCAAAAGGTCTATAGTTTTATTTCTTCCTTCCAATCTTTTCTTTCTTCTTCTTGCCTTATTGCACAATGCTGAATAGGAGTGGCAAGAACGAACAGCTTTGCTTTGTTCCTGATCTTGGGAGGAAAGCATTCAGTCCTTTACCCTTCAGTATGATATTCACTGTGAAGTTTGTGTGTATTCGTGGCAGCATATTTTAATTTGTAGTTTTGTTAGCTTTTTATTTAGAAAGTAATGCATATTCATAAACATTTCAAGTACTAATTTAAGTTACTTTAAAGGAATAAAAGATTCCACTAAATTTTACCTTAACCTCTTACATTATTACAAATGGTCAGTGTTAAAGCAGTAAGACATTAGAATTCAGTTTTTAAAATAGTAAGTCCATGAAGATTTCTTGAAGAAATGCTTGGTTTGGGCTTAATTTGGAGATATTTTCAGCATATAGAGTAATCATGGGGGTAGGGAGGGAGATTAGTTTGTAAAATGTATATTTGCTTAAAAATTTTGAAAAATCGTGGCTCTCAAGTTCAGTTTTTTCTAAATTCTTGTTTTGTTCTACTTTTTCTTTGTTTTTGACTCTTCATATTGTTTACTAGAAGACTATCCCAAAACTTTCAGTAAGGGTGTTTTAAAAAATTTCTGTTTCCATCTTGTTTATTGACAACTTGTATGCTGAGATATTATTTTATGTTAAACTGCAAACTTTCTTTAACATTAAGGATTTTGTTTTCCTTGAGCTTCAGTTGGAAAATAGTTTACCTTTGAGGGTTCTATACTAATTGGCAACATTTTAAGTAAGAAAACAACTTCAGCAAACATTTATTGAGTACCTAGAAGTAACTTGATGTTACAGTTTCTTTATTCTCTCTTGAGATTTGGGGATTTTAATAATGTAGGAAGCAGCAATTCCTTACTTTCATAAAAGCTTCTTAGAAAATTGAATGTCTAAAATTTGTCCCATTGGCTTATCTATCTAATGTGGGAGTTCTAACACTCCAGAGAACTAACAAATGTAGAATGTCTAATTATAGTTTGTGCAGGTGCTGTCTCTTGGGTCCAGACTACCTGGCTGGCAGGTGATAACCAGTCCAAATATTCTTGCCAACCAGTGACACCTGCAGCCCTGCAGGGAAAAGAGGGAGAGAGATGAGATGAGATGCAGGTGATGATGGGATGGGAGGGAGGTTGAGTTTGGTATGGGGACCCTTACCTTTGTGAGCTGGGCGCTTGGAGGTATATACTATACTTGCCAGAGTTGTTGTTTTATGTGTATGAAATGTAGTTTAAAGGTGTCACTATGTTTATATAAAAGTAGGGATTTTATGAAAGTCAAATGCCTGAAAGTAAGGATTGCATGCATTATATTGATGAATGTGCCATTTGCTTTACCTGATCACCACAATGGGAACTGTTACTATAGTGTAGTCTTACATTTTTATACATCCTGTTATACCCGGCCTACATTTGGACAGTCTTATCTTTGAGAAGTGAGGGGTGGGCCTGTTCCTGTTTTTTTTTTTTTTTTTCATGCTTGATTTGTATCTTGACACTTCATTTTTTTAAAAATGTGTTACTTTTGTAAACATTTTATCTATTTGTATCTTGACACTTAGTTTTTTAAAAAATGTGCTACTTTTGTAAACATTTTATCCTCTAAGCTCTCCTATTACCTTGAACTAGCAGTTTAATTTAACACTGATGGTCAAGTAGCCATCAGAAGACTTGACGTAATAAATTGCGCATAAAAGTACTTTCTTAAAATGTATATTTAACCTTTTTCTATTTGTTTCTCAAGGGACTTATTTTATGATCCTCTATTTATAGGAAATCTAATGGTTAGATTTGAATACTTTTTACAGTTTTGTTTTCCAGTAGCTATCTCTTAATCTTATGAAGAAGACAATTTTTTTTTTGAGGCAGTGTCACTGGCCCTCATATGTGGGACCCGAACTGGGGCCGCTGGCTTCCCAAGCCAGCGCTTAACCACCGCGCCACTCGGCCAGCCCAGAAGACAATTTTTTTGTATATATCTGAGTCAAGAGGGTGATTCGAAATCATTATTATAATGGTAATTAGGTAAGATAGTGCTCTTGACTTGTTTTTTTAAGGAAACTTGGTAATATTTATTAAGTAGATAAAATAAGTTAGCCCTGGAAAGGATTTAGAGGCCCTAATGACTGTATAGTCTGTTTCTTATGGGCCTGAGCTAGGCCAAGCCACAACATCTGGTCCCTGCTCTAAAGACAGGCAAGAGGGCTCATTTGAAGGTTGTCTTTTCTTTGGTTTATTACTGAACTGGTCAAAAAGCAGTTCATGGCTACTGCTAGAGCCAGTATTCAGATCCCTTTCTTAGTTCTTTCTGTTTTGCCACAGTGCTTCTTCAACTTATATTTTTTGGTTGATTTACATTTCTTCATTAAAGACAAAAGTGGGTTTACCTATAAGGCGTGAGGAACATTACTCCCATATCCCAGTTGTAATGTGAATCTCTAGGAGGGCTGATTTAGTTTCGTCCTGGAAAAGGGCACTTTGTTTGGAGTCATGGACTTGCGAGAGTCAGTCCTGCCTCTTGTTGATTAATACACTTAGTATGTTACTGTATGTTCTTTGCCTTGGTTATCGCATCACACGGGATTGTCGTGATGGTTGAATGAAGGAAAGGATTTACTTTCTTTCTTAGCACAGTAAGAGCCAGTTACCTTCACTAGAGCCCTTATTTAGTTTCCTAAATTCAGATGCCGAGGCAGATGGGCTACAAACATTGCAGTAGCATTTCCCAACTGTGTTCCAAATTTTAGTAGTTGTTGCACTAAATAAATAAAATAATAGTAAAGAACGTATGATAAAAATAAAAAGTTGAGTGGATAGATGACCTTGGGAAGTAATACTATATATCTTCCTTTCGGAGATTTCTCAGGCATTATGTCCTGTGGCATCATACGGGTCTCCGGGTCTTGTTTCCTTGTCTATAAAAGGAGCACTCATTATAATGATTCCTGCCTAAGTCAGAGGTTGTTGAGGGAATAGAATGAATCACTAATATAAGATGCTTTGCAAGTGCACATGTACAAAGTCAACGCCTGGCACAGTGCCTTGAACAGTATTAGCACAGATAGAGACGTTCTCTCTTCATAATAAAAAAGAGGCTAAGAAAGAGTCTAGGACTGATTCTTCGAGTGCTCACATAGTGTTGGCGGGTAAAGAGAGGAAGAGGAACCTACAAAAGAGAAGCAGAAGAGCCGAATAGGAAAGAGAAGAGGAGAGACAGGAAAGTATAGCCCTCTATTTTCCAGACTTGATTTTCGCTACACTTTGTTTATGCTGTTGGGGAAAGAAATAGTTACTACTCAGCAATTAGCATTTGATTCAATTTTCTGAACTCTGCCTAAGTAAATTTTCTCCCTTTCATTTAAGGTGAAGAGAAGTTCCTCTTGTAAGCATGTTAAAGACTTTCACTTAGGTAGTTTAAGAATACTGCTTAAAATTTGATTTTCTGTATTTTCTGTAATAACCATAAGTAACTTATTATCATGAAAACATTAAAAGTCTTAAGTCACTAAACTGTGTGTTTTTTTTTTTTTTTTACTTTATTGGGGAACAATGTGTTTTTTCCAGGACCCATTAGTTTTTAAGTCAAGTTGTTGTCCAATCAGTCTTACTTGTGGAAGGCGCAAGCTCAGCTCCATGTCCAGTTGCTGCTTTTCAATCTAGTTGCGGGGGGTGGAAAGGGCCCCTGGGGGGGGGGGTGGGTGCAGCCCACCATCCCATGCAGGAATTGAACTGTCAACCTTGTTGTTAAAAGCTGAGCTATCGCCAGTTGGCAGCTCAGCTCAGCTCAGGTGCAGCTCGCTGGCCCATGTGGGAATTGAACCGGGGACCCTGTGGCTCAGAGCTTATGCTCTTAATCAACTGAGCCAACCGGCCGGCCCCTAAACTGTGTCCTTGACTTGCTAGTGGGATGCAGTTTGCTGCTGTGGTCTGGACAGTGAGCATTCAGTGTCATGCAAAGGGTCTAGGATGAAGTACTCCCCAGTTTGTTGCTTAGCACATGGCTCTTCTCTGAGATACTAAAATAAGTTTGAGAAATCCTCCCTGCACCACCCACACAGTCATGTGCACCACAGACTGTGAGCATCGGGAAGGCAGGGATTTTCTTGCTCATGTGGTATCCGCAGTGCATAGCAGAAGTATATGAGCCACTCGTAATATGCACGAAAAGTCATAATCGAATTGGTTACTTCTGGTAAGATGGTTTTAAAATTGTAGATATAGTTACGGGATGACTGATATATTCTTGCTTATGTAGTACACGTATATTTGATTTCCAGGAATGGCCTACCTGAAGAAAATCCATACTTTGTGACTTCTAATATGTACTCATACACCAAATCAGGAAATAATTTCTTTTGTCACAAAAAAGTCATTTGTAAGTGTAAAGGAAGATTACTTAAAATAATAAGATTCCTTAGTATATTTGTAAAATGATTGAGTTATAAATTCAGGAAGCCTGTTAATTTTTCAGAAAAATATAACTTGTAGAATGTAAGGTACACCTAAATAAAACTTACTGCCAATGATTATATGTTGACTATTTTTGGTGGGTAGATTATTAGTGGATTGATTATCCCTGACTTTCTCCTCATCAGCTCATTTTACAAAAACATAAGAAACATTTATGAGGCAAAATTAAATCATTTTAGGGGCCGGCCTAGTGGCGCGGTGGTTAAGCACTGGCTTGGGAAACCAGCGACCCCGGTTTGGTCCCACATATGAGGGCCAGGGACACTGCCCTAAAAAAAAAAAAAAAAAAAAAAAGAATATAATCTGTAAATCATTTTATCATGTGAAACACCATAATTTGGAAAGGTGTGTGTGTGTGTGTTTGGTGGGGTGAGAGGAAGGTGGTATTTAAATGTAATAGCTAAAATCCAGTACTCGAATAATATGGTGGTTCGTTACCTGTTCTAGCCGCTTATTCTAAATATGTATTGTCGAATACAGTACCCATTAGCCATATTTTAATTTAAATTCAATTAAATTTAAATTTAAATGAATTTAAATGAAATAAAGTGAAAAATTCAGGTCTGAAGTAGCCATATTTCTTTTTTTTTGAGGGTAGTGTCACTGGCCCTCCTATGTGGGACTGAACCGGGGCCGCTGGCTTCCCAAGCCAGTGCTTAACCACCGCGCCACTCGGCTGATCCAGTAGCCATATTTCAAGTGCTCAGTAACCACACGCATGTGGCCAGGGGCTAGTGTTGGACAATGCAGCTAGGGAGTATTTCTCTCCATCAGAGAAAATTCTAGTGGACAGCAGTTCTAAATTAATGAAAATTGCTAAGAGACTTTACCAAATTTATATATTCTGGAAGTTGGAGAATAGAGTGGCAAGAAATTAGAAACCTTTCCTGTCTTGAGTTGTTAGGTGGGACCTTTCAAGACAGTTAAATTCTCTAGTAAGGGAGAGAGCGAGCTAATGTTTTAATTATGGAGTTCTTGCTGTATTCTTATTTGATGTCCACAACAGCCAGGCCAAGTGGTGAGTATTATCCCATTTTTTGAGGATGTCAAGCCTGTAAGTAGAGGAACTGTAATTTGAATCCAGGTGTATCTGATGTTAAACGGTAATTTTTTTGTTTTTGTCTTGGACCTCAGTAGTGTTGAGTTGCTCATAACCCCCAGTTCATGGTATTGTCACTAGTCATGAAATAATTTTTCTTTCTCTCATCCATAGGCAGCCATTTTTATGTGGCTTTCTTCTTATTAGCTAATATATTTTTAGTTATGTAGTACACATATATTTTTATTTCCAGGAATGGCTTACCTGACAATATCTTTCTGTTTGTTTTTGCAAAATGCATATTGTATAATATAATAGTGCTAAGTTCCTGAATTTTACATTTACATAGGTGGTATTTTGTATCTAAGGTGAGATTTTTCCCACTCTGCAATGGTGTTTGGTGACTTAAGCACCCAGCCTACTTCTTTTCAAAAAATTTGTGAGGAAATCTTTTTAAATAGTGTTAGATTTTTTTTGCCTTTTGTAATTAGGGAAGCCTATAGGAACCTCCCTCTTCTTCTTTGTTCAGAGAATACAGATAAGATTGTCCTTGAATGCTGTCCTGATAATTTTTTATAAGTTTCTTTTGTTTTCTTCTTCATCACTAGGTGGTCAGTGATTACTTCTCACAGAGATTGATGTGTGGCTGCTTTTTTTTTTAATTGAAATTTTTATTGAGCTAATTGTAGATTCACATCCAAGTGTAAGACATAATGCAGAGCAACCCCTTGTATACTTTGTTCAGATGCAGCTGTTTTTGTGCTTCTAATTTATGTGGAGGCTGGGAAGCAGGATAGACAAGTTTGGTAGAATTACGTCAAGTAAGAGTGAAGGCCTGAGGCATTCTCTTTTGAATGGAATACATGAACTTTTAGCACGTGGATTTTATTTCAGCTGCCTTTTGGCTTAATGTTTTAGTATGTGTTTTATTTAGATAGTGGTGTTATTATATAACTGAGTTTCTTGTAAGTGATATAATATGGTATTTTCCTTTAAGCATATTGAATTTTTTATACAAATACTGTTGAAAGTAATTACGCAAATGTGAAATCTTAAATTTTGGTAATGATTAGCTATTTCTGTATATGTTTTGTTTCAGGTTGTTTCACGAAGAAATCCAGAGGATGTCCAGGAGGTAACATGTTTATTCATATAAAATTTTATTTTATATATTTGACAAAAATGTAATTAAAGGCTTTATTGAGGAAATTGAATTATCTGTATGTCGTCTTCATATGTTTGTGCAGAAATTGTCTTTAGCTCACAGAACAGTAGCTCAATTATCCTATTTCAGACCTATTAAATATGAGGTAAGCTTTAGTAGGTGTTAAGTTATATGAATAAGAAATTGAGGAATTATTCAGACCTATTAAGTATGTGTTACATTTTAGTAAATGTTAAGTTTTATAAATAAGAATTTCAGGAATTACAGTGCTATTAATAATGTGATAATTTTTCTGATAAGTAGCACTCATAAGATTTCAGTATTAGTTCACTATCTCAAAATTATGATGACTGTTTAATAAAAAAATGAAAAATATTTGGTAACTGCATTAATTTTAAATATTATAATATTTAATTATGGGTTTCTGTTCACTTTCATTTTTATATTGAGTTGACATATTGACATCTGGAAAACTGTTTTGGGCGTAGGTGTCTCTTTTTAAAATTTTGTAGTTAGTAAGTTCTTTTGCAGACTCTTTCCGTTTTTAAAATGATACCAGCTTAGAACTGTGGAATTCTCTGTTTGTAATTACTTTGTGCTTGTTATATACCTTTAGATATCCTAACTGAGGAGCTCGCTGCTTTTAACATTTTTTTGACTTACTTTCATTTTGGTACTCGCTCATTTTCATTTTTCTTTTTTAAAAAATTAATTTAATTTCCAGTTAGAGTTGACATACAATATTATATTAGTTTCAGGTGTACAACATATTGATTAGAAATCTATTTACCTTATGATGTGATCACCCCAGTCTCAATTTCACTAAGATTACAAAGAAGACATATATATATATTGGGAACTTTTCTTACTAAAGTGTTTAAAGGAGACATTGTAAATTACAATAGCAGTCTTAATTCTGCAACAGCATTTTTTCTGTAATTAAATTTTATGTCTTTAAGTGGGGTATATATTTTCTATTTAGCTGCAAGCTTCACAATGCCTTACTGAAAAATCTGGCTTGATTCATATCTTTATGGTGATCGTTTGATACTGGTTGGTTTGAGTATCTGTCATCAGGTTTAGCATACTTGTATATTTTAACTTTCATACCTTAACGTTTCTTGCTGTATTTGATTTTATGTCCCATGGTTAAAAATAGTTCAATAAAAGACATCTTTTTAAAAGATTTCATACTGTTTTCCTTAGGGTTTTAAGATATCTCACTCTCCCTACCCCATCCCCAATAGTCATGAGGAGAATATTGTAATATTGTTATTTTTGGAAGAAAAGGGGACACACACACACACACACACACACACACACACACACACTCATACACACACTAATTCTTCTAAAATGGTGGTGAGGGCCGGCCGAGTGGCGCGGTGGTTATGTGCTGGCTTCGGAAGCCAGCGGCCCCGGTTCGGTCTCTCATGTGAGGGCCAGCAGCGACACTGCCCTCAAAAAATAAATGAATGAATGAATCAATAAATAAAATGGTGGTGAAAGTAATTTGTACCATTGATTAATCAAAATACTCTCTTATGTAAG
Source organism: Aselliscus stoliczkanus (assembly GCA_033961575.1). Lineage (NCBI taxonomy): Eukaryota > Metazoa > Chordata > Mammalia > Chiroptera > Hipposideridae > Aselliscus > Aselliscus stoliczkanus. The sequence continues at coordinate 72,311,555 of CM066739.1, read as the reverse complement.
TGTCAGTTGATTAGTATAAACAATTCTTTAGAATTTGGAACTTTTTAGAATGTTGAGTTAAAAGTCAACACCAAGCTATTCTGCTTTTGCAGGTTTACAACTCTGTGAAAATTGAAAATGGGTTGTGTTTCTTTTGAATACCGTATCTGATTGCTGTGCTGTAGTTTGTAGCTTGATGTTCCCCTTTTCCAGGGAGAATCCTGAACCAACCTATCCATGAGCAAACCCTCTGCCATTTCCTTAATCCTTTTTTGGGGAACACTCTTTTATAATAACAACTGTTGGTGAACCATTCATCAGAAAGCTCTTGTAAGTGTCCTTTAGTTAGATGAATGCATGGTCCTTTATTAGAAATGCTATAAAAATTAAAAAAAAAAAAAGATGTCTTCTGTCTAGCTGGCTTCTTAAAATACAGAATAACCTTGAAATTACAACAACGCTTTTTAGTTTCTCATACATGTCATTTAAACATTGGAATTCTCATTTAGGAGAGGAATTTGCCCCCTAGAATTTGTTTCCATTTCCTTTTCTTTTACTTTCTCTCTCTGTTAACTGGTTCATTTTGTTATTGTGTTAGAATTTAGTCAGGCTTCAGGAGGGCTATTGAGGATTAGTTGATGTACACAGTTAATCTAACCAAATTTAGGGCTGATAATATGCTACCCCTGTAGAGCTAGAGAAATTTTGCTGTTTTCCTTTTCTTGTATAGACTTTGGCGCATACTACCATATAGCAGCGTTTTCCTCCAAGAATGCTTAAACATTTACTGGAGTAAATAATTAAAAATTATCCAGGGAGCTTTTTTTTTTTTTAAAATCTTTTAGAAATTCCCTCTAAATTTTTATTTACTAAGAGCAGTATGGGTGAATCTGAGGGGGGACAACAACAATGTTGCCTCTTGTTCAGATGCTAGAGCATGAACGCTTGCAACAGGGCAGAGAAAGAGGTGGAAATGTTGTACCCTTCCTCCCCCACCTTTTAAAAAAGTAACCTACATAGAGCCCTATTTCTCTGTAGGTAGTAAACTTTACTGGTGTTAGAAATTGTCATGGTAAAGAAAATGCTCTTGAAAAGAGGGGAAAGGAAGGAGGCAAGCAAATAGTATGGTAGTGATGTTGGTTGCAAGAAAAGACAACCCCGCAAAATTTGAGTAGTATAGGTGAGTAACGGGATAAAGTTAATTGAATTGAGTGGTTTTGTAAACTACAAGAGATCTAAAGGTTTTTGGTATCATTAAATGAAATTATCTTAAAAGAAAACTTTTTAAATTTAATATTTAAGGAATGTTTTAAATGAAAATTAAGCTTTTATTAAATTTGTAGTCTACATATGATTGTCACTGAATTAATATTTAATTGAGGAATTTTATTCAGATAACTTTAATGAATAAGAAATTTCTTCAGAGTTGGTTCAATAGAGCAATAGCTGTTATACAGTGATTTTTATTTTTATAATAGGAAAGAATTAGTTATTAGAGAAAATGATTTTCGTATGTATTTTTTGGGACTTCATGTAGTCCAATTATAAACATTAATACTTTCTGATGTAGTGGAAGTATGCTTGTGTTCATTCTTCCATTTTGAAGATTTCTAGAAATGTCCAAACTTAAGAGAAGTAAGAAGAAAAGGAGGCAGTGGGTAGTGATATTTTGTGATGCTTTGGTTTTCCACATTTCTTGAGGGTTTATATTTGCTCTTAGGTATTTTGCTTCTACAGTTCTAGTGTTGAGAAAAAGAAATTATTGAGTGAATAAATTAGGGCATGGTGAGGAAACACAGATGCTCCCGTTGGGTTCTAATTTTAGCTCTGACCAACTACTGGTTTATATACCATGTGTTATTAGTATTGTGTGTGATTGAAGTATTAACTTTTGCCCCTTAAGTTACTACTCTGCCTCTATTTTAAAATGACCCTACCTAGAATATAAATTTTATCTGCAGATTTGTTTCCATCAGCTACTGTCTTTTGAATCTCTCTCATGTCTAATTCATGGCTTTAAGGATGGCACTTGCCTTATGTACGATGACTTTTGCAAGTCTCTCACCCATTTCCCCTTTAAGCCCTTGGTAATGTAGTACCACCATAATTTAATCGATTTAAAAAATATGAAACCAACATTGTTTTTTCCTATGACAGAATTATGTTCATGTATCAAAATTAGAAACTACAGAGAAACACAAAATAGGAACATTAAAATCATTGTTAATTTCACTATCCCGAAGACTTTTACTTTTCAAGTGTTTAGTTTGCCCAAGTTAATTCCTCTTTGCTCTGTGTTTTGCTGGAATTATTGGTTCTTTGCTATCAGCATTTGTCTCATTCACTTCCATTTAAAAATAAAATCTCTTCTTCCATCCATGTGGCCTGTCTCACAGGACAGTCAAGCTTCTTAAACACTCACTTTGTACTTGGTTTGCTCTTCTTCTGGCGCCATGGCCTCTCAGTGTTAGGATTGCCCATCATTCTGTTGTTAGACTCCCGATCTCGTTACAAATGCTGACAACTTTCTTGAGTGATTACCACCTCTCTGCTGAAGACTCCCCAATTAATACATCTTGTATTAATTAGTTGTCGCTCTTAAACTCCAAACCCATGTATCCTATTGGACTTCTCGAAGTAGAGGCCCAACCTAAATCAAATATGTCTAAAATTGAACTTCATTCATATCTCAATATCTTCTTCTCTCTTGGATTTTCATCTTTGGGAACAGCATCACCATTTGTCTAAAATTCTAGTAATTATATTGGCACCTCACTCTCCTTTTATAAACTTCACCCACAACCCCTTCTTTTGTCTTTATTTTTGTTGGTCTGATCGCTGTTTCCCTTCAGGCAGCTCCCCTCAGATAATTATATTGGCACCTCACTCTCCTTTTATAAACTTCACTCACTACTCCTTCTTTTGTCTTTATTTTTGTTGGTCTGATCGCGTTTCCCTTGAGGCAGCTCCCCTCAGGTAATTCTTTTCTGTGACGCCTTTTAGATGCCCATGCCTGCTGGCTTAGGTGCCCCTTCCATGCCATCCTTGGGCTGCCCTCCTAGCATTGATCATGCTGCTGTCTTGTGATGTAGGCATTGTGTTGGCGTATTCTTCCCAACTAGACTGGGAGCTCTCTCAACGCAGGGAGCATGTTTCTCGTTTCTTCATCCTTTGTGCCAAAACAAACAGTGCCTATCACAAAGTAGGGCCATGAAAATACTTGTTTTGATGACTATTTTTGTTGTTTAGTAAGTGAATAAAAGGAAGCACCAGGAGGGAGCAGTTTGTTTAAATTAATTCATATTGTAGTCTGACTAGTCCCCCAGGAGTATAACTACATTAGACACAAAAAGCTTATTAATCATGGTAGAATTTTTGGTAGTATGACAAAGTTTGGTGAAGAATTTCATATATGTAGAGAGTAAATTTTTGACAAGAGTCTTAAGTCACACATAGTAAGCTGCTTAGCTTAAGCTTTGCTTGTTAGCATTGCACTCTAATGTTAAGCTTGTTATAAGTGAGGGAAGTAGGTTTTTTAGAAGCAAAGGCCCCAGTATGTCAGGTGACGGAATTTAAAACTCAGTTTTACTCTATTAATATTTTGTGGAGACTGAGGGGTGAATCAGTGATATCAAAGCCATGTGTCAAATCCTTTTTCCTTATAAAGATTTTTTTTCTAATTTGATCTGAATGAGGCTAAATAATAATTCAAACTAATTAAGGTAAACTTTTACATGTTGTATAATTTAGATGATTATTATTTTGTTTTTGAAATATATTAGTTCTAATGGTTTTCTGATCAGGATTCATCTTGCCTCCAGAAATCTTACTACTGCTTTAAATGGACTTTTATGAAAGAAAAAAGTTCATGTTAATTACTTGCTACACAGCTATTTCTTCTTCAGTGTTATTTATCCTTTTAGGCAAGTGCTGAGTATGTACTTTGTGTTGAAAAATTGTCTGAATCAATTATTTTGTGTTTATAAACATGCTGTTTTTGGAATAAAGTATGTATTTTTACATGTAGCTCATTTTCAGGCCAACAGTAATTGGCTTTTTAAGAGGTTAAGTGACATTTTATGTAGGATAGACCTTCTTTGTACTATGAATATTTTTCCAGTATGAAGAAAACAGGGCTTGTTTTAAAAACCAGGATAGAACATTTGGAGGAAGAGTTACTGTTTTATATTTTAAAAGCAAATATTATTAATTTTAAACAGTTACCATATTGCTTAGAAGTTATATGTGTTTGCCTTTGCATGACAATTTTTAGTACTTTGATGAAAAGAGTATTTGTTGTTCAGACATCTGAACCTAACTAGTTTAACTCTGAGATGCACATTTAATTTTCTTCTCTAGATAATTGTGTGGAAGAGATACAGTGACTTTAAGAAACTACACAAAGAACTATGGAAAATTCACAAAAACTTATTCCGACATTCAGAATTGTTTCCTCCATTTGCTAAAGGAATAGTGTTTGGTAAGTGATTATTTTGAATGTATGATTTTAAAAGTGATGATTAGCTAATTAGGCATATATGCTCAACCCTGAAATACTGTACTGTGAAGTCATCATTAAGATAATTCATATCATGCAGCAAGCACTTAAAATTGTTTTTCATGTTCTTGGTATAGTTTCGCTCACCCAAAATTCATTTACTCCTCTCCTTCCACGGAACAACAACCCAACAACTCCAGCTCTAGCCAATCAAACAAATAAAAAACCCTATAGGATCATAAGAAAAGATGATGTTGCATTATTCTTATAGTTCTGAATTTTTTTGATTTTTAAAAAAAGTCTGTGCTTTGTATGTGTCTTGCAAATGTTGACCCATTTTATTTATTTATTTATTTTTTTGAAGGCAGTGTCACTGGCCCTCATATGTGGGACCCGAACCTGGGCCGCTGGCTTCCCAAGCCAGCGCTTAACCACTGCGCCAATTGGCCGGCCCATGTTGACCCATTTCATTATACAGTTATCAAAAAAATTGTTAATATCACAGAACTCTAAAAGAAATTTTTTAAGTATTGGGAAGCTGTCAAGCTCACAGGGACTTGGCAGCTTGAATTTCATCACTGAAAACAATGCTATTAGTTTTCTTTGACATGTCAGACTCATTTTGTTTATTTTTGAGAAAATATCTGCCAGCTATCTAAGTCTGAATAGTTACAGTTTGTTTTTTCTCCGTAGACTTTTAAAAAGAAATGGTCTTAAGGGTTGAGATTTAATAAGTTTAATACATTTTGCAGTAAGGAATGTGATGATTAGTGTAAGTAGAGTTTGGTGCCATTGTCTTCATTCATGCTAAGAGGTCAGCAGTTTTATTGCTATTGCTTTTAGATTATCAGTGGAAGTGCATTTACAGTCTTAGTATTATTATGAAAATGGTTTTGACCTTGTTGATCTCATGAAACGCCATTGGGAGATCCCCAACAGTCTGTGGATCACAGTTTGAGAACACACACACATATATACACACAAATATGTACATACATGTGGATGTTCCTTGCAGTATTTTCAATAGAAGAAAACTTAAACTGAATTTTCTCAATACATGATCGTATGGATGTACCATAATTTAGCCAATTAATAAAATTCTTCAGCTATTTGAGGTCTACTGGGTAGAAAGCTGTCCAGGATATATTTTTCAGATTCAGAAAACAAATGTGCAGAGATACGTTTAGTAAGATTCCCTCTGTGTTTAAATAGACAGAACATATTTGTGCGAAGATGTACCTACAGACGTTTATACAAGTATAATATGGGAAGCCTCTGAATGCGTAGGAAGAGGGATATTTTTACTTTTCCCTTAGACCTTCTGTACTGTGGAATTTAACTGTGCACATGTCTCTAAAGCTTCTTGAGCATTAAGCTTGTCACTGGGTGAAGGGGAGTGGCTTCTAAATTGGTTCTTAGCTATTGTTCTGTTGCTAATGGATTATCTTCAACTTTTTTCCACATCCTTACATATTATAGAGTGAAAGTTTCTTATTAATCTTAATAAGTAAGCAATCTATCACTCTTTAGTAAATGGTACAGTCCATTTGTAATACTTGGTAACTGCAGTGAACCCTGCAGGCAGCAGCTGTGATTGTGTGGAGGGAATTGTTAGTTAATCATCTGTCTTTTTGTAGCTATTCTCATGTTTTTAGTATGTAAGCCTCAGCAGCAGGAGGCTCGTATTCTAGTGTTATAGTGAAAAGAACATACCTTTTGGAATCAGATAGAGTTAGGCCCAAATCTTCTATTCACTGTTTACTAGTGGTGTGATCTTGTACAAATTAACATCCGAGTCTCTTTTTTTTTTATTGGTAAGATAGGGATAATACTTTCCTGTATGTCCTAAAGGCAGCTTACAAATCAAAGAGAAAGACTATTTCCAATGATTTACCAGCTTTGTTAGAATGTTCGAATTTACTCCCCTGCCCAGCTGTTAATAAACAAACCAAACCATTATTTATTGAGTAGTTGGGAGCAGTGGAATGGCTTGTATATAATATACACTCTCACACAAATAACACAATACATAATGTATAATATTGCACAGTAAACTTTCTCAGGAAAAGTTGTTTTTGCATTTTCTTTTCTTTTTTTTTTTTTTTTTAAAGATTTTATTGGGGAATTGGCAGAGGGGAACAGCGTTGGGGAATCGGGGAAGGGGAACAGACAAGTTGCTGTCTTTTTGTTCTTCAGTTTAGTTGCGGAGGATGTTGCTTCACTGTTGGTATCATCATTGCACTCTTCCCGGATGAGGCAGATCGGTCGCTGGCCTCTGGATGTCGCTCACCGCGGCTATTGGCAGCTCGCGCTGGCTGCCAGCCGCTCACGCTGGCTGCAGGCCACTCACTGTAGCCTATGGCAGCCCACTGCAGCAGGGGCTGCAGCCCACACCATTACCGGGGCTCGCACAGCCCAGCTCCAGGTGGAGCTGTTGTTAGCTGTAGAGGGCAGTGTCACTGGCCCTCATGTGGGATCCGAACCGGGGCCGCTGGCATCCCAAAACCAGCGCTTAACCAATGCGCCACTCAGCCGGCCCTGTTTTTGCATTTTCTATTGTAAAATATATTCAATTTTCCTACTGTGGTCACAGGAAAATAAACATTGACTCTGTGAATGGAAATTTAAAGCAGTGATAAGAGAAGTACCTGTTTGTGATTTCTCCTTGTTGCTGCCTTCAAGTGGAAGTTTTGATGATATTAAAGGGTTAACAACTAGAGAATAGCTACTAGGGTGCTATTTACCATTAGGATGCCTGTTGAATCTTGCTACTTTCTAATTCCCTTTTAAAATTAAGTGGTTTTGTTGTATACATTAGGTTCAGTAGTTATTAAAATTCATCTGCTTTCTTTGTTTATACTGCCAATCCTTTTTTTTTTTTTTTTCTGAAATCTTAGGAACAAAGAAGTGAGCATGTCCTTTCATCACATTTGCTCCGATGATAGCATTCAGTGCAGTTGAACCGTTTAATGCATAAGCCTTTATTTTTGGTTGTGCCCCACTCTGAAAAATGTTTTACTTCATCTCTGCTTGTCCAAGTTTAGTGGATTGGAAATGCATAGATCTGTAGAAGGACAACAAAGACTTTTGACATATGTATTCTATTTAGAAGTTGATATGCTCATTGCTTAAGCATGTTAGTCTAGCTTACTGCGGAGGTGGGATGAGTCATTGATCACTCTAGGATTAAAGCTCTCAAATTCTTATGTGTTTGTTTCAGCCAGTAAATAAGATTTTTTAAAGGGTGTCATCAAATGTTAGGAAGCATTTCATTAAAATTTCTCAGTAAGTACTTATGCATTTAAAGATAATACCATGGGTCTTATGGGTTAAAACATAATGCATGCATTTTTCTGGGTTTCTCTTCTAAGATTACAGATGCTTACAAAATTACTAATATTAATTCACAGGTACTGGAGTTTACTTTTTTGTTTAAAGGATAAATATGTTGGATGATAATTATAAGCACTGGTGCATACTTAATTGCTTATTTAGGAAAAAGAAGGAATAATGGACATTTAGCTCTCATTTTAACTTCTTTGGCCAGTAGATTTTCCCCAGGATTGAATAATTTAGATTGTTTTCAGGCCAGAGGATTTACCTTATGGGTTGGGGCTCTTGGAAATTTTTTCCAAGTAATATTATTGATAGGTAAGCTAGCAGTGTCATTTTATAGATGTGGTTTTGTCATTGGGAGAATTGGGTTTAATTGAATTGTTGCATATGAACGGAAAATCAATAGAAAAATAGATACAACATAATGGATTATATTAGGTTTGGTTACTTGTGACAAAACCTAAAACCAGACATCAGTTTCATTCTCATGGTAAGATCTGGAGGTAGCCTCAGGCAGGGGCAGCTCCATACAAACCTGGAATCAAAGCTCCTAGCTTGTTCTCTGTCAGTTCTAAGCTTCCCCGAAGTCCGTCTTGTGTAACTTTTGGGGATATGTTATTGGCCAGAACTTAGTCCATATCCAGATGTAATTGCAAGGCAAGCTGGAAATTGCAGCCTTTTCTTTTTTTGGGCTGCCATGTACCTGTTAGAAATTGGGGTTTATTTTACTTAGGGAGAAGTTGAGAACAGATTGAGATAGCAATTGGCAGCCTATTCCATAGTAAATAAAAGAGTATACTGGATGTCAGGAATCCTCTAATTGACTTCCCTGCTATTCCTTACTGGGCCCTGGGCTCTTTGAGAATGCTGATAAAAGTTAGAGACCCTTCTAGAAAAATGTACTTATGGACATATGCATGGAATTTTGTAGGATTATTGTCTCTGAGACTTAGGGGCTATTTATGGACCTACTGTTAAGATTTCTTATTAGTGAAATATTACTGACTATCTTCCAGGAGGGAATGTTCCACTGGAAGACAGTTCTTTTTGTTAGATGGTTTTTCTGAAGTTTTTATTATTCACTCATGCAGTCAGCAAAAGTTTATTAGCATGTTCTGTGTGCTGGACACTGTGATGGGACTTGAAGATTCAAAGACACCATGATTGATTTATTAATTACCGTGTGCCTAGCATGGAACTGGGAGCTTTACGTTCATTCTTCATTTTTTTCATTTTATAAATTAGGAAATAATCTGCCTAAGATTTTATAGCTAGTGAATGGTAGAGCTAGTACTTGAGCCCAGGTCTAAGGCTAAGAGCATTTCTTTTGGTGATCATGAAGCAGACGCTTCACCATAAGCATGAGACACTGCGGTTCAGTTTCAATTCTTGCCTTGAATAATGTAACTAGGAATCTTTTTGTGCCTCAGTTCACTGTTACCATTTTGCAAAGCCACTGAAAATGTTTAAATATATGATTATGCTACTTTTTTGATTTTGTCTTTTTTTAAAACCTGTATTGCAATCAGTATGGTACATGACATGTGGCAAATGCCAACGGTAAACTGATATGGGGTAGTAAAGAAATGATCATATTTGAAAATGCCTTATCAGCATTCTGATTGTATACATCATTTAAAAAATTCTGTGAAAACCCCCTTTCGATCACCTTGTATACCAGAGCTCAGGGGTGCTGTGTGTGTTCTCTTTTTTCTCACAAGCAAACCATCCCATACGCTGACAGCATCACGCATGGAATTTGACTTGAAAGCATTTTGTTTCAAACTGAGGGTTTTGACCCCATTAATACACAGATGTTCTCATAATTTCCTCTCTTCAGTTCCTTTGGAAATCAAAAAGAGTGGGAAAGGGAAAATTATATGAGTAATTACAGTATTAAATTACTATAGAAAGCCATTTGAATTCTTTATAATTCCCTTTTCAACTTTAGTTTCAAACCACCAGTTTCTTAAATGGTTAAGTTTCTTACACTGACAGGCCTTAGAGTATGCCGGTACTGTTTATTTGTCAGTTGACACTTTTGCCTCTTGTTTTATCAGAAACATGATTTTTGTTTCTGGTGAGAGTGTGGCTGGTTCCCATTGTGGAGACTGGTTTTGACTTAAGGTTGCAGACAGGCCCTGCAGTGATAGGCCTGCTGCTGCTCTCAGTGATCAGAAACTGGTATAAACCCGTGTTGGAGCCTTCTCTACTTAGAGTTGATTTCTTGTTTAATTCTAGGACGATTTGATGAAACTGTTATTGAAGAGAGGAGACAGTGTGCTGAAGATCTGCTACAGTTCTCTGCCAATATTCCTGCTCTTTACAACAGTAAACAGCTTGAAGATTTTTTCAAGGTTTGGTTGTCTTTCTAAAATATTTCCTATTTCATTAAACATCTTTGTTTTCTAATTTGTAGTAAAGCAAGATTCAAGTTGTTTTTTTAAAAAACAAAGTGTCATTTACTTTTGAATTTCATTATTCACTAACAAAGGTAGAAGTTAGTAGCTTAATGACAATGTTATAGCATACCTTCTATTTTTAGTGTAGAAATGTATAAGGTTTTTGATTTACAGATTAAAAAAAAAATTGGTGTAAACGGCTTAGAGATTATCTAATTTACTACAACATAATTGAAATACACATAAATATCAAGAAACTCCAATCACTTTTTAAGGTATCTTTCAGTGGTAGACTTTTTTTTATCAAGAGAAACTACTGTAAGTCTATATTACATTTGTTATACTAATTTGTGTAAATATAGAACAAAGATGGTCACTGCATAGTTTTAGAGAGGTAGGCTAGTACAGATTATATTACCAGAACTCATTGGATATTAGTGTTTCTTGACATGTAATGCCTTCATTCTGAGTTCTTCATCATTTTTAATAATAATTTTCTAATTTATTTTGAACTGTGATCCTGTACAAATTGCTGTACAAATTGTGGTTTAACAACCACAATTTACATTTAGCCTCGTAGAAAAAAGCTAAGTGAACAAAATTGTTTTTTTCTCCTTTTTCAACTAAAACCTGCTTTTTTTTTTTTTTTTTTTTTTGTGAGCGCAGTGTCACTGGTCCTCATATATGGGACCCGAACCTGGGCCGCTTGCTTCCTAAGCAAGCATTTAACCATCGCACCACTCGGCCGGCCCAAAACCTGCTCATTTTTATAAATGTGATTTCTTGGAACATATATCCAGTATATGAATAGTGGGATTTTTAATTTTCCTGTTGCTAGTGGAGCTACAAAAGGAATTTATTTTTTATGACCTGTTTTAGTTTACTGAGGAAAGTTGATCTTTTGAAAGCTATTACTCCAAACTTATGACTTATACAGTACATAATAGAAATAAAAATAAGAATAGAAAAGTTAGTAGTAACAGTGAAATCCCTGCTGGTTGACTTTCTTGCTTAATTTTTCATTATTCTGCAAACTAGACCACTATGATGAATTTGGCTGCTGCATATGACCTAATGCAGATTTTTAAGATCAAAGGCCAAGTCAAATTGATAAAAGTATTTAGCTCTTTGCTACTTGCAGTTACAGCTGTTTCTGTGAGGCAGTGAGTCTATGCTTATAGAAAAGGGCAGCGTTATTAAGCAAGAAGAATATTGCTTTATAGAAATTATGAAAGGCAGCCATGCAAATTAACACATGCCAAGGGCTAAAAGAATCAGTCTAGGGATATAGAAGTTAGATTGTAGACTTTGAACAATTTAAATAAAAGTTACCTGTTCATTCCATTTCTTTTGGATCTGGGAATTTTTGCTGGAAGACACTTATTTTCATGCTTTGTGAAATGAGAGACAAGAATAGGAAGAAAAGATTGGGTATCTCTACCCTAGAGATAGTCTTTCTTATGTCTCATTGGCCAGAACTGATCACAGGATTATCCTTAGCTTCAGAAAGCCTGGGCAGGTGACTCCTTTAGCTTTCTAGTTCTGATTGGTAGTGAAGGTATGGATGGCAGGTTTTTGGGTTGCCAGTCCACAGGGTGTGCTATAATACTAGAGTTTTTTTCTTTGTAGAAACACTGAAGATAGGTACCACGTGCAAATAGCTATCTAGCCACTTGGTTCGATTTTTTTTTTTTTTAACATGCACAAGAATAGAAGTAGTATAATGAGCCTCCACATATTACTCAGCTTTAAAAATTATCAGATTGTTCACAACTAGACTGAAGAACAAAAAGACAGCAACTTGTCTGTTCCCCTTCCCCGAGTCCCCAATGCTGTTCCCCTTCCCCAATTCCCCAATTAAAAAAAAAAAAATTATCAGATTGTTGCCAAATTTTTTCATTTGTTGATTGCAGTTCAATTTGTTGGCATAAAATTGCTCATAGTATTCCCTTATAATGCTTTTAATTTCTGAAGGAATGGTTGTAATGTTACCTCTTTCATTCATGACATTGGTAATTTGTGTCCCTTGGTCAGTCATGTAACTAAAAGTTTGATATTTTTGTTGATCTTTTCAAAGGACCAACTTAATTTCATTGGCTTTTCTCTTTTTCTGTTTAATTTCCTTGATTTTTACATGTAAACTTGAATTCTTTCATTCCTTTTGCTTGCTTTGAATTTACTTTGCTCTTTATCTAATTCTTTAATTCCTTAAAGTGGAAGCTAAAGTTGTTGAATTGAGATGGTTTTTCTTGTCTAACGTGTTTGTTATTTGTTTAGGTAGTTATGTGGATTTCCTAAATTTTTTTCTTTTGTTGATGTTTAATTTTGTTTTTTTGTGGTAATGATCAGAAAGCATATGTTGTATAATTTCAGTCCTTTTAAATTTATTGAGACATGATTTATTTCCTAACATATGATCTTTCCTGGAGAATGTTTCATGTGTGCTTGAAAAGTATGCATATTCTGTTGTCAGGTGGAGTTTTATGTACATGTCATTTAGTTCAAGTTAGGTGATCTTGTTTGTCTTCTGTATCCTTGCTAATTTTTTGTCTAGTTTTGTCAATTATGGAGAGAAGTATGGAAGTCTTCAGTTGTTATTGTTGAATTTTCTATTTCTCCTTTCAGTTATGTTAATTTTTACTTTTTTGGGGCTCTGTTGGCTTGTACATGTAAATGTATAATAGATATGTCTTCCTGATTAATTGCATTTCTTAGCCTTATGAAATGTCTTTCTTTGTCTCTAGTAATATTTATTGCCATAAAGCCTTATTTTATATGATTTTAATGTAGCCATTCTAAGTCTCTTACAGTCACTGTTTGCCTGGTGCCTTTCTTTTCACTCTTTTGCCTTCAGTTTCTTTGTGTTACTGAATCTAAAAGGTATCTCTTAATGCACTGTATAGTTGGATCTTATTTTTTAATCCAGTCTGAAAATTGCTGTTGTTGAAGTGGTATTTAGTCCTTTTATATTTAATGTAATTATTGACACAATTGAATTTTTGTCTGCCATTTTACTCTTAGCTGTATGTCTCATATTTTTGGCCTTTTGTTTTTCCTTTATGCCACCTTTTGTGTTAAATAAATATTTTTATTGTACCATTTACATTACTTTTTTTGTATTTTTTTGCTGTTATATTCTTAGAGGTTTCTCTAGGGATTAAAATATGCATTTTAAACTATTGCATTGTGTTGTACACCTGAAATTAATTAAAAAAAAATGCATTTTAATTTATGATAGTTGACTTGAGGTTAATACTAACTTAATTCCAGTAAAATATAGAAAGTTTGCTCCACAAAGCTATATTTACTCCCTCTCTTTGTGTTATCTCATGTGTATACCTCGAAGATATAAACCCAACAATATAGTGTGATGATATGATGTCTTTTAAGAAGTTAGGAGAAGAAAAGAGAACATATATTGCCTTTTATATTTACCGTCATATTTACCTTTTTTGATGGTAGATTTGAATTACCTTTTTTAGGTGGTAAATTTGTCATTTTCTTTCAGCTTGGAGGATTTCCTGTCATTTCTCTCTGTGTGTGTGTGTGTGTGTGTGTGTGTGTGTGTGTGTGTGTGAGAATGTGGTGCAGGTTTGCCAGCAACAGATTCTTTCAGTCTTTGCCTGGAAGTGTTTTTGTTTACCCTTCATTTTTAAAGGGTAGTTTTACTGGATATATGGAATTATTGATTGACAGTGTTTCTTTTAGCACTTTGAATTTGTCATTCCACTGTCTTCCATTCTTTTTTATGTGAAGTCAGCTGTTAGTTGTACTGTAGTTCCAATGTATAAGTCTTTTTCTATTGCTTCTTTTCAGAACTTAGCCTTTGTCTTTCAACAGTATTAGTCTAGGTATTGCTGTATTTCTATTTATCCTACGTAGGGTTTCATTTATCTTGTTGTGTAGATTAATGTTTTACATCAAATTTTGTAAGTTTTTTGCCCTCACCTTATCTTTCAAAATATATTTTTTTCAGCCCCTTTTTCTCTTTTACATTTGATGCTCCCGTTACGTATGACTTAATGTGCTTGATATTATCCTGCATCTCTCTCTGGCTCTCTTATTATTTGGTCTTCTTTTATATGATCTTCATATTGGATAGTTTCTGTTGATCTTCAAGTTCATTGGTTATTCTTGTTTTTCAAAATCTGTTGTTGAACTCCTCAAGCGAATTAAAAATTTTTGTTATAATACCTTCAGCTCCAGGATTTCCATCTAGTTCTTTTTTATTTTTATTTTTTATTTTTTTTTTTAAAGATTTTATTGGGGAATTGGGGGAGGGGAACAGCGTTGGGGAATTGGGGAAGGGGAACAGACAAGTTGCTGTCTTTTTGTTCTTCAGTCTAGTTGCGGAGGACATTGCTTCATTGGCCCGTGTTGGTATCATCATTGCGCTCTTCCCGGATGAGGCAGATGGGTCGCCGGCCTCTGGATGGTCGCTCACTGTGGCTACTGGCAGCTCGCGCTGGCTGCCAGCTGCACACGCTGGCTGTTGGCCACTCACTGTAGCCTATGGCAGCCCACTGCAGCAGGGGCTGCAGCCCACACCATTGCCGGGCTTGCACAGCCCAGCTCCAGGTGGAGCTGTTGTTAGCTGTAGAGGGCAGTGTCCCTGGCCCTCATATGTGGGATCCGAACCGGGGCTGCTGGCATCCCCAAACCAGCTCTTAACCAATGTGCCACTCGGCCGGCCCCCTCTAGATCTTTTTTAAAAAAAATGAGATTAATTGATATAACATAAAACCCACCATTTTAAAGTGTATAGTTCAGTGGTTTTTAGTGTATTCACAAGGTTATGTAACCATTATCACTATGTAATTCCAGAATATTTTCATTATCCCATAAAGAAACCTCATACCCATTAATTAGCACTCACTCCTTCCCCACTTGGCCCAGCCCCTAGCAACTACTGATCTACTTTCCATCTTGATGGATATGCCCATTCTGGACATTTCACATGAATGGAATCATACAATATGTGGCCTTTTCCATTTGGCTTCTTTCACAAAGCTTAATGTTTTCAAGGTTCATCCATGTGGTAGCATGTATCAGTACTTCATTTCTTTTTATGGCTGAATAGTATTCCATTAGGTGGATATGAATACACCACATTTTCTTTATCCATTTCTCAGCTGATGGACATTTGGATTGTCTCCACTTTGGCTTCATGGTAATGCTTCATTTGGTTCTTTTTTATAATTTCTCTTTATTTACATTTGCTGTTTCACGAGTCATATTCATCATACTTTCCTTTAATTCTTTAATCATGATGTCCTTCAGTTATTTGAACATGTTTGTAAATAGCTGCCTTGAAGTCTTTGTCTTCTAAGTCCAGCATCTTTGCCCTCTCAGAATTAACTTTCTTTCTTTCTTTCTTTCTTTCTTTCTTTCTTTCTTTCTTTCTTTCTTTCTTTCTTTCTTTCTTTCTTTCTTTCTTTTTTTAGAATTAACTTTCTGTTGACTTCTTTTTTCCTCTCTGTGTGGATTGCACCCTTTCCTTTGTATGTCTAATTTTTTGTTGAAAACTGGAAATTTTAGATAATATAGCAACTCTGACTTCTGATTCCCCTCCCCCTGCCCCCCTGGTTGTTGCCATTGTTTTGTTAGTGTGTTTAATAACATGTCTCTACTAAATCTTGGAGTCTGTTTAATGTGTAGCGTGTGACTGCTGTCATGCTAAGTTTTAAATTTTTATTGTATTTTTAATCCTGGCTTAGTAGGAATTAGCCTTGTGTCATTATAGTTTAGTGGTCAGACAGCGTTTGGTCTTGGCTTGTACTTACATACTGTATTCCATTATTTGCTTCTCCCTTATGCTGATGATTGTGTGTTCTCGAAGTTCAAGCAGTTTTTAAATTTGCCCTGGGTTTTACTTTCCTTTGGGATCTCTTGCATTTCCTATGTGCTTGCGCACCATCTCATGGCCTGCCAGGGGTTTGTAGATAGCGTGGTCCCTCTGTGGTCTCTCCTGAATGGGTGGGTACAGAGCTTACCAAGAGCTGCTGTGGCTGTGTTCTTTTCTGGATCTTCCCGGCAGATGTCTGGTTAATGTGCTGCTCCTTTGCTTGCCCCAACTTCATGCTTGCTGAGTCACTGTTACTTGCCATTTGTTTGGCTCTGAGATAATGCTGTTTGGGGTAGATTTTTTTATTTTTCTGTGCTTCAATCAAAATTATGCCCGCCTCTTCTATAAATAAATCTGCTGGTTTTTAAGGCTCGCCTTGCCCTTATAATTACCATGGTAACCCAGCTGGGATGGAAGATGGGAGCAACCCCAGGCAGGAATGCCACAGATTCCCACAGTTTTTACCTGTGCTTGTGGCGGTTTTTCATGAGTAACCACTTCTTCATTTGCTTTATGTTTCTGGTCGGTTTCCAGGACTCTAAAATGGTTGTTTTGACAAGTTTTTTTCAAGTTGTATTATTGCTTTTTGGGGAGAGCTGATCTATTTATTCTACCATACCCAAACTCCTTCTCTGCTAGGTTGAATTTTCATTAACAAAAACTTTGAGATGCTATGTAAGAAGAGTTTTTTTTTTTCTTGCATAATCAGGAACGCCAAAAGGTTAATGTTTTTGAACTAGCGATTTAAAATAGAATTGTGGCATATTTCCCTACTGCTTCCCTTGAGTTGCTATAGAACATTTTTATTATTTTGTCTTATTAAAAATTATTTTGTATAATATTGTTTCTTTCTTTCTTTCTTTTTTTTTGAGGGCAGTGTCACTGGCCCTCACACGTGGGACCGAACTGGGGCCGCTAGCTTCCCAAGCCAGTGCTTATTAACCACAGCGCCACTCGGCCGGCCATGTTTATTTCTTTATTATTTTGTATAATATTGTTTGTTAAATTAAGTAAATAAAATTTCTTTAGGATTATGAGCCAAAACATTTTTCATTCTTTAGTTTTGTTTTTTTTTGTCTTAGAAGCAGATCTTATATCAACCAATAATAATAATAAAAAATTATTGAGTGCTTACAGTGTTATAAACACTATACATGTATGAACTCATTTAGTCCTAACCACTCCTTGAATTACTTATAAGCATCATTTCCATTTTATAGGTAGGTAACTTAGTTACTACACACCTCGTGGTGGAGGAGGCCGTTAATAGCTGGAAAGCACTTTCTGTTAAGTGAGATTGTAAATAAAATCAACTTCGTGTATTAAGATTCTTAAGATATTTGCACATTTTCTTAAAATTTGGTTTGGATGTTCAATGAATGGCATAGTCTAGAATAGATATTCCTTTTTTTAGAGGAAAATTCATATCTAAGCTATGATTTGAATATTTTAATAAAGAAATAGAATCCAGTAATTAAAAGTTTGCTTCTAAAGAATAATTGTTTTTAAACTCTCAGTTAACTTAACTGTCTAGAAATTAAAATTTTGTAGTTTGAGAAGGACCGTTTCAAATTTCTCTGTCTTAAAGATCAGCTGGCAGGGATTCTTGTTTATTTATTTATTTTTTTTGAGGGCAGTGTCACTGGCCCTCATATATGGGACCAAACCAGGGCCGCTGGCTTCCCAAGCCAGCGCTTAACCACCGCGCCACTCTGTCGGCCCAAGGGATTCTTTTTTTTTTTTTTTTTTTTTTTTTTGAGGGCAGCGTCACTGGCCCTCATACGTGGGACCCGAACCGGGGTCGCTGGCCTCGAAAGCCAGCGCCTAACCACTGCGCCACTCGGCCGGCCCCCAAGGGATTCTTTTGATTAGGTAAAGATAGTTGTTGAATTCTTTGTGCTGATGAGAAGAGGAAATAGATGTCTTGTATTTTTCTTGGGTTTTGCTATCCTGTGTTTTGTTACGCCTGTGTTTGGGGGCGTAAAACCGTTGGTGGAACGTAGAAGGAAAGATGTAATAGAGCAGAAGAACTATTCTTTTAATTAATTGTAATTATTTAAGGATTATAAGCTCATATATTCATGATTGGAGCACTGCATAAAGCCACAGCACAAAGTCACACCCATTACCACTTGCCTGATAATAGCATTCCCTAGTTTCATGTAAACAAGAGAAAATAGTCTTCTGAGGCCTGAATTTGCAAATCTAAATATAGAATTAAAATGGTGGTCACACTGAGAAATCAATTTTATATGTATTAAAAATGTGTCTCTTTAATAAAAATATCTTAAATTTATTTACTTTTACTTACATTGTATTTAAGTGGTTTTCAAATTCAAGTCACTTCTGGAATTTCCTGAGGTGCTGTGTGATATATTATAGTTTTTAATTTGACAAAATTAAATGACTTCCGAATGGAATCCATTATCACTAACTAGAATGACCAGTCACTAAGCGTTCTGAACAATATCCTTTAACCTGGTGGGTGTTTTCTTTTTCTACATTTTTAAATGAGTACTCAGTTTTTAAAAATAATGCTTTTATAAAAAGCCATGTATTATTAGAAAAATAATATTCCTATTGAATTTTTAATTAATTGACTATTTTTTAGAGCAGTTTAAGTTTATAGAAAAATTGTGCAGAATGTATAGCATTTTCTCATATATCCCCTCTTCTCAGTTTCTATTAACATTTTGCATTTGCGTGGTACATTTGTTACAGTTGATGCACCAATATTGATATTCCTGTTGATTTTTTTAAAAACAATTGTAATCTAGTTTAATAGATGAATAATTTTTGTAATCCTTATAATACTCAGTTGAGATAACTGTTGTTCATTTATTACTGATTTTTTTAATACTCTTATTGACAAACATAATTATGCTGATCTTTTTAGGGTGGAATAATTAATGATGGCTCTGAATTGATTGGTCCTGTTGAAGCTTATTTGGATTCCCTCACTGATAGCTTTCCCGAGTGTAGTACAGAAGGTAAGAGATTTTTTTTTCTTTTTTTCATTTCAAGTTTTGATTATAGAAGACTATAAATCATATTTCCATTGCAAAAAAAAGTGGATATAGGAATTTGAGAGTATTCTATTAATTCTAAGATGCTGTCTTTACATTTTAACATTATTGGTATTGGGTGCATGATATTGTGCTGATGATACCTTGCATACAATTGACAACCTTTTTCTTTCTTAGTGATATAAAATAATGATTCCTCCTACAACTAATGGCATTTTAGATTTGATGAAATGTGCTATAATGAGTGTTAAGAATTTGTATTCTCTAGAATAAGAATGCCTTAGTTAAGTTTATTTAATAGCATCTGACTTTTCAACGATTACTTTCAAGATTGGCTTTAAAAGTTTAGTCATGTACCCAAAGAATGAACCTATGGCAGTTTTAGTGTTCTTGATATGTTTATAGTAAATAACATGAACCTAAACCAAAGCAATTTTTGTACTTTTAATCACTTTAATTCAAGAATGCTTATTCTCTTGTTTTATTCCTCTGTTAAGTCATCTTTGAATTTATATGAAGATTTAAAATATTGGGTTGTTGGAAAAGTCATGACGCATTTTTGCAACGAAAATCATGGGGAAAACATGTCGTGACTTTTCCGACAACCCAATACATACATTTTGCTTTTTGTTTTCCTTAGCTAGTTTTCTTCCAGGGAAGAATTTGGAATTAAAAAAAGAAGATTTGGGGACAGGGATGAGGCAAATCTTTAAAAATAGGTAGATTTGTTTGATTTGGCTTAGGTTTGATGTATATAAAAGTAAAATTTAGATTAGATAATATTTCTTGATCTCTTTCATAATTAGGAGTTTAGGCAGAGGGGCATGCTTGTGAGCCTGACATGGGTGGTAGCGAGAAGCCCATTGTAAGCGATGTTTTGTGTGGGGACACATATTGATGTCCCACATCATTAGACATATTGATGTCGATCTGTTGCAGTAAAGGCCCAATCTTGATTTGGTAGGACAAGTTCCCATCCATTACATAGGCTGATGCACTTAAAATACAGTTTTATTTTGGTATTGCCATTTTGAGAAGTGATTAACTTTTCTTGTTTTTCATGGTGGCTCCTGGTAACTTAAAAGTGAAGTCCATTAACTTATACTCCATGTTTGAGTAATGTGTGGGGATCTCAGGCTCAGGTGTTTCCATTGAGTCCTCAATACCTTTGGCTTCATCCTGAATCAGCCAAGGTCATAGGAAAACATTGCTAACAGTAATTTTACTTTATGTTTTTTTGAAAAAAAAAAAAAAATCTGTTCTCCCTGATCTGTTTTGATCTGAGATCTTTACTAAACTTTGGAAAATCTAGTCCCTTCTTGAGATCCCAACGTGATTCTCTTTCTAGAACTAGTTTCCTTGGGAAGTAACTTATCTGGGATAACCTGACTGCTGCCTGAGAGGTACTCGACTCCTGAGAAAGAGGCATACTGTGTTTACTGCCTGTAAAACGTGCTGATCTGGTGACATCCAGGACACGTGGGAGAGTTAGAAATATTTCTAGGAGAGGATTCAATGACGAGGTCTTAGAAATTGCAGAATATTTCTTATTGCTCTCTCTCTTTTTTTTTTAGAGGAGCAAAGATTTTTATTGAAGTGAAAAGTACAGCACTCTTATGAGAGGGGGTACCCCAAACTGGGATGTCCCTCTTTTCTCTTTTTGTTTTTTTGATACAGAACTTGAAGGTTGTGTGATTTGGGAACAGTTACATTCTTTTGCTATCCATAATAGGCCTTTATTACTAGGTGGGAGTCAGCCATGGTGAGAGAAGGGTGTTTCAGGACCCTAGTGTAGTATAGTCATGGCTGGGAGCAGCGCAGAGTCTTCTGCTCTTTGCTGCAGGGTAGGACGGAAGGAGAGGAGCATTGCTACCAGGAAGGCTGTTCTCAGGATGGCGTTCTAAACGATGCAAGCTGTTCTGGGTAAAAAGGTGGCTGTATTAGTGTTAAAGGAAACATAACCTAAAGCTAGGGTGAGTTAGTAATTATTGTCCAACTTGGGACCCTTCCGAGAATTAAAGAGACTATTAATAAGTACAGTCAGACAGCAGGCATAAACCAGGACTGCCTTGGGCAAACTGGGCAATACGGGCCACCCTACCTAAAGCTGTTGTTACAGAGTTTACAAGATGAGTTTTCCTTGGAAGAATTTCTCTTTTAGGAATATGCTTTTATGAGAGAAATTGGAGGCAACCTTTTTATTAAAAACACAGGAAAAGACTTATGCTACCTAGAAGTAATGTTGACATTTTATCCTTTCAGAGCGTAGTTTAGTTTTCCAGCTATATCATCACCCCTAAAATTCACTGTGATCCATGAAAAATGGAAAACATGGAACTGGAAAAGCTGTTGTTAATGCTTCTGTTTTTTACCCCCTCCGTTTAAAAGCCTTTATGCTTGGCTAATTAATCCTGCTGAAAGACACCTTGTTGACAGATACAGATTGGAGTGTTAGACAGCTTGCAAATTCATTGTTGTTTGAGAGGGGAAATGACTTTTAAATATCATGAGATTGTCTGGCATACTGGGCAATGCAAGATTTACTTTCATACCAAAAGGTCTGCAAACCCTAGAGGCAACTAAGGGAGAGGGCCTGTAGTAGCAAGAGCAGGAAAGCCGGCAGCCAGCCAAGGCCCACGGGTATGCGGTGCAATGGAGGGTTATTGGAGGGATTGTGGTTGGCAAATGCTGTGGTTTGGGTGTGGAGCCAAAATGCGAGGAGGTGGTTCATTCTGTAACAACTCCTTTGAGTGCAGTATTTTAAATGGTGTTTTGGAGGTAGACTCAGTTTTCATACTTGTGAATTAGTTTGCTAGTAGAATGAGTCAGAAGGGCAAATCTTAACAGTCCGCTGTTTCCAGGTCCTTCTCCCTGTTTCAAGGTAGAGTTAGAATGATGTGGGCAAGTATAGCACCTCTCAGAGAACAGATGTAGAGGCTAAGTGATCGTTATTTTAATTAGTATCATAAAAATGCAGTCAACAAGTTTTAAGTTACCTTGAAAGAAAGTTTTCTGAGGAAAACATAAAGACTGGATCAGGGGTTTAAAAAATTGTTATTTTATTGTACAGCGGGATAGAGGAAACTCCCTTAAGATTTCATAAAACCAATAATTTGGTGATTAATTATGTAAATATGTATTATCTAATATGAAATTATAAAGTTATTCAGTAGGCTTTTGGATAAAAAGTTAATATTGTTTTATGATTTTAAAACGAAATGCTGGTTACTCTTGATTTCCTTTGTTCAGAAAAATTAAACTATATATTTTCTCAAAGATGAAAGATTTAATTGATTGTTAACATCTTATTTCCTTTTTAAACTTCCATCTTTTGTTGGATTAAACTTAGCCATGAAGTTCCTATGACATTTGTGGAAACCTGGCCAAAATGATGCATGGGAACTGAGCTTCTTGACATATTTCTCTCATCTGTTGGTCTGTTTGAAGGATGTAGGTTGCTTTACTGCCATACTGGCCTTAATATTGGAGACTTTGATGTTAGTATAGTCTCATCTGGTAACCTGTGTCATTTCCTCTTCCTAATACATTACTTTACTTCCTTCGCAGTTTTGGGAGGGACATTTTCCATGTGTGTGTAACAAACAAGAGATGATAGTTAGGGGATCATAACCACAAATACAAATTGAGAGATCAACTTCTTATATGAAGCAGATATTAAGAGTGAATATTCTTAAGTGTCTCCTAGTAGCCATATCTACCTTTTTTTTTTTTTTTTTTTTTAAGCCTATAAATTGTGGATTAGGAGCTCCTAAATGCTCATTCTCACAATTATAGGCCCTGGAAAGGGCCTATATTAAGCTTTCTTGAAATAGTCATTTTAAAGTAGATGAAATGTACATTTTGAGCATCTATTGCTGGTCTACGTAAGGGGTCTATTAAAATCATTTCCAGTTCAAGATTTGTGTATTTATTTGATGGCAGAGTAATAACTTTTTTTCATTATGTGATAAACATGAAGATTACAATCAATATGTGTTAAATTGAATAATGTTGATTATATTATAGTGGGGGTACTAATTGGGAAGGTATGTAGTTATTATGTTTGAAAAAATTCTTTTGTATCAAAATACCTTTTTATCATATTTTCTTTCACTTTTTATTGTTTGTTATTTTCATTTAGTTGATTTAAAGCTGATGCTTTGAAGCAGGGCCATTTTAAAAAGGAATATTCTTCAGTTGATTGGCTGCTTAATGACTTAAATCTATTTTTTTTTTTTTTTTTTTGAGGGCAGTATCCCTGGCCCTCATATGTGGGACCCGAACTGGGGCTGCTGGCTTCCCAAGCCAGCACTTAACCACCGCACCACTCGGCCGGCCCAACTTAAATCTATTTTTAAGACAAAAGATCTGTGCACTATATGGTGTACTGTAAGTTCACAAAATATAGAAAGTCTTAATTAAAAGTAATTTAAATTTAAGTAGAATTTATAGCAAATATCCACTAGGTGGCACCACAAGAACTCTAAATCTTGTTCCTAGGATTAGTCTAGGGCCCCTATTATATTAAAGCATGTTTATTTAGTTTGAAGTTCTTTTTTCTCTTAAGGGCTTATCAAGTTGACTTTTATACACTGCCCCGTATTAGTTGAATTCTTTTTGGTCGGGAGCTTAAAATAAATAGGATAAAAAGAACAGCTCATTGTTCTCAAGATAAACACAAATGAGAATATGTCATTGTGCGTATTTGTAAAATTGTGTGTATCATGTAAAACAAATGATACTGGTTCCAAATATTGACACTTAAAAACCCTAGGGCTGTTGAGAATAATGTTGAACAGGACTTTTGGGATTGGATGAGGCAAATAAAAACGTAAGATATGTTGTGAGAATGGGTTTTAGAATAGAAGGAACATCAGGAATGATATAGATAAATCCCTTATTTTGTAATTATTATTTTTTTTCTTTTCTTGTCCTGCTTTTTTTTTTTATTGTGCAGCAGAAATAATTTTAATAAAACAAGAGAAATATATGCACTACCCTTCGTTCTCCAAAGCAGATAAAATCCATCTTTGATGGTGAAGAGGTTTGTAAATTCTTTTTTTATGAAATTATTACCGACCCTTCTGGGTCAGGGACCCAAACCAGGGTCCTTCTGCTCAGTGCTGTTCTAGCCGATAGAATGAGACTGAGTTCGGGAAAGCTGAGTAGAAACTTGATTTTTTGATCAGGAAATGAGAAGGGTGAACTCATGCTTAGCTACCTTCTCCCTTATTTTACAATTAAATGGAATTTCCGAGAAGTTAAGCCATGTGCTTAAGGCAGCCAGGGCACTCCAGGTGTTTAACAGCAATCACAGAACTGTATTTTGTGAAATGAAGAGATTTAACTTTGTGGAGAGGAAGTTGGATGCTAGGGACACATATTTGGTATAGAAAACTTCGTGCGAGTTGCCTGTGTGTGGGAAGCAGACAGGTGTGGCTGCCGAGCAGATTGTGGTGAGCTGCAGCGTGAGAAGTTCATTAGATAGCAAGGGAAGCAGCTCGGAGATCTTCGTTGTTCATGACCAGATAATGGCGTTAGGCTTGTAATTGTGATGAATGTGTTGTTTTCTGAGCTCATTCTGTTTTTCACCAAATATACAGCAGATACTCTGATACCCTTTTCATAAAATTTCAAGGGTGAAGCTAAAATTTAAAGGGTGATGCATAGACATGTCCCAAGGACGTTATAAAAATGTGAAACATCAAGGGAATGTTCTTCTAGTAACCATAGCTATTACCAGATCATGAGTTGGTAATCCAGTTCAAACATCTTAACCAGCGTTAGAATCTGAACTAGTTATAGGGTTAGGTAGTCACTTAAAATCATGTTTATAGGGCTTGTTTCCTGATGGAGATTGATATGCATTTCTCCTATCTCAGGGTGACCTTTGTTCTGCAGGCTGGCTATCTTGCTTTGTGTGTGAAGCGTGAGTCATTGCTACTAGGAAAAGCAGAAATTCCCTTTCATTGACTGTGGCAATATTTGAACCTCAGGGCTCAGTGAAAGCTATCAGCTAATAATAATGAGGCCATGTACTTTATATACCGTCGACCCCGAGAGACCACCTGTTGTTCTAAAGAAAACTGCTATCTTTTTGCAGATGGTCTTCAAATACAGATTTCTGATAGTTTATAGTATAAAGATTTGTTCTGTGGCAACTCAACCTTTCCCCCTGGTGCTTGTCTTTCAGAGGTGGTGTCCTAGACAGATTGCACTAAACTGCCCTACTCTGAGCAGTTCAAAGCACAGAACGTGAGGGCAGGTAGGTGAACTGGTCTGCTAAATAAACCCTCATGCCTGTAGCTGCTTTTTAACCAGTCACCTGGGGCCCTCTAATGGCCCTGAGACTTGAATCTCTGTGAAATGAATCTGGAGGCAGAACGCTTTCATAGAACCTTTGACTCCCCACCCCACCCCCCTGCCCTCATCCCTTCCAAAAAAGGCTGAGGGTTTTGACTTGATGGCGTTGGGGAAGGATGTACCTTTTACTCTCAGGATCACCTAGAGGGCCCTTTTAAACATGGATTGACTTCAGGTTGGTTTAACTTTTGACAAATAGTCTCTGTATTGTCAGTTGTTGCTCTGCCTTATCCACAGTTTCTCCGTACTCACCTTAATGAAAACCACTCACTTGTTTGCTGCTCCCTATGTCTTACTTATTAACTCCTTTTATGGGTTATAGGGAGCTCATCTCTACTTCATGTGATATTTACAAGTATGTAGCTTTGTGTAAAACAGGCTGAATGAAAAGGCCGTGATTTCAAGGAATTGAGCAAGCACTGTATTAAGTAGATATATTAAGGATATTAGAGGGATAAACTAGGTACTGAATATTTATATATACATTATTTATTGCTGTGGTGGTGAAGGCGGTATTATTCTTGAGCCATTTCGGGAATACTTCATTGAAGAGAAGGGGATTTAGAAATTGCTTAAATATGGAAGAGAAAGGTATCAGAATTCTAGAGAAGATGATTAGTTGCAGTGTATGGCTGGGGAGATAGGATAGGGTTAGGCTTTTTCAGTATGGGAGGGTACATCTTAAGAGGAGAATTAAAGGAAGAAGATAGGCAAAGAAGTGTCAGGAGTTAGTCTGATTTAAATGAATCTGTCTTTATAATAATTTCGGTCTTCTCTCTTGGAATTCTTGACACTGGCTGCCAGATAATTCAGACAGGCCCTGTATTCTATAAATGATATTGGTATAACTTATCTTTATTCTCAAATTCCCAGTTTTAGCCCTTGCTGCATTTCCTTTGATAGCCTTCAGGTACAGAGCCTTATGGACTTGTCATACACATGCAAGGAATATAAGAGTCCTCTGTAATCCCACCACACAGAGAAAAATTACTTTCAGTGTCTAGTGTACTTTTCTAGCCCTTTTTCCTGTGTTTGTGTTTTTAAATTAGAATTATAGTGTGTGTGTGCGTGTGCACGTGTGTGTGCATATCTATATCTATATATCTAACTACCTAATACACTACTTTTCAGTTTGTTGTCTTTGCATAATAGGTCATGAATACTTTAGCATTAAACATTCTTCTATAATATTTTATTATAGGGATGAACTATAATCTTCTGGGGTTAGAAATTTATTTCAAAATTCTCAAATTTTTGTGATGGATATTCTTATATTTAGATCTTTTTTCACATCACTGGTTGTTTTGGTATAAATTGCTGAATTTCTGGGTCAAATGTATAAGCAGTTTTTTTTGCATCTGATAGGTATTGCCAAATTGCCTTCCCAAAAGGTTAAACCAGAAGAAGTTTTTTTGTTTACCTTTGCTTCTCCCACTTAGGGTAAAAAAATTCCTCTTCCTAACCTGCTAGTTTTGACTTGCTTGCTCATTTTGAAAGATGCTTCCTTTAGAATTATGTAGAAATTGAAAAGGAAACAATTTGTATAGAATATGTATTTTATTACTTTATTATACATACTATCTGACTTTCTCCCTGGGTATTTTGATGGTCTTAACTTTTTTGATCTCATTTCACTTAATCTCATTTCCTTTGCTAATAAAATTACGTTGGAAAGGTAAGAGGAAATGTGACTATGACACTAGATTTTTGTGGTCAAAAGCCAAGAAACTGAGTATACATAACTTGACCCTCTTGCCCTCAGCTGTTATTGTTCTTGTTAGAAAGGAAAATCAGGCAAAGCATGACACAGAATAGTGTGATAGATGATGTGCGGGTTGTAGTGACAAGGCACGGGAGAGCCGACAAAAAATCCATAACAGCAGTTCCTTTCTATTGTGATTAGCTGTATAAACCAGGATGCTTCTTTTAAATTCTGTCCATTTGTTTACTAATTGCAATGGGTTAAGTTATATAAAGGCACCATTTAAGGAAATAAATTTTCATTGAAGTACACAAAATATTTAAAATTTATTTAGAAAATATCTTATAAAATTCATATATTTCTCAGAACAGAATTTTGTAGGTTGTTGTAAAAGATTTTGATTTTGAAGTACTGTGTATACAGTTGAAATGTCAGAGAATTGAAAAGATGTCTACTAAGCCCAATGGATCTCATCTGAGATTGTGCATTTAATGAAATCTGTTGCTTTTAAGAAACAAAATGGGATCTCTTTTATTGAGGTATAATTGACATACTACATTATATTAGTTTCAGGTATACAACATGATTGAATATTTGTATACACAGTTGATCCTTGAACAACACAGGTTTGAATTGCTTGGGTCCCTTCTAGGCAAATTTTTTTCAATAAATATACATTCTGCCCTTGTATCCCCAGGTTTTGCATCCATGAATTCAACCATCTGTGGATTGAAAACAGTATTTTCTATCTGTGGTTGGGAATCTGTGGGTGCAGAGGACTCATGGTTTGCACTGTTCTATACCATTTTATGTAAGGGACTTGAGCATCCTTGAATCATGGTATCCCCTGGGGGTCCTGGAACTAATCCCCTGTGAATACTGAGGGATTGTAGGTAAGGTTTTAGAAAGTCATAAGTTATATGCCACTTTGAGTTACTTAATAGTATTATTATGCAGGCCTTAAATGAGGAACAGAGTTAATGCGTATAAAGCATAATATGCTATCATTAAATTACAGCTATTGTAGCAATTATATAATAATTATTTAATTATGAGACGGTGTATTCTCCCAGGTGTGCTTTTAGGTCACCGTCTATCTCTGCAAAATGTATGTCATTTACTTTTGTTTTTTAAGAACTGAGTTTTCCAATACTTAAAGAATTTTCTGGTGAGGTGATGGTACAACTGTGTTGTTTTGGATGATATTATAATAATGAAATTTGTCACCATTTGTAAGATCAGTGTAACTCAGGAACCAGTATTTTCAAAATGACCAACGTGTGGTGTTACAAACTCCTGTTGGATAAAAAAGATCCATTCAGTGTGCAAGACAGACCAATGAATTTGAATGTAACAGAAATAGAAATTTCACTGTTAGGAATTTATATTCTACATGGCTGCCTAGCTTTAAGAAACTACCACTTGTCAAGTTCTGGTGTAGTATCAAAAAAACAATATCCACAAATATTTGAAAAGGCAACTAAAATATTTACCGCATTTTCAATTACATATGTATGTGACATTTTATTCTAATCTTTCAGTCACAACATATGACAACAGATTGAGTGCAGAATCAGGTATGAGAAGCTAGTCATCTGTTAACAATATTTGCAGAAATGTAACAGTGCCACTTCTCTCACTAAATATTTTTTGTTTTGGAAAATGTAGTTATTTTTTAATAAAAATTACATAAACATGTAATGGGCTTTAATGTTTAATTAAAACATTTTCAGTCTAATTTGTAAATATCAAGATTGGTAAATATATACAGATACAATCCACATAAACAGAATTTCATTGAAGTCCTCAGTCATTTTAAGAATGCAAAGGGAGGTTCTAAGACCAAAAAGTTTAATAACCGTTATTGTAGATCACGCTCATTTACCATGAAGTCACTCATTTACCATGAAGTCAGTTATATGAAATTGGAGGAGTAACTGTTATTGCTAAATATTTCAATAGCACCTATTATTCATTTTCTGTTAGAAAACTAAGATGCAAATACAGACCAGAACTCTCTCCCAAAGCTGTGGAAGAGGCTGAAACAAAAAGTTCTGAAAATTCAGTTCTTAAAAAAGAAAACTAAATGACATGCATTTTTCAGACATAGACGGTGACCTAAAGCACACCTGTGAGAATACATTGTCTCATAGTTAAATAATTATTATATAATTGCTACAATAATTATAATTTAATGATAGTATATTATGCTTTATATGTAATAACTCTGTTCCTTTAAAAGCCTGCATGATAATACCATTAAGTAATTTGCTGTTGGTCACACAGTAAGTTTTAAGAGCTGGGTTTCAAGGACTTTTTTTGGTCTTCTCTAAAGCCCTTATTCTTTCCCCTTTATCATAATGTTCACAGCAGCTGTGTACAAGATTCAGCTTTCTATAAAGTGTTTACAGGATCTTGTGGTAAAGGCTGTTTTTGACAATGAGACCAGATAAAGATTTTTCTTTCATTTTAGTTTGATAGTTAAGGCAAGAAGATGGTCTTCCAGAACTATAGAGACAGTACAAACATGAACTAAGCTGAAACAAATTGCTAGACACTAACTTCCATCAGTAAATTACAGCCTTCCTAATTGACTTGGATAGTTGAAAAAAATGAAGAGTCAGTGTGATTTGTATTCTTTAGGCTGGTTCTCCATTTAATATCTATTTACTGTTGTGATCATATTTCCAGGCTTCTCCAGTGACAGTGATCTGCTATCTCTTACTGTTGACGTGGAATCCCTTGCTGAGTTGGATGATGGAATGGCTTCCAATCAGAATTCTCCCAGAACTTTTGGTCTCAATCCTTCTTCGGATCCTTCAGCACTAGGGGCTGTTGCTTCTGACAGTGAGCAGAACAAAGCAGAAGAAGAACGGGAAAATCGTAGCCTCTTTCCTGGCAGTTTAAAAGCCAAGCTTGGCAAGAGAGATTATTTGGAGAAAGCCGGAGAATTAATAAAGCTGGCTTTAAAAAAGGAAGAAGAAGACGACTATGAAGCTGCTTCTGATTTTTATAGGAAGGGAGTTGATTTACTCCTGGAAGGTGTTCAAGGTACAGTTTTATCTGTATTAATATTTTTAGCATGTTCTTATGTTGGTGTCTGGGAAAAAAGTGTATACATATAACGGTATCTTGTGTATAACCCTATGTAAAAACAAGACTGAAAATGAGAAATTACTGAAGATTAAATGTGGTTTTATGCTTTTAGTTGCACAGCAGTATCAGGGATACTTAACTTTCTACTTTGATCAATTAATCAACAAAAACAGAATGTAAAAATAAAGTAAGTCTCCAAGTCTTGAATGAGTAATAGTCTGTTTTTTCTGACATGACCAATGTCCACCAGCCTTCAGCTTTCACAGGAGTGTTCACAAGGATTCTTGAGTGCATTTGCTCAGTGGCTTGAGGAGACGAACGAGATGAAATGGACTTTTATTTTATTTTATTTTTTTGAGGGCAGTGTCACTGGCCCTCATATGTGGGGCCGAACCGAGGCTGCTGGCTTCCCAAGCCAGCTCCTAACCACTGCCCCACTCGGCCAGCCCAAAATGGACTTTTAAACTTAAGAGCGTAAAGGTTCTTGGATTTGCCCACTATTCTGTTGTTTGTTAGTTGCGGTACATTCTCAGGTAATGAATGGTGGTGCTACAGGACATGTAGAGCTGAATGTTGCTGCTGAATGTAAGAACTTACCTTTTTTTTTTTAACTTCAAGCATCAGTTTTGGTTTTAATTGTTTGCCTTTTCCTTATAGAAGCAGCGTGAAGCATGCTGCATGCAGTTAGTTACATGGCTTCCCGGACACAATAATCAAAGATTGATGGGAACTTCTTCCAATGGTTTTCTTTCCAGAAAATTATCATCTTCATTGTTTGTCTGTGGTCTTTGACTTGTCAGGCCCATTGAGATGACCACAACCTCCTGTATTCCTAACACTTTGTAATTGCGGTACTTCTGCCTCAGTATACCTGGTGTCCTGTAATCTAGAAGCCTTCTGTTTTCTTCTTCCGAGAGTGCAAAACTTTCAGTCTCCTAATGTGGTGGAGAGATGAATACTTGGCTGTGTGGAGTGGAAGAGAGAGTGTGTGTGTTGGCGACCTAAGTGCTTCTTAACTAATTTTGACTAATTCTCTTGTTTTTAATCCTTCACTCTCACTTCCACAGCTACCTAGTGCCACCAATTCCTGACCTTTAGTATAGATTTACAGTGCCATGTAAATCAGGCAACTTTCTTGAGTTTCCCAAGTCAGTAAGCACATATCTGTCTACTTCTATCTTCTAAAATTTTGTTGTTGCTATCTTTTCTCTCAATCTCTTTGTCCTTGTGGGATTTTGCCTTAAAAATAATTCTTTTACAGCCATGTTAATGGAGTTTCAGGAGGGAGCATTTCTCATGGTTTGACTGATGCATAATTTTGATACAAATTTTTGTTTTTCGGATAATTTCATAATTCTTTTTTTTTTGTTTGCTACTGGAGAATTCTGCTGTTAAAGATCTACTCATTTTTCTTTATCTTAACTCTCATTTTTGGTTGGGGGTTTAAAATAGTTATAAACGATCAGCTCTGATATTTTCCCCTTTTCTTTTCAGGTAATTTTTGTGCTAAAACATCACCAGTATTTAATTGACATAGATATAACATCAGTGTGGTATCTTTTGTCTAAAAGTTATTTTCATTTAACCCTACAACACTTCATAATGTTACCACTTGATGGCACCAGAAAAATAAAAATCTTTGCTTCAAAACGAAGAGTTATGGATGCGTATCAGCAAATAACAAAAAATATATCATTTAGTTACTTTGTAATTATGGTGGTGAATTTCTCCAGTAGAACTTGATACCAAACCTACTAGACCTCTATCTTAAGGAATGTTATCATTTAAACATATTTTTCCTATTTAACATGTGTCTGTCTTTCATATTCCACAATATCCGTTCCTGCCCTGAATTGGTTTTTGTTGTTACTGTGCCATCAAATCCAAAAAGTTATAATATACATTGTTTTTAGCCTTTTTTTTTTTTAAATTCATAATGTGATCAATTTTTGTTCATACAAACTGTTGGAACCATAATCACAGAATTCTAATTTTAACCAAGATGTAAAATAACCTCTGTTTCAGTCCTCATGGTTAATACATTTAATTACATGTCAGATGTAATGTCAGGGCAGTGCTTCTTGTCCCTGGATTATATTTAAAAGTATACCAGTCTCCTCCTAACAGACACATGGATGTTATTTAAAAAAACTTCCCCCCAGTTTTACTGAGACATAATTGGCATATAACATTGAATTAAAGTTACACAGCATACAACATAGTAATTTGATACATGTATATATTGTGAAATGATTACCACAGTAAGTTTAGTTAACAGTCATCATCTCATATAGCTGAACATTTTTTTCTTGTGATGAGAACTTTTAAGATCTGCTCTCTTAGCAACTTTCACATACGCAGTATGGCATTGATAACTGCAGTGACCATGTTGCACCTCACGTCATTCCCGGAACTTACTGATCTTATAAACTGAAGTTTATAACTTCTGACCACCTTCACCTATTTTATCTACTTTCCACCTTCTGCCTCTGGCAGCCGCCAGTCTGCCCTCTGTTTCTATGAGCTCAGTTCTTTTTAGATTCCACATACAAGTGAGATCATTTGGTATTTGTCTTTCCCTGACTTACTTCCCTTAGCATGGCGCCCCCAGCGCCCATCCATGCTGTTGCAGATGGCAGAATTGCCTTCACGTTTCTGGTTGAATTATCTTCCGTTGTGTGTGTGCGCGCACTGCATTTTCTTTATTCATTTATCTTTTGATGGATGTGTAGGTTGCTTTCTTGACTATTGTAAATAATACTGCAGTGAACATGGGAGTGCAGATATCTTGTTTCTGTTGGATAGATACCTAGAGGTAGAATGGCTGGATCATATGGTTTTTTTATTTTGATTTTTTGAGGCACTGCCATACTATTTTCTTTAGTGCCTGCATCAGTTTACATGCCTACCAACAGTGCTCAAGAGTTCCCTTTTCTCCACATCTTCTCAAATACTTCCCTTGTCTTTTTGATGATAGCCATTCTGACAGGTGTGCAGTGATATCTCATTGAGGTTTGATTTGGATTTCCCTGATGATTAGTGACATTAAGTATCTTTTCATGTACCTATTGGGCATCTATATGTCCTCTTTGGGAAAATGGCTATTCAGTCCTTGTGCCCATTTTTTAATCAGATTGTTTTTGTGCTATTGAGTTGTGTGAGTTCTTTATATATTTTGGATATTGACCTCTTATATATGATTTGCAAATGTTTTCTTCCATTCAGTGCGTTGCCTTTTCATTTTGTCAATGGTTTCCTTTATTGTGTAGAAGCTTTTTGGTTTGATGTAGTCCCATTTATTTATTTTTGCTTTTGTTGCCTTTGCTTTGGTGTCAAATCCAAAAAGTCATTGCCAAGACTGATGTCAACGAGCTTAGCCCTCATGTTTTCTTCTGGGAATTTGTGGTTTCAGGTCTTACGTTCAAATCTTTAATTCATTTTGAGTTGATTTTTGTGTGTGGTGTCAGTTAGAGGTACAGTGTCATTCTTCTGCATGTGGCTGTTTTTCTCAGCACCACTTTTTAAAGAGACTACCCTTTCCTTAGTGTATATTCTTGGCTTCTTTGTTATAAGTTAATTGACCATATATGTGTGGTTTTATTTCTGAGCTTTCTGTTTTGTTCCATCGAGTTGTGTATCTGTTTTTGATGCCAGTATCATATATTTTGATTGCTGTAGCTTTGTAATATAGTTTGAAATCAGGAAATGTGATGCCTCCAGTATTGTTGTTCTTTCTCAAGGTTGCTTTGGCTGTTTGGGCTCTTTTGTGGTTCCACACAAATTTTAGGATTGTTTTTTTCTGCTAATGCGAAAAATGCCATTGGAATTTTGGTAGGAATTGCATTGAATTCATAGATTGTTTTGGGTAACATGGACATTTTTAACAATATTAATTCTTCCAAACCATGAGCATGGAATGGTCCTCCATTTATTTTTGTCTTCTATTTCTTTTCTTTCTTTTAAAGATTTTATTGGGGAATTGGGGGAGGGGAACAGAGTTGGAGAACTAGGGAAGGGGAACAGACAAGTTGCTGTCCTTTCGTTCTTCACTCTAGTTGTGGAGGACTTTGCTTCACTGGCTTATGTTGGTATCGTCATTGTGCTCTTCCCAGGTGAGGCAGAGCAGTCGCCGGTCTCTGGATAGCCGCTCACCGTGGCTCTTGGCAGCTCACTCTGGCTGCTGACCACTCACTGTAGCCCATGGCAGCCCACTGCAGCAGGGGCTGCAGCCTACACCGTCACTGGGGCTCGCACAGCCCAGCTCCAGGTGGAGCTGTTGTTAGCTATAGAGGGCAGTGTCACTGGCCCTTATATGTGGGATCCGAACCCAGGCCCTGCTGCTCGAAGCTGGGGTCCCAAGCCAGCTCCTAACCAGCGCACCACTCGGCTGGCAGCCGAGTTGATAGTTGATATTTTTGACCAGTGAGACTATTTCTGATGTTATGACTCAGCTAAGAGTTGCAAACAATCTTCTGCAATTTTCATCCTGTTAAATGATATAATAAGCAATATCAAGCCATTTTTTATATTTTACCCCGTCTCTGGGTACATGTGTTCTAGGTTCTCAAGGATGTCCAGACATATTTCAAAAACTGTGATTTAGTGTGCTGAGGTACATCATTCTGGGTCTCTTACTGGGTCTTGACTATTTTTTTTCCCCCATAATGAGGAATGGAATCCATGGAGAAACCAAAAACAAACCCACATATACTTCTAGATATATGAGAGAGGCAGTAGTAAGTCTGTGTTGGATAAAGGGAAGCAAGTCACAGGATTTCTATTGTTGAATTTCAGAAATGAAAATGTATAGCTTTAAAAATAAAATTAATTTAGCTTGTTTGTGGTATTTTTTTTTTTAGCTGTAAAGATATTATGAAAATTTTGTCTAGCTCACTTTATCTTTAAGGGATTGCCCAGGTCAGTACAAAGTTTGGTAGAGTTTGGCTAACAAAACCAAAAGCTGTATTTTTAATAGGCATTGGAGGTGTGATCTTGCCTTCTAATGCATTGGCTCCTAGCTTTTTAAATTTATGCTCACCTTTGAGAACTTTGTTCTTTTTCAATTTTGTTTTAACTATTTGGGTCCCCTTATAACTCAATATAAATTTGAAAATCACCTTTTGTTTCCTTTTTAAAAGTGAGATGTAAATGACATATTTTTATTTTTTAAATTTATTTTTATTTAAATTTTTTAAGAAAATTATCTTTCTGCACAAAAGGCTGTTGGAATGTTGATAGGGATTGCATGAAATCTAAATACATTTGGGGAGTATTGCCATTTAAATAATATTAACTGTTCCAATCTGTGGGCTTCCTCCATCTTCGAAGCCCAGTGTTGTATCTGTCTGACCATTCTTGCATAGTTACATCTCACTCAGATCTTCAGCAAGAAAAGGTTATCTGGTTTTAAGGACTCATGTGATTTGGTTGGGCCTACCCTAATAATCCAGGATAATTGCTCAATCAAGATTCTTAACCTTAATCACGTTTGTAAAGTCGCATTAGCCCAGCAAAGTATTATAATATTTTCACAAGTTTCTGGGTTAGGACATGAACATCTTTAGGGGTCCATTAGTCTGCCTACTGCATTTGTGAATTACTTCTAAGTAATATCATAAGTATACTATTTAATTTTCTAGCAGTTGAGGTTTTTCTAATTATCTTTTTGATAATCTCTAGCTTAATTCTGTGGTATTCAAAGAACTTTGAATGATTTCAGTTTTTGAAATTTGTTGAGGCTTTCTTCATGGCCAAGCCACCCTGCCTACTTGATTATTTTACTACAAGGCCTTGAAAAGGGGGTGCTCAATACATTCAAAAAAGTATTTGAGGGTTTCGTAATTCTTTCTATAACATGACTATCATTTTTATGTTCGTAGGACATTTTCTTGCCTTTTAGTAGTCTCTGCCTTATTTTCGGTAGTTAACCAATCATTACAGAATAGTCACTCTGTAATAGTTGATTATAGAATAATCCTAGATCCTTATGATTAAATTGATTTTTGAACATATGAGATGTCATTAAATTAGTCTCTGATTAATGAAAGCATATCTCTTTTATTGGCTGTTGGTGATAAATCTCAAACTATAGTAAAATCTTGCAATAAGATAGTTATCTTGAATGAGTTCTGATCAGTGATAGCCCCTTCCTCTACAAAAAAAAAAGCGCACTATAGGACAATAAAGAACAAAGCTTTGCATACCCAGGACAAATAAAAGCAGAGATTAGAAACAGAGTACCCCAAATTGGATTTTTTTTTGTAGCTGATTGGTTTGGTACGTGGATGGGGAGCAATACGCTGACTCTGACTTGCATTGTTAATAAAAGACCGATTTTTACCCAAGTAACAAAAAGCAAGATGAGAAGGAATAAATAGTAAGAAGAGGCAAAGATGTTACATGTAAGTACATGGTAATAATCCCTTACATGATCCAGTACTATAGGAATTTGCGTTGTATGAGCCAGGCTGTGGTTCAGGAAGAGGGAATTGGATGGATCCTGGCTAAACCTCCAAGTTGAAGAGATGAGCTGAAGACCAGGAAGACCAAAGCTTGAGCTTGCAGGATCATTGCCTGATGTGTGGTGTTGTATGTAAAGAGGAGATGATAGTAGAGAGATTTTCAGAGTGTTCCCTGGAATGTTCAGCAGAGTATTGATTAGTGCATGGATGTGGGGAAACTACCCAAGGCCAGGGAAGGATCCACTGCAAGGAGTGGGCACTCCCACAGGGCTGGGAATAGTATCTTTTCCTAACAGGTAGTCTCACAAACCTCAGTCATAGGGCAGTGAGTAGAATACTCAGAAGAGTCTTGCCTCAGTGGTGTGGAATAATAGTTAGCTGTGCTCTAGACCCACCCTCACAAACCTTAGAAGCAAGATTCTTGCTTCTAACTGGATCAAACTGGATCAAACTGCTCCCAAGAAACATAACTGCATCTCAGACAAAGTCAATAATATTTGTAGGATTAGAAAAATACGCATCACCTAATATAAAATTCACAATGGCTGGCATATGATAAAAATTTTGCATTCATTCAAAGAAGTAGGAAAAATATAACCTATAGTGATGAAAAAAAAAATGAATCAGTGAAAACCCACCCAGATGTTAGAATTTCTATCAGAGAAGGACTTTGAAACTTATTATAACTGTATTCATTATATTAAAAAAGTTGAGTAGAGACGTGGAAGATTTATGGAAGATCCAAATTGAACTTAAGAGACGAAAGCTACAGTATTAGAAATGAAAAATACAAGGAATGGGATTAGTGGCAGATTAGATATTGTAAAAGAAAGGATTAGTGAGCTATTTAGATAGCAATTGAAGCTATCTGAAATGAAACAGATTAAAGAATAAAGCAAAAATTAATATATAGCATCAGTAAGCTATAAAACAACTTCTTTATGTGTAATTGGAGCCCCTGAAAAAGGGAAGAAGGGGAGAGAAAATTATTTGAGTAAATAATACCTGAAAGATTTCCAAATCTGATGAAAACATTCTACAGTCATGTGCTGTGTAACAACAGGGCTATGTCCTGAGAAATGCATCATTAGATGATTTCGTCATTGTGCGAACATCATAGAGTACTTACACAAACCTAGGTTGTATAGCCTATACTTTTATGTGACTGGTATGTAGTAGGTTTGTTTTCACCAGCATCACCACAAACACGTGAATGATGCTTTGTGTTATGATTTTATGATGGCTATGATGTCACTGGGTGACAGGGATTTTTCAGCTCCATTATAATTTTGTGGGACCACCATCATATATGTGGTCTATCATTGACTGAAACGTTATGTGGTGCATGACTGTACAGAGCCAAGCAGCCCAACAAACTGCAAGTATGAGACACATGAAAACTGTACCAAAGCACATTTTAACCAAATTACTCAAAACCAGAGACAAAAATCTTAAAAACAGGAAGAAAGAAAACATGTACAGAAGAACAAAGATAAGAATTTCCTCAGATTTCTTATCAGAAACAATGCAAACAAGAAGAGTTGATTAACGTCTTTAACATACAGAAAGAAAAAAAATCCTGTTAACTGAGAATTCTATATCCCCTGAAAATATATTTCAAAAATGAAGGTAAAAATAAAGAATTATTAATTGGGAGTGATCAATGTGTTCATTATTTTCATTTTGGTGTCTTCTCTCTTTTTCTTAGTTAAATCTAGCTCAGGGGTCGGCAAACTTTTGATACGGAAGAGCCAATCCTGTCCCTCACAACAATTTAAAAATTACTTGAAAGCCATAAAACAAATGAAATCACCGTTATGTAAATAATGTTCTTTAAAACTTTTATAAATGAAACTATGATAATTTTATTTTCATTTTCAATTGTACTTCAGAGCGACATGTACGTACCCAAAGAGCCGCATGTGGCTTGCGAGCCACAGTTTGCTGACCCCTGATCTAACTAAATGTTTGTTAATTTTGTTGGTCTTTCCAAATAACTAACTTGAGTTTGATGTCTCTGTATTTTTTCTATTTTTCATTTTACTGGTTTCTGCTCCTTTCTCTACTTTGTTTTTGTGTAGTTTGCTCTTCATATTGTAGATTTCGTTTTAAGGGGTGGAAACTTAGGTGGTTTTTTTTTGTTTGTTTTTTTTAAAGATTTTTTTATTGGGGAATTGGGAGAGGGGAACGGCATTGGGGAATCGGGGAAGGGGACCAGACAAGTTGCTGTCTTTTTGTTCTTCAGTCTAGTTCGGGCGTATGTTGCTTCACTGGCCCATGTTGGTATCGTCATTGCGCTCTTCCCAGATGAGGCGGATCGGTCTCCAGCCTCGATGTCGCTCACTGCGGCTATTGGCAACTCGCGCTGGCTGCCAGCCGCTCACGCTGGGTGCCGGCCACTCACTGTAGCCTATGGCAGTCCACTGCAGCAGGGGCTGCAGCCTACACCGTCGCCGGAGCTCGCACAGCCCAGCTCCAGGTGGAGCTATTGTTAGCTGTAGAGGGCAGTGTCACTGGCCCTCATATGTGGGATCTGAACCGGGGCCGCTGGCATCCCAAAACCAGCTCTTAACCAATGTGCCACTCGGCCGGCCCGAAACTTAGGTTTTTGATTTGAGATCTTTTCAATACAAGTGTTTAAAGCCATGAAGTCCTCCTGAGCACTGCTTTCCCTACAGCCCATAAATTTTGATATGTTCTTACATTTTCATTTAGCTTGACATACTTTCTGATTTCCAGTATGGTCTCTTTTTTTTGACCCATGTGTTACTTAGAAATGTATTCTTTAATTTCCAAATATTTTTGAATTTCCCAAATTTTCTTTTGTTGTTGAATTCTAGTTTAATTTTCTTGTGGTTGGTGAATATACTTTGTATGATCTAGATTCCTTTTAATTTATTGAGACTTGCTTGTTTTATGGCCTAGAATGTGGTCTATCTTAGAGAATGTTTCAGGTGTGTTTTTAAAGAATGTATATTCTGGGGCCAGCCGAGTGGCGCATTGGTTAAGAGCTGGTTTGGGATGCCAGCGGCCCTGGTTCGGGTCCCACATATGAGGGCCAGTGACACTGCCCTCTACAGCTAAGATGGTGAACCAACAGCTCCACCTGGAGTTGGGCTGTGCGAGCCCCGGCGACAGTGTAGACTGCAGCCCCTGCTGCAGTGAGCTGCCATAGGCTACAGTGAGTGGCCGGCAGCCAGCGTGAGCTGCCAATAGCCACGGTGAGCGACCATCCAGAGGCCGGCAACCGATCTGCCTCACCCGGGAAGAGCGCAATGACAATACCAACATGGGCCAGTGAAACAACATCCTCCACAACCTGACTGAAGAACAAAAGGACAGCAACTTGTCTGTTCCCCTTCCCCGATTCCCCAACGCTGTTCCCCTCCCCCAATTTCCTCCCCTTCCCCCCCAAAAGAATGTATATTCTGGTGTTTTTGAGTGGAGTATTATGTAGATGTCAGTTAATTCAAATTGGTTGATATTGCTCAAGTCTTCTACAGCAGTGCTGATTTTCTGTCTCTTTGTTTTAGCAATTATTGAGATAGCTCTGACTAATGTCAAATTGTCTGTTTCTTCCTTTATTTCTGTCAGTTTTTGCTTTATCTCTTTTAGGACACTGTTATTAGGTCCATGCATGTTTATAACTTATATCTTTTTGATTAACTTAACTTTTTAACTTACAATGTCTGGTTTTGTCTGTACTAATTTTTTTAAAACTATTTTGGATATTAGTATAGTTGTTCCACCTTTCTTATACTTTTTGCATGATTATCTTTTTCCAACCTTTTACTTCCAACCTATTTATTTTTTTTGGATCAAAGTGTTATCTCCTGTAGACAGGATATAGTTGGATCCTAAAAAAAAAAAAAAAAATCCAGTCTTATCTCTGCTTTTAGATTGGCATGTTTAATCCATATATGTTTAGTGTATTTAATAATATGGTTGGGTTTATGCCTGCCATCTTGCTGTTTGTTCTCTTTTTGTCTTGTGTCTTTTGGTTTTTACTATCTTCTTTTGTGGTAAGTAGATTTTTCTAGTGCATCATTCTCTATATTATTAGACTGTTTTGTGTGGTAAGTAGATTTTTCTAGTGCATCATTCTCTATATTATTAGACTGTTTCATTTTGAGTTTCTTATTTTCTGTAGTGGTTTTTCTGATGATTATAGTAATAAGCATTTTAACTTACAACGTCCTACTTCAGAGCAAAACTACCTTAATTCTAGTAATATATAGAAACTTTGCTTCATAGCTAGCTTTCCTTTCTACTCCTTTTTCCTAGTATTTTCATATATGTTACATCTTTATATAAACCCTATAGTGTTGTTTTATAATTATTGTTTAAATGTACTTTTAAACCAGTTTGGAGAAGAAATGAGAAAAAGAATTTATACTGTCATATTTATGTAATTTTCTGTACTTGCTTTCTTTATATTTTCAGTTAGATTTGAGTTATTCTCTGGTGTCATTTCCTTATTTTCCCTCCAGTATTTTGTGTAAGGCAGTTTACTGCCAACAAATTCTCCTTTTTTATGTGGGAATGTTTATTTTTGCCTTTATTGTTGAAAGATAGTTTTGCTGGTTATTGGATTCTTGGTTGATGTTTTTTTTCCTCTCAGCATTTTAAATATGCCATCCCACTCACTCATACATGATGAGTAATACACACATTTTGCTACTTCTAAGATTTTCTGTTTTGGCTTTTGAGAATTTGGTTGTTATGTGTTTACATGTGGATCTCTTCAAGTTTATCTTTTTTGGTGTTTGTTGTTTCCTTGGTATTTGATGACTTTGGGCCTTGGATATATAGATCAATGTTCATCATATTTGGAGAAGTTTTCATTTATTATCTCTTCAAATATTTTTTTCTGCCTTTCCTCCTCTCCCCTTCTCTCGTATTTCTTGGACTGCATTATATTTATGTTAGTTGCTTGATAGTTTCTACAGGTGTTTGAGTCTGATTCTCTCCTTCCCCCTTTTTATTGTTTAATTTTATTCAGTCTGGATAATGTCTACTTTGTTGATTCTTTTTCCTGTCAGTTCAGTGTGCTGTTGAGTACTTTTTAACTGCAGAATTCCTATTTGGTTTCTTTTTTTTACAATTTTTATGTTTTTATTGATAATCTGTATTTGATGATTCATTGTCTTTGTACTTTAAAAAATTCCTTAATCATGGTTTCTTTTAGCTGTTTGGACATATTTATAATAGTTGTTTGGAAGTGTTTGTCTACTAAGATTTACGTAAGAGTCCCCTCAGAGACAGTTTTTATCGATTGCTTTTTCCTTTAATGAGCCGTATTTGTTTCTTTGCATGTCTACTATATTTTGTTGAAAATTTGACATTGTAGGTAATATAGCAACTCTAGATTCTAAATCCCCTAACCCCACTGTCCAGTGATTATTTTGATATTATGCTTAAACTGTGTGAGTCAGTGAGGCTCTGTCATTTGCTGAGAGTGCCCAGGTGGGTCAGGGCATTCAAAATTCAAGCAGTTTGCAAGCCTGCCCTGGCATGTCACATATTTTGGGCCTTCAGGAATGCCCATCTGAGGATAGTTATTGGTATGTTTTTACTTTTTGTTTATGTAAGGCCTCGGTATGAGCAGATAGGTGGAGCCCTCTCTGGTGTCTTTTG
Source organism: Aselliscus stoliczkanus (assembly GCA_033961575.1). Lineage (NCBI taxonomy): Eukaryota > Metazoa > Chordata > Mammalia > Chiroptera > Hipposideridae > Aselliscus > Aselliscus stoliczkanus. The sequence goes on along the minus strand of CM066739.1, from coordinate 72,269,210 downwards.
TGCAGATATATAACTTTCAAGATCCCCAAGAATATGTGGGAACTTATCAAAGCGCACTGTGACTACCTTGTTTTCCAGATTTCCTTGCTAAAATTTTGCCTTGTCTGTTGTTTGTCATTGATTGCTGTTGACTTAAACAGCGTAGAGCTTTTCAGTGGGAATCCAGATCAGACCAGCTCCCTCCAGCGGCAGGAAGACTGTGGTTCTCACATGCGCTTAGTGCTAGGGGATGGGTAGGCGGAGCGCTGTCTGACAGCCCTTGCTTCTCTCACTGTAGCTCAGTCCTTTGGCTTATGTAACAACTTCCCAATTTGTTATGTCTCTAGTCCATTTCCAGAGTTGTTGTTTTTGTTCATTTTGACCAGTTTTGTCCGGGGAGAGGTTCTGTCAAGCTTTTCACTCTGACATTCTGGAAATCCTACCTTCTGTTATCATTTATCTAACTTTATAATTGGTTTTTCTGCTTCTGCTCTTGCTTGATTCTAATCCATTCTTTTTCTGCCAATAGTCTGAGTAATCTTTTGAAAATGGAGTCTAATCATATGACTTTCTTGCATTAAACCCATTTGTTTGTGGATAAAACTTAAAGATATTACAGTCTACAAAGATATGAATGATTTGGCTTTTGCCTCCCTGTCCAGGCTCCTCTTGAACTATTCCTTTTCACTTGTTATTCTTTAGCCACAGTAGCCTTCTTTTAACTCCTAGAAGGCACCACGGTCCTTCGTATGTTAGAACTTTCACATAAGGTGAGCTCTGAGTGCTCTACTGTGCTTCTTCAGTTGATATCTCCTTGTTCATCAGGTTCTCAATTTCAATGACATTTTCTCAAGGAAGCCTTCCCTTACCTCTGTTCAGACCAGTATAGATTTCCTGAACTTTGTTTTTATTGCACAGTTTTGCTTCAAATATTTATTATATTTATAATGAAGTAATTATTTGTGCAATTATTTATTGAATGAATATGTATTTACTTGTCTTTGAAGGCAGGGCATTTTTCATTATTGTATCTGCTAGTGTAGTGTCTGTTATAAACATTTTTGCTTGAGAACTATTTTAAAGATAGATATAAACGGGCCCTTGACGGGTAGAAGGAGAAAGCTTGTAGCGAAAGGCTTCTGGAGGAGGTGATAAATAAGCTGGATTTCAAAGCATGTGTAGTAAGCAGCCAGTGTGCATTAAGGTAGTTCCTAAAAATATTAAATAGGCTTAAAATGCCTCCTGTCTTGTATATCAGTACTGTACTCCATGTGGACAGCAGTGTATTTGTCCTGAAGGTTGACAACGTGTAGAATTCAGCCATTTGAAAACGCATTCATTATATGCCTTATTACATTTATATTTGTAGCTATATAAGCAGTGAAATTTATTTAGACTTATTGCATATCTGATCCTAGTTTGATTTCTAGTGTTAATAAACAAACTTCTGTCTTGTTCCCCTGTTTTGTTTTGGTCTTGTGTTTCCTATTCCAGTGTGTTTGGAACTAGGATTTTGTTCTGTTTTGATCAACCCAACCCCAAATTTTCCAAAATAAGCATTTGATCTAAAGCTCAAGTTTGGCAGTTGGGAAACTGTCATTGGATTTGCTATGATACTTTTCTCATGCTCTTTCTGGGACAAGGTGGAGATAGACAGACACCTATAGCATATCCCAGTAGCTGATTTGACACCTGTAGCATATCACAGTAGCTAATACGCAGTTTAGAAATATCTGCATCAAAATAGTTACTTAAACTTTGGCCTAAAAGGGCTAATGCTATACTATCTCTAAAAAATTTGATGGTGAAAATAAATAGAAAAACCTTGTTTCCTTCGAGTTCTTTATTACTAAGTTTTTTCTATACCATAGCTTAATCACCATAGATGTTTTTAAAATTTCCTTTTTTAAAAAGAGAAGAGACCCTAGAAAAATACTATGGGGTATGCTTCTTCCTTAATTTTAGATTTTGTTACCTCTGGAAACAGAACTTTTTATTTATTTATTTTTTATTGGGGAACAGTGTGTACTTCCAGGACCCATCAGCTCCAATTCAAGTAGTTGTTTCAGTCAAGTTGTGGAAGGCAGCTCAGTGGCCCATGTGGGGATCGAACCAGTAACCTTGGTTATGAGCACTGTGCTCTAACCAGCTGAGCTAATCGGCCGCCCCTGGAAACAGAACTTGATAGATCACATACCTTGGGCCTTCAGGCATATCCATCTGAGGATGGTTATTGATATGCAATATTAGTTATTATGTACTATTACTACTGCTACTAATTATTGTGATGATCTTTCATGTACTTAGAACTCAAGCAGGATAAATTGAATGTGAAACTGTGTTTTGGGCAGGATTTGGTTCTTCATTTATTGGTCTCATGTCAAAGATATATGTATTTGGTGGATTTAGGCGGAATGGATATTATCCATTAAAAACAGTAATGAACCTTCTAAACTTCTGATACTCGGGAGGCTTGGCATACGGTAGCCAATTGGCACAAAATTCTGTATTTCCTGCAGGGTTACAACTGAAGGAAGAAAGCCTGGATGGATATTGCTAGCATATGTTTCTTGAACTGTTGTCTATTTTTGGTGTCAACTTCTATGTTGAGAGTTTCATGTTTTAATGCCAAAAATATTTACTGGAAATTACAACTTGGAAAAGAGAACCACTTTCCTGCTTCTGCAAAAAGCTAGGTAAAGCATTGCTGTGTGGGGTAAAGTAGCTGTGGAGTTTTACATTCAGATTGTATGAACAGTAAACAGAGCATCTAAAATAACCACTTGCACATTGCAACAAACACATCATCATTTGCTTAAAAAAGAGTTATAATTACAGTTGACGAAGCATGGACACCATAAAAAATGCATTAGTTTGGCTTGACACATTAATTACCTGTTTTTGCAGATGTTTTTATGTATTGTTGTGTGAACAGTTTACAAAATAATTACAGGAAAGTCATATGGAAAATAAACTAAGTGGGTGGTTTCTCATCTAAATATTTTCATTCATGTGAATCTGTGAGGCACAGCTGCTCTATAGCAGAAGCAGAGAGATAGATGAGGATTCGCAAAGGGGTTTTTATTGGATGGTCTCTGTCATCAGTATCACCACATTTTTATATCTTTAGCAACACAGTTTAAAAACATTAAAATGAGAGGATTGGTTTCATCCCTGTGATTATTGAAAAAACCTGGATTCTGCTCAGAAGAAATGTGGGTGTCTCTGAGTGTTTTAAAGTAAACCAAACGAAACTAAAAATCCCTAAATGGAAAACTACTTCTATTTCAGTACTAGCAGGTGATTAGGCACTTTGAGAAAGAGTTAATCATTGTTTTGTAATTACTTGAATTGCATAGTTTTATGTAATTTATAGCTTAAATTACTTCTTAATTAAACATTGAGTGTTGTGTAAATTGCACAGAAGTTCAGCTTATCTATTCTCTTTTAGGAAGTATTGAAAACGTAAATCTGCTTTTCCTCAGATGCTTACTGTGTTGCCGTTAGTGGTCTCAAAAATGTGTTTCATTTGAAAAATAACCAGATCATTGCACAGACATACTGTATTTTTGCAAACTACTAAGAAACACATTTTCTAAAATTGTGATTGTCAAACAATAAAAAGAGAGTTCGCATACTTCATTCTGTTTTACACAATGGTTTGTAATTCGAATATCTGTGCTGTATTTTCCTTGTTGATACTGTTATGACAGTTTTTTATAAAATTAAATAAAAATGTAGATTCTCTTTTTAGTGCAACCATGCCAGTTGTATGCTATGTTCCTCCATAGTCCTTTTTATGCATTTCACCTATGCAAATGATAGAGACAGTTTATGTAACTCTTGTTTAAGTTAGAGAAAGAGGTAATTGGAGTATCTCTAGGTATAAAGGTATTGTTATCAGACCATGTAATATTGGTGCAAAATTTTTATTTACTTTTCCATTCATTTGTTTAGCTAAATTTCATTGAGGGTCTTCTATGTGTAATGTTGAAATGACTATAAACATTGAGATGAGTATGTGTCTAGAACATAACAGATGTTCAGTAACTATTAGACACCTCATCTTCTGAAGGGTAGGAGTAAATGGTATGGAGGACTTCTTGGTGGCTTACTTAAAAGAAAGCCATTTGCTGGGGAGGATTTTCTCTGTTATCCTGAAATGAGCTTTAAATGTGATCTACTCTGGAAGTATTGCTTGACACATTCTTTGAATTGTTTAAATTTGGAGATATATGCATATATACAGAGGGTGCCAACAAATGTATACACATTTTAAGAAAGGAGAAAACTATTAAAATTGTAATAATATATACCAATAACAAAAGATGAATACAAGTCATATGTAACATTCCTTTGGCACCCCGGAATATAATAGATGTGTGTGTGTGTGTATATTATAAATATATATGTATATATCTTTATATTAAACCAGTCTGAAGGAAGATGGGGTGGAGTCTGTTCTAAGTATGGTATTCACTAAGTCAATTTAATTTTTAAGGTGGGACACATTAAAGGAGTGTTAAACTCCTAGGATTGAGAAGAATTAGCTGCTTAGAATCAGTCATTCTGTTGATTGCTTTACATATTTAAAAGGAAAATTTTGTGATTCAATATCACGACATCAAGAAAGCAATTGTTGGACTTTAGAGCCTTTCAAGGATTTACTAATTCCCTTAAGATGTATCTTACAGCCAATGAAAGAATGAGCACAAGCCAGTGTGAGGTTGAGGGACTTTGCACATTTACCAGTATGATAGATAAAAAAATGCTTAAATTTATGGAGATGGGTTTATTGTTATTCCATATCATAAGACAAAATTTTGGCTCCTTGGTTTTAATTCTTTATTCCTTTTTCCTTCAACATATCTCTAGCTCTTAATAATCTTTATATCTTAATCTTTTAGAAGCCGCTTGATTAGCACATATGGGACACTTAGGGAATTATTGTTTTTATAGTAAAGGACACTTAGGGGATTATTTATTGACAATAGTTTATTGTCACAAAGAGATTGGCCAGTCAGTGTTGTTTTAAATCAAATAAATTATTAGTTTTTTGGGTACTCCTCTTTAAAATTGCAAAACAAAGAAAAATAGGTTAGGGAGCAAAAGGAAATTGTAGCATCTAAGAGAAGGCTGTCTCTCTGGGCATTTAGTACTCTGTGATCTGATGATGTGTTAGTTTTCATTCAGCATTAGTGGTGATAGAAAAACTGCTCAACCACACTGAAAGCAGTCCTAATTGAGGCAATGCGTGGGCATGAATTTGATTATGACTTTGGGTTTACTATTCTGTGGTGACTCTGAACTCATAGGGGTCACATAACTTGGTTTGTGAAAACATTGAAGGGGGTTGGTTAAATGCAGATGGGCAGCAGATTCCCCGACTGACTGGGTTCTTGTTATACACGGAAAGGCTGATTGATGGCTCCAGAGTTGTAGATGTGTAGAACAATAAATTACTGTTCTTCTCAAGGTTGCCTTTTGTTGTCAGAACACTTAGCATAAGTCATAAATGTAGGCTATACCTGAAAAGAACAAAATACCATTAAATGTAATAAATCAGCACTTAAAGAAAAACTGTAACCACCAAGGCCATCTCAAACAGGCATATTCTTTTATGTGATCAAAGTTGTAAAAAAAAAAAAAAAAGGCAGCACCAACGAACAAAAACTCATTCCAGCTCACCCAGGTTGGTTTGGATGTTTTTTCTAATGTGATAAATCTGAATGAAAACTAAGCATGGTTGACCAAGAGTTCATTCAGACAGCGTCATTGGGCCTATTGGGTAGTGTTTGTGGAGTAGAGAAATATAAGATGTGACTAAATAGAGTCTAATGTGAGGATTAAATTCTGTATATGTGACAAAAATCAAGTATGGTCAAAATAGTCTTAAAAATTTCTTAAAATTTCCCATAAAATACAGGTGTAGACTATACTGTCTTTCAAGAAATCTAACATGCAGTTCTTCCTTCAGCATTGTTTTTCTTTTGTTGAACCAGTGACGAGACATTAGCTATACTCTTTTTAGGGACAAAGGGAAGAACAATAGAATTGCAAGAACTACTTTTTACTCTAGTTTGTGAAACTGATTTTTGATTAGTTCTGTGAGTAAAAATACCGTTTTGCTTTTTTTGTGGGTTCATTGAGAAAAGACCTCTGTTTTCCAAGGACGTCCTTGGGTAACAAGGATGTTTGACAGACCAGTTTTTCTCAGAAAGTTCTAGTCTCTTTTACATGGTACGAAATTTATACCTCTTTGTGGCTTCCATTTTCCTGTGTGCTTGCCTGCCACCTTTAGTCCCTTATCTGCCTCTCTGATTCTACTCCGCTGTGTTGTCTGATAGACTCCCCCCTTTTTTCCTTTGTTCCCATACTCACCTGTACTTGTCCTGTACTGTGTATTTTTATTGTTCTGCTCAGTATCAGTAGAATAAACGAATTCAGATTTAGCTACTTAAAGTGTGTGGTGTTGTAAGACCTGGTTCAGTTTTAGGCCTTTATATTAACTTTGTAACTGAGAAGGCTTTTCATATCCCCAAGCTTTAATTGCTTTAGCTGTAAAAGGAAGGCAATATGTCCCTTGTCAATAGAATTTGATGTAATGAAGGAGTGCCAAATGGTGATGGCTTATTGGGTAAATTAGAATTTCATGATTCTATTATCTATAGACTATGCCTTCTATAAAACTTCTCTTAGTGCTCTGAGAAGTGCAGGGTAGCAATCCAGTTTCTAAAAATTTCAGTGAGAGCTTTGGAATTTTTTGTCATTTCTCTTTAGCTACATTCTCTTTGCAGATTCACTTTAATCTCCCTATTTTCATCCTCTCTTCTGATCAGAGATGATAAGGTAAAGAAATACCGGTTGATATAGTGACTACATAAGACATCTTTTATGGGAGCAGGTTTTCTCTTTTGAATGCCAAAGCCCAATGGCAATTCTTGCTCTATCTGAATGATTTAATAGAAATGGAGAGAAACATAGTGAAGGTACTGGTTTATCTTTAGGTGGAATGTAAAATATGTATCCATTTTTAAGAGCAGTTATTAAATGTCTAAATGGATATATTACTGAAGAAATAATAGCCACACGACTTCTTATGGGATTAAAAATTGAATTTTAGTTAACCTAGTTTTCCTTGAAACAATCATTATGGGTGGTGTGTGTTTTAAATAAAGATGAAGAAATTAAGGTTAGAGTCAATTAAAAATTTTAATCGATTAAAATCTGTTTAAAGCCACGCCTATCAATAATTTGATCAGTTGGAAGTATTTCTGAAATCTATACATTACTCTTTTCTTTCTAGTTCAGGTCTCACAAACCTCACTAAGTACGAGGCAGCAGAAAGCTGCAAGAGGTGGTTTTTCATGCTTGACTGCCGCTACTGGTCAGCAGTGGTTGTGACCTACTTTTAAAGGGCTGATAAGGAAGGAGTCATAATATGTATGTTTAAGGTTACATTAAAAAGCCTCCCAGTATCTCCATCACTTCGTTGTTGTTTCCATGGAAGCAGAACCACTCAAGTCAGCAGGAGTCCACTTCAACTGCTGACTTCTGGTTCCTGTTTCTCGGTTCCTATGGAGACTGCCTAGAAAGCGGAATTACCAAAAGTTTAAAAAACAATGATTTGGTCACAAAACACGGTTATTAACTCCAGCTTTAATTGGGTGTTCCATATTCTTGGCATTTTTGACTGTCAAATTATTTTGGGAGGCGAGTTGATTTGACTAAAGAATTTGAAGTTTTGTTAAAGTTTAATCACACTGAATGAAAAGATTAAATTCCTGCAGTTTCTACTAGAGTTGAGCCTAAGAGGAATTGAAAATTGTGAATGGGGATTTAAATTAGGGCTCCAAAGGCATAACCTGAAATGAGAAGAACTAATGATAATGGGAAGAGCAGTTAGAGCCCATGAACAGCAAACTCAAAACCAAAGGACCAGTGGGTATAGAAATCAGGAATGTGTTTTACTTAGGTGGCAAACTTTACCCTCGAAATATGTTGTACTTTGCGGATTTCCACAGATTATACCTGTTTTTCAACTGAGAAAAATAAAAACCTTGAGTTTAGAAATTAAGTTAATTTAAAGGTCAGAGGCAGAAAGCATACTGATATTTCTTTTTTAAGGTTTTTTTAATAATTGGGTAACAGTGTTTTTTTCCAGGACTCATCAGCTCCAAGTCAGGTCATTGTCCTTCAATCTAGTTGTGTGTGTGTGTGTGTGTGTGTGTGGGGGCACAGTTCACTGGCCCATGTGGGAATCAAACTGGCAACTCTGTTGCTCAGAGCATGCGCTCTAACCAGCTGAGCCAACTGGCTGCCCCATACTGATATTTTAACTGAGGTTTGAGGAGTTGGAGACTTAATAAATATAGATTGTTCTGCAGTTAAAAAGCAAAAGAGATTCCACCCCCCCCTCACTAAAACCAGTTATATTTGGGAATTACTCATAAAGGAGATAAGAGATGGAATAGTAATGTAAAAGCTGTGAATGGAAAGTTATTTAGGGAAATTGCAATAAAAACTTTATTGCAGTTTTTCTTTGAGGTCTGCATTCAATCTCATTTGAACTACCTTAAGCAAAGAATGGCAGGAATTTAGGTTCAGTTGAAATCAGGGACCTCAGGCACACTAGGATTTTTTTTTTTTGTCTCTCATCTGCTTCTTTTTGTCAAGTTCCTTCTTTCAGGTTGGTTTTTTTGCTCATTTGCAGAAACTGGTTGCTGGCGGTTTCCACTCCTCTTCTTTCCAGTGTCAATAACAGAGAAGGACGGATTGGTCCATTTGTGTTGGGACCGTTTCGCCCTTCTCCAGCTGTGGCCAGGAGGGTGGGGTTCTGCGATGGCCCAGCTGTGACCCTTGTTTAACTTGTATTGATTAGAGGGACTGCCATCTGAAGCACAATGGCAGCTTTCATTCAAGCCACTTGGTAAGAGCTGGTGAAGAGAGGAGAGGTGGGGGAGTCAGAAGGGGAGGGGGAAAGGGGCATTTTCCAGAAGAAATAGAGAGAAAATGCTGTTCCAGGCAGAAGTAAGAGTTTTTCCCACTAGGAGTCTTTTGTGGGAAAAAATCTTTGTTGTAATTCAGTCACTTCCATTCAGCAAACCAGGTAACGTTATTTTGTAGGATTTGCTTCTGGGAGAAAAATTAACATGGAATACCTTTACTATTTTGTGCTTCCTCTATTACTGGCTCTGCTGTATATCTTTTATGTGTGTTGTCTTCTTTAATCTCCATAATCATTTGAGGTATATTTCCATTTTAGGGAGCAAGGAAGTGGTTCATAAGACTAGTGAGAGGCAGAGCCACAATTCAGACAACCAGGGTTTCTGGAATGTAATCCCGGGTGCTTTCCACTATGTGATACTTCCTTTTTATTAACTTCATGCAGAAGGTGCATACGGTCAGTTAGAAAACCAGTACTATGGGTTAAGTGCTTTGATAAAAATGAGTCAAGAATAGTATGGGATATTATTTATGAAAGAAACCTTCGAGATCATAAGTAGTACAATGGTTCTTAAAGTTTTTCACTTTCAGCCATGAAATGTTCACTGTCAAGTACCGTATGAAATGAACGAAAGCATAAGAGACCAGAGAGCCCAGTACTCCATGGGCTGGGCAGCCTCTTTTCTGAGACCTGGAGTTCTTTGCAAACCACTTTGAATACCTTTTGTTTAGGGAAACAGAGAGCTAAACAGGGTAAATGACTTGTCACTTCCACATAATTACATATTATAGGGATTTCAGTCACATTCTTGTTTTCATTTGGAGGATGGGTAACAATTTGTTGTTAATGAAAAAACCATGACACTTACAAAAATCAATTAGAGTGAATTCAGTTACCCTAATTTTATTCTCCAGTTTGGTGGTACTTTTATATAATAGCATGTCATATCCATGTCACAGGTCTTATTAAACATCTATTGCACTTTGTTCTATTTGTTGAGTTGAACAAGTGTATACTGTTTGGACGAGGCTAGTGTTTTGTCTGCAGAGCTTTTTATACTACATTTCTTAAATATCGATGACTCCTATAAAATATTATCAAGTTCTCTATACATATTTAAATAGAGTTTCAGAATTTGGTTAAATAAAATGCATGCAGGTGATATTTAGATCTTGCTGATATTAATCACTTTTTTCCAGTTAGAAATGAATGTGAACAAGTGGTGGATTGGGCAGAAGGAAGACCGCTAAACTTCAGATTGGATAAAAGAAAATTAACTTATGTTTCACATATCCTGACTTTTGTTTTCTCCTTTTAGGAGAGTCCAGCCCTACCCGGCGAGAAGCTGTGAAGAGAAGAACAGCTGAGTATCTCATGCGAGCAGAGAGTCTGTGTAGCTTCTATAGAAAACCTCAGTTCGATGACGTATCTCAGGTATGTCTTATGTTCCATTTTGTATTTTCTTTCGCCATTTTTGCTGTCTTATCTATCTCTCAGCTTTATTTCTAATTAGAATATTTGCGAATTTTGGTCTTTGGCATTTTATCAATAATTTTCTTAAGTTATTTGTGGAAAGGAAAGCATTAAAGCAAACCACCAAAGTGGAACAAAAGGGGACTTGCTTTCTCCTCTTTCTTGGCCTTTTGTTCCTTATTCTATCCCTGATAGCCTCATGTGTAGAATGACAGTAATTGAAACTAAATTTCATTTGAACATTTTAAACTTAAATTATGATTCTTTTACAATTCCTGTACAGTTTTATTGATTCATGCTAAAACCAATCATTTAACCATAAGCCCTGTAAGTGGCTGCTAGACTTATAAAGGCATAATTCTGACAGGGATATTTAGCCTATTGGGGCTACCCTCAGTCTGGTGTAGAAAGCAGGTGAATGCTCAAAACGTGAGGCACGTCGTGGCTATCCATCTATCTATCTATTTATTTTTAAAGAGAATTTTCATAAGAATTTATTTGAGCCAGACTGATAATGCACACATGCCAGGGAGCAGCATCTCAGATACTCTGGAGAAGAACAATTTTGCAGCGGCTTTTATGCATTTGAAATGAAGAGGGGTGTGGCTTATTATTTTTTTATGTCATAGCTATCTGGATTTAGTAAATTTCTGGAAGAACTTTTGTGTTATTTCTTTCTTTATATAAAACTAAGTTTTTTATTTGATACAATTTAAGAATTGTATCTCTAGAGATAGGAGAAAGTGTTTAGTTTCTTCATTGATCTGAGAGGCAAGCAGGCTTGTTCACACCTCCACTCTGTCGTTTGATGCCATGGAAGATTGACAGGATACTTCACTCCGCTTCCTAGTGTCCACACCTGAACAAAGAGAAGAATAGTAATTCCTTAATTCCTTGCTTGGTTGTCCTTAGGATTAAATGAGTTTTGTTTTTTATTTTTTAAATTACACACATATATATGGAAATACCCACACCCACACACAAATACGATTCAAGAGCCTGTCTCATCAAAAGATCAGCCTATAAGCCACATTTATAAAATGAGATTAATTAGTTTTAGTCCCATTTTCATTTTCCCTCATATACTGCTTTAGATACCTCTATATGCTTTTTTCTACATTTTTTAATGCTTTATATACTTTTAAAAATTAAAAAATATCTCAATTTTTCTAGTTTAAAACAGCTCAATACTTAATCTTGATTCATTGGACCATTAAAACTTCGTTGCTAATTTTCTGAGTTTTTTAAATTTTCTGTGTGACCTTTTAAAACATGCAGTTATCAAAACTATACTTATTAGTGAGAATTTTTGATGTTAAATGTTAGATCATTCCTTTTGGAACAAAAAGGTTATATTCCAACTTGGAAGTAATATACTTTTGTTACTTATTCTAACATGACTATGTTTTAAATAAGAGGTATGCTGACTCATTTTCAGATTGTTAATTATTGGAACTGTTCTGTATTGTTGGCTAATCTTTTCCTATTTTTTTATCATTGTTATTTTAGTTATATTATTTCCTTTAACTTTTCACTATTAAATTTTTTTCTTTTGAAATGGAATATTTGTCCAAAGGTTACTTTGAATTTAGTTCTTATTTTCTGTGGGGTTGGCAACCATCCCTGTGTGCAATCCTAATGTGTACATTCTCAGTTCTGTTTTGGGAGACATTAATAAGAGTATTAGATAAAATGAGTCTATATGAACTTACTTGTTTTACTAAATCTATCTTGTATATAAATATTGTAAAAGTTTTAGGGAGTCAAAATTACCAGTATTCTATTCTTTTCATTAACATTTATTTTGAATGACCTACTATACTTACTCATGCCCTTCTTATGCACCCCGTTACACTTCCCATAATCACTTCTATGAGCAATAACTTATTAGGAAAATAAACATATAAAGCCTGCTGTAAAGCTTTTGACTTTGAGGTAGGAACCAAAAAGTATATCAGTCACAATTTCCCTTCAAGTATAGCTTCTAATGAAAATAAAACAAGAGATATAATATAGGAAAGTTGATTGTATTAGGTTGTATTTTCGCTAAGCATCTGTTAAGACTCTGTATGTAGCATCAAACTACATATATCAGATTGGTGACACAGTCTCTGCTCTTGCAAATCCTAGAGCATAATCGAGGGCCCCAAATTTGTCCATAATTGAGGAAATAAAAGAAGGACTGGTAAGAGCCATGTAGAATAATGGAAACTTGGGTCAGAAAGGTAAATACGGGTATGCAGCGAATCAATTTAGAGAGACTAGGATGTTTTCAGTTCTTAGGCTAGGAGGCTGGAGGAGTGGTTTTTGCTCTAGAGCAAGTTTTCCTTTTATAGTGAGCAATTGCTTTTTACTTTGTATTTTATTCTATTAAACCTGGTCCTTATTTAGGTCAAGGACATGCTTTATTATTTTCTTATCTGTAATTTAACTTAAATGTCTTCTAGAGGTTATTGATTAGCTTGGTGAATTCATTATTTCTCTCCTCTAACCTTTTTTGGGCCTCAATTTCAATGAACACAATGAGAGGACTAGTATAGATGGTTTCTAAGGCTCATTTAGCTCTTAAATTCTGTGCAAAACAGATATTATTTCTCTTTTGAATCCATGTGCAAACACTTTTTTCTAGCCTGGTTGATTAAGAAAATAAAGGAACCCTGTCTGGTTTACAGTTATTTTATTGATGACTCTTCTCCCCTTTGGTGCAATCCAGGTCATGACTCACTCCACCTGAGAATGCTGTAATAGCTTAAACTTTTGTTTTATTGAATTTATTTATGAGAGTCTTAAGTGGTAAATATAGAAGTTCTGAATTCCCAGTCACTGATGGTAATACCCTTTTCAAAAAAGCATAGAAAGGAGCAAAAGTACTCTCCTACTGTTTTTTTTTCTCCATTACTTCTTTACTAAAAGGTTCCAAGAAAAGAGTAGGTTTTAGGGAATAAAAGGAAATGAGCTTTGTTTGCAGTAAAGGTGAAATCTTAACTGAAGGAGACAGATTTTTTTTTTCCCTTTTAAAAGATAAAATTATAGATGACTTTGAATGATTTTAGAATTAATATTAAAAGGGGATTTCCTTGGAAAAGACTGGGAATAGCTTTTTTTGGGTTATATTTAGCTCTAGGAATTTTAAATTCAAGATCAATGAAGTTTAGAAAAAGTAAGTAGTCTAGATTTTGGACATAAAAGATTGTGTAATTTCTAAAGTGTAAATACATTTTTTTGTCATGCAAGATATAAATGAAAATTAATATGTAGAATGTATGCCTTTCCTGAATATTTTGTAGATTTTGAGTACAGTTGCTATAATAATACTGAAAATATTTTTCTGTTGTGCATTTTGTTTGCTAGTATATTTGGTATTTCTCAATTCTTCAGAAAATATTTTAAAATGAGTATTGTGTCACTCTTAGACATAGGCACAGCAGAGATGGTAGTCAGGTATTACAGATGAGTGAGTAATATGACTGCAGTGAAGCGTCATGCTTGAAATGTGATCTAAGAGTGGCTTTGGAGACTGGGTATTGAGGGTTATTAGGCCCCTAATGAAAGCCGCGGCTAAGCCAAAAATCTATAGAATATAAAGCCAGGTTCAGAAACTAGTGTAGTTAGCTATCAGGGTTCAGAGTGTGGGTTCTGGATAAGTTCTTTGTAGTGCTTTCCTTTTGCCCTTGATGACTTATTTCCCCTCAAGTAATGGTGACTTACTCTGAGGTGATTTAAGGAGGAATAGCTGAGCCTACTCCAAATGTGGCTGCTAGATCAGCAGCAGCACATCATAAAGGGAGTTTGTTGGAAATAGGGAATCTTAGCCCACTCTCCCTATTGAGTGAGTCAGAATCTCCATTTTAAAAAGGTCCTCAGACGACCGTGCACACACATTAAAGTTTGAGAAGCACCGCACTCCCAGATTGGTAAAAGTAGAGATAGATCACATTGAGAACAGGGAATAAACCAATGAAAAAGACGGTGGGCTGGATAAACAGTCACTTAAAAAAGTCCCATAGAAGAATAACAAAGATAAGCTTCACTTAGCCATTTGGAGAATGAGAAGAGGAATAGTAAATAGGTCCCACTGGTGTGCTAACTCGAATCCAAAGAGCACTGTATTGTGAGAAAGAATGTGGGCTTAACAGAAATCTCTGCCGTGGGCTCGAGCCGCTGAGTGATATGTACTTGCTATCCTCAGCTCTGAAGATTGTTGGATCATCATATATTCTTGCCTCCCCCTTTCCCCCATAACCCCTCTATTTAGTTTTGATTTAGATGCCTTGCTTCTCTAGGCATCTTCTACTACAGTAACTAGTGCATAGAGGTGAACATTTTACTTTTTTCCTTAAGGAAAGAAGCCACATTGTCTAGAAATACACTGCATTCCTCTCCCACGCCCATAGCATCAGCTGAAGTTTTCACCAAACAATGTCCTATTATTTTATCAGTACGATTTAATCCCCTTTTACCTGTTACCTAGTTTTATCTTAGATAAGTTGTTTAACCTTGCTTCTCAGTTTTCTCATCTAAAAAAAAAGGATGTTGGACTTGATCTCTGGCTCTTTCTGTTCTTCAAATTCTGTAGATTTATGTTTCCTTTTGCCATCGGAAAAAAGGAATAGATCTATAGGGATTCTACCCAATTTAAACGCTGCATATAAGAAATACAGGATTTTTTTTTATTGATGATTTTATTTCATGATCTTTCTTTGTTCATCTCTTTGATTTT
This sequence comes from Aselliscus stoliczkanus, assembly GCA_033961575.1. NCBI lineage: Eukaryota > Metazoa > Chordata > Mammalia > Chiroptera > Hipposideridae > Aselliscus > Aselliscus stoliczkanus. The sequence goes on along the minus strand of CM066739.1, from coordinate 72,254,091 downwards.
AAACTTTTATAGATGGCTAAAGTAGAAAGAGAACTTTAATGATCACTTTACCTTTGGTCTTTCCCCATTACAATTTCACCATTCCCATCTTTACAAAAGTAACCTTATTAAATCACTGTTTTCATTGGGTTGTTTCTTGTGAAAAAACTTGTTTCCTAAACTCTGGACAATATAGTCCAGACTTTTCTTCCTGGCATTCAAGGCCTATGAAAACTGACTGACCCTAAGTGTGTAATTTTATTTCCCTCAGTTCTACAATTTGACTATTTTTTTTCCCTAACCAGGCAAGTTTCTTTCCAAACCTATGTATAATTTCCTTTTCCTAACCTAATTTCTACATCGCATTTGAAAATCATCTTTACTTCCACTTCTTTCTGAGACCACAGTTTATCATACACTAACTAGTGACTTATCTCTATTGTCTTATATTTTTAGAAGAAATTTTATTGTTATTTAACTTTTTCATGTATTTGGCTTATCTCCTCAAATAAATTGTAAACTTCTTGAAGCTAGCGACTGTGCCTTTTTGACAGTTTATATCTTTTCCAGTTATGCACGTAGTGGACACACAGGAATTATTTATTGAAAGGTGTAGTAGAGCTTTTGTAGTTATCTATCTTGGCTGTTGAAATTGCTAAAATGAACTGATAACTTTCTTTGACTGATAGATCCAATGACATCAGTGAATAAGAAGGTATAAGTAGGAGATAGGGATGTTGGATACATTTGGCCATATTTTCAAAGACAGATGTAATGGATAAGTTTATTTAAAGTATTATTTTTCCTTCTATAACTTTTCCTCAACATTCCTTTTACCAAAATCATAAGCATTTTGATTTTGAAAACATTCCCCTTGGATTTTAAGCTTTTAGGGAGGCAGAAATGTATCTATTTTTTATGTCATCTAGCTTAGTACCTCATGGAATGAGATATTAAATAAGTATTTCTTGAAACATATCCTACAAGTATAAATCAAATTGATTTAAAAAGATTATAATTCAGTTCAATTGCCATGATTAAAGTTGTGTTTTTTAAAAATAAATTGTCATCTTCTGTTTCTAATGGGACATCACTTCTAAAGGCATGTTGAAATTAGTATTTGCTTGCTAAACCTAAAGACAAAAAAAAGAATTGAAAGCAATTAAAATTGCTGCTTTTAGAAATTTTCACAAGTCACAGTTCTCCCATTTGTAAATGACACCTAATTTATCTACTGGAATGCAGCCCCCTCTCTTGTTTCCCTCCTCTCATGTCCTTCTTCCCTTCTCGAGTGCTCTTCCCTTCTCCTTTCACTGATGTGCTAGGGACTGTGAATATAAAGATGAATAAGGCGTGTTTCCTATCCTCCAGGAGCTTCCTGTCTGGCGATGGTGGTCTGCACAACGTCTTGAGGTACCAAAACTGGTGTCTCAGTAGCTGTTAATCATGACACTTGATTAACCAGGATATTTATTTTCCACTCATGGGTGGGGAGTGGGGCATATTTCCTATATAGTCTTAATAGATTTTTGACAAAATCTATTTTTGACAAAATCTAACAAACGGTCTGATTTGACAATATAATAAGGCTTTGTGTTTCCTGTAATCCTTTTTTGCATCACCATTGTAATATAAGGATTACTATAGCATTGCTTTCTGGTTGTAAATGTCAAATGGAGGTGTCTTTGGAGTTTGCCTAGTCTAATGTCTTATTTTACTGATAGGGAAAAACTGAGGCCAATGGATGGGAAGTTACGATGATTCTTCTATTGTGTGTGGTATTGAAATATCCCTTCCTGTATTCACTGATCTTTTTGTAGCTAGGAGACTAAGTTTTCCACATCACAGATGTTCAGATATTTAAAAATTTTTTTCTTTCTCCTGTAAATCATCTCCTTCCTAGCTTAAACAAGTTTAGTTCTAATAATTATTGGTTATATAAAGGAGTTTCTTAATTTTTCACCATTATTGTCATTTCTTCTGGTTAAACTTGAATCTGCCAATCCTTCTTAAAACACAGTTTATAATTATAAAGAAAGTAACATTATTGGACTATAGTTTCATGGTGAGAGATATTGATCTGTGTTCAAGTTTATCTATTATGACATTGTTTTGTAGTTCCCTGTTCCAAGTTACTCTTGAGCTGTCTGGGGTAAATATAAGGATGTGATTGATTGTTGGCTCAGTTATCCATTTGTTACAAAGTTTCATTATAGTTGTCCAGTTCTGAACTGAATTACTGCTCTAGAAACTATATCAGTTCATTAATTTTTCTTTTTAAAATTTTGTTTTCAATGTTATCATGATTTATTTACTTGGAACTTTTTTCTTGCTTTTTCTTTTTGATTTTCTTTAGTTTTGATTTTATTATTTTTTTATTTTACATTACAGGCAAACAGAAACTTCTCCTTTCATGTTTCCAGTCTCTGATTTATGATAAATTTAGTTTCTTTTGGCCTGGCATTTGCTTCAGCAGGCAGTCTTTCTTCAAGTACCTCCCTGATTGATGTATAATCTTTGATATCTTCCATTAGCCTCCAGGATCACTAAGTTCAAGGCCCCCTTGGAACCTAAGGAGCCCTGCCGAGGAGCTGAAGGCCTTCAGAGTCCTTGGGGTGATTGACAAGGTAATTCTTCAGTGTCTCTTCAAGAGTTCAGTTATAAATCGACTGCATGCTGACATTATGTCTTTGAAGCTTTGGATCTTAAGGATATGAAACAAAAGGAGAAAATGACTCAAATGCATCTGCACTTTAAAATAACAAAAGCAGAAGAGAAAAAAGCTTTTATCTAAGCAATTTATGGAAGGTCATGCAAAATATATTGGGAGCTAAAGGAGAAGGTGCGTATTTGTTGGTATTCAGTGGAGTAAGGGGTTTGGTGTTTTAAACAGCAGGGTAAAGACACACTTTGTGTTAGTTACAAAACCTTGGGAGTCAGTAGTTGTTCAGCATTAACTCAACCTAGTGGTCAGGAAGAAAAATGGCATTCCCCTAATAACTACTATTTATTGAGCACCTACTATGTGTCAGACCATATATTAGGCATTTTATATTTAATCCTTCTCACAACTCTGTTACTTGCATCTTGGTGGGTAAGTGTTTAGAATAGGTTAAGTTACTTGCCCCCAAATCGCATAGATCATTTACAGTAGTGCTGGAATTCAAACCTAGATCTTTGTGACTTCAAAAGCTGTGCTTTTTCCAATACGCTAACCCCCACTCCCACCCATTTATATTTGGAATAAAATACTGAGATAACAGAGATATCTGCCATTGAGCTCCCCCCGGTTTGGTGATCATCTGAGATATGCCAAACATTAATAGTACTGGACCTCTCAGAGAAGTTACAAGTGTAACTTAAAAACCATGCACTATAAACTGTTTTAAATATATTTGATCAATCACTACCTTACCTTTAAAGTTAAAGAAAATGCCTTATTTAATAAGATAAAAATTATTTAGATTTTTTTTACACTAACTTTTATGAAGCACCTTAGTGGTCATTTGTAATTTAATGTTCATTGAGTACCTATAGTATTCTACAGTATGCATGTGATTCCATGATAAAATTGAACAACATGCTGTATGTCTTGCAGAATTTAGACAGCAATTAATAGTTTGAGGTATTCCAAAGAGAACATGAGGTTGGATATCACTTGAAGCTGCCCGTGTCTTCTTAAATTCTTACAAGCATTACTTTTCTCCAATTCATATGGCTGAATTTTGAACTTAAAGAATTCTAAGCAGTAGGAGTTTTGAGCCTGAAATAATGCCTTAACTATGTTTTCCCTAGCTTTTCCAGTTTGGAGACAGTTCTATTTGAGAGTACAGAGAAGTAAAATAGGATTTGATTAGCTTCTAGGTTCTTGGATTTCTGTGCAGGCAAATCAACTTTTTTGATGTACAGCTCCTGCTCCCTCTCCCGGATCTGTTTGTTTTGACAAAGTGTGTCCTTTCACTGCTATGCTTTAATTATGAGTAAATCCCCTTGAAGTCCTGGTTTATTCAACTAGGGGCTTTTGACAGTGGAGGAATTCCTATAGTCTCTGCTGAGGCATAGTCATTACTGTCTTTATTCTGTTAACCTGAGAAGCGTGTTTGGTATTTAGAAGGTGACATTTAACTTTCTAAGTAGAGATAAGGAAACATGTATGGGAATTAAATTAGCTTTGCAAATAATCATTTAAAATTTGTAACATAGTCTCTCTACTTTGTAAGAACATAAATAGGTAGATTTTTTTAAAAGATTTTACTGGGGAATTGGGGGAGGGGAACAGAGTTGGGGAATCGGGGAAGGGAAACAGACAAGTTGCTGTCCTTTTGTTCCTCATTCTAGTTGTGGAGGACATTGCTTCAGTGGCCCATGTTGATATTATCATTGCGCTCTTCCCTGGTGAGGCAGATCAGTCGCCAGCTTCTGGATGGTCGCTCATGGCAGCTCTTGGCAGCTCACACTGTCTGCCGGCCACTTATGGCAGACCACTGCAGCAGGGGCTGCAGCTATGCCGACCTGGGGAGTCACAGCAGCCCAGCTCCAAGTGGAGCTGTTGTTCACCATCTTAGCTGTAGAGGGCAGTGTCATTGGCCCTCATATTTGGGATCCGAACAGGGGCCTTGCTGCTCAGAGCTGGTGTCCCAAGCCAGCTCTTAACCAATGTGCCACTCGGCCAGCCCAATAGGTACATTTTTAAACATTTAAATTATTTTTTAAGATAGATCCCTGTTCATTGTACTGAGGAATACATAAAATTTGGGTTTTAGAAACTTGAAGTTCAGAAGAGAAATGTTGAATAAATTCAAACAGCTAGAAAATACACAGGGTACATTAATCTAGCCTGTAAAGAACAGTTTCTCTGATTCTGTTTCATTACAGTATTTGTCCTTTATGAATTGTTTTAAGTGTTACTGTCTATTAGCTTAGGAAAATAAAATTTCCCCCAAAATAGGATTTTATAAGTTTTATACAGAAAGTGGTTAAAGCAGATTTGTTCATTAATATCTGGACCGTAAGCTCCCAAGAATGAGATTCTGTCTTTATTGTTCACCTCTATATTTTCAGCACCTAGGGTCATGCCTGGCACATAAGGTTGCTCAATAAATATTTAATGAATGAATTGAAACTTAAATAACTTTAAATACAGAGAGTGACACCTGCTGGTATAATGTGAGACTGGTAACTAGTACTACTGGCAACATGCTCAGGTGTCAGTCTACCCCAAGAGACAGTACTTCCATAGATGCATCGTCGTCTAGTATTCAAAGGTAAATAAGTGACTTTCTGTTCTTTAAGTGTGATTAGAAAATCCTTCATTAACATATGCATGCAACAAGAAATGTGGGCATTAGGACTCTTGGATGATACATAAACTGGTGTGTATTCCAAAGCAAGAACGATAAGGCTAGCGAAGGCCCTCCCAATCCTATTATATGAAGAACAGTTGAAAAATGAGCGATGATTAACCTGATAAAAGCATGTGTAATCTTCATTTTTTTTTTTTTTTTAGTTTTATTGGGGAATTGGGGGAGGGGAACAGCGTTGGGGAATCGGGGAAGGGGAACAGACAAGTTGCTGTCTTTTTGTCCTTCAGTGTAGTTGCGGAGGACGTTGCTTCACTGGCCCATGTTGGTATCATCATTGCGCTCTTCCCAGATGAGGCAGATCGGTCGCCGGCCTCTGGATGGTCGCTCACTGCAGCTACTGGCAGCTCACACTGGCTGCCGGCCACTCACACTGGCTGCCAGCCACTCACTGTAGCTTATGGCAGCCCATTGCAGCAGGGGCTGCAGCCTACACCGTTGCCGAGGCTCGCACAGCCCAGCTCTAGGTGGAGCTGTTGTTAGCTGTAGAGGGCAGTGTCACTGGCCCTCATATGTGGGATCCGAACCTGGGCTGCTGGCATCCCAAAACCAGCTCTTAACCAATGCGCCACTTGGCCGGCCCATAATCTTCATATTTTTGAAGGCTATCCAGTTTAGAGGGACTATATAATGTTTCTTCAAATCTTGAAGGTGAAAGGGGATAGTAATTATATTGCCCAGATCAACATCTTGGGCAAACCAGGATGCCTTTTGTCCTGGGAGAAAGGTAGTAAGGGATAAGACTTGCTTGTTAATTTCCTTAAAGGATAAAACTAGAACTAAATGAGTATAAGTTGTTAAAATTTTGGTTAATAATTAGAGATACCTTTCAAGAATTAGGATTGACCAAAGGAGGACTGGATTCCTTCCTGTCTTATTTGTTTCATGTCATTAGAGATATTCAAGTAAAGGCTGAAGAATCATTCATGGGATGTTATAGAAGAATTAAAGCATTGAATGGATTTTTACATTATGTAACTTTCAAAGATTTCTGTTAGCCCTCAGATTCATTTACACATAATCCTCAAATAGTAATAGAAGGGGAAAGTAGAAAATAGTAGAAAACCATACTTGGCTGAGAAGGATGGATTGCTGTTGTTTTCATATAAGTTTGTGCATGTGTAGGTGCAAACTTTGGTGTTTGTGTGTGTCAGATATGAATATATAGAATGAGCGTATGTTTGAGTGTATAAGGATGGTTATATATAGTTAATTTGCAGTTATGTTCGAAGTCTGGATTGGTAGTTTGGTGATAGGATGTCCAAATGCTGGGAGACTTTCTGAGAAAGTTCACTGTTATATTCCGTATCTATAAAAAGGGTAAAGGAGTCCATAGGATAGTAAAGAGTAATGGACTAATGTTGATTTCCTGGTTCATAGTATGCTGTAGCTATATAAGATGTGACTATTAGGAGAACCTGGGTAAAAGGTACATGGGATTCTGTGCTATTTTTACAACTTCCTGTGAGTTTAAAAAAACAGTTTTAAAAAAATGTCTAAGAGGAACACTGCCTTGAATGCCAGAGTAATGGTGCCAAGAAGTGATCCCCTCATGTCCAGTTAACTCTCCTAGTTGGCGTGCAGCCAGAGAGCCATCTAGTATGTGGGTATGTGTATAGTGTTCACAGGGATAACCGGTGAAGATGGTATGGCTGGAGTGCCAAAATTCATTGCTACTTGAGAAACAAACCAAACAAAAGCCTGCTCTTTCTAGCCAAAGGACAAGAAAAGGGACAGCTGAGCAAGACAGAAAACCGTTAGATAGTAATCTCTCACCTCTGGCCCGACAGCCCAGAACACATCACCGCCACTAACAAAGGCCGTGTAGGCCACCTAGACTTTTATCCTTGCAAGGCTGTAACAAGGTGCTGTACCCCCTTGTTGGGATGGGTCTAGTGAAGCCTGGACTTTTAGCCCCACCTGGTGGTAAAGAGGTTCTCTTTCTTTCCCCACTGGGCAAGTGTCCGAGGAGGCCTGGTGGAGTTTCTGGATTTGACCACCGCCCAGTGGTAATGAAGCCAACCCCACATAGCCAGTGGAGGGCACATGAGGAGCAGTAATGAGACACCTTGTCCTTGCCCAGCCAGGTGGCATCAGCAGGGCCCTGGAATCTTGCCCCTACCCAGCAGTCACCAGGAGTCCCATTTTCCTCCCCCAGATATCAGTGAAGACTGAACAGGAAATCTGAGCTTCATCTCTACCTGGAGTAACAGAGCGATTATCCCATTTCCCCATCAGAACAAAGTCTGCCAAAATAAAAAATTTAAGTAAGACCCGGAGTCTCATAATATTCAAAATGTCCAGGTTTCTGTAGAAAATCATTGAGAAAAGACAATCAGCTAATACCAACACTGAGCTGACACAGATGCTAGAGTTATTAAAAAGGATTGTAAAACAGCCATCATAAAAATGCTTCAATGAGCAATTATAGACATGCCTGAAACAAACAAAAAATAGAAAGTCTCAGCAAAGAAAGGAAAGATATAAAGATGAACCAAACAGAAATTTTAGAACCAAAAAATACAATAAGGTGGTGGTGGTGGGGCTGCATTGGGCTCAATAGAGAATGGATAGAACAGAGAAAATAGTGAATTTGGATATAGAACTATAGAAATTACCCAATCTGAAGAGAGAAAATAATCTGGAAAGAAAAAAAAAAAAAGAACAGACTCAGGAACTGATGAGCCTAAAACCAAAGTTCTAACAGTCCTGTCATTTGGGGACACACATGAAGAAGAGGAAGAGGGTAGAGCTAAAAAGTATTTGAAGAAATAATGACTGGATATAATCCGATAGATTGAAGAAGCTGAATGAACTCTGAATAGTATAAACCAAAGAAATCTATGGCAAGGCACATCATCATCAAACTTCTAAAAAGTAAAGATGAAGAACATTTTTTTTTTTTTTGAGGGCAGTGTCACTGGCCCTCATATGTGGGACCGAACAGGGGCCGCTGGCTTCCCAAGCCAGCGCTTAACCACCGCGCCACTCGGCCAGCCCAAGATGAAGAACATTTTAAAGGAAACACTTTACTCACAGAAGAAAAATGAATAACAATCAGTTTCTCATCAGAAACCATCAGTGTCATAAGGATGGTCATAGGCCATCTGGCTGGCTGATTGGGGAGCGGCACAGAGTGTGTAGATGTTTCCTCAGTCCTTCTGTTTTCAGGAGATAACCTGGTACCTCTCTTGGCTTGCTTTTTTTAAACGTATATTACCACACAGTGTTACAGATTTTCTTGTGATGAGAACTTTTAAGATGTCCTCTCGTAGTGTCTTTGAAATATGCAATATGGTATCATTAACTGTAGTCCCCATGCTGTATATCACATCCCCAGGATTTATTTATCTTATAAACTGTCAGTTTGTACCTTTTGACCCCCTTCACACATTCTGCCCACCTCCCACTTCCGGCAATTACTAATCTGCTTTCTGTATCTTTGAGTTCATTTTTTTTTAAAGATTCCACATGTAAGTGATATTGTACAGTATCCCAAACTATTTCTAAGTTTAAAGGTGTATACTATTTTCTTTATCCCTCTTTTTTTTTTTTTTAGATTTTTTTGGGGAATTGGGGGAGGGGATCAGCGTTGGGGTATCAGGGAAGGGGAACAGACAAGTTGCTGTCCTTTCGTTCTTCAGTCTAGTTGTGGAGGACATCGCTTCACTGGCCCATGTTGATATCATCATTGCGCTCTTCCTGGGTGAGGCAGTTGCTCGCTGCTGGCCGTTGGACCATGCTCACAGTGGCTCACAGCAGCACACACCAGCTGCAGGCCAGCCCCACTGCAGCCTATGCCTTTGCCAGCGACTCAGCAGCCCAGCTGCAGGTCGAGCTGTTGTTCACCATCTTAGCTGTAGAGGGCACAGCATCACTGGCCCTCATGTGGGATCTGAACTGGGACCCTGCTGTTCAGAGCTGGCTTCTCAAGCCAACTCAGCTAACGCACCACTCCGCAGGCCCTTTACCCCTCTTTTAAGATATACTATTGTTTGCCTCCAGTCTGATTGTTCTCTAGTTTATCATCAACACTGCTGCTAGAACAATTTATAAAAATTAATTACAAGTGATCTTTCCAATGCTAATAATCCTCTTAGAATCCTTTAATACCTTCACATAGTATTTAGGATAACATTCAAACTTCTTAGCTAAGCCTACAAAGACCTTTATGATCTAGCCCCTACTTTTTCTTTTGATTCTCAACTTATTTCTTCCCTTTTTCCCAGACCACAGTGCACGTGCTGTCTTGGTTACAGTCTTGTTGAAGCTGTAAGGTATACGAGGAGTCATGTTTCACACATGATGTACCCCTCTACCTGGAGTGACTTCCTTTTCTTCCTCACTTAATTTTTTCTGATTCTAAATTATTGACTTCTCTTGGGAGCCTCCTTTGCTGACCTCTGCTGTCCGATTGAAATATCTTGTGCTGTGTCCTTTTTATGGCGTGAACCTATTGTATGGTATCTTTTGACATTATTTCTATGCCTCCTCCAACAAGCCTTCGTATGCCTCAAATGACCAAGCATTGTTTTGACATGGTATTTACAGATATCTGTTAGAAAAAGGTAGTCTAAATTGTGTGCTCAACATGTCAAGCACCAGCTTAATGATTATATCCTATTCCATTTTATATTCTTGGCATTTAGCATAGTTACTTACAAACAGATTCTTAATATGTATTGGAAAAAATGAATAAATGATACCTGCCTACTCACATTACGCTCCAAAAGGTAGGGCCCATTTATTCCAATTGGTTTGCCTCTTCACTATTTCTCTGCATGTCTTTTCCATTCCTGTTCTTCCTCCCTCTCTCCTTCCCTCCCTTATGTAAATATTTATTGAGTTTCTGCTATGTGTCAGGCTGGTATTAGCCACTGGAGAGACAATGGTGAATGAAACATACCTAATCTCTACCCTCTTAGAGTTTGTAATCGAGTGGGAAATATAAGAAAATAAACTGAGCTTTACAGGGTGAACGTTCTTGGGGTGAAGGAAGTACGCTATTGTGAGAACACACGGCGGAGTGCTTAGCTTGGGACTGTGCAGAGGCTTCTTAGAGCGAGCAAAGCAAAGACATAGAACAGTGTTCCGGGCTGGAGGTGTGGGAGACTCAGAGAGCATGCGTTCAACTCTTTGAAATCTTTCTTCTTGCCCACCCATATTTAGTGTGTTCTTCAAGACAGCTGACAGCTTACCTCCTCCTTCACTCTAACACTCATCTTTCCTTTCTTTGAAGTTTAGCATTCAGTTGTGTATTAGTTTCACTCGTATTATTTTAGCTGCCTTAAATATATTGTTAACCTGTCTTAGAGGGCAGGAACTGTATCTTATATTCCTTTTTATTTTCTCTGATAATGCCTAATTGAATATAATGCTGTCCACACAGTAAGGATTTAGTAAGTGCTTACTGAACAGTTGTAGAGAGAACAAAGGGACAATATACAGGTTTTAAGATTCCAAATACTCTTGAGTCTGCACCTCAAAATATACTACCCCTGGGCCGGCCAAGTGGCGCATTGGTTAAGCGCTGGTTTTGGGATGCCAGCGGCCCCGGTTCGGATCCCACATGAGGGCCAGTGACACTGCCCTCTACAGCTAACAACGGCTCCACCTGGAGCTGGGCTGTGCGAGCCCCGGTGATGGTGTGGGCTGCAGCCCCTGCTGCAGTGGGCTGCCATAGGCTACAGTGAGTGGCCCGCAGCCAGCGTGAGCGGCTGGCAGCCAAGCGTGAGTTGCCAATAGCCGCGGTGAGCGACATCCAGAGGCCAGCGACCAATCTGCCTCATCCGGGAAGAGCGCAATGACGATACCAACAGTGAAGCGACATCCTCCACAACTAGACTGAACAAAAAGACAGCAACTTGTCTGTTCCCCTTCCCCGATTCTCCAACGCTGTTCCCCTCCACCAATTCCCCAATAAAATCTTAAAAAAAAAAAAATATACTACCCCTGCAGGATCAGAGCAAGAGGATAGTTTGAATGAAACCTGTCACAGCAACACCCCTCCCCCCACCCCGCCCACCCCCGTCACAGTCTCTCACAGACTGAGTGCACCTATAGATTGTTGGCAGAGTGCTTTGTTGCAGTCAGTGAAATTGTCCGTTTGAGAATGAGTGTTGTGCCTTGGTGTTGCATATATGCTTTAAAAGAGTTTGGAATTTTTAGTGTAAGAATACACTAAATAAATTTTCTAGGTCAGATTAAAACGTTGTTAAATTTTAATCATTACCAGAACTTCAGCTCCATCTGCTAGAAAAGTACAAAACTCATTAAAAACATTAAAAAAATAATAGCTTCCTTGCCCTTGAGGCATTTTCCTCTGACTCGCAGTCCGGCTGCCTTTGACTTTGGCACCTTGTTGGATATGTTTTGATTGACTTGAGGATGTCGCCTCTGTGTCCACATCATTATAAAGTAGCTTTTATTAACTGTCTGAGTATACACTGCAGATTCCGAACACTATGCAAAAACTGTGGACACAATTACTGCTTTTGGGGGGCTTATGTCAGTTTTCAGGGCCTGCACATTGTTTCGAGCTTATTTATAGAGCACATCTAGTAGAATGAAAATATTAAACCAGGGTATGTTTTTTTTTGTTTGTTTGTTTCTCTTTTTTTTTTTGAGGGCAGTGCCCTCATATGTGGGACCGAACCGGGGCTGCTGGCTTCCCAGGCCAGTGCTTAACCACCGTGCCACTTAGCCGGCCCTAAACCAGGGTATGAATAGACATAGCTTATATCAGCACTAGAGTATTAGGTTTTTCTAGAGAATGCAAATAAGAAGGGATCTAAAGCTAAATACAACAGACTCTACTTTTAATTGAATTAATTTCATCTAAATTTAACAATGTTAAGTCATTATCCCAAATGAACTCCAGAATTCAAACTGGAGAAAGTGTATAAATAGTTTCATTATGGAGGATTGAATGGCATGAGCTGAACTTGATCCTATCAACCTGGAACTTCAGTTTTAACCTCTTTTTAGCATAATCTCTTTGTGGCCTTGGGCAAGTTGCTTCACAAAAACAGAAAACAGACAATCAAAACGAGACTGACAAAGGTCTAGAAATCGAGCTTTTAAAGCCTTTAGATCTGAGTAGAGCCTCCTAAGTGGATGTTTTCCTGGCTCTTCAGCATTTCTGTTTTAAATCCAATTTTTCTTTTGTCTTCTGCTTTCTGCTGTGTTTATACCCAGTTTTCTTATAAAGATGGACCATGTCCTTTGGAAGCAGGTTTTATGAAGTAATACAATAGTTGTATAGGCCTAGGATTTGAAAATTATACAAACTGAAACTCTTTTTATCATATATATATATATATATATATACACACACACATATATATGACTTTTCTGTGGTAATTTCATTTGTTCACAAATCATTAACCTCACATACTAGTATGAAACATCATTGAAGAATAGCTCATGTTTACTGACATTGGCTAATAGAAATATAAGAAATTTTAATTAATGTTTGTGGTCGAAATCATTACTTCTTGGATTATTTCCTGGAGAATAACATGTTTTTTGCATATTTTCTGGAGATTAACATGATTTTTGCATGGCAAGACTAGTTTTAGTTATTTGCCTAAAGGTGAATAATCCAGAGGTTTGGCCAAGTGGCTTTTAGATGGGAAGTAGAGAAACATTTTTTAAATCCTTTTTATCTTTTCTGATCCTAATATTAGTCTGTCAAAGAAAACAAACTTTGCCAATCCTTTTTCATTGCCCCTTGGAGGAATGAAACAATGTAAGCTTTGAATTTTGAATGAATTACCTCTATTTGCAAATCTGTTTTAGTACCACCAAAATATGCTTATTTTCTTTTTCTAATTATGTAATTTATAATATATTCATAACACCTTAGAAAATAAAGTTATTCTGGTAGCATATACTCTATTTTTAGCTATCACAATGACAAACTATGATCCTTAAAAAAATCATCATAATTAGTACTGAAGTTACTAAGTACTACAAAGGCATAAATTGAGTTCACATGGGCATATGAAAGCAGTACAGTATTGTGTTAGGTTGTAGAGACTAGGTTGCATTCAACAGGTTATGGTTATATTCAGTTTAAATAGAGGACCGGACAAATGCGATTCACAATGACAGTTCTTATTGTACGTGAATGTTTATTCATGTCCTGATTTTAAATTATAACGTTCTCGGTGGAACTCTTGAAGAACTTTAAAAAACCTGGGTTAAGATTATAACTAATGCAAACTAAATGCATTTGTTGCTGTTAACAAACCAAGAATAAAAAGATGCTTTTTGCATTCTTTTCTAAAAATATATTTTTTATATTGATTTTCTTTGAGCTGCATTTCAAATACTAAAAAAAAGCAGGAAGCAAAGATGAAGCACAAGAAAATTTCATATTAGTGAATTTCTTTTAAGTTGAGAATATGCCAGTTATTCAGTATTATAATGAAATATAGTCAGGTTCCTGAGATTCTATTTTTAATATTTTAAAAAGCTGCCATAATATTTTGTTTCTATATGAGATATTGTGGTAAATGTGATCATCATAAATAAATGGCATTTTTGAGTAGCCAGAAATCAGTTTTTAATTGGTATTTTGTGGGTTTTATAAAACCTTGTCTCATATTACATTTTCCTTGGGTAACATTTGGACTGTGGGTGTGATGGTACCCAAAAAACAAGCCTTTCCAAACAAAGTGCTTTATTTTACGAGTGCATAAAAAATATATCTCTGTTATTATTCATAGATTGATCAGAACACCTTACAGTTTATATTTCATTTTACTCATTGTATGCTTATTTTGAATAAAACCATAGGTGATTTTAAATGTGACTTAATCCCCCTAATTTTTTATTTTATTTTTTTATTTGAGGGCAGTGTCACTGGCCCTCATATGTGGGATCTGAACCGGGGCTGCTGGCTTCCTAAGCCAGCGCTTAACCACCGCACCACTCGGCCAGCCCCAATCCCCCCTCATTTTTAAAGAAAAAGTATCAGGTTTACTTCATGTGCTTAAGTAAATTCCGTTAGAGGTAGTATTTCTGTTGTCTTTTTGTTCAGCCGTTGGAGTCCCCTTTGACCTTGGGCACTTACTCTATCGGGAGACTCGCTGGTTGGTGCATGATGTTCTGTGTCTTCTGGTAGCCTGCCTGTTGCCTGCCTCTGAGTTCGTCCCCCCCCTTCTGCTCACTTAGGCAGTATTTCTTCAGCCTCTTATCGTGGGGCTTTGATGCATCTGTTCTGAGGGTGGCCGTAGTAACTTTGGGTAGCAGCAGATGGCAAACCTTCAGGCTGCCACCGGCTATACTGGTGTTAAGTTGGAAAGTTAACGTTTGATGAAGAGTCAGTAGTGCATATGAAAGAGCTTTCACTGCTGAAATACCTTTTAATTAAAAAATTAGCATATTAAAACCTTTACAAATGTCTGGGCATTTAAAGAAATCTAAAATTGTTTTCTTGTAGAGAAATGAGTTATTTAGCAGCTTGGTTTTGTGTTGCTTGCTTTTCCTAGTGTTGCTGTTTCCCTCCTGTCCCTGCCCCAATTTGCCTGTAGTTACGACAGACAGATGAATCGGAATAGGGGATGCTCTTTAGGAGTTAAAGGTGTTTGGATAAACATTGAAAATATACTTTGAATTATGGTGTTTTGGATTTTAATAACTAGAAAGAAATGTGGGTCATGAGCACTACATACAATCCTGAAGGTTCATCTTTTTCCTACCTTTGAAGATATTTCTTAGGTCATATAGAAGCCTGAAGAGCTCATCCTGCCTCAAAGAGATACATGTGTCTCCTTGTTCGGAGTTGGGTGGTGATTTTTTGACTGCCATCCATCCACAAAGTACTACCCTCTTTGGGTTGTTTGTTCACTTCACGATAATGTGCCATGTTGAAAGTTCTAGCATAAATAAGACTGGTAACACTCCAAAGGATTTTTTTCTTTCTGTTTCCCTCAAATCCTAGGAGTACCTTTTATACTTTACTGAAAATAGATCCTTGGGAGGAGTAAATGAAAATATCTTTGAGATTAGAGGTTAAAAGGACCCATGTCGAACTTTCCTCTTTATACTTCAGTTCTCATCAGTGAAAGCTTTGTGCGCCTGTGACCACCAAGAGCAGGTTGGTCTCATGGCATCACATGAGACAAGTGTCTACACAGTCTGTTCACGCCAACGCTTGTGACGCTGCAGCTTCTGACAGCTGAGCGCCGGAGGCTCATCTCCTGCATTTGGCGTTGTTGGGCAGTGGTACAGGGAACACCTCTAGGCTTCTGATGCCAAAGAAAGGGACCGTTATACCCCAGTGGGGAGAATTGTTGGTATTAAAGGTTACCTGAATTTTTTATTTTTTTTTGAGGGCAGTGTCACTGGCCCTCATATGTGGGATCCGAACCGGGGCCACTGGCTTCCCAAGCCAGCGCTTAACCACCGCAACACTCAGCCGGCCTGATCCCATTCTTTTCTGGTGTGTTATTTATGTGTGAATTCCCAGTAGTGTAACTTGCACAATTGGAAGTCCATTCAGATCATATGTAAATATGAATAGTACTGTGACACCCGTAAGGGAAAGGCTGTGTTTGTCAAAGATAAGTAACTCCCTCTGTAGAGTTTTCTTAAATATTTTTCTCACTTTTATTAGTTGTTCTGGAATCCTGTGAAGTAACAGGCACCAAAGTAGAGACAGATCCTCTTGAATTACCCAGGTAATCTTTCTTTTTATAGGAGTTGGAGCTGAAGTTATTTTTAGAGACTTACAGACTTTGAATGTCAACACTTAAATATCTAAAAAGATTCAAGAATGGGTGGCACTTAATCTTCAGTGAGGGGAGTTTTCTCTCTGTGCTTCTTCACCACAATCATAGTGTCTTTATAGTAGCACCTCTCTCTTTTCTCCAAATTTATTTTCCATATGCTTAAAAAAATAACCATCATTTGATGCTTTTGGTATACTCCCCCACTCAACCTGGCTTTCCAACGGTGGAACCTAGTTAAATATTAGGCCTTCCTTATTCTAGTTACAAAAAGACCCAGGCCTATAGTCAGTTGGAGCTTTTCCTACTGCTGTTATGAAAGAAGAGTGGAGAAGTCTCATTGTGCTGTGGAACTGAACAAACGGGGCTAATCCTAACAGGATAAGTTGTCTGCTTTTTTTTCCCAGTGAGGAGCAGTCATTCTGTATATTATTACTACGGGCAAAGACAGAGTAATCTCTTCTGTTAGACCATATGTTAATGTAGTGCTGATAAGCAAGCATGAAAAATGAAAGGGAGAAATGCATTAATTGTATTCTCTCAATAAGGTATGCTATCCAAGATAATTATTTCATGACAGTTTTAGTTATAGTACCTGTTTTATTATGAAATAAAAGATGGTTTTAGGAGCCTTTTATTGGAAAGACAATTGTATCAAATTAGTACCAAATTAGATTTTTGTCTTTATAAAGGTGAGCAAACCCATGAGCAGTTTTTAAATTGATGTGTTCCAATCCACAAATGAAAAAATTCTGTGTGAGGGTTAAAGAAGCTATTATTTTGTCCTTTATGCTGAGAGCTTCATTACAGATTGGCCTACTGTTCGCATTACAACAATGTTTGGCTCCTTATGATCTTTGTGCATGCAACTATAATATTAATACAGCACTATAGCACTGTTCATTAAGAAACGACTTTAAATGAGGTTGAAGCGTGTAAATTTGGAAAGATACAGATGTTAAATGCAGTCGTTTCTCTTCGTACACAGCCGTATGGCTAATAATTTCCAAGTGGCTTAAGCTCTTGTTAGCAGGAGTGCTGGTGTGTTAAGAATGGCTCTATAAATAACTTGAAGAACTGAAGTTGAAGGTGCTTCTTTTAAAGACTATTGTTAACTAAACATTATTGCCAAACAGATGGAAAGCATTCAGCAGCCTGATGTTTTTTAGGTCTAATTATATTATCACCAGCCCTGTACGGCTCAGTTGAAGAGGTGTATCCAGAGGCCAATTTATAATCATTTAGCCAACACCTGTTTGGAAGGAATTGACAGTCAAAGGGCACATTTTAAAAAAATCACATATGTTCTTGTGTTTATTGCCTCAATGTGAACGTTGTCTAGTTGCAAACAAACTTGGTAGGAGAAGGAAGTAAGTGTAAACAAAGCAGCACTTCCCAGCCATGTTTATTGATCTTAATTTGGCCTTTTTATCTGATCCACTTAGTGCTTCGTGGTTAAGTGAGGCCAGCAAAGAGGCATCACTTCTGATTTATGCACGTGTATTCTGTTCAGTCAATTCAGAGGCTTCTGGTAGGAATGAGAAGTTCCCTCCTTCGTACAGATTCCACACCTTTTACCTAGTGAAACGTTTTCTGTTCCATATAGACATAGCTTATTTAAATAGGATTGGCACTCTGGTGAGTGGCTTAAAACAGTCACAGCTTCATATAAACACAAATGAGATTTAAGGCACCCTAAATGTCTTCCCAGACTCAATGTTCATTGAGTCCTTTTTTTGCAGAGAGAAGGCCCTGGTGCCTCCTTTTGCTCTCATGATGTGTTAATTTAACTGTCAGGGTTCAAGTTCTTTAAATGTGTTTCCATGCCATGGAGGTTCAAGATTGGTGGTGAATGTAGCTCAAAGGGAAATTATGGAGAGACTAGATCTACCCTATCTGAAAACAGTTTGAACCCGATGATCCTACCAACTCTTTTTTTTTTTTCAGTTGTTTTATTAAAAGTGAATGATTTAATTTTTAAAAAGTTATTTTTTTTTTTAGTTACAACTGACATTCAGTATTATTTTATATTAGTTTCAGGTGTATAGCATAGTGGTTAGACATTTATATAATTTATGCAGTGATCCCTCTGACTAGCCTAGTACTCAACCTGGCACTATACAATATTATTGACTGTGTTTTTTATGCTGTACTTTATATCCCCATGACTGTTTTAAACTATCAATTAGTATTTCTTAATCCCTTCACCTATTTCACCCAGCTCCCCAACCCCACTCCCCTCTGGAAACCAACAGTTTGTTCTCTGTATCTATGAGTCTGTTTCTGTTTTGTTTGTTCATTTCTTTTATTCTTTAGATTTCACATATAAATGAGATCATATGGTATTTGTCCTTCTCAGTCTGACTTATTTCACTTAGCATAATACGTTCTAGGTCCATCTGTGTTGTCACAAATGGTAAGATTTCATTCTTCTTTATGGCTGAGTAATACTCCATTGTATATGTGTACCACATTTTTACCCAATCATCTATTGCTGGACCCTTGGGTTGCTTCCATATCTTGGCTATTGTAAATAGGACTGTAGTTAACACAGCTGTATATATACCTTTTGGAATTAGTGTTTTAGATTTCTTCGGATAAATACCCAGAAATGGAATTGCTGGATCATATGGGAGTTCTATTTTTTTTTTTTAATTTTATTGGGGAATTGGAAGGGGAACAGCATTGGGGAATTGAGGAAGGGGAACAGACAAATTGCTGTCCTTTTGTTCTACAGTCTAGTTGTGGAGGACGTTGCTTTACTGGCCCATGTTGGTATCATCATTGCTTTCTTCCCGGGTGAGGCAGATCGGTCACCGGCCTCTGGATGGTCGCTCACTGTGGCTATTGGCAGCTCATACTGGCTGCCGGCCGCTCACACTGGCTGCTGGCCACTCACTGTAGCCTACAGCAGCCCACTGCTGCAGAGGCTGCAGCCTACACCGTCGCCGGGGCTCGCAGCAGCCCAGCTCCAGGTGGAGCTGTTGTTAGCTATAGAGGGCAGTGTCACTGGCCCTCATAAGTGGGATCCAAATCGGGGCCGCTGGCGTCCCAAACCAGCTCTTAACCAATGTGCCACTTGGCTGGCCTGGTAGTTCTATTTTTAATTTTTTGAGGAACCTTCAAACTGTTTTCCATAGTGGCTGCACCAATTTAATCCTACTAACAGTGCATGAGGATTCCCTTTTCTCCACATCTTCGCCAACACTTGATGTTTGTTAATTTACTGGTAATAGCCATCCTACCTATTCAGGTCCTCTGCCTATTTTTTTTTTATTTTAGAGGGCAGTGTCACTGGCCCTCATATATGGGATCCAAACCGAGGCCACTGGCATCCCAAGCCAGCTCTTAACCACTGCACCACTCAGCTGGCCCTCTGCCTGTTTTTTAATTGGATTTTTTTTTTTTTTTTGGTGTTGAGTTGTATGAGTTCTTTATAAATTTTGGATATTAACCCCTTATCAGATGTATCACTGGCGAATATCTTCACCCATTCAGTAGGCTGTCTTTTCATTTTGTTGGTGGTTTCCTTTATTGTGCAAAAACTTTTTATTTTGATGTAGTCCCATTTGTTTATTTTTTTCTTTTGTTTCCCTTGCCCAAGGAGATAGATCAGGAAAAGTATTACTAAGAGCAATGTCAGAGTTTTCTTCTAGGAGTTTTAAGGTTTTGGGTCTTACATCTAAGTCTCCAATCCATTTTGAGTTGATTCTTGTATATGGTGTACCAACTCTTTCATTTTAGTATTTTTCCTTTTTGTGATATATTTCTCCTTTGAAATATTTATGTGTGTCACCTCCATTTTCTTATCACCCATTATTAACTCAGAGGAGTCTGACTTCTGTCCCAACCAATTCATTGCCTAATGTGGTATTGAAAGTTACCAGTGGCTACCTAACTGCCTAAGGCGGTAATCCTATCTCATTCTTTGTCTTTCATAGGTTTTCTTTGGTGTTTGGCATAGATGATCACTTTCATCTTAAGCATTCTTTTCCCCTGACATCTTTGTACTTTTTCCACTGCAGTTTTGTTTGTTGTCTTATATACCTTCAGTATTCCAACTATGTATAATTTTCAAAATTCAGCTATAAATAGTATAGCTTTGCAGTTAAAGAGGCAGAACCGCGTAGTCAGACTGTTTGGGTTTAAATTTCACCTATACCACTTCATAGCTTTGTGAGCATGGTCAAGTTAACAGTTTTGTGTTTGCTTCCTCACCTGTAAAATTGGTTAATAAAAGTATAACTACCTCATTGAATTGTTGGGAACATTACATGATTTAATTCTTTAAAACCCAGCACAGTGCCTGGTATACAGTAAGCTTTCAGTTACAGTCTCATGTCTTAAGCTCTTTTCTTTGTGGAGACTGCTCAAATATAAATCTCTAATTTCGACTTAATTTTTAAGCTCCATTCCCATATTACCATCTACTTTCCAAACTTTTATACCTGAATTCATTCACTTACTTTTATTGAACATTTATTGTGGGAGACATGTGTTGGAATATAGTTTTGCCATGTACAGTTTTCTGTTGCTGTCATAACAAGTTACCACAAACTTGGCAGCTTAAAATAACTAAATTTGTTATGTCACAGTTCTTTGGATTGGAGGTCTGGCCTGGGTCACACTGGGCTAAAATCAGGATGCTGGCAGTGCTGCGTTCCTTACTGGAGGCCCTGGGAAAAATCCAATTTCAGGCCCATTCAGGTTGCTGGCTGAGTTCTTCTTTTTTTCTTTTCGTGGTTGTAGGACTGAACTCTCTTCCTTGCCTGGCTTTCAGTGAATGGCTGGTCTTGGCTCCTAGGAGTGGCCTGTTCCTTCTGTGGCAGCCTCATGCTTGCTGTGAGCTCCTAGCTGCTTCTCACTAGTGCTTACCTGTCGGTCTCTATATCAGAGCCAGCAACCACGCATCCCTCTCATCTCTTGGATTTCCTCTTCTGTTGTGTCATTTCTGTACTTTTCCACTCCTGGCCAGAGACAGTTCTGTACTTTTAAAGGTTCATGTGATTTGATTGAGCCCACTCCAATAATCCAGGATAATCTGTTTACGGTCTGTACCTTAATTACATCTGCAAAGTCCTTTTCGTCAGTAACATGACATATTCACAGGTTCTGGGGATTAAGGTATGAACGTCTTTGGCGATCATTATTCCGCTTACAACATATAACCAAATTGAAGGGTTAGAAATGCTATAATAGAAGTTGGTACTGTAAACCGTGGGAGAACAAAGGAAGAAAAGAATCATTGTTACTGAGAGATAGACATTTGAGCTGAATATGGAAAGGTGAGTCCTTGTTTGGTAAGTGGCTGGGGGACATTTCAGGGAGATGCAGTAATAATAGTGGTAGCAATAATAATAACCTCCTATACCAAGCACATTTACAGGATTATCTCACTGAAATTCTCACATATGGTAGGCACCATTATTATCTACCATTATATCTTCTACAGATGAAGCTATAATGTCTTCAAAGTTAGAGCAGAAATGGTAAAATGATCTCATTGGGTAGTTGAAAGAATTAGCATTGATTACATGTGGCTAAAGCTTGATACATAGGCAACGCTTAAAGCATGGTAGGTGAGAGAGTAGAGGGTAGATAAGTGAAATACTAAGGAGGTAGAATTGACTAGACTTGGTCACTGCTCATGAAGGTATGGGACAAGAAATCGTAGTGACTCAGGGAGCTTTTTGGTTTCGAGGTGGGGGGTGGTGGTTCCATGGATGGTAGTGTTATTCAGTACTGTAGGAGGGGAAACAGGATTTTGGTCTGTTTTTAGTAGGGACAGGTCTTTGGGAAGAGGAAGGGATGAGTTCAGGAGATATCTATGGGAATATTCAATTGAAATTAAATGGAGACCTGCACAGTATGTTAGATACTTAGAAGAGAGGTCAAAGATGACATTGTCGCTATTACTTCACATTCACCATGTCTAAAATGGAAATTACCATCTTCTTCTCATGCTGACTCCCTATCTTAACTCCCATTTCTTCTCACCATTCTTTATTTTCCTGAGCTTGACATCTTTTTTTCTTCCTTGACTTCCTGCTCTCTGGAGTTGGAGGAAAAAGGCCTGCTTACAGTGTGTGCATATTTCTGTGGCCCGTTTCAGATGGTGGCTGCTTTTGTGCTATGTGGCAGAGTTTGAGCTGCTGCAACAGAGACTGCATGGGCCTGCAAAGCCTAAAATATTTACTATCTGGATATTTACAGAAAATGTTTGCCAACCTCTGATATAATAGTGTCTGCAAAGTAATGGAATATTAATATGGTAGGATAATTTCCCACCTCTGTTTACTCCAATCCATCGAGATGGGTAAGGGTAGAGGGTAGTTTGAACGGGCAGTGTGTGAGGTCATGAGATCATTTTTTTGGACTTAGGCCTTTTCTCTGAATGAGCGAAGCGACATGATATATTGGGTTGTTGGAAAAGTCATGATGTATTTTTTGTTTTTCGTTGCAAAAATGCGTCATGACTTTTCCGACAACCCAATACTTCCATTTTCAAAAGAAAACCCTGGCTGCTATTTTGAGAGTAGACGATAGAGCAGCAAAGATAGAAGCAGAGATCTGTTGGGAGGCCATTGTAATCCAGGTGAGTCTTTGTATGGATCAGGGTCATAGTTGTGGAAATGGTGAGGCGAGTTCAGGTTCTGGATACACGTTCAGAAAGAGCTGACAGGATTTGCTGATGGAAAAAGAGGAATTAAGGATGAGTCCAGGATGGAGAAGTAGTACAAAAAGAATGCCTTAGGCTGGAGCCTGAGTTATTGAGATCATGTTATAGCCAGTTGCTACACAAGGGGTTTTAGGAAGAAAATTGAGACTTGAACATTTCCTGTAAAATTTCTTTTTACTTCTTAACCATAAATGTTTCATGAGGAAAAATTCTTTGTCTCAATAATTTTTCCTTTACTTTTAAGAAATATATTTTAAAATAAATCTATGAAATATAGTCATGTTTCTAAAATATGGCATTTTTAGAAAAGAAAACCATAATAAAGCCCACTTTAGATGAGATTATTTTTTAATCCTGTGATTTGGTAGCTTAAAAAAACATCTATTGAGAAATAAACAATCTTGGCAGAGTTAATTCCAACACTTCTCCCCAAACCATAGAAGTATAGTTTTAATAAGTTATGAGTTAATGTTTCATTGTATTATGAATAAATTATTACTCATATCTTTTATATAGGTTTTACTTGTAATGGACACAAGGACAGAACAGACATTCATTTTAAAAGTAAGTAGAATTTGTATGTTTAATGAATTTAGAAATGTATTTTCAAATTTAGCTTCTGAAAGAAAAATTATTTAATATTTTTTTCTTGGGTGTTTGAATGTTCATTTATGTTTGGGGTGATCTGTATTTATTTTATTTTTTGTCCTTCCATCACAGTTGATAAATATTCTGTAGCATATGTTTAAAAAGCATTTTAGATAAGAGAATATGGAGGAAAAATATGGATAAGTTGAAGACTCATTTCATGCTGTTTAAATGTATAGTGTGTAGTTTAAATACCTCTCCAATACATTTTGTATAATTTGTGAAGACCACATACAGTCTCACCTTTGATTATGATTACAGTTCTTAAGTGCTGAAATTTTCCTTAAAGTCTTTGTTACAGGTATTTAGGAAATGTTATCAACATCTCTGGTTCTCTTTTTGGTCTAAATTCCATTTGATTTTCCATGTAACTCAATTTGTAATTAAATGAAAAAAGAAAGAAAAATCCTTCAATTTTAAAATTTTGAAATGGATTGTGACAGTACATATTCTAAAAGTATCCCAAATTTAAACATTGCCACAGCATCTAGAATTAATCAATTTCACATTAATTTAATATTTCTTTTTCTGATACTTTTGCCTTTACTTATCAGCATGGCAGTACATTGCGTTGACATATATGGAAACAAATTTCTTTTTATGAGTGTACTTTATCATTGACATTTTCCTAGAGTTTTAAACCAAGGTATGACATCAGAAACTACCCACACCTGTTCCTTTGGGGAAAACTTAAAATAATCTATGTATTTTTTGGGAATAGAATTGTAAAATTACCTGTTTAATGTAGGAATACCTGCCCAGGAATTTGAATTGATCTTACAGTGTCCACTGCTTTCAAGATATACACAAGTAAAATAAAACGGAAGAAAAGGTCATAGAGAAATAACTGTGTGTCATCCTGATGACTTCGTTTGAGAGCATCTCTAATAAAAACACTGACCCACGTAATTGATTTTAATGGCAGCTTTGTGGCATCTTCCGTTCTCTGGACTCACGCCAGATGCCATCAGTGGAGCCTCCAGGGACTGACGGGCATAGAGCAGCAGATGAGGGGATTCTCTGAAGCCCAGAGTAACTCGGATAGATTAGTTTGGTTGATAAACACAGAGCACAGCAGGCTCCAAAGGCAACTGAGGGTACAACTGACCTTTTTGTTCTCTGTCAGGGTCTGAGGAAGAGCAGTGAATACAGCGGGAACAGAAAGACCATCATCCCCCGCTGTGTGCCCAACATGGTGTGTCTGCACAAGTACATCGTTTCTGAGGAGTCGGTGTTTCTCGTGCTGCAGCACGTAGAAGGTTGGTTTGTACTCTCAATTGTTTATGGAACGAGGAATGTCACCTACTTAGCTTTGTAATTTCTAGAATGTTCTTCTTCTGTCATTACATGAGCGGATAAAACATAATGAAACATGTAAGAAACTGTTTCCTTAGTTCTCTGCTTTCCTTCCTTACTTGACTTGGAGGGGAAAATCAGAACCCAGGTGAGCAGCAGGTTTCATCAGAACTACAACATTCTTAGATATACTTAACTATTATACTTACTGTCTCCTAGAAGTGATCTGACAGGATGAGAACTTTTCAGGCAAGAGGGTGCTACGAGAGCCAGGCTTTATTTTAGAGATTTTATTTTGTTCTCTTGTTTTCTGCTGAAAGGATACATTAATGTTAGATGCCCAAAATAAAAAGCATCCCCTGAAGAATTAATTAATTACCTCCTTTTTTAGAAGGCACGGGTATTTGCTTGACATTTGACATGACCTAGTTATTCTAATCTGGGGCTTTTACGAATACAGCCTTTGGCATCACAGATGGGTATAAAGCATGGTACTCTGCCTTCAAACTATTTATGAAATTTCAGCTTTTAGTAGAGGGAACAGGTGGCAACAAAAATATTATGTTTTGATTTGTTTTTGCCCTTTAACGCCTGAATTTAAACAATAGCTTTTTATTTAGAATGACTGAATACAGCATGTAAATATAAATCCACATAATAAATATTAACTTTTGGCTTTTAAGAGGTGTTCTCAAAATAGTGAAAAAAATTAAATTATTTTCCAAATTTCATGAAGGTGTTATTAATTTTACATTACTGAGAATAAAGAACTATTGTGCTTTACTAATAGGCATAACATTTGACTTGAATGCGTTTTCCCAAGAAAATGAGTTATTGCTTTGCAGAATGAGGTCTCCTGATAACTAATGCAAGATTTTTGATGGGGGCAAAAAACTATTAATATTGTTTATTATGAAGTACAGTACAAGATTGCTACAGATGGAGGGAAGACCTCCATATGTGGTATTTAATAGGAAATTCAGAAGGGGCTCCATGGTCTCTCAGGTATTAAGAGAGTTAATTGCGTGTGTGAATTGGATAACTAATTCACCTTTGTTCAGACATTATAGGCAGCTTTTATCTGAGGATACCAGTGCATTGCAGACATGATTGAATTAGAGGTCATGTCATCTGATAGTGGAATACAGCCACCTCTGGTGTGGAACAAAAATAACTTGCATAGTAATAATCCATAATAATTTAGAACAAGGTCAGTAGGATGAATATAATTATAGTCAATATTCTATTACCCAGGGTGGATTATTCATGTTGGAGATTATCTGGGGCAAATTTTCAATCCTAGTTTACCTGTGCTGTTTGCAACTTTCTCTTCCTGTTCTCTGCCTTCTCCAAATCATACTTCAATTTTTCTTCTGCCATCTTCTCACCTTTTCTTATACTCTCTAAGGCTATTTCAACTGAACTTTACTTCAGTACTATAGAAAATCTTCAGAATCTGTCTTAAAGACATAGACATAGTGTTTTCAAATTTGACACTGTTTTTGATTATCTCTACCAAGTCTCTTTTCCTTTATTGTTGACCATGCCTGACTTTGAATGGTCACATGACCATGAATTTGTCCTGGATTATTTAAACTTTGGCTGCGGGACCCCTTTTGATTGTGCATTTCTGCTGTCTATTGTATAATTTTAAAAAGATTTTATAATACAAAGATATTAAGTTATAGTATAAATAGGGACTCTGGATTAATTTATATTTAACAAATTTATTGAGTATGTATTATATACTAGGCTGTCTTTTAGGTAAACAAGACAGAAAAAGAGCCTGACCATTTGAAACTTACATTCTGGTTGTGTAGTCAAAGAGAAAAATCAAAAACAGGGGAACGTTAGATAATAATAGGAACTATACTGATCTTTCACACAGAAAGAGCTGATAGGTAATGAACAAGTAGGGGACTACTTTAGATTAGGTAGTCAAATAAGTCCCCTCTAAGAAGGTACATTTTAAAGGAGTTCTGAATGATAAAAGAAGTAACCATTTAGATGTAAGAGTGAAGCCCATTTTAGATACTAGGATTAGCATAAGAAATTGAAGGCAAAAACACTTGGAATGTTTGAGAAATAAGAAAGGAGACCATTTGGTTGGAGTGTAGTCAGTGAGGGCAATAGTAGAATATGTGACTTTTGGGGATGCAGACAGGAGCCTTCTATGGCAGGGTAAGGACTTTGGCTTTTTTTTCTAGTGCATTGGGAAACCATTGGACATTTGAAACAGTGACAAGGTCTGATATACATATAAAAAGATCACTGGTTGTTGTAGAGAGACAAGAATAGGAACAGTGAGAAGGCTAATAAAGTAGTCTAGGCAAGAGATGATGATGGCATGGTCTTCTGGGGTGCTAGCAGAGATGCTTTGAGGATGGAGTCCATGGGACCTGTGATGGAATCGAGGTTTGAGAGAGAAGACTCTCGGGTAATTTCTTGGAACTAGATGATGGACAGTGTGTTATCTTTAACATGTTAGTAGTACTTTCTTTGTTATCTTTGTGAATTAGGAAGTTGTGCATATATCATAAAAAGATCGCTTTCATATGTGGAATAAACTATTACCATAATAAAAAGGTAAATGTTGAACAGTTGTTTTTTCCATAATATAAATGCTTGAATATTTATGATTTGTGGTTTTAGCTTTCCTCTGCTTACAAAACTATTCATGATTGCATAAGTCTCTTGGTCTCATTTTCTTTCCATTTTTAGTTCATTCAGTCAGAAATGAATTGAGTGCTTACTGGAAGACAGGCTTAGTTCTAATATGGCTGTGAACAAAATAGACCAAGACTCCCCTCATGTGGAGCTTACGTTATTATTTTTTCTTTAAATTGTATTCTTTGTTTTGTTTTGTTTTTTAAGGAGGGCGCAGCTCACAGTGGCCCATGTGGGGATCAAACCGGCAACCTTGGTGTTGTTAGCACCACACTCTAACCAACTGAGCTAACCAGTCACCTCGGAGCTTACATTATTGAGGCAGAACAAACAATAAATAAATACATAAGTAAATATATGTCAGATGGAGATAAAGGGAGGGAGAAGGAAATAACAGAAGAGTGAGGTAAAGGCTGCTGTTTTATATAGAGTGGTCACCTTATTAAGAAGAGACGTTTGGCCGGTGATTTGAAGGAAGAGAGGGAGCAGTGTGGATATGTGAGGGAAGAATGTCTTGGCAAGAGAAAACAAGTGCATAGGTCTGGAGGCAAGAGTGTACTTGGTGTACAAGAAACAGCAGTCAGTGTGGCAGGAGCAGATGGGACGAGTGGCATCTAGAACTAGCTTCGAGAGATGGGGAGGCAGGTGGGCGGATCTTGTGTGGTCTTGTAGGCCACTTTAAGAACTTGATTTTTAGTCCAAATAGGTAGGAAGTCATTGGGGGACATTGAGCAGAGGAGTGACAAGGTAGGAATTACCCTGGCTGCTTTGTGGAAAAGAGAATAGGGGGGCAAAGGCAAAAGCGGGAGACCAGTTTGGAAGGTGTTGCCATCCAGGTGAAAATAGCGGGGGCGGAGGCTTGGACAAAGTGCTAGTGCTGGAGGTGGTGAGAAATGGTTATTAGGCCCTGAATGTATTTTGAAGGTAGAACTGGCATGCTTCTCCCCTGACTCCAAGGTTTTGGCTCAAATAACTGAGCTTCTGTTTACTAATATCCGGGGAAAGCTGTGGGAGGGAGGAATCAGGGATTCAGTTTTGGACTTGTGAGTTTGAGATGCTTGGTGTTGTGTACGTAGCAGTTGGATATACTAGACAAGATTTTAGGAGAGAGCTTTAAAATGTTCATTGTTTCTGTTAATGAATCTCTCATTTTAACTCAGAGGAACAAAAGGTGGGAAATTAATTGTATTCAGTCAAAGCCATGAGTATTATTAAAACCTTTTAAGCTCTTAAGATTAGGGATTTTTGTCATACCCATCATAGGTATCCCAGCATTTAGCACAATGCTTAGTGTATACAACATGCTCAGTGTACAAAAAAAAAAAAATTGTTGAATACCAAGTTAGAGAGAAGATGAATAACTAGGTTAGAAGAAAATGATTGCAAAAGTCTCCGAGTGTGGACACACCAAATAGATGGGGGATGAGAAAGAATTTCTCCCGAAGTTATTTGTGCACCTAAGGGGTGAAATGATTCTCACTTTATTAACTAGTTAAAAAAATTTTTAAACTAATATATAAAGAAATAAATCTGAACTATGTAGACGTATATAAATTAGAATTAAAATCTCCCCTCCTTATTCACATTAGTGCCCAATTTCATTCTCTAGAAATAGGGGGAAATTTTTCCTATGTATATACACGTATACTTCCTACCTGTCTGCTTTAAAAAAAAAAATATATATATATATATATATATATATATATATATATATATATATATATAAAATAAATGGGTCTTACATATTGTTCTATAGAAGCTTTCCCGCCTCATCTTGACAATGTACCTTGGACAGCTTTCCTTTTCAGTCTATGTACTCGTAGGTCTGCACTAAGGAAGGTGGTATAGTGTGGACCCTGGAGTCAGAGTATGTTAGCCGCAAGGCTGGCTCAGCATTTACTAGTTGTGTGACCTTGCAAGTTACTTCACCTTTTTGTGCCTCCATTTCCTTATCTGTAAAATAGGGGTGGTACTAATGACCTACTTCCTAGGATTGGTGTGAGGATTAAATAGTTAGTACATGGTAAACACTATGGGGAATTGGGGAAGGGGGAGAGCCAAGTTGTTTCTGAGTCAAAAGATGATTTTGATCATTGTTCCAGCAGTATTGTATCATACATATTCATTTGAAGTCCTAATTCTGGTGAAGTAAATTTAACAAATTTTCTTTGCAATCTTGCAGAAAAACCAATGATTAAAATCTGATGAAGAGACAAAGAGAATATTTTATTAAACCTTATGAATTGCTATTTTCATAACCTAAAGTAGCTAATATCTATAATTTTGTATGCTTCAGTGGGACTTAGAAAGGTGACATTTATATTCTTGAAGTGTTAACAATTGTAAATACGTTAGGTGTTTTCTGTTTATATTTTGTGGTTTAGTGATAACAGGATTTTTTTTTTTTTTTTTTAGGTTAATGTTTTTAATATTACAATTACAAACTTGACATTTGTGTAAGTTTGTCTGTTAGGCCTGATCTTTACTCTTTAGAAAGTAAAACCCACTCAGCTTTTGTGGGTGAGAAACTTCAATAGGAATAATGTGTTCTTGTAAGTTATGTGATTTTCATGGGTTTTCAAATTTAAAAAAAAGTATGTGATAGGACCAAAATTTTTGTTTCTATAGCTCCATATTAAGCATTAAATCTAACGGGGCACCGAACAAAGAATGGAGAAGAACTAAAACAGTTTATTTTTCACTTGAACATGCAATGTTTTTATATTTCAGTTTGGGTACTTGTTTATGCTAAGAACAAAGTCTATAAAGAAAGTGCCAGAAAACACATTTAGCATTTTTTTTCACGTCCCCCCGACTTTAAAAAATGTTCAGTTACAATTTCTATTCAGCATTACTTTATATTAATTTCAGGTGCACACATTTAGAAATTTTACCTAATAATGAAAAGAATGGCATTAAATATGTTGCCATATTTATTAATCAAAGTGGTAAACTTGCTAATATCTCGTATAAGCAAGTTGCCATGAAGATGGCACCAAGACACGTTGCTTATAGGAATAGATTCTGGGACAGCTTTTCTGTCAAGTTATTTAATAATGCATATCAGAAGTCCTAAAAGTATCCATGCTTCTTGATTTAGTACTTTGATTTCTGGGATTCTGTCCTATTGAAATAATCAGAGGTGTCAAATATTTGTATGCAAAAGTATGTGTTTATTTTAATTCTAATGTGAAAGACTGGAGCATCTTGTGTCCATCAATAGAGGAACATCTAAATGCACCATAGTGTCTATCACATAGATGTGCCGTATGGCTATTCAAGTTCATAGTCCCATGAACATTAGAAAATGTTTATGATATGATGTTAGTTTGCTTAAAGAGCATGTAGATAAATAAATGTACGGATTAATAGTCGTTATGGGTAATGTTATGGAATATATTCTGAATGTTTTTTGTTGTTTTTTTCTGTCTTTAAAAAATTTTACAGTAAAACCATATATTTGTATTAAAATAAGAAAGTATGACCAAAATAATGATATTTTTATCATTTATAGACCCTTTTTCTTGAAAGGTTTTAAACAACTTTGTAAAGGTGTCATCTTTTTATAACCCAATTTAATACGTATTTATTTAATACCTGTTATTTTACATGCTAGACAGAATTCTCTCCCTGTACTTAGGAAGACCCTGCAGTGTGGTAAAGGAGATAATAAAAGCGTAAAACTAATGTTAATATGAAATAGATGTTGTAAATGTCCTAAGAGGGACAAAATGATGTAGAGGATTCATAAAGATAGGAATTGTATCCAGCTAGGGGATATTAAAAAAAAAACAAAAAACGGTAGAAGAAAACAAATGCTGAAGGACAAGCAGGTGTTTGGGAAACTAATAGGAAAGAGACTTCTAAGTGGTAGATATAGTTTGATCAAAAGCCCTGCATGGGTTATATGTGGAGAAATCCAGTTCAGATGGATTATGAGGTGAGTTGAGGGAGAAGACCAGATCATGGGTTGATACTGTATTACTGAGGGGTTCAAATGCCTTTATGTAGCTGGTACATTTTTCAGTGAGTGGAGGGGATTTGGGTTCTTGAATAGAAAAATGACATTATAAGACCTGTGCTAGAATACAAGATTAATTGGGCAGCAGTTGGCATGGTAGAGTGATCCAGGAAGGACTTAATGTAGAGATCTGGTTGTAGCTATAATGTTACTCCAGGAAACAGAGTGATCAAAGGAATTAAAAGAAGACGAAGACTGTGAAAAACCTTGTGGGTAGATCCTATAGGACTTGGAAAGAACAAGGGAGAGAAAATCATCCAAATTTGGTCCAAAGCTTTTGTGCCAGAGTGCTTGGAATTCAGAAAGAGGAAGTGATTTGGGGAGAGAAAGAATTTAGGCACATTGCATTTTAGATTTCAGTAGCTCATCCAAGTGGAATTGGCCTAGGAATGAATGAAACTTTTTACTGTTTCTTGCCGACCACTGGCAGTAACATTATAGCTGTAGATACCATCTACGCTGTGATGGCGCATGTCACTCTGATGAATTATCCACCTGAGTTCACAGCACTGACTGAAGGCCTGTCATATCCTGTGTACTCTATAGGCAGTAGGTATACAGAGATGAAAGGACTTGGTTCTTTCAATAGTAGTCACCATCTAGGAGAATTGAAAACAACATGTGCCATTTTTTTTTGGATTGCATACAAGAGTCCCATCTTCAGGTTTAGGCATTATTGTTAATGTGCCACAACAAATGTATTTGTGATCAGAGGAGTGCGATTATTGTTGTCAAAAGGCTAAAAACGATGAAATGAATGCATAGCTTCTTTTGTGAGTGAGCTTCAAGGCCGTATATGACTCCTTAAACTTTAGATTGACTCTGGGAAAATATTAAACACTAAATATAATCTAGTGAGGACAGAAAGTTAGCTAAGAAAAAAGGAGAGGGTAAAGTTAAACGCCATAATATCCCATACTACTAATTATTATCAAAATGGGAGAAGACTATAAACTAGATCACTGGTAGAGGAGATGTATAATGTGGTATTAATATTATGACACCTACCCTTTATGAAGCAGGTACTCTGTACTCGGTAGGCATAGTATCGGGGCTGCTTTATGTGTTTATTGAGTTTCTCTAAATGAAATGAAATACAAAATAGGAAAAGATTTTTTGGATGCTTCCACTGACCTTTTTACATAATAATTGACCGTCAGTGATTATTTTCCTTGATTTAGTTACCCTTGCTTAGTATAGGATGTTTAATAACAACATTAAAAATGTGCTGCAAAAAGTGGTCTTCACCTTGGTTAATAGAGGGATTAATTTTCAACATATTATTCCCATTTGGGGAAGCTACAGTTAATCTTCACAAAGTATGCTTCTGCAATGAGTGTTTTTAAGGTTTCTGGATCAAATTTAACTATTCTGTCGTTTGCAATACTGTTTCTAGTCAGTAGAGCTTTGGTAGGTTTTAGATACTTAACGTATTTATTCATACTTATTTGTTTAAAGATTTTAATTAGCAAAAGAGGTTTAGTTTTTCATGATATAATAAAACAAAAGAAAATAATGTGAAATAACTTCCTAACAAATATATTGCTGGTAAAACATTGGATTATTTTGTGTTTGTTTCACTTCTGTGATTTCTATGAAATTGAATTTTTATGATTTTGGTTTTTATAGGTTTCTGATATATATCTGAATACAGAATCAGAATTACAATAGCTTGCCTTATTAATGGCAATTAAAGAAGTAATATTCTTTAATTGTATTACTTGGTCTCATACCACACATGATGTGTATGGGAAGGGGAGAAAATGGGAAAAACATTACTAATATGTCATTTATAATGGCACAATTATATACCAGATGCCAAATCTCCCCTCTAATCCTGGACTGGGTATTTTCAAAATGGAATAATATTACAGATTTTTTCCCCTGTGAAGTATACAATTTTAAGTAGTACTTACTTATGGATTTCCACTTAACCAATGGGCCATGCTTGAAAAAATTATTATATAAACAAATTAGAACGTAAATGTTTCTAAAGATAAATTATATTTAACTTTAAAGCAGAAATTCAGCTTTGATATTTCGTATTACTATGTGTTATAATTAATTTACCTTCAAAGGAAGCAATAGGTTGTCATTTCAAAAATAATTGATATTTGGAGAGATGCTTGAAACTACTCACCAGTCAGCAATAACAAGAAGACATTTTATTAAAATGCTTGTCTTATAGCAGACTTGATGTATTAATAGGTATCACTGACTGGCTTTTGATTATTAGAATAATTTTTATTTTTCTAATGGCTTCAGTAAGTAACCATTAATTTGGGGACCTTAATTTTTTTTTTTTTTTTTTTTTGGTTATACTTGTTCACAGGTGGCAAACTCTGGTCATATATCAGTAAATTTCTAAGAAGTCCTGAAGAAAGCTTTGACATTGAGGAAGTGAAAAAATCTACACTTACTAAAGTTCACCTACAGCAGCCAACTTCTAGTCCTCAGGACAGCAGCAGCTTTGAATCCAGAGGAAGTGATGGCGGAAGTTCGCTTAAAGTTCTGCCTTTGAAGACTAGCCTTACTCAAAGCTCTCAAGATGATAGCAACCAAGATGATGATGGCCAGGATAGCTCTCCAAAATGGCCTGATTCTGGCTCCAGCTCGGAAGAAGAATGTACGACTAGTTATTTAACATTATGCAATGAATATGGTCAAGAAAAGATTGAACCAGGGTCATTGAATGAGGAGCCTTTCGTGAAGACCGAAGGGAATGATGTTACCGCCAAAGCTATTGAAAGCATCCCAGCACACCCTGCTGCCGACAGTAACAGCCCCAGCGCACAGCTGTCAGCTCATGAGCTGAAGTTCTTCCCTGGAAACGATGACCTAGAAGCAGTTAGTCCTCCAAGAACATCCGACTCCCTCAGGAGATCTAAAAACAGCCCCATGGAATTCTTTAGGATAGACAGTAAGGATAGCACTAGTGAAATCCTAGGACTTGATTTTGGAGAGAAAATATATAGTCTCAAGTCAGAGCCTCTGAAACCATTTTTTACTCTCTCAGATGGAGACAGCCCTTCCAGAGGTTTTAATGTCTGTGAAAGCAAGGTTATTGCTCAGGACTCCATTAGCAGAGGCTCAGATGACTCTGTCCCAGTCATTTCCTTTAAGGATGCTGCTTTTGATGATGTCAGTGGTACCGATGAAGGAAGGCCTGATCTTCTTGTAAATCTGCCTGGTGAATTGGAGCCAACAAAAGATGGTGCAGCAATGGGACCCACTAAGTTTGCACAGTCTAATGTAGGCATAATAGAAAGTAAACTACTGGAGGCGCCCGATGTGTTATGCCTCAGGCTTAGTACTGAGCAGTGCCAAACTCTAGAAGAAAAAGGCTCAGAGACATTGGGTGATCCCTCTAGGCTTCAACCCCATACTATAACAGAGAAACACTACGTGCAGGGGGGTCTTGGGATGTTATTTGCAGCAGCTGTTGATCATAGTAGTTCAGGACACATGTCTTTATTACACAGCTCAGATCCTAACTTTCAAGGACTTGGAGCGGTTGAGACGGCAGTTACTGCAAACAATACAGATGAAAACTTCTTTCCTATTTCTGACCCACTCTCAGGTGCTAATGAATGTAATGCCAACACAGACGCTTTAAAAACTGAAGAAGTATTGCTCTTCACAGATCATGCTGATGATTTGGCTGAAGAGGAGCCGACTTTATTTCAGAGAGACTCTGTGACTAAGGGAGAGAGTGGGTTAGCACGAGAAGGAGACCAGGCAATACATCAGATTTTTGAGGACCTTGATAAAAAATTAGCACTAAACTCCAGGTTTTACATCCCAGAGGGCTGCATTCAAAGATGGGCAGCTGAAATGGTGGTAGCCCTTGAGGCTTTACACAGAGAGGGGATTGTGTGCCGCGATTTGAACCCAAACAACATCTTATTGAATGATAGAGGTCAGGAACTTTTGCAAATGCATTTCTTTTTATTCGCTGTTGCTTCCAATTAACTGAGTAGGCGTTTTATCTTGTAATTAGTATCTTCATTTCCTGTCTAGAGCTTCATTATCAGTGCGGCAAATTCACCCCCAGTAATAGCTTCTAGTACTTAATGATGCCATTATTCTTAATGATACTGTTTTTAGCTACAAAAGGAGTAATTACAGTTCACTTCTGCAGAAAATGGAAGAGAAAAATGTTTTGATTTCTCCTGTCGTTTTGTTTTTAGGACACATTCAGCTAACGTATTTCAGCAGGTGGAGTGAGGTTGAAGATTCCTGTGACAGCGATGCCATAGAGAGAATGTACTGTGCCCCAGGTTAGCGCTGTCTCCCACCGTGTTTCACTTGAAAAAGTAGTTCGGCAGTTTTTGTTTCTTTATAGAAGTTGTAGTTTTCACCAGCGGGTCACGTATATGTTGGATTCGGTTATCTCTTTAACCTTTCAAAGAAAATTGGGGGATAAAACCATTATATAGTTTTATAACATTCTGTGTGTATATGTATATGTGGGTATATGTATTTGTTATTGTCACTTGGGTTTGTACTTGTCACTTGGGTTTGTACTTGTAGAACGGGCAATGAATTCTGTCTTAGAAGTGTCTTAACTTCTCAGTGTTTAGAAAGACCTTAAAATACCCTGAACTTCTTTAAGTGAGTGCTTTTTATTAAAATGTGTGAGGTTAGTTGACTAAAAGGGCAATCAGTATTCCTAATAAAGATGGGTAAAATGCAGAATTAAAAAAAAAAACCCCAACAACAACAATGTTGTGACTTCAGTGATGAGCCAACCAGGCATTTTAGAGCAGATTTTAAAGGGTTTTTTTCTATATTTGAGTAATTTTAGGGAGCTTGTTCTTGTTTTAAACCAGCCTGCTTAGCCAAATATTTGACACAACAGGTTTCTTTTGCTCTTGCTGTATTGTCTTTGTTTTTATAAAAATTAGAGATTTATTTCTGGGGGTGCTAGATCCTTTGTTGGTAATTACAGGTCACTGACGCACATGGCTTGGATTTGAGTTATTTTCTGTGTCATCAGTTCAGATAGGGCTATGTTTGAACCCAAAGTTCGTTCACCTTTTGCCTGGCGTTCAGCCTCTTTGGATGCCGAAGTTTCTTCACTTGTCACCCCACCGGCTTTCAAAAGGGGCTCAGGCTGATTATATTGACATGATCTGCTTAGCTGTTGATTAATACAGTATTCAGTGCTTACTAGCTAACCAGTGTATTACTGATGCAAACATTGTTTCCCTGCATAATGGGAAATGATTATAATTAGGATTGAAAGAGCGATCTTGTTTTTAGTTACAACCTTCATTGTTAAGAATTATGTCTGTATTGGGGAATAGCAAAGTTTTTCAACCTGCAAAGGAAATATCCTAAACCTATTTCATGAAAACAGTGATTTGGATTTTCTTGTTGCTGTTATTCTCTTTTTTTCCCCCAAATTAGGGCTGTTCGTTTTTATGTCTTCCTAGGAGCAGCACAGCATGCCTACAGTTTTTTTTGTTTCTCTCAAATAGGCAATACATACTATGCTGTTTTATTGAAACTTTGTTAGTGTGATTTAGTTAACAGGATAACAACAAAATTTCACACTAAAATCACTTTATTCTTACCTAGTTCTTTTTTTTTAAAAGATCCCCTCATTTTCTAATTTGATAAGAAATAACATTTTATGTACCAATATACATAAACATATTGGTTAAGTATAATGAATTTGGAGGTTTTAGAATCAAAATTAAATCTGGGGAGTTATTTTAAGTGAAATTTTGTTAAATCCTGAAATCAAGTACAGTATAAACCATATTAAAACAAAATGGTTATGGGGCATTGTTTAATGTTTATAACAGACTCATTATTTCCTATTAATATTGTTACTTTCTTATTGAAAACTATCTGTAGGATTGTACTTTGTCATTCTTACAGATTATTTTTCTTCAGTTTAAAGTACAGTCACATTTACTTTAACATTATAGCATGTTGACGTCTTGAGAGTTTTAACATATGTGGGAAAAAACCATACTACATTCATCAATAGATACACACTTTCAGTTTTGTGTACTGAAATACGGAATTTAATACAGATCATTTCCAAGTTCTGATTTTTAAACCTCTTCCCAGCAATCACAGTTTTCCCCGTTTACCAGCAGGTGGCAGTCTACCATTAATGGATTGTTTTTTTTGCTGTCATCTGCCAGGTTGTCCTTCACCAACATTTGAAAAACGCTGTAGTCTGAAGAAGGGCTTTGTTTTAATTATTTGCAGAAAAGAATTATACTTTCAAGCTTTGTGAGTTGCAAAAGTGTTCTAGTATTATGGCATGCATTGAACAATGTGGAAAATCCCTTCATTCTATGGGCCTATTAATTTGTTTTATCAACAGGATAAAATAAAACCAGTAATGGCCTTAACTGAAAAGTAATGCTAGTGTTCTAATTTAGAGGATCTTAAACCAAGAGAGCACAGAACTCAGTTAAGTCTGTGTACTCCTGCCCCTTGCTTATAATACGAGGGGAATTGGAGCAAAAATTTGTAAATTACTGTTTGTCCCCAGATTGAGTAGCAGTGCTACTGATAAAAACTGCAAGTGGGCTTTCCTCCTCCTCTCATAGGGGTGGGAGTAATGATAATATACTAACATTTCAATGCCTAAAAATCACAAACCAGTGAACACACGGGGACATAGAATACTTACCCCTTTTGATCTACTCTTAGAAGCACTAAAGGTTGAAGCAATTTTCTCCCCACCTCCCACCCCCACCCTCCCATTTCCCAACTCTAACCTTAGAATTATTGCCCAAGTACCTCTAAAGCATGTTAAGCACCTGATGTTTGGTTAGAAAGTAAAGTTGTCACAAGACTGTGATGAGAATGATTCACTGCTGTTTAAACAGCATGCAGCCTCTACACCCCCACTCCTCCCACCTGGGAACCCTTATCACATATCTGCCCGAAAAACAGTATCCACCTGCCCTGTGCTTTATAATATCAGCAATGTATCTTTTAATCTTGTGGATGATGTGCCTTTATATTTTGAGAAAAATTTCCAGTAACAGATTCGCTTTACATGGACAGAAACTTGAGCAAATGCCAGACTAGCAGGGGGGCCATTATTCTGCTCTATAAATAACTTTAAAAAAAAAAATACACACAGAAACCTGTGAATCAACATGTTTTGGTCTAATTGAGGGGAAAAGCAAGATAGATAAATTTTGATATGCAAATGATCATCTTCCGTTATTTAAGTATTGTTTCTGCCAACTTTGTGATCTTAGATTTTAAAAAGCCATATTCGTTTCAACAAGGATGTCCAGTATTCACAAGTTTTCTACAACAAAACGAAGAACTTTAAAAAAAAAGTTGCCACTTTTTGATACTAAAGAAAACAAATCCAATAACAAAAAGACAAAAACCACGGAGCGTTCTCTGTGTACATCTGTGAAAAAGCCAGCAAATAAATGGCTGCAGCTGCAGGCCCATCAAGAGGGTCTTGAGAATACGAATTCACTGATCAAACCCAGCCCTGTTTTCAAAGTAGAAGCCATTCCTTTTAGGTTCACTTTGTATCCTCAGATTATCTAGGGTGATTCTCTAGAAAGGTTTTATTTTAAATAAACATCATTCATGGTAAATGGGTTCCTTTCATACCAGAGAAACAGAACAGAGTTCAGGAAGAGAGAAAGCAAAGACATAGTCCCCAAAGTAGGAGCAGATTGTATAGCGTGACAATATAAACATAACAACGTCTAGTCTCCATATTAGGAGACGTTCAGATGCTGGGTAAAGAGACTTTTAGACAGGTTCTCCTGTTTTTCATTGTGTGCGATTAAAGACTGAAAACTGGAGTAAATTGCTTATTCTTTTGCAGAGGCCTTCCTTGTCATTCTTCTGATTTTCTTTCTATTTGTGCACACACATGAACATGCACTCAAAGGAGTTTAATGTGTTTTATCCTTGCAACTATTCATTGATCATAATATAGAATAAATTTCTGTTGTTGTGTTTTAAGTTGAAAGGACAAATAAAATGTTGAGCAAGTATTTTTTTATCAGTATTTTTTAGCAGCCTTGACTCATAAAAAAGCAGCTAGAAAATAGAACTTATATTAAGCATATGAAATATAAGAGACTGTATTGGAAAGTTTAATATGCAACCTAAGACAAGTAACATTATATGTTAGTTATTTTGCAAATATCATCACTGAAGTTTCCCTTTCTAATCCTTAAGAAGTTGATACGGCATCCCATCAGTCTATGTCCTTCTCCTTTATTTTCCACCCCACTGTAAGCCTTTATAATAAATGCTTGAAATTTACATTGGTATTTCTCATTGAGTACTTTTCAGATCTGAGAATTTATAGGTGGATATATGTGTAAGTTGAAGAAGTTCAAAATGCTCTTTTCTGCAGCCCAGTCTCCATGCTCCCAGATGTCAAATGACAGCTTTGCTTCCTCTCTTAGGCAATTTCACACTTGGAAACAGTTCACAGCTGACGGAGAAAAGTGAAACAGAAAAAGATCATGCTGAAAACTATCTACAAAATTCAGTTTTAGAACATGACATTTATTTACTACCATCCTTTGCTCTTCTAGCCTGATTTTATCAAATAGTCCATGACTATATCTTTTGGAGGGTAGTCTCCCCCCGCCCTTCTCCATAAACATGTTTTACACACAGTTTGTTACTTTTTAAGCATGATACTCGGTGTGATAGTTATGCATTTGATAATTAGATCTAGGACTAAGACATGGATGGTTTAAAATACCAGGAGGCCATCATAGTTTTAAAATTCAGAATATTGAGATGGAATTGAGAACTACCAAACCCCAATATTTCTCCCATATCAGCCATTAACTCATTGCACGACCTTTTGCAAGTTATTTAAGACTTTCTAGGCCTTAATTTACCAGCAGTGAAATAGATTTGTTGAGTATAAAAAAGATCACAGATGTCAAATCCTCTAATATCCTTCTTGTACAAAATTTAGTCAAAATTTAAGTCTCTTATCAAGGCAAGAGTTTTTTCCCCCCAAGGATAAATACTGATTTCTTATCTAAGTTTAAAATAATTATTTCACTTGAAGGACTTTCTAAGTACATGTTTTAGAGTTTTTACATAAAGCATATCATGTAGAAATGAGGGATTTATGGAAAATAATTAGAAAAAAGCCAAGAAAACTTTTGAGTAGGGCCAAGGTAGAATGCCAATGCTCACCAAACAAAATTGTTTAAAGAAGAAAGAATTATTTAGATCTGAGAATTTTGGGGTGCTGGGTAACTTCATCAAGCATGAGGAATCTAATTTTAGGAGTGCGAAGTTGGTAGAGAAAGCAGACAAATATAGATACAGATTTTGTAATAATAATGATATAACCAGGAAACATGGCTATGCCCCTGGTGTAGTCTTTTTTTTCCCCCTCCAAAGGAGTAAAGAAAAAGACAAGAGGGAGCTTTAGAAATAATTTTAAAAGAGTAAAATATTTGTGGTTAACATTTAAACATGATGCTTCAAACAGTGACTCTTTTGTTTGATTTACCCTTAAGCAAAACTTCAGCAGTAGTGCTCTGGTACATAGTAAATGTTTTAATGTTTTCCTTGAGTGATTAGCAAGTACTTTTAATCTTTTGCCTTTGGTTGCTATTGTCGTAAAAACTAAATCTGTATCCTTTTTGAGAGAACCTGTAACTTTTCAAGTTTGTGATAGAGTCGTGAAAATTTTACACTAAGGGGAATTGCCTGGTGGTCGACCCTGTATATTGAAGAAGCTTGTGCAGTGAGTATAGAGCCATGTTAGGATAAGCGAAAAGGGTGTCAAGTCAACTCAGGTCTTACCTTGTTCAGGCCAGCCCCTTCTGATGGAAAGAAGATGAAAGGATTGCTTACATAGGCTTGAGGGTCTGGAACCTTGGGATCCATCCCCAGGTGGGATGTGTCCTGGAGCCCTCACAAACCCCCTGATGATGGGCCAGTCACCTTCAGCTCTGCGTTAAGGTCACTCCATACTGAAATAGACTCAGTCTGAAGTCTTAATTCTCATCAGGCCAGAATGGGATTTGTCTCTAGGGGTAGGATTGAGACAGGATAATAGTGAACTGTTCAGTCTCTGTTATTTGGCTCCTTAGTGAATATGAATACCATATTATCCCCTCTCAAGAGAAGAAATTCCTTAGCTGGTGAAACTAGTGAAAGAACTGATATTGTATTTCACCTCTTCTGTCTGAACACATTATCTGTACATTTCATAATGCTAGCTAATATTGGAGAATTGGGGGGGTGTTACCTCAAGCTTTAAGTTATTAAAAGGAAGTTCATTGTAACCTCTTATTTACTCCAGACCTTTCCCTTTCTGATCTTTGAAAACTTGTTTCTTAGAACAGGAACACAAGACTAGATACTTGTAGTTTTTTTGTTTTTGTTTTGTGTTTTTGAGGACAGTGTCACTGGCCTTCATATGCGGGACCCGAACCGGGGCTGCTGGCTTTCCAAGCCAGCGTTTAACCGCCGTGCCACTCGGCTGGCCCAATGCTTGTAGTTTTAAGTAGTAGTGGCAATGTAATGCTGCTTAATTTTCAGGTCCAAATTGATTTTTGGCAACTATTCTGTTAATTGGCATCTCTGCCATATTTTTATAAAGAAGAAAGTGGATTTTTTACCTATTGCTATTTAACAGAGAAGATGTAATGCTGAGTTAAACATTAGGTACTAGAACTATGGCTAACTAATTAGACCAAATCAGGAGCTTCTGTACCATGTAAAATCTTGGTTTTGAATTTCCATAAAGTACCCAGGGCTTACTTCTTCTAAGCAATTATTTGCAAATACTTCCTTCAAATAAATGTTTTAAAAATGCTAAGATTTAAAAAAATTAATGATGATAAAGAAAATCAAATTCCTGAAGTTCCTTTAATAACAGTGCATGTAGTTATGACTTCCTAATGTGGCAAGAGCAGTGGAGAGAGAAAGAGAAAGGGAAAGGGAAAATGAGAGAGCTGGAGAGAGAAAGGAAAAGAGAGAAAGGGAAAGAGTGAGAAATGGAGAGAGAGAGAAAAAACAGAGAGAGGGAAAGAGAGAAATGAAGAGAGAGAAAAAAAGAGAAAGGAAAAGAAATGTAGAGAGAGAGAGAGAAAGGGAAAGAGAAATGTAGAGAGAGATAAAGGGAAAGAGAAAGGGGAGAGAGT
Source organism: Aselliscus stoliczkanus (assembly GCA_033961575.1). NCBI lineage: Eukaryota > Metazoa > Chordata > Mammalia > Chiroptera > Hipposideridae > Aselliscus > Aselliscus stoliczkanus. The sequence goes on along the minus strand of CM066739.1, from coordinate 72,211,564 downwards.
GAGAGTGCATTGTGCCTGCCATTTTCACAGTTTTCAGTTAGCCTTTTTCTTAATTAAATTGAATGGCTTTGCTGGGTAGCACTGTGACACCTGATGGCTATTCAGAATGGAGTTGTCATGATATGGTCAATGGAAAATGGAGCATGTTGTTGCTTTTTTCTACTAGAAATGCAGGGTGAGAGAGTAAGCAAGATTGTATAGAGCTCAGAACTGTAATTATAATCAGTCAACCAGAAGTCACATGATAGTTACCTGTTTCTTATTTATCTCACAAGAAAACAGTATAGTCATGATATCTATAAACTCCCTCGAACAAGTAATTCTTGGCTCTGGAATGCTGAATCAAGTTAAATCAAAGAGTTTTGACTCAAATTGTGCAGATAATTGCAGCAAAGCTCAACATGGTTGCCAGGGCACCACGACAACAGAGCTGGGTAGTGGGAGGGAAGCACAATTTGATATTTTGTCAAGTCTAGCCTAAGTAAGCTGCGTGTAGTGTTGTACTTAGCCCAAATCCCCATGTATAATACGGGAGGCCCAGGGTTTCAGGTAATTAAATTACCTGAAAACCAACTGAATTAATGCGGTGGTGTGAGGAAGCCAGGCTAGAGACTGGGAGGATCCAAAACAGCAAGTGTGTGAAAGGTGGAGCCGCACCCACCTCTCCCACCACTTGTGGCACTGTGGATGCGAGCAGAGCCCCAACCTTTGCAGACGCCTCCGTCTGGAAGGTTCTGGCCTCTGTCATTGACCTTCTCTGGATAACAGTGACAAATTGGAGTAAGTCATACAGGCAACTTTTAAAAGTATTTTTTTAAAAAAGATTTTATTGATGAATTGGGGAAGGGGAACAGACAAGTTGTTGTCCTTTTGTCCTTCAGTCTAGTTGTGGAGGACGTTGCTTCACTGGCCCATGTTGGTATCATCATTGTGCTCTTCCCGGGTGAGCCAGTCAGTCTTCCGCCATTGGACGGCAATTCACGGCAGCCAACTCCAGGTCGAGCTGTTGTTCACCATCTTAGCTGTAGAGGGTGCAGCATCACTGCCTCTCATGTGGGATCCAAACTGGGGCCCTGCTGCTCAGAGCTGGCGCTTCCCAAGCCAACTCTTAACCAGCGGGCCCCTTGGCCAACCCCCGGGCAACTTTTAAACAGTTCACAATGCCCCGCCCCCAAGTACAGCAGTTGAATAATCAATTGGGTGCGATACTGGAGGACTTTATGGAATGCAGAAATGCTAATTGGGCTACCAGCATTTTCCAAAATAGTATAAAATAAAGAAAAAGGAGCAAAATGCCCATTTGAAAGGATGGGCTAGGAAATGCAAATTCCAGGGCCTAGATAGTCTCTTACCCTGAGAATTAAGGTTTTATGCACAGAGACGTGAGACCTTTGGCAAGTAAATGTTTTCTGTCTAAATCACCTCATTTCAAATACATGGTTTCTAAACAGTTGTGCACTTTCAGACTTTTAAACTTTAAACTTATAAACTTTGATTATTTAGGTTATAGGTATTATAGGAATAACCCAAACCTGGAATTAAAATGCAATTTTATTCTCATAGTTGAGAATAGTTTTGGTTTTGCTTTCAGTTGAAACATTTTGTCTTGGTGGAAACTGAAAAATATGTCTGTGTATCTAAAACGATACCTTGGGGGGAAACTAGGCAGTATAGTTGTACTACAGCACACTTAAATGCATATGATTTTGATAACGTTTAAACAAAATTCCTAACTGACAATTATGTCACCAGCCTAGCAGCCAGGTAGAATAGCCAGCTTACGCATTTGTAGCACGTTTCATGTAATTGTGTTCCTGGATTCCTTACATGGAAAGGGGCAGGGGAAGCCTTGAGTTATCTCCCAGTCCTGCCTTCTTTCTGCTCCCAGGGCTTTTTTTCCAGAACAAACTGTAGTGGTCATTGCGCTCTGCAGAGGGGAACACCAGGAGGTGCCCCTCCAGCACCCCACTTTAAGCCACCATCATCTCTTGCCTGGACTACTGCAGTCATCAGCTGACCAACTTCCATTTTCACCCTCCTTTTATCTGTGTTTCTTCCAGCAGCCAAAGTATGCCTTAGATAACGTTTGAAACTTTCTAGCTGTCACATGTAAAGGTGCAAAAGGACCTAATGTAGATCTTTGTGTGCAGTGGGACTTAAATGAATGTGATGAGGACTTTGGAGGAGCTTTGAATGAATGCCTCAAATGACCAGTTCTACCAGACACAAGAGTGATATATTTAAACAAGCATTTATTAAGTACTTCCTGTGTCCCAGGCACTGTATCTAGGAGTTGGAAATAAAGGACATAATTAATTGGTACAACACTGACAGTTCCTTCTGAAGATTTATATAAAAACATATACCCAAACAGAAGATATATACCATTGGTTAATTAGGACATTAATAGACCTTTAAAAGTAAATAGTTGCATTTATAGACTGGTAGTTTACCAAGCTAGCAAAAGATATGCTTAGCTGTCCATATACTTGCAGTTTAGTTCCATATATTGCTGGATACAAAAAAAAATTTCTTTCTTCTGTGTTTCTTTCCCTTTGCTCTTTAGTCATCAGCTGTAGTGGAAGACTAATGCTCAGCCCCTGCATAGAAAATCTTTATACACAGCGAGAGCTGGTGAGAGAAATTGACTTGAATTTTGTAATTCTCGTTCCTTTCAATTAGCAACAGATGCTGCAGGGAAAGGCTGTGTAGGAACACGGTGCTCGTGTTTCCATGTTCTAGCTGACATGGGATGCTCATTGCAGAAGAAAGATGTTCTTTTCCTTGGTCCAAGTATGTCATTAATAATAGATCACATTTTTTTTTTTTTAACCTTTCTCTACTCCTACATAAGGCCATTAATGAAGTCTGGCTCTCTGGGAAGGAAGTTAACAAATTTTGGATCATTTATAACAGCATTTAAATCTTATCAAACACTTACAGACTTTATGGAAAATGTAGGCACTCCAGCTCTTTTTCTGACACAAAGTGTACATGGTATTTAACTTTAAGGTTTATAAGAATATGGCTTAATTTTTATATTGTCTTATTCATCAAAGATCTCTTATTCCAAAAGCTAATATATTTTTGTTACTTATGTTTCTTTTTCCAAAGAAAGAGTTGGAACTCTTAAGGTCAGATGTTTAAAGTTAATTTTTAAAAATTATTTTGGAAAAATATATGTGACATTAGGAAAATATATTTACTCTTCTTACCCAAAATATACTTATTACTGATTATCATTGTAATGTATTATATAGGTCTGTGCCTTTAAAATTGTTCTGTCATTCTGATACTTGGATAAAGTGAAATATCATTTATGTTGACATTCTTCCGGAGTCTAAATGTTGGTTTAATTTTGATTATTACATAAGCATGTAGTTAAAACAATTGTGCTTTTCCATTGAGTTTTATATGACCTCTTCAAAAAAATTCTTTTTATTAGTTTAGAGTTTCATATATGACCTCATAATAGTTCCACATTTTTTAAATACTTGTCCTAAATTAAAATAGAATTTATATGTGAAATACTTGTCTAAGAAAACTCTGAACTTACTCTATTTCCTACCACATCTTGGAAGGAAGATAGCAGCAACAGAACATACTGCCAAGATGGAGGTTATGGAATTGTTTCTGGAGATTCTTGGAATGGGTGTGGGCAGCTAGTGTTAGGTAAGTGGAAGGATGAGATGACCTGTGTGTCTCCCTTAGTGGAAAAACCAGGGAACATAATCAAGTGATGTCACCAGTTTGAAGGTGTGCCTCAATGAATCCACCGGAAGTAAATGTGGGGAAAAAACAAAAAGAGAAGTAAATGTGAAATGTCAGTTTCCCTTATTTATCAAGCATTGTAGCAGTCATGTCTCATAAAGAAGAGTAAATTCTGAATTTGGGATGTTGAGAGCACCACAGTTGCTTGAGATGCAAGACGATTCGTCATTATAAAGCTGTGTAGAAAGGTTGACCTTCACTTAAAGCTTGAGTTGGAGACACATGTTCTAGCCTTTTCTATTTTCTGTACAATTTCCAGCATAGTTTTAGCATTATCTTTCGTTATTTTTGAGTCACATCTCTGACAAATCCATGTGGTTTAACTTGTATAGTTCTAAAAGGTAGGCCTGTAGCTAGGTACCTGTCAGGATTTCAGTGATGCTGGCATCACGTGGTCTCTGCAGTGTCTTTGAGATGTCCTCAGGTCTCAGTGGATCCTTTCCTGCCTTCCCTTCACTTGTCATATGGATATAGACTTTTTATGGTTTCCTGAGTCCAAGCTTTCTGCTTTTGTGTTCCTTTACTTTTTAGGAGCGAGGCTTATTATAGTTTTGGGGTCAGGTTAACATAATATTATATAAGAGGACTATAAGAGGGAGACTTAGTAAACTCTGACTGATTGTCATAGGGACTATAAAACTCTCTTATTCTCTTTTAGCAAGCCCTTTGACAATATAGGTTACCAAGGCAGCATGATTTTTCTGAAAAATATCCTGGCTTATTGTAGAGTGTCCTAGGGTGTGTCAAACCTGAGAAAACCAAGGTAGGCAAAGCACATTTATGTTGTGATACCTTCATTGTTTCACGTAAACTTGTTTATTCACTTGTGGAATATGATCACTTGAATCATTAGCGTGTGTCAGTAAGTTTCTATATTGTGCTAGAATAGGAAAATTGTTAGTACTAAAGAGAGTTCTAGAAGTATACTAAGCTGTTCTCACGTATTTGATGTCCTTAACAAATTTTGGATGGGTTGAAATCTAATCTGGAGCTGATTCTGTGTCTCCATTACAAGATGATAATGGTTAATTTCGTGACACTGATTCATTGTGCCACCAGGTCTAGGAAAAGGGAAGAGTGGCTGTGTCTGGAGAATAGAAAAAGGAAGATTGAGGAATGCTAGCTCATTTTAGCATAATCCCGCTCTTTGGGCATTTTAGGTTAATGGAGGGAGAAGAAGTTACGAGAAGGGCTCATGAGTGCTTTTGAAAGCCACTTTCAGGATCATAAAATCACATGGAAAAAAGAGTGTTAGAGGCCTGGCTGCCCTCATGTTCCATGATGTACCCAGCCAGGCTCAAACAGTAGCCTAACTAGATCCCTGTCAGTACGTTCCTTTGACTCAGAAACAAAAATCCAGGATTCTTTAATATTACCAGCTCTTTGTGAGTTAATCTGAGAATTTGTTTTCGTAGAGAGAAGTTTATTTTCCCCGTGATCACTTTGCTTAGTGCCTGGAGTACCGCAGCACTTGTGGAGAATTTAAGGATACGTACTATCTTACCATCCTAGAAATCGCAAATATGGAATGTAGTGGGGTGAGGGACATGCACAGAAACTTAACAAGTTGGGTTTTATAGGAAAAATATTTTTTAAAATTGAGAAAATAGTGGTAGAATGTATCCTTTTAAATGTGTTTCTGTTTTTTTCCCCCAGAGATTTAAAAAAATTCATGGAAGCTTAAAGGGATTTCCCAGCTTCACCATGTTGTACTTTTAAGATAGCCTCAAATTTATTTGGTATTTCTTTATATTCTCTGCTTTTGAAGTTGGGCACATATAGCTGACTATTTACCTGGTGTTTGTAGTAGCTATCATAATGCTTTACATATAAATCACTACTCTTGGTTTATACTTAATTTATTTTGTGTAGAGCAGTGGTTTTCATAGCTATACAACTTGAGGCTTCTTTTTGGCAATGCAATTTCAGGGTATATCTTTACAATTTTAACCTAAGAATTAGAATTGGGGCTACTCTATAATAATGTTATATTAATATAATACATTAATATTATATTACAACCTATTAATACGTTTCAGATTGGGGCCCTCCAGACACTGGCAGTCCACATTTGCAGCTGTATTTTGGTCATTATCTACCTGTTAAGGACTTGGGCAGAAAATTACTAGGGATTTCAAAGCAGCGTAAAACCAATGAACCTAGTTCTTAGATTCCTTAGTTGAGCAAGTTCACAGAAACCAATAAAGTAGCACACCATGTCTGTCTTAGGAAGGGCCTCCCCAACTTTTCTACCCAAGTACTTCTGACTGTGAAGGTGATGTGAGATGGGTACTGCAGGGGATCAGTGAAATAGGATCCTGAAGTTCCTTTGAAGCCTTTTTATCTTACAAATCCATGTAAATTTTACATTCTGTTCCATAATAGATGTGTGTTTCTTTTAGTAGTAAAACAATATTTCACTCCCTCCCATACATATAAAAATCTTTATGCTTAGGAAGGTGTACTGTGTGTATCTGTTAGTTTCAAGGACTGCCCCCCCCCACCTCCCCAAACACACAGTGACACATTTCATCCCCACTGCACATTCCCAGCAGTGATATGGGAAACAGGCGTAACATGTCGCTTTCGATGGTCTAGGCTACACTGGTAATGGCACTTTGGACCTTTTACTGAATTTAAAAGGTGCCTTCCTAAATTCTGTTAGCCATTGATTGATTACATTCTGTGGACTTATCTCAGTGACCCTCTGTTCAATTCTAACAGGAAACCTTTCTGAGCAGAGACTTGGGGTGTGTCTATAGTCTAGAGCTTCCAGGGTATGTTGTTAGACCCTATATAACTGTCTCTTTAGTTTTTGCAACTTTTCCTAAGCTGACTAGGTCATATGTTCCTCTTTTCCCAGGACACACAAATACAGTATTTTCTCCAGAGTCACCCTACCCAAAGTTCTCCATAAGGTTGCTTGGAAATTTTAAATAATTCATGTAAAATGTTAGACACAGTTCTTTATATACAGTAAATAGTCAATAAATGTTAGTTGCTATTTTACTGTTGCAATTATTGTTATTACAGTGTGTATCTACTATGAGCAAAGCAACAAATCATACACAGAAAGTGAGACTTGTTGGCAGCATATTCAAAACAGATGGCTGATCAATAATTTTGGGTCTTGACCTGTGAACCGATAACCCTTTTATTATAAATAGAAAACTAAGAAATATGTACTACTTGCTGTATGATTAAAGAAAATAGAATAAGTTAAATTCTTGAGCAAAAACATGTTATAAGACAAAACCATTAACTATGCTGGTAGAAAAACTGATTTTGTCTTCACATCATTTAGCCCTGTGGCCAATGCATGGAGCTCTCTGGATGAATAGTGCCTAGTGCAGTGCCCAGTTTGTGCTGCTCATGTGTGTTGGGTGAATGAGCTGATAGGTTGAGATCTCATTGTGGAGGCCTGAGTGTACATGCCTGATAAGGAAGACATTAGAATGTCATTCCATGGTCAATGAGAAGCCATTGCAGAATATTGAACAAAAAAAAATGATGTATTGCCTGCTTTAAGCTGGAAGGAAATATGCAAAAGTTCCTATTTGATGACAAGACCATGGTAAATTGCTTTTCCTTTCTGAAGTTTCTAAGAACATACACCGTTTCTGAAGTTTTCAGAGCATGCCTCTGAAGGGGATAGTGGCTCACTGTGGGGAGGTTGGGAATGGTGATGGGCGCAGTGTATTTGAATCTGGCGGGGGAAGAGAGGGGTAGCATAAGCATTTTGAATGAGAGCCCCCAAGGAATTGTCCTTCAAGAGAATCACTATTTTGGGAAACCCTTGAGGGTCAAAGAATTTAGAGCTAAATTTAACCTAGAGGCCCTCACATCTAACCCTCATATTATGGATGAGATCAAGTGAATTCCCCAAGACTCTTACCCCCAGACTCCTAATTCCTAGTCCGTTGTTCTCCCTAACATATAACAACATTAAAGTTGTGAGGGAACACAAGTTATTCCTGGGGGTTAATAAGCGTAAGAATGAAAAAAAAAAAATCTCACCACCCCAGAGGCAAATCACTAACACATTTTGTCTTATTTTTCCTACCAGCCTTTTTTTTTTCAAAAGATACTTTTAAAATTAGAATTCTATTGTTTTATAGCTTGTTTTTTCAAAAATTTCTCATATCCAGACATTGACTTACATAATTAAACCTTGCATGAGTGCATCATTTTAAATGCTTATGTAGTAGTATTCCATCATATGGATGCACCACACTATATATAATTAGATCTCTAGTGGGGTAGTTCTCAACTTTTCAAACAAGCTGCTGTTTTATAAATGCAAACAACTCTAGGAGAATGAGACTTTTGGTTACTCACACAAAAGTTTGAGTTAGTTAAATATCTGTGTTCTTTTTGCCACCCAGTTGAGAGCAGCTGGTTAGAGAATGGAGGTTGTGATGGGGCCTGCAGCTCAGTGGGAGAGGAAAGTCTGGGGAGGGACTAGAGAAGGGGTGGAGTTCTACATGCATCTTATGGAACCAGAAGAGCAGCCTAGTTAGATAGGTGCAGGGACTCGGAGAGACAGCTGCTGAAGTGGAGTAATGCAGTATTTTGCATAGGAATGGCTCTTTTTCCTTGTCTGGTCCACACAACCTTTGGTTTCAGATGTGAGCTCTTTTATGAGTTCTGTGAGTCTTCCACACGTATTTACTAAGTATTGGTTAAAATGCTGGGCACCAGAGCACCATTTCCGGTTATCACTTTCCAAGTTCCAACCTAACTATTTAAAAACTTTGCAACATGACTGTTACGAGTTATTGTTACAGTTACTGCCACAACTATTATGTATGTTTGGTCAGGTATTGACAAGGCTTAGAGACTAACTGAATGTTTTAGGAAGACATTGGCAAGAATGCATCAAACATGACTTTAGGGCTAAAAGCCTCAGAAATGGCAAAATGAGGAGTTTTTTGCTGATTTGTGGAGAAACCTCAAGATGACACCTGAAAACTCATATTACATTTCAGGAACTTGTGCAGGTGAGAGATAGGAGAAAATTGTAAGTTGTTGATAGTCTAAAAGCCCTTATCTTAACCAGTAGTTTCAGCTGTGGCTTAAAACAACATATCTGTACTTCTGAATAACAAAATGGGTAAATTTGCATTTTACATGCTCCTCCTTTAGTTGAAAACAATTGATTATATAGGAGGGGGATGATACTATGAACTAGGTCTTAGTTCTGTGACTGATTTACTGTATATGACATTGGAGAAGGCATTTCACCTCTCTGGCTGCTAATCTGTAAAAGGATAATTAATGATTTTTGCAATTCCTTCAGAACCTAGAGTCTTTATTTCTAAAACAAAACATGACCTCTGAGGTAGAGTTGGCTATATTTTCTCAAATTTGAGAAATTAAGCAAAATGCTGAACTCGTAGATTCATGTAACTTGTAAGTATAGCATCTTGAAGGTGTCCCTCTATCAACTAAAGAACAAATGTCTCAGTTTAATATATGACTGGTGGAAAAAAAAAATGCAACCACAGTAGGTGACCAAAGGGATAAGTAACTTTCAGGAATTTTGAAATCCCAGTAGTAGTTATTATGTGCTCTCTCAGCATTAAAAAGGTCACCTTGCTAATACATGTTAATTTTGAAAGTTTAATTGACCTTTAGAATTTTAATATCCACCTTTTTTGCTGTGTTTAGAGGTTGGAGCAATCACTGAAGAAACTGAAGCCTGTGATTGGTGGAGTTTGGGCGCCGTCCTCTTTGAACTTCTCACTGGCAAGGTACGCAGTGACCTGCACGCTGAATAAGTTTACCCAGCTGCTGCCTTGATTTCAAGTTGAGAACGTTTAGCCTTTGCCTCTAGGTTTTCAATCAGAAACTAGGTAGGAAAACCTTTGATATGCAAAAAAAAAATAAGTTTATCAAGACTCCAGATTTAAAAAAAAAAAGAATTGTATTACACTGAATAAATTGGTGGTTTAAATTCTGTTATGTCACAGTGTTAGCACACAGTCAGATACAAGACTAAACAGTTTTTCTCTTCAGTTTCTATGGTTCACTTTCAACAGAGTTAAATCCGTAAGGTTCATGTCAGGATGTGTTAGAATTATCTGGATGTTTTAAACATCTTGTGTAAAATCAGGAGGGAATTCTCATTTCAGAAAATTAATGTGGATATTAAAGGTAACATCTTGTTTCTCAATGCTGTAAATTATTCCAATCTGTTCTAGAGAAAGGACAGAATGTATACTCTTTGATCAATAACATTTAAGTAAGATGTTTGAGGGTAATGGACTTTAATAGAGTATCATGCAGATTGCCTCTTGCAAAGAAAATAGAGGAAATGAATGGTCATGTTTTTGTAAGTAGTCACCCACCTGAAATATGTAGGTAATACTGAACTCCCAAGATTGTTGTGGAATTAGAAATCACCTATACATGCAATTAAACCATAAAGTGCTGTGTGTACATAAAATATTATTATTAAGAAATTCTGAACTTTGAATGTTTTGAGTACATTAAAAAATTTTAGAGATATCAAGTCCCTTCTTTGCTTTTATGTATATTGTTAGCTTTCCTATTAGGAGCCATTCTCTTTATAATTAAGGGAAAAAGGCTAGTAGCATAAGCTTCAGATGTGATTCTGCTGATTGCCTTATTGCAGTTAGAAGTTGTGCAGGCGCAGAGCCGCTGCCCGGAGCCCTCTTAGGCAGCGCTGTGTGGCTCACCACACCTCTGATCAGGATGGTTCCGGAGCTCTCTGCACTCGCTGTCTGTAAACCCTGTGATAGAACCAAATGTGATGTTATTTGGGATAAGAAGTGTACCTGATTGATTGTTTCAGACTCTGGTTGAGTGCCATCCAGCAGGAATAAATACTCACACTACTCTGAACATGCCAGAATGTGTCTCTGAAGAGGCTCGCTCACTCATTCAGCAGGTAAGTCAATTGACCTATTGGCCAAGCCTGTCAACCATGCGAATCAGCTCAGCCCACAGCTCCAGCACCTTAAAGAAATCAGTTTTGGGTGAGAAAGGCCATTACTAATTACAGGGGGGAATATATTAAGAAGAGAATTACCTAGTATTCTCTTGAAGAGTGATTTCGGTTCCATTCCACAATTATACGGAAGGCATAGTGTTGTAAGCTGTAAGGGTAAGGCTCAGAAGTAATTATATCGCAGATGCATGTGGTAAATAAAGGCTGTCAAAAAGGTTTCAAAAATACTTTGGCAAGTGAAGATAAGGAAGTGGTTATTGTTGATGCAGTGGTGGTAGTATGAGGAAAGTTTTTGTGTAGTGGGTGTTATTTTTGTGGAGTCTTAGACAGATTCTTTGGCATGACAGGGTTGGATGTGGGGGGAATAGCTAGGTGGAATGAACAGCTTCAACAAAGGAATGAGTCCAAAAGACTCAATTTGGGAAATCAAAGTTTGGTCTATCTAGAGTGGAGGGCTGAATATAGGGATGAGTGATAGTAGTAGGTAAGTGTGGAAAGATAAGTTGGGATTCTCTCATGGGGTTCTCTGATCGTGAACACCATGGTAGAGTGATAATATTGAATTGAATAAAAAAAATGAGACTTGGAATTTGTGTGCAGAAGCGTGAAAGGATTGGAATTGTGCTTCATGATCATTAATTTTTCTAGAGTGTGTAAAATGTAAAGAAACATAGTCAGGTTGGAGATACTGAGATGAGCATTTGGCAGAAGGATTAAGAGATAATGCAAAGATCTATAAAACATTTCATTCTGATGGGAAAAAGGACAGCCTATTCATTGGATTTCATCTTATTTGTTGTGGTACAAAAGGGTAAATTCGAAGTATTTTTTTGGTAAATAATTTAAGGAACACTAGCAATGGGCATGTTTTGTTTCTCTTCCTTAAAGAAGTTTTCATCATCATATAACATTGAGAATAGAATTCCCTGCAATTGTAAAGGTCTGCCATTACTCTGTTTGTCAGAAATTATGTTGTAAAGGAGTCCAGGAGTAAGGTATGTTAAATCCCAAATACAGATACATACAGCTTTATAGTAAATCAGCATTCTGACATTGGCCTGCCTAAGGAAACTACCACTCATGTTGAGGAAACATTATCAGGAAAGGGAAAAGGGGTCTCTTGGCATGATTAGCAATTTGTCATTTTGACTTTTCCTCTTCCACTACCTCACAGGTCATAGAGGTCATTTAAAAAAAATCACAAAATGATTTATATGGACATAATTATTCTGCTTTGGGGAGATTTCCCCTCTTTGCTCTGTCAGCTCCTTGCTTTCTTCCTAGATTTCATAATTCCCTGTACCCATGGGTCAGTCATCTCAGTCAAATGAATGGTGCTAAAGTAAACATAGTTACATTTTAAATGCAATTTTAAAAAAAGGTACTTATGTTTTACAAATCCTCAGAGCGTGTATGTTTGTACTTCACAGTGTACATTTAGTTATGACGCAGTTGCTTGGTCAGTTGAAAGATATATGAGGAAAAAAAACCTTCAGAACAAATTTCTGTGTCTTTATTGCTCAGTTTCTTCAGGAGGAAGGAGGTTGGCAGTGACTATATTGGATTTGTTGCTGGTTGACACATTCTCTTAAGCATTAGAATCTTTTCACGATTTCTCTTGAGGCCCAGTATGGTATTTAAAATGGCAGGTTACGCAGGATAGTCATGAGTAAAACAGTTATGCTTTTTCCTTGCAAATTTATAGAGAAGTCCATGAACTAAGTAAAACTCAAAATATGAACAATTATTGAAATTTCATAATGAGGCCATGTTTCAGAAAGAATGGAGGTAGGAAAGCCAGTTATAACAAAGAAGAAAGAACTTACATATTTCCTGAAATATGAAACAAATATGCTATAGTTATAGTTCTTACCAATAGTTGATATTTGAGATTTATATTAAAATGTTTGATGCCTGCCAGATTTCAGTCAGTAGACATGAATTGTCTGATTTTGAAAATGGATTTGATACATTTAGGATAGTCTTATGATTTTTTTATAATAGCTTTTCTCAGGAAAATTCTTTGAGCATTTAGCTTTAATAAACAGTAGTCATTTTGAATGCTAGATACAATAATTTCAAGTGAAAAGACTGTGAGTGAAGTCTTTTAAGTCTGTGCTTCACTCCCCTTGTGGATTTGGCAATATCAAAGTGTAAGATGGTCATTTAAAAGCATGGATCCTGGAGTTTTAGTGCCTGAATTCAAATCCTGCCTTCCTGTTTCCTACTTGTATAATCTTAAATTAAGTTGTTTCATTTCTCCAAGTCTCTGTTTTCTCATATATGAAACAGAAATAATAGTTGCAGCTGTTCATAGAGTTGTTGCAAGCTATTGGGTTGCCGGAAAAGTCATGACATATTTTTTCTATGTTTTTCGTTGCAAAAATGCATCATGACTTTTCTGACAACCCAACAAATGAATTAACCTATGTTAAGCACTTAGAATAACACATGATAAGTGTCACATAAATGTTTTGTATTATTATTATTATTGATAGGACAATGTTGAAAGTCCATGACATACAGTAACTTGTAATTTGATGAAGCATATAGTTGAATTATAGGGCTGCTAACTTAAGAGTGAAGTAACTGCTGATGATACAGGTGACAAAGCCTCAAAAAGTAGTGGACTGGCACATAATAGGAAAACAGTTGATATTTTTCATATAAGTAATTGAATGAATGAATCATGAATGAAAGAAAAAGTAGAAATAAAGGAAAAAAGAGAAGAAATAGAAGTTGTGCTTAAATTTGAATTGTGGAATTTCTTATGTGTATAGAACCATTAATAGAAAGAAATCATTTAAATATTTCAGTTGCAGTTGGATAAATTCTGTAGAAAAAAATGTTGGCTATGGGAATATTCTCAAATTTGAATGTTATAGCCATGTGAGGAAGTTGGCAAATTCTCTCCTCAAAAAAGGAAATCATAAAGTTAGACAGAATTGGCAGAAACAGCCATCTCAGTGTTCTGGAAATTGATCAGAGGGATACAATAATCTGAAAAGTGTTTATGCTTGAAAAACAGAGAAACTTTGGGAAAGAACAGTGGGACTCTGTGGTATTCTTGCCTGGGGCCGCTCCCATTCTCTCTTCCCTGCTTGGCCAAGTGTGTGGGTTCTGCCAGATTGGGGCAGACCACGAGGACCAACCTGGAGGCTGCAAGCAGGTGCGTAGGAGCAGGGAAAGGTCCCAGTGCAAGGTAAAAACCAGGGCATGGTAGACAGTGGCCTCAATTTTGACTGTGTTCTCCAACTCATTGGCAAAGGATGGAAGCTTTAGTGGCTGAGGTTTTAGGGTTTTTCCCCCACTCCATCCCCCCATCTTCTTCTTGGCAACCAACCATCAGCTTGTTCTCTGTTTCTATGGGTCTATTTTGTTTATTCCTTTTTTAAAATTTTTTTTAGATTCTACATATAAGTGAAATCATAATGGTAATTTTCTTTGTCTGACTTATTTCGCTTAGTGTAATACCCTCTAGGTCCATCATGTTGTCGTAAATGGCAAGATTTCACTTTTTTTTTTTATTGGTGAGTAATATTCGTGTGTGTGTGTGTGTGACTTTTTTTTTTTTTCTAAATCTGTTCACCTATCAATGTACACCTTTCATATCTTGGCTATTGTAAGTAATGCTGCAAGGAACATAGGGGTGCATATATCATTTCTAATTTGCGTTTTTGTTTTCTGTGGATAAATACCCAAAAGTGGAGTTGCTGGGTTGTATGGAAGCTCTATTTTTAATTTTTTGAGGAATCTTCATATACTGTTTCCCATAGTGGTTGCATTAATTTACAATCCCACCAACAGTATATGGGGGTTCCTTTTTTTTTCACATCCTTGCCAGCACTTATTATTTGTTGATTTATTGATGATAGCCACTCTGACAGGTGTGAGGTGACATCTCATTATGGTTTTGATTTGCATTTCCCCAGTGATTAGTGATGCTGAGCATCTTTTTGTATGTCTATTGGCCATCTATATATCCTCTTGGGAGAAATGTCTATTCAGTTCCTCTGCTCATTTTTAAATTGGATTGTTTGTTTTTTTGGTGTTAAGTTATATGAATTCCTTACGTATTTTGGATATGAACCCCTTATCTGATGTATCATTTGTGAATATCTTCTCCCATTCAGTAGATTGTCTTTTTGTTTTGTTGATGGTTTTCTCTGCTATGCAAAAACTTTTTAGTTTGACATAGTGTCCCATTTTTTTTTTTCCTTTATTGTCCTTGTCCTAGGAGACATATCCCAAAAGATATTGCTAAGGGCACTGTCAAAGAGTTTATTGCCTATGTTTTCTTCTAGGAATTTTGTGGTTTCAGGTCTTACATTTAAGTCTTTAATCCATTTTGAGTTAACCTTTGGTGAAAGAAAGTGGTCCAATTTCATTTTTTTGTGTGTATTTGTCCAGTTTTGCCAACACCACTTATTGAAGAGACTGTCATTACCCCATTGTATATCTTTGCCTCCTTTGTTGTATTTGAATTCGCAACCTTTTTTCAATCACTGGTTGACCAGGAGGCTTGAAGCCAAGCTTAAAAACAAAAATGAGAAATAAAAGGGGCAGATATTAATAGCTGCCTGTTGCAATGGGATGGGGGAAGCAAATTTACAGATTTAGCTGAAACAAGATACTAAGCAAAAGACAAACCATCTAGCAGTAATGATAATAGTCTTTGTGGGAAGAAAATCAGACTCCAGAGTTGCTAAAATATATTCTCTAAAATGTCCCTTTTTCTGCAAAATGGAAGGTATACACAGCAACAAAAAAGTATGACCCATATACAGGAGAAAATAGCAGTCAATAGAAATTGTCTCTACATGTACCCACATTTTGAATTTAACAAACACATCAAAGTGATTATTATAAATATATTCAAATACCTAAAGGAAACTATGTTTAAAGAATTAAAGGAAAGTTTGACAACAGTGAATTAACAAATAGAGATTCTCCATAAGGAGATAGAAATTATATATATATATAATTATATATATATATATATAATTATATATATATATTTTTTTAAGATTTTTTTATTGGGGAATTGGAGGAGGGAACAGCATTGGGTAATCAGGGAAGGGGAACAGACAAGTTGCTGTCCTTTTGTTCTTCAGTCTAGTTGTGGAGGACATCGCTTCACTGGCCCATGTTGGTATCATCATTGTGCTCTTCCCGGGTGAGGCAGTCGCTTGCCAGCCATTGGACGGCTGCTCACAGTGGCTCACAGCAGCTGACGAAAGTGCATGCCAGCTGCTGGGCAGCCCCACTGCAGCCTACGCCATCGCTGGCGACTCACGGCAGCCCAGCTCCAGGTCGAGCTGTTGTTTGCCATCTTAGCTGTAGAGGGCACAGTGTCACTGGCCCTCATATGTGGGATCCAAAACAGGGCCCAAAACAGGGCCCTGCTGCTCAGAGCTGGCGTCCCAAGCCAACTCCTAACCAACACGCCACTCGGCTGGCCTTAGAAATTATATTTTTCAAAAAGAACCAAATAGAAATTCTCAAGTTGAAAAATGCAGTAATTGAAATAAAGAATTCACTAGGGGAAACAAATTCATTAGAATATCTTAACAGCAAATTTAAAATAGATGAAGGAAGAATCAATGAATTTGAAGACAGAACAATAGAAATTATCCAGTCTGAAAAACAGACTAACAAATTGCAGAAAAGTGAACAGGACTATAGTGATCCATAAGACAATATCAAATATACCAATATACATACAATGGGAGTCCCAGAAGAGGGAAATGGGCAATAAACATTTTTGAAGAAATAATGGCTGAAAATGTCCTAAATTCAATGAAAAAACATTGGTATGCATCTAAGAAACTCAATGGACCCTAAGTAAGAAAATACAAAGAGATCCACACCTAGACATACTGTAGTCAACTTCTTGAAAGACGAAGAGGAAAATTTTGCAAGCAGCAAAAGAAAAACAACTTATATAAGGGAACATTAATATTAATGTCAGACTTCTCATCAAAAACAATGGAAGACAGTGTTAACTAGACTTGTTATGGTGATCATTTCACAGTATATACAAACTTCAAATCATTATGTCGTACATTTGAAACTCATATAATGTAGTATATATCAGTTATACCTCAATAAAACAAAAAATGGAAGACAGAAGACACTGAAACAACATGTTCAAAATGCTGAAAGGAAATAACTGTCAACCAAAATTCTATAGCCAGCAAATTTATCCTTTATAAACAAAAATGAAATTCCCAAATAAAGACAGAAAAATCATTGCTAGCAGACCTGCCTTTGAAAAAATAATATAGTAAGTTCTTCAAACTGAAAGAAAAGACAAACTATGCAAATAGTAGGGAGTGGCTATATTAAATATCAGACAAAATAGATATCAAGACAAGAGACTTACTAGAGACTAAGACAAATGTCTCATAATGATAAAATGGTCAATAGAGGGCCGGCCGAGTGGTGCGGTGGTTAAGCGCTGGCTTGGGAAGCCAGCGTCCCCAGTTCGGGTCCCACTTATGAGGGCCAGTGACACTGCCCTCAAAAAAAAAAAAAAAAGTCAATAGATAGAAAGATATAACAAGTACAGATATATTGCTCTAATATCAGTCTCATAACATATGAAGCAAAATCTGACTGAATTGAAGGGAAAAACAGAGAATCCAATAATAATAAATGGAGGCTTCAATACCCCATTCTTGATACATGATATGTATCAAGAATATCAACAAGACTCAAACAACATCAAACAAATCTAACAGACATATACAAAACACGCCACACAACGATTGTAGATTACATTCTTATCGCATGTGCATGGAACATTCTCCTGTGTAGACCATGTGATATGTTATAAAAAAAGCTTCAATTTTTAAAAGGAATTGAAATCATACAACAAAATTTAATTAGAAGTCATCAACAGAAAGAGATCTGGTGAAGTCACAAATATTTGGAAATGAAACAACACATTTCCAAATAAACCTCTGTGCCAAAGAAGAAATCCCAAGAGGAGCAAGAAAATGGTTTTAATGAAATGAAAACAAATACACAGTGTATCACAATTTATAAGATGCAGCTCAATCAGTTCTTGAGGAAAATTTATGGCTTTAGACACCTATATCAGAAAAGAAAAAAGGTCTCAAATAAAAATCTCACCTTGCACCTTAAGAAACTAGAGAATGAAACTATAAAAACAAAGCAAATCTAAAGCAAGCAGAAGAAAGGAAGAGAAATCAATGAACTATAAAAGAGAAAAATCAAGTTAACTACGAGTTGGTTCTTTGAAAAGATGAGCAAGATTGGGAAACCTTCAGCTGACTCCAAAATGTATTTGGAAAGCAAGGGACCTAGAATTTTCAAAACAATTTTAAAGGGAACAAAGTTGGAGGACTTACACTACCTGATTTCCACACTCAGTATAAAGCCACAATAATTACCTTATTACTGTGTTATTAGAGCAAAGATAGGCATATAGCTCAATGGATTGAAATTGACAGTCCAGAAATAAACCTATCATTTATGGTCAATTGATTTTTAATAAAGATATCAAGATAATTTGATGGTGAAAAAAATCTTTTCAACAAATGGTGCTGGGAAAATCAATATTCACATGCTATAAAACAAAATGAACTAAGACCCTTACTTTGTACCATCTGTAAAAATTAACTCAAAACAGCTTATGGACCTATGGAAGCTAAAACTATAAAAATTGTAGAAAACATAGGAGAAAATCTTCATGACCTTGGGTTAGGCAAAGAGTTATTAGATTTGACACCAAAAAGAAAACAATTGATAATGTAGGATTCATTAAAATTAAAAACTTTTATACTTGAGGACATTAGTAAGAAAGCAAAAAGACAAGCCACAGACTGAGAGAAAATGTTTGCAAATCATGTAACTGATAAAGGACTTGTATTCAGAGTGTATAATGAACTCTTACACTTCAACAAGCAGACAACTTATTATAAAAATGGCAAAGATTCACCAAGGAAGCTAATAAGGACATGAAAAGATGCTTACCATCATTACTCATTAGGGAATACAAATTAAAACCATAATATGATACCACTAATATCCAGTAGAAGAGCTAGAATAAAAAAGATAGACGTCAAGTGTTGGTAAGAATGTAGAGAAACTGGAACCCTCATACACTGCTGTTAGCGATGTTAAACGGTACAGCTCCTTTAGAAAAGTTTGGCAGTTTCTTTAAAAGCTAAACAAACTTACCACATGACTCAGCATGTGATAATGTCCATAAGAGAAATGAAAACATATGTCCACATAAAGACATCTATGTAAATGTTAATAGCACTTTTATTCATGATAGCTTCAACCTGGAAAGTCCCCGTGTCCATTACTGGTGAATAGATTCACAAAATGTATTCTATCCAAACAGTGGAATACTGTTCAGAAATAAAAAGGAATGGATTGTTGATACCTGCTATAACATGGATGAATTTCAGACACATTATGTGAGGTGAAAGAAAGCAGCTGCAAAATATAACATATTTTATGATTCCATTGACATAAGCTATCCAGAGAGGGCAAGTTTATAGAGACAGAAAGCAGATCGGTGGTTGCCTGGGGCCGGCATACAAGTGAGGATCGACTGCAAACAGCACAAGGAATCTTTTTAGGGTGATGAAAGTGTTCTAGAACTGGAGAGTAGTAATGGTTGCACAAACATTTAAATTTACTAAGAACCATTGAATTGTACATTTACAATAGGCGAATTTTATGCTGTATAAATTATCCCTCAGTAAAGCTGTTAAAACAAAAATTTGAGGATATGTGTATGTCTCAAGACTTTCTTCCAGCATGCCCAGGGTCTGCTATAATTGTACATGACTCCTTCTGTTTTCCCACACTCAACAATTCTGTTGCATATAATAATATGATTAACTTATTTTATACGTGATTCCTAATAGTGAAAAAGTCAAAACACTTGTCAGTCAGTGGATCTAATCATTCCAACCGAGTCAGTTAGTCCAAAGAAAACAATTTTGGAATAAAAATTGCCTAATTCAGACTCTGGCACAAAGTTTAGTCCCAGTGCATATATAAATTCACTAGGGGTTGAAAGACGCTGTGCCTCCCATACTTTCTAATCAAGAAAGGAGTAACTGGACCTCTCCGAATTTTGGTACAATATAAAATTAATGCCGCACTGCACTTTTGGAGTAGGAAATGGATAAGTGTAATGTCCTATTATACTATATGAGGATGAGAGAAACAAAGTGAGTTACTCGAGGTCATGTTTCTTAACTGTTGAAAGCCATAGACTCAGACCTACCCCACCACCCACAGCGAGAGTGATGTTAGACATAGCTCCCTTTCAAGGAAATATTGGCTATTAAGAGCATGTGTTTACTGGGGTTCAATTTAGACGTTCTTTCCTTCCATATATATTTTTGTTTTCCTTTGATACACTCACTGGATTTCCGTTAGTCACCAAATCTTCTGTTTTAGCTCTTGCAGTTTAACCCTGTGGAGCGTCTTGGAGCTGGAGTTGCTGGTGTTGAAGACATCAAATCCCATCCGTTTTTTACGCCTGTGGATTGGGCAGAACTGATGAGATGAACAGAGGGCAGGGCGATCCGCACACATTCTGACCTTCTCTGGGACGGGCGCCTCCAGCACAGGCAGCTCTGCCTCCCAGGCACTGGTGGAGGGAGAGCCCGAGCATGGGGATAACGACCTTCAGAGGAAATGGGGGACAAAAAAGGCCGCACGAGACAGTTTCTTTACAATTAGTGTCTGGACAAGACACTGGCTACGTTTGCAAGGGGCTGTGATGTATAAACCTGTAACCAAGGTGTGATGTTTATTTTACTTGCATTTAATGTCACAGTTGAGTTGTAAACTCACCTGAAAGAGGGATGCCCTTCAAGAACTTCCTCTAACACGAAACTCCAAATGTCGAATTAAGTGGTACTCAAAAGGAGGACCTTTACATGGCAGCTAACCATGCTTTCTGCTGACCAAGATTGATGTATATGATCAAATTAGTATTTGCTGGATAATATACTACAAATGCTTCATGAATAATGTGATCTATGGATCTTAAAAAAGTGAGGAAACAAAGAAATCACATGTTGCGCCTGACAGGAAATATGTACCATGATGCCATATAATTAATGTACATTGAATGTGGTCCCAAATTGTTTCATACTTTCAGAAGTCCACCTGAGAAGAGAGCTTCACGATGCCTACTTTCTATTTGGTTGGTTGAGACAGCTTTCAGAGGGGTTCATAGAAATACTCACTGTCTCTCTTCAGCCTTACCTTTCCACTTCCTAAACCCTTGGCCTATTCTCTCATATTCTGTTCTTCCTACCCCTACTGATACATATGCAACAAAAAAAGGGAAGGGGATATTTATTTTCCCAAATTGTGTCAACTTAATAAAGATTAAGAAATCATGATGTAAAATAAACGTGGCAAAAGTTTAAATCTCTCCTTCATTTAATTCTTTAAGATTTTTTTTTTTAAAGTAGAAATGCCTCTCCCCTTTCCTTTTAGAATGTTAGTAATTTCTGCTGCGTCTTATGCTCGACTTCATGTTAGGTTTTGATCTTGGCATGCTAAGAACCAAAGGAGCTCATCTAAATGGAATTGAATGGCAGTCTTCTATTATTACGTATCAAGATAGGATTTACAGATTTGACCTCCTCAGCTACTTGACAACGTATAGAAAGAATATGAATATTTACACATCCTGTTGTATTTGTTATTTCTTCGTGTTGCTAAGATAGCTCCTGTAATCATGCATTGTTTATAGCAGTTTACAATTATTTTAGGTGTTCATGTCTGTTTTTTTAACTTGTCCAAAGAGGAAATATAAGTCACCCTTTCTAAGTTCAATGCCACCAGAAATAGTGAAAGATTTCTGTATATTTTCATCCTTTGTATTTTTGAGGTATGCATGAGAGCCCGTCCCTACTCCAAGACCATCTGCCATCGGCCAGGTCCTCCCTATCCAATTCAATGGAAGCAGAAAATGCTTTAGGAAACGAAGGAAATGTGCAAGCATTTTTTCCTTTTTCTCTTATCCTACTCCCCCTTTTTCCTTTTTGGTCCCCTTCTAACCTGAACCCCAGCTGAAGGGCTGCGACAACACCAGGATGGGGAGCAGGTCACCAGGATCATAGCTCAGTCAAGATGACCTCACTCCCTGGAACTGGATTTCAACTCACCAGCCCCTGGTCTCATAACAGGAACTAATGCAGGTGAGACACAAGAATGACTTCCTGCGGAGGACTGGTAGGAAATCTGCAAGTACTTAGAGCTGGCCATTACAGAGCTTCCTTCCAGAAGTGCCCTGTGACATGAAAGTAGGATTCACAACGAAGGTGAAGCTCCCAGCCCTACCACACGATTCTGGTCCCATGGATTCAGAGGGCAGCAATGTCAACAGATGGTCGCTGTGTCAGTGTGTTGACACAGTTCCATTGCTTCGACTTCTCTTTCTCTGTATGTTTGATTGGAACTTGTGCTTAATGTAAATGCATCATTCATAATCATGGTGGACATGAATTATTTTAGTAATAAATACACAGGACCAATGGCTTTGGGTGGCTGAACTCAAGTGTCTGTTTTTCTTTGATGGTGTAGAAGTATATTAGAAATACTATTTGTAATGCTGTGGCTGATACTGACTTTTGTTTTAAGCATATGTCATATAGGTCAAAATCATAAAAGAATCTGCCACTTAGTATTTCTCATTTTCTTTTTTTATTGTGGTAAAATATACATAATGTAATATTTACCATTTTAACCACTTTTAAGTATGCAGTTCAGTG
Source organism: Aselliscus stoliczkanus (assembly GCA_033961575.1). Taxonomy (NCBI): domain Eukaryota; kingdom Metazoa; phylum Chordata; class Mammalia; order Chiroptera; family Hipposideridae; genus Aselliscus; species Aselliscus stoliczkanus. The sequence goes on along the minus strand of CM066739.1, from coordinate 72,189,037 downwards.
GCATTAAGTACATTCACATTTTTATTCAACCATCACCACTATGCATCTCAGAACTTTTTAATCATTCCAAACTGAAACTTTGTACCCATTAAACAATAACTTCTCATTCCTCTTCTCCCAGCCCCTGTAACCTCTATTTTACTTTCTGTCTCTATGAATTTAACTCTTATAGGTCTTTTGTATAAGTGGAATCGTACAATATTTTTTCTTTTGTATCTGGTTTATTTTATTTAGCATAATGTTTTCTAGGTTCATCCATGATGTAGCATATATCAAAATTTTATTCCTTTTTAAGGCTGAATAATACTCCATTGTATGGACAGACCATATTTTGGCCATTTATCTGTCAATGGACCTTTGGGTGTTTCTGCCTTTTGGCTACTGTGAACAGTGTCATTATGAACATTGATGTACAAACATCTGTTTGAGTCCCTGCTGTCATTTAATTTCATATTTTTATATGAAATTACCAATGTCATTAACTATTATTTTACTATGCTTTTTATAAGAGAGCTTTTCCAGCAGGTTGCAAATAACATTATGGTGTATTGCCACCTATCTTAAATCTACCATTTCTATTTCATAGATGTGTAAGTTAAGCTCCTTAAGAGTAAAAAAGAATGCCATCATTTGAGCAATTTGTTTCAACTATGACATGAGTTAATATTTTTTGAGACATAGCTCTTTTCAACTTACTTGTTATAATAACTGAACTCTTGACGATATATTTAAACCTGCCTTTTAAACATTTTTAAACAGCTACAATTCCTGTTGTGTTTTGACCCTCAAGCTTTTCCTATCCTATTTTATTTCAGAGTCATTGTGAACAAAGATTGAGTTTTGCTTTCATATAATGCATATACTGAAGAGTATAAAAAAATAACACTCACACTCTGACCAGTAACACCATGTTAGGACCCCACACATAGTTTACCTTGGTTGAAATCAGTTGCCCATCATTCATGAATCCAAACAGAAAGATATCTGCCTATAGCACTGAAAGTCTTTTTGCCTCTCAAGGGACACCTTAGAGCATCTTTACTGGACTCATGTAGGGATGAGTTTATAGCAGAGGCCCCAGCATAAGGTGGATCATCTTTCTTAGAGTAGTTGCTATAACCTCTGGTATATCTAAATGCTCTGGGTAAGGAAGCCTGGTATTTCAAGCTCTTTCTTTGAGGATTATGGAATAGAATGGAAGAGTGGTGTTCTGAGCCTATCTCTGTGACTAGCCTTTTAACCTTAATCCAATAACTATTCTAGACCTGTTCTCTCACCTATAGAATGAAGAGGTAGGTGAGTTCTAAGCTCCATGAGCATATGATGGACTTTGCATCTTACAGAGTGAAGTATTAATAATTTGATAAACCAGCTATGTAGAAAGACAAGGCTAACAATCTTAAATCGGTACTTGACTCTTTTCTTGTAATTCTTTTTCTAGTAATCCCAGATCCTTATTTGGGTTGCTGCCACGTACCTGTTTGGTAGCATAGCCCTTAGTGGATATGTGGCAGTAAAAATTATAAATAGAATGAAATATTAGAAGGTTACTTCTCAGTCAGCTCTGCACTCGAAAAGGTCCAGATAGAAGTATGTGGAGGTGAAAGGAGGCTAGGCCACACCTACATTTGCTCACTTCTTAGACCTTTCTCAATAACTGTGATGTACTCCTACCCTATTGCCCTCATCTATCATATTTTATGTGTTTATTTGACTCAGTTCTTTGGCAGGCATAATCAGAGTACAAAATTGATACTTTCTGTTCTTATTTAATGCAGAACATTAACCTCCACGAGTCTAGGTAATTTGGACTTTTGAGTATTTGATGTCTACTCAGCTCATTTTAAGGATTTCACATTAAGTCCTTATGTTGAAGGGTTACTAAATGGCAAAAGCTGTGAAGTCAGCTATTTTTAAATAAAGATGTAAATAGACTAACAGGGAAATGGGAAGCCAAGTACTATAGGTTTTTGTAACTCGGCATCACTTACTCTCTCAAGGACAGTAGACAGGAAACCAGGGCCCAGCTTCCTGTTGGGGAAGATTTATGACTGTGGTGATACAGTCAGACGGTATAACTTCGCAGTTTTTGGCCCTATCACATGGCCTTTCTTGATCCAGACATCTCATCTCAGGGAGAAATCGAGGCAGAGAAAATTTGAGGAGGTGTCATAAAGTAAATTGAGTGATGATCTGGAGAAATTAAGCAGGGCCATCGTCAGGTGTGTCAGCCCAAGTATTTGGAGGCCTCGAGAGCCTTCTTTCTTCAGCTAGATTTAAAGTGCAATTTTTTTGTTCTTCCTCCAGGAAGAGTTAGGTGGAAACAAACTATTTCCACTGTCCGGAAATGAGATGCTCAGCTGCCTGTTTGGGAAGGATAAGCTACAAGCTTTTCTAGAGTAGCTACCATGTCCATCTCCTTGCTGAAGCCAATGGTGGTCAAGAAAAAGGCCATGTGGCCCCAGAGAGCTGCTCTGATTTCTTTGGGGTAGAATACCTCTTACTGAATGTGGAAGGAAGACTGACAACCAACTTTTGGTCACACTTGGAGTTTCTGGCTTTCTGCTTTTGTAAATCTCAAAAAAAAAAAAAATTCATAAACTCTTCAGGAATGTTGATCAAATTCCTCCTAAACCTAATCTATAAGACAGGAGTTTGATCACCCCCTCCCCCAGAGGAGGCCAAAATTAAGATTTGACAAATGTAAAGGGATCTGAGCCTGTTTTAGTGCCAAACTAATGGCTGCAGTGTGATGTTGCCCTATCACAGGGGAGATCTGTGTAGATATATTTGACTCAATAGCGACATAGATAGAAAACAAAAAGAAAGGGAGGTGTAGTGATGGCAAAACAAAAGGAAATTTGTACAGGTATTCGGTCTCTGGGGTCCTGGAAAGAAAAGGTGTTAGATAGCTGAAGGATCTGTCTTCAGTCCAAAGTGTTGGAATGACTAAGCAAACTTTAAAATTGAACTCCTCCCCCACCACCACCATGTCCTCCTACTGTTTTCTCATTTCTTCTTCCTCTCTTCATCTCTTCATCTGCCCTCCCACCTGCCTTGTGTGCTTCTTTGGTCACTGGACAAAAGATGCAGTGCCAGCCTTCAAGGACCTTATAAAACCCAAGGGAAAGAAAGCATAAATAATAAGTAGGGCAGAATGTTGCGTTATAAAGGACAGATAGAGTATGGCGAGCACGCAAAGGGGAGATCTGAGGAACTGCAGGATGGCTGCTTGTACTGGGGCAGAACCTTGAAGCCTGAATAGTATTTTTAAACATAAAGACTTTTTTCCCTCTCCAAGATCTTGCATGGGGAGAAGGAAAGTTTCCAGGGGAACAACAACAACAACAACAACAACAACAACAACACCAGTTGTGTGCAAAGGCATGGAGATGGGAAAAGGTCAAGCCACGCACATTCGGTTTTGACTGACTTGGAGGTAACATGAATTGGAAAGGTAACCTGGGGCCAGGTTCAGTGCCTTGCTGAGACATTTGGACGTCATTCTCTAGGATGGAGGGAACGAGCGAAGGTTCTTAGAGAGCTGGTATGGTTGTATAGCCTGCTGTTAAAAAGATAATTTTAGGGTTAGAATGGAGAATAAATTGGAAAGAGGTGGAAAGATCAGTTAGGGGTTATTGCAGAAATTCAGGCAAGAGATAAAGTCCTGAGTTCAGTTGGGAGAATACGAAGGGGTGTGTGTAATCCTCTCATCTGTGTCCCCAGTGTACAGAGTAGAGTTTGCCTATCAAATAATTGCTTTCCTTTTTTCTCGCAGCTGGTTTATACTTGATACTGGGAGATTATGGATTTGTTGTTTGTAAAATCGCCCCCAAGGAATCACCAAAGAGACAAGTCAGGAGAACTCATACACTTTCCCCCATCAGTTGATAATGGTGTGACTATTCAGAGCTTAACACCCCTGGACCCCACCTCACTTTCTCTCATCATTTTGTGACACTTCCTCCCACTTTTTTAAATAGTTGGTTTCCTTTCTATTTGGGTAGTGTTCCTCTCTTGCTCTTAGAAGGCATTACATCCCACCAGGGGATTGTTCTCTTTATACCAGACCTCTGACATATATTCACTTAGCTCAGAGGTTCTTAAAAACTGGACCCAATCTGGGTCAAGGGAACAAAGTGATTGTTAACTCTTCTTGCAACTTTCCTTTAAGTTTGAAATTATTCCCAAATAAGAAAGTTTCAGAGCAAGGACAAAACAAGTGATCCCCAGACCATCACCATGAGCATCACCTTGAAAATGTGTTACAAGAAGTGCAAATTCTCGAACCCTCTCCCCGGTTAGCTGAATCAGAACTCGGGGGCCTGCACAACAGGCTGTTTCTGCCAAGTTCTTCCAGGCGGCTCTGATGCACGATCAAGTGTGAGAACCGCTGGCTGAGTTTAACAGCGTATCACTGCTGCCTTGTATGAACATAAGCTTCATTCCCTGGGGTATGTGTTTTGAGTTTCAAGACATTTCCCAACACTGCATTTCCCAGGAGACTGGCCCAAGGAGTCCTTGTATCAGTAGGAACAAGGGACAGGAGAAGACAGATAATGAGGACGAGGAGGACGGGAAAAGACGAGGGGAATAACCAATTGATAGAGAACCGGGGGGGGCAAATGGAGGCGCACATGGTGGGGGGCATGGTTCTGTTCCCCCATTCTCTGCACCTTCTGTCACAGTTCTCTCAAGTAAAAAACCCACCTTTTCCAGCAGCTTCATTTATCTCAAACCCATTTTAGAAATAGAATAAACATCAAATTTCAATTACAACATTCTTGATTACTTGTATATTGTTGGGTTTTTTGGCTCCATAAGCAGAGCAACAGTGGACATTTATGATTTGATTCCTGCATTACTCAAAATCTAAATGTAAAGACTAAACCAAGTTTGGGAAAGACTAGAACATTGTCACTGATTCTGATGAGTAGCAGAGCCGCCCAGTATCCTCTTTAGCCCTGAGGTACTCAGGTGGGGAAACACTCTGGGTGAACTTGGCTTTGCCTTTTGAAAGTGGGCATCAAGCTTCACAGGAGCAAAGTGAAATGTCTTAGACGTTCCCTAAAATTTAAGTGTGTTGTGCATGTGTGTGGGTGAGGGGAATGTGGGTGACCCACTGTCTGTATTTCTCACTTTAAATCAAGACTTCTTGATTATAATGAACCAAGATTATTAGACGAGATTATCGATGAAATCTCTCGTGACCATTATGTGTATTTGACCTCCCATTCAGCATCGGCAAGCTGGATACTTTTGTGTTTTCAATAGGTGGGGTTTAGTGTCAGCAGGGGCTCCCTCCTTCTCTGTTCTTGCTACACCTGGTCTCGGCCTCAGTAGTTATGTGCTGTCCTTCCTTTTAAAAATGACAGTATTGCTTAGACCACCACTGATAGGACATGCTTTGCACAGTTTTTCTAATGGAAAGCAGAGGTTCCCACTAATACCCTCACCTCCCCCTACATGCCCCCCCGATTATGACCAGAGGCACCCCCACATAGTTCTGGTTAGGGAATGAATACAGTGTCTGGTGATCAGAGAAAAGCCAGTTTGGCCCTAAGAGCATCAGCTCCCCTGCCGGTAAATGGCCTGTGGGGCTGCTCCCCGCATCTCCTAACTGCAGAGGCCGGGACTCTTTCCACCGCGTGCGTGGCCTGTCTCTCCTTCTCTTGCTCCTGTAACCTGTCAGGTGTAAGGCCCTGAGCAACCCTGGACAAACATGAAACAGGTAAAAGGGATGCTGGATAGAATTTGATATTTTGAGGAAGAACAGCCTGCTTTTCATTTTCTCACCTCTTACTTCAAAACTTACCTCAGGTCTACCCACCGTCCTGGGCCATACCTCCTCCTCATATGACGCCAGCAGGACCGGAAGTCTACTTTAGTGTCAAAGGTCAGTGCAGGCAAGGGCTTCCTTTTGCCTGCACCCTGTTCCTGTGCCCATCACACCCGCCTCGAGTGTAAGGATTTCCTTGGTCCCGCTGGCCTGGATCTCCCCTCGCCATTTAGCTGGCCTCCCTGGCACTGGTAAATCTGGGCACCCAGAAAGCAGAAAGGGACAGTCATCCTGATGTCCCCACTCTCTGTCCCTCTGCTGCAGCATTCAGCTCTATCCAGTAGCTTATCTCCACTGTGGGCTATCATGGTTTGAGGGAGAGGAGGGGAGAGCAGTTGCTGCCGGCTGCAGCTGTCTCCTTTTGAATCAACCACCCCCACTCCCCAGGTGCCAGAATAGCTTGCAGGGTTTAGAAGGCTCCCATCTCTACCTCTCCCGCCCATTGCAGCACTGGTAGCTGCTTTCCAAACGAGTCTTTTGTTGTGGAAGCTCTAAATCCATGGTAGGGAAATTACCAAGAGACTCTTCCACAGCCTGCCCTCCCTCCCCTTGCTCTGTCTCTTTCTTTCCTTCCTTTGTCTCCTTCCGGAGCTCGGGTCAGAATCCCTAGCCAGACTGAGAACATGGTTGCTATTCCAGGACCCAGATGCCAATATGTGGCAGCATCTGGCTTATTGGCAAGCATCGCCGGCAGTTGTGCTGGCTGCTTCTGGGCCTGTCATGTGGCTGAGCCTGCTAATGGGGGTCCTGTCACAAAACGGAGTTTCTTTGAGAATATGGTTTCAACCAAGGAGCCCACCAGAAACAGCGAGCGGCACTGAGAGGACAGGAATTATTGGGGAGGGTGACTGCAGACTGGAGCTTTGATGCTGCTCCTGGACCTGTTTTGTAAAGATCCCCGTTTCATGTGGTTGGAGTCTGCCCCTTGTGTAACCTTACCTTCTTGTGCTGTTAGTGTTTCAGGTGCCTTAAGGCATGGAGCTCCTTGAAAGAGAAACACAAATCACTAAAAACGTTGAGATAAAATCCTGCTCCTCAGAGGCGCCTGTTTGGCACGAGGAGCGCATGATAACAGCTTGCTTTAGAAAGGTGACATTTCTGCTGAAGGCTGAATAATAAAAAATGCATTTTAAAAGCTCAGCTCTTCCCTGTCTTCTGATGGTTGACTTTTGGAGTGAAGGCCATTTCTTCAATGTGAAGGGTCTTTTTTTTTTGAGGCTAGCCTCTCGAGCCCCCAGACAGGGACATATTACCTCTTGTCATCATTGATGAAACTGAGGAGCTTTTAAAATTAATTACCACATAATAGGGCTGTTAGTACTTTTTTCAAGGTACAAGAGGATGTGTGCTCAGAACGTGTCAAGCACTGGCCGAAGCACTGAGGGGCAGAGACAGGTGAAGCACACCGGGTTCCTGCCCCCAGGATACAGGTTCTGGGTGACCAGATTGTGTAGGTATCCATCATTTCGTTTCTTCCCCATCACCTATACCATCGGATGGGGCATGTAACATGCTCTGTGCTTTACAAATGGAGGAACTTGAGCTCTCCCAGTTGGCATGACTGGAATGTGGTCCCGCTTCACGAGCGGATGTGTTGGATTCTTAGGTTATGAGCTCCTAAGGGCAGGAACTGTGTCTCTAACTTTTTGCAATTCTGCCTCCAATTAGCAACCTCCACTCACTCGTGACCCACTTTCCTCACATCTCTACACACACACACACACACACACATATATATATACACAAATATATATAATCTATATGTGTATATATAATATTTATAATATATACATATACCAGGGGTGCCAAAAAAATGTATACATATGATTTGTATTCATCTTTTGTTATTGGTATATATTATTATAATTTTAATACAGTTTTTTCCTTTCTTAAACTGTGTATACATTTTTTGGTACCCTGCGTGTGTGTATGATATAGGGGCTCTTTACAAACTGAGGCCAAGTTCTTCCTGTGACAAGCTGAAGGAAGGAATCAAGAAAAAGGACACAGCAAATATTAGCTGGAATGAAAAGATGAGGACAATCCTGGGAAGGTAGTGGTGGTGATGGCAGTAGCACACTGCCCACGTAATCCCACATAAAAATGTACTGAGCAACTAGGTTGCAAAATCAAAAATTCATAGACAACATTTACAACACAACTAGCTGACAAGATACAACGAATCTCAAAATGCAAACAGGTGGGGACCAATGGGGACAAAATACCAGTATCCACAAGCCTTGTGTGAGATGGGCATCCTGCGGGAGACAAAAGGAACAGCAGTGTAGCTTTAGGCTGAACCTGAGAACAGGAGAACCAGCCAAGGGGCGCACTGAGACTGAGGGGGCCAATGTGAAAACAGCAGCTGAAGGTCAAGGCCCTTTGCCCGCCTAACATCTGGTAAGTGCAGAGGGTTTGCAATGGAGGGATGAAAGGCATGGGCCCTTTGAACTCTAGAAATTGTCCTGCCAGAGCTGCCTTCTAGGAGAGGGCTCTACACTGAGGAGAAATTGCTGGAAATGCAATAAAAATTGAGCAGGGTAAGGACTAGAGAAAGGCCCAATTCAAAGGAAGGGAAGAGTAGCCAGGAAATCTCAGAAAGCAAGATGTCATACGATTTTTTTTTTTAACACTTCACAAAAACAACAGAAGAGGGAGCTCTGTGAAGTTCAAGCTTTTTAAAATTTAACCTGCTTCATTCTCACAGTTTAGAAAAACGAATTTTACATAAAAATGCACACCACAAAAGAATATCAAGTCCCATACAAAGTTATTACAAGACAAAAGTAGAATTAGGAATAGTGTAATATCCTTACAGACAATAAAAGCATTCCAGAAAGATGTGTTCACAAAACAGATCAAAACTAATTTACTGTTTGAAAACGAACTGAAAGACATTAAGAAAATTAAGACATGAAAGAACAACATAAATCATAATTAGAAAACTCAGAAAATGAGGTGACAACTCAGAAAAGAATTAGAAATGAAAGAAAAAAGAATAGCTTCAGAAATGAAAACGTTTTAAATTAGGAGGAACAAAAGAGTGAACAAACAACAGATACTGCTTTAAGAGAAATATTAGGTGGAAAGGAAATATTGTTTAAAAATTTAAATTAAGACTTTAAAGAAAGACTTAGTGCAGTTTTAGGTTCCCAGCGAAATTGTGTGGAAGGTACAGAGATTTCCCATAGACCCCCTGCCCCCACACATGCACACCTCCCTAATATCACCATGCCCCATCAGAGGGGTTCACTTGTTACAGTTGATGAACCTACATTGACACACTGTTATCACCCAAAGTCCATAGCTTGCATAATGGTTCACTCTTGGTGTTGTACATTCTACCCATCTGGACAAATGTACAATGACATATAACCATCATTATAGTATAAAAGAGTATTTTCACTGTTCCAAACTCTGTGTACCGCCTCTTCATCCATTCCTACCACACCCCCCATCACCACACACACACACACACACACACACACATGCACACACACACACGCACACACACAGCAACCACTGAACATTTCACTGTCTCCACATAGTTTTGCTTTTTTTAGAATGTTACATAGTTGGAATCATACAGTATGTAGCCTTTGTAAACTGGCATCTTTCACTTAGTAATAGGCATTCAGCTTCTTCCATGTCTTCATGGCTTGATAGCTCATTTCTTTTTAGTGCTAAATAATTTTCCATCGTCTGGATGTACCACAGTTTATCATCTACTAAAGGACATATTGGTTGCTTCTGAGTTTTGTGAATTATGAATAAAGTTGCTGTAAATATTCACATGCAGGCTTCTGTGTGGACATAAATCTTTAACTGATTTGGGTAAATACTCAGGAGCACGATTGCTGGATTGTACGCTAAAAATATGTTTATTTTGCCAAGAAGTTGTCCAACTGTCTTCCAGAGTGGCTGTACCATTTTGCGTTCCCATGAGCAATGACTGAGGGTTCTTGTTGCCCCACATCCTCACCAGCATTTGGTGGTGTCAGTTATCCAGATTTCTACAGGTGTGTAGTAGTATCTCATTGCTGTTTTAATTTGCAGTTCTCTGGTGACATATGATATGGAGCATCTTTTCATATGTTTGCTGTCTGCACCTCTCCTTTGGTGAGGTGCCTGTTAAGGTCTTTGGCCCATTTTTTTAAATGGGTTGTTTATTTTCTTATTGTTTTAAGTGTTCTTTGTAGTTTGCAAATATATTCTCCCAGTCTGTGGCTCGTCTTCTCATTCTCTTGACATTGCCTTTTGCAGAGCCAACATTTTAAATTTTAATGAAGTCCAGTTTATGATTTCCTTCTTTTCATGGATTGTGTCAAAAGGTATATCTAAAAAATCATCATCATAGTGAAATTTATCTAGCTCTTATGTTCTAAGGGTTTTATAGTTTTTTTATTTTATAGTTAGGCCTGTGATCTATTTTATGTTAATTTCTGTGAATGGTGTAAGGTCTGTGTCTAGATTCATTTTTTTTTTCTTTTGCATAGGGATATCCATTTGTTCCAGTGGATTTACATGGCTCTTCATTTTCTAGTTTCCTAAGACGGAAACTTAGATGATTGGTTTTAGATCTGTCTTCTTTTCTAATATATGCATTCAATGTATTATTTTAACTCTAAGCACTTCTGCTGCATTCTACAAATTTCGATTACTTATAATATCTTCCTTTTTTTTTAAAGATTTTATTGGGGAATTGGGGGAGGGAACAGCTTTGAGGAATCAGGGAAGGGGAACAGACAAGTTGTCCTTTTGTTCTTCAGTCTAGTTGTGGAGGACTTTGCTTCACTGGCCCATTGTGATCATTGCGCTCTTCCCGGCTGAGGCAGATCGGTCGCCGGCCATTGGACAGTCACTCACGGCCACTCACGGCAGCTCATGCCAGCTGCCGGCTGCTCACGCTGCCTGCCGGCCACTCAGTAGCTCATGGCAGCCCACTGCAGCAGGAGCTTCAGCCTACGCTGCCACTGGTGACTCATAGCAGCCCAACTCCAGGTGGAGCTGTTGTTCACTATCTTAGCTGTAGAGGGCGCAGAGTCACTGGCTCATGTGGGATCAGAACTGGTGGCCCTGTTGCTCAGAGCTCGCAATCCCAAGCCAACTCTTTATCAATGAGCAACTTGGCCAACCCTACTTGTATTTTCATTTAGTTCAAAACTATTAAAATTTTAAAATTTCTTTTGAGATGTCTTCTTTAACCCACATGTTATTTAGAAGTATTTTTGTTTATTTGTATAATATCCATGTATTTTGGGATTTTCCGTTTACCTTTCTGTTATTGATTTCTAGTTTAACTCTTGTGGTTTAAAAATAGACATTGTATGATTTCTGTTCTTTTAAATTTGTTAAGACGTGTTTCATTGCCCAGAATATGGTCTATCCTGGTGAATGTTGCATGTGAGCTTGAGAAGAATGTATATTCTGCTGTCGTTAGATGAAGTAGTCTGTAGATGTTCATTATATCCAGTTGATTAATGGTATTGTTGAGTTCAGTTATGTCCTTGCTGATTTTCTGCCTGCTGGATCGGTCCATTTCTGATAGAGGGGTGTTGAAGTCTCTAAACATGTTAGTGGATTCATTTATTTTTTTTTTTTCAATTCTATTAGGGTTTTTTTCCCCTCATATAGTTTGATGCTCTGTTGTTAGGCACATGCAAATTAAGGATCGTTATGTCTTCTTGGAGAATTGACTTTATCATTATGTAATGCCTCTCTTTAACCTTGATAACTTTCCTTACTTTGAAGTCTTCTCTGTCTGAAATTAATATAACTACTCCCTTCTTTTAATTAGTGTTAACGTGGTATATTTTTCCCCATGTACTTAGTTTTAATCAATATGTGTCTTTATGTTTAAAGTGGGTTTCTTGTAGACAACATGTAATTGGTTCTTGTTTTTTGATTTACTCTGACAATGTCTTTTAATATCAATTAATTAGACCATTAATTCAAAGTGATTATTGGTATAATTGGATTAATGTCTGCCATATTCATTACTGTTTTCTATTTGTTGCCCTTGTTGTTGGTTCCTACTTTTGTCTTTCTCTTTTTTTCTGCCTTTTGTGGTTTTAATTCAGCATTTTATATGATTTGATTTTTCTCTCCTTTCTTAGCATATTGGTTATACTTTTTTTAAACCTTTTTTCCTGGTTACCCTAGAGTTTGCAATATACATTTACAGTTAATCCAAGTCCGCTTTCAGATAGTACTATACTACTTCACAGGTAGTGTGAGTATGTTATAATAACAAAATAATCCTGACTCTTCCCTTCTGTCCCTTTCATTATTATTGTCATTTATTTCACTTATATATAAGCATACATATGCATATATGTGATATATCCATAAGCATACCTAATTGAGTACATTATTGATATTATTTTGAACAAAATGTTGTCTTTTAGATCAATTAAGATGAGAAAATAAAGTTTTTATTTTGCCTTCACTTATTCCTTCTTTGTTGCTATTTGTTACTTTATGTGAATCCAAATTTCTGGCAGATATTGTTTTCCTTCTCTTTACAAAAGTTCTTTTAACTTTTCTTGTAAGATAGGCCTACTGGAAACAAATTTCCTCAATTTTTGTTTGAGAAAGTCTTTTTTTTCTCCTTCACTTTGAACGTTAATTTCTCAGGGTACAAATTCTAGGTTGGTGTGTTTTTTTTTTTCTCTCAACACTTTAAATATTTCACTCTACTCTTCATGCTTGCATGATTTCTGGGAAGTCAGATGTAATTCTTATCTGTGTTCCTCTATAGGTAAGGTATTTTTTTCCCTCAGGCTTCTTTCGGAATTTTTCCTTTTGGTTTTCTGTAGTTTAAAATGATATGCCTAGGTGAGTTTTTTGCTGTTGTTTTTGTTTTGTTTTCATGGATATGTGGTTTGATGTCTGACATTAATGTGGGGGAAATTCTCAGTTATTATTGTTTCAAATAGTTTCTCTGTTCCTTTCTCTCTTTCTTCTTCTCTTGGTATTCCCACTACATGTAAGTTACGTGTTTTGTCGTTTTCCCATAGCCTTTGGGTATTCTGCTCTGTTTTATTTCAATCTTTGCTTTTTGGTTTTCAAGGATTCTATTGAAATATCTTCTAGCTTAGAGATTCTTTCCTCATCATGTCCAGTGTGTGAATAAGCCTATCAAAGGTAGTCTTCATTTCTGTTACAGTGTATTTTCTTTTTTTAATCTCTAGCATTTCATTTGGTCCTTTCTTAGGATTTCCATCTCTGTGCTTACATTGCCCATTTGTTCTTAAAGACTATCTACTTTATCCATTAGAGCCCTTACCATATTAATCATAGTTGTTTTAAGTTCTCAGTCCGGTAATTCCAGTATCTCTGCCATGTCTCGTTCTGTGTCTTCAAATTGTGTTTTTTTCCTTTGATATTTCTTGTGATTGATTCTTTATAGCTGGACATGATGTACTGGGTCAAATGACCTATATAAATAGGCCTTTAGTAACATGGTGGTGAGATGTGGGTGAAGAAGTGTTCTATAGTCTCATGATTAAGTCTCAGAGCAAACTGTGGCTCGCGAGCCACATGCGGCTCTTTGGGTATGTTCCATCTCAAAAGTTTGCCGACCCATGGAAAAGCCAATCCTGTCCCTCACAACAAATTAAAAGTTATTCTAGAACCGTAAATATATTTTTACATAATCACCATTATGTGAATAATATCCTGTAAGAATTTTATAAGTGAAACCATGATAGTTTTATTTTCATTTTCAATTTTACTTCAGAGTCACATGTATGTACCCAAAAGAGCCACATGTGGCTTGCAAGCCACCGTTTGCTGACCCCTGGAGGCTCTTCCTTCTCAAAAGTTTGCCAACCCCTGCTTTAGACTGAACTTCACAAGGATTTCTCAGTTTTTTTCAGACCCCATAGGTAGGACAGTGGACTGGAGTTGAGTATTTCCCTTTCCCAGGTCAGTTAGGCCCAGCAGTTTAATTAGTGTCTTTTGAGGGTAGGTCTTGTTATGAAGAACTGAATGCTCTCATATATTTCAAAATGATACCCCGCTCCCTTGCTGGAAGCAGGGAATCATGAGGGGATTTTTCTCCAATATTGGCTGTGGGAACCTGGTTGAGCCCCAAGAGGCAAATATCACAATATTGTGGGGACCCCTCATGACTGAGTTGCCTTGAATTTTTAACTCTTCAATTTGTCTGCGTTGAGCCTCCATCAATTCGTCAATTACAGTTTAGGTGTTTGTACCATGGCCTTGGTTCCCACATTTTCTACTTTTTTTTTTTTAAAGATTTTTTTATTGGGGAATTGGGGGAGGGGAACAGCATTGGGGAATCCAGGAAGGGGAACAGACAAGTTGCTGTCTTTTTGTTCCTCAGTCTAGTTGCGGAGGACATTGCTTCACTGGCCCATGTTGGTATCGTTACTGTGCTCTTCCCGGATGAGGCAGATCAGTCACCAGCCTCTGGATGTCGATCACCACGGCTATTGGCAGCTCACAGCTGACTGCCACCCGCTCACGCTGGCTGCGGGCCACTCACTGTAGCCTATGGCAGCCCACTGCAGCAGCAGCTGCGGCCTACACCGTCGCCGGGGCTCGCACAGCTCAGCTCCAGGTGGAGCTGTTGTTAGCTGTAGAGGGCCGTGTCACTGGCCCTCATATGTGGGATCCGAACCAGGGCCGCTGGCATCTCAAAACCAGCTCTTAACCAATATGCCACTCAGCAGGCCCCCACATTTTCTACTTTTGAGTCTCTGTTCCAATAATCCACGATTCCTTCTGGTAAGCCATGACTCCCTGTGTTCCCCAGCCTGTCTCTTGATTCTTGGGGGCAGTGGTTTGCTTGATGTCCTTGCCCTTATGCATCCAAGAGTTGTTTTTTCAGTCTGTTCAGAATTTTACTCGTTGTTAGAATGGAGTGGCAACATGCCAAACCAGAAACTAGAAGTCAGCACTTTTAAAACTAAAAAATTGAGAAATAGACAGAAAGTATTCTAGAGCAAATGCCCAATATTGAAGTAGACAAAGAAGCTCAAACATGGTTGGTAGGAGATCACAAAGAAAACCAAAACAAGACAACTGAACTATAAAAAGAATTCAAGAAAACTTTTCTGAAATAAAAAAAAATTGAATCTACAAATGGAAAGAGCACAGTGCATATTTGAGAATGTTGACAGTCTGACCTCACCAAAAAAGGAAAAAAACACTGAACTTCAGGAAGAAAAAGTGCATATAACTTACAAGGGAGAAAAGTTAGTTTATCATTATGTTTCTCATCAGCAGTGCTTTATTATGGAGGGAAAATAAAACAAGATGTTTAAAACAAGGAAAGAAAGAATGAACCATGGATTTTATAAAGCCTGACTTTTAAGTATAAAGGACACAGATAATTATCAACATGAAAGTATTCCGGGAGTGTTGTTTCCATGAGCTCTTCCTAGGAAATCTAGTAGACAGTATATTGTAGATGGCTGAAGTGATGAGAAAGAAACCAACAGAAGAACATAAGCATTAAACAATCGTTCCTGTAGAACTAGGACGAAAGGAGGGCTGAAGGGGAGAGAGTGTAGTGTGTAACTGCTGTTTGCTCTGACAGTGTAGATGTGGTAGAACTATTTTTTTTTTTTTTTAGCTGAGCCATCCTGCCACCTGTTGGCAACTCAGCGGCTGCTCAGCTTGGGCCGGGAATCCAACTGGCAATGCTGTTGCTCAGAGCTCGCAACTCCTGAGCAAGCTCTTAACCAACTGAGCCACTTGGTTGGCCCCTAGAACTATTTTTTAAAATGGGGAAAGTAGGGAGAGGATATCAAAAATTTTAAAATATTTTTGATAATCACATTGGTGGTGATATTAATATTGTCATTCTGAGACTTGCTGTGTAATGTTGGATAAGACAAATAAGTAATATTGGAATGTTCTGATTCTATTATCCTCATCTGCTTTGGCGAACCACAATTCTCCGAATGGAAGGAGATGATGATGTTATAGAGACATGGCTAAGCAAATGTGCTCTAGTATTAACTTTGAATAGAAAGTATCCACATGCCTTTATGAGATGGTTTAGCTTTGAATCAATAATATTTCTTAGTTTATTCCACCGAAAAGTCCTAGAAGCTATGTCTAATTTAGCAAGAAGGATCTCCAGCACCCAGACAATGATTTTGAAATGCCATTTCTCTGTAAGGTAAATTAGGGCTTCTTGGAGAAATAAGTGTGGGGCAGGAAGTTTATAAAATGAAGCTGGAACATCTTAGGTAACAAGGAAGCCATCCGAGATGTCTACGGTCATGCCAGAAGGACTCAGAGCCTCCTGCTGACTAAAGACGGGACAGTTTGACCTTCAAGAATGATAAGAATTGAAACCTGTCATATATTTTTTAATCCATAATTTGATCAGGATATTAAAAACAATTGATCACCTTCGGAAAATTTAGGGAACCAATGTATTATATTGAAAACTGGGAAATAAAGGAAAGAGTCAAGCATCTATCCTGATTTTTATATGAACTGTACCACTGGGTATCCAAATAGAAAACAACGGGCACACTCTCTTACAAAACTATTCTAGCTACAGAATGAAAAAGAAGTGATAAAATTAGAATGTCGCCATTTTGTCACCCTCCATGAATGGATATAGTCATTAAGCTCCAATGTCTGCTAAGATCACGAAACCTACATTTTGGGCCTCCTGTAATATTGTTAAACACCACCTATCATCTCGTGAAAGGGATCCAAACTGATCCTTAACTGGATTGAGCTTCCAATTGGCAGGAAAGAAATACAGGGGACACAGGAACATGTTGAACTTTTCCATGAGTGTGCAGTCAGCCAGACACTGGGAAATAGTAGGTCAGATTGCCTGAAATCTTTAGCAGGCAGTTTGTGAAGAAATGACAGGGGTGGTTGAGGAACCTGTAGATGAAGAGAATGAAAAGATATTGACATTTTTTAAGAAGGGCAGGTCTAAACAGTAGTGTTTAGCGATGTACATTTGGGTGATAAAATGATTTTTTTAAAAAGAATTTTTATTAATTTATTTTCTTTTTAATTGGAGAATAGTGTGTTTTTCCAGGCCCATCAGCTCCAAGTCAAGTAGTTGTTTCAATCTAGTTGTGGAGGGTGCATCTCAGTGGCCCATGTGGGGATCAAACTAGCAACCTTGGTGTTATGAGCACTGCGCTCTAACCAACTGAGCTAACCGGCTGTCCCAATAAAATGATTTCTAAAATGCAAAGAAGTGGTAGCCATAACAGGATAGTTGTTACTTTGGGGGATGGGAGGGCTTACATTGTGTGGGGCACATTTATAAGGAATAAAGATAAGAGAGGATGCTGGCTGCCTTGTCCTTTGATTAGATCTTGGTTTCTGCTGACCTTTCTTGGTATCTTTGTGCAGGTTAGAAAAAGGCAGCCTTTCTTCAAGGCACTGACTGCTGTTGGCCAATAAATAACATTGTGTAGTGCCTATGATGTGAAAAGTGCCTCTTTGCTGATGCTCCCGTGCAGTGGGCAACCTACACAACTCTATGAAATGGCCTTGAGTTTCTATATTGGTTCAGGCTCATCTTTGTTCAGTGGTAGTAAGGAAAGAGATTTTTTTGTTTTTGCAAGCACCATTTTGTTCCTTGAGGAATTTTACTTCAGTGCAGTTTAGTAATCCAGTGGGATAGAGAAAGTGCTGTTTGGGGTAGTATTTCTCTGGTTCATTTTAGCGTGTGGTACTCCTGAGGTGGAACGAAGTACTTCCTGAGATGTGATGTATATAGTTTTAGGAACGTGTAAGAGGGCTGGCTGGACATTGAGGCAGGAGGTGCCATGGCATTATACCCCTGCTGTGGCTAGCGCAGCTTGGGTTCAGAACTTGATTCACCATAATTCACCAAGTTCAGGGGGATTGACCCACATGAGCAAAAGTTCAAAAGATGGTGCTATAAATCAGAATGTCCGTTTATTAATTTTCAATAATTAGTAACCACTAAATGAATGAGAGCTCTCATGTTATCTCTGTTCTCTCCCAGTTAGGCAAGTACCTTCGCAACCAGAAGGTTGTGTGGTTTGCAGAGGGTGGCGGATGATCCTAATGGCTGGTGACATTCTCATCACATTCCGATCCACCCATCTCCACTCCAGGGAGATACCTGCCAGCTGGACCAAAACACTTGTGTCAACCGTGTCAACATCGTGCAATACGCACACTTACAAATTCTTGCTTTCTAGCTTATCTTTCCCCAGGCTGCACATAAAGGGAGAGAGGAACACCTTCCCAGTCAGCCACAGCACCTGGGTCAACCCCAGTGATGAGTGGCATGACAACTGAAGCTGCCAGCTCACCTGACGTACAAAAGCGTTTCAGGTAAATGAATGTAACAAACATGAGCACCTTCCATGGACTAGACACTCAGAGGAGCCAGCAGTGGGTCCTTTTCCACTACGTTTCTGATCTTTAGTGGCTCACAGCCTGGAAGGGCCAGATTTCAACATTCTTTGCCCGCTTCGACTCGTTGATATATACGGGGGTGCCAAAAAAATATATACACATTTTAAGAAAGGGAAAAACTGTATTAAAATTATGCTGATGGTAACCACTTTGAGCACCTCTTATAATTGCAGAAGTCAAACTGTGACTTGTATTCATCTCTTGTTATTGGTATATATTGAGTATTACAATTTTAACACAGTTTTTTCCCTTTCTTAAAATGTGTATGCATTTTTTTGGTACCCTCTATACATAGTGTGTGATTGTTTCAGAGAATGCATCGTAGTAAATTTCAGCTTGGCTTGTGTCTGAGTTATCCAAAATTCAGATTCCTGGGTCTTTGTCTAAATTAAGTTTTACTGGATTTCTTTACTTGGATTTTTGTGTAACCCGACTGAACTATACCTGAACCCAACCCATAAATTGTATTAGATGGGACTGGCTCTCTTTGGATTCTATGGGATGCAGCCTTATCAGGTTGTTGCCTGCTGTTTGGTTGTATATCTAGATAATGGCAGTGGCTTCCTCTAAGGGTGGCCACGTACTGAAACTGGGATGACACCTCTCCACCCTTCCTTTAGTGCCATAGGTCTGCATGGGTGGGTTTGGCTGTTTGGTGTTTGTCTGTTGTTTGAATCTGGCATAGAACGTGGAACTATGACTGCTGCTCCAGATTTCCGGGCCCCTCCTGCCTGGCGCTGAGGTGACGATGGTGGGGGAGCCCCCTGCAACCTCACAGCCACTGCATTATCTTCCCACAGGCCTGGCACCAGGTCTGGAAACATAGCTTCTAAAATTAAAGACTTCTTTCCATTCTGGAATTTTGAACTCACATTTAGAACCTAAATGAGGGCTTGGTGGGGACAGCAAAAGAATTAATCTGGAGATGGGGATGCTCGAAAAGAAGACTCAAATACCCCACCCCTGAAACATATTGGCCCTGAAATGGAGACGAGTAGGTGTATTTTGGATTTAAAGGAGTCTTGTGAAGAAATTTTTTTCCCCATAAGTTTTTGGTTGGGTGAGAAATCCCGACACAGCAGCTTGGAACTGGGTCATGAAAAGCAGCAAGTGAAATGGATTGATGAAGCCCATAAATAAAAATGAAACTTCTTTCATTGTCCAGATTGACTATAAAGGCACAACCTATCCCAATTTTGATAAGTGGAAGAATGGGATACACATACAGGTAAGTTCTTTCCATTTTAATAAAGCAAGATGATAGGTGTAACATAACAAAGGGATTTCAGAAAAAGGGGCATTTCATTTTACCAGACTTGACTGAAGAGGCCTGTTAACCATATTTACTCCACGGGGAAAAATGCACACTTTTCCAGAAAAGAAGTACAATCAACCGCATGTTCAAACAGTGCCTGAATGAACATCTTCCTATGAAGGCAACACTGGTGAAAGGAATGAGAAGCGAAGGCCAGGGTGAGAGCCACATCAGGTAGCAGATTTTCATACTTGTGGAATCTAGGGGGCTGCCAGCCTTTCACTGTTCTCTCCCAAGAAGCACATTGGTACTTCACAGTTCTTTGAAGTCGTTTATTCCTGTCAAATGGGTCAGATAAAATTGAGGTGAGTGCCAAAAATGAACAGCTATATCAGTAGAGAAGGGGTGATGCAGAGTGTCTGAAACTTCATTGGTGGGCTGTCTGTGCCCCGCGGTCCCTCAGCGAGCTTCGGGCCACCATCTGCCTCCTCCTCCACCTTGATTCCCAGCCCCACCTCCTCTGGTGTGTCAGTTCAGCCTGTTTTCTTTCCAACTAAATTCCTGGGTGTTTTAGTTTTTTTTTTTTGTTGGTCCATTATCAGTCTCTTTCTGGGCCTAGCTGTGGCAAGTTGGTTGGCTCAAATTAATAGCGTGGTCACTGGTCATGAAACTAGAGGGAAGCCAGTGGGCTTCCAAGGGAATCAAACTCAGACATGAACTTACCATCTTAGACATGAACCAAAAACTCACTTATTCATTGAATCAACATGTTGAACACGTGTCCTACTCTCTCTGCTCGGCATTGTCCATGATTGAAAGATACATTAGACCTGGGCCCCACCCTCAGTAATCCCACCGCAAAGAGCAGTCTTTACTTCCTCCCTCAGTTTTCATCAGCACCCCCAGGCCACCCCAAGATACCGTCAATATAGATAAAGGTGACATTTTGCTTTGCAAATGTGGCTTCCAGACAAGTTCTCTAAGCCCATTCCGACTGGATTGCTCTCTAAACCCATCTTCAATAGAAATTCTGAAGCTACCATAGCCTCCCAAGTAGACACTGAAAATGCACTCTAGCTACAAAAAGGCCACAGAATCAAACCATCGCTTCATCCATCTCTTTATTCATGCATGATGCAATGCTTAAACTAAGACTAAGAAAAGGATGGATTCTCTCCCCCTTTGTTGTATGAACATCTAGAAGCATCCTGCCACCTTTCTGTACATTGAGAATCTACCCTGCTCAGGGAGATGATGAAGTCTCTTCCACTTTTTCCTCCCGCCTCCGTTTAGCTTCAGTAATCGACTCCATGCCAACTTAGCCAACTTTTCTAAAACATATCCAGTGCAGACTCCTGGAATTGATCTTCCTTGTTTGGTGTTCTATCCTTGGATTATTAAAGGCTGTGACTGTGAAGACCTTCTCCAGTTGCGAGAATTTAACTAATTAAATTACCACAATGGGAGGAACTTTACTGTTAGATAAAGTGAAAGATGTCAGGGAATGGGGGAGGAACTGAAAATTGGAGCCCAGAGAGACCAAAGCTGGTGTGTTTGTAGCCCCGTGCAAGGGGTCAGAGTGCTCTGACTGCAGGAAAGGGGTTCCCTGAGGTGCGTGAGGGGGAATTGCCTTGGGCAGGACTCTCCCACACCATTTTGCTCCCCTATCCTGATTTTGAGTTCACCAGCGAGACTTATGATTAATAACCCAGCTTCCTTTCCCAAACACTTTGGTATTTGAAAGGGAATCACGTGGATAGGGAGCACGATAATTCCAAGCTCTAGAAAGGGAATTTCTGAGCTCCATGATACGTTATGATTTACTGGTCAATTTTAGATTAACTTGGTTAGAATAAGGTCATCACTAAGAACACCTGAATTGTAAGGCTTAAGGGCTCATCCCTGGAACTTGCTGCCTTGAGGTGCTTGAGAACCCCTTTCCTGCGGCCATGCCCCTGGCACCTTCCTAGATGTCTTCCCAAACTCCAGCACATTCCCGGTCACTTCTCACTCAAGTATGAGACCATCCATCAGACTATGTGCCAGTTAGGTTATGGGTTTTAAAGAGTTTATGTCTTTCTCTTCCTTGCCACCTTATGCTAGACAATCATTTTCTAAAAGAAAGTAAGGTGGAAGAAGTAGGATTATGCAAATTAACATGATTATTAAGAAACAAAGGAAGAACTGCAGACCATCTTAAATCATGGTTGGGCAGTTGTTCTGATTTGCTGGTGTAGATTTGAATAACACCTCTCTGACCAATGAGTGCTTCCCAGCAATGCTCCCTACAAAAGGGGGAAAAAAGAGAGCAACTCACCATTAAATCAGGCTAACCTCCTCTTTGAATAACTCTGACCTGGATGAGGGAAAAACCCAGAAGGAAAAAAATTTGAAAAGTTTACCTCAGGTTGAGAATTTCTAATTCCATCACTTTTGTGTGTGTGTTTTTGTTTGATAGACATGACAGCATCTCCTCATTATTATGGAAAATATAGGGTTGGAGGTAATTACTATCTGAATATGAATGGGAGCAGAAGTGGGCATAGCCTGCACTGGCCTTTCTTTGACAAGGTATAACTTTCTTCTGAATTTCTGTGTTAATTAATGCTTATTTAAAAACCACTTTAATTGGTAGTAAACACCTCAACTTTTTGTACTCATTAAAATGCAGCCATTGATGTGTGATGGATTTTTTTTAAAGCTTAATTAACTTTCCTTCTGTATATATAACCTATAATAATGACAAACATATTGGGAAAAAATTACCCCTGCTTTTTCCCCTTCTCTCTCTTCCCCCATTATAAAGACATTTTTATCTATGGATGTCTCACTTCGTTAGGATTAGATGCCTTTGATTTGGCATTTTGGAGATGAGTAGATGGCAGGAAATCAAAGCTTTTTGAGACATTGGTCATTTCTAAACCAAATATTCATGTTTCTATGGGAGAAAAAGTCTCTTTTTTAAAGTAAAGAAAAAGTTTAAAGAAACCAGTACCCCAGATGAGTCAAGACTTGTCTTAAGTATCTTTGTGGAAAACATCAAATTCTTAAGATGTTTTTGGAAATATATATATATTTTTGGAGTGGTTGCAATCCTCTGGGAACTAAGTAATGCATCCCTCCCCTTTTTCATTAGGGGATATAATTACTATTAAGATAATATAACCACCTTAGAGAAAAGTTGGAAAATAGGAAACCATTCTTAATAGCCTCACTACCTTAACACAACAACAGTTTTTAATTTTTCCTAATCCCCTTGCATTCTTTGTCCATAGTGGGCACAAAATTGTTAATAGCAAAACCACAGTCAGCAGGTGTAGAAGGAAATGGGCCAGGGCACCATCAAGAGGAATGATTGGAGGAATGAGGAGGCACTGATGTTGTGGTTTAATAGCCACTGGATAGGAAATTTGGGTTTTATCAAGAAGGGGAACAGCAGCTACAGGGGCCAAATCATACATGGGCCACATCAGGAAATTTTTAGTCACTTAGAATCTCTTAGAGTTCCTCCTTTGGGTCAACAGGGAGACCGGGTTTCTTCATTTGATCAGACTGTGATTTATTCTTTCCTTCAAATTATATAACTCATGTCAATTGCAGTTTCTGAAGAATCCTGGGGAAGTCCCGGTTTTCGATGTCCTGTCAATATGAAAGTCCAGGATGTAGGTGTATGATATCTTGGGAATTATGAATCCATTATGGGGAAGGCAGGATTCCTTGGACTTTCACTGCAGTGCTTGTATTAAATGGAACCTGAAGATCTCTTTTCAGGGGTACACCTAAGGTTTAAGACCACCAACCCAGAAAGTAGATAAGGCAATTGTGATATCTTTAGATGACTGTTGTCTTGGAAGGTGAGATAGTTAATAGTTTCTGAGATCAGGATGGCTTAATTTTATGGGACTGGATTTTTGACATGAAAGATCTCAGGAAGAAATGCTGAGATCTTGTTTAATATATTTGACATCAATTTGATAATCAATTAAATCGGTGGAAATGAAGGAGTCCCAGAATATATACTCCAAGGGCAATCCTTGTTAGCCTTCCCTAAGGAATCCTTAAAGGAAGCAATTTTAGAATTTTGCTGTCTTTCAGTGGCCTCTTTATACAGTCAAAAATACCAACCATTGAATATTTGAAATCTTTTAACCCTTTAATTCTAAAGTGCCATGCAGATGGATTATTTTACTCATATCCCAAATTCACTAGAGTGACCACTGAAGTTCTAAATTGTTCTTGGTAAGATTCCATCAGAGCTTCAAATTTTTGATACCGTTGGCACTATGTTTGTACATGTATGAAGCTGAACAAAGACCTGAAGGCTCATTGAATGGCTGGGAACTCCCTCAGAATCTCGGCACTACATACCCCTCTTTGCTGAGAGCCCTGAGTCATGAAATACATTGAACGAAAGGTTTTCACCAAGAACTAAGAAGGCAGAACAAAGGCTTAGGCGGTGGTTCAACATAAACGAAGCCTAGTACTCTGCAGGGGCAGGAATTTCTCTGCTGTCCACCCCTGGAACTCCCAGGAGAGACGTAGGGGTCTATTGCATTCTCTGTTTTTATCTGAGTGGCCTGGGCTGAGCAGCAGTGGGTCCAGGTAGTGGTTAGAGTCTTGGCATCAAAAAAAATGATGGAAGATAATTAGGTACCATTAGTATAAGCAGGAGAAGACTGGGGGAAGTGTTCTGCCTGAGGGGAAGATGGCTAGTATTTCTATGGAGCTTTTGCAAGAAGAGTCAGCAGAAGCTCAGCTTTGGGAGTAGTTGGTCACAGATGGTTCTCAGAGGGGGAGGGAACATTCTTGTCGTTTAGCAGCCATTGGTCAGGCAATTCAAGTTTATCAAAAGGAGTGTATCAAAGAGGTACAGACTAAGGTCAAGTGAAGGTCATGGTGAATCTTTTTCAGTTCAGTAGGATCTTTTATACAAAGGTGCTTGCTACAGTGAAAATAACTAGTGCGATGGCAAGGCGTGAGTAAAACGGGAAGAGTCTTCCAAGTGGTCCTCTGCAACAGCAGGTTTCTCTTTGCCGGTGTTGGGGTGGTTGATTCTTCCTCCCTGGTGCCTCACTCCCATCTTCACCCTATATGTCCCCCAAATCGACCATAGCAGCAGGGACAAGTGAGTTTATAATCTAGTAGCAATAGACAGCAGTATGATGCAGAGTTTCAAAGAGGCTGTTATGGGCTGAATGTCTGTGGTGCCTGCAGTGGTACAAGGAGCAGCCCTGAAATTGGGATGTGGGGCATGGCTCTTCCCCAGACATGGCCCACACTCTGGCTGTGTTTGTCTTGAGAAAGGCAAGTGTAGGATGTGCCAAAGGCCTGAAGAATTCAGTACCTTCCCCCTAGCCATGCCCAGTTATTTAAGAATGCCTGGATTTCAAATTAGCCAACTTGAGGATAGCTGTATAGCACCAAAAGCTTTTATAAATAACTTAACAACGAGGTTCCGAATAGTTTTATCCTAGTATTTTATTTAATTGATAATATGTCAACTAAAAAACATAAAAATAAAACATCCCTTCAACAGAGCCATCATACTGAACATTAATGACCATTATCTAGAATTGTATTTAGAAGGTATGAATCGTTGAGCCAAAGCTTTCCTCCCCTCAGAACAAACTCTGGAGTAATTAAAATCACTGAAGCCCTGATATAACTCTATTTTGTTTAAAATAAAAATTTCTCCTAATTTAAAATAATATATATTTATTAAAGAGAACTTGAAAAATGGAGACACTTCTAAAGAAGGAAGTAAAAATCACCATAACCCACAGTTCAGAGATAATCACTTACCAGTGATTATTTTAAATACATCTCCTTCTAGTCTTTTTAAGCATGTTTTAGATTGTCACATAAAATTGAGATGATTCTGTCTAGAAAATTTTGCATCTTTTTGTTCACCTGACATTATATATATTGTATTTCTACATTCCACTAAACATTCTTCGAAAACAGCATTTTGTTTTACCCATAAAATTCTATTACATGAATATCTCCTGCTTTTGTTCGTTTGTTTTTTAATGATTCCACTTTTGCTGATCACTTAGATTATTTCTGATTTTTTGCTGTTACAAGTAATGCCACAATCTCCTTTCCTGGAGCCTGTCTTTGGGGAACAGTTTGAAATTGATACAAAATCTGTATTACTACATCAAGTTGGGATTTAAGCTTAAGACTCTTACTGTATACTTGCCAAACTAGTATTTGGAATATGGTTCCACTTGGCTCTGGCTTTATGGAACTAGTTTTGTGAAAAGTGCAATGTCAAAAACCCAACTCCAATCAGTGGAGTGTTCTGCTTCACTCATTGCACTCAGCGGAAGGGGGATGGTGCCCATGGCTGAGCTGGTGGGAGGTCTCAGAACACAGAGTAGCAGAGTGGAGAAGAGTTAGGAGTGACAGCTGGAGCTCACTTAGATGGTACCAGTGTTTCTGGTGTCTCAGGTAAGGACAGATCCCACTGGCCAAATGTACACCACAAACTTCCTGAGAATGCATTCCTCTGTCCGTCTTTCTTTGTCCCTTCCAGCTCCTCTCTCCTGAGTCCTCTGCCCTCTCTATCTCTACCTCTTTTCCGTACCAGCTGGTTTGCTCTTCCATCTACTATTTTGACCCTGTCACTTCTGAGAATCTGGTCCACACTCCAGACTGGGCTGAGGTTGGGGGCAAGCATTTCGTCACAGCTCACAGACCTCATTCATTACTGTGTTAGTCAGGGTAGGCTAGGGAATGCTATGGTAACAAAGAGCACACAGTCTTAGTGCCTTTACGCAGCCAAGTTTATTACTCACTCAGGTAGCTGTCACCCAGTGGGGTGTGACTCCACTATCCAGTCTGCTTGGGTTTTGTGGCACCTTGATCTTAGGATGTGGTTTCAGGATGGCCATGGCAGGTGATAAGTGTGCAGAAAGTTGAGCATTGTCTCTTAAGTGCTTCTCCCTGGAAATGAAACACAGATACAGCCTTTGGATCAAAACTCAGAACATGACCTCACCTAATTGCCAGGGGTCAGAGAGTATGATGGTTTGTATGTCCATGAAGGAAAGACAACTGGAAATATTAGTGAGCATTATTATGATGTGTACCTGAATTACCAAAAGAAGAGATCTGCAAATACACTCCCAACACAGTAATTGGAAAAAAAAAATCACTATTAAATATGTGCTAGCAGCATCAATGAATAGTGACTTACAAGAGCATCCATTAAGTAGACCTTATGTTTCAGACAGAATTGGTTGTTTGCAAATATGTGAAGCTGTACACCTCATGGTGGAAACGATTGCATCAAATTAATTTTGATTTCATGATGGAGCTCCCGGTAACCCAGGAAGCTACCTATGTTTTCAGATACAAATCGCATCACTTAAAGGAAGAGTGTTGGGAGTTGGCTACTCATGAAAGAATGGCAAGCAGGTTTCGATTGGTGAGCTACAGCTACCTGATTTGGTAGTATACGCTTGGAACTCAACTGCTGTGCTGTGCAGGACTCTAAAGCAGCATCTAGGCTCAGTGGGAAAGAGAACAGTGATTCATTCATTCACAGATTTTGCAAAGCATTGGAATGGGGCACTGTACCAAGTGCTGATGCTTGCAGCTCTCATGGAACTTACAGTATCAATATCATTTAGCGATGCCTGCATGCCCTCGTGTGTACGTGCACGTGTGTGTGTAGGTGCACGCAGTGGGTGAGGGAAGAGAAGGCATGTTATTGTCTTCATACGTCCATCTCGGAGCTAATGTGACAGTTCTGTTAGTACCAGATTAATTCAAGCAATAGAAGTAATTGCAGATTGGCTGTCTCTCATATGCATTCCCGTAAGCAGTATGTAGGTTTCCAAGTGTCCTCCCCTCATCACATTGAGTCCTGAAGAACTAACCATGTGCTTTAACCCTGTGACATGTGTTTTCAAGGAAACTAAAGGTGTTAATGGGGTACCATCTCCTTTTATGTTTTTCTTTTCCCAGCTCATTCCTCTGGCTGCTGTGTGAAACTTTGCTTATTCTTACTAGGTCCCAGATGCTAGTCCCTGACACCAAATTTTTTATTTTCTTAAAAAGCTTAAACTGGGAAATGGGAATGATATTAATTCCCCTCCTCCTTTCCTCTAAGATTTTTTTTTTTTAAATCTACCCAGGACAGGGCAGGAGGAATGCCACCTTTTCCTCTTCAGTTGCTTCAGCAGAAGTGATATAAAGACGATTGCGATGTTCCCAGGGGCTCATTCTCAGCAGAGGCTCTGAGATGGTTTTGCCATAGAATCTGTACCATGAAACTCAAGTGAAATGGTAAACAGCACCAAGAGAGCCTCAGCAGGGCCCACATAGTCCGCTCACTGGTTTCTTGTCTCCCTTTGTTCTCATCAGCACGCCTCCCATTCCTCCCCCAGCCTCTCTCATCCCAACAAGTACAGTACTACTTGCTGGGGACCTTCTCATGGTTTTCAGAGGGCTGCAAATCAAGGACTGTGCCAGCCTAGAGTCATAAAGCGTTGTATAATGATATTGGGCTATTGCCAAAATTAAAAAGGAAGAAGAAAAATGAATTTATTTCTAAAGAAAAATAGGAAATACATTGTTACACTATTTCCCTTCTTCCTCATTTTCTCTGTCTATATAATAAATATGATTAAGTCCAGGCACAGGTTGTCTAAAATATTTTCTCTGTTGGCACCTACTGAATATTTAGTACTCATAATTATAAAAATATGTATTAAAACATTGTGCCTGTCTGCTAAGACATTTCTGGTACATTATGGGAAACTTTCTGAAGCTGTTTCATTGGTGGAAGGACCCTTTTGTTCTCCAAGTATTCATTATCTGAGTCCCCACTTGCATATGGAAGGAAAAGTCATTCTAACAAGGAAATTCTTGGTAATAATGTGACCACTTATAAAATCAGTCTCCACTCAAACATCCATCTCCGTTTAACACTAGAGTTTTAACCCTGCCCATTGGGTCAATATCTTTAACATTTTTGGCTCTCAGTCCATCTCCGCTAATTTCAGGGTGTGGGAAACATTTGACAACACTAATGAAAATAAAATATAAATAGATGGCAAAATGAAATCAGAAATCTTGAAGACGATCCAAGTTTTTAAAAAGTTGTTGATAGTGATATGGAGAACTCTTCTAGTCACAGGCAAAGCCTTTGACACCTGGGGATCTGGCAGAGCTGGATTAATTAAAAATTGAAGAAGAGACCATTGAAATAGATGGTGACAATTTAGGTGTTTGAAAAGAGTATTATTTGAACCCTAAGCACACTGATGTAATACCCGAGTATTTAAAAAATGATCTGCTTGAGGGTAATAGACTGGGAGGAGGGTAGTCACTTTGCGAGGGGTATAACTATAATCAGGTGTACGAAATTAGTTGTGCATGCCTGACACGAATTTAAAAAACCTTAAAAGAGAAATAAAACTTAAAAAATGGTCTGCCTTATAATCTTACTTCATGCCAAATGAAGTGAAAAATGTCAGACTCCATAGGAACTTCAGTATTCTTTAGTGCAGCCATCTCACGTAAGAGATGAAGAAGACCCAGAGAGGTTGAGGATGTTGTACAAGCTCATGCTGCTGGCGCAGGAGCAGAACCGGACCTTGGACCTGCCCACTTTGCCAATTCTCTGGTCACCCCGGCTAGAGTTGTCTTTGACTCCCCTCTTCTCACACCTCGCATCCCACCCATGAGCAAATCCGATGGCCTCTCTTCCCAAACACACCTGGAATATGACCACTTCTTCTCATCCCCACTAACCCATCCTCCCAACTCCAGTAGCTTTCTCGCTGGGCTTCCGCTCCCACCCTTGTCCCTGTATTGTCTGTTCTCCACCTGGCAGTCATTGTGATCCTTTTAAAACAGGCCAGACCTTAGCCTCTCCTGCCCAAATCTTCCAGCAGCTTCTCCTCTCCCTCAGAGTAAAATTCCAAGTCCTTCCTGAGGTTATATGGCCCAGCCAACTCTTGCTCCTGTTATCTCTCCGCTGTCCTCCATTTTGCTCTCCTTCTCAGCTCTGTGTCTAGTCAGCTGGCGTCCCCGCTGTCTCTCAGCTTCCTAAGCACCCTCCCTGCTCCAGGTCTCAAATGTCTTTCCCCTCGACTGAGAATGCTGTTCCCCGAGGGATATCACTGCCGGTTCTTTTCACATGTCCTGAACACCTGTTTAAAAGAACACTCCCCCTTATCATCCTTTCTTACTTCATTTTTCTTCATAAGAAAAATGGTCAACACCTGACATGAACTTATACGTTTATTATCTGTCTTCCCATATCAGAATATGTGTTCTGTATTCACTGGATGTTTTCAGTGTACTCATCAGGCACCTATTATCTCTCTTGTTGGCAGGTATTGTCAGAACACCGACATTGTTAAGAGATGCTAAATAAGTAATTATCGAAAAATAAAGAAATAAATAACATGAATGATGAAACGAGTGAGTTATATTATCTATATTGGGATGCTGTGTAAGAAAATTGTTTTAAAAGTCGGAATGTTTTGGGCGGGCCGAATGGTGTGGTGGTTAAGCGCTGGTTTGGGAAGCCAGCGGTCTGGGTTCGGGTCCCACATATGAGGGCCAGTGACACTGCCCTCAAAAAAAAAAAAAATAGAATGTTTTGCCAAGTGTATTCAGATAAATGCCAACAGTGTCCCACCCCCTGTGCTCTTTGCCTGTGTGACGCCTCACCCAGGGAACCAGATGACCATTCAGGTCTCTGCTTTTCCCTTGGGCTCTTGGTGATTTGATGGGGACAGAGCCCTTCATTCAGAGCTTCAAGATAACAGGCTTGCAAAGGGCCCTGACAGCCTTCCTTACCCATGCCCATTGGGGTTTGCAAGAAATTTCTTACATGAATGAAGGACTTTTTCTAAATTCTAAGTTTAGAGTGTAAGCAGGTCTCTCTTGGTCAGGGATTACTTATGCAGTTTCTGGGTGTTTGGCCCCTCTGTTTGTACTCCTGTATTTTGGCCAGGAGGAAGGAGGGAAATTCCATTTAAGTTGTCAGACTTGTGGTGAGAAAAGAGGTTGGAACTCCTGGTCAGAATCAGCTTCCTTGAATTTTTTTTTTTTTTCTGGTGGGCGTGGGGTTAGAGGTACACTGGAGAACTGGGCAGAGAGGGAACTTTCCATGTTAAGGTGCATGTGCTGTTTGGAAACATTAATTTTGAAAGTTTGAGAAACATTTAAGTACAGGTAGTTTTTTTGTTTGTTTGTTTTTAAATTTTTATTGTTATCAGCACTGGAGAAGGGAACTTTGGGGGACAGGTAAGGTGAGGAGATGGGGAACTCAGCCGAGAGTAAGGGCAGTGATTACAGTGCAGGGGAGTTGGGCCCAGCATTGGGAGGAAGTGTGTGACTTTCCACACAGAGAGAGGCCGGGGGTGTCACTCCAGAGCAGCTGTGTCACTCTCTTCTCAGATGGCGTAGGTGTCTGGGAGCAGAAGATGGCTTGAGGTGACCCGTTTGCCTTTTATAACCTTGATTCTGGGTTATTTTAGGGTAAGCAATATTTAACTCATTTTGTTGGCAGTTGATCTAGCAAATGGGCACCTGGGAGATTTTCAGGGTAAGAAGATTATCTCATATCCCCTCCCCCACAACAGCATCAACTTGGGAGAGTTTGAAACTCCATCTCCTGCCCTTGGCTTTGCCCCCATAAACACTTGCCCGTAATATTCTGCAGTGTGGAATTTCCGTTGCATTATAGAATGAAAGCGAGCCTGGCCCTTTCCTCAAACCCCAGTCCTGATTGAAAGATGAGTGAGCCTACTAACTGCCATCTCGAGCAGCTTCCCCAGCCCCACCATGCGAGGGTAGGGTAATGATGTCCAATTTTGCACACTTCAGATCCATTAGTAGCAATTACCTTTCTCAGGGTGTTTTGAGTTAGTTTTAACATAGCATTCTTACAGTTGGTGGATAATGACAGTAATAATGTACACAACATTTTCAAGTCGCTGTTTTTAGCTACAATCACACCATTAGTAGGTCTATTTAACAGATGCATTTCATGCTAAGAGTTAAGGTTCTCATGATTCCCTTCCCTTCCCCCAAGCAAAACTTAACTGCTATTTTATTCAATAGAGATTTTTACTCCAAAGTTTCAGAGATATATATACTTTTTATTCTGGGTCTTCCTATTGAAACAGGATGGTTGTGTAACTGGTTTGACCTAGAATTATTGTTTAGTTGTTCTTATTTAGCTTTTCTTTTAATGACATGCAAGCTGACCCAGAAATCCAAAGTCACAAAAACAGAAGATGTATATGTTTTCTAAAACTCACTTGGGATGTCTGTGAGAGTTTACTGGGTTTTACATGATGCCTTCAAGACAGATGGATGGCCCCTGTGCTATCCAGGATGGACATCTCTCAGAAGGGAGGTGTCAATCTCTTCTAGTGACTCCATCAAATTGTGTGTGTGTGTGTGTGTGTGTGTGTGTGTGACTCCCAATAAACCAGAAGGTCTGTGTTGACTCCTCCCACTTCCCTACTTCTTACTGGAAGTCACCTCTGACCATCGCAGCCACTGGAGAGCTGTACTCTGAAGCCCTGCATCTTTATTTTCCGCACTCCCTTTGGGACACTCTCCTACATGCTTCCTTCCATTCTCAACTCTGGTTGTGTTGTTATTTAGTCTCCATTTTGTAGTCAGTCATTCATATGCCTCACCCTCCTGTATTAGTTTCCTATGGCTGCCATAACAAAGTAACACAAACCGGGTGGCTTGAAACAACAGACATATTTATTTTGGAGACTAAAAGTTTGAAATCAAGGCAGGGCTCCCTGCAAACCCTCTAGGAGAGAGTCCTTCCTTGCCTATTACAGCCTCTGGTCATTACAGGCTTCCTTGTTTTATGGCACTATACTTCCATTCTCTGCCTCTGTCTTCCTGTGTCTTCTCCTTGTGCGTCTCTGCCTCTTTACGTGATATTCTTCTTTTTTTTTTTTAACTGAGTCATCCTGCCACCTGTTGGCAGCTTAGTGGTAGCTCAGCTCAGGCTGGGCATCGAACCGCCGTTGCTCAGAGCTCAGCTCGCACTCTTGAGCGAGCTCTTAACTAACTGAGCCACTCTGCCGGCTCTTTACGTGATATTCTTTTTCTAAGGACGCTAGTCATACTGGATTAGGGGCCCACCCTAATAACTACACCTTAACTTGATTACGTCTGTAAAGACCCTATTTTCCAATAACGTCACATTCACAGATAGTAAGGGTTAGGGCTTCAACGTATCTTTTTAGGGACACAATTTCACTCATACGATCCCTCAGGGAAGTTGTAACCTTGAAGCCTGGAGTGTTTGATGTATCTCCTTAAGCAGTGTTTCCTAAAACCTTGGCTATGGAACAGGAATCCTTAGTTTCTTCTGAAAAAGAATGTCCCATTGTCATACACTTGAGAGAAACACTGTGTCTATGTCCCTGACCTGGGGACATATTAAAGGCTCTGAGAAATCTTACTTAAGTCAAACTTACTTTCACTGGCTTTTTAGACCACAGGGACTTTTTTATTTTGCTTCAAGTTCAAGTTACCTCCATCAATAGTAATGGAATACACTTTGGGGGAAAAATAGGCCCATTGAACGTTGTTTCTGCCATATGCATTGCCCCAAATGAGGTAAGTAGAATAATATGGCATTCAGTTGAGTATTTTTTCTTTTTAATAACATGAAACAGGCACTGAAGAGTAGGAGCAAATTTTAAACGACCCAATTCTGAGTGATGCTTGAATTCAGCCAGGAGTTGGACAGAGTGACTGTGAGTTGCTTCCCATGCTCAGTCTGTTCACCTGACCCCAATGCGCTGTGTTTCCTCATTTGGAAATAGGGACAAGTGCATATCTTAAAAATGTACAGTGCATAATTACTATCTGAATCCAGTAATTCAACCAGGAATATCAGTGAAGTCTGAGTCCTTACGCTATTCTGTGCTTTCAATCCCATTGATTTTAAATGGAGTGATAAAATGGTGAGCTACGTGGGGAACACTTGATTTTCTCCTTATATTTAAAGGAACAGAATGATGGGGATTTTTGAAGCACCACCACAACAGCACAAAATCCTCTTGTTGACTCTTTCAATACCATATGAGTATTTTATACATTTTTTTTTTTTGAAAAAGTTTCATGCTAGCTGCTGGGCTTTTCAGCAAACTTGTAGTGGTTACTTCCTTTCCCTCTCTGTCTATTGGTGTGATTTGAGGGGTACACATCCATTTCGGTACTAGCCTGGGCAAAGCCTAATTAGGACAGTCTATCTCCTGGTAAAAATGTCACATGCTATGTTATGAAGCCAAATAAAAATGTTTTTTGAATCAGGGGCATATCCTGGTTTAAAATAGTTATCAAAAATAGAGACATGAGAGGGCTAGGTTATAAAAAAAGCACCACTTGTTTTTTGTTTTTTTTTTTAGCTGAGCCATCCTGCCACCTGTTGGCAGCTCAGCGGCTGCTCAGCTCGGGCTGGGCATCGAACTGCTCTTGCTCAGAGCTCAGCTCACACTCTTGAGCGAGCTCTTAACCACTGAGCCACTCGGCTGGCCATACCACTTGTTTTTTAAAATGTACAGATTGAAATTCAAATAGTAATACTCCGGGCGTATTTCAGTTGAGATTTAATTTACGGATATCTGATTTCCATACCACTTTTCCGATCTTATCAGTAGATTTATAGTGTGGCTTTGAAGTCAGACAAACCTGTGTTCAAATCCCCACCAACTTCACTCCTGGTTAACCCTGTGAGCTTATGCACACGATTTATTCTGTGAGCTTCCGTTATCATATCTGTAAAATGGGAATAATGACACCTACCTCAAATGGTGATGGTAAGGACTAAATGAGACAATGTAATTAAATCTCTGTCCCTGGTATATAAAGAGTTTCCTTTGTGTCCAGTGTATATACATATAATGTATGTAAAAAGCTTCACTCATCACTCAGTACCTGTAGCTATTATTATTATCTGCTACCTCTCATGGTTACATTTAAATAATGGGCTCTCAAATACAATTTTCTGAAGAAAGCCTTCTCTGATTCAATGCTTGTCTTTCTTTTCCTTTTCTAGCTCTAGTCCTCAATACCCTTTTAGGTATTCTTGTTTTGTACAAAGGTGCCCGTTTCCCAGGGTAGCTAAATATCATTGATGTTTAGGGCAGTGTCTTAGCTCAGGCTGCCATAACAAAATACCACACAGACTAACTGGCTTAAATAACAGAAATTTATTTCTCACAGCTCTGGAGGCTGGTAGTCCAAGATTAAGGTAGGTTTCATTCTGAAGACTCGTCTCTTGGTTTGTAGCCAGACTCCTTTTCCTGAGCCCTCACATGGTGGGGGAGAGAGAGAGAGAGAGAGAGAGATCCCCGTTTTCTTCTTATAAGGACACTAGTTCTATCAGATCAGGGGTTCACTCTTATGGCATCATTTAACCTTAACGGCCTCTAAGATAGCTCTATCTCTAAATATAACCACACTGGAGGTAGTGCTTCAAAATATGAATTTTGGAAGGAACACAAACATTCTGTCCATAATAGGAAGGAAGTGACATATTAAGAGTTCAGTTCTTTGTATCAGAATGGAGAGCATGTTCATTTAGCTGAAATAAAACCTGTTACCCCTCTGTAAGAAGAAACCCAGCATTTGTCATTCTGAGGTGTAACCAAAGTTGCCCTCTGGTACTATTTACAAGAGGATTCAGAGCTGGGGACCAGGACCGCATCCTAAGGGCCTCTGTGGGGCTGATTTGACCACATTGCACTTTAGCCTGAGAAGCTTGAGGAGGAGACAGTCTCCTACACCTCCTAGCAGGGCCGCCCCAGGCATTGTGCAGGGCATGTCCTCTACAGGGGCTCCCAGCTAAGGGGGCCAGGAAGGGCTGAAGTCCAGATGGACTCCTCTCACTTGAGCCCTGTGCCCTCATGGGCCATGTTGGCCTGGACAAGGGTTCCCTTTTTTAAGTCACAAGGAAGAACTTATGAGCCTGCAGCAGTCTCCTTACTGCAAGGGTATGATGGGACATTGAACATCTCTGTCCTCAGAAGAAATTTGTCTCCAGTGTGAATATCAGAAATAGTCTTGCTTCCCTTGGGCTCTGGGTTCGTTTTATCTTTTGGGTACTCAGAATTGTACTTCCTCTTCCTGTGAACTATGAGAAAGCTTAGAAGGAGGTTGGGGCCTGCCCTCTCACAGGCTGGTGGGATTTCATGGTAGACATTCATGTTTCATGGGTCCTTAACATGCAGGATTCCTGGCATCTTTGAGCACTGTGGGTGGGGCCGGACACCTTATAAATGTATTAATTTGAGAACATGTTTTATGTACTGGTTGGGTTAGGTCATCAACTCAGTTTGGTCTGCTACGTTAGGTGATTATTCCAAGCGTGCATCAATTCCACAAATATTTATTGAGTATCCGACTCTGCTGGTCATACAGAGGTGAAGAAGACAGACTAGGGCTCTAATCTCCAGAGCTTGTATGAGAATTAGGGAGCAGTCAGGTGGACAACTGAGCAAGGTGACTACAGATTGAGACAGTGCCCTACAGGAAGCAAGTGAGGTGTTCTCATGAAGAGTTACTGTCTACGGCGAAGGAGGGGGAAAAGGAGGTTCTTTAGACAGTAAGCAGGGAAGGCTTCTCAAAGGTCATTAATTTAGATACTGTGAGTTAAGTCCTTAACTTGGTGCTTGACACATGCTAAGCTCTCAATTTACGGTAAGTGCTATTATTGTTACTATTATTCTCTTATTATATGCTGCTCAGTGTGTGAAGGCAAGAAGAAGACATTGCCAAGTTCAAAGCAATGGTGAAAGCTTTGCAGAGGTGCCAGCACTGGATGGTCAGGGAACTCCAGTTCACAATAGCTGAACGTTTCTTTCCCTCTTTCCATCTTGAAAGGCAGGCCTTCTGTGTTGGGTGACACTGAGCAACTTTGCTGCTGTACATCTCATCTTGGGTTTGTCACGTGAGCTCTCTCTCTAGACCATCATACCTAACCATTAATCTGCTGCAACTGTCTAGTATCTTTAAATCTGTATTTTCCTGATGGTTGTGATGGTGCAATTTTCAATTCGTGTCCATTTAGAACTGAATGCAATTAAATCCTGCATTAATTTGAGGGCGATGAATAGCAAAAGGCCCTTCTTTGCAGAGTTAATATTCAGTGTACAGGAGAGTTGTTAAATGGGTTGACATATATCCTCTCTAACTTGATGTTTTCGAGCATTCTCTGAGTTGGGATAGTCAGCCTACCTGGAGGAAAGGGAGGGAGGGGAGGGCCTGAGGCTGGGAGTCTGGATGAGTATATCAGGTAACTTCACTGTATGACACCTAGGAGTGATGCAAGGAAAGTGAACGTACGTGAGCTAGCCATATTGAAGTACCTAGAAAAGCAGAGCGCCGCCATCTTGCCCACGACTCAGCGGCTTCCCTGGTTATCTAAGGGAATCCACTTATGACTCTATTACCCAGTAAATTAGGAGAGTGATTCAGTCAGGTATATTTATCATGAAGAGAACTGAAGATAATTAATACACTGCATTGAATGCAAATTGCACCCACAGCACTTATCTCATTTTCAATTAGCACAAATGTTATAGCACTGCAGGCTTGTTATGGTTTTACCATGGGCTGGGTAATTAATTTCTGTGAGCCACATATCAGGCACCTGGTAATGCCGTTTATTAATAAATGTCACCCCAGGTATCGGTTTGTTGAAGAGGCAAATAAATGGAATGCACAGTTGTCTACCCTGTGCAAATCTATTTTTACACCTCACTGAATCTTTTCACGTGTTTGTTTATTGACTAGGGTGACTACTGAGATTACAATTGCAAACAAAGGAAACCCCCACCCTAATGTGGCTCCAAGGAGGAATTCCTTTTTCTTCTGTGGCAGGGATGGCCAGGCCTGTGAATGGAGTTGTCCTAGGTGTTTCTGTTGCTGCCAGAAGCGTTTCCCCACATGAGCGTCAGAAAGGAGGGACTTCTCCACAGACGCAGACACTCGGGCAGCACTGGTCGCTCTTCCCCATCGGGGAGTCTTTGGGTGACAAGAAATCTTCAGACCCAGTTGCTGTGCCCCATCCCATCTTGTCCCTGCCTCCTTCCCTTGCTCTCAGTCTCATCTATATTCTTAGCTACCTACCCTGTGCCATTTGGGCTTCTAACATGAGTAGGTGGAGGGGATTTGGCAGCTTTTGACAAGGGTGGGTTGGTGAGCAGAAGTCCCATATTTCTGTGAGCTTGTCCTCTTTCTCTATATTGGCAGGTGATATTAGATTTTTTTTTTTTTTTATAAAAAAGCCAATGAGCAGATTCTGACCACATACCTACTGTGGGTCAGTCACTCTCCAGAGTGAAGGGTTATTGGTTCCAACCCCATTTTAGCAACACTCTTGTGATGACATCAGTTTTCCCCAGTGAACAGTTTCTTCTTTTGGCCATGAACCAGCTGGGACCGTAATCAGAAATCAGCAATTCCTACTCTACATTTTATATTTTGTTGTTTCTTGAGTTCCTTTGAGCACCACGTGTGAAGAGCCACTGTGATTTGATTAACTGAGTTAATACATGTGAAGCACTTACTACAATGCCTAGCACTTAGTAAGTACCCAGTAAATTAGCTGTGATTAATATGCTTATTGTTATCAGTATCAGTTATATTGTCTTATGGGTTTCTACAGGGAAAAGCTGACAGTGAGTCATCATCCATTTATAGCAGATATTTATTGAACACCTACTATGTACCAGGCACTGTTTTAGCGCTGCAGATAAAACAGACCACAATCCTGGTCTAATGAAGTACACATTCTATTGGAGACAGGAAATAAGCAGATAAGTGAAACACAACGTATGTCAGAGAGTGTGAGTGCCATAGAGAACTCTCAGGTAGGGAGGGAAGACCGGAAGTGGAAGGGGCTTCAGTTTTGAGGCTTCAGTTTTCAATAGGGCCCTCGGGGAAGGTCTCGCTGAGGAGGTGCCATCTGAGCAAAGACACGAATGTGTTCAGGATCCAGCCTGTGGATGTCTGGGGGAAGGAGCCTTGTAGACAAGAGGGCAGAGCAAATGGAAAGGCTCAGAGATGGGAGGATGTCTGGAGCCCCAAGGAGACCAGCAGGTCAGAGTGGAATGAGTGGGAGAAGATGGCAGGAGAGGAAGCCTCAGGAGTTACAAAAGCGAGGCCAGGTCGCACTTTGTGGGTGATTTTAAGACCTGAGACAAGATGCCACAGGGAGATATTGAGAGGAGGAGGGATCTGACTTGGTGTTTTTTTTTTGAGAGCAGTGTCACTGGCCCTCACATGTGGGACCCGAACTGGGGCTGCTGGCTTCCCAAGCCAGAGCTTAACCACCGCGCCACTCAGCCGGCCCTGACTTGGGTTTTAAATGGATTTCTCTGGCCTTTGTGTTTAGAAATAGGCTGTAGAAAGGACAAGGGCAGAAGCAGGGAGGCTAATAAGGAGGCTGTATGAATTTCTTATTGCTGCCGTAACCAATTACCACAAATTTAGTGGCTTAAACCAACACAAATTTATTACTTTTCAGTTATGGAGGTCAGAGTTCTAAAATCAAGGTGTGAGCAAGGCCCTGTCCCTTTGGAGGCCTTAGAGGAAATCCCATTTCCTTGAGTTTTCCAGCTTCCAAAGACTGCTGCATTTCTTGACTCCTGGCTCCTGGCTACCATAGAGGTTAATGCATTGATGTAGGTGAAGGATGAAGGCAGCTTGGGCAAAGGTGGTGAGAAGCAGTTGAATCCTGGTATTGTATCAAGCTGCTTCCTATCTTGGGCCAATTTCAGTATAGAAGCCTCCATAATTCTCTGAGCCTGTGGCATGGGTATCCTCTGTTTCATTATCATTTCAACTGACTTGAGGTCTACTTCTCAGCCCAATAGTTTGTCCACAAACTTAGGAACCATAGACAGTTGTAGCGGGAAGGGACTTCAGAAGCTATCAAGTCCCCATTATCAATTTATCAGTTTATCAATTCCTGCTTTGTCCTGGGCCCATTGAAAACATCTTGGGTGGTTTTTTTTTTAACCAACTTTATCTGTTTATTCTTTTATTTATTTATTTATTTAGCATTTCCTGGGCATCTGTTGAGTGCACTGCTCTGTGCTATGTAGAAGTAAAAATAAGAGATGTAAGAGTCACCATTCTTATCCTTGGGAGATAAGGATCTATTTGCAATTTCTTTAGAAAGAATCAGAGAACAATTATAGAACTAAATATAAGTGAGTGAAAAATGAAATGCAAGATTTATGCATTAGCACCAAGGAAGTGAGGAATGTGAAGAGGCTTCTTGCAAGAAGTAACCGGTCATGGGTTTTTATTTATTTTTAATTTTTAAATTTTATAAAAGATTTTATTGGGGAATTGGGGGAGAGGAACAGACAAGTTGCTGTCCTTTTGTTCTTCAGTCTAGTTGTGGAGGACGTTGCTTCACTGGCCCATGTTGGTATTGTCATTGCGCTCTTCTCGGGTGAGGTAGATGGGTCGCTGGCCTCTGGACGGCCGCTCAGGGTGGCTCTTAGCAGCTCATGCTGGCTGCTGGCCGCTCACACTGGCTGCCGACCACTTATGGAAGCCCACTACAGCAGGGGCTGCAGCCTATACTGTCGCCATGACTCGGGCAGCCCAGCTCCTGGTCGAGCTGTTGTTCACTATCTTAGCTGTAGAGGGCAGTGTCACTGGCCCTCATATTTGGGATACAAACCGGGGCCACTGGCATCCCAAGACAGCTCTTAACCAACGCGCCACTCGGCCGGCCCGGGTTTTTATTTTTTAATTGGGAGCCAGTCAGAGAATTGCCAGCTTTTAATTTTGCTAAGAATAAAATGTTACAAACATTCTTATCGTCTCTCATTGCCATCATTTCATAATAAGTAAGACATTGAAGCATCCAAGATATAAAAGTGACATGGTCTCAGAATAAAGGGGACTCCTTTGAATTAAACATGTTTAGTTTTATAAAAGCTCAATGCTCTGGCTTTATTTTTCTCATTTCACTGAGGGTCATTTATTGTGAATTGGCACAGGTCTGTCCACCTCCGCCTAGAGACAAAGATTGTGTTGTTTACAGTCTGGGTTTCTGACTTTATTGAACATGATCATCTCTCTGAATTTCTTTGGGCTCTGACATCAGATAGCTGGTGACCAGATGACTAGGATTTGGTGTCTTCCTTGTGGAGGCAGTGAAGGAAGAGAAATGTAGACCTGTTGGTGTTGGGGGCATCTGGTCATCTTGTGGTGAGCCAGTGGTTGGCTCAAGTGATAACCTAATTCTACATTGAGATTTGGGGATGTCCTCTGGGTTTCAGTCATCATGGCTGTGTTAGATTCCTGTGGCTGCTATAACAAATGGCCACACAGTAGGTGGCTTCACACACAGAAACTTATTCTCTCAAAGTTCTGGAGGCTGGAATCTGAAATCAAGGTGTCAGCAGGGCCATGCTCCCTCTAAGGGCTCAAGGGAGGAATTCTTCCTGGCCTCCTCGCTTCAGGTGGTTTGCTGACAATCGTTGGCATTCCTTAGCTGGTAACTGCACTCTCCAGCCTGTGCCTCTGTTATCACGTGGTGGGCTCCCTGTCTGCCTGTGTGTATGTCTGTCTCCTCTTCTTATAAGGACACCAGTCATTACATTTATGGCCCCCTCTAACCCAGTAACACCTCGTCTTTGCTAATTACATCTGCAAAGGCTATATTTCCAAATGAGATCACATTCCAAGTTTCTGGTGAACATGAATTTTGGGGGAACACTGTTTTGGGCTGTATTGTATGTCCTCAACATTTATATATTGAAGCCTTAACCTCCAGTACCTCAGTATATTACTATTTGTGAAGATAGGGCCTTTAAAGAGGTAATTAGGTTGAAATGAAGCCATTTGGGTGGGCCCTAATTCAGTCTGACTGGTGTCCCTATGAGATGAGGAGCTTAGGACACACAGAGGCCCTAGGGATGCATGAGCACAGAGGAAAGACCACGTGAGGACACAGCAAGAAGGCAGCCATCTGCAAGCCAAGGAGAGAGGCTAAATCCGCTGACAACTTGACCTTGGACTTCTAGCCTCCAGACTGTGAGAAAATAAAGTTCTGTTATTTAGACCACCCACTCTGCAGTATTTTGTTATAGCAGCCTGAGCAGACTCATACAGACACTATTCAACCCAATACAATGTCTGATATCCTTTACTTTTTAGCTTAGACAACCCAGTGTGTGATGGAGGATGTTCCAAAATGGATTTCAAGATGTCTAACTATGTTATAACCTTTGGTTATAATCTGTTCCATATCCATTCCTACAAATGGAATAGATATGCTACACTTAGAGGGGGAGGGTGGGGGGGAGTGAGTGAGCACTTTTACCTGAGATGTTGTGACAGGGTGGCACCCAGGTAGATGTCTGGAGGCTGCTGTCACAGGGGAAATTCTGCTTAGAGAAATTTTGGATTTGCCACATTGGGAATTCTCTTTAGTTCCCTGCTCAGCAGACGTGTGTACCTGTAGGGATCAGGTGTGCGATGGGAGGGCTGGTATAGGGGCTCTAACAGCACTGTTTTCCCTGCTCCCAGCCTCATTATCGCTCTCCAAGGACCTAGGTCTCAGCTAGGCCAGCCCTGCCCCCTTTCTACACCCAGTAAACATTGCCGTTTGCTTTCTCATGAATATGGATGGCCATCATCCCTCACTGTAGGGATGGATGTTGGGGGCAGAGCTGTTGAGTACACATCCAGCCAATCATTTCCCATTAGCAGGGAAGAGCGGTGGGCATTATGCCTCTTCAGTGAGGAGCCATTTGCATTTGGTTGGGTCCCTGCTTTCTTTCTGAGCATCTATGGACCCTCAGTGCACTCAATTACTCCTGCATCCGGCTCTTCCTCCGTGATGCTCATTCGATTTCTAAGTGTCTTGATTGGATTCGCCAAATAGCTTGGTGGTAACTATAGCTGTTTAGCATATCCCTGGGCAGCGGGTGATAAGGACATCAGGGCTTGGGGTGGCTGTAACGAGCAGGAAACAAATACCTTTTCTTTTTTCTTCCTGCCCACACCTCTCCCCATCCCTGCCCCAACTGAAAGAGCCCCTGCCCCTCCCCCAGTTCGGAGGGCGTAGCCTCAGCAGGTGGTAGGTTCATGCTTGTATATTTTGCATCTTTATAGGGCAGTGCTGGAGCCCCTTCATTTCAGAGTTCTGCCCAGTGACCTTGGCCCGGGGATGTTGGTTTCTTGACTGCCTTGGGGACCTGGAATCTGTGGGGTCTGGCACACATAGCTGCTGAGTTTCCCTCACCATATCTGTTTCTGAAAAAAAAAGGGAGTCAGTAGGTCTACAGAGATCCCGTTGGGAAAGCAGTCTCCCTCCTTTCCCGATATGCCAGCATAGATACACCAT
Organism: Aselliscus stoliczkanus; assembly: GCA_033961575.1. Classification (NCBI taxonomy): domain Eukaryota; kingdom Metazoa; phylum Chordata; class Mammalia; order Chiroptera; family Hipposideridae; genus Aselliscus; species Aselliscus stoliczkanus. The sequence continues at coordinate 72,146,149 of CM066739.1, read as the reverse complement.
CTGGGAAAAATGGAGGCTTGACCTGGGAGGCAGGCATTTTCACATTGTGGTCACAGATCCTCATAATCAATAACGTGTGAAGACAACTGGGAATGACAGAGACCCTCTCTTTGGCAGGATCATGTTATTTGTAACCTGCCTCTGCTGTCCACTGTCCTCTGGAAAGCCCTTGTCCAGAGTCACAAACATTTGTTTGCTCTTGTTAAGGTTGGAGCTGTTTTCCCTCCGTCCTCTGGGCATCGCCTGTGCGCCCTTCGGGCCCCCCACCCCCACCCCTCTGCTGTGTTACCAGGGATGCTGTTTTGTTTTCTTTCCCTCTTTTGTTTTGCCTCTTCAAGAAAATGAAAGTGAGCACCTGAGAAAGTGTGTGTGGGGGGGGGCAGGGAGGAGGAAGAGATTGCGAGCACCAAAGGATATGAGTGCGATAAAGGGAGGTTACCTGTGTGTTTGTCAACAAGATGAAATAAATAAGAGCAAAAAAAAAAAAAAGACAGCAGTCAAAGGCAATCAAATATGTATTTAATTAAAGCAAACATAAAAATAAAAGTTACATGTTGAATCAATAAACAGCACTTTTTTCTACATGCATTTTGAACAAGACAGATCAGAATCTTGCATGATGAAGACATAATGTGTCATAATAATTAGGAACACAGACAAAAGAACAGCTAATCAGCATGCAAATGTATGCAGTTCTGGTGATTCAGATGAGGCAGATTTCTACCTCTTTTTTGCTTGATTCATCTTCATTGCTAATCATCTGAAGGCTGCCAAATGTTCACTGACACTAATGTATTATAGGTCAAGAGAGGCAGGTCTTCACCTATTACCCCCCCGAACAATATGCTTCCCTTCCCTGTTTCCTCTTCAGGATTTTCTGCAATCACTGCCAGATGCAATCAGACTCCTTGAATAGGAGCAACTGAGGCTTGTTTGTGGCTTGGATTCATTAGAATCAGGAGGCTGAAGAAAGGAATAAATTACTTAATTGCACAAAAAAGTTGCAGCCAAAGTGATGGTGAGAGAAAGTGATTGTGTAGATACGCATTAGGCCACTCTTGGAATGGGGCATCTTAGAATAGCTGGTAGTTTGGCCTCACAGATTCAGACAGATTTGGGTGTCCTCCAAAACAGATGGCTCCACACACCATCTATTCTTCTCTTTGTCAGGTTTTACCATTTATTTGATCTTGGTCCCTCTCTGATGCTGGTTGTATTAGTTGTAACACAAATATGTATTCAGATCATATCCATTTAGTCTGGCCTCTCCCAACTAACTTTTATTCTTCATCTTTTTTCTTTTTCTCTCTTTCTTTTTTTCTTTTCTTTCTTTCTTTCTTTCTTTCTTTCTTTCTTTCTTTCTTTCTTTCTTTCTTTCTTTCTTTCTTTCTTTCTTCTTTTTTGGAGATGATCAAGTTGAATAAAACCCTTCTTGTCCACCTCCTGAACACCCCTTTGCATGAAGGAAATACAGGAACTAAGAGACTGCACAAGGACTTGAGCCTGAACCTGAACCAAAGAGGAGGGAGGAGTTGCTTAAATGGGGCAAAGAAGGGAAGAAAGAGTTCACTCTATTTTCCAACCACTGGGATACCTTTCTTGCCTCAGACTCTTAATCTGTTGTTTTGTTTTTAAAGGCACACTATTCACATACAACCGAGGAAGAAGAATCAAAACTGTGCGCAACAGTTTCCCAAACGCGTTCTCCCCCTTCTCTGACACGCGGGCCTGCATCTCCAGCCACAGGGCCTCTGTCTCAGGCATTCCACTCAGGGTTTTGGTCATGTGCCCAACTTGTGGGTGGTCTTAAGGTCTTGAAGAAAGAGCTTCATTTTTTTTCTCTGAAGTCCCTGTGTTTCTTGTAGTTTTGTGTGTGTGAGTGTGTGTGTGTGTGTCTGTGAGTGTGTGTGTGTGTGTGTGTGTGGGGGGGCTTTGTTGGGGAAGGGGCTGCTATCAGACAAGAGGCCCTGATAGAGAAGAAATTGTGAAAGAAAATAATTATGATTGATTTCTATTTGGGGAAAAAAAAAAAGGATTTGCAAAGAGAGGGGACGTCCCCTTTCTGGTACTGCTGAAAAAATAATTGGTTAAGCTATTGGGTTGTCGGAAAAGTCATGACGCATTTTTGCAACAAGAAACATAGAAAAATACGTCATGACTTTTCTGACAACCCAATATTTACTTAGGTTTGTTCTGACACTTCTCCCCCAACCTCCCTTGGTTCTTGCTGTTCCCTCTGCCTGACAATCCCTTCCCCCAGATCTTTCCAGGCCTGGGTCATCTCATCACCTGGGTCTCAGTATCAATTCCATGTCCTCAAACGAGGCCATCTCTGCCCTCCAAAGGTTAGTTGGTTGGTCACCCTTCTGCCCACACCGCTATCTTGTTAGCATGTTTTTATTTCCTTTATAGTTTTTACTCCTATCTGAAATTTCTTTGTATAAACATTATTTATTTATTTGCTATTTGCATGTATATTATTCGTTGTCTCTATCAGAAAGTAGGTTTTGTGAGGGTAGCAATGTTATCTCTCCGTTTTTGTCCCGTATTCCCAGTGTCTGCAGGTGGCTCTGGCCTTCACAAGGCATGTAATACACATTTGTTGGGTGAACAAATGATTTCTGAAAACATATGCTGTCTAGAGTTGATTAGCCGTCAACCCCCAGAGGTTGCTCAAGTTATTTTCCTGAGCTAAATGCTCTGGAAGCGAAAATGTGAGCCACTGATTTCCCTTCTTTACAAAGATATTTTGTCCAGTTCTCCTCTTTAAGTCTGGGGCTCATTTGATGACTAAGCAAGGTAGCAACTTCTCAGAAAGGAAAGCCATTTCTTTTCCTGAATTCATCATCTGTGTTGTGTCCACTTAGTGGGAGCCGGGAGTCAGCTGCCATCTTTACGGTTCTGTGCACACCTCTGGGTGTGCGTGGGAATGGCTGGGAGGTCTAGGCGGTGTGAGGAGGGTACGGAGGAGGAAGAGGAGAGATCAGAAAAGAAAGACATTCTAGACACAGGAGGGTTAGAAGGCTCCTTCCGTGACATTGCAAATCTTAGAGATTCTGTGAATTAGAGACACAACCCCACAATGGCTGAAATCCTGAGTGAAATGCCAGGCAGGGCTCTGTTAAATGAGAGGACATGGGTTAACTGCTTTTTTCCAGGACCTGAATAAGCCAAGAGAGTCACAGGGAAAGGCATTTCCTCCTCTGGTTTAATCATGACCTTTAACAATTCCTATTACATAGGCCAAGGTCTCAGGTGCTAAGAGTTCCATCTCCCATCCCTGAGCCCCTGACCAGGGCTGGGTGTTAGCTGTAGCTTTTTGCAGAGAAGTAAAGAAGCCTTTTTCTGTTAGTTTAGAGTATCACTTGGGCCATTTGAAACAAAACAAAACAAATTCTTTTTTTTTTTTTCTGAAACTTGTCATGACTGGTATAAATGGAAATTAAATTCATCTTGTTCTTTCTCCATCTTTCAGTTGGAGTGATTTCTTTCTCCCAGGAAGCTCAGTGAGGCAGCTCCCAAAGGCCTTGATCTCATTTCCAACTTTAGGGGACCCATGGGGTCACAGATTTATTGGGAGTGGGGAATGGAGTTGGGGGCAGGTCCCAAGTGATCGACTCAGCTCCGGGCATTTTAATTCCATGCGGAGTTGGCAAGGAGAAGGCTAGAGTAGGCCTCAGACCATCTAATCCCTTATCTCAAGGGCCCCAGCTCCATGCCAAGAACTCGACTTTTGGAGAATGGCAGTTGTCTTGGGGGAGGCTCTCATCTCTGTAGGAAGCCAGTAGGCAGAATGGACACCACCAGATAGAGCCCTCTGTAGCCAGTCCAGAGGCATCTGATTATTCAGTGGATTTTTTTTTTTTTTCCGGGTCCACATAAGCCTCCTCTCCCTTCATCAGAACAAAGCTGAACTTTCCCAGTCCCGGGCTGGCGGAGATAGCTGTCTTAGGCTCCTTGGAAAAAGCTCCATGGTTACCTTTCTTTCCCTTTTCCTTAGATCTTTTTGTTTGTTTGTTTGTTTTCTTTCTCATAAAGTAAGAAAGACATTCTTCTGTGCCTTGGCAGACAGCTGTCTGAGGTCCTTCCTCTATTGGGGTCTCACCGTTGGACCCCCAGCCCCTCCCAGTCACGCAGGCGACAAAAGCTCCTCCTGCCTGGCCTTTCACATACCGCGTCTGAGGGAAGGAGCCGATCTCCGTGCCAGCAAGTGAAACCTTGGCACCCTCTCAAAGAAACCTGAAGTGAGAAGGGTTCAAGAGGGAGGTCGCTTTGTGTGGAAAAGCGCCCGCCGCAGACCTCTCCACCAGTCTGTGTGGGGGCCGCCTGTGGGGGCCCCGGAGAGATGGAAGCCTGTTCACATTGGCTATTGTGTCCCCCCTGGCTACCTTAGCCATTACTTTAACTTTAAACAGACCCAAGGAAAAGATTCCCATGGGATGTAGGGGAAACCGAACCCCACTCCCCTCCCATCTGTGTCTGCTCTGAATTTGGGATTTTAGCCTTACAATGCCTCCTTTCCCCTAACGAACAAGTTAGTTCACTGACCCTCTGCCTGGAAATGCCATAACCAACTGGCCTCTCTATTCATGTCTCAGGTTAGTGTTTATTTAGCATAAATATGTAAAATTATTTGTTTCTTAATTATCATTATTATTATTATTTTTTGCCAGACACTGGAGACTCAGATAATGAAATCACCATGCTTATTGGAGTCCACTAGGGAAGAGAGACATGTGAACAATGAACTTACAGTGCAGTGCGATAGGTGCTGATGTCTGTGGCCTAGACTGGAGGTCAGGTGTGCAGAGAGAAACTTGTCCTGCTCCGCCCCTGGTCCCTGTGCATTTGGGGTGGTTAAGGGCTCAATCCTGGGACTGGTGTGTGCGCGGGTGTCCTCAAACTCAGGGGTAGGGAGCCTGGTGGTGTTAAGACCCTATTGAAGTGACTACTGAAAGAACAGTGAACCACCCTGAACCCCTTCTCATTTCACTCATACAGGGCGGTGCCCAGTGTGGAGGGTGGGGAGGGAAATTTCTATGATGTCATGGGAACAGGTTGCTATCTACTTCCCACTCCTCCTTCTCTTAGAAGGGGAACAGTGAGGATTCCATGGTTTAGGTGTCCAGCTCTTGGGTTTGTATGTTTTCATTTTCTTCTGGGAGGAGAACGTTTTATGGCATCGGTGGCTCCTTTCAGAAGACATAATTGCTAAAGCAAGAGGAGATTAGATTTCTGTGGAGCAGTTCACAAGCCAGGGGAATTACTGGAAAGATTCAATCAGAAGGTGACATTTTATCTTGGCACGTGGAAGTAGAAACAGAGATGAGGTGGTGGTGGTGGTGGTTGGATTTTGTTGTTGTTGTTGTTTGGTTTTCTTGTCATTTGAAGACAAATTAGAGAAATGAGCATTTAGCCATTGCTTTGTCCATGGTAGGAGGTGAACAAGTGTCCCTCTCTGAGTGCTAATGTGTTGGCACAGGAGACTCTTCAACTAAAATTTCTCTGTTTGAATGATATATGGAGTATTCATGTCCAAGAGGAAGGTTAGACTTGAACTCTAGGCCCCCATCCATCTCTTAAAGTTCTACTTGTCTGTGAGTTAATCAACAACATTGCCTGGGGGCCTACTCTGTGTAAGAGGGTCCTCTGGGTGCTGCCCCTCTCAGCAGTGGGGGCTTTGCTCTCGTTGAAACTGAAAACTTGGACTAGGAAATGAGAGCAGTGTGGCAAGAGTATTGGGTTGTGGGGTCAAAGGCATTTTAAGTTCAGTTTGGTGAATTATTAATTGAGCAGCTATGTATTGTGGGCCTGGCCCAGGGCTAGTGTGGGGATCTGGGGATGAAGGAGATGAATGAGGGCACGTGGAGGGCCTCTGTGATGAGGCTGAGCTCTGTACCCAAGTCCCCACAGCACCGCTGTCACTCTATGTCCGCTACCGTCTGGGGGCTGGTAGGCCCAGGCAGGCAGACTTAGCCGCCTCAGTAGGGAAGTTGACGGTGTTGCTATTATTTGGTTTTGAAGGAGGCCATGACTCTTGTGTGAAACAGAGGTGAAAAGGCTGTGGTCCTTTTGTGCGGCCATGGCGCCACGTCACCCTGCAATTCTCTGAAGACTCCTGAGGAACTCGTGCTGGCAGATGAACTCCTGGCCTCTCTCCTGGCCTCCTCCCTCGCCGCCTGCCCAGGCTGCTTTTGTTTTGACATCTTTTTACTCTCCTCTCCATGTTTCCTGTTTTCATGGATCTTCCCTTTCTGCTGTATTTTTCCTGTGTCTGTTTGGTCTCCCAGATGTTGTAACCAGTGGTTATTTTGGTAGCTATCTGGGCATCACAAGGTCTTAAAAAAAAAAAAAAAAGACAGTGGAAAAATCCTATATTGGAAGAAAATTTTCCATACATGTGTCCCAGGTTGCATACTGGACCATCCCAAGAATTCAAATGCATAACTTGGGCGTTGTTGTAATGACAGAGCCAACCAACTGAAATGTAGTAAATTCAATTAAAACATCCACAATTCTTTTATGTTATGACACTTCCTTGAAGCACACCACCACATCCCATACGTAGTTGGCTCTCACTAAACATTGGCTGAATTAAATTTATTAAGCACTAGACCTTCTCTGGAGATATCTTTTTAGGTGTGGCAATTCACAGACCATTTAAACACCGTTTTTTTTCCCCCACTAGCTGTCATATTGGAGAAAATCCACTGATACAGTAACCCAGTCAAATGGCAGTGGGGGCCATGGTTGTCTGTATATGCAAAATAAACCAAATGCCACAGAAGACATATGCTGCTCCGATGGGGACTCTAATAGGCCTCTGGCACCAGGACGGCCAGCAGTGCCTGGGAACTTGGCCTGAGAAAGGCCTATAGGAAGAGTCTCATTAGTAATTCTGTGTGGGCCAGATCCTGCAGGTAGGTAAACTGTCTCCTTAGACACCATTTAGTCAGCTCCTCTGCGGGTGTCTGTGGTGGCGGCGTAACCGGGCCGTGAATTCCTGTCTGTGTGGACAGGGTGTCTTCTCTCCGCCCTCACCACAGACCACACTGCTGTCTAGAAGGCGACCTCAGATGCTACGACAGGCCACCTTGCTCCTTATACACTGTTCTTTCTCACCCACCATGGGATGGATCCAACATAACAACTGACATAACCATTGACAAAAAAGACACAAATTCCTCAGTGGATTTCCCCCCCATTCCATGGATGAGGCAGAGGAGGCATTATTATCTTGTTCCATTAGAAAGAAACTCAGGGCTCCCAGAGGCCAAGTGGCACAATGAAAGAGCAGGGGCTGAAAGTCAGGCCGTGGGAGCTCTAACTGGCTTTCCCTTCCTGTTTTTGAACCTCTTGTCCGACATCCAGTCAGAGGGAAAGTCTTATTCATTTTACCTCCCAAACTATTTCTTGAGTTCATTTCTTTCCATTCCACATTTATAGGTGACTCTAAGGATGGCAGTTACATATTTAAAGAGAAATAGCTCTTCCAGCATTTCTCTTGTGAGTGGGTGTAGACCCTCACGTCTCTCCAAGAAAACTTGGAAGAGGGGCCTGCCTACCGATCCTACACAGTTCTTGTAATATTTGTGACCACAATTCCTGGTATTTCTTTCATTACATGGAGATTGGTATTTTCTACTAGTGAAAAGCTGCATTTGGTGGCGTGCATGTCATGAATTAAGGGACAAGACTGATGCGTCACCTGTGGGAAGGGTGTAAGACGTACCAATATGGTGATTGTCTCATGTTTAGTGAAAACATCCACACTCATCATCTCCTATACTCAAGAGACTTCATTTGACCTGCAGGATAATCAATCCTAATGATTTATCCAGCTGTGTTGAAACAGCTTGTGAGGTGCTCAGGGTGCGATTTTGGGGTGTGTGTGTGTTTTGGTTGCTTGGTTTTCTGTAGCTTCATGGAAGATATAGTTGTAGAAATGTTCCTGAACTCTTTTCCTGTGTTCCTGTGGTGCTCCATATTGTAGATCATTTTGGCAACAAGAAGGATTGGCTTTTTCATGGTGACTTGCTGGAGAAATGTCAGGGTAGGATTGACAACTCTTGGGCTCCAAAAGGGAAGCAGACAGAAAACTCTTCCAGTTTCAGGATGAGAATAATAATAGCAGGAGCATTTACTGAGGTCAAGTTCAAAGTGCTTCATATGAATTATTTCCTTTAATCTTTACAGCCACCCCACAAAGTAGACCCTGTCATCTTCATTTTATGGTTGAGGAAACTGAGGCACAGAGCAGTTGATTAGATCGCCCAAGGTCACACAGTGTCAAATTTAGGAACACCTCTATTAAGTTTTTCTCACATACTATCTTAAATACCCTATGCACTGATGATATTAGGAATATTCCTGGCAGCCATGCCTAAAATAAGACCACTAACAGCCAGTGTACAAGGTATTGCAAACCACACAAATATACCCCACAAAACCCAAAGTAAATGTCACCAACTCAGCCTTCCTCTGTGGAATCCCAAAAAAAGCCTGCAGCCATTCCTCCACCACCTGAGTGGAAGTCAAAATGGAAAGAGGGAGAAATCTTAACTGACTTTGGCTTAAATATCTCACTTTTTCAAATTTTATAAAAATGTATGATCATGGGAACACATTGTAAGGGCCTATCCTGGGGTTTTTAAAGTGGTCTGCATGAGGGAGTGAGGGACGGGCTCTGAAGCTATGCTTATTAGCTTTACAATAAATTTGCTCCTGGTTGTAAGATAGTTACAGGATGTACAGCTATCTGTCTATTCTCTCTCTCTCTCTCTCTCTCTCTCTCTCTCTCTCTCTCTCTCTCTCTCTCTCTCTCTCTCCCCCATCTGTTGATCTGTCGATAGATCCATCCATCCATCCATCCATCCATCCATCCATCCATCCATCCATCCATCCATCTCTCCATCCATCCATCCATCCATCCATCCATCCATCCATCCATCCATCTCTCCATCCATCCATCCATCCATCCATCCATCCATCCATCCATCCATCCATCCATCCATCCATCCATCCATCTCTCCATCCTTCCATCTCTCCATGTCCCCATCCATCTCGCCATCCATCCATCCACCCACCCATCCATCCACAAATGGTAATGGGATACACATCTGAAGGTGCTGACAGCTGTCTTCTGCCACCAGTCCTATTGCATCTTGCTGTGACAGGGATAATATACTTCATTTGGAGATAATATGAAAAGGTTACATTTGATACCCTTTATGAAGCTGAGGATTCTCCCTCATATAACAAGACAGAAATGATTATCCCCATTTTGCACAAGTAGGAGCTGAGGCTCAGAGAAGTGTACAGGAGGCTGAAGAACCAGCTCTGACAGTTACTTTTTACTTGTATGAACTAATGATGGCCTCTATAAAAATCACAAGTAAAGATCACATTTCATGGTCTCAAGAGGATGGGATGGCAGAGAGCTTATTGCTTCTTAGGGGAAGTTAGGCTATTGTATTAGTTAGGATTGGTTTTGGCTGCGAATGGCATAAATCCTTAAATAACAGTGGTTTGAATCAGGTGGATATTTATTTGTCACATGTGAAGGTCCAGGTAGATGGTCCATCAGTGTCAGGGGCCATTTCCTTCTATTTTATTGCTTTGCCGTCCTCCATATTTAACTTCTAACTCATGGTCCAAAGTAGCTGCTTTAGCTCCATCCCTGAGGTTTGTTTTCTAACAAGCAGGAAGAAGAGGCAGAGTGAAGACAGACAGTAAGTACGCTTATTGAGGACTTCGTGTATATACACATGCACACCACTTCCACCCCTATCTACAATCCCATTGGCCAGAACTTTGTCATATGACCATACCAACACAAGGGGGACTGGGAAATGTAGTTTTTATTCTGGGCAAACGTGTACAGATAAACCTGTGGGAAATTGTCTTGTGCTGTATTTCATCATGTTTTGCTTTTTATCTTCTCAAGAAGATGGCATTCCTTTTGAAGGCAAGGATTTTGTTCTGTGTTCATCCACAGAATCAGATATTTCAGTGTGAAAGGGCTATAGAGATCATTCAGTTCAGTGATTTTCAAACTTGTTTTTATCAGTATTATTTTAATTTTTGGGAAGAAATACTTTATGGACCCCAATAACTAAGACACAAAAGCAATGTATTATTAAAATAAGTTTTTAAGTTCAAAGTTACAACATTTTCTTATTTGATTATAAAAATCAACAAGGAACCAAGTTAAAGTATTGAAGGTATCTAATGTGCTAATATTTGATACATGATACACCTGAGTATCTATATTTTCCACTGGTTTATAAATAGTTTAAAATCTACTTTTTTTAATTTTTTTTATTTTTTTTATTTTTTTAGGGCAGTGTCACTGGTCCTTGTATGTGGGACTGAACCGGGGCCATAAAATCTACTTTTAATAGTGAAATTTTATACAGTATTTTCAGAACCCCTTCAAACTTGAGCTTGAAAATGACCAATCTGGTCCAAACTTCTCATTGTGTAGCAAAGATTGTAAAGCTCAAAGTGATGAAGTGATTTGGTTACATCCCAAAGCTAGATTGTGGCAAATTAAGCTAATATCAAGTTTATGACTCAACAAGTATGGGCTAAGGTGCCAACATGGTGCCAGGTGCCAAGTACTTTTTATTAAATCCCTTGATATTGCCTAACGAAACTTTGGGCACGGAGAGCTATGTGATACTTATTTGTTGTAAGAAAAAGAACTTTTCTTTCTTTTGTTTTTCAAAAATTTTTTGGGGAATTGGGGAAAGGGAACAGTGTTGGGGAATTGGGGAAGGGGAACAGCCAAGTTGTCCTTCAGTCTTGGTTGTGGAGGGCGCAGCTAGCTCAGCTCCAAGTCTAGTTGCCATCCGGCCACCCGTAGGCAGCTGGCCAGTCATTTAGCTTGAGCTGCTGTGTTCAATCTTAGTTGCATGTGGGCATAGCCCACCATCCCATGCGGGAGTCGAACCGGCAGTCTTTTTAGGGGCACGTGCTCTCACTAGCTGAGCCATCCTGATGCCTGTTGGCAGCTCAGGGCACAGCTCACTGCCCCACTGCACTAATTTTTTTTTTTTTTTTTTAAATTGGAGGGGAACAGTGTTGGGGAATTGGGAAGAGGGACCAGCCACGTTGTTGTTCTTCAAACTTAGTTGTGGAGGGCGCCAGTTGCCATCTGGCTGCCTATCGGCAGCTCATGGCCTCTAAGCTCAAGGTGCTGTGTTGCAATCTTAGTTGCAGGTGAGCGTAGCCACCATCCCATGTGGGAGTCGAATCAGTAGCCTTGTTAAGAGTGCACATTCTATCCACTGAGCCATCCAGGTGGCAGCTCAGCTCAAGGTGCCGAGTTCAGTCTTAGTTGCGGGCAGGTGTAGCCCACCAGTTGCAACAGGCAACCTTGTTGTTAGAAGCACGTGCTCTCACCAGCTGAGCCATCCTGCTACCTGTTGGCAGCTCAGCGGCAGCTCAGCTTGGGCACAGCATCACTGGCTAATATGGGAATCGAACCAGCGGCCCTGTTGCTCAGAGCTCGTGCTATTAAGCTAACTCTTAACCAACTGAACCACTTGGCAGGCCCAGAAGGACCTTTTCTTAATGATGGGCTATATCCAATTAAGGAGAGTAGAGACCCTCAGAGTCATGGAGTCTTTATTTGATATGGAGGGGATGACAATATCTAATTTTTGTTGGGCTTTTTCACATATTTATCTCATTTAATCTTCTCAAAAACCTTTTCAACACTTAGGGCAGATATTATTCGTATTTTATAGATGAGGAAACTGAGGCTCATATTGTTGAGTGACTTGCCCAAGGACACAGGGCAGGTGAGTGATGGAGTCATTTCCTGATTCCAATTTCAAGCCTCTATTCCTCGCTATTGCCCTCCCTGCTAGTTGACTTTTTCAGGCTCTCATTGTGTTTTCCTGGGTTGCACAATTCCCATTCCCACTGCAATCTATGGAGTTATGATCCAGTCTCATTATACAGACTACAAGGTGAATGGTGCCCTTACAATGGACCGGGGTAAACTCTGGCCCTCCCACCCCATTGAATTCCTGCCTTTCTCATTCTCCCTGGCTTAATACACGACAGGGCTCAGAGTTTTCCCTCAGCCAGCCCACGTATTGCAGCAGCAAGTGCAGCAGTGGGCTAAGCTCTGATAGGAAGCCCAAAGACCTGAATTTCAGCCTCGCCTTCCTCATTAATGAGCTATGTGGCCTTGGATAAGTCCCTTTGTTTCTCTGGGCCTTATAGTTTTCTCCAGTGTAAAAGAGGAAGATGTTCTACCACTGTCTGTGGTTATGTTGATAACATGGTGTTTATTGTAAGCCCCTGAGCTTGGGTGATTTGCTCTGAAGCACTGAGTAACCAGTACATTCTGTGAGCCTACTCTGGTAGCAGGGCCAAGCGGTTCTAGAAGTACCCCCTGCACTCATATGATTAATTCATTCTATACATCAGATCTCTTTCATGCCCATCACCTCATTTAATTCTTGCACAAAGTTTTGAGAAGATGGGCAGTTGTCACCATACCTATTTTGAGGATTAGGAAGTCAAGATTTAGAGAACTTGCCGCAGATGCTAGCTGGAAGGGGACGCAGGACTAACGCTCAGCCCACTGTCACGCGGAAGTCCCAGGACACATGGTGGCTTTCCATGGTGAGGGCAGGTTAACCGCGAGGGCAGTAGTCTGAGTTAGACAAGGAAAGCTGAGACCTGAGGGCCCCACTCCGAGGCTGCCTGTTCTAATGAGCCCTGCTACCCCGCCGCCTCTCACCTCCAAGTAGGAAGGTTGTATAAGGAGAAACTCATAATGAGGCTTAGCAAGTCCTTGTTTTTTCCAGAGTCACTCTGAGCCTCTGCTTTGCTGCTGGATTCTGCTTGTGAAGGTTTCTAATTTGGGGTCTTAATTTTTGTAAAGCGTGAATTACAAGAAGTCAGAAGAATGATGCAAAGAGCATTTAATAATGCACATTCACAAAAGAAGTGGTGTAACTACATTAATTAGGCAAGTCTTGCGTAAAGATGCAATGTAATTATATATTTGAGACAGTTAATTAGGGAGCTACTTGGAAATTTCAGTGAATATTAAGGTAATTATACATAAATACTATAACCATTAAGACTGCACCCATAATGAAAGCAATAACTAATTACATAAATAACAGCATACTTATGTTTTTACATTACCAACACCTAACAATGCTTCCTCTCCCCCGCCTCCCTTCACCATGCAAATGACAAATCTTCCATTTTTAACTCCGATATTCTTGCAAATGGTTGGGAACTATGACCTTTTCTCTTCTTTCCTCTATTTTGACAAATCCGGGCCCATGACAGGAGCTTCCAGGGAATGGATAGAAGAGTGGGATGTGAGGGCTAGTTGGCCTTGCCTGACTCCGTTGGAATGGTTGTGGGCGGGAATAAACCATGGTCAAACTGGGCACTGGCTGGAGAGGGGCCGGGCAGGACCATGGGCAGAGTCAAGGCATGGGCTTGGGAGATGTGGATGCCAGTCCTGGCCCTGTTGTTCATCCATTGAACTACCTCAGAAAAGTCACTTAGCATTTCTGAGCCTCAGTTTCCTCTCTCTAGCAACCCGGATGATAGTAACCTCTGCCTCCCAGGGCTGTGATGAAGAGCAAACATAAACTGTGAAGTGCCATCTGGGTAGTTGGCCAGAGTTTGCCTTGGAGGCTCCTGATCATTGACCTCTGTGCCTTTTGCTCCTTTCAGCATGCCCCTTTTACCTGCAGGGTTCTTAGATACTCATCAAGCTGCCCACACTACACTCCCTGTGAAAGGATCTAGAGCTCAGTCGCACTGAAGTGTGACTGACTGATGGCTTAAAGCATTGGGAGGGCCTGGGAATAAGGGAGTGTAGTTCTATTCGAACAGAAAGCAAAGCCTTTACTGTGGAAGCCCAGACACCAGGTAGTTAATGAAATGTTTGGGCAGGAGCATTTCTGGGCACTCCAGCATCTCACCAGGTAGGCAGGCATTTGCTAGTTCACTTGAGAGGGGCCACACAGAGTAGTGGGTAAGAGTGGATTGACAAGTCTGAGATATCTGGGGTTAACGTATTAGCTCCTCTACACTAACTACTTAGCCGCCCTAATAATAATAATAATAATCTTTAAAATTTCATATATAAGTGGACCTATACAAATCAAACCTGTGTTGTTCAAGGGTCAACTGTAGTTTGGATTTGTGGTTGGGAACCCGAGTATGCGGAGAGCTGATCAGTAGTTACTCATGGAGTTTTGACTGCATATGGTGGTTGGTGCCCCTAACCCCCGTGTTGTTCAAGGGTCAACTGCCCTATTTATTTTTTTAAGAATACGTTATTTTATTGAAGTATAATCTATATTCACAACTCGAAGGTTACAACTTGATGAATATTATGACCTGGGTCAAGAAACAAAACACTACCAGCATCTTAAAAGTGTCCCAGTTACTCTCTCTCTTTGGTGAAATGATCAATCTTTGACTTTCTTGAACATAATAATAATAATTTCAAAGTTCTTATCTGAAATGCTAATATTTGGATTTCCTGTGGATCAGTTTTGTTTGTTTCTTTTTTGATAGACTATTTTTTAGAGCAGTTTTAGGTTCACAGCAAAATTCAGTGGAAAATACAGATTTCCCATATACTCTTCCCTCCCCAACACCCACAGAGTCTCCTACTATCAACACCTGACACCAGAGTGGTACATTTGTTACAGTCAATGAACCAAAATTGACACATAATTATCTCTCAAAGTCCACAGTTTGCATTAGGGTTCATTCTTGATTGTGTTCTTCTGTGAGTTTTGTCAAATGTATAATGACATGTATTCACTATTGTAGTATCACATAGAAGGGCTTCACTGCCCACCTTTTCATCCCTCCCTTCCCACAAGCCCCCGGTAACCACTGATCATTTTACTGTCTCCATAGCTTTGCCTTTTCCAGAATGTCATATAGTTGGAATTATACAGTATGTAATCTTTTCAGATTGGCTTTTTTCGCTTAGTAATAGTCATCTAAGTTTCTTCCATGTCTTGAGTTGCTTTTTTTTTTTTAGTGCTGAATAATATTCCATTGTATGGGTGTACCACAGTTTATTTATCCATTCACCTACTGAAGGACATCTTGGTTGCTTCCAAGTTTTGGCAGTTATGAATAAAGCTGCTATAAATATCCATGTGCAGGTTTTTGTGTGGATATAATTCTTCAGTTCTTTTGTGTAAATACCAAGGAGCATGATTGTTGGAGCATATGGTAAGTATGTTCAGTTTTGTGAGAAACTGCCAAACTGTCTTGCACAGTGACTGTACCATTTTTCCTTCCTACCAGCAATGAATGAGTTCCTGTTGCTACACATCCTTGTTAGCATTTGGTGTTGTCAGTGTTTTGGATTTTAGCCTTTCTAATAGTATGTATCTCATTTGTTGTTGTAATATGCATTTCACTGATGACATATGGTGTGGAACATTTTTTCATGTGCTTATCTGCCATCTGTACATCATCTTTGGGGAGGTGTCTGCTGAAGTCTTTGACCCATTTTTAAATTCAATTGTTTGTTTTCTTATTGTTGAGTTTTAAGAGTTCTTTGTATATTTTGGATGACAATCTTTTCAGAGATATGTCTTTTGCAAATATTTTCTCCCAGTCTGTGGCTTATCTTCTCATTGTCTTGATAAATCTATTTTTATTGGTTTTTTTTTCCAGTTTTGGTCATTTGATCTTGCTTGTTATTATACCAAGTAATTTTGGTTGAATTATAGATGTTGTTAAGTAAAAATTGTATAGGTGATCTGAGGCTTCCAGTGATGGCAGGTGGTACACCTGAATCCAGCCAGACCAAAATTAAGTTTATTTGAAGCTGAGCTTCAGTCTTGATAAAGACTGGTCTATTTTGGTTCATCTTTACTTATAGAGAACTGTGCTTGTAGGGAATGACTGGGATGTTTTATAGGACTACGCTACCTTGATAGGCCCTAAACTCCAATTTTCATTCCTCTAGCCATGTGAGGTTGCCTGGAATTCTGCTTAGCCTCTCAGATTTGGGGCTGTCACTTTGGGTTCTGTCTTTCTGACCGTCTGCTTCTTGGCCTCTTATCTGTATCTTTAAGAATTGGAAATGCCTTGAGGTTAAAAACTACACGGAGAGCTGACTTTCTCCTGTACCTACTTTCCTTTGGGATGTTGGCCCCAGAAATCTTTCTATTTTGGCAACTTTCCAGAGCCTATTTTCTTTTGATAAATATTTTATTGGGAATAACTTTAGATTTACAGTAAAGTTGCAAAAATAGTATAGAGACTTCCCATATATCTCTTACCCAGGTTCCCCTAGTGTAACATCTTTTTTTTTTTTTTTTTTTTTTAAAGATTTTATTGGGGAATTGGTGGAGGGGAACAGCGTTGGGGAATCGGGGAAGGGGAACAGACAAGTTGCTGTCTTTTTGTTCTTCAGTTTAGTTGCGGAGGATGTTGCTTCACTGTTGGTATCGTCATTGCGCTCTTCCCGGATGAGGCAGATGGGTCGCTGGCCTCTGGATGTCGCTCACCGCGGCTATTGGCAGCTCACGCTTGGCTGCCAGCCGCTCACGCTGGCTGCGGGCCACTCACTGCAGCCTATGGCAGCCCACTGCAGCAGGGGCTGCAGCCCACACCATCACCGGGGCTCGCACAGCCCAGCTCCAGGTGGAGCTGTTGTTAGCTGTAGAGGGCAGTGTCACTGGCCCTAATGTGGGATCCGAACCGGGGCCGCTGGCATCCCAAAACCAGCGCTTAACCAATGCGCCACTCGGCCGGCCCCCCCTAGTGTAACATCTTACATTATCTTGGTACACTTCTCAAAACTAAGAAATTAACATTGGTATATTACCATTAAAACATTGCAGACTTTATTTGGATTTTACCAATTATCCTACTAATGTCCTTTTTAAAAAATTACTGGATCCAATTTATGATATCACATTGCATTTAGCAAGTGTATTTTTAAAATCAAACTCTTTAATTATTCTTAGCAGGACGGTTGATCTGTTATAAGCTAATACACCATAGCTGGAAGCAGAAATCCTATTTATTGGTTTTAATTTTTTATAATTAACCTGTAGATAAGGCACAGAAGACTTAATATTGGATATTCATTATTTTAAAAGTAACCAATGCAACAATGAAAAAATATAACCAATAAAAATCTGGGAATAGATATGAGATAAGGGTAATATAAAGGAGTTACATTCCCTCATTTTTAGTAGAGGAGAGTCAGTTGATACCGTCAAATTCACGTCATGACACAGAATTATAAGAATTATGATGAAAATGATTAGAAAACAGAAAATAGAAAGAATTGGTCATCTCTTAATAATGGGATAAAAAGTTCTGAAGGCATAAAATTTTGCATTTCTTTTATGTAAGCTGATTTGCTTAACATTTTCCTTTTCTTTAAAACCATATGAAGTAGAATCATTGTATACTGACAGTGTAGTGCCTATTAATAAGTTTAGGTGGAAAAGACAACGGGGAATATGCATGTATATGGGGTGACTTTACAAATATATATGTGCTCGTTCTCATGAAAAGAACACGTCCTGTCAGTCAAGAGGGGAACGTGAGAGACGCACGGAACAGAGCTGAGCTACAAACTTCCTACCAGAGTTTGGTCTGAATCAGAATTACCTAGTCCTTTATTACCAGTAGTGGAAGTCAGGAATGACAAATGCAGTCATTTTAAATTTCCATAACTAACAATCAATACAAACAGAGATATTATCTCTAAATACTGAGTGACAACAGCCATTAACCCAGATTCCATAGCCAGAAAACCCCGCTAACATTTAAGATGATACATACACCTTTTCATACATATAAACACCAAGAGAATGAACCCTCCAAGACCTCGCCAGAATAAATTAATAAAGAATGTACTTCAAAAGAAGAAAAATGACCCCAGAGGGAAAGAACATGACTTAACCACAGCCACAAAGTCCCTAATGTAACCACAGGTTATGGGCATAGAATATGCACCCATCTGGGGAGCCGTTATTCAACCTGCCCCAGGAGCACAATGCAGGGGCCCTGGGGTGAGAATGTGATTGGCACGTTACAGGAGGCCAGTCAGTGCAGCTGGGGTGAGGATGGGAGAGTGAGGAGGGCAGGTGGGAGCAGCTGGGGAGGCCCACTAGGCCACACAAAGGACCTGAGTCTTCTCTTTAGAGGGTCTGAGGGTGGACTTTAATATCTTGAAAGTCACTGAGCATAAGAATCAACTGGGGTGCTTGTTGAAACAGACCTTTCCTAAGCAAAATGAGTCAGACAGAAAAGGACAAAAGCCGTATGATTTCACTCAGGTGCACTCTAAGACAAAAAAGATACACACACACAAGCAAAACAAGACACAACAAAAGCAAACTCATCGATACAGACAACAGATTGGTGGTTACCAGAGGGGAAGGGAGGTGTGAGGCAGGCAAAATGGGTAAAGGGTTCAAATATATGGTGATGGATGGAAACTAGACTTTTGGGGGGAGCATGTTGTAGTGTGTACAGATAGCAAAAGATAATGTCATACTTACATGATATTAACCACTGTTACCTCAATAAACAAAAAATAAATAAAAATGAAACTTAAGAAAATATATGTTTATACATAGGTTCTGATTCAGTAGTTCTGAGCCAAAGCCCCAGAGATTAACACTTTTCAAAGCATCCCAGATGATTTCAGTGGATGGCTCCAGAGATCAACCTACCTAGTGGCTCCCTATGAACACAACACAGAAGGTTGTGATAA
Source organism: Aselliscus stoliczkanus (assembly GCA_033961575.1). Classification (NCBI taxonomy): domain Eukaryota; kingdom Metazoa; phylum Chordata; class Mammalia; order Chiroptera; family Hipposideridae; genus Aselliscus; species Aselliscus stoliczkanus. Next base: position 72,127,386 of record CM066739.1, on the reverse strand, counting down.
TAAATATCCTCCATCTAACGCTTCCTCTTCTTCATCTTTAGAGTTACTTTTGTTCCCACTGCCAGTGATGGGTTTTGGAAGGCTCATGTGACCTAATTCTGGCCCAGGCGACATGGGGAGAAGTCTTTCAAAGATGCCTCTGCAGAAGTTGTCCTTGCTCTTAAAAGAAAAACTCCCCCGATATGGCAGCCATCATGCTGTCATTTTGAGGATGAGGCCAGCACCAGTGGTGGCAGAAAAGAGATGGGGAGAAGATGGGACTTGGCATTATTAAGCCGCTGAATCCACCCTCCTGAGTGCACCGTGTCTTTGGATGTCCTGCTGGGAGAAATAATACATCCCCATGATGTGTAAGGCAATTGGAGTTGGTGCTTCTGCAATTTGCAGCTGAAGAATTCCTAGCAGACGCAGCAAAAATGGCCATAGCTTTTCTCAGCTGCTCCATAGCTCTTCCTTAGCGTAAAATGGAAAACCTATATCTCTTTGTGTCTCTCCCTCCTTTATACAACAGTAAATCCTATGGGGGCAGGCTTGTGTAAGGACGAAATGAGATGACATCTTTAAAGCGCTTAGAGCAGTGTCTGGCACAGAGTAAGTGCTTAATAAGTGCTTCTTGAATTGAATGAGTGAGTTAATGAGTGATTGACTTTGTTGAAGGGGTACAAGGAAACATAGAAGTTACCACCATCGCCCCATACCAGTCTTCATTCCTAGATTCTTTCTCAAATCAGGATTGAAAATTCCTGTTGCTTTCTTTGGCAGCTATCCTATTCTACCCATGACTGTTTTTAAACAAGTTTTCTATTAGCTTAGAAAAGAGTTACAAGGGCCGGCCGAGTGGCTCAGTTGGTTAAGAGCTCGCTCAAGAGTGCGAGCTGAGCTCTGAGCAACAGCTGTTTGAGGCCAGCCCGAGCTGAGTTGCCGTTGAGCTGCCAACAGGTGGCAGGATGGCTCAGCTAAAAAAAAAAAAAAAAAGAGTTACTAACAAGATGCAGGTCTCGTGGATGTGTTTTCCCCCTAAACCTCTGCCCATACCCTCGGACATTTATTGCCACCAGGACTGACCTGTAGGATGGTAACGCATTACCACTGGGATGTTCCAGGGTGACAGAGTGAGGTAGGATGGATTTAGGCCATATGATACTTGGATGCATTGTCAAGATGTTTATGTGACAAGCCTGTTCGCTCCACCCTGGGTTTCTCCAAGTTTCTGGACACTCTGTTGGCTTACAGTAATAGTTCGGCAGGCAGACTCAGCCGGAAGTCAAATGCTACGGTTCATCAGACCCTTTGAAAGATCATAGATTGGCCAATAGATCCTAAAGAAAGAATCTCCTAGGTGGTTCACAGTCATTTCCGGTTTGAAGCCACATTGGTAAAACCTGAAAACCTTTCTAAATACAAAAACACAGACTACATGGGCACCAAAACATTATTGTAGTTGAGTTTTCAAAAATAAAATTGGAAAACAGGCCTCCTGTCTTTATAGTAAAGTTGCTTAGAGTTAGCTGTGATACTGGACCTGGCAGTGATGATCCAATTTGACAGGGCCACAAGCGTGTGATAAAACATGGTATTACTAACATTTCTGTCCCTAGAGACAGAGAACCTCATCATGGGAAACATAAACATTTATGTTGATTGTTAGTCTGTTTTCATATTGAGAGTTATGACTCTACACCCCGCCCTTACCCAAATCCTCATCCAACTCCTGGCTGACCTCTGGGTGGGCTGAGTACTCTCATAAGTCCCCAGGGATTTGGGCACCAGGTGACTTGGGAGGTGTGAATTTAGACCCCCAGAAAAAGTTATGGGATGACATGTCTTCATTCTGCCTGGCAAAAACCTTGATCCTGAAGTCTGTTTCCTTGTAGGAAGCTTGGGGATGGCAGTACAACTCAAAAGTTTTTCTCCTTTGAGTTCTCTCTCCCACCCTCTTCCCCTTTCCTCCTCCCCCCGCTTCTATAATTAAAGTCCTATGTGGATGGAAAGTAAATCAGAGATCAGTTTTACAGTGTTGCAATCAGAACCGACCTTGTTTTTTCTTTTTATCATGCATGTGCAGCTACTTGGTACTGTGATATTTTGATCTGGGTGTAAAGAGAGCCTTCTCTTTTATCAGCAAAAGAGCATGTAAAGGTCCTGGTACATAGGATGAGGATGGACACTTCTGGGGCAGATGTGGCAGTGTGTGTGTGTGTGTGAGAGAGAGAGAGAGAGAGAGAGAGAGAGAGAGAGAGAGAGAGAGAGAGAGAGCTGCCTCTGAGAGTTAGAGATCAGATTCCCCCAAAGTGGACACCTGGAAAATCCTGTGCCATATTGGCTATTGCTTCTTACGAATGACATAATGGAGCTGGAGAAGATCCAGGAAAGGACAGCTGAATTAATTAAAGAGCTGGAATGGTTTTAAAAAACACTTTTATTTTCAGCTTATAGAAATAATATGGATTCATCATAGAAATTTTGGAAAATATTCAAGGCAAAAATAAAATAAAATTATATGTTATTCTACTACCCAGAGGCAACAAACAAGGTTTAACATTTTCTTGAATTTCCTTTCTGACTTTTTAACTGTATACAAACATACATATAGCAAAGCTGGTATTTATCTATCTACCTCTTTATTTATATATATATATATATATATATATATATATATTTGTATCCTATTTGGTACATGTTTTATATCCTATTTCGTATGTTTCTTTGACTGTATCATATAGCAATGGATGGGTCTATAAAATTGTATTTAACTGCTCCTATATTATTTAGATTTAGATTATATGTAATAAATTAATTACATATTTACTTTTATAACAAAATGTTTTCTATCCAATCCTTCATGGGCATTTCTGATTATTTACTTAGGATCAATTCTTAGAAGTAGAATTTTGGGGCCAAAACTTTTGAACATATTTAAGGTTCTTTCCAGATTGTAGTACAGACATATGAAATAAATTTAGAAGTTGATGACTTGTCAGTATGAAAAGTTAAATACCAAATGGAGACATGAACGCAGTCCATAAAAACACAGAGGGTTTCAGTTGGTCAGGTAGAGATTTGCTAACCAAATCCTGAAATATTGCAAACATGCAGCAATTTTGGGAATTCAGTGAGGGTACCTTTGGAACCAATGCAAAGAAGATATGATTTGCTCAGCAGAGGGGATGACTCTGTAATTCTTTGTCTTGAAATGTGGTAATTGGATGAAAATACAGACAGACTATGTAAGATTTTAGATGATGGTTATGGGAGTGGAAGGGTGTTTTGGTGGATCATTTTGAGGTAATGTTGTCAGGAGCCTAGCATTCAGCCGCACAGTCCTGAGACAGTGGCAAAATGTGTATTTTGACTGCATGGCATGGTGCTGAGTGAAGGGATCATGGGATTTCTGTAGCCTTGATACCTGGAAACTGCTACAGAGGGCTCTTCTAAACTTCCTGAAATGGCTTCTAGAACTCTGAGGATGGAGGTAGAAGCAAGGATTGGTCTTTGGAGCACAAGCTATGAGCGGCAGGGCTACCGGTTTGATTCCCACATGGGCCAGTGGCGCTGCACCCAAGCTGAGTTGCCACTGAGCTACCAACAGGTGGCAGGATGGCTCAGAAAAAAAAAAGAGGATTGGTCTTTGGGAGACTCCTTTCTTTTATCTTGGGAGGTGTCTATCCTATCTTCTTAGGGAGAAGTGAGTGAAATATGAGGCAGGACAGTTAAGTTCGCGAACTCATCCTAGAAAGAGTACCTCATACCTCATTGCTGAATATCACTATGGTCACCTTCAAAGTACTCCCCTTGGGAAGCTATACACCAACGCCAGTGCCTAGTCCACCCTTCAAAGCAATTTTGGAACTCTTTCTGGAATGGCCATCAGAGCTGTCATAGAATTACCCTTGATATCCTGAATGTCATCAAAATGTCTTCCTTTCAATATTTCCTTTATCTTCAGGTAAAGAAAGAAGTCACTGGGGGCCAGATCAGGTGAGCAGGGAGGGTATTCCCATACAATTATTTGTTTACTGGCTAAAAACTCCTTCACAGACTATGCTGTGTGAGCTGGTACGTTGTCGTGATGCAAGAGCCATGGATTGTTGGCGAAAAGTTCAGGTAGTCTAACTTTCTCACAGAGCCTTTTCAGCACTTCCAAATAGTAAACTTGGTTAACTGTTTGTCCAGTTGGTACAAATTCATAATGAATAATCCCTCTGATATCAACAAAGTTTAGCAACATCGTTACAAGTTTGTGAACTTAATTGTCACACCTTGTATGTACTGTGAGATACTATGCTATCTATTTTAAAATTAGTTAGACAGTTTATATTTACTGTGTACCATTCAGGTTCAGGATGCCAGAGTGACTGCACTGGGGGAAACAGATCAGTGTGAGGGTGAAAAGGGGTTAGGTAGTCAAAAGGTACAAACTTCCCGCTATCAACTAAGTCATGGGGATGTAATGTATAATACAGAATGGTAAGTATAGTTATAATACTGTATTGTATATTTGACAGTTGCTAAAAGAGTAAATCTTAAAATTTCGTATCATAAGAAAAAAATTTGCCACTGTGTGGTGATGGGTGTTAACTAGACTTATTGTGGTGATCATTTCAGAAAATAAAACAAAACCTCCAAACAACCACTGTGAAATGAGTGGGCCAACGGGGACTCCTAAAGTAGAGATTGTTCTCTGTCATATTGTAGAATTTACTTATTTACTGTGTTTATTATTTGCTTCCACCTGCTAGAATGTCAGTTCCTCAGCATAAAGATCTTTGTTTTGTTCATGTTCTCTGTCTATTGAATATCTGTTGAGTAAATGGATGCTTTGGTATGCTTCTCCCATAGTGCCCGTCCATTCATACTTATAAAAATACACTTCTATCTCACTTAAATGTGCCAGACACTGTTCCAGCCTTAAATGTATATTAACTTATTGGTCAATCCTCTGACATAGGTAGTAATATTCTCATTCTAATTTTACAGATGAGGAAGCTGAGGTAAAGAGGAGGAAGTAACCTACTTAAAGATCACCCAGCCAGTAAGTGTGGAAACAGCGATTCTAACTTAGGAAGTCCGCCTCCCACATCCACCTCTTCACTCTGACTCCATTTTCTTTCTCAGGGACTTGAGTCCAAGGTGTTTGATCAGCACTGAAGGTGCCATCCGTGGCTGTGACAGAGAGTGAAATGAACTAGCTGAGTCCTTACTCACCCTTCCTACCCAGGAGATTGCCCTTAAAGTTGACTGCAGCCCAACTGAATCATTAGCATCTCTCAGTGTTGAGCCCTTCTTATTAGTCAGACACAAAAGCAAGCAATTCTTTTATACCATGTAGAAAGTGGAGTCACGAGAGGGCTAGTGGCTCGTTGGTTAAGAGTTGGCTTGGGAGTGTGAGCTCTGAGCATCAGGGTCACTAGTTTGGATCCCACATGGGCCAGTGACACTGCGCCCTCTACCACTAAGATGGTGAACAACAACTCGACCTGGAACTGGGCTGCCAAGAGTCACCGGCGACTGCGTAGGCTGCAGTGGGGCTGTAGTGGGCTGTGGTGAGTGGTCAGCAGCCAGTGTGAGCGGCCTGCAGCTGGCGTGAGCTGCCACGAGCGGCCATCCAATGGCTGGCGATTGATCTGTCTCAGCTGGGAGAGCTCAATGATCACAATATCAACATGGGCCAGTGAAGCAGCGTCTTCCACAACTAGACTGAAGAACAAAAGGACAGCAACTTGTCTGTTCCCCTTCCCCGATTCCTCAATGCTGTTCCCTCCCCCAATTCCCCAATAAAGTCTTAAAAAAAAAAAAGTGGAGTCACTATGAGAAAGAAATGGAAAGAAATGTTATGGAAATTCAGAGGGTGGTGCAGTTTTTTTCCATATGTTGGGTTGAGAAATATTGGAAAATGAGAGGGAACAGCATAAATGAAGATGTGGAGGGCCATCTCAGGAGACCTCTTTTTAGTTGCCAGCAGGGTCCCTCAGAGCCAGAATTCTTCCTCTCCTGGGCCAACAGATTTCCCATTGAGTCCTGATGTGTCTGCCCTTTCAGCAGTTTAAGCACATTGGTTAAGAGACCCCTAGCTGTTTCTTCCATTCCTATCTTGGGCCCCCTGAAACTGAGCCTCAGAGTTGTCATCTACAAGACAGAAGCAATAGGACCTACCTCAATTGCTGCTGGAAGGATCAAAGGTGGTCATGTATATGAAGCTCCTAGCATCACCTGACGCCATGACTCCTCAACACCCAGCTGCTGTTATCCTCTCTGGTTGTCTGACTGCTCGGAGGTGCTGATGGGAACAATCCCCTGGACTTACGTGGGGCTCAGGAGTTAGAATCCTTTCACACGCATGAACTCATTGAAACCTCACAGCTGCCCATCTGACCTGGCCTGGAAAAATCACCTTGTCTCTTCCTTCCCCAACAAATATTTTAATTCTGATGAGTTACTTCCAGCTGAAATGAACAGTGAGGGTAACCTTGGAAAGAGAAGAAAGTCAGAAGGGAGTGGCTGAGGAGGCTAGTAGGCGAAGGCTGGGTAGGATGTATACATGGGGGTCATTTCTAGAACCAGCTGGCAGGGCCCCTTCTCACCACACCAACCCCTCCCCAAGGTACCTCCTCTCAAAGTGCCAGGAGTTGGGGTGACTGCTTGGAACCACCGGCCCTAGATGGGGGTCTACAGACTACCACAGGCACCCGCAGTTGATGCGAATGTCTGCAATCTGAGATGCTCACTTCTCAGGGAGATGTGTAAGTCATTTTTTGTGAGAAGCAAGTTATGTAGCGTTTTGCAAAAATCCTGCTCTGGAGAAGATTTGCATAAATGAATGTACTTTTTTTTTTTTTTTAGACACCATGAAAGCTTTAACTACCTAAACTCTAACTAAGCTTGTCTTTTGCAAAAAACACAGGATATTAGCTTATTGTACTTGACTCAACTTTTTTGTTTTCATATATTGGGTGATCTTCAGTATAACTCTCAGTTGAACTCAGTGGAAACACTTCAGAGGTGTTTTCAATCCAACAAGTATTTTATTGAGCACCTATTATGCGCCAGCATGGCTTAGTATTTAAGAGTAGAGGACCCTGAGAGCTGGATGGCCTGGGTCTATTCCTGGCTCTGCCATTTACTAGCTGTGTGACCCTGGACAAGTTAACCATCTTCTGCCTGTTTCCCTGTCTGTGAAATAGATATTATAATTGTACCTATTTCATAAGGTTTTTATGAAAATAAAATGAGATAATGTGTATAAAGTGTTTAGAACTGTACCTACATGCAGTTCAATATAGCTCAGCCCTTAATATGTAATGGACACTGGGCCAAGAGCTGGAGATAGACCGGCAATAGACAATGTCCCTGAATTCTTAGAGCCTGCTGTCTGGAGGAGAAGCCAGACAGCTAGCAAATAATCAGTAATAAGAGTGATGCATAGTATAAAAGTGTGTGTGTGTGTGTGTGCAAGGTGTTCTGGTGGTTATTTTAGGCCTGTAGATACTCTGTTTTTGTTTTCCTATTTTATTAACATAGACTGATTCATTTAGCATCGTAGATCCTTAGGGTTGAAAAGTGCTTTCAAAGGTCACCTCTATATTTCATGACCCAAGTAAAAGCTTCCTTCAGGTGACACCATGATCATGTGTGCTTCCTTCTCCTGCTCCATTACTATGGCACAAGCCGCTGTCCCCACGTTTGTTGGCTCAACCTGGGGCAGCCTGCTTTCAGGAACTCTGTGTGATGAGTGGGATAGATGGTCTCAGTACTCGTCTTTAGGAACGGAGCTGCTCTCTCCGTCCATCTATGACCCATGACATCCTGACTCTTGGACCTGGCCATAGCACCTTGACCATTTCCTGGGCCTGTTGGCAACTCTGCCTGTGGTCACCTGGGCTGTTGTGAGCAGCAGGACAGGGATGGGCAGAAAGCAGGGGCCAGGACCAGGGGCTAGGAGGACCATGATCACCTCCGTCCAGTGTTCTCAGCCTGTCACCTGTGGATCACCTGCATCAGGGTTACCTGGGGTAACTGTTTAAAATGAAGATCTCTTATTCTCAGACCCTGTGGGATCCAGGAATACACATATGTGTGTGTAAGAAGTCTGGCTAGCCTGCAGCTGTCATGCGGAAGGGCCCATGCAGAAAGGTCCCACAGAGATAGAGGAAGACGTCCTAGGAGTCCCAGCAGCCCCAGCTGTCTGTCTTTCAGATGTCTGGGTTGAATGAGCCTTCAGATGATTCTAGCTCTCAGACTTTGAGCAGTGCCAGCTAATGGAGGGAGCTGTCCACCCAGACTGCAGATATGTAAAATATTGTTGCTTTAAGCCCCTAAGTTTTGGGATGGTTTGTTACGCAGCATTAGATGACTGGAACATTAGTGTTTGAGCACAGTCCCATTCTTCCATAATTCTCATCACTACCTAGCTTTTCGATGGTATTTATTAAGATTCTGTAAGTGTTACAGATTTGAGCCCAAGCGCCAAGGACTTCTCCACACAAATACCAATTCCTTAGTTTACTTACTCGAACTTCCTTTCTCTGGCACCAACTGCCTTCTGCAATCTCCCACTGCAGCTGTCCTGGGGAGGTGGAGTGCCGCTTCTGCATCCTTACTTAATAAAGGTGTGACCTTACACAAGTCACTTCTCTGGGCTTCAGCTGCATTGCCTATTAAGTGAGAACAATATGTTTATTCCTGCAGGACAAAGGGATAGGTCAAAAATTGGGGGGGGGTCCCCTTTCACTTCTAAGATCTTTGATTCCAACTAACACTCATCAGACAAAACCACTTTAGAGTAAAATGAGTTTTCAGAGAAAGATTCCTGTTAGGTAAGGAAGGAAAATTTAAGATGTCCAAAAAGAATATATGAGGTGTGATGAAAACATATGGTGAATGTTTAAATTCCAGAACTGCTTCAGAAAGCGGCAAGAAGATGGGATACGTGTGTTTGAAATGAGGGGGAAATATTTTGAGGGGGATTAATGGCAACGTGTCTTTTACTGTAATAATTCTTTCTCCGGAGTGTTGCACACCTTATGGATCTTCTTTCTGCCGGGTTCATCAGAGCCCCTAGCCCAGTGCACAGCCCCACTGGCTTCTGGTCCTCCCTAGATGCACTGGGAAGGGGGCAAAGGGAAAGATGATGGCATGACTGGCAAATTGGGATGGTTGTAAGGATCGTAGAATCACAGGACACCGGAACTGGAAAACTTAGAGATGGACTCGTCCAGACTCTTCATTTCGCAGGTGCGACACCAGGCATGGAGCAGTCAGGGGACGCACCCAAGGTCTGACGGCATGTAGGGGGCTGGGTCGGGGCTCAAAGGCAGGCCTCTGGCTCCTTGTCAACCGTAGTGGTCCTCCCACCAGGGCCACCCCTGGTCTCTCTCTGATTCAAGTTGCAGGGACCAAAGAAAGTGCCATTCAATTGCAGTTGCTGGGCTTGCACTTCTAATTATCTTGCCAGCATTCGGCTGGGCCACACCAAGGTTGGCTCCTTTGTGGGTAAGAGCACGTTAGGGGGAAGGTAGAGCCAGGTCAGGGTTCAGGCTGGAGTCGGGAAACAACCAGGCTGCGCTGGTGTGTGGGCGCCCTCCTCGGGGCTCCCTGGGGTGGTGGTGAGCGGTGTAGCATGGCACCGGATGTGCTGGTAAGCTACCTCATGGTTGTGATGATTATGTGTGGTCGTACTTAATTCTCATTCAGCCATGCACATAAAGACACCCCAACTTCCAAAGACACACAGCTCCAGAAAGGAGAAGGCCTCTGGGGAGAGCGTTTTCTTCTCTGGTCTTTGCTGCTGCTGTTACTCTTATTGAAAAAAAAAAAAAAAAAAGAGAGAAAAAAGGAGGGTTCATTGTGGGTCATTATAGGACAGGCTTTGGTTGTGAATGGCACTGGCTTGCCCTCTGTGTGTGTGTGTGTGTGGAGGGGTGTTTCTGTGTATGTGCATGCACTCTGGGCTGTGTGGGTGTTTGAGACTTGCACCAAAATGACTGACAGATGGTACATTATTTTAAAATCCCCCCCCGCCCACTTTTGTAAATAAGCTTCACTTCCGGCTTGTTGTATGCCAAGGTACCAGGCCTGGATCATAAAGATATCAAGTTTGTGAACTGGAATCTGTTCAAGGAGAGCCATTTGTGCAGAAGGGGTGGGTGCAGCAAAGGCAGGAAGAGGTGGGCATCCAGATGTTTGCTGGGGGTTTCCAGCACTCACTGGAATACAGTGATGAGGGATGTAGGCTGCATTTGGAAGAACATCACAGAGAGTTCAAAGAAATGTCACACTTTCTTTCTTTACCGCATTACTTGAGAATGTCCTGATGTCTTCACATCTCCAGCTGTAACGTGGGCCTGGGTGCACTGAGTCCTGTGGAGACGCTAACATCCTTTTCTTGCATCACATCTCTCAGGGTTAGAAAGACCAGAAGATGTCGGTTGGTCCAGCACCCTGATTTCATGCAAAGAAAACCCCAACAATCATGATAAGAAGGCTCTACACTGTTTTTAGACTCCCAGGCATGGTGCAGTCAGCAATTTAGTTTTGATGAGTCAGAGCTTTATCACTTGCGGCCAACAGAAACCCAACTCAAACCAGCTGAACTGCAAAAGAGAACACAGTGTGTCTTCCACGCATGGAGGGACTCTGGGGCCATCTGCAGAATTAAAGGCAGAGCAGTGGGGCCTGGCCTAAAGGGCCGTAACTCAACCTTGTGCCTCCCTCTGTGAAGGAATCTATGAAATCTGCCTGCCTCAGCTGCTCATGGATGTTAGCCCCTTTTCTTGCTGCAGCCCAGCCTCCTCCATGCAGCTCAAAAGGTGGTAGCCGATGGTCTGGGTTCATGTCCGTGTAGCTCTCAATCCAAAGGAGAGAGCATCCCTCACCTCCAGTTTGGAAAGATTCTCAGAAGGATTTTGATTGATCACTGTGTGCAGGGGGACGTAGTATTTGGACTGGGCCAGCTTGGGCTGTGCACCCACCCTTCTTCCTGGGAGATGGCATCTAGGAGGGGAAGAAAGTTTCCCACCTCACACAAAAAAGAAAGAAGCAACCCAAAGACGGTGAGAAAGAAGGCTGATCAGCAAAACCCAGCGCTCCCACAGTATACTATAGTTTTGCAGTTAGGAGATTAGCATAAATGAGTCCTCAATTTCTCTTCCCTGTGGTGACTGAGAGGATGTGTTATTATCTACACGTTTAGGGCCCAAGGGGGACCAGTAATGACACAATTGATACAGTCAACAAGTAGAGTAGTAGCCCTTTATTGGTTACACTTACGAAAAGGATCAATATTAATTTCATTCAAAAAATGTATGTTTCAAGTCACAAGTAGGTACAAGGAACTGTGCTAGTGCTGTGTATGGACCCAAAGATAGGTAGAGCGGTTCATATCCTTTGGGAATCATGATATACTAGGGGGATTAAACATATAGTACAGTAATGCCAGGTACTATGTAATAAACATGAGAGGAAAGGTACCAAGTCCACTGGAAGTTCAGAGGAAGGAGTGATTATGTCATTCCTATATGAGGTGCATTGTGGAATTTCATTTGGCTGAACCGCAGTAGCCTAAATATCTTTAGAGGCTTATCTCATACAGCAGCCTGACAGCTTCAGCAAAGTCATCTGGGAGTCAGGCTTCTTGCTTTTTACTCCTATATCCTTAGGACTGGTACCCATCCTCAAGGTCACTTGATGGCTGCTAGAGTTCCAGCCATCTCATCTGCATTCCAGGAATGCAAAGCAGGAAGAAGGGGAGAGGGCAGAAAGGATCCTTCCAGCTCAGGCAGCTCCTTTTAAGCAGTGTTTGCACTTGTCTCATCTAACACTTTCACTTTCATCTTCTTGACCAGCATTTGGTTACGTGCCTATCCCTAACTAAAAGAGAGGATGGGAAGTGCAGTCTTTTAGTCACCCTGAATAAAATCTATCATTTGTTACCAAGGAAGAAAGGAAGAATGAAGAGCTGGGACCAACTGGCAATGTCTGCCAGTCCCACGTATGTTGTACAGTATTGAGTTTTTCTGCCATCATCTATTAGGATTCGATTCAGCCATTTATCCATAAGAAAAATCTATTAAGCATTTTCTGTCTGTGTAGCAAGAGTTCTATACATGTCGACATAGATGCAGTGGCGGTGGAGAGCACAGTCCTTTCCTCAAGTAGCATATAGTTGAGGCAAAAAACCCTGGAGTGGGGGAAACAGGCAAACACTGGGGTGCAACTTCTGCAAGCCAAGCTCTTTGCTGTAGCAATGAAACAATAGGGAGTACGAGAGCAGAGATACACCCGTTCATAGTTTTGTGGAGCAGAAATAACAATAGTCATGGCAGACGGTATTGACCAAAGATGGTCATGATAATATCTCCCACCCCATATGTCCTCCCACAATACAGCCTTGCCACTCCTCCATCAGGAGATAGGGTCCGATTCTTCTCCCTTCAAATTAGATGGGCTTGGGATTGTGATTACTTGATTGTGTCGACTGATGGAGTACAGCAGAAGGGGTGTTGTGTGACTTCTGATTCTGGGTCATAAGAGGCCATGCTGTCCATCTTGTTCATTGGAACACTTGTGCTAGGAACCCTGAGCTGCCACATAAGGGTCTGACTCCCCTGAAGCCACCAAGCTCTGAGGAAGGCAAGCCACCTGGAGAGTCTACACGTGGACACTCCTGCCTGATCTTTGAGTCTTTCCAGCTCGGATACCAGACATGTGAGTGGAAGAGTCTTCCAACAAGTCCAGCCTCCAGCTGTCAAGTTACTCCCAGATTTGTGTCTTCTTGGTGAGGCCCCAGGCATCATAAAGCAGAGACAAGCCATCCCTTCAGTTCTTTGTCCAAATTCTTGACCCAGAAATACCATGGGCATAATGAGATGTTTATTTCAAGATGCTTAGTTTTGGGACACAGTTCCACAGCAAGAGTGGAAAAGTAGCTATTGCTTACATTGTGCCTACCACAGGCTGGGCACTGTTCTAAATGCTTTTAACTCATTTGCTCTTTATAGTATTCTACTAGGTACATGCTATTATCTCCCTTTTACAGATGAAGAAACAAAGGTACTGAGAAGTTAATTTACACACAGCTAGATATGATAGATCCTAAGCAGTCTGGCCCCAGAGACACATGTTTTCCTACTACACTCAACTGCCATGCCATAGGGAGATGTGGTCAGGGGGCAATTAGAAGATCACATACGTACTTAAGTCCTGGTGGGTATAACCGGCTCCATAACATCTTCAGAGCCAAGTCATCATAGCATAGGGCCACATTTACCAGCCGCCCCACCTCTGGGACTGACAAGTTATTCCTTGACTTTGTGGTCTCCCAGACACACAAAGGACCCACAATTCCATTTCTTCAGCTGGTCAGTTAATCTCTCTCTTACTCTTACCCTTGCCCCTGCTCTGCCTCTACTTCTTCATCCAACTTGTTCGACTCTGACACCGTTTTTAAAATATCTTCTTAGGAACTGTGCATATAATGCCTTTTTTTTTTTGAGGGCAGTGTCACTGGCCCTCACATGTGGGACCAAACCGGGGCCGTTGGCTTCCCAAGCCAGCGCTTAACCACCGCGCCACTCGGCCAGCCCCTAAAATATCTCCTTGATTAGCTGCGATTCAGTCCAGCTGTGAGTAGCTGAAAGCTCTACTAGATGGCTTAGTGAGGAAGAGGTTAATTTTTCTCCCATAACAAGAAATTTGGAGGTACTTAGAGCATCATCCAGTGCTGGGCACCTGCTCAAGAATGTTAACAAGGACCAGCTCCTTCTGTCTTCCAGCTCTGCCATCATCAGGGATGACTTTTGTCTTCATGATTGCAAGATGGCTGCTGCATCTCTGGGTGTTGTGTCTGTGTTCCAGGCAGAAGGGACCTGGCAGAGAAGGAAGAAGTGAGGATGGCAAAGAGCAAAATTCTTCCCTTCTTTAGGCTTTCCCCTTGTGGGGGGAGGGAGGAGAGGCATTGGGGAAAGCCTCTCTAGAAACTTCTCCCTACATCTTATTGGCTGGAAGAGTTTCACGTTGCCTCTCCTACACAGCCATAGAAGAGGCTAAAGTTTGGTATTTTGCTTCCTGGCCTCTATAGTAGAGAAAATCAAAGCATAGTTGGGTCAGAATATGGATGTTTCATGTGGGGCTCTACAAACTTCTTCAGGAAGGCTAAGATAGTAAATATTTTAGGCTTTGTGGGTCATATGGTCTTTGTCTACTATTGTCTTCTGTCTAGCATTAAAGCAACCACAGATAATACATAAATGGATGACTGTGGTTGTGTTTCAATAAAACTTTATTTGGCAAAACAGGCAGTGAGCTGGATTTGGTACATGGGCCAAAGTTGCTCTGGGTTAGTGATTTAACCTGCAATATCTACTACTGAACCCAAATATTTCGGCCAAAATATTATTCTCACAAATTGGGGTGCAGATATCTCTGAAAGATGTGAGTGGAGAATGGATTTCATGAGATGATTTATTGACCCCAGGGTTGACTCTGGTGGCTGATAACCTACACATCTCGTTTGTATTACTCAATATGTGCCCTTCCACAAACCTTAGGGCTGATCAAAGGGATGACCAACGGGCACCACAGCGGAGGAAGAGAGAATTGTAAATGCTGTAACTAAAAATCTGAGGTTTGAATGGGCACATAGGATTCACTGAGCACCATAAATACCTGTTTTCTTACTCTTGAGCTCTTTGGTACCCAGAGAATAAGCTAACAACAGATGTTTGGGATGGAGGTTAGAGAAAGCTCCTCTAATTTTCCTGGCCTCACAAAATTTCACATGTGTATCTGGCTTCACCTTTGCTAGAGCAGAACGAGCAGTGAGACAGTAGGTGTTATATAATCTCACATCAAACCTTTGTGTTTATCATTAAAAATATGGCAACATCATCGCAGTTATAAAGAGTTACCAAGGAAACCAGTTTATCATAATTAGCTATTTATTCCCTCTTTTTTTCCTCTCTCTCTCCCTTCTACCTGAGCTTTCTTTGGGCTGAAAGGTATGATAAGCTGTTATCAGCCTGTGCTCAGTGGCTAATTAGGTCCTAATATTGACTCACAGAATTACATTGCTGTTTTCCATAACTATACGGTAGTGCATTGTCTGTGCTCATTACAAATAGACACAGTGATGGAAAAATTGGTTTATTCTATGTGTCTTAAGTAGTTCTAATAGCTGTCCCCAGGGAAGTGGTATATCAAACCCAACAGACAGAAGATAAAAACTTTTGGTCTATAAAGACTTGTGGCTCTTTGCATTAGAAAATGGTTGTGAAAGGAATTGCTTCCTGGATGGGATTTCCCAGTTCTGCAGGATTTTTCTTATTTTTATTGTTGGTTACAATAGAGTTCATTACATTAGTTGGTATTCATATTCCACACTGGTATCCTAGAGCAGGGCTTGGCAAACTTTTTCTGTAAAGGACCAGATCGTAAATATTTTAGGTTTTGCAAGTCCTATGTCCTCTGTCACAACTATTGAACTCTGCCTTTAATAGCAGGGAAACAGCCATAGAAAATGTGTAATGAATAAGTGAGGTTGTATTCCAATAAAACTTTATTTACATAAACAGGTGGTGGGCCAGACTCAGCCCACTGGTTGTAGTTAGCTGACACCTGTCTAGTTCCTAATGGGGAATGAACTTGCAGTTGGGCCTCTTAGAGTGATAACAACACCGGGGGAAGGCCAGATGAACCCCCAGGAGCCAACGTGCTCCTTCTCAGCTGTGCGGGTTACTCCCTGTTTGCCAATCTCTCATCAAGAGGGAAGGTTCCTTCCTCGCGGTGACTCCTTCCCCACAGAGGGGTGGAATAGGGATCAAGTGGCCTGGGTCAGTTTTGACTTGGACACTTAACTGGATGATATCTTCTCATCTGTCATTCACTCTACCTACCCCAAAGAGCTGTAAGAATCGACAGTGACATGAATGGGAAAGGGCTTTGTGAATGGCAAACCACCAAACCATACGAGGTCTGACAATTAAGTTTGTGAACTTGTTGCAACAATGCTGCTAACCTTTTCTGATATCACAGGGATTATTCATTATGAATTTGTACCAACTGGACAAAGAGTTAACCAAGTTTACTATTTGGAATTGCTGAAAAGGCTGCATGAAAAGGTTAGACGATCTGAACTTTTCACCAACAATTCATGGCTCTTGCATCACGACAATGCACCAGTTCACACGGCACTGTCTGTGAGGGAGTTTTTAGCCAGTAAACAAATAACTGTGTTGGAACACCCTCCCTACTCACCTGAACTGGCCCCCAATGACTTCTTTCTTTACCCGAAGATGAAGGAAATATTGAAAGGAAGACATTCTGATGACATTCAGGACATCAGGGGTAATATGATGACAGCTCTGATGGCCATTCCCGAAAAAGAGTTCCAAAATTGCATTGAAGGGTGGACCAGGCACTGGCATTGGTGCATAGCTTCCCAAAGGGAGTGCTTCAAAGGTGACTGTAGTGATATTGAGCAATGAGGTATGTAGCACTTTTTCTAGGAGGAGTTTGTGAACTTAATTGTGTGATCTCATGTAACCATATAAGGTGTTGAGACATTGCTTTAGAGCAGATGTCACAGATAGGATGGGAATGACCCTTGAGGTTGTAGTCCAACTGTCATTTGAGCCTTGAGCCTACTCTACATTACCCTGCAGAAACTGTCCAGCCTGAGTTTTATCCTCCCCAGGACTGAGTTCAAGGCCTTCCAAGATAGTCTGCTCCATCTAGAGACAGTACTGGTTGTCAGAAATTTCTTGCTGATCTTGAACCCAAATCTGTCTTTCTAGATCTTCCACCCATTGGTTCTGGTTCTATGCCTTAGCATTTTCCTGAATAAAATTCACCTCTTCCACTTGACAGCTTTTTGAATATTTGAAATAGAGGTCATGGTCTCTGAGTCTTCTCCTCACCAGGCTAATCATCAGTTCCTTGAACTGTTTCTGAATGACATGGTTTTGAATCTTTTCACTCTTCAGCTTGCTCTCCTCTGCACAAATTCCAGTTCTTTCACACTCCTGATTGGAGTACCCAGGTGGACATGACATTCTATTCATGTTCTAACTAGTACAGAATACAGTGGGATTATCACCTCTTTTGTTTTAGATTTCATGCTCCTGTTAATGCAGTCTAACATCACACCATTTAACAATGTTGGATTTTATTGAGTTAAAGTTGACTAAGACCTTTAAGTCTTTTTTTCTTTACACATTTACTAAGTCATGGCTATCCCATTCTAACTAGCACAGAGTAAGGTTTACCTGGATTTTTAATAAAATTGTTTTGGCTGGATATGGCTCCTTTTTACACAAAGTCAAAGTCTTTTTTGAATTGTGACTATATGTGTCTTTCAGTTTGGGTAGTGTGTTTTAATGAGAATGCTTACTATGATGTGAACCACATGTCATTGCAGAGTCTACCATGACTTCTGTTGCAGTCAAAGGTACAGACTCTAAATCAGTACTACTTAGTTTTCAATGGTCTGTGAAAAGATAAGGAGCTTACTCTAGAATGTAAATAAAAGCATTGGATCCAGGAAGTCTAAGCTGAACCAGACACCATGCTGAGCGATTTGCAGTTTGCAGATAGGTAGGAGGTAGTCTTGAGACCACACTTTGACTAATGTGTCTCTAAGTGACATTCTAAGATCTTGATTGGAATGCTAGAAGCTGGTTTAAGGAGGGTAGATGAGAAGAAGACAAACAACATCAGAAAGAATAAATGGATCACGGTCATTAGATGAAAATTATCCTCGAGAATCAGTTTAAGTTAGGGTCCTAATCGAAAACCTCTTTGGTGTGGATTTCAGTGATTATTCCATGCACGTTTGATTATTTCTTAATCTGTGAGCAGCACTGTGCTAAGCACTGGGGTTTACAAATTTAAATACGATATGGGCTGAGCCATAGTTGGGGAGCCTTAAACGCAAACAAATAATACACCCGTGGCATTGGCTGCTAAGGGCCTCATCCAATATCATTCTCACCTTTGTCCTTAGTGACAGAATCCTGATTTTTAATGTATGGCAGCCATGTCCTCAGTTTTACCCCAGCATCCTTTACAGTTAGGCTTGATCATGTGATTTCCAGCAATCATCTTGTATCATGGTGGGGGCCTTAAGGGTGGGAGTTTCGTCTAGAGGGATGTTGGGGCAGAAAGACAGAGGGAACCCAGATCTCTGATGACTTTGGGGAGCCTCCAGCCCGCCTAAGTGTAGACTTCTTTTACATGAGAGAATAAATCCTTGTGTGTTCTAGCTTCTGATATACGCAGCTGAACCTCACTGTTAAGTAATAGAGAACTTGCTACTTGGAAAGGGGTTGAAACAGAATTTAAAGTGCAATATCGACTTAGTGGAGGAGGTGGGAAGGCTTGTATTTAGAACTCAGATTTTTGCAGACTGGAGAGCTGGTGATCCCCGTTATGCACTGGTAGAGCACTTGGTTGCTTTATTGCCTGCTGTAACTGGAAAAGCAAGCCACAAGTTGACTGAAGCCCTTGCTTTAGAAGAAATGGCAGGAAATATTCAGTGTATTGGTTTGTTATCTCTTTCTAGCCACTTCTGGTAAAGTCCTGCAAAAGAGAGCTAGCCAGTGTAAGGGCAGATCCAGAAAGGCATACGACTTTGCTGGTGAGGTGCACTCTGCATGAGGTCTGCACTCTAGGCTTATTGAGAATCCTAGAATTTGAAACTTCGCTGGCTTTTTACAGTGGCTCTAACACCAACACCTTGGCAGGAAGTAGGGCTGGTGCTGTGGACTGCCTGCCTCTGAACCTATTTATGTTAGAGATGAAACCCGTGTCTTTAAACTTCTCAGAGTGTGGATTTTCTGTTTATGCAGCGGAACTTAATCTTAATTGACACTCGTGATCTGGGGCCGTGTGTGAAAGTTTTCTTCTGTCATGATGAGGACTGGGTACATTATCCTGCGGGCAGGGCGAGTGGCATGATAAGAGCCTATAAGAGTGGGTTTAGGGAGCTAAACACCATGGCTTATTGGGCTCCTGACATTCTATCATTACACTTGTATTCCTTTCATTTTTGAAGGCATTTCAGATGTTGAATGTCTCTTCTTAATGAATTTGAAATAGCGTAGGGGATGGACACAAGTATCGTTCAGCCCCTGACAGCTGCCAAAGGCCTGGACCCTGTGGGTTGAGCTTCTGGGAATGAGGTAGAGATGCCTGGTCCGGGTGGGTGAGGGTAGGTGGGGGGCACTGATAGGGAACGAAGAGGGTGTCACAGAGAAATGTGGCCAAGCTCCTTTGTGGTTCTGCTCAAGGCTGGTGCCACCTGGGATGCCGGGGTACTGGGGTGCGTTTTTCAGTCAAACTCATTCTCGAAGGTGGAGCCTGCGCTGCGTCAGTGAAGTGGAATTTGATCCATGTAGACAGCTGATGTGGACATTTTTGGCCTGGATTATTTGTTTGGCTGTCTCCACTGATCAAATCAACTGGATAATTGCCAAATCTCTTCTCAGTTGTGCTCCCTTAGGCAGCTGGTGCAGCTGGGAGGATGGGGTGGCCCTCCAAGGACAAGCCAGATTAGAGAATTAGCACATGCTTGCTACCTGGTCCACTCGGGGAGCTAGCCATTTAATCAAGGGCGAGAAGTGAGGGCCTAGGGGGAGGGAAGTGGGTGATAGATGGGCTTCATCCCTCCTGGCTTCACAAGCAAGAAGATAAAACAGTGATGCAGTTTGCATTTCCCCAAGTAACCCTCCAGACCCGTGGGTAAGGCAGTGCATAATTACAATTAAGGAGCTGCCCTAATACTTGCCTCCTCAAGTGTGTGTGTTGAGGGTATCACAGGGTCCTATCTTTAAGCAATCGATATGAGGGGAGATGGGTTTCTAGGGCCAAGAAAAGCCTAAAAGAGGCTGAGAAAAAGATAGAGAGGCCTCCTTTCTCTTACCCCTCCTTGATGTTCCTGGGACCCCAGGCTATCGCTTGCACGAGCACTCTGGGTGTGTCTTGTCTCCTCAACCAGGACACGTCTTCTCCAAGAGCATGGTTCTTTCTTGGTCTCCTTGAACCCAGTAGAGTGTCCAGCACGTGACCAGAGAGCTGGTTGGTCTATCGCTGAATTCCAGAAGATTTACTGAGCATTTACTATGTGCTCGTATGCTCCAGGGAGAACAGAGATGGTCAAGGCTAATTTATGAGGAGCCCCTCAGTTTTTATGTTTTTATAGGGTGACAAATGATCACAGTGCAGTGTGGGAAGAGACGATCATTTTGGCTAGAAGTGCTACTTTGGACGTATAGCATGGCTTTGGAGGCCAACACACTGTCACTGAGCCACGGCCCCGAGAGCTGAGGCAACAAGGGAGCCATTGTTAGCCCCATTCAATAGAGGAGAAAACTGGGGCTCAGAGAGATGAAATGACTTGCCCAAGACCATGCCACTAGCAAGAGTGAGAGCTGCACGGAAACTCAGGTTTGCTGACTCCATTTGCATCTCTAGACTGTCCCTCTTTGGATGGATTGCATCTTAGCCATCAGAGCAGGGGCAGGGGCATTGGATGACGAATGAGACAGAGTTCTCAGACTTGTCCCCTGCAGCCTAAGGCAGTCTGCAGCTGGGTTTGTTAGGTTTATACAGGGTTGTTCTTTTAAACCAAACTGATATTTAAAAATCAGGATGGTTCAGGTAAAGATTCAGATCTCTGGCTTCACTTTAAAAATCAGAAGGTCTGCATGACACTCCCGTGTCACAGCAGTTTGCTGGGCCCCGAGACGGGACATGGCTTTCCTTTAGCTGTGGTGCATGCTCCCTTTCTCTGCTTCTGGCCTGGCCTCTTCAGGCCTTTGAACTTGGGAGCCTGGCGTCGAAGGACCATAATGCAGATCCTCCTCCCTCAATTGCTATCCCTGGATGGTCTCACTGAGCATATTCTAGTAGACAGAGCATTGGACTGGGAGTCAGGAAATCTTGGGCTGTTGTTCCCCGCTGTGATTTTGGGCAGATCACTTTCCCTCTTCCTCACTGCAGGAAAGCTCAACTATAGTCTCTGCGTAGCTGCCAGTGCGTCTGTGTAATGGAGACAGGCAGTCGGGGCAGAGCTCTTCCTAAACTGTTGACCAAGATTAAAGGAAGGCAGGTGGTTGTGATGAATGAATGGCTGGGGTGGGTGAGGGTGGGTGCTGCAGAGAGAAGGGGTGTCTGCCGGCTCCCCCCACACCCATTGGGCCCAGGCCTCCGGCTTGCCTTCAAACAGGACACAGGATGTTGACAAGCAGAGGTTTAGCTTCTGGCCAAGTGACCCAAATGTTGCCATCAACTCCACTGAAAAACCACTGGTCAGGTGGGGAGGTGGGTGCCGGAGGCTCCTGGAGGCCTTTGTCAACAGAATCCTTGGTCCCCGCACACACACACGTGCACATGGTCTGGCCCCAGGGCTCATCCTTGGTCCCCGCACACACACACGTGCACATGGTCTGGCCCCAGGGCTCATCCTGGTGAGGGGGAGCAGCTGGGTGTCTGCCCGTCGCTCCCAGCTCTGCTCTGC
This sequence comes from Aselliscus stoliczkanus, assembly GCA_033961575.1. Taxonomy (NCBI): domain Eukaryota; kingdom Metazoa; phylum Chordata; class Mammalia; order Chiroptera; family Hipposideridae; genus Aselliscus; species Aselliscus stoliczkanus. The sequence continues at coordinate 72,105,878 of CM066739.1, read as the reverse complement.
GTGTGTTCGCAGCCACGGCCCTCAAACCATTTCTGTTGGACTTCATCTCTCCGGAACTTCTGCTTTGTCATTTAAAATAGTTCAGGAACTTCAGATGTAGCTGAGTGTCAGAGCAGTTTATTTGGTCTGTAGGCGTTTTTGTTTTTAAAATTCACGACAAGTTCCTTGCAACATGTTTTATTATATTTTCACCACCTGTTCTACCTTGGGGGTGGCTTTAAAATCTGGGACTATCTGTCTTTTTTTTTTTTTTTAAGTTTCCTTATTTACCATTTATGTGTCTTGCAAACACACACACACACACATACACATACACAATGTGAATTTAAATATGGGTAGGGAATATATATATATATATCTCATCTCCCTTTTTCCCGGTGGCTTGATTGGCATTAAGCTGTGGTTGTAATGTTGAAAGGTGCATGTTTTGCCAGGCTAATTATGGAGTTTTAAACTATACATTTGTAAAACAAATAAATACTTGGAAAACCTTTTGCCAGTGTAAAGTGCTATCTCCCTGAACATTAATAGCAACAAAAATATATCACAGTATTTAATCCTCTAAGGAAAAAAGCCTTTGAAAGCTTTAGAGCTTCTTCTAGCTTCCGCTGAAGTGGAAAAGGAGAGTAGCATGCCCGTTTTCACAGATGGAAATTAAATCTCAGAAAAGTATTTGGAGGACCCGTGGTAATGGTGTGTGGGGCGTCCATCCTCAAACTCCTAACATCCATGGGATTATTTGCAGTATTTCCCTACGTCAACCAAGACAAGGGACTGAGGCATGTTTATAGTAGTATGTTCTATTTCCTTTCTCCAAAAATACAAGTACTGTGCATTCAGCTTTAGTGATGGTCTCACTTGAGCCTCTGGATCTAAATGTCCCTGAACCTGAACTTTTAAGTTATATGAGCCAATAAAATATCTTTGGACTTCTGCTTGAAACTAAAGAAAAAAAACATCCCAGAACCTGAAAACAATCTATGCTATCAGAGTTAAGGTTTTATTGTAACATATTATGTACCTAAATTTGACATAAAAATGTCAGGTGGGTATTAGCATCTCCATTTTTTGATGCTAGATGAAAAAACCCCTCAGATATCCACATGGAATAGCCTAATGCTCACAAAACCATGTCAACAGGTATATAAGAGTCAAAGGAAATCAGACTCCATTTAGAGGAGATCTAAAAGTAGTCTACTGTATTTTCCAGAATATCATTGGAAAATATGTATTATGGTCCCTGACATAGTGCCCTATGATGCCTCTTTTGCTGAGATTTCCAGGAAGGGTTTTGTTTGTGGCATTGCAACACCAACTCTATCTTTATTGCCACAGAAACTGAAGCTTCCCTGGGGACATTCAGAGAACCCCCTATATTCTCTGTAGGCCCCCTCTCTTCCTGTCCCACAGGGAGGTAACCTGTGGTATTGCATGACTGGTACTCTGGGAACAAGTAGAGTGAAGTGCATAAATTGCATGATTTATGCAAGTGCAACTTGCAGAGTAATGTCCTGGAACAAATACAAAGCCAAGATCTTGTAAGGGATAAGAACATGGAATTTGGTGTCCTATAAATATAACTTAAGCAAGTTATTTAACTTCTATAAGCATCAATTTCTCCATCTTTAAGTGGGAATACTCTGATTGGTAGTACGTGCTCAATAAATGGTAGCTCTTCTTACTACTTCCCAAAGTCTGATCAAATAAATTTGGGATGCACTGCATGCTAAAATCTTATCTTGGAGATTTAGAATGTTCATTAGCATATTCAAGACATGGAGGAGTCCACTCATCAGGCAAAGCGATTGCTTTTATTTATCCCAGCATTTTCAGATCTAACTTAAGCAAATTACTTTTCTCCCCTGCTATTTTCTCACAGAACTGGGGGCCCCACGGAATACACTTTGAGAAACCCCAGGGGTGGCTAACCTATAATAATGGAGGGGGATGCGTTAGGCCACTAGGGGGTGTGCCAGCCAAGTGTTCAGATTCTCACTCAGAAAAGAGGGTTTGCTCTGGGCTCCCAAAGAACAAGGGCTTTTGAAGGCTTTGCTGAGGAGGAAGGAGAGACCGAGATGGTGATAGTTTCGGGGAGCAAGACAAGTAAAGAGAAGTGGTCACGTCATGTAGAAAGATGGGAGGAGTTTTCCTTGCCCTTCCTTCCTGTTAAGACATGCAATGACGGACCTTTGGATAATGGATCAGGTGAGACCCCAGAGTGGCTGAAATGGGAGGCAAGACTTGGAGGCCAAATCAAGGTGGGGGTAGGGACAGTGAAGGCAGACCCACGGCAGAGTGCCAGAGGCCTCCAGGAAGGGGAATGTCAAAAAGAGCAACATTTTCCAGGATACTGGTTTCCATATCTAATATATATGCATATATGCACATATATAATCTCCTTTTATATAGATTATAGTTATGTGTATATCTATTTATATACATATATAATCTTTACATTGGAAATAGAATATATTTAATAAGTATATATTTTCTGTTAACTAAAAGTGTTCCCTTAACCTTGCACAAAGCATGATGTTTGTGCAAATGTGAATTGAATTAGTGGGTTGGAGGTGAACATCAGATGATAAACCTTTTCATAGCAGAAACTATGAAAAGTTCAGAAAAGTAGAAAGAACTCAGTTGCAACCAGACCCCCCCCCCCAGCCCCTTAACTTTCTGAGCTATGTAGGGGGATGTGTAAGTAATTGGGTATTTGAGGGAGCACATATCGGCTGGGATTCTTCTGGTTACAAATGACGGAAATGCAGTTCAAATGGCTTAGGTAAAAGAAGGAGGCTTTATTGTAAAGATCTGGGATTGTCCATCTCATGGACCCCAAGGGCAGAAGTGTGGCCAGGCCTCAGGAACCAGAGGAGCAGGGACTTGTGCTGTCAGGATACGCTCTTTCTCTGACTGTTGCTTCTTCCTCTGTGCACCTGCCTCCTCCAGCCTCTTCTCTCTGTGCATCTACTGCCCAGGGTCTTTGGCTCACAGGGTAGGATGTGTGGACCCACATCTGCAACTCCTGGGCTTTCTGTCCTACTGTTTCTGCTGCTGGAGAAACAGAGTCCCTCAGTTCCCATTTTAGAATTACTGGGGAAGGAGAGGATTGTTCTGGCTGGGGTCAGATGTCCACCCTGGACCAATCAACTGTGGCCGGGAGCCAGCCATCCTGTGCAAAATGGCTCTTCTGTGCAACTGTGTGTGTGTGTGTGTGTGTGTGTGTGTGTGTGTGTGTGTGTGTGTGTGACAGAGAGACAGACAGAGACAGAGAGAGACAGAGACAGAGAGAAGTCCCCCGAAAAGCTGGAGGTGGGGAGGTGAGAAGAGATACTGGCAGACATCACAATATCTAGTACTGTGTATATTTTCTATATTCATACAACTGAGACAAAACTATGTAAATACATCCTGTTTTTAATCAAACATTCTGTCATCGACATCTCCTCAGTCTTCAAAATCTTTGTAAATAGCATTTAAAATTACTGTATTATATTCAGTTATTTGGATTTACTTAGTAGATTTCCAATTGTTAGATATTTAGATTGTTCCAGTAAACATTTTTTTTTTGGGGGGGCAATTACTAGTAATGCTATGATAGAAGGAAATTTTCCTGACTTCATGCAATGATTAGCTACCTTATTGTGAATAAAAATAAATAGGATTTGGCCTCACTGCTCACCTCCCCATTTCACAGCTGGTACAAACTCTTCTGGATCTCACCCTGTACCTGCCTTTACTTTCTTCCCCTTCTACTCTTTCCCAAAGTCAAAAATGGTGGGGAGAGTTGAGGGTTCAGCAGCGTGGAGGTGAGTGGGCAGGACGACAGCGTGCGTGTCCCCTGGGGCCTCGGGTCTGCCTTGGTGACTGCCTGTTATTCTTCTGAAAACAGGGCTAGGTAAAGTGAATCATCTGTGAATCAACCCTTCCACCAAGTAACCCAAGAGGCTCACAGCTCCAGAGGCAGGCATCTACGGAATGAGTGTCCACTCCAGTTGGGCTGGGCAAGTTGATGCAGAAGAATCCAGGAATGGGGACAGTTGTGGGACCTGAGCAAAGCTTGGCTCCTCCATCTCTGTGGAATTCACAGCCACCCTGCTTTGGGGAGCAAACAAGAGTCACCCAACCGTTAACCTGCCCCATTCTCCTCCGGGAAGGGCAGTCTCGGAATGTTCATGGTTTTCAGCATCCCGTGCTTTTTCCAAAGTTGGAGTTAAACATTTGCTCAGGTTGAAATGTGGGTTTAAAGGCCCTTTGTGGAATAATGAGATTTCCTGGATATGGGGGTCACTGGATGTTTTCTCATGGAGAGTGAAAAATTCCTGAATGTGATACCCTGAGGTGGAGAGTTTGGACCATTTGAAGGAAGCACCACTGAATATCACTAGGAGTGGAGGGAAACTAGAAGCGATGTCTTATGGTGTGCCAGGCGCTGGGCAGAGCCCTTTACATTTTATCTTGCTGAGGTTTTAAGTGGGGTTACCCGAGCCAGTACGCTCTCTGTCAATTCGAGTGGACATTTAGAGCTGCTCTATTATTTCAGGTGATCTCTGTTTTGGGGGGAAGGTTCAGAATGTCCTCTGCCATTGTTTTTCTGCATTTCTAACAGTTTCTATTTATGGAAGACTATGGTTTTTATTAGATATTCCAGTTCCTTCTGTCCTGGAGTGGCTCCAACTGATGTTTTATCACTCCTATTTGTTTTGAATAATAATAAGTGCATAATAATCCTAAATGCCGTGACTCTAGGAGGTGGAATATTTCTCAAGCTAGGGCTGTATTTAATTTTGTTTTGGAAACTGCTGAAATCATTCAGTGCAAGAGGGCCAAGAGGCACTATATTTCTGATTGGGTGGATAGGGAAATAGGAAATAAAAATATTCTTGCTTTGTTTGGGAGCAAAGGAGTCTGATACTCGAATATGATGCTAACCTCCGTGTTGAGGTTATACCTTTAAGCTTGAGAGCAAATCTTGAATATGGAGGAAAATCCCCTTTATTTGGATTTTCTACTAAGAAGTTAGAGTTAATGACATTGAGCTATACTTTTACGCTATCTAGGGAAGAAGTGTCTGGTAAGCAGAGGACAAATAGGGTAGCGGGAGCCATGTTTAACTCCTATTAGATAACTGCATTCACAGCTCCTGTTAGGGGAGCTCTGCCCGGCCTTCTGCCTGGTTCACTGAGGGGTTGCTACCTCCGGTTAACTGAGGTGTGCTGTTTCCAACCATTTCCTACAAAACACCACACTATGACTTTCCCGTAATTCAGATCTCTCTCTGAGTAGTAAATAAAACTCTAGCTCGTAAAATAATCACAGAGTTCTCCACATTAGTCGGCTTTGTTCAAGGAATTATAGTGAATTGCTTAACCTTTCCATTTTGAGTTTTCTCATTGCTCAAGAAGGGATAATAATGGATTCTCCTTGTGGGATTGTTGGGAGGATTAATTGAGCTAATTAGTATAAATTGGTTGGACAATGATTGGCATGAAGTAAGTAATCAATAAATGCATATATATATATATATATATTTCAGGTACATAACAGCTGTCTGCTGAATTGTGTTGATATTTTGTCTGTATCGATATAACAATGAACCTGTTTTCCCTGAGCAGACAGCAGTGATAGTGGGGAGAAAAAGTTTGGAGGCATGTTGAAAAAGGAAACTGACATTTATTGATCCCAAACTATGTGGCATGTACTGCTCCACCATTATTTTACAAATAATAAAAGGAATTTTGAATGCTAAATGAACGATCCTGAAGTACAGAAGATTTTGTCTCCTTTCGAGCCAAGAGAGTGAATCTTGCCATGCAAGTGTTTAGAAGAGAGCCAGGCTCCATCCGACACACTCTGCCTCCCAAGCCCGTGCAAGGCTCTGCACACATAAACCACCTGCCACGTTCACTCTGGAGCAAACGTAGCTTTGATATGGCTTTATGTTGGAATCTGAGGAACCAAGTACTTCCAGGCCAGGCTTTTCTAGACAAGGTGGCCCATGAAGAGAAGGCAGAGGGGGGCACAGACCCATCATTGGTCCTAGGGGAGAATTGTGGTCAAGGCCAAGTCCCAGGTTCTTAGCAAAGGTCAAGGTGTTCCATTCAGGTGGCCCTATTGTTGTCTAACTTTAGCAAAGTCCCCTGAACTTTCTAAGTCCTACTGTCATTCTCTCTAAAATGGGAATGATAACAGCCACCTTGCCGGATTGTTAAAGGGTTAGAAATGATACCTAAAAGTACATAACATGGACATAATAAGTACCCCACTGTTAATAGATTGAGTTTGTCCCCCCTCAATACATATGTTGGAGTCCTAACCCTCAGTACCTGAGAATGTGACCTTACTTGGAAATAGGGTTGTTGCAGATGTAATTAATTAGGATGAGGTCATAATCCAATATGAATGATATTCTTATGAAGAGGGGACATTTGAACACAGAGACAAACACAAATATGGGGGGAGAATGCTATGTGAAGATGAAGGCAGAGATCAGTGCTTTGCTTCTATGAATTAAGGAACTGCAAAGATTCCCAGCAAACGATCAGAAGCTCAGAGAGAGGCCTGGAACAGATCCTGCCCCATATTGCTCAGAAGGGACGGACCTTGCTGACACCTGGCTCACTGACTTCTGGTCTCTGGGACAGTGAGACAGTAACTTTCTGTTGTTTAAGCCGCATGGTTTGTGGTACTTTGTTATGGCAGCCCGAGAAAACCAATACACCAACCAACAGGAACCCATGATCATACTTGATATCACTGTGTCTCCTTCTTTTTTCCTGTCTTCTGGTGGCTTCCTTCAAGGCATCCAGCAGGCAAACAGAGCCACCATTTGGAGGGACGCACTCCGGGAATGCACGGTGGGGTGGAATGGCCTGTGCTAAGACCAGGGAAACTGATGATTTCCCCTCTGTATCTAAATGTCTCCATCACCCACAGCTCAGCCTGGACAGAGTGTCTACCCAACTTCTCTATCCTCACCTGTCCCTGTGCTCATCTGCCCACCCTCTGCCCGCATGTTGGCTTCATGAGGTCTTAGAGAAGATGATTTCTCTGAGTCTCAGCAAGGCTCCTAGATCCAAACAAGGATGCCTGGCTTCGGGGAGGGATCACACAGAATTGTCATGACAACTCCCTATGCTTGGGAAGTGCTTCTGCAAGGTGCTTTCTTAGTTATTGGCTCTTGGAAGAGTCACACAGGGCAGAGATACCTGGAGCAAACTGGGTTCCTGGGAAGGTGGGAGAGGGGTTGGCAAGCAGTGAATAACTTTAAAGCATGAAGAGCAGGAAGCAAGATGGTGGTATTCTGATTTTTAAAAAACTTCTGAATATCTAAGTAGGGGTGAGAGAGCAGGGACAGTCTCCTGGTAAGGCTTGAGAAGACTCTGGGGCAGTGTCTATTACTCTCTCTTCCTTTCCCCTTCCTCCTGTGCTCTGTCTTCTACGCATTGCTTTCCTCTCCTCCTCAGCCGGGTGCTGCTGGGGCCAACCTTCTGTTGCACCCGCCGAGTCCTCCCATTAATCTGGTCTGGTTCCCAATGTATGATTTAGTGATACTGCATGCCCTGAACGCAAGCAGGGGGTGTGGCAGGAGGGGAGAAAAAACCATTTCATCTGCTAAAACGCACCTTAAGAGCGAACCCATCCACATTACCAAAGGTATCAGCTGGGTCCTGCCTACAGTTATGTCAAACAAAGTGTGCTGCAAAGTGCCAACTCTCCCTTTGTGCTGTGACACCAAGAGCTGCCAAAAGATATTAAAAAGCTTGCATGAACTAGGTGATGGCAGCTGTAACTATCTAAGTTATTGCCTGGCAGCTGCAGCACTGCCTCGCTGCTGCTGGCCGCCTTTACGGTTGGTTCTCCATTTGTTTGCCCTTTCTCTAGCAACCATTGCACGAAGCCTGCGGTGGGCGAATCGCCGCCCCATCTCCCTCGCGGATGCAGGAGAGGAGGCTTGCGGTGCGTGGCCATGGAGAAGACACCCTGGTCCAGTTCCTGGGAGAAGTTGTGTTTCTCTTGGCCCAGCCCCAAGCCTGGTTGTGCATCGGTCAGCTCTACCCCAAGGAACCTTGCACGAGTTAATGGCACAGAGGCGAGCATGCACAACCAGGCACACACACCAAATGCAGCTTTTTGTGTTTGTGTGTGTGTGGCTTTTTTTTTTTCCTTGCCTGTTGGCTCTGAGTGAACTAGAACAATATCGCCAGCTCCAAGCCCTGCCAGTCCTACATCTGCTCCCTAAAACCTCCAGCAAATAAGAATACGGTGGGGTTGTTTAACCAACACTTAACAATATACAATATACTTTGCAGTTTCTCTCCCCATGGGTTGCCCAGGCTCAGAGATCTGGATGCTGGTGGCAAAGGGTTGAGAGATAAGGGGCTAATGATCCCTGTGGGCACCTGTCTCTGAAGCCTCCTTCTCTGGCATGTTGATCTGTGGCATAAAATATATTTCATTGTCATGGGCTTTGGGGAAGGTGTCTGTACCGAGCTGGTTTTTGTATTCTTCTGTTGAGTTTGGTCTTTTCAGCTGTCTGTTAAATAATTCATATGGCTCATGAAAGTAATATTTCTGGGATGTAGGGGGTTCCATTTTTCCAATTCCCTTTCACTCCATCTTTTTTTTTTTTTTTTTTTTTGAAGCAGTTGTGGGGAGAACTTGGCAGGCATGGCCGGAGTGGTATAATAAAACCTTCTGTCTTTTCCTCTCACCTCTCCAGCTCAGGCTGGGAGGGCAGGGAGGGTTGCTGACCTTCACTAGGCCAAGTCAAGGTCAAGGCTGAGTTGTGAGGTTAGTTTTCATCTCAGAATTTAGCCATCAAGGAGATCCAAACACATAGGCCTTTTTCATTTCTGTGAGAGCCATTTGTCTGCTGGGAGGACCTTTTTTTCCCGTATTCTCCCAACTGCTTGCCCAGTGCCTAGCATGGGGCTTCACCCCTGTTTGATTAGTCAGTGAGTATCCAGCTAAATGGATTGAACTGAGGCCATTAGGGAGGAAGGCAGGACTCGGCATTCTTAACCTCTGTTATGGTCAAGTCAATCAAAGAACTGGATTGGCCATTTTGTTTATCTTCCTCTGTGAGGTTGGTATGTAGGCTTTGTCATGGCAAAAGCAAAGCTTCATTCTTTTAGCCCTGCAGAGCCCCAAAGCTGGGTTGTGTGTCCCACAGAGTGCTGGCCCCATTTTCCGCACTGGACGGTGGTGGCCTCTGTAACCCTCAACTGCACTGTGAGGTCCCAGAGAGTGGGGACCAGTCTACTCTGTCCTCTTGGATGACCAGCATCAAAAACAATGTTGAACACATAGCAGACATTCTCTAAGAATAAACATGTGAAAAGCATTTTCTGTAAGTAAAACAGGTTTTTATGGTGTCAGGGGAAGCCTTCCCAAAAGTCTGAGGTGAAGGGAGATTTCTTGGAGACCTCCCATCCCACTAGAACCCCCCTTCTTCCTGGGCCTCCTCAGCCTCCGTGGGAGTCTCGGGCTCTGTGTCCCGGTGCTGTGGCCTACAGGAGGCCCTTCTCTTGAATGTGGGCCTTCGGAAGGCTATAAGACTAGGGTTTCTGGAGGGGAATGACTGCTCACTTATGGACTGTGTGACCTGGGACAAGGATTCCATGTCCTTATTAGTAAATTCTACACCCACCTCAAAAAATTATTGGGCAGTATTATGGATTGAATGTTTGTTTCCTCCCCAACTCTATATGTTGGAGCCCTAACTCCCAATGTGGCTGTATTTGGAGATGGAGTCTCTGAGAAAGTCATTAAGGTTAAATGAGGTCATAAGGGTGGGACCCTGATCAATAGAATTAGTGTCCATAGAGAAAGAGACACCAGAGAGCTCACTGTCCCTCTTCTTCCCCAAGCTCAGAGGAAAGGCCGTGTGAGGATATTGTGAGAAGGTGGCCATCTCCAAGCCTGGAAGAGGGCTTTCACCAGAAACTGAGCTGGCCAGAACCTTGATGTTGGATTTCTAGCCTCCAGAACTGGGAGAAAATCATTGTGTGTTGTCGAAGCCACCTGGTCTATGGTATTTTGTTATGGCATTCTGAGCTGACTATTAAGGAGGGTTTAATAATATAAAAATAGAAATCTTATCACAGTGTATGGCACATAGTAAGGAAAATATTGGGGTGTCGGAAAAGTCATGATGTATTTTTTTCTATGTTTTTCATTGCAATAATGTGTCATGACTTTTCTGACAACCCAATAGTAAAGGGTGGAAGCTCTCCTCAAATCCTCGTGGTCTATGAGGCTAAGGACACATGGCTGTGGTGGGGGCAGGAGGGAGGAAGGAGCCCGAGGAACCTCCATGTCTGAGCTGGGAAAACGCTGGGGTGTTTTTTGGTGACTGTTAGAAGGCCTGTGGAGCAGCTGGGATTTCAGTAGGTCTGAGTGGTAGTTCAGGGGTCTTTGGAGGATAGAGGCCAAGTGAAGCCTTTCTGATCTGTGGTGCAGACAGAAGAAGGAGAAGGTGTGGGGAAAGGAGGGGACTGTCATTAACAAGGGCTGACTGTGTGCCCGACCTGTGCTCTGCACGTCACAAGTCACCTCGCTCAGCTCTCCCCTCCCCCATTCTCCCAGCAGGTACCCACTCCCCCCACAAGGAACATAAGGGGAGCACTTGCAGGCATCCAGGTACATGTATATCCTCCCTCAGTCCTCACAGTGGCACCGTGAGGTGCCTTGTGACATCAGCCCCTTTCATAGACAGGGCCCATGAAGCAAAACACTGTGAGGTGACTTGCTTAGGGTCACACAGTTAGTGGTGCTGGTGTAGGAATTTAAACCCAGGCAGTGACTTCTCAGCCAATGTGCCAAGTCACATGCTTTACCGTCCAGGTCACTTCCTGGGGGCTAATTAACAGGCTCAGGACCGATTGGCAGGACTGAGATTTGAACTGGGTTCTACCGGGAATCCAAACCTTTCCACTATATTACGCTGCCCTGGAGACAGGGCCATGGTTCCTAAGGAGTGAGGGGTCTGCTACAATGGCAGCAGCAGCAATGTTAAAAATAGACCAGAGCGATGACGACAAGTGACCCAACACAGTGAGAGACAGTGTCTGGGCACTGTGTGTGTGTGAGTGTTTGTGTGACACAGGAAAGCAACTGTGGTGTTTGTGGGACAAGGTGGTGGGTCAATCTGAACAACAACCCCAGGAGGTTGGTGCTATGATCACTACCATTTTATAGATGAGTAAAATACAGACAGGCTAAGAAACTTGCCCTGGGCCACACAGCTACTAAGTGGTAAAGCCAGGATTTGAACTCAGGTGATCTGGCTCCCGTATCTGTCCTCCTAGCTGTCATACCATGTTGTTTTCAATGGAGATTGGGTGATAATATTTAACAACTTTGACCTGGTGAAAGACTTTATAAGCAACATAAAGAAGACAGAGAAAATATGGCATCTCTCCTCACTGCTTGAGAGAGGAGATTGGTGGAATGCATGTGTCCCTAGGTCCGGGCAGCTGATGGCATTGTAGGCCTGGGGGCTGCCTTCCAGAGTGTTCTTCTTGGCTCCATGCAGAACAAAGAGGTTTGCCCTGATGATGGTAGAGCTCACAGGACAGGTGCACTCAGGTGATGTCATGGGTGCTCCCACCGAGCCCTCTTTCACTTCCTCGCATACTGCAGGGCTCTGGGAGGTGGAGGTGCTGACCTCAGTTGGGGCCTCGCATAAACCACTGGTCCAGAGCAGAGGCAGCCGGGCTCCCGAATCCCGACAGCTCCTTATGAGCTGTCGTTAATCCCTCTGTGTCTCCGTGTCCTGCTCCACCATGTGGATGGTCATTGTGCCCCGCCTTGCAGGTTTCTGGTGACAGTGGGATGAATGACGTGTTGAGAGCCATGTTTCATGTGTGGGGCCCACCATTCCTGTTCTCACCACTATCTGTATTCCAGCAGCTCTGTCTACATGCTCATGACCCTCCACCATGGTGGCACACGGGCTTCACAGGTCCCTCCTACCTGGCCTCTTCATTATTCATGCTCAGGGGCTCGGGAGGAATCTAGGATGCAGCAGGTGGGCTCTGGGCCCTCCTTCATGCTTCGTGGAGCTGAGACTCAACCAGCTGAGCAGTCAGAGGGCAGAGACTTGGCTTGGCTCAGCCCCTCAACTCCACCTCTGATTCTCAGTGACTGTGGAAATGCTTCAGTTTCTCTGGTGTCAGAGGTGTCGCTTTTATTTATTTATTTATTTATTTATTTATTTATTTATTTATTTATGCCATCCCGTTCGATGTTACAAGTTAAGTCCTCAGACAAAATGAGGGGAAGGGATCTGAGGGCAGAGAGTCAGTTCTTGCATCCTTCCCCCCAAACCACCTTAGTATCAAACAACTGTGACTGGAGCATATTTTTGTGCAAGGCCCCAGGAATCCAATACTCATGAGCTGGATGAAGTTTCCGACCACAAAGAGCTTTTAGCCCAGGAGGGGGGTGGCAGTTGCACAAGTATGAAGAGGGTCTGGTATGAGGTTAATCGGGATATCCCAGACAAAGCTCTGCTGACGGCATTTATGTAGCAGGTCTGCTGGAGGAGCTCGCATGCAACATGCCAGACTGACCAATGTTTGAGGGACTCTTAGAGCATTTCCTATCTTGATATTATTAAGTACATTGCAAGGTTTAGTGAAACCCATAGATTTAAGTTTTTCATTTTTATTACAGTTGCCTGGCTTCCAACTAGCTGAAGGTGGATAATCCACTTTGTAAATTGCCCATGACCAGCTTTTAGGCTCAATCTGATCTATTCCCACCACTTCAGTTTTCTCAAGTCACCTCCACAAACATTTCCCAAATGAGCCTACTGTGTGCCAGGCATCACGCTTGGCCTGAGAACTGAAAGCTGAGTCAGACACAAGTGGATCAAGTCTGAGTCAGTCCAAGGAACTTACAATGCTTTCCTGAAAAGTTCAGCATAAATCCGTTTTTGTAAATCTGCTATCAAACGAACTCAGAGTTTACTTTTTAAAGGAAACTCCAAATTCGATGTTTGCATTTCTCCACATTGGGTATCTTTAGAGTGGGGCATACCAAACTCATATCAGCTAAAGCTAACAAAAATTAAGAAGCCAATGACAGATGTCTAGAACTGAAGGGACCCAGGCAACTGTCCAACCCAACTTCTGGATTTTTACAGGTGAGACCAGTCAGGCCCTAAGATGTGACCTGCACATCTCTGGTGTCTGAAGTGGGCAGGAGCGGAGCTGGGGCTCGCTGTCACACCTCCCTCTTGTGCTCCCTGCTGCCTTCTGAGGCTCCTACACCAGTGATCTAGACTTTCGGGTTATCTGCTGGTTTGCACTGTCTGTTCCAGGTTTCCTCCCCCAGTGTAATGAACTGGCTGCATGACATATCCATAAAACCAGTTGGGACTTTGTAATCTCAGGCCAAATTGCCTCCCAGAAGCATTTGTCCTCACGGGCCCAGGTTCAGGCGCTCTCCTTCTACTTGGAGCTTATGTGTGGAATGTCAACCCTGTCGCAACATTTGGCTACTTGAATTCGCTGCGCTCTCCAAGAGCGTGCGTGGTGCTGACAGACCTCCCCTTCTTGTGCCCAGAAACCCCACTAAAGGAGCAAGGACAGATGCAGCCACCACTGCCCTTGGTGGGGGAGGCCATTGAACAGAAGGGCACAAGAGGTGGGACATGGCACGTGAAGCCTATTGTCCCGGCTGTGGCAGCGCTGGGCTCGTCAACGCCTGTTGTCCTGGGCAGCTACTACTTGAGGCACGTGGAGTGTGGACGCAGGGCCTGTGGCCCTGGAGTCCACCCAGGCCAACAGCAGCCTGGTGGGGAGCAGGAGGCAGGGAGGGGCTTCGCGCATTCTTCATGCAAACCTCCATCTATTTTGAGTAGCAACGTACTGATTTTGGGAGTGTGATTCTTCTTGAAAATGAAACCCTGTGGGGTTTGGTGATATGAGAGGTGGACCAAGATCAAGGACTCCCCTCTGTAGAGGGCCTTGTGGATCTTGGCTGTGTCCTTGTCGCCCCCCAATTGTCTCCCCGGCTGGGATCCTGTTAGTCCTGGGAAAGGCGACATCCTTACCACACACATTCAGAGCAGAAAATGGGGTCACTCTGGGAGGATCTCATGGTCATCTGGAAGATGCCAATCTTCCGCTGGGCGCCTGTAAAATGATAACAGCCTGGGGAGGAGGACAGGGGGCAAAAGCGGATGAAAGAAAAGACCCAAACAAAGAGTGTTCATTTCAGCTCCTCTATCTCCTTTCAGAGGAAGACGAACTACATGATCATTGTGAACTAGAGTGAGGACGAAGGGGACTGGAACATCATCTACTCATTTTTCTTTCTACTTTTTATATGGAGGGGTGCATGGAGAAATAGTGGGGCGACGAGAAACTTGTTGAAGAGAGCTGTGCAAACAATGGCTGGTGACTGCCAAGGCTGGCAGTCAGTGGTTCTTAATGTTTGAATGGAAGTAGCTGGAGCTGCCTTTTTTTTTTTTTCCCCTCTCCACCGTCAGTGTTGCCAAGAAAACAAGGAGTAGCTGTTTTAAGCATTTACAAATGGTAATGTACCAACAGCTGGTCTCAGTCCAACTGAGCTATTGTAGGGGTATTAAAAAGACAGGCCAGAGTTGGAGATGTACTGCCAACCTCCCTTGCAGAGTTGGGGAACATTTTCCTTGGAAAAAAAAGGTCTTATATTCCTGCGGAGATCGACAGGACGGTGCTCCCGTGGAGTCACTGCCTTGCTTGGCAGAGGTGGCCGCGCTGGCAGACGAGCCAAATGCTACGGCGACAGGGAAACGTGGAGTCAGGGGGCTTGCAGTGGGTTTATCAGTGCAGCCATGCCACCTCCCTGCCCGCAATGTGGCACTCGTCCACGCATGGGGACACGGCTGTCCCTCGTGCCTGGATCCGCGTGGCCTCTGACCGCCAGCTTATGTCTGTTAGTGGCGGCAGCTCGACCAGAGTCCCTCTCCTGCTCTGTGTCTCGGCTGTGTCCTGTCAATCCATCACACATTTTCTTTCTTTTTTACTCGGGCCAAGAAAAGGACAGAGACAAATCTCATGAAAACCATACCCTGCCTTCCCTCTTTCCTCCTCTTCTGCGCCTCGAGGGCATAGAGAGGAACCTGAGTAACAGTCACCCCACTGCTTTCCTCCTGCTCTTCATCTCAACCCCCAGTCTGGGGTGTTCTTCAGGGTTTTGTTCATCTCAGGAAATTGTAATACACAGAGCATGCTTCTTCGCTAAATGTAATTACCCGCGGCCCTGTGTTTATGGATGAGGCATGGTGGAAAGTAATAGAAAATGATTATTTTTCGTTCTGAAGGCCTTCTTTATTTAGTGGTGCGGTAGGGACGTCAGCTGCCTTCTCTGAATGGCAATGCAATGTTTTGCTTTTCCCAGCAAGATAAACGATCTTATTTGTTGATGTTTGGTGCTTGAGATGACATTTATGTGAAATAAAAGGGACCAAATTAATAATAAAAAAAATGATTAGCCAGACACAAATGAAAAATGTACATCTCTCCCCCACCCCAGTTAAGTTGTTTGTATTTACATGCTATTCACAAATAATGGCACCATGCCCAATAGTTGGATGGCAAGGATTTTTTTTTTTCCTTTTACAATCATATGGCTTGATTTCGTTTCCCAGATCTTGTCTGAGAGCTGCTATTTGAAATAAAAATGTTTGCATCCATTTCCTCATTAATCCTTCCGTTGTAATACAACCTGCTGCAGAGAAATGGCAAAACAGATGCAACAATGAAAATTAAAAGGGATGGACACTTATCTTGGGCTATAAAAGCTGCTAACCATGTAGGAACTAGAGAGGCTTTTGGACGGAAAATATGGCAAATGATAGAAACAATCATCGGACTAAGAGTTTGCTATTTGGAAAACTCTGGTGGGACATTTCTCTGCTCGTAACGGCTGGAGGAGCACTCCTGAGTTTAGTGTGCACCAGAGAGCGCGTTTGTCTGCTTTGCCTTGAGGCCTGTCGTCAATATTTGGTGCATCTACCCATCTGGTTTCTCACTGGGCTGAAATTGTCTCGACACAAACCAGCACTTTGCAAAGAATCTATGGACCTCATGTTTGCAGGGCTCTCTATTTTGCTCTGAAACGCTGCTTCCTGCCCTCTGAGAATCCTGGGTTCAGAGCAAAGCTGCATTGACCTTGATCTTTATTTTGCAACCAAATACGTTGTATACAGGAGGAGGTGAAGGGTTTATAGCATGTGTGGGGGTGAGGGATCATGATTTCATATTGCTCAAATGACTTGGTAAAAAGGAAAAGAAGGTTCAAATGTACCCTTTGGGGGTATGTGATGCCAAACTATATATATCATTCTAGGTTTGTTTTTTTTTCCTTTCTCTTATAATGGTCTGATGTTATTTCCTGCCTATATTCAACTCCTGAGTTCACTGAGATTTGGTGTCCTATGTAGATTCAGCCTTTTTGTATGCATTTATTGAGCATCACCTGTTTGCATCTGGCAGTAATAAAGAGAGACAGAGAAAGGCAGAAACATGGTCTTTGCCCTTGTACAGACTATAAAGTTCTTGACAGAGACTGGGTTGGCACAGTTAATACACATGAAGACAAGCAGCCAGCCAGAGCCATGCACAGGGGTCTTGATGAGTGGGGTGAGACCATGGCTTGGGGCAGAAGGTTGATTGTGGTCGAGTCCATTTGCGCCGCGTGCGGAGAGCACGAGGCCAGGGCTGCTGATAGACTGACCACATCTTCACTGGTGAACTAACAAGCAGAGTCCATGTATGTGGAATGTTTGTCCACATGTGTTGGACCTCTGGTGACTAGCTCCTGGCTTGAGTGACACAGTGGAATTAGTTTTTTGGTCAAGATGGCAGTGCATTTCAGACCTCTCTGTCAATGGTAGAGGCTCTGAACCTGAGCAAGTCTTGGTTCTGCCACCCACTAGCCACACATCCTTGGCCTTAATCTTTTAGCACCTCAGTTCTCAAATCTGTGAAATAGGTAGATGATAGTTCCTATTTTATGTTACTAAACATTATGAGGATGAAATAATAGAATGTCATTTCTAGTGCCAAATACCAAATACATGCCCAACAAATGTTAGCATAAACAAAGAATTGTTTTTATTGTATGTGTTTGCTTTGTTTTTCTTTCTATTGTCTATGATGCAGGGCTGAGCGTGCAGTAATTGTTCTACTTAGGATCATCAACTGACAAGGAAGGTTCTCTTTCCACCATAAAGGAGGCCCCCTCCAAATTCTCTAGCTGATTTCCGGAAGCTGGGCTGAATGACCTCCTATTGGCACCTCTAGGAATTTGGTTCTCGAACCTTTTGGATTCTTCCGCTTCCAAAGCCTTAGCAAGGCTTGGCCACAGGGAATTATGCCTTTTGGTGGGTGGATAGGTAGGCAGAGGTTAATTTGGCACAGACCCCGGTAAGGAAATAGTCCCACCCCGTGATGTAGTTGGGAGTCTGGTTCTGCTGAGCCATTGAATCTAGACTTTTAAGCAGTTTCACCAGCAGAACTGGTGATTGACTCATGGTGCTGTGGAAACTCACCACTGCTAGGCAGGCAGCATGGAACATGCACAGCTCCTGAAGGCAGTGAGCAGGAAAGGCCAGAGAAATAGTGACAAAGCACCTGAAGTCTAGTCTCAAGTCACACAGACCGGCAAACAGACAGCAGGAGGGCCACGCTGGCATGGTGCACGCAGAGATGGATTGGAGGGTGGGAGGACGAGGTTCAGGGTTGGAGATGCTGCCCGCATCAAGCTCACCCTTAGGTAGCTCATAGGAAAAGTTCCTGAGTCATGTCCTTGTTTATCACTAAGCTGGATGTGTACCTGAGCTGGTTACACCTGAATTACAGCCTCCTACGTGTTGGTAGGTGTTAACAAGTGAGCTCCTCAAGGGCGAAAGCAACTTCTTGTGCATCTTGGTGTTTATTTCAAGGCCATGTGAGGTCTTGGCCCAGCGTAGGCTCTCGCTATGTGTTATCAAATGATTGACTGTGTGAGTGTGGCACATGTGAAGTGAGCAAGGGGAAAACTGCCCCCACACATTGACGTGGTCTTGCCAAGTTTGCATGCAGGACCCGCGTGTGGTGTTTCCACAGCCAGGAAGGAAATGCGGGAATTCTGATTTGGTTTTCACTTCTCCGATCCCGTAAATCATTTCTAGAGTGAGTTTATATGCCTCAAGTATGGCCATCAGTGTATGAAAGGGCTGGCTGGATCTTTCTTTCTCTTTCTGGGAAGGGAAAGATATGTGAAATTCAATGACATCTGCTGAAATTCAAACATATTTTTATTTATTCATGGCCATGATCAGGGCAGAACCTCTAATTTCAACCAATAATTAGACTTGACAATAGATGTGGAAATAAAACATTTTTGCTGAATTCACTTGTCATTCCTCCCTGCTGTAGCTGGTGTAACCCAGATGTCAGCTGTCCCCTTATTTTTCTCTTTGAGCTCCCTCTCCCTCAATCCACTCATATTAATGCATTAGTGAGCCTTGTGGCATTTACTGAGGGTTTCATGGGGGAGACAGAGAGAGAGCCGACATTGCATTCTTCACAGTCACCCATTTAAAGATCTCCCGAGGTCCAAGAACAGTTTCTTAAAGGCATTTTTATTGCCCCTCCTCCAAGAATCCCTTTTCTTCCTCCCCACCTACATACCCAGTAGGTTTCAAACCTACCCTTCTCTCCCTCTACTCTCCACCTCGAATTCTTCCCTTGCTATTTATTGTGCAGTCTTTGAGTTCATTCTCAATTTAATGTCATCCTACCTGCTGCTGTTTACAGCTGATTTAAAGCCTGAGCAAAAAGGACCACTAGCCTTTGCAACTTGACTAGCATTCCTTCTGGAAGGTCTTGGATAACTGCCATTTTCTGCACTGATCACATAAGTGTTCGTTTATGCTTTTTGCTGCTGGGTCCTTGGAACGCAAGTGAGAATGATGAGATGGTCATATCTGCAGAAAGTCCTGATGCCCATTTCCTGAGATTTTAGAGGAGGGATGGGACAGAGGCCAGAAGGTAAGGAAATTGGGAGTGAATGGGAGATGAGGAAGGGCACACAAGGAGGGCAGGCGAGGCTCTCAGGAAGTTTGCTTGTGAAGGAGAGGGGCGATGCGGGCAGGAAGAAGAAGATACCAGTGTATGTTCAAAAGCTGAAGGGAGGGAGGAAGTCGAGAGGGAGAGGTTGAGCAGTAAGAGGAAGAGAGCATACTCATGGACAAATGTCCCCCAAAAGGTGGGAGGGCACAGGCTCCAGAGCACTGGAGGGAGAATTAGGTATAGCAAAAGACAAATGTGTGATGGAGGAGGGAGGGCATAGGGGATGGGGCTGTGGACAGGTTGAGGGGCTGAGGGTGAGCGTGAGTGGATGGTGACTGCAGGGGAGGCAGTCTGAAACTCTTTCCAAGCAGGGGCTATGCTGTTGGTGGTGGTTGTTATTTACCATGTGTCTTCCTGGAGCCCGCCTACAAACCTGGCCTCCGAGCTCCCTTTGGACGAGTGTCTTTTCAGTGGTCTGCTGGATCCAGCTCCCATGGATGCTGATTATTTGAGCTTTAGGAAGTTTGCAAGCCAGTTGTTAAACCACTGGTAGCTTGGAATCAGCCATGGTGAGAGAGTGTGTACACTGCAGAAATCAACAATGGCCTCAGATCGGGGCCTTTTCTTCTCCTGGGAAAGTCACCATTGCTGTGAACTCTTGGTCCCCACACACTCTGTTTGGTGCACAGTTTGTCCTTATCTGCCCTGTTTGATGCACTGTCCTCCCCCTCCTCGAGTGCACACGAAGGCTTTGCTCTGTGTGTCTCAGCTTCCTCCTCTATCCCTGGGGTCCTTGCAACCTGGAAGGCCAGTTAAAAATGAGACACGTGTGGGGGATGGTTTCTCAGAGACGTGGGTGCCTGCCACTGGAGGAATGGCTGCACGGGGGTGTTCATGGTATTCCCCTGCAAGAGGTGTATCCTCTGTGGAGATGTTTCAACGAGTCTGGCAAACTTTGGCTTTAATTATTTATTTCTGTGCCTGCATGCGGGCGGAAGAGGGATTTTCCTATCCCTCCCAGCTCCATCAAACACACGCACAGAAGCAAGCAGCGCAGCTGCCCCTCTTGCTGAGGATGAGTGTGTCAGTGTGGTGGCAGCTTGGAACTCACCACCGAGTGGCTGGCGGGGCTTCCAGGAGTGGCAGCTTTCTTCCCAGTTCTCTAGCACAGCAGCTGTGCCCGTCTTCCCACTCCCCTCCCCCGCCACAGCTTCTCACAGCTGCTCCCGCCCTGGCTGCCATTGGCCAATAGCAAACGTTTGGGGAATCTGGGACGCAGGACCTGGAATGTCATGGGTCTGGAGTCAAGGAAGTATGGTGACGTGGGGAGAGTCCCAGCTTTGGAGCCCTAAAGCCTGGGGTTGAATTTGGTCTCTGACAGTTCATTTCCCTGTGATCTGGGGTAAGGTCCTAAACTGGCCAGTCTCAGAGTCCTCTTCTGTGAAGGATTTAATGTGATCGTGTTTGTAAAGAGTCTGGCACTTGGTAGGATCTCAAAAAGTGTTGGTTAAAGAGACAGTATGGGACTGAGGAAGATTAAATATGGATTCGATATTCCTTTCCTGCAGGAAACCTTCTTCGTCTGGTCACTAATCACCGACACTTCTGATGAGGCCCCGTGTCTATCAGCTTCCATCGCATGCCGATGCTCTATATAAGGAAGAACACTTTTATGGTTTGAGGAACTGGGCAGGGAGCGAGGTGGGGAGCAAGAGTTAAAAGCAATGGTGTGCTGCTGAATGTCTAACATCCAGCTTTCTGGGCGGAAAAGCTCTGATTTGTGGCCATTGTTAATTCTGGAGTGTACACACTCTCCCACCATGGCTGATTCCAAGCTACCAATGGTTTAATAACTGGCCTGCAAACTTCCTAAAGTTTTAACAATTGACACCAGTATGAGCTGGATCCAGCAAACCACTGAAAAGGCACTTGTCCATAGGGAGCTCGTAGACCAGGTGAGTAGGCAGGCTCCAGGAAGACACACAATAAATAACAACAACAAATAGCAAAGCATTTAAGAGTACAGTTGACCCTTGAACAACGTGGGTTCAAACTGCGCAGGTCCACTTATATATGGATGGTTTTCAACTGACAATTTGAAAAAACTTACAGACAACATAAACTTACAGTATCCATAAAAACAGTATAGTACTGTACTTGTACTTTATTTTCCTTATTATTTTCTTTTCTCTAGCTTACTTTATTGTAAGAATACAGTCTATATATAACATACCAAATATGTGTGAACCGACTATATTATCAGTAAGCCTTTCTGGGGGGAGTCAAAAGCTTTACATGGATTTTCAGCTGCACAGGGGGTCGATGCCCCTAACTCCCACATTGTTCCAAGGTCAACTGTAGTAACGAAGCAGCACAAGACAGTGCGAAGAAATCCTTTACATCTGAAATGTTCCATGAAAGGAAGGATCGGAGCCGAGCCAGGGCTGACATCCCAGAGGAGAGATACTTTGGTGGAGGGAAGGTAGATACTTCAGAAGAGGCTAGTGCAAAGCACACTCTTGGTGATTCAGAACCAAATTACCGTCCATTTGTAACAGTGTACCTACTAAGGTACCATTTTATTTATTTATCTATCTATTTATGTATTTATTTATTATTACTATTTTAAACAATTTTGGTCAATTCAGCTTTTTAAAAAAAAGATTTTTATTGGGGAATTGGGGAAGGGGACAATGTTGGGGAATTGGGGAAGGGGACAGTGTTGGGGAATTGGGGAAGGGGAACATTGTGTTTTTCCAGAACCCATCAGCTCCAAGTCAAGTTGTTGTCCTTCAATCTTAGTTGTGGAGGGCACAGCTCAGCTCCAAGTCCAGCCGCTGCTTTCAATCTAGTTGCAGTGTGTGTGTGTGTGTGTGTGTGTGTGTGTGTGTGTGTGGTGGGGGACAGGAGGAATGCAGCCCACCATCCCTGTTGCTCAGAGCTCAGGCTCTAACCAACTGCGCCACTCGGCCAGCCCACCATTTTATTTGTAATGTAGCCTTGGCTTCATTTTATTTTCCTCCCTTATATTTTCCCCACCCTAATTTCCTCACTTATTTTTCTTAACCTCTTGGTGTAGATAATCCACCTCAATTCTTTTAGAAATCGTATTTAGGGTTAAATAAGAGTGATTCCTATAATATTCTGCCTCTACATTGAATAAATGTGTATTGAGTGTCCATAGGATGGTTTGGGAATCAATGCTTGGAATCTCAACAAACCATATTGGGCCCTAAGGGCTATATAGTAAAGAAAAGACAAGTTCCTGCCCTGAAGGAGATTCTAGCTGCAAGTCATAGACAAAATAGACAGATTCAAGTTAACAGAACTGTTGAGCTACAAAACTATGGAGGTATTATGAATGGACAATTTCACCTGGTCCTTCATCCATTCAAAAAGCATTCCTGAGGGCCTAACATGCATGAGACACTGGGTGGCTTCCTGCAGTGAGGGTGTTGCTCCACGTAGACGGTATGCTGCTCAGGCGTGGTGAGGGCATGGGCTGGGCGGCGTGCGGGAGGAGGTGATTTGTGAGAGTGTGCTAGCGAGGCAGAAAGTAGATCTGCACACGTCTTTGGCATCTGCTTGGAAGATGTGAGTCTTAGCCGTCGTGCTTTGAGTGAAGCCAGCATTTTCTTTTCCCGTAGCATAGGTGACTTCTTATTTTAGTGAAGGAGGTGCGTTTACTTCAAAGACTGCTTAAGCTCGCAGATGTCTTGGCTTGTTTGTAGGCACTAGGTATGGCTTTCTCAAGTTCTATGATACCCTTCCCCTGCCTCTGTTCCTCTTTTTCAAACCATGTCCAGACTTTGAGCCAGGAGCCTGTGGGCCACTGGGTGCACGAGGCAGCCAACCCTCACCTACCCATCGCCGTAGAAGCCCAGCGATGAGTGTTACTAAGATGCCCATCGCTGCTGGGAGGAGGGAAGCCAGGGCAGGCCAAGATGGCAGATGGCTTCGAGTGTCATGCTGCTTTCAGGCCCCTCCACCTTTGTGGCTGGTGCCATTGGAAGCTGCTGGTTACTGTCTTTAGCTTGGCTGTCCATGGGCTTGAGGAGAGAGCCTTTGTAGTCACTCAGGAATGCAGGGTATTTTTAGCGAAGAGATTCTGCTTTAGGCATGTGCATTGTGTTCTTCCAATTACAGGCATGGCAGAGGAAGGCCTGGACACTGAGAACCTAGGGAATCAGCTGACTCAGCTGAGATATCGATAGAAAAAAGAGGTGGCGGCAGGGATGCGTAACTGGGACCCTCTGGTCTCACGGGATTTTTTAAAAAAATTTTGTTTCCTCATTCCTCCACAGAAGCTGCTGCCCGGGTAAATGAGGTAGCATCCAGGAAGGAAGGGAGGGTAGGAGAGAAACTGCCCTGAGTCTACGGAGCTACCAGAGAGGCACTCCTGAGCCACGGAAACCACATTTATTGGGCCTGACCATAAGAGAATAGGTGGCATTGAAGTGAAAACTCCTTGAAACCTTTCTCTTGAGTTTGAAATCAATTCGTAGTTATTTATTTTTTGATTAAGTGACAAGAAAGAATGAATGAACTAATGTTTGCCCACCCATTTATTCATGCATGCTATAATGACATACACGTTTTAGTCTGGAAGATTTCTGAGTCAGCTGACTTAATCCATTCCCTTACTTCTCTCCCCTGTCTGATACCCCATTCTCTGCCCTATTCAGAGATGAGGAAATTGAAGCCCAGAGAGGTTAAGTGACTTGCCCAAGGTCATACTAATTAGCAGCAACTTTGGGATTGGAACCCAGGTGTCTCGACACCAAATCTCCTATTCTCTATATGGTTTCTGTTTATTACACTGTTGAAAACATCTCTGTTGTATAACTTTTGTTCTAATTATAATGAACAAATCAGTTCGGTCCCACATGTGAGGGCCAGTGACACTGCCCTCAAAAAAAAAAAGACACTGCTTGAGATAAGGGTGGGCAGAGGCCACACTCAGAGTCTTGTGACTCTGAACATTTTTTAAACTTCCTTCTTGGCTACTTTTTTTGGTTTCCTTTTGCTCAATGTAGGTCCCAGTTATTGAGCATGTACCACACAGAAGGCACTGTGCTGGGTGCATAAATATGGATTATTTTGCAAATTTAGCCTTCAAGGAAAGCACCAGGCCCATCTTTTCAAGTTTGAAGACTAAGATACAGAGGGGTTAAGTGGTTTGCTCGCAGTTCAAATACCAGTAAATGACAGAGCCAGAATTGAAAGCAGGGTCTGTCTGCACAAAGACCAGTGCTCTTTCCATGACCCCCAGTGTTTTTGCAGTACTTTAGGAGCTGTGTTGTTCTTTGTCTCCGGCACTGTGATGGGCCCTCTGATCAGTGGAATGTGCTTCCTCTGTTCACTTGTGACGTGGATTTTCACGGAAGAGTAAAGAGGAGATGAGTCTGTTCCTTCACATTCTTAAATCACTAATGAATGAAATGCCTCCTTTTCCCCCAGAAGTCTGTACTGAGTGAGCCCAGCTGATTCATACCACTTCCTTCCTTGGACCCTCAGCTTTGCTTTACAGCTGCTACCAGCATCCCTGAGTTCTTAGCTTTGTACTTGAGCCCATTTTGTGTATGTTTTGTCTTCCTAGTGGATTAAAAAAAATAAAAGGTTTAGTATAATTGAATGAGTGTTTATTGAATGCCTCCCGAGGAGTTAGGAGCAGGGTCACAGAGGTGGCTCTATACTTCAGATTTCATGACAGGACTGGGCCCTGAGCCACTCATTTATCCCTTTTTTTTTTTTTTTTACTAAAAATATTGAATTGTTTTATTTATTAATTTTTTAAATTTAAATTTATTGGGGAGACATTGGTTAGTAAAATTAGATAGGTTTTTCAAGTATACAATTTTCTAACACATCATCTATATATTCATTTATCCTTTTAACAAATACGATGCCAGCAGTCTCAAGGTGTGAACAGTCTAGTAAGAGAGGGAGACACGTACACAAGGTACCCCGAATGTCCCAGATACCTCCAGCTTTCAGGGTTGAGGGAACTCATGTTGGCACTGCCTCTCAGTGGGACCCAGTTCCACCTGCGATTGGCTGGTTCCTCATCTCTAGGAAACAACTCATTGCCTCCCTTTGACCTCTTCGGAGGAAGCAAGCTTCCACACTAGGCGGTGTCTCACACCTTAACTTACCATGGCACAGAGATTTCAACATCCCGTTTGGAACACTGAGGATACCAGAGTTCTAACATGACAAGAGGAATAACAAGGAAAACTGAGTATCTAGTTTCTCTCAGGTGGTGAGGTTCCTCTCAGGTGAGGTTGGACTGGAGCAGGAAAACCATAAACTCCATGGGTTAAAAGACCTGTATGTTTTTTTCATCTTTGTGCCCCAGCTCCTGCTGTGGTACATGGCAAATATACCTGATGTTGAATGAACAAGAGGATGCATGAGAATGGACCTACTCAAATATTTCTTTCCTATAAACTCAGTGGGAGATGTATGATTGTCTGATGAGTTGAAAATTGACACATCAGGAAAGAATAGAATGGGCTTGGGATCATTCTGCATTGAGAACAGATCATGGGGCAATTAAAAATATATATATTTTTAAATTTAAAAATATTTTTAAAATCTATTTTTTTAAGGAATGCTGGATATTTTCTGTTGATTCCTTCAGGTTCACTGTCACCTTTTCCACCCCTGCTCTCTGCCCTGGGAGGCTGGCCTTTGGGTCTCCTCAATGGCTTTTTTGTCCTCTGGCTTCTCACTGGGGAGCCCTGGTAGGAGACAGAGGGGCAAAAGAGGGTATTCCCCTTCTGGCTTTCTCCCGGTAGGGTGCCCTTGGGGTGTCTGTGTTTATGACTCTTCTCTTGTCTCCCCATGTCTGTGCATGCCCCTCTGTTACTAGCCCTGGGGATTACCCCTTGTGATTTCCCTGTACCTTGCTCACGCTTTTGAAATAGTTCTTACATTAGAAATTCAAGTAATTCTAAGTTGAGTGTGCCATCTGTTTCCTGGTTGCAATTAGATAAAATAGGTATAGCTCCGCATATCCTGGAAACCTGGCGAAGGTTTCTCTTGCTCATACTGGTTCATGTATTTCCTTCTGTATTTCTTCTATTTCCTTTATTTTCTTGATCGTATACAGACTAGTTGCTTCCACCAAAAAAGTGAATCAGGATGGAGATGCTACTTTATTTTTATAGACGCATAAGCACTGATCTGGGAAAAAAGGTGGCTCGTGTGTCCTCCAGACACATACCATCACACACAAAATGACTTAGGTTGGTAATGACCAATGTAGAGGCAGCCTTGCTCTTCATTTCAAGAGAATGCTAAACTGGAAGAGCGAGATCTCTCCGTTCTCTCCTGACTGGGTTTCTCTGCCTTATTTTGGAGTCTCTTGAAGCAGAGCTTGAGACAAGGCTTTGGGTATTGGTGGCTCATGGAAGGAGGACCTCAGGAGCAAGAGAGTGAGGGAGGCAGGGTGGCTCTGGAAGGTGCAAGGAGGTGGCCCCAGCTGGAGTGTGGCCTCAGCCTGGTCCGCAAGGAGCTCTGAGAATAAACTGTACCACAGAGTAGGTGGCACTTTAAGGCAAAGGGGCTGCCTTTGTAACCCTGTGTCAGTCAGTTTTGGGCTGGGGGCTGACTTTGGGGAGAGAGTGTCACATGATGTGGGGGTGGGGGGGTGGGGAAGTGAGGAGCGGCTGCTGTTCTGCTGAAGGCAATTCTTTTTGTTGTTGTTCTTAATTTTTATTGGGTAATTGGGGAAGGGGAACATTGTGTTTTTCCCAGGACCCATCAACTCTAAGTCAAGTTGCTGTCCTTCAATCTTAGTTGTGAAGGATACAGCTCAGCTCTAAGCCAGTCACCGCTTTCAATCTAGTTGCGGGGCAGGGGAGGGGAGGGGGGGATTGTGTGGGAATCGAGCTGGCAACCTTGTTAAGAGCATGCGCTCTAACCAACTGAGCCATCCTGCTGCCCCAATGGCACCTTATGGCTGCTCAGCTCAAGGTGCTGTGTTCAATCTTAGTTGCGGTGGAGGGGATACAGTTCACCACCATCCTATGCGAGAGTGGAACCGGCAACCTTGTTGCTAAGAGCATACACTTTCGCCAGCTGAGCCATCCAGCTGCCCGTAGGCAGCTCAGCTCGGGCGCAGCTCACTGGCCCATGTGGGAATCGAACCGGCGACCCCGTTGCTCAGAGCTCGAGCTCTAACCATTGGAGCCACCCTGCCAGCCCTGAAGGCAATTCTTTGAAGAAGGGGAGGGCAACTGTGAGCTAATATTCACAGCAGCTGGGGGACGAGAACGCCTGCCTGGTCAAGGCGTCCGGGTGGGGTCCCGATAGTGTGGACTATACCCTCCGTAGCCTTGTTCACTGAGTGTACATAACTACCATTGCTTTCATTTCGCTAGCCAACACAGTTTTATCTTCTTCCCTCCCTCCCCTTCTTCCTTCCTTTCATCCATAAATGTTTAGTGAGCCCCTGCTATGTAAGGACCAATGGGATATTCAAGAGAAACATAAGACACAGGCTCCCTCTTGGAGGCTCTTACTGTCTCATGGGGATGGCATGACCTGCCACAGTAGGCAATGTGTGAAGCAACATTTGATTGAATATTAACTCATGTGGCTAAGATAAACGGACCCCAGGAGTTTCTCTAGAGAAAGTACAATCAGTAAGGACTGGGATCATCAAAGAGGATTTAAAGGTGAAACCACAATGCCCAAAGCCGCTTGTGTACTGATTGGTGCCAGAAATGGCACCCAGGGTCTCCCATTCCCCCTCTCTGGGCTATCCCTTCTCAAGTGATACCGATGAAAAACAAATGCTGTGTTCAGTTCTCGTCCCCACTTAATTCAGTTCCTTTTAGGCCACACAAAGTTTCTGTTTGAACAAAAGCCTCTGGAGGGGCGGCTAGGCAGATTCCCTCTTGTTCTGCCCTAAAACAATGGGGTTGGGGCAGAGTGAGGTGGAGGCTGCGGCCGCCCTGCCTGTAAGGGACAAACGCTGCCTTTCAAGTCTGTGGTCGTAATCCAATCCTTCTTTCAGTTCTATTTGTGGGATGAAACCAGGTGGACAAGTGAGGAGGGAGGAGATTGTGGTAGTTTTGACCTATTCAGAGCATGTGGAGAAGGATTCTTTCTTCACCTGGGAAATGAATGTGCACTTTTGCTGCTGCCCATGTTTATCTCTGTCCATCACTCCCTTTAGGGCCACCCATTTGGGCACTGGATCTCAGGCCAGGTTGATAAGAATTGGGATATGGAAGACAAAATCCTTCTGCAAGGCATCAAGACTTTCTCCCAGGTTCTCCGGCTCAATTCCACTGAACTCTCAGTCCGCATCTCCAAGTCACAAAATGTTGGGCTGGAGCTACTGTCATTGGAGAGAAGAGAAATTGGCACTTGGTTTTCATCCGTGGCAGTGATCCTGAAACGTTTCCTGTTTAACATTTTATTTGCATTAAAAAAAAAAATAGCCAGCATCTCTGAGCTGGAGATGATTCTGTGTGTGCGCATGTGTACTGTTCACGGGTTGAGGGTGGTGTGGTGAGAGCTTCCACAACGCACTGAAATCAACTCCTCAACAGCAGCCATTTTCAACATGATCCTTGTGTTTGCTTGGCAAAATCTGGGATTGGAAAAACAAAAGGTTTTCCTGCCAGTTTCCATTAATTTCAGCCGTAGCAGCAGTAGCAGCGGCAATCTGGTTCTCTCGGATAAATGTTGGACAAGAATGGCCAGGAGTGAAAGTCTAGGCTCTCTCTGCCCATCTTTTCCTTTTGTAAGAACATGTGGCCAGACCGAGTGATGGGCAAATAAGCTGGCAACATACCAGAAGTAGGTGGGAGGACAGGGGACTCTGGAGGCCGTGAGTTTGTGGAAGAAATAGACAGTGTGCGGTCATGGTGGGGGTGCCTCCTCTGACCCAGCCAAGGGACACGCCATGGTTCACTCCTCACCTGCTGGG
The DNA here is from genome assembly GCA_033961575.1 of Aselliscus stoliczkanus. NCBI lineage: Eukaryota > Metazoa > Chordata > Mammalia > Chiroptera > Hipposideridae > Aselliscus > Aselliscus stoliczkanus. The sequence goes on along the minus strand of CM066739.1, from coordinate 72,076,877 downwards.
GCTGGAGAGCATCCAAGGGGCCTGATGCTGGCATGTGAGACCAAAGGATGAGTCCCGAGGTGTCTGCTGTCTGGGGTCACCACACACTGCCTGGAAAATAGGAGCTGTCCAGTTACAAAGGATGACACAGGTGGAGGGGCCAGCGACCCAGAGTGAGCAGGAATGGGACTGGGGAATTTCCACTGGTTCCATGGTGAGGTCGGCGTGTGTGACCCCCCTGGAATTTTTCAGGAGTCCTGTAAACAGACTCGAGATGGCCTGCTCAGGCGCACAGTCCTAAAAGTTGGTCCTGCAGTTTGAAGAGAGTGGACAGAGGACGATTTACTCAGTTATTTTTTAAGATGTATTTTTTTCCCTCTCCTTTTCTTAGATCTCAGGACCTGGGAAGAAACTTTATGGAACTAGGAGGATCAACGAGGAGCATGTGACTAGCAGAATGAGCTGACTAGATGGTCACCAGCCTTCCCCAGGAGGTCAGAAGAAAGGTGGATGGTAGCCCCTGGAGAACTGGAACTGCTCACACTCACTTGTAAAGAGGTCCTTCTCACCCCAGGATGGAGGGCACCATTAGGTTAGATCACTTCCCTGAATGAGCTAGTTAATCACAGCTCTTCTATAGGGACTGCAAGGGTCCAAAGGGTTATTTAAAAACAAACCGCCATCAACAGCAACACCCCACCCTCCATCCCCCAAACCTCTCACTACCTTCTTATAAAGCACTAAGTTACTCCGAGGGCGACGACTTGGCAATGATGATAAAACAGCTTCATTTACTGAGTCCTCACTGTGGTGCCTTGTCCTGGGCTGAGTGCTGCACTGCAATGTCACATTTAGCTGGCTGTCATTTTCAGATGGCACGCTTATCTTCATTTTATAAATGAAAAAGCAGACTTGAAGACTGTAACTCGCCCAAAGTCACACAGAGCTGGGGCTTTAACCCAGGTTGGTTTACATGCAGCCCTGGCTGGAGCACCCTAGAGGGCGAGGGAGTCCTGGGGCTGATGCTCGTTTGCTCACCAGCGAGGGAGAAAGGAGTGGAGGTCCCAGCCGTCACGGTCCCTGCATATCAGCCGTCCTAGAGACGGGCTCATCCTACCGAGTGTCCTGTCAGTGCTTAAAGCTGAAGACTACATCTGGGTTCCTTACTGTGTCTGGGGGCTTCTGGAATATAGATTTCTGTGCACATGTGAGAAAAGAGACAGAGAGAGAGAGAGAAAGAGAGAGAGAGAGAGAGAGAGAGAGAGACAGAGACAGAGAGAGACAGAGAGAGACAGAGAGAGACAGAGAGAGACAGAGAGACAGAGAGAGACAGAGAGATGCAAAGGAAGGCAGGAGTCCTTGGAGTAGATTACCTAGGAAGCCCCTGTGAAATGGATTAAAGAAGTCACAGGTTTTAGCTAATTTCCTCTGCATATTGTGAAAGTGAAGGACTGAAGAAAGGGTAGGAAGGAACTGAGGAACTGAGATTGGGCAGAAACCAGCCCTGGCAGCCATGACTGGAATGGAAGGCCTAAGAAATACCGTGTCTGTTATTGTCCAGTGCTTTGACATGCATCCAACATGGAAGCAGTCCATGGGAATTTGGTTTTTTTCGGAGGCACTGAAGATGCTTAATAAGTACCCTTTGATCAATTGACTGACTACAGGCATACCTTGTTCTAGTGCGCTTCCCAGAAACAGTGTTTTTTACAAATTGAAGGCAAGACCTTCCACCAGCAAAAAGATTATGATTCACTGAAAGCTCAGATGATGGTTAGCATTTCTTTAGTGATAAAATATTTTTTAATTAAGATATGTACATCTTTTAAGACGTAATGCAATTGCATATTTAATAGGCTACAGTATAGTGTAGATATACCTTTTAAATGCACTGGAAAACCGAAAAATGTAACTTGCTTTATTGCGACATTCACTTTATTGGGGTGGTCTGCGATATCTCTGAGGCATGCTTGTACTTAAGATTATGGCAAACATGCTGCCCATTTAACATTGCCCTTTTTTTTTTCTGATGGCAGTGTCACTGGCCCTCATATGTGGGACCGAACCGGGGCCGCTGGCTTCCCAAGCCAGCACTTAACCACCACGCCACTCGGCCGGCCCAACATTGCCCTTTTAAAATATATATGTGATTCAGTGTTTTAGAGTGTCCTCTGCTGACACCACTTTTACTAAGTAGGTGGCCTCTTCTTGCCATGAATTGGTCTGTGTGAGTTTAACCCATCAAGATGAGGAATATGGGCGCTATGGAAGAGGTGTATTGTGCCTGGACTATTCTATGTCAATTCATGCATTTTCCCAGCACCCTCCCAGGTAGGCAGGGACACAGCACTAATTCTGGCCAATAGACTGTAGCAGAAGTGATGGATGTCACGTCTAGGCCAAAGCACAGGAGAAGGGATGAGCCCTCCCTTGCCGAAGCCAATCTGGAAGCCACGCATTGAGATGTTGGTATCACAGAGGGAGGTGAGACCCACTGATATGCAACAGACTCTGAAGGAGCAAGAAGTAAGGTGTTAAGCCACTGAGATTTCCGGATTTGTTACCACTGTATAGTCTAGCCTAACTTTCTGGAAGAAAATTCACCAGTGTGTTTTCATCCTCGCCTTTATTGTATTTTCAAGGAGGTGCAAAGAAGTGTTCACATGAGAAAATGGAAAGGAACGTATTTGTAGCATTTGAATGTGAATTCCATTTGTCCAGTACTGCTCTCACACCTCTCCAATGACTCGATACGCTCCTGGTCACCCATGGAAGTGTGAGACTTATGCATCTTTGCATCCTCAAAGTGTAAGGTAGGTGATAAATAGTGGTTGAATTGAGATGAATGAAACTTGGCCTGCTAGAACATAAGCTCACTGAGGTAAGGAATTCATCAGTTTTGCTCATGGCTTTATACCTTAGAGTTGTGCCTGGCGAATAATAGATTCTTTAAAAAAAAAAAAAGGGAGGATGCAGATTTGAAGGGGTTAGAGTCAATGGAATGGGACAGGCTGGGAAATCTGAGCACGCAGCCTGGAAGGGTTGTCTTTCTATCAGTGACAGCTCTTTGAATGATGGTGGGACCAGGATGGAGGATAAGACAACCAGATAAATGAGGGAGAGTGACAATGAGAGCATGTGACCTCTCCCTCTCGCCTCCTGACTGCTGTCGCCATTGACCTCTTTTCCTGCTCCCTTCATTTACCTGATGTTTAACCCATTCCTGTTTTTATGGAAAGCATTTCACATGAAGCTACGGCCAGAGTTCAGAGTGCCCAGGGTAGTGGTGAAGGGAAGTCAAACGAGGAGGAAGGTCAAGGTAGGTGCCTGGCAGAGGTGAAGGCTCACCTGGCTGAAAGGAAGAAGCTGTGGTGTTCTGAGTTGCTGGAGGCCCCTGAAAGAATGGCACCCCTTGTCTCTTGTGGTACAGTGGGCCACTGGGCTTCTGTTAAAAGTTCCAGAGAGAACATTAGGGTTGCTGTGGTGGGCCTTTTTAGAGCTCAGACTTGCCTGGGTGGCGGGGTTGTTGTGGCCTGAATCAGGATGGAAGACACTAGGGTTTTTGACCAAGGTCATCCCTGAGCCAAGAAGGAATATGAAATTGCCTGGTGCCCTGATGGGAGAGGTGTGCAGTCCTGGGCATCCAGACTGGTAGAGGTTGGCCTCAAGTGACTGAATGGGTTAGTGTTGGTAGGCAATCCTTCAAGGTAGCATTTAATCAGTTGCTGAAGTTGGTGGCACCGATAGAAAGTGCAGTGGGCTATCAGGCTAAGGTGGTCAAAAAGGAGTTCCAGGGGGAGCTGGGCCAATAAAAATGGGTGTATTTCTACATTTCTACTGGGAGTGGAGGGGGACATGGGCTGAACTCTGTAGGGGCAGTGATTCAGAGTGTCCCTATTTGGCTTCTGGCAGCTATGACAATAGGCATGAGGTAAGAGAGTGTGGCAGGCATCTTCAGGGGTTTTGGTGAATGGATTACTTGGCAGATTGGCACAGCCTATCATATTGGCCTCATTGCATGTTTTGTGGGTGTTCAGAAGTCTTATTGCTTAATTCCAATGTTCCCACTGGTTTTCATAGCAGCTACAAGATGGCTACTTTAATCAACCATCCCTGGAAGCCTGGGGAGGCAGGACAATGGGTCTGGGCTGCTCCCCATGATTTTGTTTGCATGATTGGTTCCTGCTGAGACTAGTGAAGTCTCCTTTGTTTGTGCCTGGCGGGCCACAACGGGGCATGGAGCATATCTATCTATCTATCTATCTATCTATCTATCTATCTATCTATCTATCTAGGAAGTCCTCATTAAGTTCTGTCTGCAGGAACGAAATCTATTCTAGGCCACCCATCCTTAGATCTGCAGAGCAAATGGCAGATAGGATGGGATTGGGGTAGGGTAGGGGAGAGAGAAGGCTTCACAATTATGACGAGAAAGATGTAAAGGAGGGAGGGAGAAGATATCTTCATGCCATTTCTTTGATGAGGACACAGTATGATAAGGCCTAGCCCGAGGAAGCAGAGGATTGAGCTAAGGCTCCTGGCCCTCTTATATCATGCTTTTCCTTGCTCCAAACGACCTCTTTTATCCCTGCAGTGGCGTCTCAACATCCTAATAATTTCCCGTTAGGGGGTAGTTCCCACATTGTGTAGAGGTCCCTGCTTCCCCCTTCAGAAAGAACAGGTATGCCCTGTCCTGGTCCCTGGTATCTGGGCACATGTAAGTTACTTAGCCTTGGACAAGTAGATGATTTCATCTACCTGGAACTGGAAGCTGTGCAAGTCCAGCAAAGGCAATGTGTGTCCAGTGACAGGAGTGGTACCTGGGCCGTAGACCAGACTGTACCTGGGGTGGGTTGGCTGCCCCGCAACTCCCTGGGCATCTCGTTCTGCCTGTTGGCTGCTTCTCTTGTATTTCCATCACCTCTATGAGCTCTCAGTTATCCTTCTAATAAATCTCTTTCCTACTGACGTTGGAGTTGCTTTCTGTTGTTGGCAACTGAGACTCCTGACTGAGAATCACTCTCCTAGAACCCACAGTGCTCCCTCTACCTTTTCTTAAACTCAGAAGTCCTTGGTGCATGCTGCTCTTTGAGCTGGGTCTATAAATCTTGTCTTCCTAGGTTACAAGCTTCTCAAGGGAAGGAATCATGTTAAAATTTTCTTTCCCAAGAGTACCTATCTCATTTCGTTTGCTCTGTAAATATTTATTGAACAACGAACACATGAATGAGTATATGGTTGAGTATGTGTGTTAGCTATCAGTGAGGCACAGTGAATATCCCAGAATTTGGTGGCTTAAAGCAGCAATAAACATTTATTATCTCACACAGTTTCTAGGAGTTAGGAATTTGGAGCAGCTTAGCTGGTTGGTTTCAGTTAAGCTGTTGGCTGCCACTGCAGTCTTCCGAATAGTGGACTAGATCTGGAGAATCTCATACCGAGATAGTTCACTCATGTGGCTGGAAAGTCAGTGCTGGCTGTTGGCAGGAGCCCTCAGTTTCTAGCCATGTGGGCCTCTTCTTTGGGTTACTTGAGTATCTTTACAACATGGCGGCTGGCTTCTCCCAAAGCAAATGAACCAAGACAGAAAAGGAGAAGTTGCAATGTCTCTTATGATCTAGCTTCCCAAGTCACATGTCTTCATTTCTGCAATTTCCTATTGTTTACACAAGTCAGATCTATTCAGTGTTGGAAGGGACTATGCGAGGGTCTGAATACCAGGAGGCAAGAATCATTAATGCCATTCTGGGGGCTGTCTACTGCCACATGGCTCATAAAGATAGCCAGGAATGGATTTTCAGGGCCAGAGCCTCCCTCTGTCAGATACTTTGGAGATCACAGGCGGAGCTAATAATGGAGTTGGCCAATCTGGCTCTGAAGATTAAAGGGGTCTGTCTTCTGTTGTTGGTTGGTTTTGCCCAAGTGTCTTCACTTTCAGTTTCCCGGTGTGGTGAATGAAGCCAACCTAATGACCCCCTTGGCATCTATGCTGTGATCCCTGAGACATCTGGAGGTTATATGGGGGAAACGTAAGCTTGGCAGTGTTTTGAGGCTTCAGTTAGAAGGCTGTTACCCAAGACTTCTCAGTCCTAGCAAATTTTCCTCATTGTTTACTCTTCATGTTGTGATAGCACTGAATTCTCTTGCTCTAGGAAGGTGGAGTGGATTGAATAAGTGTTCCTCTCAAAATTCATGTCCACCTGGAACCTCAGAATGTGACCTTATTTGGATATAAGGACTTTATGATATAATAAAAGTAAGTATTGAGATAAGGACCTACTGGATTAGCATGGGCCCTAACTCCAGTGGAAATGTCCTTATAAGAGATAGGAAAGGACATAGACACAGAGAAGGAGGAGATATGGCCATGGAGGCAGAGTCAGAGTGATGCATCTCCAAGCCCAGGGATACCGAAGGCTGCGGGCTGGGAGAGAAGGCCCCCAGGAGAGAACAATCCTGCTGACACCTTGCTTTTGACTTCTGGTCTCCTGCATTATGAAAGAATAAATTTCTGTTGTTTTAAGCCATCCAAGTTTGGGATGATCTGCTACAGCAACCCTAGGACATGAATACAGAGAGGAGAGAAAATACAACCTTGGAAAGACCTCCTGAGACTGACTGTAGTTCACAATGGGGAAGTGGAAGCAGGAGTGGGGGTTAAGCACATGTTCTGTGGGCAGTGAGGGGTCTTTTTTCACAATATGGAAAAACCTCAGGATAGCTTATTCTCCTTAGGTTTTAGGAGCAGACCTTCCACTGCCTCCCCTCACCCAATTGTACTCTGCCCAGTGAGGTCCTGGGGCTTCCTCTGTCCTACAGCTCACCCCAGAGCAATGGTTCTACCTGAATCTGTGGGTGACAAGTTAAGGGAGTGGGCTTCTCTGTGCAGCCTGAGATGGGACAGAACTGGGGTTGGGGACAGGAGAAATCAAGGGAACCCTCTCTGTTTTGGGGCAGCTTCACCCGCAGTCCCTTAGGAGAAGGCTGGGGATGGGGGTAGCTTAGCCCAGGGTTTCCTCCTTTGGGGGTGGAGTTGACTTTGAGAGGGGCAGTGACATCCCACATTCTTCCCTCTGGGGCTCTTTATGCCAATCTCAACAGTCGGGAAATGGAATCCCTGGGACCCCTCCCCATCACCATTATTATAATAAACTCCAGGATTGTAGCCACAGAGCCTGGGGCTTCAGGAATGCAGCCTGTAATTACCTCGCTTCTAAATGCTCATGGTAATGGATGATGAAGCCTCATGCATCAGACCAGTTAAATTGCTGTGCGACTCAGCTGCAATTTACCTCGGCAGACAACATGCTCAAACTTGGCAAATGGAGAGAATGTGAACTATTTGGGAATTGCTGACTTTTAGAACAACCTGCAGAGTGCCAAGGAAGCCTCTGGAAGGGCAAAGTTAAGTCTGTGGCATCTTGGACCTCAAGTTGATTATCCCTGACTGCCTCCCTCTACTGCCCACCTGGTCCCATGTGACTGGGGGCAGGCCGAGTGGCGCAGCCGAGTGGCGCAGTGGTTAAGAGCTGGCTTGCGACGCCAGCGACCCAGGTTCGGATCCCACATATGAGGGCCAGTGACACTGCCCTCAAAAAAAAAAAAAAAAAAGCGTAACCATGTCACTGGGATTAGAGCCTGGAGCCACAGGGATGACCAGTCTTCGGGTTACACACACTGCACCAGATACTCTACCGGATGCGGGGATAAGGAGGCTGGAGATCAGATCACGCTGGACCCCTGTCCTCCAGGAGTTGATGTCCATCCAGCAGGGGCAGACCCCCACACAGCTGTTTCATGGGCCACATTGGGGTACATTCTATAGAGCTACCAAGTGAGGATGTGGGGCTTAATAGAGACTGAGTCATCTTATGTGGAGTATGGAGAGGTTATGGAAGGTGCTATAGGGAAGATGATATCTGAATTGGATGTTGAAGAATGCATCGGGTTTGGGAAGGCTGCAGGGAATAGTTAGGGGATGAACAAGCTGCCATCTTAGGCAGGGAGAGGAGGCTGTGAGCAGTGTGGCTTCATCATTAGGTGAGTGGGCAGGTGAAAGGGGAGGAGAGAATGAGAGGGTGGCACTGTTTCCAGTAAGCTGCAGCTGGGCTCTGAGGCTGGAGTCTCTGTCTCTCCCAGGGGAACATACTTGTGCAAGCTTCACTGGTAATAATCTGGCCGCCACTCCTAACCCTAGGGGTTGTGCATCAGCTGGGACTGGACATAGGCTGGTGAAGCCGTGGTTCAGCATGTAGGGCAAGGGACCTGAGTTAACTCAGTGCTAAAACTCAGTAATGCTGCAAAATAGCTGGGTGGCTTTAGAGCTCCTAGGCATTGTCCCTTTTCTGCCCTCCCGCCGTGTCCTTGAAGAGGGACTCAGGTCTCTGTATGGTCATTTCTACCCCCGTGTGATCCTCTCCTCTCCCCTTCCTTAGCTTATCTTCTGAACAAGTCAGCCCCAGCTCCAGGGAACTTGACCTTGGGGTGAAGACCCAGTGGCAGGGAGGGTTTACAGGCGGACTGCAGCTGGCCATCTGCAGGTCCGGAGCGAAGCGCTCCCTGGGGCCTGGTCTGTCTGCTGGGAATGGATATGTGATGTGGCACTTCCCAATACCCGGGGACGTCGGGCTGCTGTCCCTGCTCAGAGGGACCACAGGGCTCTCACCGACCTTATCGCTCTTGTCTCTTCTTCCTCCCACTGCCTTTGTTTCATTCACCAGGCCCCACTGCTTCTAAAGCGCCTTATACATTCGCTACAAATCTTTATTTCCAGATTAGCCACCATGCACACAAAATGGAGAGTCCCTGATTTGAAGAGCAAAAACAGTGATTACTAGATTGGTTCTCTCTCGCAGAATGTGGTGGAACAAACAATGCCACACAATTTTAGTTTGTATAGCATCTTTCAAACCACGCAATGCCCCGGGCACTGCATGAAGTTGCTGTAAATAACACAATCGCCGGGATAAACATTCTAAACATCTTTGCATCAAGCTTCGTTTCGTCCTGCTGTACTGGGCCAGGGAAGCTAGAAGGAAAGAGGTGGGCAGACGCAGCCCCCAGACTCTGGGGGAAAGCCAACGGGGGTGCAGCTGGAGAAGCAGCAGTGGAAGGGAGATGAGGGACTGTGGTCAGACACTGCTGCGTTTAAATGAGGTCAAGACATGGTGCCCAACGTGGGGAGAGGTAGGCAGAGGTCTTGTAGAGGGAGCAGAAGCTCAAATGCAGCAGGCCTGCTTTGGTCGGGGAGGGGGAAAGAGGGGGCTCCTTCACTTTGGATGGCACTAGGAAGGGGCGGGTAGAAGGACAGGAGAGGTTGCTCCTTTTATTGAAATCTTAGGGCACAACAGAATGAACACAGGGTGGAGGGTTGTGGCTGTTTTACTCACACATATAACCTGAACCTTGGCTTTTCCATGAGCCAGTGGGATGAGTCATTCAATTCCCCTCTAGACCTGATGGTCTTTCAGTCATTGCTTCTGTGGCCCCCGCAAATGCCCCTGGTGTGAAACCATCAGGGGTTCTGGCCACTTACCCTCTCCCCTACACCTGCAGTGGGAGTCCCCCTGCCTCTTCCATTGGAGCCTCTCCCCACCCCCACTCCTGGGCTGGACCTGGAGAAGGGAGCGGGGCTTGAGGAACTGGACTTGAACTGAATAACCAGTCTGCCTCCAAATCTTCCTGTGGGACCCTGGGTGAAAGACAAACTCTCAAACTCTCAATCTTGCCAACTTTAAAGAGGCATAAAGACACCTATTCACAGGGTTTTGGTGAGGATTAACTGAAATCATGTGTGCAAGGTACCTAGTATATTGTCTGGCACACAGTGAGGTCACAACAGATGATGATGATGATGATGATTTTAATTGTTGCTGGTGGCATTTCATCCACTGAGCGGGAACACACTTTACCCCGGGGGGCAGCACTTGGGGACTGAGGGGGTTTGCAGGCGTGTGAGGAGAGGCTGATGGACAGACACTCTGTCTTGCTGGACCTGCCCGGGGGCACCCAGCTGAGGCTGCCTCAGGGATGGGCTCCTGCAGCTTGCTCTCATTTTCAAGTTGCTGGAGTTTTGTTTGTCAGTTCCTCCTAATTTGGGTGAGGTTCGCCATATGGAGAGCAGGGAACAGTGTTAAAAAAGCTTTCACACATAGATAGCGCAGCACTTTCTTCCCCAGTGCAGATTTCACACGCCGATCTCCAGAGTGTTGAGTTCCCTCCTCAACAGGGGTGGAGTTGTTGAGGCTCTTGGAGCCATTGTCTCAGGCCGGCGGGGTCCTGTTCCGACCCCAGGAGAAATCCCATCTTCTTTTTCCTCCCCAGGGGTGCGGGTTTTCCAGCCCTCTCAGGTGAACCAACTTTGCTTCCAAGGCCAGGCTGAGCGTGCCGGCTCCCCGAGCCCCAGGCAGCTCGGCTGCCAGGCCAGCACCCCGGGTCTCCCGGGATCCCCTCTGGAAGCTGCTCTCATTTCACGTCTGGAAGGGAGCTGGGCTGTTCTGAATTGAGCCCAAGCCCCCTGTTCCCCAACTCACAGTGCATTCTCTAGAACTTTCTCTCCCAGCCAAGACACCTGCCACAGTGTGACTCTCTCCCCCACCTCCCCCTATTTCTTCTGGCCTGACTGCTCCAGGGTGCCTATTTTAGTTGTTAAAAATAAACCTCTTCATTTCTCTACTGGAGGCTGAAATGGGCTGTCCTTCCCCTCCAAGGGTGACACCCTTCCCGCAGGTGCTCCTGAGGGCTCTCCCTCAGCTTCCCAGTTGTCACACCCTCAGCTTTGTCCACCCAGGTGGGGCAGCAGTTAGCTGGGGGTCAGTGGGCAACTTGTTTGGCCTTTGGTCCTTCCTTAGTGATAAAGAATGATAGTGGCAATTAACCATTTAATGAGCACTTACTTTGTGCTGGGTCCTATAAATTATTATCTCATTTCCTACTTTCAATAATCAGGCGAGATCTGTGTGATATCCTGATTTTTAAAGAGGGGAAACCTGAGACTCAGAGAGGTTAAGTGACTTGCATGTTGCACAGCTAGTTAAGGGCACAGCCGCTGTTCAAATCCAGACCTACTGACTCCACATCTTGTCTAATTTTTGTCATTCTGTTTCCTCCAATCTTGTCTTAGTGCTGACACCCTCCAAAGATGCACCACACTGGGGTCAGGGGCAAAAATTGCACAGAAATACAGCTAAAGACTGAACCTTAAGGGCTATCGGAAAGAAGACATTTTCCTCGGCTGGCTGGCTTTACGGAACAGTGTCCTGGGTTAGGCAAGAGAAGTGAGATGCAGCCTGTCAGGGTCTATGACTTTATTTCGTGGATGTCTGCCACCCACATGGGTTTGGCTCTCCTTGGGACCCCTGCACAGCCCTGCAGGGTCTGGCTTTGCCACCCTGTGGAAGGAAGAGGAGCTTGAAATTGTTTTTGAGATGTTTTCATTGATTTTCTTTAATGCACAAAAACATTTCCATTCACACATGGGCTTAATCGAGGGGGACAAAGAAAAGATTGGACACAAATTTAGGGGGCTAGGTAGAGCTCAGGGAGGAGCCTGAGTGCCTTGTCGATTGCTCTTCAATTTATCAGTATTTTCCTGGAGTTCCTTTGCAAAGCCCTCTGCTTAATCTCGCCGCTGGTGGGGGGATTGGAAGAGATGTGGTTTCCCGAGTCCCTGGGCTTCCAGACCAGTTTAGGCTGGCAGCCCTTCTGCTCTGTTTAAATCATAGCCCCTGAGCTGTCCTTTTTTTCTCAGAGAGCGTCTGGCTTTCAGGTTAGAGTTCTACATCCCCAAAAGAAAAAAGTGGGAGAAAGGGGTGCAGCCCGTAGCCCTGTTTGGGGTACAGGATCTGAACGAGGCCTTGGCTGGAGAACACTGGTGCTCACACACCTGTAATTTACAAGGGGCACAATTCCACATGTGAAACAGCTGTCAGGAGGGCCCATGAAGTTCCAACCATTCCTACATATGAGACAAAAATCAGAATGAAAGCAAAAGACTATGGGTCAAGTTCTTAAAGAGAGCTTCCTTGGAAGGATGAGCAGGATGGCAAGAGAAAGGAAAGCAGGGACCCCCAGGTCTCTGCTCCCTGACCCCCATCCTGAGGGCTGCTAGGCATCCCAGGGTCCTAAGGAGAATGTTCTCCAAAACCTCAAAGAGGACTCCCTCTCAGTTCTTCTTCATTGGCTCCCGCTTTGGTTTGCTGGGGCTGCTGCAACAAACCCCCATAGATTGGGTGGCTTAGAACAGCAGACATTATTCTCTCACAGTTTTGGTGGCTACAAGTCCAAGATGAGGTGTCCGCAGGGCGGGGCTCCCTCAGAAGGTGCTGAGAAGGGTCTGTCCTCAGCCTCTCTCCTGGCTTCTGGTAGTTTCTTAGCCTGTGGGAGTATCACTCCAAACTGCACATAGCTTCCTCCCTGTGTGCATGTCTGTCTCTTGTCTAAATCCCCCCTCTTTTTTTTTAAATTGGGGAATTTGGGAGAGGGGAACAGTGTTGGCGAATTGGGGAGGAGGACCAGTCAAATTGCTGTTCTTCAATCTTGGTTGTGGAGGGCGCCAGTCGCTATCTGGCTGCCTGATGTCAGCTTGTGACCTCTAAGTTCACGGTATTGTGTTCAATCTTAGTTGCGGGTGGGCATAGCCGCCATCCCATGCCAGAGTCGAACTGACAGCCTTGCTGTTAAGAGCGCATGCTCTATTCACTGAGCCATCCAGGTGGCAGCTCAGTTCAAGGTGCTGAGTTCAGTCTTAGTTGCAGGTGGGCATAGACCACCATCCCACAGGCAGTCTTGTTGTTAGGAGCACGTGCTCTCACCATGAGCCATCCTGCCACCTGTTGGCAGCTCAGCAACAGCTCAGCTCGGGAGCAGTGTCACTGGCCCATGTGGGAATCAAACCAGTGGCCCTGTTTCTCAGAGCTCGCACTCTTAAGCTAACTCTTAACCAACTGAGCCACTTGGCCGGCCCTAAATTTTCCCTTTTATGAGGACACACGTCATATTGGATTAGGCCGACCTAAACACCTCATTTTAACTTGATTACCTCTGGACAGACCCTGTTTCCATATAGGGCCACATTCTGAGATACTGGGGTTTAGGGCTCCAATATATACCAGGGGTGCCAAAAATATGTATACATATGACATGTATTCCTCTTTTGTTATAGGTATATTTTGAGTATCATAATTTTAATATAGTTTTTGGTGTATACATTTTTTGGGCACCCTCTGTATATATATTTCTTTCTTTTCTTTCTTTTTTTTTTTTTTTAAGAATTCTTATAAGAGTTTATTCGAGCCAACAATTGCCAGAAAGCAAGATCTCAGATGCTCCTCCCACATATAGTTTTTGAGGGGACACAATTTAACTCTAGTAACCCCTCACTTCCCCCAACTTCTTTGTTCAGATAGCTGTCCCTTAAAGTTGAATGAGACTTTACAGTCCACAAACTACTAGTGTAGTTAGAAGGTGGGCTGAAAATTCACATATGTCTGTGTGCAAACTCTGGGGTTTCAATTCACTATCAATGTGGCAATAGAACATCCATCGATCGTTGAACCCTGTTTCCTCATTGGAAATTGGTGGTAAAATTTCTATTTAATTGGTTGAGTGTGCGGTTAGATGAACTAAGGGCCTGTTGCAGTGCCTGATACACGGTAAGGGGCTCAATAAATGGGGGCTTGAAACAAAGATGGAAGCTATTTTATCCCCATTTGTAGATGAGGAAACTGAGGCTTAGAGATGACCTGACCTATGTGCAGCATGACAGCCATCTCTGCAGACTCTGGACCCCATCTCCTTAGAACCCGTGTCACCTTCTGCCTCCTGTGGTTATGGTACTTGCCTCACAGTATTGTGCTTAAAATGTGTGTGTGTGTGTGTGTGTATATATATATATATATATATATATATAAATATATATATATATATATATATATATTTTTTTAATCTGTCTTTTTTCCTTGCTAGGCTCCAGGTTCTCTGAGGGATATGACTAACCTTACTCATTTTGAAATTTTTTTGGTATTTATTTTTTTATTGTGGTACAATGTATATAAGATTGACCATTTTAATTATTTTAAATGTACAGTTCAGTGGCATTAAATATGTCCACATTAGTAGGCAGCCATCACCACCCTCCCACTCCAAAATGTCTACATCTTCACAGACTGAAACTCTGTATCCATTGAACACGAACTCTCCACTCCCCCCATCCCCCACCCAACACTTGTTTCTGTGAGTTCAACTACTTTAGGAACCTCATATAAGTGGAATCAGGCAATAGTTGTGCTCTTGTGACTGGCTTATTTCACTTAGCATGTCTTTTAAAGTGCATTCATGTTGCAGTGTGCATCAGAATTTCCTTCCTTTTTTAAGGCTAATTAATACCCCATCGCATGGATAGATACACTACATTTTGTTTATCGATTCTTTCCTTGATAGACATTTGGGTTTGTTTGCACTTTTTTGGATATTGTGAATATTGCTGATATAACATTGGAGTACATATATCTGTTTAAGTCCCTGCTTTCAATTCTTTTGGGCAAATACCCAGAAGGAGAATTACTGGATGTAACCTTACTCACCTTTGTGTTCTCAGGGTTGTTTACAGTATTTATAGAACCTTATTACTTATTAAATATTTGTTGGGTAATATATTGAGGAAAGAATGAATGAATGAATAATTGAGTTATGAATGAAACAAGGAAAAGAAACCTGGCAAGAACAATAGGGTCATTTTAATAGTGGGAGGGTCCTGATGAGGCCCAGGTTAGAAGGAAGGAGAAAGGAATGGTCAGATTTTGCAAGAACTGTTTAACACATCACGTTCATCGGCTTCATGTCACACCAGCAAGGGTTCAACCAAGACAGATGTCTAATGCCTTCCTCAAAAATTCTCCCTGGGACCAGCCAAATGGCTCAGTTTGTTAAGAGTGTGAGCTCTGAGCAACAGGGTCGCCGGTTGGATTCTCACACGGGCCAGTGAGCTGCGCCTTAGCTGAGCTGCTGCTGAGCTGCCAACAGGTGGCAGGATGGCTCAGCTGGTGAGAGCACATGCTCCTAACAACAAGGTTGCTGGTTTGACTGCCGCATGGGATGGTGGGCTAGGCCCACCCGCAACTAAGATTGAACATGGCACCTTGAGCTGAGCTGCCCCGAGCTGCTGACGGGTGACTGGACTTGGAGCTGAGCTTGCTGCACCCTCCACAGCTAAGACTGAAAGACAATAACTTGGCTGTTCCCCTTCCCCAATTCCCCAATAAAATCTTGGGGGAAAAAATTCTTTCTAAACTAATGAAAGTACCAATAGGTTGATGCTTTTGATTAATTACTGTGCTCAAGGACATATTGGAAAGTGGTCTGGCATTTTGGACTTGCAGGGATCAGCCCTCTATGCCTCCTCATTTATAGACAAACCAGGATCTCATGGACAAGGATTCCTGGTGGCTTTTTAAAGCACCTGTTCCCAGGTGTGCTCCAGATGCAGTTCCTGTTTCACTCATCTGTTCCTTGCCCCCTAGAACCGGCTACATGCACTGCTCGTGTGACCTGCTCCTTTTCCATCTGACATGAATGTCATGCGGCTGAATGCGACTTTATTTGTTTTTCTTTTGTTCAGAGCCGAGGACAAGCTGCCCATCTTCCTCCTAGCCCTGGATGCTGGGAGGCTGTGATTGGCAGTGGCCCAGGATGAAAGAGAAATGTGCCTCAGGTAGCCGATCTGCCAGAAAAATTTTGGCTGGCCTGAGCTCATCTCACCCCATTCTTGATGGCAGGAGTTTTGCGTTTCTCTGTGTTAACTCCGTCCTCTCATCCCCCCACCAGTGCCCAAGAAACCCGAATCCCAGAGGCAGTGACATTGGATCTGAAGGTTTCTTCTCATTTTGTGAGCTCATTGCTCAGAATTGGCCACCAGTTTGACAAGGAGAGTACCCGGGAGGGCAGCGTCAGCAGGGAGGATGGCGACTGTGAGTGGCTCTGCCAAAGCTTACTGCTGCAAACTTTATTTAAAAACTGCCGTGTCTTGCTGACCTTCTCTCTCTCTGTAGATAAATAAGCCAGTGAGAGGAAGAACATCTTTTCTCCATCAGTCCTCGGTCAGAGCCAGATGAAAGCCCACCTTGAAGCCCGGTTTCTTTCTTATTTTGCTGTTTAAATGGGAGAGTGGGTGTGGGAGCAGCAGGGGGCTGAGCTGGGGGGAAGGCCCCCAGGGGAGGCCGAGGGGAGGAGGGCACGGGCTCGGTGAATAGCGAACTCAAGGGCTCTTCTGCACAACGAGATTAGCGCGATGTGAGCGTTTCCATGCCAAGGTGCTAACGCAATAATACACGCGAGTTTGCCAACTTTTCAAATTGAATGTATTTGATTATTTGCTTTTAATTAGTGTGAGTTTTGGAGTATGTACAGGACTGTCAGGGATACACGCAAAGCCTCTCGCAGCCCATGGAGCCTCCCCTAGGTAAAGACGGCCTGGATTGTTCTTTTTTAGCTGTGCAGAATGAGATTTAACAGCTCTGTTAAATGTTTTAGCCCATTTCCATTGTGCCTCTGTTTCAACCTATGGGCAAGATGAATTGAAGTGAGAAAATAAATCTCTCATCTGATCTGAATGCTGAGAGCTGCTCCGAGGAAGAATTTTCCAGCCCAACTTCGGCTTCCGCAAACATCCTTGTTTTGTTTTTCGTTTTCATTTTCTTTCTAGGGTTGGCTATTAAGTTGACTTTTTCTTGTCTCCCTTTCCCATAAATACGTTTTAGGAAAACATGGTAAAAAGAAAGTGCGCAGTGGGAGGCAGAGGAGAAGAAATTTGTTTATATAACTTTGACGCATTTTGACGGCGCTTTTTATCTGCTGAAGATTTGAGTGTCCTGGGTCTGGTGTCTCTCGTCAGGGTGGGCTCTGCCAGGCAGATTCCAGGCTCTGTGCTACACCAGGCGACAATGAGGCTGGGGAGAGGCTGGTCTTGCCAGGCCCGTGAGGGATGGGATAGGATTTGAGCCTTAGTCCCTGTGCCCCCATCTGCACCTTGGGGACAGTGCTTTCTTGGCTGGTATACCAGCTACCACATCTTTAATTTTGTCGTTATTTTACCCAGGATTCTCCCTGCTCCTTTTCATGGGAGTTTTGCCGGCAACAGTCACGGTCATTTATAAAAACAAAACAAGTCCTTCTTTAGGTCCAAACTTCAAGAAGCAGAATGAGGTAGAGAACTCATTCTCTCCTCTCTCTCCCTTCCATCTTTTTATATTTGCTAAAGAGAAGATGAGTGTGGCTTTTTCCACTGGCACCACTTTCCTCCCTGCCTTTTTAGGCCTGTTACTCAGCTTGCCTCTGACTCAGGACACTGGGGACACGGACAGAGACTGAAGCCCACTCTGGCATGGCTGGCCACTTTGTCCTTTGCTGTCCCAGCAACTTGTCAGGGCTGCAGAGGAGCAGCCATGTAGCAGGGAAGCAAGACCCCTCGTGCACATTTTGCGGACGGCCGCCCTCTCACCCATCACCTACACAATCTCTCAGTTACATTAAAAAAAAAAAATCTTTCCCCCCCTTAACAATAGAGAGGAACAAATGGTTGACAAATAACAACAGCAGCAGCTCTCCAACAAAAGCACGCAATTATTACAATTATACTATCCTTGATTAGGCTGCCATGCATTGCATTTCAATGTAATTGATGTTGTAGGTTGACACATCGGACACCAAATATTCTCGCCTGTCCCTTCTCTCTTTTGTTTCAGAAGCTGATTTGCATTTTCTATGCTTTTAGTAATGAAGACTTAGCACTTTTCCTCCATTAGAAAAAAAAAAAGAGAGCTACAATAATCTGCAACTCGGCACTTGTTTAAGGATTCTGACCCTCGCAAATACCACTTTGCTTCACACATTAGCTGCTTACAAAGAAGGAAGCTAATGTATCATCTAATTGGGCAAACCACTGCATCTGATTTCTCTCAATCAGACTATTAGCTTCGTAATTACCCATCTGCCTCGTGTGGAAAAACGGCAAGGCGCACACCCAGCTAATAACGTTCTCAAGAGCTCTCCACCACAATGAGAGGAGGCGATGTGGAGGAAGATGGTCTCTAACCATTTCAGTGCCAAGGTGGTCGCACAATGCAGGGGGGCTTTGCCAACCTTCCCCCGCCTGCGTGTGCTTCATTATTTGTCTTTAATTAGTTGGAGGTTTGGGGGTCTGTCCAGGATTGCCGGCCCTGCTGCTATGGGGGTGATGGCTGGGCGGATGCTGAAAGATGGTGACCAGTGTGGAAAGGCGAGGAGGCGGCTTCCTGTGGCCACTGCGGGAGATGCTTGGGTTGAGGGAGGAATGTCGCCTGGGCTTGGCAGTGTCCTCAAAAGGGAATAAAGATTCCCCCAAGGCTGCAGCAGAGTGTTTCGCTCCTGTTTTTGGCTTCTTCTTCTGGGGTTGGTTCCCCTCTTTTCCCCACGTGGGTGAAAAGTCCCCTTTGCCCTCTGCCCACGTTTACCCAAGGTCAAGGGCATCAGGAAGGGGCACGGATTTCTTCTGGCTCACTTTCATCTGGGATCATGTTCTAAACACCCTTTTGTTCAGTTCTGCGGCTGCAGGACTTTTTGGTGGTATGAAGATTGCATGACCTTGGGCATGTCACCAGATGGCTCTGTAACCTGGGAGAGGAGGCTGGCCACTCATGTCCTCAGGGATGGGGTGGTTGGCATGTGGGTATGCTCAGGAGGGCAGGTGGGGAGGATTTTGGTGTCAACTGGAGTGAGTTGTTGGCTCCCCTAACCCTTCAACTAAGAAGTAGCCCCGTTATTTTCTGCATATCCTTTTATGTCAATTCTGTTTGAACAAATGGTTCCAGCTAAAAATTTTGAGAGCAACTGGACACACATGGCTAATGATGTCTAATGACTTAATGTCTATCTCAAGTCAGTAAACTGTGCGTGTGCGATAGCAGGATCCACCACCTAACACTTGGTTAATTTAGCCCATTACTGCTGCTATTTAAATAGGAGGTTAGCCTGTCAAAATGCAATCTTTTAAGGCTGACACAGTGATGAATTTTGCTTTTGTGTGTTTTCTTTTTATAGCCGAAGTTTAATTATGATTTTAAAGGCTAATACTAAAGTATTAGGTTGAGAACAGAAATGTACATATTCATGTTATCACCCAGAAAACATAAACAACAACAACAAAAACATCCTACTATGTGTGTGTTATGGTGAGAAGCCTTATAGATAAGATTTATTTTGGGCATAGTCCCTGCTTCATGTAACTTTGAGTGGTAAATAAAAGATAAGTTTGTCCCTGAAACAAGTAAGAAACAGTCTCAGGATTTATCTGGACTTCTTAATTCTCCCTTCAAGCTGGCCAGGGTGTCCATGGTGGAGGTATGACATTCGTTCAGGAGTCCATCTCAGCCACTTCCATCTCATAGTGCTCAGACTCCCAGCAGTCAGTTCTTTCCAACTTCACAATGTCCCATTGAAAGATTCTGGTTGATCTGTGATAGCTTCCTATTCTATCTGTAGGGAAACTGGCCACCTTAACAGCTACATGTATCTCTTAGGCATTTTGTGTAAGCTGCTTTTGTTGCATCATAGTCTTATTTATAAAGATCTTCTAAAAATTCCTTCCAAGTTTCTGTTTAAAGTAGCCCATGCACGATATGTACACACTGTGTTTTGTAACTGATCGTCTTTTCCTCTTTGCTTTGGCTGCTAGGAAGCTCAAAAGCCAAACTTTAGACTATTTCCATTGGCTTAATGGGACTAGGTATCATATATTTTATATGTGAATGCCACTAAGACTTTATTATTATTTTTCTGTTTATAATCATGTTTTTTTCCTTCACCCTCACTCCTGCAGATATTTATTTATTTTCATTCCTTTTGTATTGTATGAATCTTTTGTACAATATCTAAATTGTTGGTGGGAAAAGGTTCTGGTGGAAACAGAGACCAGTGAGGTTAAGTAATTTGTCTAAGTTACACAGGAATGAATGTCGTCAAGAAATCTTTCTTGTGTCAAGAGCAGGTTTCTCAGATGTTTTAACATTAGCTACGAAATCTGCTGAAATGAGTTTACCTTGTGATCTACTACAACTTCTTAACTTCTCTTTGGCAAGGTTCACATAAATTGTTAACATCCATGACAGTTTTCTTACTCTCCCCTGAAAGTCTGGGATGCTAAGCTGTCTGAATCCATGAAGCCACCTCCAGGCACAGAGGTAAGGGAAACACTACCTCATGACCTTCTGTGCTGTGGGGTCAAGTTCCCAGTCTTTGCAGTTATGGAACCACCGTCCCTTCTGTCACAGTCTGAGCTGCCTGGTCAGGGTTCCTCCTCTGAGAAGTCCGTGTTTGCTACAGCCTCTGCATGGCCCCAAGGTGGAGGTGAGTAGTGACTTGTGTGTCACTCAGGTGGCGAGGGCAGACGGTCAGGGAACAGGTTTTCTGTCTCAGGCTCTTGGAAGCCACACATAGCCGA
The DNA here is from genome assembly GCA_033961575.1 of Aselliscus stoliczkanus. Classification (NCBI taxonomy): domain Eukaryota; kingdom Metazoa; phylum Chordata; class Mammalia; order Chiroptera; family Hipposideridae; genus Aselliscus; species Aselliscus stoliczkanus. Next base: position 72,056,428 of record CM066739.1, on the reverse strand, counting down.
CCTCACAGACCATGTTATGAGAGAATCTGGAACCTGGGAAATATGGTTCCTGGGACATATGCTCATTTTAGCCCCAAGGGAGAATCATCTGTTTGGGTCAGTCCTCTAGCAATTACCCTAATGTTTCACTTGTCTCCAATCATAGTCACTATTCTGCAGAGGCCAATAGGGGGTCTATTCTCAAAGGACTCCACACGGAAGGAGGAATGCCTAAGCTTTATAGAGTGGAGGTATCAATTATTTTTGACATTGTCTTTTCCTTTCCTACCTTTTTATAAAAAAATGTCCTATGACTTTTAAAATAATTATCATTCTTTTGAGAATTTGATTTTTGCCTCTTCCCCACCTACATAGAGCTGGGAAAACCTGAACTTACAGGGCAGGTACAATACAACAGGGCCTAAGTATGAACTCTATAATGAGTTCCAGCTTGAACAGTCCTCAGGAAGTTCTTCCCTGTGTCTAACTGCTATTCCTCCCATTGCATTCTATCGCATTTCCTCTAGGTCTTTCCTCAGAGCAGATGAGTCTCATACTAATACCCAGATAATTAGAAATACAGCCAACTTTCTATTGATTGTAAGTAGATTATGTTGCAGTTTATCTCTGGCAAATCTTGCTTTCATCTCTTAGTTAACATCTCTGTTGCTTACTTTATTTCTTTATTGCTTTTATAACCATTGCCATCTGCTACTGAAATTGGAGTTCAACAGGAATTAGAATGTTGAAGCTTTCGAAATGAAAATAATGATTTTGAGGCCAATGAAACTGGGAGAGGTAACTGTTTTAGAGGAAGGATGAGCCCTGTTTAAACTGACCACAGGCTACTTAGGCTCAGATTGGCCTCATCTGTGCATTTTCCACTATGTTTACTGATGAGGAAATCAAGACTTTGATCAGATAATGAGTCTTGTTAAATGTCACCGAGTTTCGTGGAGGAAGCCATGATACTAGGGTCCAGGTTTGGGGATCTTTGTAGTCTATCGCAGTTCTTATTTATCAGTGTGAAAGGTGAAATTTCCCGTTTTCAACATGGAAGGTATAAGCTGGGCAGAGTTGCATATTGAGACAGATCTGAAAAATGGGATAGTTCTTAGCTCCCAGCTTCTCTGGAATTTTGTGTTCATGGTGCAATTTCATGATTCTGCATGCAATGTCATGAATAACTGGGACATCAGATATCCCCATAAGAAAAAGCAAGCAGAATCCCAGACTGCAACACATCGACTCCAGAATAATTTAACATACAGGAATTACTTCATGTTTATCGAGTGTTTGGATTGCCTTTGTGAGGGCTCTTTCACATTTCTGTGGACGCTGAGGCATGGGTGTTATTTATGCCTTTGTGGAGGAGTCGGGATTCGTGCAACATCCTCAGCATCTGGACCAAGTCCAGTCTGTATTTTTTTTCCCCATCTGCTCCTGGTATTTTAAGTAAAAATGTTTGTATCTGCATCCCTCAAGCCCTGTTGTAAATTGTAAATCATGCCATTATATCTGGTAAAACCACAATGTCAAGCAACAATTCACAAAGCCACAAAGATTCTCCGGAGTAATTTTCTTGTTCTCGTTGATCAATTTTATATTTTCCCCTTGGCCATATACACACATTAAATGGCACTAATTCAGTGAGAAAACTCATAAGGGATAATATTTCAAGTGGTGCAAATGGCAGCGGTGCCTTTACAAGTACCTATTTTGTAATTGCCTCTGTACTCTACCTGAATCTGCTCTCCGCTGTTTCAGTTGAGTGAAATGGGCACAGAAATGGGAAGGGGGTTAGGGGAGGGGCGCGGAGAATGTTTCAGTTAAATTAGGTGCAAAAACAGGAAAAATCTCAAGTCAAAAATCGTGTGGCTGCAATTATTTCTTTCTTCTGGTGAGGATATTTACTATTTGATCTAGAGAACTGACCGGTGGTCAGAGGAGGCTAGTGTGAGTGGGTGGGTCAGGATAGGTGTTTCCAGTTGAATATCTCCCACCTATATCTTGACACAGGGCTTTATCTAGGCCATCGATTTCTTTTATTTTTTTCCAATTTATTTTATTTTATTTTTAAAGATTTTTATTAAAATATAGCTAACATACAATATTATATTTGTTTCAAGGGTACATCATTGTTATTCGGCATTTACATACCTGAAGAAGTGATCACCATGATAAGTCCAGCAACCATCTGACACCGTACCACACCACGCTATGACAATATTATTGACTATATTCCCCATGCTGTGCATTTCAACCCCATGACTTATTTGTTTTATACCTGGAAATTTGGACCTATTATTCCACTTCACCTATCTCCCAATTTTTTAATTTTTCAATTACAGTTGACATTCAATATTATTTTATATTAATTTCAGGTATACAGCATAGTGGTGAGATATTTATATAATTAAAGAAATGATTCCCCTGACTAGTCTAATACTCACATGGCACTATACATACTTATTGCCATATTGTTTACTATACTGTCTGTGCTTTACTTTACATCCCCATGACTATTTTGTAATGATCAGTTTGTACTTTTTTTTTTTTAAATTAGGGAATTGGGGGAGGTGAACAGTGTTGGGGAATTGGGGAAGGGGACCAGCCAAGTTATTGTTCTTCAGTCTTAGTTGTGGAGGGCGCCAGTCGCCATCTGGCTGCCCATCGGCAGCTCATGGCCTCTAAGCTCAAGGTCCTGTGTTCAATCTTAGTTGCAGGTGAGTGTAGCCACCATCCCATGCAGGAGTCGAACCAGCAGCCTTGTTGTTAAGAGTGCACGTTCTATTCACTGAGCCATCCCAGTGGCAGCTCAGCTCAAGGTGCTGAGCGAGTTCAGTTTTAGTTGAGGGGTGGGTGTAGCCCACCATCGAACAGGCAGTCTTGTTGTTAGGAGCACCTGCTCTCACCAGCTGAGCCAACCTGCCACCTGTTGGAGCTCAGCGGCAGCTCAGCCCAGGCGCAGCATGACTGGCCCATGTGGGAATGAAACTCGGCGGCCCTGTTGCCCAGAGCTGGCGCTCTTAAGCTAACTCTTAACCAACTGAGCCACTCAGCTGGCCCAGTTTGTAGTTCTTAATCTCTTCACTTTCACCCCACCCTCAAACCCTCTCCCATCTATCACCCCAATAAATCTTGTTGTACACATCTGCACCTTACATAGTTATTACAATATTATTAACATTTCTGATGCTATACCCCACACCCCCATGATTACTGTGTAACAACCCGTTTGTACTTCTGAATCCCATCCTTTTTTTCATTCACCCCCATGTCCCCCCATCTAGCAACCATCAATATGTTCTCTGTATCTATGAGTTTGTTTCTGTTTCATTAGTTTATTTTGTTTTTTAGATTCTATATATAAGCGAAATCACATTGCATCTGTCTTTCTCTAACATTCCACTCAGCACAGTACCCTCCAGGTTCATCCATGCTGCCCCAGATGGCAAGAACCCAATACTTCCCTGGCTGAGCAGTGTGTGTGTGTGTGTATGTGTGTGTATATATATATTATATATATTCAATGTATATATTTCATATATATAGTACATGGAATATATAATATATGTATTATATATATGTATATATCACCTCCTCTTTATCCATTCTTCCATCGACAGACACCCAGGTTGCTTCCACATTTTTGGCCATTGTAAACAATGCTGCAATGAATATATGGATGCATTCATCCCCTGGAAGCAGTGTTTGGATTTCTTCAGATAAATACTCAGACGGTGGATTACTGGGTCCTTTGTCTCTTGTTATGTCTCTTTGTCTCTTTGTTTTAAAGTCCAATTTGTCTGTGATAAGTATTGCTATTTACTTTCTGTCTGTGTGTCTTTCAATCTGAAATGATTCCCTTGTAGGCAGCATATGTAAGAGTTTTGTTTTCTTATCCATACAGCCCTCCTGTGTCTTTTGTGTGGAGCGTTTAATCCATTTACACTGAAAGTAATTATTCATAGATATGTATCTATTGTCATTTTATTATCCATAATTTTAATCTTTTTTTTTCTCATCCTAAGGAAGTCCCTCTAACATTCCTTATAACACTGGTTTGGTGATGATGAACTCCTTTAGTTTTTTCTTATCTGGGCGGCTCTTTATCTGTCCTTCGATTCTAAATGATAGCACTTTGTTGGGTAGAGTAACCTTGGTTGTAGATCCTTGCTTTTCATCATGTTGAATATTTCGTGCCTATCCCTTCTGGCCTGCAAAGTTTCCATTGAGAAATCAGCTGACCATCTTATGGAGCTCCCTTATAAGTTACTAGTTGCCTTTCTCTTACTGCTTTTAGGATTCTCCTTTTGTCTTTAACTTTTGGCATTCTAATTATAATGTGTCTTGGTGTGGGCCTGTTTGAGTTTATCTGGTTCGGGACTCTGCAGGTCCTGGACTTGTGTGTCCATTTCCTTTCCCAGGTTATGAAAGTTTTCAGCCATTATTTCTTCAAATAGGTTCTCAATCCCTTTCTTTCTCTCTTCTCCTTCTGGTACCTCTATGTTGCAAAGGTTGTTATGCCTGATGTTGTCCCAGAAGTCTCTTAAACTATCCTCATTTTTTTTATTCTTTTTTTTGTTTTTGCTGTTTTGATTCAGTGTTTCCTGCTACCTTATTTTCCAAATTGTTGATTCACTCCTCTGCTTCATCTAGTCTGCTGGTGATTCCTTTAGAGCATTCTTCATTTCAGTCATTGTATTCTTCACTTCTGACTGGTTCTATTTTATGGTTTCTATGTCCTTTTGTTATGCATGCTATCTCTTTGTTAAAGTTCTCACTAAGTTCCTTAAGCATTCTTATAACCATTGTTTTGAACTCTGTATCTGGTAGGTTGCTTGCTTCCATTTTGTTCTTTTTCTGGAGTTTTCTCCTGTTCTTTCATTTGGGACGAATTTCTTTGTTTCCTCATTTTGGCTACCTCTCTGTTTGTTTCTGTGTATTAGGTAGATCTGCTACATCCCCCAATCTTGGCCCAGTGGCCTTATGTTATGGGTGCCCTATTGAGCCCAGTGGCACCTGGTCACCTGCTCCGGGTATTCCAGGAGTGTCCCTTGTGGGGAGTTGTGTTGAGCCTTTTATAGTTGAGCCTTATTTGGATTGGCATGTCAGTGGGTGGGATTGACCCTCAGGCTGATTGGCTGTGGGTTTGGCTACTTCCACAGCTTGCAGGCTGCTGTTGGGAGGGACTCACTCCACTGAATGGGATTTGCCCCAGGGAGCTCTGCTGCGGGCTCAGGTCACCCACTGCCTGTGACCAGCTGGGGACTACTTGTTAAGAGCTACAAAGCAATCCACAGTTGTTTGCTGCCTATGCTAAGCTGGGAAGTATGTGGGAGAGGCCACACTGTGAATTGAAGACCTCTGTCACCAGTACCAGGCCAAGGATAGCTCTGCAAAATGCCAGGACATCCTGAGGCCTGCTGCCATCTCTTGGCTCCTTTAAGGTTCACCCACTGATACAGCCTCATGCGAGTGGGTGAATCAGGGTCTCAGGGAGCAACTAGAGTGAGAAGAGATGTGGCGACCAGGTTAATGAAAATTCTGGTTTGGTGCCAGTACTGAGCCTGATGCAAAAGTCTCAGAGCACACCAAGGCCAGTTGCCTCCCACCTGGGTTCGGTCAGATTCTGATAGTTTTCCAAGAAAGAGTGCAACGTAGACAGGGCTGGCTGCTCTTGGAGAAAGTGCCTCTGGCACTGGGGAGTTGGGTGGTGCAGGGTTCCCGTGAGTCAGCAGAGTGGAAATACGAAGCTCACCAGACCAATCAGATTCAGATTTGGCCACGTAAGGGTGGGCTTAACAAAGAAAGGTGGCGCTTGCCTGCCTGATGCATGGGAGGGAGGCCTCCTCACAGAGAAATGGGGACTGTCCTCCAGCCCTCAACCTGAAGAAACACAATTCAGTCTGTCCCCCTGTATGTCTCCTACATCCCTTGAGTCCCTCTGCTGGAGCCCAGGTTAAGTGCCTGCGAGTGAGACAGTCAGTGTGTGGGCTGTTTAACAGGATGTCTGGGTTTCCTGCAGGCTTCAGTTCCACCCGGATGGTCAGATTCCCCACTGTTTTTCACATCCAGATGTTGTGGGGGCTCCTCTTCCTGGCACCAATACTCTGGGGTTGGGGTTTCTTGCTCCTCTTGGAGGAACCTCCGCAGCCCAGCAATCTCTCTCAGTTCTCAACCTTCACATGGAGGTTTGGTCTTAGCCAGTTCTGTGTCCCTTCCCCTCCTACCAGTCTCAACGTGGCTTCTTGTCTATACCCTTAATTATAAAACTCTTGTTCTGCCAGACTTCAGATGGTTCTCCTGGTTGATCTACAATTTAGTCATAATTTTAATTTATTCATGGAAGAAAGCTGGCACAGTGTTTTTACTTCACCATCTTGGATCTCTTGCCTAGGGTGTCAATTTCTTTAAAAAATTTTTTTGATTAATGTTTTAAATGACAATTTTTTAGTAAACATTTTAATTCAAGTACAATATATCTACATACATGTATTCAATTCAATTACAGCATACATACATAGTTCATAGTTTTATAAGATGACAATTTTTTTGCAAAATTAACACACCTATGTAACTGCCACACACATCAAGAGGCAGAACCTTATTAGCTGCCCAGAACATTCTCTCTTCCTCCTTCTGGTTATTACTTACTCTCCTTCAAATGGAACTTCTATTCTGACTTCTATCACCATTCATTATTTGGTATGTACTCTTTTGGGTCTTTTTATTTTATTCAATGAATATTATGTTTGTGCAGTTCATTCATGTTTGAGAATATGGCAGTATTTTGTTCACTTCCATTACTCTATGGTATTCCATTTGTGTGTGTGTGTGTGTCTGTGTATTATCTATTACTTATCCTTTCGATTATTGATAGACATTTGAGTTGTTTTAGTTTTTTTGGCTTTTATGAAAATGGTCTTATGAATGTTTTTGTATGTGTCTTTTGGTGGACATAATGTGCATTATGTTGGGCATATTCCAAGGGTGGAATTACTGATTTATAGGGACTATATATGTTCAGATTTAGTAAAGATTGCCACATAGTTTTTCAAAGGTTGTACCAGTTTATGATCCCACCAGCAGTATAATGAGAATTCTAATTGCTTCACACCCTCACTAACATTTAGTATTATCAGTTTTATTTACAATTTTAACCATGCCAATGGGTGTGTACTGTATCTCATTGAAGTTTTAATTTTCATTTCCCTGATGACTAATGATAATGATCATCTTTTCATGTGTTTATTAGCCATTTGATCTTCTCTTTTGAGAAGTGTCATCACAGTCTTTTGCCCATTAAAAAAATTGCGTTCTCTATTTTTCTTTTTGGATTTGTTATTTTTTTTTTTTTTTTGTATTCTGGATACAAGTCATATGCACACACTTATAAATACATATTTGTATAACAAATATCTTTCCCTTTCTTGCCTTTCCACTCTATTAGTGCTATATTTTGATGAGCTTTAATTCTTCATTTTAGTGAAACACAATTTACTTCAATCATCTCTTTTATGATTATTGCTTTCAGTTTAAAAAATCTTCACACATAGTCAACATCATATATCCTCTTATTTTATCTTTTAGAACTGCACTATCCAATACAGCAACCACTAACCTCCTTTAAGCTATGTAAACTTCTTTTAACAACTTTATTGAGGTGTAATCAACATTCAATAAACTATACATTTAAAACATAAAATTGGGTAAGTTTTGACATGTACAATTGTGAAACCATGACCACAATCAAGATAATAAACATATCTACCAACACCTGCCAAAGTTTCCTTGTGCCCCAATGCAATGTCTCCCTCTCCCTGTCTTTGGGCAACCACTGACTTGTTCTCTGTAACTTTAGATTAGTTTGTATTTTCTAGAATTTTATATAAAAAGAATCATACAATCTGTACTCTTTTCTGCTTTTGGTGGCTTCTCTCAGCATAATTATTTTAGAGATTTTTCATGTGGTTGATTGAGTGTTTCTGTATTTCACTCCTTTTTATGGCTGTGTAATATTCCATTGTATGGATATACTACAATTTATTTATCCATTCACCTGCTGATGAACATTTGCATTGTTTTCAGTTTGGGGCTATTATAAATACAGCTTCTATGAACTCATATTCGTTTTCTATTGCTACTATAACAAATGATCACAAACCTCGTGGCATAAAACACAGACTTATTATCTTATACTTTTGTAGGTCAGAAGTGTGAGCTGAGTTTCACTGAGCTAAAATCAATGTGTCAGCAGGGCTGACTGAGTTCCTTTTTGGAGCCTCTAGAGGAGAATCCGTTTCCTGGCCTTTTTCAGTTATTAGAAGCTCCCCACATTCTTTGGCTTGTGGCCCTTTCCCTCCATCTTCAATGCCAGTAATATTGCATGTTTCTGACCTTTCTCTTGTTGCCACATCTCTCTTTGACTACAGCAATTAAGCACTCTCTGCTTTTAAGGACTCATGTGATTAGATTGGGCCCACCTGGATAATCCAGGCTAATTTCCTCTTCTGAAAGTCAGTAATCTTAATTACTCCATAGATAATTTACACATTCACAAGTTCCAGGGATTAGGGTTTGGGCATTTTGGCTGGTGGGGTGGCAGCCATTCTGCCTACTCTGCTGATGATCATATGCTTTAGTTTCTTTTGGGTAAATACCTAGGAGTGGAATGGCTGGATCATATGGTAGGTGTGTGTTTAATCTTTTAAGAACTGAAAGCTGTTTTCCAAAGTGATTTAATGTTTTATGTTCCCACCATCAGTTTATAAGAGTTCCAGTTGCTCTTTCACATACTTACCAACACTTGGTATTGTCTGTCTTTATTTTTTTTTTTTAAAGATTTTTATTGGGGAATTGGGGGAGGGGAACAGGGAACAGGCAAGTTGCTGTCTTTTTGTTCTTCAGTCTAGTTGCAGAGGATGTTGCTTCACTGGCTCATGTTCGTATGTCATTGTGCTCTTCCCGAATGAAGCAGATCAGTTGTGGGCCTCTGGATGTCGCTCACCGCGGCTATTGGCAGCTCATGGCTGGCTGCCAGCCGCTCACGCTGGCTGTCGGCCACTCACTATAGCCTATGGCAGCCCACTGCAGCAGGGGCTACAGCCCACACTGTCGCCCGGGCTCGCACAGCCCAGCTCCAGGTGGAGCTGTTGTTAGCTGTGGAGGGCAGTGTCACTGGCCCTCACATGTGGGATCCGAACCGGGGCCACTGGTATCCCAAAACCAGCTCTTAACCAATGCGCCACTCGGCTGGCCCTGTCTGTCTTTTTGATTACCATTTTAGTTGGTGTGTAGTGCTATCTCATTGTGGTTTAATTTGAATTTCCCAAATTATTAATGATATTGAGCATCTTTTCATATGCTTAATTGCCATCCATATACAAGCATACCTCATTTGATTATGCTTCTCTTCATTGTGCTTCACAGGTGTTGTAGTTTTTAAAATGGAAGGCAAGACCCTGCACCAGCAAAAAGATTGTCGTGCATTATTGAGGTACTTCCTTTATTCCAGTGGTCTGCAACCGAAACTGCAGCATGTCTAAGGTATGCCTGTAGTCTTTGGTGAATCTTTTGTGCATTTTAAAAATTTCAAATCTTTTGAAAGTTCAAATCTTTTATGCATTTTTAAAGTTTTTTTTTCTTATTATTGAGTTTTGAGAGTTTTAAAAAATATTCTAGACTTAAGTCCTTTATCCAATATATAATAAGCAACTATTTTCTCCTAGTCTGTGGCTTGGAGAAAAGCAGGTTATTCACCTAATGCTGTCTTTCAAAAAACAGATTTAATTTTGACAAAAAGTCTAATTTATCAATTTTTTTTATAAATATGCTTTTTTTGTTGTTGTATTTCAGAAATCTTTGCCTAACCCAAGATCACGAAGATTTTCTCTTACGTTTCTTTTTCTAGAAGTTTTATGGTTTCCAGGAGTCTATTTTTTTTTAACAGTAGTAGTGATAATGGATACTCTTATCTTTTTCCTGATCTCAAGGCAAAAACTTTCAATATTTCACCATTAATTATGATATATGATAAAATTTTGGGGTAGCTACCCTTTCTCATATTAGGGAAGTTCCCTTTTTGTTTCCTGCTTGATTAAAACATTTTTTTCTTTCTAGCATGATTTTGAAATCATGAACAGGTGTTGGATGTCACAGAATGCTTTTTCTGCATCTATTGAGATGATTACATGTTTTATTCTTTTTTTTTTTTGGTCAATGTGATAAATTACATTGATGGATGTTCAAATTCTAAATCAACATTTAACCTTTGGATTAAAATAAGTTGTTTGTGATGTGTTTTCCTTTTTAAATGTCACAGGATTCTATTTGTCTATGCTAAGACTTTTTAAAAAAGACTTTTGAGTTTATGTTTATTAGAGACATTGGACTATATTTTTTTCTTATGATGTACTTATCTGGTTTTACTATCAAAGTTGTGTTGGTTTTATTTAATGAGTTTGGAAATGTCTGTATAAGATTGATGTTACCTCTTTCTTAAATGTTTGAAAAAATTAACTGATAAAGTTTCCTGAACCTGGAATTTTCTTTGTGAGTTTTCAATTATGAATTTAATTTATGAAATAGATACAGATTATTAGATGCTGTATTTGTCTTTGTGTCTATTTTGCTAAGTTGTGTTTTTAAATTTGACTATTTTGCTCAATTGTTTTTTGTAGTTTCTGTTTAATTTCCTGTTGTTTTTTCCAGCTTCTTGGGCTGGATGCTAAGATAGTTGATTATCAGGCTTCATTATTTTCTAGTTTGTGCATTTAAACTGTAAGTTTCCCTAGAAATACTCTTTAGTTGTGTTTTACAAGTTTTGATAATGTTGTATTTTATTATATTTCATTTCAAACTGTTTTTTGATTTTCATTTTGATTTCTTCTTTGGCCCATGGATTATTTATGTTTTTTCCATTTTTTTTCTACTTGTGTGCCTGTTTTTTATATTTTCTACTGCTCTGTCTTCCAATTGAATAACCTCTTTTGTTGTATTAATCTGCTGTTAAATCCATCTCTTCAGTCCGTGATATCTGTAATTGCACTTTTTTTTCTAATAGAAGTTACATTTAAGTTTTTAAAAAATAATTCACTGGTGAAATTTTCATCTTGTCATTCATTTTCTTGAACATATTTATCACAATCATTTTAAGTTCTGTGTCTGATAATTCAAATATCTGGATCATTTGTTTCTCTGTTGTCTATTTTTGTCTCTGGATTTTTAACGGTTTGGTCCTATCTCCTGGCATGCTTCATAACTTTTGATTAAATGCTGGATAGACATTGTATTTGAAAAATTCTAAAGATCTTGATGATGTTTCTATCTCCGAGAAGATTTATTTCTTTATTTAGCCAGCAATTAGGCTAAGGGAAGATTACTTTGATTCAATCAGGCATTAAGATGGTTCAAGGCAGTTTTAGGTTTTATGTGGGCTCTATGTGGATGGCTTAAAGTCTGTTTTTTTCTTTTGGTGTCTCAACTAAAAGTCTGGTGTGTAATGGGGAGGAGGACATCTTCTAATTTTAGTCTTTGTACTCCATGCAACTGATAAAATTAATTAATTTTTTTTTTTTTTTTTTTTACATTTGTAGCTACTTAGCAGTGATTTTCTGCTTGGTTTCCCAGCCTCTCATTCAGGGCTGCTTAGCATTCAGCAAATACTCTAAGAGCAAAAGCTGCACAGAATTTTAGGCGTATTATGCTGAGGTTCTCTTTTCTTTAGGATCTTGGTTTTCTAAGTCATAACTGCCTTGGTATCCCTGGGTTCTAACTTTTGTCTTTCCAGCACTGTGGGACTGTCCAATGCTCAAGGTCATTGTTTGGGCTTCAACCTCTGTGTTCCATGATGTGAACCGGCAAATGCTCTTACAGGAAAGAGTGGCAAAGTCTTGCTTTCTTCACTGTGTGTTCCTTATTTCACAACCCTAATTACCTTGATTTCTCTCTGATGCCTTCAAATAGTTTGCCTTTCCCCAAGTTTTATAATTCTCCTTGGCAGGCTGATTGGTTTTATGCAGGGTACTGTATCATAGTTTGATAGTTGGACTGATGACTAATTTTCTTAATACAAGGTGTCTGTTTTTACTGGTAGAACACAGAAGTATTTATTGGCATCAGCACTGCCTCCCTGTGTAGTGGTTTCCCATGGCTAGCGAAGGACCGATGTGTCGGTATTGTTGTGAGTTGGGTTTAGTGGAACACACTCTGGGATGCAAGATGTGTATGAAGGATCCTCACTGATGAGCAAACTGAGGCTCTGAAAAGTTAAAAGAAGTCTCCAAAGCCAGCTGTGTCTAGTCAGCAGTGGGGCCATTTCTTAATCCTTAATGCAATGACTCAAAGCCCAGTGGGTTTCCACCTCTTCCACTTTTGCACATTTCTAAGCATATTCTGCAGGTCAGCTTGCTTGGCAAAAATGTTTCTGCCATTTCCTGCCTGACCCACTCCTATTTCTGTGTGGGCCAGACACCTGCCCTCATTTTCCCAGAGCCCATGACAATTGCCTGCTTGTCTCTGTCCCTCCAGACTGCAGATCCTTGAGGACCTGATAAGTGCTTGCTGAATAAATGAATAGAGCTGTGCTCCATACCTGCAAGATGAACCAATACTCCCTGAAGTGTGAAGACAGTAATTTTGGGTGCTGTAAAAGAAGTGCTGTATTTCACAGGGAGCAAGGTTTTGATGCCCCGTGAGTAGCATGGAGAAAAGTTAGAATTAAGTCCCAGAAGTATTGACTACATTGAGGGATAATAAGCTGGGTTAGATGTGACCTTGAAGTTGTCTCTAAGGTCATGTAAAAATGACATCACGGAAGCAGGACCCACCTCTTCTTGAAAAGCATTCCTTGTTGCCCATGCAACCATTCCTGATAGAACAGCAAAGTTTGGCATTTCCTAGTCTTCTTTGGGTTGGGGGATGACATTTTCCCTATGTGAACATTGCTGGCATTCATCAGGATGATACCCATCACTTTGACTTCATTCCCAAGTGCCTGGTTCATAGTGGGTGCTTAATAATTACTTGTTGAATGAATGAATGAGTGAAGTACCGTGTTCAGAGTGACTCAGCTATGTGTATTGGTCCTAGATCTAGGTATTAGATCTCCTCATTATACAAATGAGGAAACTGAGGAACAGAAGAAAACGTCACTCACCTTTTTCTTTCCATACACCACCACTGCTCTACTGTTCTTCCCAATACTACTTACTGCCTTGTTGTGTGGTTGGGTGGAGTCAGTCAATGAAAAGCTGATCCTGGGAAAGGAGGGGTCTTGTGCCTGTCGATGGGACATGTGTCACCCATGGGGGTTAATGGCATGAACAGAGACGTGAAAAATACACTGTGGACACACTTATCAAAGCTGTAAGAACCAGAGTCCTCACTGATAACTCCCACATCTCATCATTCTGAATTTCATCTAATTTGGCATATTTTTCTCTACAGAAGTGTCATTCTTGCTTTATTTATCATTCCTGTGGCTGGAGAACAGCCCAGGGAGAAACTTGGATGAGCACTGGAAAGCACATAGAGGGCCAAGCTGGTCACCAGTTTCTTGAGGGACGGACTCTCCAGAGAGAGGAGCAGTCTAGCCTGTGGCTTTACTGAAGAAGCAAAACACAACAAAACAGGAATCTGAACTTGTTGAGGAGGACACACCTAATCACTGTGGCCCACATCTTCTTCTGGGAAGTGGTACTAATAAGAGACAGAAGGCAGCATTTCGCTGCAGGCTGACTGCTCAGGGGCCTGTTCCTGGCTGCCACTGACTGGTAGTCCTTCACATTCTAGGTGCACAAAGCCCTCCCAAGCCATTCCTAATGGGAGGCGTTATCTCCATTTTCCAGACTGAGAAGCCTGTGCAGAGAGGAAGCTGGGCCTCGCCACCGCGTGCTCCCTCCCACCTGGGCGGGCAGAGGGTGAGTCAGTGGAGGTGGCACCGACGCAGTCCAGGTCTCCTGCTTCCAAACCTGAGCTTTATCTCCCAGACCCTGCTGCCTCTTGGAGCTTCTGAAGAGGATCGTGCTTGAAAATGAGCATCATTCCAAACTTTGGATCCTGGGCTTCAAGGGCCTTCATGACTTGACTTTCCACCCGGCTTCTAACCATCACCATTCCTCATGTCTTTCCCTCACCAGGTGCCATGGCTGCCAAGGGGACCCGAGTGTGATTGACTTGCTTCTGTGCATCCAGGCAGGCCTTTGTCTGCACCCCAAGTTGCCCCTTTCTTCCTACTTTATTTCCCCCCTGGAGTTATTTAAATGAAAGTATATGGATCCTGCACATAAATTGAGGGGGGAATGTCCTTTTATACTTACATGTTTGGTATATAATATCTGTCACCTGTGTAGCTTCCTTATTCAGTCATTCATTCTTTGATCAATCCTGCAATATACATTTATTACGCTCCTACTATGTGCAAAACACTGCGGTAGGTCTGAAGGACTCCTGCCCTTAATGGACAGTCAAGGATCTAAATGCTGATCAACCTCTTGCACTGCAGCTCAGGCCCATCAGAGGAGAGGCAGGGTCTCTAGTCCCCATCAGCATCCTTCTCGCTCATAATGGAGGTGGTGGGACTTGTGATCATCACCTTCTGTGTGGCCTCCTATTTCCTGGGGATGGTGAGATGCCCAAGTCATCCTTGCAGATCAGGTGCTTGACGTTAATGCTGCTGCCACAAGAGTGCACTGACTTGAGCCTTTCAGGGGCACTTCTTACCCGGACCTACAAGGGTCTGTCTTCTCTGACGGGCGTTGGTGCTGGGCCCTGAGGCTGAGTCTATATTGACATCCTCTAACTCATAGCAGACATCCCGGCTGTGCAGTTAGACTGCCCAGCCAGGACAGCGACGGGTGCTGCATCCCATGGCAATGCCAATGGTCAGTCCTCAGTATTTCATGCCTTCCCAGAGCCCCTCATGCCCACTGCCCTCTCTCCGGGAACGTGTCAACATAGCAGGTGAAAAGATGGGATTCGAGTCATGTGGATTGGTTCCGGGGGCCTAACTCTGTCATACACTGGCTGTGAGATATTTGGCAAATTCACTAATCTCAACTACACAATGGAAAAAAGAAAACCTCCTCCTATCAGTCAGGATTCTCCAAAGAAATAGATCCAATACAAGATTATATATATATATATAATTTATTTTCAGGAGTTGGCTGACACAATTTATTTTAAGGAACTTACAGTAATTTAAATTGGCTGACAATTTATTTAAGGAATCTGCCGACACATTGTGGGAGCTGGCAAGTTCTATATCTGTAGGGCAGGATGGCAGGCGGAAAACTCAGGCAGGAGCTGCTGCTGTAGCCTTGAGGCAGAATTTCCTTGGGAAACCTCAGTTTTTGCTATCTTAAGGCTTTCAACTGATTGGATAAGGATCACCACATTAGCTAGGATAATATTTTTTTCTTAAGTCAACTGATTGGAGATGTTAGTCACATTTACAAAGTATTGTACCTTCCCAGCAACACCTAGATGAGTGTTTTTTAAAGTAATCGAGGACTTAGCCACGATAATCCATAAAACTGACTTTCACGCTCTCTCCTAGGAGAAAAATGGAGATTAAGTAAAACATCATAGGCAAAATTCTAAGCGTAGAACCTGGTCCATGGTGAGCATTTATTCATTACTGGCATTATTCTTTTATTTTCGACTTCTTTTCGTGAAAAGCCTTGTGCTTCGTTCCAAGGTATTTGCTACTCTGACGCATCACATATAAGGTGATGTTTGCTATGAGAGCGGGTTGTGTGCTGTGGGAACTCAGAAACAGGAGGGTACCAAACCATAAGCTCTGGGAAAGCAAGCCTAGCTCACACGTAGCTGAGTAAGTGCTTAATACATACAAAGAAGTGAATGCACCACTGAAAGTCCTTAGGAGCATGGCTGTCCAAAATGCACATCTAATACAAGTCTCATATGTAGTTTGAATTTTTCTAGTAGCCACATTAAAAAAAAGCAACAGATACTAATATCAGGAATACCATTTCAAAATGTCATCAATGTAAAAGTTAATATAAAAGTGAGACATTTTGCATTCCTTCTTTTCGCACCAAGTCTTTGAAATCCAGCACGTGCCTTATACTTACGGCTTATCTCCATTTGGACTGGTCGCATCTCAAGTACTCAATTGCGACAGGTGGCTAGTGGCTACTGCACTGTCTGGCATCTCCTTAGAAGAATGCTTCCCCAAGTCCAGTTCCTGAATATTTGCATCCTAATCCCTGAGGCTAGGGACGGCGTATTGATCATCGGTCTTACTCTAGAACAAACTCTGTTGAATACGATATGCTGAGTAGGGCTGCCTGTTCACAGGCTGTGTATAACCAGCCCTCAGCAACATAGGAACCAAAATTGAGAGCAAGAATTTAGAAAGCTTTATAACTGTGTGACAGCTATTTTAGATCCATTGACTCTAATAATGAAATAAGTTGGGGATTTTTTTTTAAATTTTAATTTTTCTATACATTTATTTGTATTGCATTTTACAAAGCTGTCCCTGATGGAGTGGACATAAATAAAGACTGGTGCTTCACCAGAGATCATTTGAGAAGCACTGCTCTGCGTTACTAAAGCAGTCTCTTGTGTTTTGAACAAACCCTTTGATGATTCCTAGGCACGTGGAAGTTTGAATCTTCTGAAACCCCAAGACACGTAGATGTCATTTAATTTTAATTTTATCTCTCCCTGAAATCACTGTCCAGAGACAGAGCCTCGGGCCTGGGAGGGTCTTTCTAACCAGGGCAGCTCTGCTCATTCCAGTGTCTGTGGGAGCCTGTACCACCCTGGCATCAGCACACGCCAGGACAGGAGTCCCACACTGTCCTGCTGTTTCTTGAGACCCTTTGTGAATCCTCTAGAATACTGAGACTCTCAAGGTTTTCTCTGATCCTTCATGTAGAGAATATGACTTGTCAAATCTCCATCTCTTGGAGCAGACAGGCAATTTGTTAAAAAAAAAAAAAAAAAAAGAAGGAAAAAAAAATTTCTAGACCCAAAGGAAGTCTATTTTTTTCTTGTCCTTGTGCAAAGCTTTTATAGAACATCTTGAGTTTTCAAAGGCAGTGCGTGTATTGATTTTTTGTCCCTGACCCCCAGGGTTCATTGCTGCTGTGTTTTGGGCTAAGGCTCCCTATAGAAATCCCAGTGGCCTCAGCTTAGGAAGTCTTGGTGATTGGATGATATTGGAAGCTGTTTCCTTATATAACTCATCACAGATGTCCTTTATAATTTGTCATCTTCTCTTTCTGTGAGGCTTTCCTCACAGGATCTTTCCTGTGTGGCTTAAAACTTTTAAATCGGCCTTCAGGCCAGACTTTCTGCAAGGAAAGGAAGATCTTTACCTCTGGCTATGCCACAGCTTCCAATGGGGTTGGTTTAGGTTTGGGCCCCCATTTCACCAGTCCAGTACTCACTTAGAGATAGATTTGATTCTTCTCCCTAAATCTCAATATACCACTGTATTGGTTTGCTAGGGCTGCCATAACAAAATAACACAGACTGAGTGGCTTAAGAAACGGAGATTTATTTCTCACAGCTTTGGAGGCTGGAGGTCCAAGATCAAGGTGTCGACAGGGTTGGTATCTCCAGAGGACCCTCTTCTTGACTTGCAGGTGGCCTCCTTCTGGCTGTGTCTCCTCTTGGCTTTTCCTCTGTGCATACGCATCCTGGTGTTTTTTCTTCTTCTAAAGACCTCAATCCTATGGGATTAGTGCCCCACCCAGAGGACCTTTTTTAGCCTTAATTACCTCATTAAAGGTTCTGTCTCCAAATACAGTCATATTGGGGGATAGGGTTTCAACATAAGGATTTTGGGGGCACACTATTTAGTCTATAACAGCTATGATGTTGGTATCTGCTCCTTGCCCAGCTTCTTCTTGGATTCTGGGTGTTTTTTTTTCACCTGATGGCTGTGTTCCCCACCTCTGTGATCAACGTTTGCTTCTCAGCCCACCGACCCCACACTGGAGGCTGTCCCTACACTGGGGACAGGTGTGCGTGGGCCGCTTTGAATATACCCTCTGCTCCATGTTAGACCCTGCCTGTGGTGCCACCGGGAGCTCTCAGAAGTGTTTTGTGGGCAATAGTGCATCTTATCAGAGGCCATTCTCTGCTTTCTACTCTTCGGAAATGGTTCCAGGCTTTCTATAAAACCTGATTTTTGTGTGCATGACACCCATTCTCCTCTCTCCTGTCTCATAGAGACCTGTCCCCACCTCACTGTCTCAAATTCAGAGGGAGAACAGGAATGAGTCACCATAATCCTTGCAGCCATTACATTAGCATTCCTAGTCTTTCCATTAGAAGACTGGGCATCTACTTAGCTTTCCTTTTTCTAATCTATGGTGGGAACCCAGGACCATTTCTACTTTCTTTGCAGTCATCAAACAAAAGGTAAGAGAGGAGAAAATAGACAGATTTAGTCTTTAGTGACCTCAATAAATGAAGAAACACTAAGCTTTCCTGCGAAGTTTGTTGATCAATTGATCTGTTGATTCATTATTCAAACATTCACTGAACACCATCACTGGCTGGTGTGCTGGGGATGAGGAGTAATAGAGATGAGACACACCGTTCCTCCTCTCCAAGAACTTTTGTTCTGGGCATGAAAACAGCCCAGTATGCAGGCAATGGGGATATAGTGTGGCAGGGGTGGCAGTGGGGCAAACCCACTGTCTGGCATTTGAATAGAGAGTGGGACATTTGGCTGCACTGGGAAATTCAGAAAAGGCTTCCCAAAGGAGATGAAGGCTGAGCTGAATCTTGAAAGAAGAGTAAGAGCTAGCCTGGTGCAGAAGGTCAAGGTAGGAAGCAGAGATGGGGAGGCAAGATATTCTAAGCAGAAGTAACAGCATATGAAGAGTTGGAGGTCTGAGACACATTGGGAAGAAATATGTAAATATTGCATGTAGTTTCTGGGGGCCAGTATTTAAAACCTGAGGGTGTCTCTCCCCATAGCCTGGAGACTGAGGATGAGCCAAACTCAAGTGGGGAGTGTGTGTGTGTGTGTGTGTGTGTGTGTGTGTGTGTGTGTGTTGGTATGTATAGTAAAAGGAAGCTCCTAAAATGACAATGGAACTTCACTAGCTCTCTCCCTACCTCTCTGACCATATGTTCTCTGACTCCTTATTGGATTTCTCCTGATCTCTGTTCTCCTTTCCTTTGCCAGTTACCACATCTCAGCCCTTGGATCCCTGTTCTGTATAAAAATAGATGTTTCAGAGAGCAACCCTCTCTCAAAGTCTCACCTTCTGCTTCTTGGTAGCAAGCAGAGGCCACATACCATGGTCCTGTCTCCCCCCACCTCCTGGGCTGGCATTGCCAACTGTCTCCCAAACGTTTCCATCATCACCTAGTCTAAGGTGACCATGTATTCTGGTTGGTCTCAGTGGTCTCAGTCGTGTGTGTCGTGGGGTGATTATTAACGGTGCCATCCTTTGCACTCTCACAAATGCCCCAGTTTAGACAATAAATGATATGATCACCCTACATATATTTCACTAAGTCTAAAACCACTCTTTTTTTCTCTGTCCATTCTCACTCCAAAGACCTCTGGTGGCTATGTTAGAAGGGATTATTGACCATGCCTTCTTCCTCTTATGTTTTCCTTAACCCACTGCCCTTCATTCTTTGTTAATCTCGTCTACATTTAACCTGCCCTTTCAATGCCCTTTACAATGCTACAACCTGGGCCAGGTTCTTACCACCTCAGGTCCTCTCTTCACTCCCCAAACCTAGTCTGAGCAAGTTGTTCAAAACACAGGT
Source organism: Aselliscus stoliczkanus (assembly GCA_033961575.1). Classification (NCBI taxonomy): domain Eukaryota; kingdom Metazoa; phylum Chordata; class Mammalia; order Chiroptera; family Hipposideridae; genus Aselliscus; species Aselliscus stoliczkanus. The sequence goes on along the minus strand of CM066739.1, from coordinate 72,036,673 downwards.
GTTACTGACCTACAGGTTCAAATCTTCTAGTGGCCTCCCCATATCTACAAGACAACATCTCTACTTTAGCCGAACATTTAAATTTGCTATGTTTGGCCTAGCTTGACCTTTTTAACATGTTTTATTACTTTCTGTTGCTCTGTCTACTCCAGCCAGATGATTCTACCCACTGACCCTTGAAAATGATGTGCTTATTCGAACTTCCACATCTAGCACGTGCTACATCCTCTTTTGTTCAAGGCTGTCCTTCAGTTTCTCTTCCAAATCTTGTTCAGACTCTGAGGCCTAGATTGATTCCATGTCCTCCAGGGAGCCAACTCTAAACCCTCAAGCCCTGAGGGGTCAGTTGGTCTGTCTCTCTTTCTCTCCCTTTTGGGGTCTTTGGGTCCCCAACTGTACAGTGCTCGGCAGAACATACATGTACATGTTTATGCTGCTTAAGCAAATGGAATATTGATTGACTTGAGGTCTTGGAAAAGACATTTCTTTTGTCAAACAGTTATTTTGCTAAAGGCTGGACGCTTGCAGCCAAGCACTGTCTCCTCCAAAGCCATGGCGTAAAAGCAGTATCTCTGAACCTCAGTGGGCTCTAAATACTGCCTTGCCACCTACCAGCTGTGTGACCTTGGGCGAACTACTTAACCTCGCTGACTCAGCACCTTCTTCTGTAAAATGAAGCTAATAACATTACCAGCCTTATGGGGGTGGTTGTCAGGATTAAATGAGACAAAGTTAAGTGCTCCTTATAGCACCTGGGATATAGAAAAAACTCATAGGATATAGAAAGAAAAGTTTTGTTATTATTGTGGTCATTTTCTTTTCCCAACAACCAATTCTTGGTGAGTTTCCTGGTTTACCATAAGTTCTTCTCAAAGCTAACAGGTTAAAGGACAGTAGCAATAACTGCACTTGTAGACATTCTTTTGGGTGTAACTTAATAAACTCCTTTTGTGATTCACCCCCACATTAACACCATCAGGTGGAATTAAAGCCCCATGCCTGCATATCACCTGCTCTACCTAATTCAGGTGGGTCTTTAAAATAACCCAAGTGGGATACTCTTCCTCTCACTTGCACTAGCCCTACCTCTTCTTGGGCTGATCCCCTGTTCTGAGATTTTTTTTTTTTTTTGAGGGCAGTGTCACTGGCCCTCATATGTGGGACCGAACCGGGGCCGCTGGCTTCCCAAGCCAGCGCTTAACCACCCCGCCACTTGGCCGGCCCTGATCCCCTGTTCTGGATGGTTCTCCCCTCTCTCCACTTATCTAAATTTGACTCATCTCAAGAGACCAGTCAAGGTCCATCATAGAATATGTGCCATGGAGTTTAGCCCTTCACAATTCTCCTGCAATAAGGAATGAAATTTTATCCTTATTTTATGAAACTTAGAGAAAATATCTCTATGCTGAGCACATAGCAAATGCTTCAGAAATATGTATTGGGTAACTGGTTGTTGATTGCACCATTATCTAGGGAAATAGTCCACGTTCAAAGAGCACTCACCCCAGGTCAAACCTGACCACCAATTCTGATTCTTGCATTGCACTGGGAGTCCACTGAATTCAGAACAAAGAGGGGAGGAGGGGGCCATGGACATACTTCCAGGTTTCTCACTAATTCAGTATCACAACTAAATATAGTGGTATTTAGCATTATGAAATTGGCCCATTTTTGAGCCATTTTAAGGAAACCTGTACATTGAAGCTTCAGTACTTTATGTGGGTCACCTGGATTCTCAGTGAACCCGAGAAAATGAACCAAATACGTTTGAAGCAAAGATTCCTGTTGGGTTTTCCTTCCTCAGTGTCCTCAACTGAACTCATCCTTGAAGGACGTGGTTTAGTCCACAAGCCCATTTGACAGGAAGATTACACAAGACAGAGACCTTCGTCTTCCATCTTTTTCTGCTCAGCCACACAACAAGCGTGGGGGAGTCCCACTTGGCTCCCGAGTCTACACGGACTTTCCATCTTGAAAGCCTGTTTTTCTAGTATGCTTGGTACTCCTGATTGCGTCCGGCAATCTCTACATTCCCATTGGCCACACAGAGGCTAGTTGAGCGCTAATGTACTTGCTACCCCGTCAGCTTGTGATGTCTGAAGATGCAAGATGGGATTTCCTGTGTGAGGCGAATCACGTAAACCTGAGGTAGGGCGAGAACCTAGACCCAGAATTACCCCAAATGGGAAAAGGTGAAAGGCGTGGGAACCCCCAAAGGATGCTGTCCTTCACCAGACCAGCCCCTGGCATCCCTCTCTAGCAGCCTGCCTCTCCAGCCAGGGCGGCGCCAGCTGCTTTTCAAGGAGAAGGGGAGGGTTTGAGATGAACAAGGCTCTTTAAAAACACTGGGGCTGACGGTGTGATAACCACTCAAAAGGCAACAGAACAGCTGCAAAATATGATAAAAATCACTTGAAAAGTTCATTGATTTTGCAGCAAAACTGAAAGTACTTCACTTTATAATAATTGTTCCCTCACGCTCTCGAATCTTGTACTCGAGCTCCAAGGGCGTTCAGGTCAGGGTGGCATTCAGCAAACAGGCCTGGGAAGACAAAGGCACGTGGCTGAAGAGACACTTTTAATCATGAGCTAATTTACAAACCAAAGCAAACAGAATCGGGTTTTGTCTAAGATTATTAGAAGATGTTAATTCTGTGCTTAAATTAGTTCTCTTACTCCTTCTCCCACCCCCGAGCTCGTAACTAGAATAAAAAAAAAAAGAGCAGCAACCCAATCTCACCTCCCAATTCTTATCTTCCTAATTAAAATCTGTGACTTGGCAGACATAGGTGGGTGGGTTACTTTTTCCCCTTTTTCCTCTTTTCTCTGAAAACAAGGTAGTTGTCACTCGAATTCTTGTTGCTTCTTGGTGTGGCTCTAACACCCAGATGGACTGGCTGTTAGTCTGTTCTCCCCATGTTTTTTCTGGTTGAGAGAAATAATGAAAGAACTTGGCACAGAATGAATTCTTCATGGGCTCTCCATGCAGTAGATCCCGCTGGGCTGCTTAGTGGTCAGCACTGTCCTACACTTTCCTCTTCTTAGGCCTCCCCTGCTCTGCCCTGCCCTGTCCTGCCAGCCCCACTCGCCTTTCAGGCTGGCCAAATTCCACAGCCAGAATTTAAAAGTACAGGAACAAACAGATTCCAAACTGGACTAACTCTCAATTATGCGCATGAATGGAAGGCTAATCAAATATTCATTTCTACTCGGCTTTGCAATGCCTCATGTGGACACATTTACCTGGCTGTTGCTACTTTGCTTGGGCGATTTGCTTTAGCATGTTCAATATGCCCATGATTGCTGGTGAGGACTGTACCCCAGTAACATTCTGGGGTGGAAGGGAAATCAATTTGGGTAGGAGAATCTGACAGAAGTGACCCACAGATATTGTCACTGAACTAGCTGTCATCCTCCCATCCTTCCATCTCATGGCGATTTCTTTTAGTTTATTTTCACACACTCAAAGCATCTGGGTAGGCGACAGTACCTTGACTCATTTCTACTTGCTGCTGATGAGAGGCAATTGATGAATGGATTCATTTATTCAACAAATAGTTGTTAAATCTCTCCTATGTGTCAGGCACTAAATTAGGGGCAGGGGACACCATTCTGCTGGTGGGAGCTGATGGAGCTTACACACATATGAGAGAGAGAGTCGTGTCCGCGGACAATTAAAACTGAGCCTGATAAGGGTTGTGATGGGAGAAGAGCAGGGGCACCTAATGGAGACTTCTTGGGGAAATGAGAGAGACTTGTAAGAAGGGGAGACATTTCACCTGAGAACTGAAAAACAGCAGCAGTTCAAGAGGTTGGGAGGGAGGGTGGGAGTCGGGGGTGTTCTAGGCAGAGGGGGCTACTTGTGCTAAGAGCAAGTAAAGGGGAATGCCAGGATGGAGAGTTAGAGGACCTGAAGGGAAAAGATTTTGAGGCTGGAGGAGAGAGAGGAAAGGCCAGCGATGCAGGGGAGTGGGGAAAAAGGTGGGGGCATCATGAAGGCTCTAGTGGAAGTGGTGAGGACTTGGGATTTTTCTTCTCTGACTGCACACCCTGGGGGAGATTGTTGTCAGTACCCTGGGCTGGCCAGGAATCTGACACCACTTCAAGGGGCTATTAAAAAATTTTGGTTTAATATTTATTTTGGAAGATATAAAAAGAAACTTTCTGTGAATAAAAATTGTGTGTGGCAATACCTTGGTTTGTGAGCATAATTCTTTCCAGAAACAAGCTACTTGTATTGCAAGACATCACTCGTTTACCCAGTTAAAATATACATATCTCTTTCTTTGTGTTCAAAATTTGGAATTACTTCTTTTCCCCTGCAGGTAATGTATTTGGATTATGTTGTTGTTGGTTTTTTTTCTGTGTAAACTTATGTAAATACCTGGAGGTGTTAATCACGCACAGGCGTAAACTCACACAAATGTAGTTACACAATCTTTTTAAAAATATTTTTAAAAATTTCTTTTTTTGGTGGTGGGTGCCTTCATGTAGACAAAAAGTATTCCTACGTTTCTGCATTCTTTTCATTTTCTCTCTCTCCGTATCTCTCTTTTTTTTGTACGTAGGTATCATTTCCTGACTGAAAACAACTTCCGAGGCTTAATAAAGGTCTTCAGATGTAGATAAAATAACTCACTTGTTTGCTAATCAGAACTGCACCATAAATAACTGACTTTCAGAATTTCAGCAGAGCTGGATGACTTTGGCTGCTTGCCCTCTGGCTGGTTGGTGATGTGGCCTGGCCTTCAGCAAGTGAATCACACTGGATATTAGGAATACTCTGCGGTGCTAGGCTAGCTCTTAGGAGACACCATCTACTTTGGCCGAGTTGGGACCATTTTATACCTGTGATGCCAAAAATATGTATACAAGTGGACACTTTGGTCAACATTGCTCTGATTATGGTGCAATGGTTCACCATAATCAGAAGTGTCTGGATGCTGATGGTAACCACTTTAAGCACCTCATGTAATTGCAGAAGTCAAACGTGACTTGTATTCATCTTTTGTTATCAGTATATATTGAGTATTATAATTTTAATACAGTTTTCCTTTCTTAAAATGTGTGTACATTTTTTTGGCACCCTTTGTGTTTTGTCAATGATGTAAGTCTCATACTGGCACCACGTGTTTGATCTACTTGAGCGATGTCACGGGGTGTCTTATAAAACTGTTGCCCAAGGAGCCCAGGTCCCCCAACCCCATAACCTGGTTTTGTTTGACTCCAGTGTGGACACTGGTTGAGAGGGAGCAGGAAGGAGGCAGAGGGAAAAGCATGGGTGATCTGGATGAGGACCCATGGTGGTCTCAATCAGGAAATTCACAGTGGGAACAGAGGGAACAACGCAACTTAGCAACACTAAAAAGCGGACTTGACGGAAGGAACTTGCTGATTGGATTTGGAGAATGAGAGAAACATTAAGGACAATGCTGGATTCTTAAGCAAGGAAGTAGACAGTGATGCTAGCTACCAAGATAGGAGCAAAAGCAGGGCAGATGTAGGAGAAGGATAGCAAGGTGAGCCTGGACATATGGAATTTCAGGTACCTGTGGCCTATCCAAATTGAGATGTCAAAGAAACAGCCGAGTGAACAGGCTCTAGCAGGAGCCCTATCCGGGTGAGGAATAGAAACTACAAAAAGGATTCAGAAAGAGGTAAAGAAAATGAACCAGTTCTAAGAAGCCATTCTGAATCTTTGTCATATTGTGTCTAAAAATTGTATTTATATTTAATTGCTTTATTCATTTGCCTTTACCATGAACTATTTCAGAAGTTTCATGGTAAAGAGGTATAGATTAGAATAATGGAACAAACATCCACAAACCCTAGTTCTTGAGCACAGTTGAGGGTTCTTTGTGTATCCCTTCTCAATCTCTCTCTCTACCTTCCTCTCAGGGGAACCCTGTTCTATAATTCCCATGGTTGTCTTTATATTCTTATGACACCTTGTGGTGTCATCATGCAAAAGAAAACACTCTCTTCCACTATTACTGGGACACAAACCTCAACTTCCAAAGAAACAAGTCCCTACAAACTGCCTTTCAAAGAGATTACAGGTGTGCTTCTATTTATCCAACACCACTCACGTTTGGGTTGCTAAGCTTAACCAGTGATGGATTCACTGCCTCTCAGTTCTGACTCCAGCCTTTGCCCTCCTTTGTGGTGCTAGAGCTGGGTGCTGTTTTTCACTTTGACAGCTGGTGTGATATTACCCTGGCCAGTAGAGGGCGCTCAAAGGGCACCGCAGCAGGCCAGAGCCTTTCTTCCTGGTTCTGCTGTGCGTCTTGCTTCTTGCTCTTGCCCTGAGGCCAGTGACTTGCAGGCCATCCAGTGCTGCTTGCCCTTCAGTGGATTTCACTGGCACCCCGTTGAGTGGCTTCCCAGGAGTCTCCCTGGTGTCCTCTGTGTCCCCAGCGGATAGTTTTGTGCCCTCCAGCCCTGGAGTGCAGCACTCACCTCTCCACCATCCTCACCAGTGAGGCCTGGCCCTCAGCCCTGGGGCAGGTTGTGTTCTTAGGTGCTGTGACTCTGCCTTAGAAATAGAGGCCGCTCCCTAAGCCCTCCATCCCTTTATTCTTCAGCGTTCTCTTTACCCTTTAGTTATAACTCCTGTTACCATCAACCATTCTTTATATAAACTTTCTTTGTGTAGATTCTGTCTTCTCATTGAATCCTGACTAATACAATAAGCAAAAAAAAAAAAAAAAAAAAGAAAGAAAGAAACAAAGAAAGAATACCCATGGCTAGATTCTGACTTTGTACTTTTCTTAGTGGTGAGACAATGGAACGTCAGTTCATCTTTCTAAATTTAAATTCCTTGTCTATAAACGGGGAAGGGGGAATACCTTCTGTATCTCTGACCAGGATGGTTCCAAGAATCACATTGGATAATGAATATGACCAATTAAGGGGCAGAGTACAGGATACACATTCAAACTAAGTCCAAGTAGGGAAAACTGAAGGGTTCGGGGAGAAAAAAAGAAGAAGTGGAAAAGTATTGGTGGGGCAAGACTGTGACTGGCATTTATGGCTTCATTTCACCTGAAGCCTCTTTTCTCTGTACCATCTGCTCAGTGGAATGAAAAGAAGCAAGACTAAGAACAGGGAGCTTGAAAAAAAAAACAAAAACAAAGTTGTTTCCTTTAATGATCTTAGAAGTCTAGAGAGAAATGGCTTTATATTAGGCTCCCTGGAGCTTGGAGCTCATGGGACTTGGTGCCAAGGAAACCTAAGGAGCAGAATATAAATCAACTGCAGGGGCTTTTGATTATTTTGAAATTCAGGGTGAAATGACAAGGCTCAGAGTGAAAGATACTAAATTGTTTCTTAGGATTTAATTATTTTTTTTTTTGCTTTAAAATGATTATCTATTTTTTTTGAGCCATCTTATGAGTTTTAATATCAAATTTTATTGTTTTACCAAGAGGAAACATTGGAGCCTTGTCATTCCGAATGCATCTCTATGGCCTGGCACCTACTGGCCAAATATCTAAATTGCAGATTTAGTGGGGTTTTTTTGTGGACAGAGCAGCTGCAGGCTAGATACGATAACCATATCAAGGGGTTACAGGCTGTAGGTAGCAACCATATAGCTGAGATTTTTCTGAGAAAGTCCTGTTTGTGTGCAGTCTTAGTATTTTCAGTTAGCACGATTGGTTAAATGCACAACAAAAATGTAATTTTATTTGATAGCTATTAAGAGTATTCATATAAATATACTTGTCATGTGTCCTGAAATTTTTTGTTTAGAGAGCATGGATTTTGTAGGTAGGTGTGGCAGAAGGACTCAGACAAGGCTTTTCATTCTTGGTCCCTTCCCCTTCTTAGTCCTTAATTTACTACCTGTAAAACCAGAGGGGTTGATTTGTTCAGGGACTTCACAACTTTTTAAACTGTGACCCATAGTGGAAATTACTTTTACATCACATTATTTCTCTCTGTTTCTCTCTCTCTCTGTTTCTCTCTCTCTCTCTCTCTCTCTCTCTCTCTCTCTCTCTCTCTCTCTCTCTCTCTCTCTCTCTCTTTCACACACACACACACACACACACACACACACACACACCTCAAATATATTTTCATAAAAATGCGTAGCCTTACTAAATGCAATGCATTTCATTTCATTCCATGCCATGCCATTCCACTCTATCCATTCTATTCTGTTTACAATGAAACTTAAAAACTGATGGGTTGAGAGCTGCTGATTTCATGACCGACAAATGGGTCTTGACCAGAAGTCCAAAATGCACTGAACAAAATGATCTCTAACAGACAATGTGTGTCTATGAGACTATTTGCTTCTCGATGGTAAAACCTCCACACCATGGGTCCCTTACAACTGCTTCACCTGCTTCAGTCCCACTGAGCATCTGCCCTCCGCAAATTTATAGCAAGTCTGAATACAGAATAGGTGCCTCATTCCTACCAGCATTGGGAATTAGTTTTATGCTCAGATCTTGGCATATACTGTGTGTCCCTGACAGGACATCTTCCTGTTGGGCTTCTGCTTTGGTCTCCTGTGCCCTGGAGGCCTGGCTTCCTCTTCAGTTGTGGAGGTTGGACCCTGCCTCCTGTGTACTAGCGCCTGGCTGCATCCTATTCTATTCTGGATAATCCTTCCAAGAAGCATAATGATACCACCTGTTTGGCAACTGGGTGTTTTTGATTCTGACATCTGTCCTGAACGTATCTTCATTCATCACCTTTCTTGGGGTGTTCCAATTCTGACTGCTGGCCTTCCTAACTAGGCCCAAGATTCCCTCTCCTATCTGCTACATGAAGATCCTGATAAAGCTTATGGTCTAGCTGGATGGATTGTGGAGTGCTAAACCTATGAATTTATGCATTTTCATGGTTTATAGATACAGAGGACGATGGCTAATTTAACTTTTTTTTTCAATTATTTTTACTTTATTGTGTAGATCCAAATTTCTAATTATCATTTTCTAAATACCTTCAGAACTTCTTCTTTTTTTTTTTTATTAGTTTCAGGAGTACAAAACAATGTAATAGTTAGACATTTCACCCCTCACAAAGTGATCACCCCCCTCCCCTAATCTATTGCCCCTCTGACATTGTATGTATCTATTACAATTCCATTGACTCTATTCCCTATACTATACTCCATATCCCAAATATTAAATTTGCCTATTAAAATTGTCTATGAAGCTGTTGCTATTCTGTAAACAGTCACTTAAATATACCATGACAATCCACCTTCAAGAATCATGAAATAAAATTCCATTTAAAAAATAACCCACCTTTGTAACATGAAAACATATCTTCCCTTCTCTACCTATCCCTTGTCCATACAACGTATAAGAACACAATTTTGGATATAGCTTCTTAAAGTGAGTACAAATCTCTTGTAAGCCCAATGAAGCATGTGAACATATATATTTCTGGGGCCTTGCATTTCATCTCTCACTTCTCTAGGGGAGTTATTTCAAAATACCCCAAGGAGAATTTGGGCTAGAGCTCAAGGCGACCTTGCTGACAGAGGGAGGTTGTGGAACGTTTCCTTTAAAATAATAGTAATAATTTGAAAAGGGGTAGGGGTGGGAGGTTGTCCTGATCTGTGAGGGCTGGAGGGAGATAATGAAATGACTTCTGAAGGTCTGATCCAGCCCCAAGAGTCTTTGATGTGATTGCTCTGTCCCTTCCAGCTGTCAGGTTTTGATCCAAGGCTTTGTCTGCTGGAGCCCTGAGCTCTGAATGAGAAACTCCCAGCTCTGCACCACCCATGGCAATGCAGGACCTTGTACCCGCTGGCTGACCTGTGCTCACTGGGGGTTCCATGTGAATGGAATGAGGACGGATGGTCTACTCTGATTTGCTTTGACTGTTGGGCTTCCAGGCAAAACCCATGGGCGTGGAGCTGATGGACCCCTTTCAGGGATGTCCTGCCTCCATTAGTTAACTCATCAGGGGCTTCTCAGGCATCCTCTTGCACTGAGCAGAGGGTCTGCCTTTCACCTTGTCAGTTTTGCACTTCACTGGTTATGCACGGTTGATGGAACAACTCAGTTCTGCAACCAACCATCTTGTCAGAGTTCAGCCTAATTACTTGGAATGGTTCAGGTTAAGTAGGAACCCCTTTATGACCTCTTTGAATACAGTAGGCCCCCATTATCTCTCAGAGGATATGTTCCAAGACCGTCAGTGGGTGCCTGAAACTGCAGATAGTACTGAAACCTACATATACTCTCATATCTTTTTGCTTAAAGGAAGCACTTTAGAACTTCTCTCTGACGTATCTGAATTGCCAGCATCACTACTCTTGTGCTTTGGGGTCATTATTAACTACAATAATTGTTATTTGAATACAAGCACTGCAATATGGTGACAGTAGATCTGATAACCCAGATGACTACTGAGTGACTAACTAGTGAGTGGCGTATACAGCGTGGATATGATGGACAGTGGGAGATTTCAACACGCTACTCAGAACAGTGTGCAGTTTAAAACTTAGTATTTATTTCTTGAATTTTCCATTTAATATTTTCAGGTGACCACAGATAATTGCGACCACGGAAAGGGAAATCACAGATAAGGAGGGTGGGGACTACTGTACAAAGTGAATGAGCAAGAGGAGTACTGGAGATACATTAATGCATAACTGGGGGATAGAATGATTTTAATTTTTTTTTTAAAGATTTAATGGAGAACCTGGGAAGGGGAATAGACAAGTTGCTGTCCTTTTGTTCTTCAGTCTAGTTGTGGAGGATGTTGCTTCACTGGCCCATGTTGGTATCATCATTGCGCTCTTCACGGGTGAGGCAGTCTCTCACTGGCCATTGGATGACCACTCACGATGGCTCGCAGCAGCTCACAAAAGCTCACGCCAGCTGTTGGCCAGCCCCACTGCAACCTATGGCATCACAGGAGACTCACGACAGCCCAGCTCCAGGTCGAGCTGTTGTTCACCATCTTAGCTGTAGAGGGTGCAGCGTCACTGGCACTCATGTGGGATTTGAACCGGGGCCCTGCTTCTCAGAGCTGGTGTCCCAAGCCAACTCTTAACCAACACACCACTAGGCTGGGCCAGAATGATTTTTGTTTAACATCTGTATGTCCACTGCGAGGAACAATTAGATCAAAACTTTATTTGCTGGGTTTATATATGTTTTAATACAGTCGACTCTTGAATAGCATGAGACCTAGGTGAGTCCCCAAATTCATAAATATGAAGATATTTGTAAGACTCTTGGCTTTCTCCTGAACCACATTCCTATCTTGTGACTTTTTGACTTTTCTGAACATTTTAGCTCTTATTTGATGAGATATTTTTATAGCAGTAAGTGTACTTGCTGAAACCATTTTAAAAATTGCTTTTATTTGTATGTATGTATACATATATTTCTATGTAGAGACCGTATTCTTGGTATAGAATCAGGCCACCACTGAATTAAACTTTGAAATTCATCTCTCTTAAACTTTTTTTCTAGTAAGGTTCATCACTTTCCTTTTAGATTTTAGTTGTTATTTTTAAATTCCTGGACAGAACATGAGTTTATTCTTGTTAAATAATCAAACAAATGTATAGACAAAGCTAAAGTTCCCCTGGACTACCCATTCTTTTCTATTAAAAATTTGGAGTACATCATTTGAGCCCTTTTCTGGGGTGTTACTGGAAGGACACCAACTCTGGAGCCATCTGTTTGGGTTTGGATTCCAGTCCTGTCACTCACCAGCTCAGTGATTTGGGCAAGTTACTTAATTCTATGCCTCAGTTTCCTTCCCTGCAAAAGTAATGAACATTTTTCTCATGCATGAGTATAGAGTTTCTATACCTAGAAGTGGAATCACAGGGCTAAAGGGAATATGCATCTTAAGTGTTACCAGATATTGCTAGCTAGTTCTCTGATGTGGCTGTGCTAACTTACCTTCCCATGAGCAGTGTACTTCATATCCTTGTTAATACTTTATATTACCACCCCTTCATTATAGCTTTCCTTGGTCCTTCTATTTGTATCTCTCGTAGATAGGTTATAGGTAGCTTAAAAATTAAAACAACTCGATTAGTGTATCTCCAGCTTTTAATAGGTTAGTTCTAGATTTCACTGCTATTATTAATATCATATTAATTAAAGAGTTATAATTAATAGATATAGGTAGTTCAAAATATAGAACCAGGGGTCAGGAAATGTGAATTCTAATCCCTATTTTGCCCAGGATTAATTCTATGGCATTGAGTCAGTGATTTATCCTCTGAGCACCTTGTTTTTCTCATCTGTTAAATATGGAAGTTGGACTAAGAGAATCTCCAAGGCCCCATCCACTCTGACAGCAAATGGTCCCTTGGGTTTGATCCCTACCCCTCCTTTCCACCACAACCCTCACCCCACCGCTGCCTACACTGAAGTCAGACCTTAGGGACCACCCTCTCCTTAGAAGAAAAAATATTTTGCTTTACATGTGATCAGGGGTTTGGGGTCAGGCCTAGGAGAGGACAATGCCCAGAAGTTGGAGGGGGGAAGGCTGGGTTTCTTCATGCTCTTTGATATTTCCCTTCCCTCCTCTCAACCTCCACCCAACTCCAGTTCTCACTGACTTCCCACTTCCTGGTCTGGAGACGGTGTTCACAAATTCTTTTTTAAATAGTTTTTATTTACTTTTACTATGAGATATTTTACCAAATAAGTAACAAAGATTGGGTCCTTTAAAAGTTAAGGGTTTAGATGGGTCAGTATGTCTTGAAAAAGTACTTCTTGATATTATTTTGGCAACTATGGGAATAACAGTGGAAGGAGACTGTCTGGCCCCCTCAAAGCACAGGGGTTAAGGCAGGCCCTGGCACATGAGGTACATGCTGAGTGCTCTTGGTGTGGCCAGAGATGAAGGCTTGTCAGTCCTGGGGGTGCCAAAGGCATATCAGTCCTTAATGAGGAGATAGAGTTCAAGGTGGTACCAGAAGAATGACAAAGAGAAAGAGGGGATGAGCCAATATGATCTACTCTGCTTCTGCTTTGAATGTTTCATGCTTCTGAATCATGTGGAAAAATGAACAGAAGCTAAAATTACAGTCAGCTTTTCAAGATGCTTTAAGGGCCTTGGAGTCTGCTCCAGGTAAGTCCTAGCGTCAACCTTCTGTATCTTTGTCATCAGCAACACTTGTTCTGGTTCATAGTCTTAGGATCCTCCTGAGATTTTGGGATAGAGATGAGGATGTAATGAGAGGCTGCTGAAGAGGTTGTGGTTTCTCTAACAGGCAGGCCATTGGTTTCATATGAGAAGATGGCCAGTCAGCCATGAAAATAAATGACTATGTATCCTGTCTATAGGCTGGAAGAAGCCAGTCCACAAGTTTTAATAGAAAGCAGGCCCAAGAGCCTTAAGGAAATGAATCAAAACCTATCTTTTTTCCAAAACCTAGTCTCTTTTAGACTTTTGCTTTTGTGTGTGTGAGTGTAAAATTCCATATTGGCAGCAGAATTGATTGCCTCCAAGGCAGATGTCAGTGTGCCTAGAGCCTACTGATAAAGGGGCAGTAGGAGGAAGTGGAGATACTGGGAATTGATGAAGGAACATATGGAAAGAATCAATACAAATTATACCAACTGAATTGGAATTTCAGTGACAAAGCAATGTTTAATCAAGATGGCTGGTCAGTTTTCATCTCTGATGGAAATGTCATCCAATAGTTTCCCTTCTGGGAATAATGCCACCAACAATTATAGAAAATTGACTTCATACCTGAATTCCCAAATGAGAGGGAAAAGTTCCAGGCACCTGAATTCTCTAACAAACACAAAAATACTCAGATGAAATGATCTGGAACAATGTATCAGCAAATTGTGTTTTTTGAAGCAATACATCAACATGTGCATGATAGGACCCAAGGAGAGTGACCAATCTGGATGGGGTTCATAAGAAAACTTACTAAAAATGAATTTTACATTCTTTTGTTTAGGCATGTGAAGACATAGAAGTTGAGACATCGGGTTGAGGACAAGGAGTAAATTTCAGGTGGTGGTGTCTGCTTCCTTTGGTGATGGTTTCTGACCATGGAGATCCCAGCTGATGATCTTCCCATCTCCATCTACCTGTGTTCCCTGTAACTACAGCCTGTAGGTTGTAGGAAGAGAGAATTCATTGCAGGTTATTCTTCTCTGAAGCCCAACTTCAAGTGAGTTGGTGAGCAAAGCCTCTTCATGTCCTCTTTAGCATACCGTTCCCCAAAGGTTTATATTTCACTCCCAGCATTAACATATCAATACCACCAACATGCATACATTTTCATTAAATTGCTTTCAGTTGGAATAGCTAACATGCCCTTGTAATGCCATTAAATGTGAACAATTATGAAGAAAGAGAGCACATCATTTGTTCTCTCTTTCAAGACCTCAAACTATATTACCTTGTTCTCCAAACAGGGGAAAGTCCTTTTGCCCAACATATTAGACATGGACAAATTGCTTCTATTTCAGGCTATTTTGAAAGACTTTCCCCTCTGTTGCCTTTCCCATCCATTTGTATTTAAGGTGTAATGTTAACTCTTGATCATAGGCACTAAATGAGGAGAACTGTATCACAAGTAATAGAAAATGGCAGATAATCCAAAGGACATTTTTATTTGGCTTTGAAATATACATATATACTTACCTTTGAATGTGGGGATATTTGACATTCCAGAAACGTATTTCAAACCAAATTAGGAAGCCAAACTGGGAAGACTTCATGCCCTTGGTACTAAGAGGCTATGTCCAGTTTTTAGTCCTGCCAACCCCAATTAATTCCACCTTGCAACTCACTTCAAGCTGTGGAAAAGCATGAAGGACTCTCAGATACACTGACATTTTATTCTCCGCCAAGACTGTGCTCAAGCAGGGAAGGAGTTAAATAGGCTTCAGGAGGTTTCCGGAAGTAAACAGAGAGACTTGAACCATCCACAGCACTGTAATTCATACAAATTTAAGAATCTATAAAGAGCCATGTCTGAGGTTCCAACAGAGCAACTTTGCAAATAAAGAAGTAGTTAACCCAGATCAGTACATTGAGTTTATTCTGCAGCAGGCACTCCGATTGTTCTAGAGGCTGTAAGATTAAAAAACAAGCAAGCAGACATCTTCTTATGCCTATAAAGACTTAAATGATCGAGTCTGTGCCTGGCTCCTCGTCCTCATCTGCTCCTCTTCACCCCTTGCTGACTATGTGCCTGCCCTACTTAGTCTCCTTGTTTTGTTGAACATGCCAGGGTTTCTTGAGTTAGGGCCTTTCTACATTTGGTTCCTTCTGCCTTTGCCTAGAGTTCTCCCAACTCCTCTTCCTGTAGGCCTCAGCTCTAGGAGTCTCACCTCAAGAGGACTTCCTAGCCTCCTTAGCCTCAAATACATCCCCTTTGGTGGTTTTCTGTCTTAGAAACCTCTTCGTTTTGTGTCAGTTTGTTTCTTTTTGTTTTTGTCCTTTACTAGAATGTAAACATCCTGTGGGCAGGGACTTTCTTGTTCTATGCTGTGTCCCAGTTCCGAGCACAGAGCTTGGCTCACAGAGATGCACAATACATATTTTTGAGCCAAGCAGCCAAAGCTGAATAAGATCTGATGTGAAAGAGCTCACAGCCTAGCTCTGAGTGATAGTAGATTTGAAAACAGTAATTACTGTTAGTTATATGAAAGTTACTATCAGCTTATTTTTTTCTTTTAAATAGCATGACCGATTTAAAGGATTTTTAAAAATTATATTTTTTGTTATAGAAAATTTCAAATCTTGTTTCATTTACATTTCCAACCACCATTCTCTCCTCACTATTGGATTATTTTGAAGCAAGTTGCAAACATCACAGAAGGACCAAGCCTGGGTGAGGCAAGTGAGGAGTCTGGGGTACAGTGAGTCTGGGGTACAACATTGTAGGGACCTTGTCCCAAGTGCTGACACTGCCTTTGCACAGCCAGAGGACTGGACTGCAGCCCTGGTCCTGCACCATTTATGTGTGTGTCTGAATAAGACAAAAACTCTTTAGTACGTATGTGTCTGAATAAGACAAAAACTTTTTAATAAAACACACCCACACACACCCCCCTACATCTACATTGCCATGATCACATTGAAAATGCCAATTCCTTAATATCGTCAGGTGTCTAGTCTGTGTTCAAATTTTCCTGATTACTTCATGTGTGTGTGTGTGTGTGTATATATATATATATACACACACACACACACACACACACACACACACACACACACACATATATATATAGTTGTCAGAAAAGTCATGATGTATTTTTTCTATGGTTTTCATTGCAAAAATGCATCATGACTTTTCTGACAACCCAATATATCTTTGATTAGTTTGGTTGAAGGAGAAGCCAAACAAAGTCCACACTTGGTTGAGATGACTTAAAGTCTCTTTTGATCCATTGGTTACTCATTTCTCCTTTTGTTATTATTGTTGTTTTGGATTTTCCTTATGATTTGTGGGTTAAAAAAAAAAAAGGTAATTTGTTCTGAAAGTTTTCTACATTCTTGATTTTGTTAGATGCATCTGTGTGATACCATTGAACGTGTTCTTCTGCTTCCAGGATGCCTGTAAGCTGGTAGTTGAATCTACCAGCTTGGCAGTGTCTTAGTTCTTGGTACTATAACAAAGTGCCATAGACTAGGTGGCTTGTAGACAACAGAAATTGGTTTCTCACAGTTCTGGAGGCTGAAAATGCAAGATCAGGATGCCAGGACAGTAGGGTTGTGGTGAAGGCCCTCTTCTGTAGATTTTTTTTTTTCAGCTGAGCCATCCTGCCACCTGTTGGCAGCTTAGCTTGGGCCAGGAATCAAACCGGTGACCCTGTTGCTCAGAGCTCACACTGTTGAATGAGTTCTTAAACAACTGAGCCACTTGGCCGGTCCTGAAGGCCCTCTTCTAAGTTGTAAACTGCTGACCTCTTGTTTGATTCTCACATGGCAGAAAGAGCTGCTTGGCTCTCTTGTAAGGGCACTAATTCCATCCATGAGCACTCCATCCTCATGGTCTAATTATCTCCCAAAGGCCCTACCACCAAATGCCATCACATTGGGATCAGGGTTTCAACACTTGAATTTGTGGGCGGGGGCACAAACATCCAGTCCATTGAATGAGATTCAATGTTCTTGCAAGGGTGCATCATAGATGATGTTCTGTACTTCCACTTAGACCATTTAATGTCTGGTCATCTTTCTTTTTGTGATGTCAGTAGCCACTGAAGGTCATTGCTTAGAATGATTACTTATTATGGTTATAAAATGGTGATATTTAAATTTTACTATTCTTCCTTTATTTGTCAGCTGGAATACATCTATAAAGAGAAACTTGTCATCAGCCATTTGTTTATTTTGAGGTACAGTGCATACAGAAAATGCAGATAAATTCTTTTTTTAATTTTTAATTTAAAAAATTTTTAAATTTTATTGGGGAACAGCCATGGTCATTGGTTACACATTGCTTTCATGCTATGATGGCATAGTTGACTTTTTAGGAAGGACACAGCGCACAGTGGCCCATTTGGGTATCAAACTGGCAACCTTGGTGTTATTAGCACCACACTCTAACCAACGGAGTTAACTGGTCACCCCATAGGCAGATAAATTCTTGACTCTTTCCCTTTATGTACCAATTTTCAGAGTGATGAGTTGATTTTCTTTTATTCTCCAGAGTTGACCCATGAGATGTTGTTGCTGTTGTTTTTTGTCATCAGTAAATCATGGATTTATTTGGTGTGTTTCAATAAAATTGTTCCAACTTTTTGCAGTCAAATCCCCTTTGTGTTGGCACCTGAGTCCTTTTGACAAAATCTGGTAGTCTTGCTGGTTGCTTGGTATGACTAGATGCTCTAGACTCATCTTGTATATTTCATACCCCAGACCTAGAATCAGCCACTCCACCAAGGGTTTCTTTTAGTGGAGAATTATACTGAGAGACCACAAAATATTTAAATCCGGAATCCCAAATGTCTACTTCTATTATTAATATATGTATTTGTTAAAGGAATGTAGTTAGAAATCTTTGATAGTCTGATAGAACCAGTCAGAGAGAAGCCAGTTAGGGTTGAAGCCAGTGGAAGGAGGCATGAGGAAAAGGAAAACATCTATTCCAATCCCTCCCTTCACTTTCTCCCATCTTCCCTACCCTGTCATTCTTCTACTCTAACTCTCTGAGCATCTTGAGAAAGCAAACAGTTCCTTTTGCTAAATGGAAAATTGCTACTAGTCTAGCAGATCTAGTTGGGGTAGAAATGGAGTTGGGTGTAGAGAATTGATTAAAGGACCACTGAGAGGAAAATTCCATTTTTCCTTTTTAAAAACAAAGCAATCTTTTCTATTTATATTTCTGTGTCCATTTTTCTTTTGGATTATGGATAATATTCTTTTGTGTTTGATACCAAAGAATAAATGCAAAAGTTTGGTTCTAAGTATAAGATATAAGAAACTTGTGGAGATTGTCGGGGGGCAGGGGTTGCACTGGTTTTCTCAGGGTCCCTAGGGGACAGGAGATGGAAGCCACAGCAATAGTTCCATTTAGACCTGGAGCTAGAGTTGGGGTTTTCAATGTACCCTGAAGAACCTGGGTCTCTAACATTCCCTCTGCTTTGGGAGTGTGTGTGCACCACCACAGCTGTACAACTCACTGGGCCCTCCTTACCACTGGGGTCAGAAGCAGGGTTTCAGATGGGCGGAAAATGGCCACCTCTTCAAGCTGCCTGGAATTATTTTTGTTGTTATTGTTTCAGGGGAAATCCATAATAGCATTTCTGAAAGTGGAGTGTTTGCTTCCTTTATTGTTACCTGATATTTCTTAGCTGATGTATTTTTTTGTTTTCCAGGGTGCCTTTCCACAAAACTTATTGTTCACGGAGAGACACAATTGAAATCAATTGCTAATTAAATTTGTGTCTAAATTAATAAATCACAACTGTTCAGATCATATCTGTCTGAATAATTTCTATTATGGTGAACATAATTGTTAGATTCAGCATTTAATGAACCATATTGTTAGGTAAAATTCTTATGACAATTGGGACTAATAGAATATATTAACCTTTATTCTTCGCAGCTTGACATTACATTGGACCATGTTAACATGAAAGCACCTGGAAGAGTTTCACCATTAAGTGGCCATTGTGACTCCGCTGGCCTTTCGATGGAGCCTGTGAGGCTTCGGGAAATTAGTGATGTTTGATGTTTGCCAGTGGGTGTCCTTGTCTACAGTCAGTTTTTAGGACATTTGGTTCTGTGTGTGTGTGTCTGTATGAGATGAAACCTGTATGAGGCTCAAGAGCTGAAAGCCCCCACCAAGTGTCAATACCTATTTGGAGCACTTGTCTATAAGCTACTCTAGGTTTTGGGCCCTAGGGTGGTAATGTAGCAGGGTTGCTAAAGAAATAAACATGGCTTCTTTCTGAAGGGAACACATAGTCTAATGGCAAAAACAGAAGAGCTTTATAAGAAAATATAAAAGATACCCATTCCAAAGAAAGCTGAGTATATTTAACTAAAAGTAGTTTTATGGACCTATATTGAGCTGTGACTCTAAAGTTCTGGCTGTGGTCTCCTTCTTAGATAAATCCTATATCAGAATTTATACATCCTCTTGGAGTTCTTTCCTTTAAAATATCAGCCTGGCAGTCTGGACACCTCCCCCAAGGATCTCTGCTTTGCGAGAAGTGCCATGGATGGAACTTCTGCACTGCCTTTGTAACTAGGAAAATGACCCTAGTTCACAGAACCAGGAAATACTGAGCAATGTTTCAGGTGAAGGCCTGCCTCCCTTGTCTACCTGTGACACCCATCAATCCAGCAATGGCAACAGCTAGAATCTCACTGATTACTGACACACAGATCAGCACGTTGTGCGGCATCCTCTATCCCTGAATAATGGCTGGGGGCCTTTTGCATTAACTGTACAACTAGTTTTTGGTTTTGTAATAACCATAAAATTGGCACAAAGTCACTTCCCTCACTGTAGTCCCCGGCTTCCCGTTCTTGCCCATGAGAGTGGGTGCGAGGGCGTGAAAACTAGAACATCACTGTGTAGCTGTGACTGTCTGTTGCAGTCACAACTATGGCACCCAGATCCACTTCATTGTTTTGTTACAAGTGATAGACCTTTGGTAAGGGACAGGTGGTTAGGATCATTACTTTTGCTTTAAGCAAATTGCTAAGAGGAAAACTGAACCCCAGTGATCTATAGAGAAAGAAGGGGGATGAATACCCAGGCCTAAGAGGTACATCCTCCCACCTGCGGGGCCACTGTCTGGGGATGGTGCCCAAGTCCACATTTGATTTAGACATGCCGCTTAGGACTTTTAATCATCTGTGCCATCTGACCATTTTAGACTATGGTCTAAACAACCAGAATCTTCCCAAAGCAATCAGAATTGATGTCGGGAAATTTTCATAGAGCATGTGGGAGAGTTCTGAGGAATTAGACAGGATTTAGCAGAAAGGAGAGGGAAGAGCATTTCAGAGAGGCGGCATAGCAATAGATCTACCTGAGTGGAGAGGGAGGGTGTACCTGACCCCAGGTGTGTCCAGAGGTTCTCAGGCAGCTGCCATCCGGCACTTCCTCTCCCTCCTTAAGACAGAGTGAGGAGAGACCCAAGCTGCTTTTCCAAAGTGGTCTTCTAGGCTGTGCTCTCCCCTCCCTCTCCTATCCCCTATTCTCCTTCCAAGCAGTCTGTCCCCAGGCCTATGATTAATTTTAGCCCAACTGTTACTGGGCTCAGGGTAGATGGAGCAACTGCTCCTATCCGTCTGCCTGTGGGTGCTCGGTGGGTGTCAGCCATGAGCGGGGCTCTCCTTGGCCAGGGCCCAGTTCCAAACAGAGCTGAGCTTGGAGACAGCCGGCAGAGGGGACCTGGAGCTTGCGGTGAACAGGTGCTCTCATCCGTTTCTGAAGGTGGCTTCTGAGAGTGGACACTAGGATATGTCATGTGGTGATTATGGGACTGGGAGAAGGACAGGGACAAATCTATCCCTGAAAAGGGTGCATGCAGGTTTGAAGATGGCGTTCTCCCGGCTGCTTTTTCAAAGCCATCAGAAACGGCATATGGAAGGTGGTAAAATGAGGTGTAATTTATCAAGCAGGCTGAAGGGGACCTTTCCAGGACACAGTAGGCATTGCTGTGTGGGTGCAGAAATATTTAGTTTTGAAATTATTCAACAACACCCTCATATTCTTGGTGCTTTTGTCCTTTTGGTAATCAGAGTACAGCATGTATGTATTTGTGTCTGCAGATTACTGTGGACAATGCATATTATTTACTTGTTCTGAAGAGGCTCTTAGGCGCCGTTGTCTAAACAGGAAATTTGGATCTAATAAAATGAGACTACTGTGGACTCCCAGACAAATAATAGCAGAGGCTAATACCTTTAAAAATTAAAAAAATTAAAAAATAGGGTCATTTTGGTTGGACATCAGGACAAAATTCAGTTTAAACCTCTACACTTCATTCCTGTCTTTCCCCGTTCTCTCCCTTTTAACAAAGTCACGAGGAATCCCTGGATGCAAGAGAAAGTTCCTTCTTGCTCTCTAAGAAACAGCTGAGGCCTCTAAGCCTCATTAACAAAAGTGTCTCCTGGGAGTGGCTGGGTGGCTCAGTTGGTTAGAGCACGTGCTCTTAACAACAGGGTTGCTGGATCGACTCCCGCATGGGATGGTGGGCTGCACCCCCTCGCACCTAGATTGAAAATGGCGACTGGACTTGAAGCTAAGCTGTGCATAGGACAACAACTTGACTTGGAGCTGATAGGTCCTGGAAAAAACACATTGTTCCCCAATGAAATAATAAAAATAAAGTGTCTCCTATAACTGGGGCCCCTGGGGGCTGTGAAGAGGGGCCATTGGATGTGTTTTGAGCACTGATTCTGGGTGCATTTGTTCTGGCAGAGGATGTGATTAGGGCAAGAGCTATCTGACTGGCCATTTTATTGGGGGTACTATGTCATTTTGGGTGAACTTGTTACCTCTGCTTTCTAGGGGTCCGCGAGGCAGGCGCATGGTGCCATTGAGTTGGAGAGCACTTCTGTCATGGGGACCGTTTCACCACTCAATAACTTCAGTGCCGTTTTCCAAATATAGGTACCAATCTACTTTGGGGATCCATAATCTTTAATTTTCTTTGCCCGTCTCCCCTTTCAAAGGTATATTCACTAAGAGGGGCTTTAGGACTCCCTAGGCATGCAATCTCTTTTCTTCTTTTGAACTTATAATATTGAAACTCCTACAGCATGGGTAGGTTCCATGTCTGGCTGTCCTCTTCTCTGAAACTCCGTGTTGCCATCCGTAAAATAAGCAGAGGCAGCCTTCCTTTTTCCCCAGCTAGCTTGTGTAAAGTTTCAATGACTAGAATGTACTGGTAGAGCCATTTTGCTGGAGTCAGTGGGGGGCCCCCTCTTCCCTGGGCCTCTCGCTCAGTCCCTTTGGTGGTCCCCCCAAGGCCCACCGGAACATGAAGGTCCACGGTTCCGCAGGTCCCTGCCTCCCCAGGACTGGATGATCGCTCAGTCTTTCCAGCTCTAGGGCTTGGAGGTTCTAGGCATTTCTTGGGTAAATGGCCGTCTCTGGCCTCCAGTGTTGCCTTTGGTGTATTGACGGGGAAAGGAGGGTGACACAGTTAGCTTTTGCTCCCCTACTCATTTGCCTTCTTCAGATCAAAAGGTTTCATAACTTGGGATCTCTGAAGTCAGTCTCCAGAACTGCATGCTTGGGGGGCCCTTCTCCCACATAGCATATTCCCAGTTGATTTGGGGTGTCCCAGGATAACACTCACATTGTTTCCTGTGGAGGAACCAATGCCTGGATCTGTGCCTCATATATATGGAGCCCAGAGGCTGGTACGGGGCTGTGACTGGTCTGCTTTGAGGGAAGTCAGGAGTTGAAAGAGAGGCCCTCAGGAAACACCAAGCAAAGGAGCAGGCTTCACTTTCTGGAAACTTCCCCAGTTATAAATCTCAGGCATCCATCTTGGAGGGTTGGAAAGATCAGTGTTCACTGTGAGGGTCTTGGCTGGGCTTGGTTCCTTTTACCACCACTCCGCGCCTCTTCCTTGGTCACATGACAGGCTGGCTGCTTTCTTCTGGAGCCCTTGGTTTCCTAAATGATAATGGATGGAAAGAACAAATCTGTCCCACACAGATCATCTTTGCCATCTTAATATTTGTTAAGCTTTTTGAGTTTCTGAAGAGTTCAAGTCACATCAGGTCATAAAATTGCACATTAGAGCTGCTTCATGAAACACTCTGAGTGAGCAGTTTTACTCGTTTATTTCACCATCTTTAAACCAATGTAGCAGAAGAATTGCACCTCCCCTTTATAAATCTTCTCATTTATTTCTGACTCAGGTTACTGGGAGGGTGCAGACCTAGTCTGCTCTGGGTTTTACAGATGGCCATGGAAACCTGACCCGCACTGCTCATAGGAGTGACCCAGCTCACATATGTTAAAGCAGCCAGAGAAAAATTCCGCCTAGGAAGCCTGAGGCACGGGGCTTTCCTGGTAGGACTTCCCTTTGGCATTTGAGACACGAGGGTTTCTTACCCTTCTTTGTCCTCTAACTGTCATCCTTGTGCCCCTTTTCTGTTTGCCTCTTTCACTCCAGAAGTCCAACCGATTTGAAGGGAGATTAAACCAGCAAAGGATTTACAGAGAATCATTGCAGGTTGCTCTAACTGGCAGGGTTAAGAGGCTGTGATTTGTGACCTATGTAGATTAGGTCAAGAGGAATCCAGGCTGTGGCTTTTCTCAGTTCAATTCAGTCACTTACTCCTCCCAAGAAAGGGAATTTCCCAAAAGGGACACAATTGCCCTAGGCATCTTGGCAACCCCGTAGGGGCAGTGGTGAGACCTGGCATTGTAGTAAAATCTGAGGGTTGTGCTGAGTGAGTTTGTGGTGCTGAGATTGGCCAGGGTGGGGTGGTGCTGGGTGGAATCCTTCCCTGGCAGCCTGACTCCTTCCTAGTGTGATGCAATATAGGACTAGGACACCAGGCTTTCATATTTCTATTTTCTAGCTATTTGAAGCTTTATTTGTGGTCTAATATATAATAAATTGAAAAAATGTAATATGTTTTATATTACAAAGTTCAAAATATATTTATTAAATCTGGCATGCAATGGCTTCTTCATATCTGTTATATCCTTATTGATTTTTTTAATTTTTATTTTTATTATTTCTTTTTTTTGAACTAAATTTATTGGGGTGACAATGGTTAGCAAAATTACATAGGTTTCAAGTGTAAAATTCTGTAATACATCATCTATATATTACACTGTGAGTTCACCACCCAGAGTCAGTTCTTCCTTATTGATTTTTTTATCTATTGCATCTATTGATTTTTTTTCTAAAGGCAAGTGAAAATCATTGTTATTGAGGTATTTTTTTTTCAGTGCTTTCTCATGTTTCTAATAGATTTTACTTTATACATTTCTCTGATTTTTTGGAAGTGTAAATGTTTATGTTGGTTTTATCGTCTTTGTGAATTGTACCTGTTATCACTATAAAATATTCATTTTTATTTTCTTTAATTTACATTGCTGACATACACACATATATGAGTGTATATGCTTTATTTGAAAATTAAAAATAAACAAACAGAAAACTACAAAGGATAAATAATAAAACCTAGATACTTACCAACCCAAATGAAAAAATGTTAACCCTTTTTACATGTACTCCAGATTTTTAAAATAATTAATAAAGTTTATTTTTTAGAACAGTTTTAGGTTCATAGCAAAATTGAGCAGAAAGTTCCTAAATGACCTGTTTCTTTGCCCATACACACACAGACTCTCTCACAACATCCTGCATAGAGTAGAACATTTTCTATAATCAAGGAACCATCACTGACACACCATTATCACCCAAAGTCCAGTTTACATTAGGGTTCATTTTTGTTGTATGTTTTATGGGTTTGGACAAATGTAAAATGACATGCATCCACCATATCACCCAGAATTTCACTGTCCTGAAAATCCTCTGTGCTTTGCCTATTCATTACCCATGACCCCGCCCCCCACTGCCCCCCCCATCCCCCCACAGCCCTGGGAACCACTCATCTTTTTACTGTCTCCTTACTTTTGCCTTTTACACAATGAAATCATACGGTATATAGTTTTTTCAAATTTGTTTCTTTCACTTAGTAATAAGCATTTAGATTTCTTCATGGCTTTTTATGGCTTGATAGCACTGAATAATATTCCATTGTCTGAAGGTACCACAGTTTGTGTATCCATTCATCTACTGATGGGCATCTTGGTTGCTCCTGAGTTTTGCCAATTATGAATAAAGTTGCCATAAACATCCACGTGCAAGTTTTGTGTGGACATAAGTTTTCAATTCATTTGGGTAAATACCAAGGAATGTGATTTCTGGATCATATAGTAAGAGTATGTTTAACGTTGCAAGAAATTGTCAATGTTTTCCAAAGTGGCTGTACCATTTTTCATTCCTACCAGCAATGATTGAGAGTTCCTGTTGCTCCACGTTTGATGTTGTCAGTGATTTGACAACTTTGGCCTTTCTAATAAGTAGGTGGTATCTCATTGTTGTTTTAATTTGCATTTCCCTGATGACATGATGCTGTGCACTTTTTCTTATGGTTATTTGCCATTGTGTACCTTCTTTGGCAAGGTGTCTGTTTAGGTTTTTTGCCCGTTTTTTAATTGGGTTGTTTTCTTATTGTTGAGTTATAAATATTCTTTCTATATTTTGGATAACAGTTCTTTATCAGATATGCCTATTGCAAATATTTTCTCCTAGTTTGTGACAGGCTTGTTTAAAGAAATAAAACAATACAAAGTTTAAATCTCCTATATTTCCCTCTCTAGTCCAATTCCCTCCTAGTCCCTCTTCAAAGGAAATAATTATGAATTTTGTGTGTATTAAGTCTAGACTTTTAAATATTTGCTACTGTATAGGCATACACATATATGTGTAACTATACATGAATAACACATAAGGTTTTATGTATTTAAAATTACTTAAAAGATCGCATACTATATATTACATTCAATATGTTTGCCTCCCACTCAATCTATGTTTTTTAAAAGATCTATCCATGTTAATACATATAGATGTACTTATTCATCTAATGTACCTGTACATCTAACTAATGTAGAGTATCCCGTCACATGAATGAATCACACATTTTGTATTAATTTCCTTGTGTGTCAGGCATTTGAATTATTTATAATTTTTGTTCTTATGAATAAAGCTGCAATGTCTCATTGTGTGTGAAAATTTTGCTAGAGTATGAAACTGGAAGTTGAATTTCTGAGTTGTAGAATGTGCAGGATGGGTTGTTTTTTTTTTTTATACTAGATATTTCCAATTGCTTTTCATTGTGTCAGTATGCACAAGGAGTGTATGAGGTTTTTATTTTTCCATTTCCTTACTAACAGTTGGTGTGGTCAGACTTTTAAATTTTTTTGTCAGTTGAAAGGATGAGAACTAGCATCTCACTGCTTTCTTTGTTTTTGCTTGTTTGTTTTAACCACATCTCCCTGATTACCGTTGAAGTGGAACACTTCATACTTATTGGCCATTTTCTCATTTGTTAACTTTCTTTTCATACACTTTACCAATTTTCTATTGGATTGTTTATTTCTTATTAATTAATAGAAGTTATTTATTCTGGATATGAAGTTTTTGTTGGCAGAGATAATGTCAAAAATATTAAACAATAAATATGAAACACCAGTACAGTATGAGTAATTATCAACCAAAATAGGTGCCATACCTAATTAGAACAAACTGAATTCATAAAGACATTCTTTTATTTTTATTATAAAGTTATAGAGATTTGTTCCTTTATATCTAGATATGTAAATAACTAGAATTTTAAAATTAATATAATGAAGGGGGGTAGGAGCAATTCTTTTTTTTTTTTTAAGAGAAAAATTATAAGAGTTTATTTGAGCCAAACTGACGACAATTGCCAGGAAGCAAAGTCTCAATGGATTGAGAAAATGCTCCAGAAAATGGCCAGTTTGTAACTTATTTTATACCTTAGAATCAAAGGAGGAAGGTTACATGAAATCCATTGGTTGTAGATTAAGGAGGTAGGAGAAAGCAAAGTGGAGAAATCTCTGGGATTGGATAAAAGTAAAATGGAGAGATATACACTTCTTTTATATTGGGTACAGCATAGTTAACAGCATTTGGAGCAATTCTTTTTTAAATGACAGTTCATTGTCCCAGCATCATCTGTTGAACAGTTTATTATTGCTCTACTCATTTTTATGCCTTCTCTATAAAGTTACCATATATATTGGGTCTGTTTTGGTGTTTCTAGTTTGTTTCATTAATTTGTTTATCTCTCACCAATATCACACTGCCTTTTAAAAAAATTAAACCATAACTTTATACAGAATTTTGATATTTCACAGAGTAAATCTTCCTCCTTTTTCTGAAGTATCTTAGAAATTGTGAAGATTTACTCTTCCACATGAATTTTAGAATTAGTGTTTATATATCCAGGAAACATTTTAATGGGATTTTGATTGGAATTACATTGAATTTCTAGAAAAATTTGAGGAAGAACATTTTATGGTACTGAGTTTTCCTATCCAAGAGATCATCATTTATTCAGGTTTTCTTTTTATACTCTTTAATGATGTTTTATGCATTTTTTTCCACAAGGATATACAAGTTGTTTGTTAGATTCACTTCATTAATGATCTTTTATTAAGGTACCTAATATTTTTAAAGCTGTCCTGAATTCTATTTTGTTTTCTATTATATTTTTCAATTGGTTACCACCTATATTTGAATGTTATTGATATTTGTGTGCTTACCATATGTCTAGCTCTTAATGTATTTCTTTATTTTTTTTGTAAACAACCTAATGAGTGCATTTTTTAAACATTATTGGGGAACAATGTGTTTTTTCCAGGACCCATCAGCTAGCTTCAAGTCAAGTTGTTGTCCTTCAATCTTATTTGTGCAGGGCTCAGCTCAGCTCCAAGCCTAGTTGCCGTTTTTAGTCTAGTTGCGGCGAGTGCAGCCCACCATCCCATGCAGGAGTTGAACCAGCAACTTTGTTGTTAAGAACACGCTCTGGGGCCAGCTGAGTGGCGCGGTGGTTGGGCGCTGGCTTGGAAGGCCAGCGGCCCAGGTTCAGGTCCTGCATGTGGGGCCCATTGACACTGCTCTCAAGAGAGGGGAAAAAAAAAAAAGAGCACACTCTCTAACCAACTGAGCCATCCAGTTGTTCCTTAATGTATTTCTTATCAGGACTAATAGTTCATCTGCAAGTAATGACAGGGAAAAATAGATCCCCACTCTCTGTTTTACTACAGTAGTCTCCCTTATCCATGGGGGATATAGCCTAAAATCCTTGTGGATACCTGAAACTGTGGATAGTACTGAACCCTATGTATATTGTTTTTTCCTATACATACATACATACATACATACATACATACATACGAATTTATGACTTCTCTTTGGCATATCTGAATTGCCCGCATCACTACTCTTGCCCCTTGGAGCCATTAAGTAAAATAAGAGTTACTTGAATTTAAACACTGCAGTGCTGCTACAGTCAGCCTGACAACTCAGATGGCTACTAAGGGACTAACAGGGGGATAGCATATACAGTGTAGATACACTGGACAAAGGAATGGTTCATGTTCCAGGTAGGATGGAATGGGTAATTATTTCATATAGAGACATAATGGTGGACTTCCTGAATACATGCATGTCAAAAATCCCCTTTCTCAGGAGAAATAATTAGTACATTGGATAGAGAATTCCATGGGAAACCTTTGCTCTAAGAATTATATAAAAAAAAATCTTTAGGGGCTGGCCGAGTTGTTCAGTTGGTTAAGAGCTTGCTCAAGGGTGAGAGCTCTGAGCAACAGGGTCTCCGGTTTGATTCCCACATGGGCCAGTGACACTGCTCCTGAGCTGAGCTGTTGCTGAGCTGCCAACAGGTGGCAGGATGGCTCAGCTGGTGAGAGCAGTTGCTCCTAACAACAAGGTTGCCGGTTGGAGATGGTAGGCTACCCCCGCCAGCAACTAAAGACTGAACTTGGCACCTTGAGCTTAGCTGCTGCCTGAGTGGCTCAGGGGATGCTAGAGCATGCACTCTTAACAACAAGGCTGCCAGCTCAACTCCTGCATGGGATGGTGACTATGCCCACCAGCAACTAAGACTAAACACAGCACCTTGAACTGAGTGGCGTGACTAGAATTGGAGCTGAGCTTGCTGTGCCCTCCACAACTAAGATTGAAGGACAACAACTTGGCTGTTCCCTTTCCCCAATTCCCCAACACTGTTCCCCTCTCCCCAATCCCCAATAAAATCTTTAAAAAAAAAGTCTTTCTACAACCTTTTCTTTTTTAGTGTTACTTATGAGAATTCAATGATAGTCTGACTTTTTAAAAAAAATCATTGCTAATCTTGTCCATCTGCAAACTTACACAATACATGTGAAACTTAAAAGTTTCATACATTTGGCAAGACATGTTTACTTTTGATCTTTCTCTTACTCTTGATATTTGGCAAACTTTTTCAATGTGAAAGACTAGGTTTCTTTCCTTCTTTTTTTTTTTTTTCAGTGTGGAGAACTTTTCTTCTATTAATTCTTTGGATATTATTTCTCTCTCATCTGCTACTTTCTTTTCTTTTGGACATCTTTTTGTATTGATATTGCTTCTCTTGGTGCTATTCTGCATGACTCCTATAATTTCTCTCTTATATCCCAGGACCTTGTCTTTTTGCCCTGCATTTTGGGAGAATTCTCAAAGCAATCTTCTAAATCACAAATCAGTTTTAATTGACATGCAGTCTGCTACCACTTTCTCCAATGAGTTATTATTTTTATGATTAAAAAACATTCCAATAACTCTCCTGTTCTTAGATTGCCTCAACTCTTTAAAAAATAGAAACCTGCTGGTGTTTTAAAAAAATAGGTTTCATTGAGGCAAAATTTGCATTCAATAAAATAACCGTTTTTAAGTATACAATTCAATATTTGACAAATATATACAGTTGTGTAGTCATTACCACAATCATTATATACAATATTTTCATCACCCCAGAAAGTTCCCTTTTGCCAGTTTGTAGTTAGTCCTTTTCCTTTATCTTAACCCCTGTCAATCACTGACTTGTTTCCTGTCATGTTAGTTTTTTGCCTCTTCTAGAATTTTATTGTAAATGGAATTATTTATTCTGTGCTCTTTGGTGTTTGACATCTTTCACTTAGCATTTTGAGATTCATCCATGTTGTTCCATATATCAAGAGTTTGTGTTGTTTTTTGTTTTTTTTATAGCTGAGTGGTATTCCTCTTTATGGATATAGCACCATTTGGGTATCTATTCACCACTTAATAGACATTCCTTCCCCCAACCCAGGTTTCAGACATAATGAATAAAAATGCTATGAAAATGCATGTAAAAGTCATTGTGTGTACAAAATTTTGTATTTGATAAGCCAGTCATACAGTAAGTGTATGTCTGATTTTGTATACAGCTGCCAAAATGTTTTTCAAAGAGGTTATACATTTTGCATTCCCATCAACAATGTATGAGAGCTCCATTTCTTCCTGAGTGAGCTTTGGTAGTTTGTGTCTTAAAACTTTTTTTTTAATCAGAATTGGAAGGTATGGAAAGGCATCAGGCTCAGAGAAGACCCAATTAAGGGCAGTTGCCCCAACTTTTCCTGGCCCCTATCAGCACCTCTGAAGCAACTGTGTTCACAGTAGAATAGCCTCTAGCATTCAGAGTGACTCCTAGTGAGTGAGGACACAGCTGTGGGGTACGGATGCAAACAAAGCCCCATGGAGAAGGTGGGTGGCTTCCTGAACTTCTGCTTTGCATTGTGAAGTCCCTTTTTTTGTGATTGCCTGCCTGGCAGTCTAAGGCTTTACTCAGGTGTGGTGAGCAGGGTCTTTAAAAAGCTGACATTGAAGAAAGGTCTTTTCTAGGTGTAGACAAGATAGGTCAATGGCGATCTTTCCTCTCCATTCTTAGGATCTTGTTTTCATAGGAATCCAAATATTCAGAAATGTAGGTGAGACCTCCCCCTCCTTATTTTCAGTAATATGACAAGATTATTTGTTACACTAACTGAATTGCCTCAGAGAGAACTAATGAATTAATAAAAGGTGGAAGATAGCCCATGATATAATTACACTACCATCTTCCTAGAATTCTATTGTATCATTTGTATTAGTTATCTATTGCTGCATAACATGTTACCTAAAACTTAGCAGGTGAAAACAACAAATATTTATCACCCATAGGTAAGGGATCTAGGTGTGGCCTGGCCAGGTGGTTATGGCTCAGCATCTTTCACAAGGTTGCAATCAAGGTGTTGGTTGGAGCTGCAGTCTTCTCAAGGCTTGAATGGGGAAGGACCACTTCCAAGCTTACTCACTTTGTGGTTGGCAGGCCTGAAAAGATCTGCGTACAAGCTCATTTATTTAGCTGTTAGCAAGTTCGTTGCTATGTAGACCTCTTCCCAGGGATGCTTCACAACATGGCAGCCATCTCCCCATAGAGAAAGCGAGAGAGCACCCAAAATGGAAGCCACTGTCGTTTTATAGCCTAATCTCGAGGTGACATCCCATCACATTGTACCATATTCTATTCCCTAGCAATGAGTCAGTGAGTCCAGCGCACAAGACCACATTGAAGGGCTGAGGATTACAGAAGAGTGTGAATACCAGGAGGTGGGGATCATACAACCTTCGTACTTAGCTTTTTGTTCTCCAGTGTCTTGGTTTGAGTTTCCCTAGAAACAGACCCTGAAGAAAGAATTCCGTTGTATATAGTTTATTTAGGAGATGATCCCAGGAAAACCTTGTAGCAAATGGGCATGTGACATAGGAAGGGTAAAGAAGCCCATAAAGGGAATGTTTTCAAGCTACTCTCTGGGTAGCTGGAGCTCAGCCCTGCTGGGAACTCTGGGGAACAATATAGGATGAGCCACCATGTTATCCCAACCAAGGACCAAAGAAGCTGGAGCATTTATGTACAAACTATCCATCATTGGTCGAGGACTGCTTGTAGGAGAATAAATTCTCTGTTACTCCTTCTTGTTCTGCATATGCTAAGAGTGCTCTCCCACCCCACCCCATCCCACTTCTAATCCTATTTTCTATGGAGGTAAGTGCTGAAAGGATATGAGTGGAACACCAACAATAATTGCTATACCCAGGCTTTATGGACTGTAAGCTTCATGAAGGCAAGAACCATCTGCCTCTCATTTTCTTTGCATTGTGTCATCATTATCTAGCATATCACTTAGCACACACTGTTGCTCAACAAATATGTGTTGAAAGAATACAGGCCACTAATGATGGCCCTACAAAAGAACTCACAGTACAGTGAGGGAAACAGACTGGCACCCTGCTATCTACCATAGGATAAGAGCTATTCATGGGGTGCTATGAGAGCAAGTGCCAACTCTGCCTGGAGGTGGAGATGAGGCTAAGGGAGGTTTCACACAAGAGTGGATGTCTGAGTTAAGATTCCCTCTCCCACTTGTCCTTACTCTACCCTAGAAGGCTTATGTAGTCTGAACTTTTGATGCTGTCTCTGGCATGCCATCTTGTTGGCTTGATAGTTAGAATGTGTTTTAGCTCCTCTCTCCTTGCCAACCAACACGCACACAACACAGTGGCTTAAAGTCCTTGTGGCAAAGATAATCTTTTCTTGATTTTTGAAAAGGCAGGCACGATATATACACAGACATAACAAATATTTTCTGTATGCATTTACTGTTTGTTGGAAATGCTGGAACCCTAATCCAGCATTTATTAAAACAGGACAGGATTTATTAAATGAGTTCAAGTTTATCAAATATGTACAGATCTTTACAGAAATTAATTTGCTAGTTAAATATTTGTGAAATTTATTAAGACTTTGGAGGAACTTAAACAATACCTGAGCTGTCCAGCTTAATTTTGCTTAATATTTTTTAAATTAACTTAAGGGATTGATGAGGTGCAGACACAGGACTCTAAATGGGCAGGTGAGAGAGGGCCAGTGAGCAGATGTCACCAGCTAGAGCCTGACAGGGAGGCAAAGAGAAGTGACATCTGGGCACTTTTTTGTGAACCACTCTGTTTAGTAGGCCTGGAAGATTCTGATGGTGCTGTTTGGGGACAGCAGGACCGGACACTGTGATGATTTGGTAAGAGGTAAGGTCAGGAGCAGAGCTGGAACCCAAGGATGGCTTTCTTCCTGTTCATCAATTCAATGATTTATTGAGTCCCTGCCATGTACCAGGCATGGGCCCCATGGGATTGAAATGCAAAATGACCAAGACATGGGCCTAGCCCTCAAAGAGCAGGAAAAGTAGACCTGTACTTATAAGTTTCAGATTCTAAGTTTAAATCCTGTCTTCACCATTTATAGCCTCTCTACCCATTCCTTTAGATCTTCATTTCCCAATGCAGAAGATTAAGAGAAATATATAGAATTATTAGAAATTAAGGCCTATGAGAACATTTAGCTGAGTGGTAATTTCTGCCTTCTAGTTATATCCACTCAATAAGTCAATGCTGACATTTCTACCACCTAAACCACCTGAACATCTTTTGGGCCCATCCTCTTTGCTTCACCATCGCTACTTCTACCTGGCGTCAGCCACCATCTTCTCTTTCAGTGGTTACCCTGAACTCATGTTTGTCTTCTTTCAGTCCATTCCCAAGATAGCAACTTGAGTGATTTTTTTTAAGGTAGAAGGATGATCGTGCCATGTCCTGGTTTACAACTCTTCAATTCCTTCTCATTTCTCTGGAGGCAAAATCCTACAAGGCTCTGTCCCACATGTCCCTATGTAGGGGGCATAGTAGTTAATGCACCTGCATTTAGGCTGCCTGGGTTTCAACCCAACTGCTCTGCCAGTTTGTGTTATGGGTGTAAGATGTGCCTCTCTCCAGGCCCTTCCCCCTTTTTTTGACTATATTCTATTAATCCTTAGGGTCTCAATTTAAAAGTCACATTCCAGGAGGCCTTTCCCTATTCCTCCCATGCCCCGGCCCCAGTCCCAGCCCAGTTTCTTTCTAGTATATGTGCCCATAGCACCTTGTAGCTTTCTTCTGTAACTCATCCCATTTGTGGTCACCTAAACACTTTCTGTCTCTTGGAAAGATCTAAGCTCCTTGAGCCAGGGACACCATGCGCCTTATTCACCATGGTATCCTCAGCTCATGCATGGTGCCTGGAGGCCGCTGGCACTGGGTGATTATTAGCAATAAAGCACAGCTGAGCTATCTATAACATACTGTAATGTGCTATAACAGGACTGTTTATAAATGATTATGGGAGTATAGGTAGCTAGCTGCCTCCTAGAGGTTCAGCCATGTCCAGAAAAACAAAAAAACGTCCTGCTGACAGCTACGGACAGATAGCAGACCCCTCCAGCCAGCTTCCCAGTGGAGGGGAGGTGGCAGCAGTGGGCTGTTGGTTGCAGTGTCTGTTACTTCATGCCCAGCAGACCCTGGCAGCCTGGTAGATTAGAGGGAACCCTCCTAAGAAAATGAAGTCCTCCAAATGGCCTCTGGAGTAGATGGACTCTACTCCAGGGAACTGGAGCAGGAAATAAGCAAATTGTATGAGAGACCAGGCACTAAGAATATTTCATTTCCTGCAAAATTGTATATAAAAAAATAATTCTGGAACAAAGAATGCTATTTTTTTTCCCAAATTTACATATAGTCTTTTCAAAAATTTCAATCTTCATTTGGGATGACTCTGTTTGGCTCCTAAAATTTTTGTTACCTTAGGGCTCTCTGCCTTGTGAACTGTCAAAATAATAAATAAATACTCTATAAACGTGTGACATTTCAGCGTGTCCTTTGGTGATTCATATAATTGTCCCAAATTTAAACCTAAAGTGAAGAGCAGGTGGTTGTGTGTTCTCCCCGCTTCCTTTTACCATGATCACTCTTGTTTCAATGCAAGAGGCAGGAAGCTTTGGGAGGATCTGTGAGAGCCTGAGCTCTCATTAGGGAGCTCAGGAATCCAAGGCTAGAATAATATAGTGTGAATATAGAGTCTTGGTCTCGTGGGACATGGCCAAAGGGGTGACCAGACCTGAGTGCAGTGGCTTCAGGCAGGCTGATCAAGGCAGGTGAATTCTGAACATCTTCCTAGGTGTAGAGAGAGGATATTGTAGGTGGAGAGGAGTCTCAGGGAGGCCACACGTGGGCTGTGTGGGAGGTGACAGGCAAGGAAGCCAACAGGAGGGAGAATCAAATGAGAGTGGGTGGTCGTGGGGTCAGGGTCACAGTGTTTGGGAATCACCCTCCCTGGCAAGCTGGGTTTGTGGATGACCTCACAGACCTAAGAGTGGAGAAGGCTGGTTTTCCTCCGGGCTCCTGTATTCAGTAAACACTTACTGAGCTTCCACTGGATTCTAGAGTCTAAGGTAGATGCTCAGGATACAAGAAGCATATTTGGAGGAGACCATAATTGGGTGCGGGGAGGGGGACACAGGAGCAAGAAATTACAATACAATCTGCTGCAGGCTGGTGAGAGGTGTGCAGTGGCCACACGGAAGGGGCTCTGAAACAACGTCACAGAAGAGAAATGTGTGGCTGGGGGGTGCATCGTCACCACAGGCATGAAAAGGTACTTTAGGCTAGAAGAATTGGTATCCTAATGGCTTAGAATTGTGAACGAGACTAATTTTTTCAAAGCAAGAAGTTCAGGGTGGCTGGAGGTTTAGGGGGAAAGTGGAAATTGTCTGGACAGGAAGCCGGACAAGGAGGTTAGAGCCAGATGGAGACACTCAGCCTCTATTTTGCAGGCAGAGGGGCTGGCCGGGGATCTCAAGAAGGAAGCACCATGATTGCATTGATTTCCAGGATGAGAGCTCTGGAAATGCTGTGAAGGACTGAGGGAAGCCAGGCAAGCCCAGGGCAGGGCCTTCAGTTAGCAAGAAGGGTTTTGTGAAGGGGTTATTTCCAAAGCCCTGCTTGGTGTGGTTTCTAACTTTATCCAGAATAAGCTCCTTCACTCCTATTTCCATTAATGTCCTATTGAATGCAAATTCAAGTCCCTTTCCTTCAGCCTTCACCCCTCCTTCCCCTGCAGAATTGAAAGCCGCTTAACATGGCAGTAAATACAATGAATTCCTCTCAGAGGGAAAGAGGCACTGATGTGGGCTTTTTGCAGTGTTGGCAGAAGAGGCCAACATTAATGCATGTTTGACTTGCAAGGAGGGGCTCTTGAAGGCCAGTCTTTTCTCGCTTTCCTTGTGACACCATTGCAAGGTGAAGTGGGCTGTCTGTTAACTCTGCCTGGACATCCATTTACTCACAGGCTTATTGTGCGTGGGCTTTGGACAATGGTACTGCTTCCAGCACAGAAGTCTGCCCCTTTTAGAAGGCCTGGAACTCTGTGGTCACCCACAGAGGAGGGAAGGTGCATTGGCCTTTGGCTTCCTGGACAAGGCCAATGCTTTGGCTCTCTGGCTAGGATGGGAAGTTCAAGATGGCAGGACTGTGAGAGCTGCAGAAGTGTAATAGAGAAAGAATTAATTGCTCTCAAGGGCATCTGAAAAGCAGCTTGTTTTAAGCAGGATCTTGAAAGGTGGTGACAGGTTGTCTTAGCAGTTGGGGAGGGGAGTGCCCTCTAGAGAGGGTGGGGCTGCAGAAGAGCTGAGGTTATGGCCATTGGGATGGGACCTCACCTTCTGTTCCCCGCCTGCAAGGAATTTTCAGGACTTGCTAATCAGAAGTGAAGCAAAAGATCCAGGAAACACGGGGCAAAATCTCAGTGTGATGTGGAGGAACAGAAACGGGGTTGGGCCTGTTCTACGGCAGGGTCAGAAGGTGGGTCCTTTGAGAAGGAACTGAGCTGTCCCTGCCCATCCACTCCACCACTCACCTTCCAGCATGGTAGTGATTGAAGGTAGCTGTTCCAACGCTACTTTTATCTAGAAGAAAATGCATCTGTAATCTGGCAAGGAGATGGAGTAATCTATCAGCAGCTATCAGTGCATCAAGTAGAGTATTAGATTGGCAGAACCAGGGTTCTTAGAGAAGGCATGTGAGTCGGGTAGGAGCTTACCTGGGAGGAATGAGACTCCAGGTGAGGCTCAGAGCTGAGGAAATAGGCAGCCAATGTGTGCACAAAGGAGGTGCAGGAAGGAGAACAAACCTTCAAGTAAGACTTCCTCTATTTCTGAATTTTGCCCAGGTGGCTAAAGGCCTGAATTCCTAGGTGTGCTATATCTGCACTGGGCCCATCTGCTGTTTTCTCCTGCACAATGGCCGCCCGTTTGGGGTTGTGACCCAGGAGTCGCTGTGGTTATCAACCGGGAGAGCTCAAACTGACACATGAAAAGCAGCTTTGTTTAGTGTCCTTGACATAACTAACCACATATTAACAACGGAGCCTTGTGGTATCGAGGCTCCCTGTTTGTTCAGAATCTTAATAGGTGGACTTTGTGCTCATAGATTTCTAGTACTGCTTACCCTATATTTTCAGTCAAAGTGGATCTTTGTGTGAAGGATTCTCCACCTTCTTTTCCCTTTCGACAAAAGAGATAAGTGTTTTCACTCACCTTTCGTGACTTGCAAACAGCTGAATAGCACTTGTGGTATTTGAATGTCATATAATAGGCATTGTCACCGATAGAGAAATGTCCTTTTTTCAGTGTTTCTTAGAGCTGCTGTGCTTAATATTATTCTTGCATGTGTACCCTCTCTTCCTCTTTCTAAAGTGGTTGTGAACAAATCCTGCACGTGTTTGTCCCCCATTTTTTTTTTGAAGCAAAAATATTCTCGGAATGCTGTGTGGGAACTGCTGTTTCCCTGGGAAACCACTTGTGGCCAGTCCCGTCAGTAGATCCCCAGGCACCGTTCAGCTGGGCACGAGATAGGTGGGTAAAGTACTGCTCTGAGCCTGTTGACATGACTTGAGAGTGGTTACATTCTGGAAGAGTCCAGTGTTGGCGGGGGGTTGGTAACAGAGAGACTGCTGATGCTGTCAGTGGTGATGTTGGGTTACAAGAAGAGACACCATTTGTAGTCATATTCAGACATCTTGTATAATATGAGGGTGGTTGCCATAGAAACATTTCAATCCACTTTCATAAAGGATTATATTTAAGTAGTTTCAAATATAAAGTTAGTGGCAGTTAGCTCGTAGTTGCAGAAATATTTGGTTGCATGAGGTTTATATGTTTGGGTTCCCATTCAGGTAATGGAGTCAGAAATTGGGATATATGTGAAAGTAAGGAGTCAGGATGCCTGAACTTTCTATTTTGGTCAAATTGTGCAAAAAGAGTTTTGGTTCAAATGGTGTCTTGGTTTAAAATGGTACCTGACCAATAAACTCTGATAAAACTTTCACCAAAGACCTACTGAAACATTTATGGCCATTAAAAATGTAGTGGCAGACAGACATGTGCTAAAATTTAAGGTGAAGCTATACTAACCAAAATTTAAGGTGAAGCTATACTAACTGCATAAATAAAGACCAACATATTCTTGGCGACATTAAACAGGTGACCTGAAAAAATGGCACAGAGGCATTTCATGCACTCCTCTTTCCCATGTCTCTGAGATGTGACTATAAACAAATCCCACCTCAAATTTTAGATATTAGGGAAGTTGATGTCTTCTCTCCCATTTCTCTTTACCCTTCATCATGTTATTTGAGATTCTCTGCAAATAAGGGAAGTAGGAAGTAGAATAAGAGATTGTGGAGGCACATTGCATTCTAAAGAAACCACAAGTGAAACACTGTAGGGCAATATTGAGAGGGGAAAACCTGAGAGAAACATGTGCTAGAAATTATCAAACTAGAACACTGTATATCAAATCTTATTGAATGCAACCAAAGCAATAATAGAGTTAAAATTCACTGTCTTAAATGTGTTTACTATTGAGTAAAAATTAATGAAAATAAATGAAAATAATTTCAGTTCATGAAATTAGAAATAGAGTTAATGAAACAGTCTCAAGGAAAGCAGGTTGATGGAATTAACAAAAGTAAAATCAGAGATTCATAAATTCTTTAACAGTAGGGTAGTTAGCAAATTCATCCAAGATCTAGGAATTTGAGAGGGCCAAAAAATTATTAAAACTAGGAAAATATAATAAATGAAAAAACTCATAATGTAGGAATCAGAATGGGATGTAGTTAAATGTGTAGAAAAAGTTAAAAAAATTTTAAGAAACTGCTAGTTAGAATTCTGTACTACTTCTTGTAAAAATTGTGTCACTATAAAACTAAATAAACTAATGATCAAAAAAATTGAAAAGTTTTCAGTTACCTTAAATTAAAAAAAAGTTGCAAGGTCTTTTTACATTGGGCATTTTCAAGCTGTTAAAGAACAGATAATCGCTATGTTTTCTAAATTACTTATAATAATGAAAACAATGTGAAAGTTTGAAATTTCATTTCCTGAGTGAGTATAATCCTGTTCCATAATCTAACAAAGGCAATAACCAAAATTAACAACCGATTTCTTTGATGATATATCTGTTATGAACATATATGATGAACATATCCTAAAAGAAATATGTGATATAATAGCAAATAAAATCCACTAGTAAGTTAAAAAATACATTATGGTCAAGAATTTTTATGCCAGTTTTACAGTTTTTCTATGTTGAAAATCTCTAACTATAAATAATCATAATAATTCAGAAAAGAAAAAATACACATTTCAATGGATGCCAAGAAAGACTTATAAAATTGAACAGCTCTACCTAAGAGTGTAAGTGTGTTTTCTTTACACGCTGAAGATTACTTATTTTATATCAACATTTAGCATCATGAACAATGTTACAACACTTTTGGCCCTTTAAAGATCATGATACCAGTTCCCACCTTTATGTTGTAATTGTTCTCTAGTCATACTAAAACATAAGACAAGATAAAGAGCTAGGGGTATAGAACTGGTATGGACTTGACACAATTATTATTATTGTCAGATAATATAATTGTACTTCTAAAAATATAAAATATCAAATAAAACATTTTAGAATGAATTATGGAGTTCAGGAATGTGCCTATATGTAAAGCAAACAAAAAAATCATTTGCTTTTATATATACCATAGAATCTATTAGGAAATTGAAAAACATTATATCAATAATAGCAACAAAATCTATAAGATACCTAGGAAAAAACTTATTGAAAGAAAACTATAAAGTGTTAATGAAAGATACAAGAGAAAATAAGAATGAATGAAAACAATCAGTGTTTAAAGATATCAATAATCTATAGATTTAAATCAATTTCAGTCAAAATTTTCAAAGGATTACGGCGGCTCAATCTTTTTCCTACCTGCATCTAAATTTAACAGCAAAGCAAAAACAACCTCTAACTTAGAAAATGGGGGAGGTGCCCTGTTTCCATTGTAAGTTGTCCAATATGGCACACAGCATCCATCTGCCTGGTAGCCTTTGCCTCATTCCTCATCCCATGAAACTGAGTTAAGGCCAAGGCCTCCAAGTCCACCACAAGCCACCCTCTAGCAGGCTCAAGGTCCCTGGATTCTATAAAGGAAAGCCCGGTGTTCACCCTGTCGCTCTCGTGGAGTGTGTGGCTGTGGGGATGTCCTGCCTGTCTTTACCCTGTCACTGTGTATTGTCTATTGCACCTAGTTCACTGTCTTCTTAGGTCCTATTATGTGTTTCACTAGTGCCCACCCCCACCCAATTCAGGACCAACTTCAGTTTTAGTCAGGCTCTTTCAAGAGCCTGCACCACTTGAGGCAAAGCGAGGTGGGGAATCAGAGGTTACTTGTAGGCTTAGTCTCTGGCCAAAGCACCTCCTGGGAACGCCACTTCTCTGTCGTGGGTCAGACGTTCTCTCTTTGATGGTGTCTGTGCTTTTCCTGTATGGCTGCTTTAAAGCTGGATTGTCTAGATTTGCATCCCAACCTTGCCATTTGCCAGCTATATGACCTTGGACAAGGTACTTCTCTGTGCTTCATTTTCCTGATCTGCAAAATGGGGATAATTACAGTGCTTCATATAATTGTGAGGATTAATTGAGTGTATAGACTGAGAATACTGGCCGGCATATTTCAAGTGTTTAGTAACAATCCCTAACATGCTAACAGTATATGGTGCTTACCACATGCTAGGCACTGATAGAGAGATGGCATAACTAGCCCAAGGCAACACTGCCAGAAAAAGGATGAACTGGGTTGTTCAAACCCAGGCAGTTTGGTTCTAGAGGTCACACTCTCGAACACTTCCCTCGACTTTGCTTTTGGTTGCTTTACTTCCTAGTTCCTGCTTCTATATGACTGTAGTTTGCTTTGATTCTACTTCCTGGCTTCTTTCTTTATGCACATTTTCTGCTTCCGACTTCATTACTAACTGCCAGAGAGAGAGAGAGAGAGAGAGGTATTTTGAGATAGTTGACCCAACTCAGGCCATGCTGTAGGGTGTCGACTGGCCCCTTCACCTCTTGTCCTTGAATCATTGCCCTCACCCTTCCACTCAGCTGGGGCCAGAGAGGAGTAGAAAGTTACTACTTCAGTATTCAATAGTGACTGTGATCGGAGCAAATTATCTTAGAAGGGGAGCTCAGGGCGAGGTGGCGCTGTGATTGACCTGCTGCCTGCACTGCGGTTGAGGCTCGGTTGAAGCTCGTGCCCTGCTGTCCTTTCTTCTGGAAATGGGTATCCTCTTTTGGGACAGGTGAGTAACAAGAGGGAACAATGGCCTTAGGAAATGGATTTTGCACAGAGAAAGATGTTGGTAATGTGTCTTCAGAATGTCAGGATAATCTCATACTGGATGAGATTAGCTATTTGTAGAAGCAACAGCATTTCTTAATGGATTGGAGATGCTATGGTTGTCCAAACTCTCTTAGCATGTACCAGGCTGTAGTCTCAGAAAGACATGTCTAGCATTAAGTAAGAATCATTTAAGGTTCCTTTAACCGTTCACTCAGTCATTCATTCAACATCTGTAGGGTTCCCACCAGTACTGAGGAGTGTAAGACAGCCCCTGTGACTGGTATAGGCGATTCACTAAAAAGATTCAGAAAAGAAACACCTTTCCATTTTTATTCAGTGCAATGAGAGAGAAAGGGGGAGGGAAGAGGGAGAGAGAGAGAGAGAGAGGGAGAGAGAGAGAGAGAGAGAGAGAGAGAGAGAGAGAGAGAGAGAGAGAGAGAGAGAGAAATATTAGTGTCTGATCATTGTTGATCATCAATATGATGATTCATAATCACCACATAGTGTGGTTTTGCTGCTATAGCTCAGCAATGATGTGGCCTTAGACCAGTTTCTTATATTTAAAAGGGAAGAGAAATTCTTGGGGGATTTTATAAGAATCAAAGGTAATAGATGTCTGGCTGGGCGTCTGGGTGCAATTACGTTTTCCCCTGGAGTGGAAAGTGGCAATTCATCCTATTCCTTTTGCTCTTACTTTATGTTCATTAAGCAAATTTTTTGACACGTAATTTGCCCCTCTGAGGCAATCATTCCAGGTGAGTATTCTGAATTGCCAATGTGAATTATCCTCTAAGATATATTTCCCATAGTAAATTGATACATCAATGAACATCTTAGCACTCTGGATGGCAAATTAGGCTCCTGCTAATTTGGTTACAGGAGTAGCTTCCCCAGGTATGACTTATTCCAAGTGAACAGGTTCGATCATGTTTTAGGACCTCTAAATTTGAGGACTTGAGTGGCAACTACCACCTGCTAGGTACCCTTGAGGGCCAACCTGAGCAGTAGCCAGGTTCATTCTGGAGCTGTCCCTTGACTTTGCCATGTGGTGTGGGCTCGTTGAAACAGGGATGCCCTGGGAACAAACGCCCATCTTCGATTTCTTGCAGCTGACCAGATAAGAGGGAAACTGACCTGAACTAAGATGGTAGCGATAGGCATGGGAAGAAAAAAGAGGCCCTGTGAAGAAACCAAGGAAGATTTGATCATTTAGAATCATAACTTTGGGAAAATTTCACAATTAGATTATCCAGGTCAACCCCCTGTGCTTCACATGCGAATC
The DNA here is from genome assembly GCA_033961575.1 of Aselliscus stoliczkanus. Classification (NCBI taxonomy): domain Eukaryota; kingdom Metazoa; phylum Chordata; class Mammalia; order Chiroptera; family Hipposideridae; genus Aselliscus; species Aselliscus stoliczkanus. The sequence goes on along the minus strand of CM066739.1, from coordinate 71,993,754 downwards.
CTGAGACCAAGGTGATGCGCTCTGGTCCTGTGTCAGGTACCCCCGCTTGAAGCCCTGGTGGACATTGCTGCATCCCCGGCCTCCTGAATGGTTCTATTGCGGCCTCGAGTTTTTGGCTAAAACACGTTGCATAATAGCTGTCTCAAGTACACCCAGGCATGGCTTGAGCTATGGATACATACGCTGAGTGTATTAATCAAGTTTAATAGACCCCAATGTTTGAAACAATGCCTTTAACATTTTTTTTTCCAGAGGCAGCACAGAAGTGTGGCATTGTACAGCAAATAAAAGTGTTGCTACAATGCCTGTAAATCAGAGCTTTAAACTATGTTTCAATTATCCTTCTATTATCCAGCTGGTATTTAAGCATGTTTATTATTCAAATCAGCAGCAAATGTGCTGCTGTTGTGTAAACAACTGTCACTTGCTGAAACAATGATTAGGAGGCACCATCCCTTTCAGGTGTACTCAGGAGTACTTATACCCCCGCCACTTGTATTTAAATATCATGTAAACACAATGCTTGAGTGACTACTTTCTCTCCTGTTCCCAATGCCTCATGCCAATTCTATTACATTAAGAGGGAAATCTATTAAATTTTTCATTTATACACATCCGTACACTGTTTTTACCCATTGTATCATTAAGGCTTAGATTAATATAATAGATATGCTGAGAGATACAGTGGGCATTGAAAAAGCATGCTCAACATAAAAGCCAATTTCTCGGCATTATTTGGGGGTGTTGGAAAGCTTTTGTGAAAACAATGCAAAGAAAATTATTTTCTGAATAAAAAGCATAACACAGAGAAAAGAAAAATTTGGCCCCCAGAAAGAGCAATCTTGTACCTTTATTAGCTCCATTACCAATTCAGCATATTAAAAAAAAGGTAGAGAGCCAGAAAATAGGACATTTGTAGAATGAATCTCTGTCTCATTTGAAGGTTCTCTGCTATTACTGGGAAAAGGGTGTGTGTGTGTGTGTGTGTGTGTGTGTGTGTGTGTGTTGGGGCAATGTTTATGGGTGATGTTTGCGGGGCAGAGCTTGGAATTGCTACTAGGCTATATTCCCAATGAGTTTATCCTTTTTTCCTTAAGCCTCAGTTTCCACATATAAACTAGGAAGACAAATTTTTGAGCACAGGGCATGGTAAATGGTGAGGAATTGCAATCTGATTAATTGACTGATGCCATAAGGATTTTGCATTGTCTTAGATATGTTCTGGGGTTCAATAAATTCTTGTTGATGGACTTCAGTTGCTAAACCTCCAACAGTATGTACTGTGTTCAGGGAACCACTGACAAAATGGGATGGGCACTAGAAAGAAGGGGGGACAATAGAATTTTGATTTGGGATCAGAAATGCACATTCAACAAATTCATGGATGGGGCTCAGGTACTTAAGTACTTAGCAAAATCTCCCAAGTGGGTTGTAAAAGAGTTGCGAGTTCATCTTTGGAGGCAATGCGAATAATATCCAAAATACTGCCTTCTTAATTGGTTTTGAAATACGATAAATTGCTACTTCCTCATAATCTTTAATATATAGGGTAACCATAAAATTTATCATGCAACTTGGGACATTTTGAGAGTGTGGTGCATTACATAATATTGCCTGGGCAGCAGGTGTAAACAAGTACTGTCCTGGGCATGTGATCGTTCTAAAATCACATGGCTAAAGACCAAACCTGGCTAAGAATTAGAGCAAGGTAGAAGAAAGAAAAAATGGTGACTTGAGGGTCTCACTATACCCTTCTTTTTTTTTTTTTTCAGCTGAGCCATCCTACCAGCTTGGGCTGGGCATTGAACTGCTGTTGCTCAGAGCTCAGCTTGCACTCTTTTTTTTTTTTTTTAAGATTTTATTGGGGAATTGGGGAAGGGGAACAGCTTTGGGGAACTGGGGAAGGGAAACAGACAAGTTGATGTCCTTTTGTTCTTCAGTCTAGTTGTGGAGGATGTTGCTTCACTGGCCCATGTTAATATCGTCATTGCGCTCTTCTTGGGTGAGGCAGATCTGTCACCGGCCACTGGACAGCCGCTCACAGCTGCTCTTGGCAGCTCATGCTGTCTGCCGGCCACTCACTGTAGCTTATGGCATTCCACTGCAGCAGGGGCTGCAGCTATGCCGTCCCCGGGGATTCAGCAGCCCAGCTCCAGGTGGAGCTGTTGTTCACCATCTTAGCTGTAGAGGGCAGTGTCACTGGCCCTCATATGTGGGATCCGAACCGGGGCCACTGGCGTCCCAAGCCAGCTCTTAACCAACGCGCCACTCAGCTGGCCAGCCCATCAGCTTGCACTTTTGAGCGAACTCTTAACCAACTGAGCCACTCGGCCGGCCCTACTATACCCTTCTTTTGAGGTTGGTTGTGGTTTTATCTTTAAAGAAATATAGTTGATCTTTTTGTGAGTAATTAGAACCCACAAAGGCAAGTAAAACCCAATTTTTAGAAAACACAATAAGCAAAATTTCATTTTTACATATTAGATAAATTAGCGAGTGGTTGTTCACTTTTCAAACTAATTATTCTGTAATGAAAAGACTTACTGGATTCCTAGCCAGCAACCTATTTTTGTGTATAATTTAATTTATTCAAGTCTTGCCTGGAGAATATCTGTTGCACAAATGTGGTCTTTACACTTCACACAACTTTAAGTTCTTATAAGGGCTTGAATTCAGTTAGTAGAGTCAAATGATAACACCTGGGATCCACACATATGGTATCAAACCAATAAATACCAATTCTTAGGTATTGGAGGGTAAGTAGGACCTTGGTTAATGAATTTTATAATTTTCTCCTGCTCAGCAGACAGCATCCAGACATTGCATGCTTTAATGCTAGCATACAAAAAGCATTTTCAGGGTGGGCCGAGTGACGCGGCGGTTAAGCGCTGGCTTGGGAAGCCAACGGCCCCGGTTCGGGTCCCACATCTGAGGTCCAGTGACACTGCCCTCAAAAAAAAAAAAGCATTTTCATGTCTTAAATAACCCGTTTTTATATTAGTTATAATAGTTATATCCTAAAATTCCTGTGGTGATTTTTAGTTCTTTTATTATATCCATAGATGTTTTTCTTTTATTGAAGCATGTGAGCATGTGATGTAAAATTTATGGTTTCATTGGCAGAAGAAGAATGTCAATAAGTTTGTTGATCTAATAGCAGAATATCTGGTCTCTGTCCTATCTGGGGAGACTGATTCTCTCTGGGCAGTATCTCGGTCTCTAATATCTTGCATTGCCTGTTTCCCAACAACTTCTTGGGTTCCTGTTAAAAATAGGGTGCTGATTGTTTACTGGAGGGCTAATTGCCGATGTGACATTGAGCATCATTATGCCTCTTGGCATAATGCTCAGCAGCTAAGGTAGTTCCCTCTTCCGTGATGCGCTCTGTTGGCTCCTAAGCCTCATGCATTACCTGTGCCCATCCCTAAACCAGTTCCCTCCATTATGTACCTGTGGCAATTCCTGGTGCCCATCAGAATCCTGAATACCTCCAACAAACCCTACAGTTGTCCCCAACGCCTGGACTTCTTTTATCCCAAAGTTAGACACGCTTTTTTTTTTTTTTTAAAGATTTTATTGGGGAATTGGGGGAGGGGAACAGCATTGGGGAATCGGGGAAGGGAAACAGACAAGTTGCTGTCTTTTTGTGCTTCAGTCTGGTTGCGGAGGACGTTGCTTCACTGGCCTATGTTGGTATCATCATTGCACTCTTCTCGGATGAGGTAGATCGGTCGCCGGCCTCTGGATGGTCGCTCACCGTGGCTATTGGCCGCTCACGCTGGCTGCTGGCCACTCACTGTAGCCCATGGCAGCCCACTGCAGCAGGGGCTGCAGCCTACACCGTCGCTGGGGCTCTCAGCCCAGCTCCAGGTGGAGCTGTTGTTAGCTGTGGAGGGCAGTGACACTGGCCCTCATATGTGGGATCCGAACCGGGGCTACTGGCATCCCAAACTAGCTCTTAACCAATGCGCCACTCGGCCAGCCCTAGACATGCTTTTATCTTTGTCATTTGAACTCATTTCATGGAGGTACATACAGTGTAGTTGGTTTTGGTTGTAGCTGGGTCATTGATAGGCTTTCTGCCGAGGTATCGTCTACACTCCCAAACTTAATGCTGTAAAACTCCAGGTAGGATTTACTGGCCCAATCATAGACAGTACCAAGGCTGGTGGTAAAACTGGCCTAAGCAACACCAATTGTGGCTGCCGATTATTCCATGTCATCCTCTTTGAGGAGGAGGGTGGCTCCGTGAGTCTTGTTTGTTCATCCTTCGAGGTCTCCCATCCTCTTTAATCCGGGAATCCATTCTCCTTGGTTCTGATTCCACCCTCTCCTTTTTGAATTCATAGGGGCCAGGGTTTGTAATGTCCAATTCTTGTACTTCACCACACTTGACCATTATTTTCTATGATTTCTCAGATTTTTCTTTTTTTTAGGGCAGTGTCACTGGCCCTCACATGTGGGACCCGAACCGGGGCTGCTGGCTTCCCAGGCCAGCGCTTGACCACCGCGCCACTCGGCCGGCCCTCAGATTTTTCTTATCAACTGAAAACATTACAAGCTTTTTTATTGGAGACGGGAGTACCTTCTACTTCTGTGACTGCTTTTGTGCTCAGCCCAGGCTGAGGTCATAGGGAGTTACCACTAATTCAGCCAATAGTGATGACTTGCAAAGCTTGGTGTTCAGTACTGGAGAAAATATAGTAAAAAACAAATTTAGGGGTCCTGGTAGGTTTCCAAGAGAGGGGAAATTCAAAGGAGAGGTGAGAATAAGAGCTAGATTTTAAACTCACATAGCTAGACGTCAAAGGAATAATATAACTCATGGAAAATAGAGCTATGAGATGACGTAAGTCAAGAAAAATCTTCATTTGTAGGCAAAGTATGTCAATTAGGAATTGAAATATGTTGGGGCCTGTCTGTTTTAGGAGTAGGAATGGCTTACTAGCCTGGCACGAAGGCCAGAAGCTGGAGGAGCTATTCTGAATGGCTGTGAGAGTGTGTGTGAAGCTGGTTGAGGGCAGGCCAGGGCTGGGAAGATCTCCCCTGGCTGACACTGCCCTGGCACACCAGGGCTGGCCGTTAGGAGTACCAGGGAGCAGCAGTCAGGCCAGGCACCGGCATTCTGCAGAGGACACTGGTGGTGGAATCAGGGGGAGGTATCTGGATCAGGAGGGTCCACCTTGCAGGCTTCACTTTGGGGTTCCCCAGAAGCAACAATGGATCCTTCGCTTCTCTGCTCTGAATCCTCCAGCAGCTCTTCCTCTTGGGAGGAAGGTCAAAGTCTTTACGAAGGCCTCGAAGGCCCGAGTAATCCGGGCCCTGTTACTCCAATGACTTCATTGCCTCTCCCTTCTCCAGCCAGGCGGACATCCTCACTTTTCCTCAGCTAAGCCAGAAACGGTCCTGCCTCAAGGCCTTTGCACTAGCTGTTGCCCACGCCAGGATTTCCTCCTGGCTTACCACTCTCACCTACCTCAGGACTTTGTTTAAATGTCACCTTCTCAAGGAGATGTCCCATCACCACGACCCTCCCCCTGATGTTTCTGATTCCATACACTTGTTACCATCTAATATATTATATAATTTACTCATTTTGTGTTCATAGAATGTAAACTCCGTAATGGTACAGTTTTGCCCATTTGTTCTCTAAGGTTCTCCTGTGCCTAGATCATCGCCCACTGTGTGCTCAGTAAGTCTTCCCTGAATGGGTGAGTGAGCAGCAGGGTCTTGACTGACTAATGGTCGTGATAGTGAGCTTTTAATGTGACCCTGACTTCCTTTGTGCTCTTAGATGGTTATGCTTGGGTACATTCATGTTATAATTGCAATGAGACTCCATCTTCATTTCTGATTAATTTTTCAACAGTAGGTCTTCAGGCTCCATTTAAACATATCTCTATTCCTCAGTATCCTGGAGGTAATTCATGGTCTGTAAACTAACATTTAAAGGCCCAAAGGAGAAACCTGGCAGGGAACTTCAGAGTGAATATCTTTATAAAGGAAGACATTCCTTGGTAACTTGAACAAGGATGCCTCCATGTTTGGAGCTAAATATGTCAATCTTTCTGGAAAACAATTCTTACCCCAATGTAGGGTCTTTTATAAACTGAAAAGACAGCTTGTTCCCAGTGTCTATAAGTAGTCACACAGCTCCCCCAGCCTGCTACTTAAGAAGCTGCTAATGGCCAGCTTATTGGCCCATTAGCAACTGCATTAGCCCATTAGTAGACATTTAAGTGGTACAAACTGCTGGGACTTCCAGCAGGGTGTGGCGTGGTTGACTTCAGTGCTGTGATTCCTTGCCTTGGCAAATGATCTGTATGGGCCAGGGCAGGTTTCCTTATGTGTCATTTACTCGTAATGAGGCACATCTATACTTCACATCCCATGGGGTAGAATTCTTGGGGTGATCATTTGGAAAAGGGCAGTTTTATACTGGTACACTGCAAACTCTCAGCTGCTGATGTCCTGACCATTAGCCACCTATCTCTAATTGCCACCTCTCTTCCTCTGCCAGTTACTTCCAGTGACATAGGAATTAGTGAAAAGCCCTGGTGATTAGAGGTGTGCGGGTACCTGAAGGAGTGTCCTGTGTGTGGACCACAATGGGTTAATCTGCCTTGATTCTCCATTTGTTTTGTTCCTGTGGTAGTCAGAATAACAACCCCTGCAAAGGTGGCTATGTCTGAATCTCTGTGAATACATTATCTTACATGACAAAAGAAATTTGCAAATGGGAGTAAGTAAAGGACCTTGCAGATGGGGAGACTAGCCTGGGTTAGCCAGGTGGGTCCAGTATAACCACAAGGGTCCTTAAATGTGGAAGAGGGAGGCAGAAGAGGAGATTCCAATGATGTGATGCAATAAGACCTTCTTGTAGCTGATTTAAAGATGGAGAGGAGGGCTGTGAGCCACGGAATGTGGGCAGCTTCTAGGAGCTGGAACCAGCAAGAAAGTGGATTCTCCTTATGGAAAGGAATACGGCCCTGCTGGTGCCTAGATCTTGGCCCAGTGAGACACATTCCCAAATTCTGATCTCCTGAACTGTAAGATAATACATTTGTGTTGTTTTAAGCCATCACATTTATGGTCATTTGTCACAGCAGCAATAGGACACTAATGATTGGAGTGATGCAGCTATAAGCCAAGGAAGCCTGCAGCCACCAGAAGCTAGAAGACAAGGAAGCACTGTCCCCCTAGAGCATCTGCAGGGGGCGCTGCCCTGCCCACACCTTGCTTTCAGACTTGTGGCCTCCAGAACTATGAGAGAATTAATTTCTGTTGTCTTAAGTCACCAAGTTCATGTTCATCCCCTGGAAACTCATACAGCCATAAAACATTCAGCACCTACATATTACCTGTTAACATCAACACTTATACATTTTCAGATACGGTTTTCATGAAATCACTGGACCACACTCACTGGCTGGAATGATCTTACGGAAAAATTCACCCAGCTGAGCCTTTCAAACATACCCTTAAGTGCTTTGCATATATAGGATGGCTGATTTCAGTAGAGGCTATGGTATATTTTCACGTACATGCACCCATGTGGAGCCCTGGCGTGGGTTTGAAGTTATTTTAGGAAAGGATGATTGTGGATGAGTTCCGAGTAACAGCAACATGGCTAAATCTCAGAGGGAGGAGAGGGTAATGGGAGTCCCAGCTGATCCATTCATTTTATAGGAAAATTTAATTACTGGCCCCAGAAGGCATTTTCTTGGAATTTGATGTAACAACTGTATTCTCAGCAGATAGAGGGAGGCAGTCCTTGGGGCAAGCAAATGGGAAAAATAATCTATGATGTGTGTTCACAAAACATGACTATTATTCCACCCTGGAACTTAATAGAAATCCTTTGACTGTTGTTCTGCAGTCAACAAGACTCATCTGATAATTGGTGACCATGGTAACAAAATCAGGTCATAGGGAGGTTCATGCTGAGATCAAGCATATGTAGATCTCCTAGTTCAAATATACATAAAGATAAGAACCTGTTGGTAAGAGTCCGAAATGTTATGTTGAAGATGGGCTCTCCTACCCTGAGCTTATAATACCGAGAAAATGATCATTTGATTGCAATAGCCGTACGTTTTGCAGAAAAGGAAGAGATTTTTTCAAATTCACTGGGGGGAAGAAGATAATTCAGAAATGTGAGACCAGAATGAGTGCATAGATGTTGCTTCATAGATCTGTGTAATTTACTCCCTGGGGTTTGTAGTGTGTCTGACTTATATTTTAGACATAATTAAGTAATCAGCAGTGTACATTGTAAAATGAATGTTTAGGCTGCTTGAGGTTAAATTTTCACAGCCATAGCAGCTGCGTGGTACTAGCAACCACCCCTCCCCACAGCCAAATCCTCTCCCCTGCAAACAGTCAGTTATTTAAAATCTGTGAATGGGACTAAAATTATTTCCACAGTTACCATTTTTCTGCAGATCTAAAGAGCAACCACGTGGTAACCGCTGGGTACCAGGATTACTGCACTCCACACTAGTGAGCATCCTCTGTTCTGGCGCAGGAGCTGGAGTGACAATAATAATATCAATTATAGAATGAATAATACTCTCATTTACGTAGGCTCTCATTTGATCCTCCCAAAGCCCCGCGAGCTAGGAAGTTTTCCCCATGAGACAGATGAGAAAATTGAGATGATGAAAGAAGTTACTGTTCTGAGAGGTCACAGGGCTTCTGCTCTTTATTTTATTTTAAAAATATTTTTTAAAAAATTCAGTTACAATTGACATACAATATTATATTAGTTTCAGGTGTACAGCATAGTGGTTAGACATTTCTATAACTTAGGAAGTGAATCCCCCAATAAGTCTAGTACCCACCTGACACCATACAGTTATTGCAACATTATTGACTGTATTCCTTATGCTGTACTTTACATCCCCTTGGCTGTTTTGTAACTACCAATTTGTACTTCTTAATCCCCCTTTTTCACCCATCCTCCCAACTCCCCTCCCACCTGGTAACCATCAGGTTGTTCCCTGTATCTATGAGTCTGTTTCTGTTTTGTTTGTTTATTTTGTTTCTTAGATTCCACATATAAGTGAAATCGTGTATTTGTCTTTCCCTGTCTGACTTATTTCACTTAGCATAATATCCTCTAGGTCCATCCATGTTGTTGCAAATGGCAAGATTTCATTCTTTTTTTATGGCTGAGTAATACTCTATTGTATATGTGTACCACCTCTTCTTTATCCAGTCATCTATTGATGGACATTTAGGTTGCTTCCATATCTTGGCTATTGTAAATAATGCTGCAATGAACAAAGCGGGGGTAGGGTGGAGGTGTCATATATCTTTTCAAATTAGTGTTCTGTATTTCTTTGGATAAATACTCAGAAGTGGAATTTTTTGAGGAACCTCCATACTGTTTTCCATAGTGGCTGCTCCAATTTGTAATCCCACCAACTAGTGCATGAGGGTACCTTTTCTCCCCATCCTCGTCAACACTTGTTGTTTATTGATTCATTGATGACAGTCATTCTGACAACTGTTAGGTGATATCTCATATCTCACTGTGGTTTTAATTTGCACTTCTCTGATGATTAGTGACATTGAGCATCTATTCATATTAATAATTAGGGATTAAAATCTTTATCTTGAGCTAATGTATGTAAAAGATCCAACCCAAATGTTGGCACCTGATAATGGGAGTTGTTATTTTCATGGTTTTTACATTCTGTGTCCAAATCCCCTACTATCTGCCAGTCCCATTGGCACATTAACCCTTACACTCAGTGGCATCCCCTTCTTTTTCACTTCTGTTTTTTTTTTTTTTTTTAGCTGAGCCATCCTGCCACCTGTTGGCAGCTCAGTGGCAGCTCAGCTTGGGCCGGGAGTCGAACCGGCGACCCTGTTGCTCAGAGCTCACACTCTTGAGTGAGCTCTTAACCAACTCGGCCAGCTCCTTTTTCACTTCTTATGGCTCTTGCTCAGAGCTCTTAAAGGAACATATGGAGAGAAGAGGGAATTAGGGCTTCTTTTCCCTTTTTATTTTCTTCCTTTCCCCTTCTCTATTCTCCCCAGCCACTTCCTTTCCTTCCTTTTTTTCCTTCCTTTCTTTTTAATTAAACTTGACCCATACTCACTTTTCTTCCCCACTAAGTCTGAGAGCAGATAAGTCAAGAGAGAGGACGATGGGTGGTAAGTGGTGATTTAGAATGTTGTCTATTTGCTCCAAGGAAATACAAACCTAGGACTTAATTTCGGCCATGGGTTCATGAGGGGATTTTCAAGGAGATGGGTGGGTGCTCTCTTTCTTAAAAAACAAACAAACAAAATATAGAACAAACATTGTTTTTGTTTCACCCAGCATCACTTGCTAAGCCTCGCTCTTTGAGGTCATCCTAACTCCTGTATTTCTCTCACATCCCCACAGCTGATCTTTTAGCAAATGTGGCCTCTTTCCACCTTCAAAATATACCCAGAATCCAAGCATTTTCCTCCAACCCTGTTGTCACTCTGATTCAAGCCACTACCTCTTGCTTGGTTTATTATAATATACTTGTAAGTTATCTCTCTGTTTTCACTTTGTCCCCATAACAGCCAGAGTGGCCTTTCTACAACTCAAGTTAAAATAATACCTACACGGTAGGAGTTATTATTATACATGTTTTGCAGATGAGGAAACTGAGGCAGAAAGCAGTTAAATAACCTGTCCAAAGCTACATAGCTAGTGATTTAGGAACAAATTTGGTGAGTGATAATTGTGAGAAGCTCAAATGGGGGTTGTTAATTCCACCTCCCCAAAATGATTGATCCTTCTCGTCCAGTATAGATCAATTTCATGGTAATAGCTATGCCATTGACCCAATATTGAGTGCATGTGCTAGGCACTGCCTGAAGTGCTTTCACATTTTATCTCTCCCATCCTCTTAGGACAGCCCCATGAGTCTGGGCATTAGCCCCATTTTACAGATAAGGAGACTGAGCCTTAGTGTTCTGAGGTTTCACAGCAAGTGATAGAGATGGAATGTTGGCTTTGGTCATTGAGGCTCCTAAGACTTTTCCCACTGGACAGACAAATACTCAATGAATGAGGGGCTCCAAGGGACTCTGTTGGAGCCCGGGAGGAAAGTCTCAAGTGTTGCTTCAACACTCCCTTCTTTTAGAAGGGAGGTTAGTGGATCTGCTGAGTCAGAGACTGGCGCCATTGGGCTGCGGCTGGAGTTGGCTGTTCTTTTTATGGAAGTGAGAGACCTGGCTGATGAGAGCCACGTGACCCTCTCAGACGGTCAGAATTGAGAGCAGCACGGAGCTGATGGACCTGGGGCAGGATGAGGCCTTTGCTTCCTGGGTGATGGTGAGAGAAACGGACAGTTCTATTTTTCCCCAGGTCTGGCAGCATGCCTCGGCTCTGCTGGCACTTAGGTGGCTTACGGGTTCCAGGTCACGGTGGAGCTCTGCTGGATGTCTCCGGCAGCCATCAGCCCATGGTGGGCAGAGAAGCTGGCTCTCCCAAATCTTTTCTCAACCTCATCCCGACATTATAAGGACCACAGTTCACCCTTTCCTTTCCTCCTGAGGCTTCCTGTTTCTGTCTTATGCTCTTTGGGAATTAACCAGCAATCCTGTGGGGATCAACTACTTGCCATGACTTTGGACTTGTCTCGGGGACTTTATACAAGCAGTCTCCCCAACATGTCTCACCTGCCCACTCACACCCCCTTGCTCCCTTTGCCATGGTTCATACCTCAGCAGCTCTCAGTTGTCAGCTTCAAGGCCAGATCAGGTCAGGGCCTCAGGTTTTTGCTTTCAAAGCACCATAAACAACTATTGCTTATGTGCTTATCACTTACCGCCATCACAGTTTGAAATGACATTTTCTGTGCTTGTATTTGATTAATCTCTGTTTCCCCAATTAAACTGCGAAATGAACAATAATAATAATAATAATAATAATCATGGTAAGGATAACAATGACGACAATAATAGCAGCTAACATTCATTGAGCTTGTGTACTGAGCTTTCTCGTGTACCATCTGATTTAATTCTCACAACAACCCTGTGAACTATATACTACTTTTATTCCCATTTCACAGATGGGGAAATAGAGCTCTCATAACTCGCTCAGGTTCACCCAGCTTCTTGGTGGAATTGCAAGGCTCTGACCACAGGTTTCTTGAATCCCGGGCTTGCTTTAAGCTCCATGAGGTTGGGGACTGTGTTTTAGCTCACCTTTGAGCCCTGGAAAGAGACTTGCAGGGAGAGTATATTAATGCTTTGTGAATTGAGTTTGGTTTTTTGTGGGTCGATTCTCTTCTGGGTCTCCTATGGACTTGAACTCTAGATTCTGCTTGGGACTGAGTGATCCATCCCATCCACTGTGTTCAGGCCCCCTTTGCCCTCCTTGGAGCTTTAGGGGCCCACATTTTATTGACAGTCCTGAGGTATCACGAACAGCATCTACAAGAATTTTCTTCTACTTCCGACACTTACTCCTTCATTTTTACGCCCCGGCCCATCCCACCTCTCCTCTTTAACTGCCTTGAGAAGCAGGTGGCGTTTTGCCTCTGTATTTTCTTCCAGCAGTTTGCTTTCCTTCCTTTCCTTCTCTGTGTACCTCACCCAGCACACAGGGCAGTTCCTTGGGGGAAGTCCCTTAGGGGTTTCCAGCAGACCTGAGCTGTCTTTCGGGCTTTCAGCTATAGACTTGAGATCCTGTTCCTACACATGATGTTCCAGCATCCAGGACTACCCCTAAGTATGTCACTAAACTTTAAAATCCAACAAGCCACCATTAAAATAGCACCACGAAACCAATGGGATCAGACCAGCCACCCAAATAAACTTCTCATGGTCTCTTTTATTTTCTGATGCCAACAAGGCTCTCCGAGTCAGTAAGACCTTCCATGATGGCCCCATGCTGGAGTGCACGTGGGCCCTACTGTCAGGAGCCTTATGGCAGAAGGCAGGCCTTGACTGATGAGGTTGGCATGTGAGCACCTGCCAAACATGGAGGGCAGAGACAAATCAGAGCCATATTTTCCTGAGCTGTTTGCTTATGTGTTGGTTGGCGCTTCAGTCCAGCCTGGCTTGTTTAATGGTTGTTTGAGCTTGTTTCTGCCTCCTGCACCAGGAGCCTAAAGGGCAGGACTCATGCCTGTGTTACCCTCACTCTGCCTGGCACTGCCATTGACACGTTGCCAGCACCACACAATAGTGAACGAGAGAATGTCAAGGGCTTGATGTAGGAACGTCTTGTGTACATAGACGGGGCCTTTAGATGATGAGAATTCACTATGTGCTTTCCTTCCTAACTTTTAATTTTCTAAGCAGGCTTTGTGGGAGGGTTGGAATGGAAGGGTGGGTAGATGCTGGTGAGTGGGGATGGGGATGGAGTGCCGAGCACAAGCCTTTATTGGAATGAGGCGTTGACATGGTAGTGCAGAGATGGAAGGGGCCTTCTAGAAAGAGACCCCCAGTTTCTACTTCTCTTTCCCTCTCTTTCTCTTCCTTTTTGTCTCTCACTATGTGTGTTTACCTTGGAATCTCTTCTGCTACTTAGTCCCAATGACCTATTGTAATTATATTGTAATTATTGTCTATATTACTGACATCTATAATATAATTTGGCTCCTGAAACACCTTTCCTATTTGGAATGGAGAATGAAGGAAGACAGGAAATGGCAGGGCAAAAAAGGAAACTCATTATATTAGCACCTACTGTGTGTCAGATACCACACTAAGCACTTACTTAAGTTGCCCTATCTCATTCTCATATCAATCCAAGGAAGTAGGTGTGGTTACCCCCATTTTAGAGATGAGAAGCCTGAGGCTCCGGGAAGATTAATAAATTACTCAAGATCACTTGGTCAGTTAGTGGAGCTAACTACAAAACCAGGTCTGTCTGACTGTAGCAGGAACACAGCAATTCTCAGCTAGAACACAGCAATTCTCTAGGATATGTGGAGGATTGGGGGCGGGGGGAGGGCACCTCTAGGTGGATGGGACATATCTTATCAGGGTTGAAAGCATTTTAGGCTATCAGTGAAAAGATCTTCCTTCAACTCAGCCTGGACTTTTCTTTGCCTCTCTTCTCTAGCTTAGAGATAAGGCTTGTGTCTGTGTTGAATTGTGCATGTGCTGCCATCTCCCCACTGGGTGCGTTTTCCTTAGTTAGCATGGACTAGTGTTAGAGGACATAGTCTAGTGCTGGACACAGGTGTGGTTCTGGGTCTGACTGACCATATCTATGGTTTTTGTCTGTCCCCACAAAGAAACCTAAGAGGCTGGTGATCTGAGAACGTCCTCTCCCCCCACCCTTGTCCCCAGCTCAAGTATACTTTTCTTGGCACTGGAGACTCAACAGGTGTGAACAAGTGTACAGAGGCCTGGCATGCCAGGGCTGGCACTGCTTATGGCCTTCACTCACAAGAGATGGCAATTGCCACCTTCTGCAGGCTGCCCATCAAAACACATTGTTGCCTGGCACCTCCATAGGCTCCAACCAACTTGTGAACAGGCACCATGCCATCCTAGCAGATGGGCAGAAGGGGTGGGGAGCAGCCAAAGCAGCCCCATTCTGGAGGTGCATAAAGTGGGGGTGGTGAGGGTTTCATTTCCAACTGAGGATGTGTCAGGATGACTCCCTCCACCTTAGATTTATAGGGCAGGAGTTAAGGGGGACAAGGTCAATGGGTTAGCCTGTACTTAGTTGGCTGGCATTTGTTTTGGGGGGGAAAAATAACTTGGAACCCATCAGAATATTGTGGCTTTGACTTTAATGGCCTTAAAGGGAATTTGGGAAATCAGGGAACAACACTAATAGTAGAAAGAGATAAAGAAGGATGAGAGAGAATTCTAAAAAGATTTTTACATATTATGACCCCTTGCTCAACCCCTTTTCCACCACATCCCAAGCCTCCTAACAGCAGGCTAACAGAGCCCTCACTGCCACTAGACCAAGGCCAATCAGGTTAGGATCAAGACTGAAGAAGCCCTTGCCATGGGTGGTTGGTGAAAAAGACAAGGGGTTCCTAGGAGGTGGGAGCAGCTCCTTGCAGCCTTCAGAGGGAATGTACAGTGTTCCCATTGCCCAAGAAATGGCATCATGATTTTGGAACTCAAGGGGGCGATGGTCACCATATTCAAACATCCTGAAAGAGTCACCCAGGCCTGGGGGGAAGGCCATTGAGATAAGGGGACAGGCTAGCACAGGCTCCAACAGGAGAGCATACATCTCAGGAACAGCTTCTAGGCTGTTTGCAGAGAGCAGAGGGAGTGGGAGTGGCAGCAATTAAGCCTGAAAGGTAGATGGAACACATGTCAGGCTAGGAGCTGGGGTTTCACTTGACAGGAAGAGGGAGCCACAGCAAGTTTTTGAGTGAAGTGCTTTGATCAGAGCTGTTCCTGAGAAGTCTGGAAAAGGTGGTGATGTGCAGGAAGAGCCAAAGCATCATGGAGAGGCCATGATGCTGTATGCCCGAATGAGAGCAGTGGAAATGAAGATGGGAAGAAAAAGAGGATGGGAAGGCCTTCACTAGGATACAGTGATGCTGGGATGAGAACTTGGAGGGAGAGGGAGGAACAAGTAATGGAGGGAAGAGAGGGGAGATGAGGAAAGGGAAGTCAGCAGGAGGCTCTGGCTTGATGGGCAAGTCTTTTAGCTGGGTTATTTTAATCAACATGTTACATATTATTTGGTACTATTTGTGGATTTCCATGGATAACTAAGAATTAACTTTCTGCAGAAGCTTATTATTCTTACAGATAAAAGGCCTAGTTCTCAGATCTGAGCGTCAGCTGCCCTCTTGTATTTCTGCCCAAATTAGGTTTATCACTTTTATACAAGGTTGTTTTTGACTACCCTGGCCTGGAAGCCAACCTCTTGCTTCCCTGAAACCTTCTTTCCACTTCTGTGTGTCACTATGATCTTTTGGTTATCATACTGAAGAATTTGTAGTCTCTGCCAGTCTGAAATTACATGTGAGGTGGCTGTGTTTTGTGGTCTACCCAGCAATTAGCCACACACCATTTTATCTCTGCAATCACACTGCAAAAGGAGACAACAGTTCAGTCATTGTCCTGGGGGGAGCTGAGGAAGAGCCAAGCCAAGCTGTGGGACAAGAGGCATTGGTTGATCAAGGATGGTACCTGGAGTGGCACTGAAGCTTATGTACAGGCAGAGTCCTTTTCTTTCCCATGACCTTCGCGCCCCTTTGTCACATCTGCTCATTAAGAATGACAGAATCTGTAAGATAATCTCTTCCCAGGATAGCAAACAGGTTTCCTTTCTTGTGTTAACGCTGAAAGACTTACAGTGACTGCCTGGAGTATTGCCCTGGGAAAGATTTTAAAGCTCTGACTGGACTCAGTAGGAGAGAGCACAGTGATCAATTAGTGATGTCTGTTATGGGCCAAGCATTAAGAAGCGGTGATTCATGCTGCATATCAGATGTCTCTCACCCAGTTCTAACCTGACCCTTGAGAGATGCCAAAATGAAGGTCTGGAAACATTGTTTAAATGTTTCCTGATTAAAGATGATAAAAGCTAACACCGATGTTTAGTATGGGCTAGGAAGTGTTCTAAATACTTCCTATATAGTAACTCATTCAGTCCTCACAACACCTCCTAGGTATCTACCCTCGTTTTACAGAGGAGGACATATGAGGCACAGAGAGGTTAAATGAGTGCCCAAAGTCACAGAGCAGGCAGAGGAGCCAGTGTTCAGATCCAAATTCTGACTGAAGCTGCATCCCTTACCTGCTGCTCATCTGCTCTCTGCAAAGCACCCAGCTCCTTACGAGTGGGGCCCAGAGCCCAGGTCTCTCGGTTCCCAGCCCAGAGTTCTTTTCTCCCATGGAAACAAGCTGATGTGCTCCCCAGTGTTCAAAATCATATGCCTCAAAATTAGAAGGAAAACAAAGAATAGTACTCAAATAAGAACAAACACTTTATTGACTACTGAGGGTGTGCCAGGCACTGTGCTAGAGGTTGGGGAGTCAAGAATAAATGAGTGTGGCCCAGTTACTGCCTTTAAGAAGCTCAGACCGCAGAAGAGAGAAGGCCCATGTCAAGTCCCACTTCGCTCATGAAGTCTTTGCCTGCGAAAGCCTACCCTGATTTCAGGCTGGTCTCCATTCCTGGGCCAGCTGATAATGTTCTTGTCCTCTACATGCTTGGCATCACTGCCACCCCCAGGCATGGTTAATCCTATGATTAAGTTCACACGGAGGACGTACCATATCGTCACTGATTAGTGTTCCGCATGGCATCCATGGAGATGGCATACCTGAAAACCGGGTAGTGGCTTGACTTCGCATCAGGACATGTACACTCTGCTTTGGGAAAGCCAAGCAGCTTAGGTCAGCAGGCTCCATCTGGAGGTTCATTTTGTTAATTATTCTGTAGACACTGGTCCTGTGGCTACGTGATCAGTTAATTTATTTATACCTCATCTCTTTTCAGGAAGAACCTAAAGTGACCATGTACAATAAGGTTAATGGAGTAGTATAAAAATAGAAAATCTTGATTGGCCGTCTTTGCTTTCTCTTCTTGGTCTCAATCACATTGTTATGATGAAGCAACATGTTTCATATTGTGCTTCCTAGCAGCCAGAGTAGGATAGAAAGCAGAGTAATACATCTGTCATTATTGGACAGGAGACAGCAAAATAACTCATCTAAGTCAAAGGAGGTGCCTTCATCACACTTGGCTGTTGTGATAAATACAAAATATATTTGGTCTTTATTCCTGGTTTTTGGCATAGAACTCCCGAAATCTTTGGAATTTCCCGGGTGATAGGAAGAGTACTTTTTGTTATTCATAAACAGCCTCTTTTGATCTGACTGAGTTTGTGCTAATGAGGTGACTTAAGGCCAGGCCAGTCATCAGAAAGACCAAGTGATTACAGGGTTGGAACTTTCAGCCCCACCCACTGACCTCCAGGAAGGGGTGGGTAGCTGGAGATGAAGCTCTATAAAAACCCTGGAAATTTGATTTTCTTTGGGGTTGGTGAACACAGTGAGGTGCTGGGAGGTTGGTGTGCCTGGAGAAAGCTTGGAAACTCCATCTCCCACCATGCCTTGCTCCATGCATCTCTTCTATGGCTGTTCCTGAGTTATAACCTTTATAATAAACTGGAGGGCCGGCCCAGTGGCTCAGTTGGTTAAGAGCTCGCTCAAGAGTGCGAGCTGAGCTCTGAGCAACAGCTGTTCGAGGCCAGCCCGAGCTGAGTTGCTGTTGAGCCACCAACAGGTGGCAGGATGGCTCAGCTAAAAAAAACAAAAAAAAAACAAAAAAAAAAACTTTCTCTTCTATAATAAACTGGAAAACATAAGTAAAGTGCCTTCCTGAGCTCTGTGAGCTGTTCTAGCAAATTATAAACCTGAGGAGGAGAGGAGGGAACTCTTGATTCATAGCTAAGCTGGACAGAAGTGTGGGTAACCTGGGGATCTACTCAACATTGGTGTCTGAAATGGTGGGGGGAAGTTTCAAGGGACTGAGTGCTTAACTTGTGGGTCTGCACCAACTCTGGGTAGTTAGTGTCAGAATTGAAGTGACTTGTAGGACACTAAGTACTGTCTGCAGAGAGTTGGTTGTAAGATGGCTGAGTCTGATTTGGGGTGGATCCACCTGGGACAAAGGAATCTCAGGAGATGGGGAGGATGGACACATCAGGAGGACTTTAATTTCCAGGAGCTTCTCCCCACAGGACAGCTGACTATTGCCAGTGAAGGTCAGGTCTCTCCCAGGTTCTTAGCAGTAATGAGTGAGTTCCTTGAGGAAATTCCTTGGTTCCCAGGTTTGGTGGGCTAATCAACGTCTGTGTGGTGAGATAATGGAGCAGGAAGGAAATATCAACTCCTTGGCAAGCTAGCAGAGAAAGTCTTGGGCCCAGCATCTCCTTCAACCCTGGATGTTTTAGGATATTGATGATGATATCTTCTATTGATATTGATGATATCTTCTATTCTCGGAATACTCTCCTAGTCTTTATCTGAGAAATATGTTTCTTATTAGGAAATACAGAATCAGAGCTGGACCAAGCACTATACTGGGTGTAGGGGGACAGAGAAAACATACTAAATGACCCCACCTAGTGAGGATGTGAATGTGTGTGTGGCTGGGGGCTGTGGACAGTGTTTTTAATAGTGAAGAAAGGCCTGGCAAAGGAGGATTTTGAAAAGGGATAAGAAAATAACTTCATAGAAGGAGTGGGACTTGAAATGGCCCTTCAGGGAATAATAGAGTCTAGATTGCTACTGAGATGAGGGGAGGTGTTTGGGGAGTGAAGGAACAGCTTGAGCAGAGGTGTGGAGGTAGGAAGGAGTAAGTCTTAAGGTGGGGTAGCCGGGAGTTGACAATAACTACCAACTATGAGTTTATTCTGTGCATCAGTCACTGTTCCAGTTTCCTGCTATAGAGAGCTTGTATTCTACTGGAGTGGATAGACATGAAACAAGGCAGCAATATAAACAAAATACTTATGGATGATAACGGCCATGAAGGAAATGAACAGGGTGCTGTGATAGAGAGTAATGGGTTATAGTTTACAAAGTGGTCTCTTATCCAGTAACTCACCCACTCCACAACTCTTTGATGGAGGCAGAGCAGATATTATTATGCCCATGTTACAGATAAAGGGGCTCTGAAAGTTGAGGTGACACCCCACAGGACAGCTCTCAGCTCTTCTCCCTACTGCATGCTCCCTACTGCAATTGGGTAACTGAGATGCCCAGCAAGCCTCCCCTTCCAGCATGTAACCTGCATGAGGCCAGGCCTATTTATCTTCATGCCTTTCTTGGAGGAACTGTCAGCCTTGGAACCCTCGTCGCAGCTCTGACATCCACCCAGCTTCCTCGTGATGAGCCACCAAAAGTCAATGATCAGCATTTTGTCACATTGAGCCCAGAAAAAGCTTCCGTTTCACCAATGCGTGATGACATTGTAAACAGTTGACTGAATTGGCATGGTTTCCTTGCAGAAAAATAAGCATATTCTGAAATGATAGAGGCTCCTGTCAATAAGAGGCATTAATATCCCTCTGTGGTAGGTGCTGTTGCTGCAGCTCATTTGGCTGACCTGAAGCACAAGAAACCACTCTCCAACTTTCCAGTTGAAGAGTGTGTGGAATTGGGGTGGGAGGTGGAGGGTCGGGGGGTCTTCTTTCTGTGGGCCCTGTTCTAGGTTGAGCTCTCAGTGCCGCTTGTGGTGTCTCCACAATGTGAGATGGAAGCAGGTGAACACCTGCACAGGTTGCAGTTTTGCTATTTGGAACAAGTGATAGCAGATGTGGTAAATAACAGATGTGGTAAAACACGAATTTACTCTCGATCGTGCCTCACATGCACAGCCACCTCCAGTGAAGGACTTCAGGAGAGGCAAGCAATGCTCCTATCATAAGGCATTGGAGCTACTGGATTAATCCATTGGATCCAGAAGCCCCTTTGGACCAAATGAGCAGGTCAATATGATAAAGAAATTTGAATTTCAGTTTACCCAGTAAGAAAACATGCTAATTTATTTTTAAATCAATAATGCCTTGAGACTGTGCTTTGAGGGAGTGTACAATTTAAAATCAAAACCCAAATCCATTCAAAGCCCTGGTTAAAGTGTTGAGAAGGTGGAGTTGAATGGGACTCAGGACACATGCTCAAGGACTGCTATGTCCAGTGGGAGAAATGAAGACGGGTGTGTGTCAGTCGCAAAGGGATTATAGTAGTGCTATGGCCACTACTATAGACACAGGCCAGTGCTTTGCAGACAGATGGCATAGACTGGAGGACCTGGGGAAGGCTTCGCCAGAGAGTTTACAGTTGAACTTGTCCTGAAGACTGAGCAGGGGCTTGCAAGGTGGAACAGGGGATCCTGAGTTCTGGGGGAGGAGCCTGTGGAAGGGAGCATGCGGTAGGAAGTGTTCCTTAGCCTAGGGGAGGTAGTATTCTTGGCCAACTCTTGACTTTGGACTTTGGCGTCTTCTCCTACCACCTTGTTCCCCTTGATCCATGGTAGGGGAGAAGTCGTTCAGTGTATTTCTGATCAGTTGAAGGATTAGAAAGGGTTATTTCTCCACTTATAAAAGTCTCTAGATCTGGATGCCAGATCTCTAGCACATGGACCACCCTCTTCTTCGTAAGCCTTTGGGAGCCACTGCTGGTTAAGTCACCATGTTTTCTGCTGAGCCCTGACTTGGCTTCTGAACCTTTCTCAGCACAGCACTGCAGACAGCTGCCCCCAACCCATGTGTGCAGGTAGGGGAAAACTATCTGCCATTCCTGGTCTAGTCCATCGTCATTGATCTCACTGGCATGCTGGTCCTAAGGCAGCAGAGCCCTCCCACTCATGTGTGAAGAACAAGAAAATACAGTGCCAGTGTCCCCATTTCAGATGGGTGGAATGGACCATTGTGGTGAGTGAATGTGGGTGGGGGGGTGGGCCTCCAGAAGTAAAAATTCCTTCCCTTCAGCTTTAACTACATCATTCTTCTTTCTGTGGTGCATTGCTCATTCTCACCAAGTGTCTGACTTTGAGTCCTCTTCACCTTTCCTGTGTAAGGCATCAGGTGCTACAGAGAAGATCAGAGAAGTAAAACATGTGGTTCTCATTCTGTAATGTATTTGGAGCAATGGGACAAGTATTCATGACACAGTTAAGAAATTGGACTATTTTAACAATATATGTTAACATCATAGAGTCTAGCATAATGTGTAACACAGCATGATAGCTATTATTTTGAATGTTATTTATTAAGCAGTATGTAATTATGTGTGTCAGCATGAACCAGTAGTTAAATTCCATAGGAATTTAATAGTTAAGATATAGCATGGGTCCCCCCAAGTGCCAGGCAAGAAATGGGGATGAGGAAACCAGCTTTTATACTACAGTGTGACCGGATCTGTGCTAAAGCTCTTGCGGGGAACAGGGGAGCAGGGACAGATGAACTGGCCATTAGCCAGCTGATGAGTGTTTGTATGAAATTCCAGGGGAAAGGGACAGAAAATGCAAAGCCAGGGAGGACAGAAAGAATGGGCCATTCATGAACTGCCAACAATTCACATGGGTATAACTAGGGGAACCCAGAGGTGGCAAAAGATGGGGTTGGAGAGGTTCATGAAACACCTTGAAGTCTTGTTGAAGAATGTGGGCTTGCCCATGAGGCTGGCGGTGAGCTGCAGAAGCATGGTGAGCAGTGGAAAGGCAGGAAGGCATCACTGAGGCAGCAACAATGGAGGTTGGAAAGGGGTGATGCTGGGGACATGGAATATACTAGGAGGCCACTACAGTGACCCAGGCAAATGGTGACACAGGCGCCATGCAGAGGAGAGCCACCTGGGAGGAGAAAGAGGACATGAAAACATAAGGCAGTAGGCACAGCAGGATCTACGGAGTGTTTGGGGCTACATGGCAGGGAGAGCACACCGATGGCTTCCAGACTGTCAGCCTGGGGTGGGACCTGGGTCAGGAGAAAGGATTCAGGTTGGGGTGATGGCTGATAATTGGGGTTAGGAAGGCCCTTTGAAGGCTAATGTCCAGCTTCCTGCCTTTACGTTCCTATCATATTTAAAGCTTCCTGAATAAATGAGGGTCTATCCAGTTCACAGAGTTGCAGGGGAGACCATCCTTGTCTTTTTGGAATGGGAAAGTGTTCCTATTTGGAACAATTCTTCCAATAGAGGATTTTGCTATCCCTGATTCTATTTAATTCAGCTAGTTTTTGGTGATTATTCCATGTAACTTACTGTAGGATTCCCTGTCCTTTTTCCTGCTCCTGTTCCTTTTACCTCTTAGTCCCTGTGGATGCCGGCCATGGACCCTGCTCAGGGATGGCTATGATAGGAAGCTCCAAGGACATATTTTACAAAGCATCTCACTTAATGGCTAAACTTTCAGGTGGCGCCGGAATGATTACTGAAGGGCTAAGTCATCCATCTCAGTGCATTATTATCTGGCAGATACACACACACTCAGAGAGGAGGAGGAGGTATAGAAAGAAAAGAAAAGACAGCAGAAAAGATGAGAAAAGGAGGAGAAAGGGAAAAAGAAGGAAAAAGGAGGATGTGGATTGAATGAAATAAAAACACATGCCACATAAGGTTAGGTGGGCAGGGGGACTGACAGGAAGCTTTGGGGAGGGACGAGAAGGCAATCCTTCAACCCCAGGAAGTGGAGAGGAGAGCAGTGACAGTGCCTGGGCCCAGGATGGCAGAGTGAGGGCAGGGATGGAAAAAGAACAGTCTGCAGGAGGTATCTGAGCTAGGCTCACAGCACACGCAATGTCAACCCACAGATTACTAGGCACAAGTGCCTATAAAATCCTCTTTTTAAAAAAGGAATTTAAGGATATAACTTTTATTTTTAAGCGTTTTTGTTTTTTTTGTTTTTTTTTTTTTTTTTACAGGCAGGGGATATTGGGGAAGGAACAATGCCTCTAGTAACACCCCTCCCTGATCCTCTTCTTTGGACTCTCCAAACCTCAGTGTCCTCATCTGAAAGAGGACAGGAATGCCACTCCCCAGGGCACCTTGTGAGCACCAACAAACACCAGTGACACTTTTCATTGTTGTCTAACAGAGCCCTTGAATATAGTACCTCCAGCCGTTAGCAGCTTCATAGAGGGAGGCAGGAGCCACACCCACGTTTGCTGGTACTTAAGCTGCTGGGTGTTCAGGCTGGAACAGAGAAGGTGGTGTAGAGACGTCTGGCTGGGGATGAGAGGGAGAGGGGCGCACAGTAGCACCCAAGTGCTAAGTCTTCCCTTAAATAATCAGGTCTCAGTTTTTGAAGTTCTGTCTTAGGACTTATGGCACTGAAGCCCAAATGTCGTGCAGATTAAGGTCATGCATGATCAGAAGCAATGGGAGATACTGCTATAGATGTTACAAAGCAAAATGCATAGGTAACATCGAGGTATCTGCCCCAGGGGAAGAAACACTCTAAATAAATTTTTTTTTTGTTTCTTATGCAATCCACTCATCAGAGATCTTCTTTCTTCAAGCAGGTAAACACATTATCTTCATAATAGGCTTTTTTCCTGTTGGTAACAAGTAGGCCATTCACTTTGGAGAGGCTCTCCTTTTTGAAGAAAATGGTGAAAGGACATTAATTGAGATCATTTCAATATGTTAATACACCGTTTTCCTTCCCCAGTGCATCTTGAGACCACAGGCTGAAGCTCACCTCACCACTCTGTATGCGCCAGGCCTCCACACCCGAGGCTTATCACAAGCAATTATCTTACCCAAATAAAAAATGAAAATGGAAAAGTTGAATAAATAACAGGACATCTTGATGGAATCGCAGTAATGCTCGTCTTGGTTAACATTAGCCCTGACTTTTGGACAGCTAGATTTGTTAATGCGCTTGTCCTTTGTTTAGGCATCTATCTCTGTAAATCTCATGACTTTCCAAAATGATGGATGCCAGCCATCTCTGCTCTCCCCTAAAAATAATTCCCCAGGAAACTCGAGAAAGCAAAATGGACCACTGTAGTCCTGACCTAAGTGTTGCTTAGATTGGAGAAAACCCTCAGAACAGAATTCACCTAAAAACAATTGCGGTTTTCTCTACAATAGGTTGAGCCCTCTGTTATTCCAAGTTTTCCTGCTTTGTAAGGAGCTCTGCATACCTGCTCCAGTTAGGCCTCAATGAACTTGAACAGGAAACTGTGCCTTGGTGTAACGGTCAGGACAGACCAGCTTGGGCAAGCAGCCCTAAACCTCAGGGGTGTAACACAGCAGAAGTTTGTATTCCTTCTTCACACAAAGCCCACTGTAGGTCCTGCTGGTTTGTCACAGCAATTGCCCTCCAGATCTCCAGCCTGGCATCCCAGATGGCTTTGACCTTTTAGCATCTCCATCCCAATGTATGCTTCCCCCATAGCCACAGCATGGAAAGAAGCCTGGGGATTCGGACACTGATGATTAGATGCTTTGGCAAGGGAGTTACACAGGCCATGCCTGTTCATATTTCATTGGCCAGAACAGGTCACATGGTCTGCCCAACCACAAGGGGCCAGAAAGTGCACCAGGAAGTAAATGAGCACTCCCTGTTAGTGAACATGAGTGAAGTCTAAGTCTTTAGGAACTTTTGACCACTGACAGTTGTTTCTTTCTGCTTGCCCTGAGTCTAACTGGGTAATTTAACCCAGGTGTCAGCCATCTGGGAGTTCTTGTGTCCTACAAACACAGTATATTCATTCATTTTTTCATTCATCCATTCATTCATTTAAAAACATATTTGACATATAACACTGTGTAATTTAAGGTCTACAACATGTTGATATAATACATTTATATATTTTAATATATATTGTGATTATATATTGTGATTGCCATTGTAATGTTAGCGCTTCTGTTATATCACATACATATTTATATCAGGGGTGCAAAAAAATTTATGCACGTGATTTGTTTTCATTTTTGTTACCGGTATATATTGAGTATTACAATTTTAAATTAGTTTTTCCTTCCTTAAAATGTGTATATGTTTTTTTGGCACCGTGTGTGTGTGTGTGTGTGTGTGTGTGTGTGTGTGTGTGTGTCTATAATGGTGGGAATAATTTATATCTAATCTCTTAGCAAGTTTGATTATAATACACTATTGTTGTCTATAGTCACTATACTGTGTTAGATCTCCAGGACTTATTTATCTATTAGTTGGAAGTTTGTACCTTCCAGCATATAATTATATACATGTATAAATTATATGTATCATTTAAAAATAGACTTTATTTTTAGAGCATTTTAGATTTAGAGCAAAATTGAGCAGAAAGAGATTTCTTTTTCTTATTTTATTTTATGATTATGATTATGATTATTATTAGTTACGGATGTACAAAACAATGCAATAGTTTTTTTTTCACCCCTTACAAAGTGACTCCCCCCTCCCCCCTTCCTTGCCCTCCCACACACGATATCATACATATCTATATCCCATGTTCCCATGCATATACAATCTTCCCCACTACCAACACCCCTCACAGAGTGGTGCCTTTGTTACAATTGATGAACCTACTATATTGACATATCATTATCATCCAAAGTCCATAGTTTACATCATGGTTCACTGTTGGTGTTCTACAGCCTATGGTTATGGCCAAGTGTATAATGACATCTATCCATCATTAAAGTATCATATAGAATACTTTTACTACCCTGGAAGTCCTCTGTGCTCTGTCTATTCATTCCTCCCTTCCTTCTAAACCCTGGCAACCATTGATCTTTTTATTGTCTTCATACTTTTGCCTTTTTCAGAATGTCATATAGTTGGAATCAGATAGCATATATAGACTTTTCAGATTGGCTTCTTTCACTTAGTCATATGCATTTAAGTTCCTCCATGTCTTTCATGACTTGATAGCTCTTTTTTTTTTTGAGTTGTCTTTATTTAAAAATGAAACAAATTAGTTATAAAAACCATTGTTCCAAATAGATTCTATGTATCTTACAAATGTTTTTGCTTGACTTAGGATAGCTAATTTCTTTTTAGCACTGAATTATATTTCATTGTTTCGATGTACCACAGTTTATTTATCCATTTATCTACTGAAGGACATCTTGGTTTCTTCCAAGTTTTGGCAGTTATGAATAAAGCTGCTTATAAACATCTGTGTACAGGTGTTTTGAAAACATAAATTGGGTATATACCAAGGAGCGTGATTGCTAGATTGTATGGTAAGAGTAGGTTTAGTTTTGTAAGAAACTGCCGAATTGTTTTTAAAGTGACTGTACCATTTTGCATTCCTATCAGCAATGGATGAGATTTCTTGTCACTTCACATCCTTACCAGAATTTGGTGTTATAAGTGTTTTGGATTTTGGCAATTCTGATAGGTATCTCCTTGTTGTTTCAATTTGTAGTTCCTTAATGATGGACGATGTAGAACATCTTTTTCTATCCTTGTTTGCCATTTAGTGAGACATCTGTTGAGGTCTCTTGCCCATTGTTTAGTCAGACTGTTTATTTTCTTATTGTTGAGTTTTAAAAGTTTTTTGTATATTTTGGATAACAGTCCTTTATCAAATATGTCTTTTGCAAATATTTTCTCCTACTCTATGGCTTGTTTAAAAAATATTTTTTAAAAAATGACTCAAAGTCTCAACTCCATATGAAAACCAACATTCCCATCAATGACTGAAGATTCTTGGAAGTAGAGGGGCTTATATTTTTCTTAGTCACCTCTCGCAAAGATTTCTGCATCTAGAGAATTTTTTATTTCTACTCTGAGTAGACGCAAATGTGAAATGTAGTCTTCTTTTTTGGTGTAATTCCTTTCCTCTCAGCATCCCTCCCTGTATTCATCTACCTCCAAGTACCACTGATCCCTGAAGGCTTGGGGTATAGCAGAGCTCTGTATAGCAATTTCAAGTGCAATATTAGATACAGCTATCCTTCAAAGTTTCTCAGTCATATCCAATACCTGGAATATCTCAGTGGCCACCTTTTCTTTTCTCTGCAAGTTGCTTGTTGCTTTTCCCCCACCTGTTCTCTCTCCCCTTGACTTCTTTAGATGCTCTGAATGATCTCCAGTGTTGAACATCTTGTCTTCAGCCCTTTCTGATTGTAGATCCAAAAAAATTTTTCCTCTCATTTCCTGACACGGAGATATTCATTTAATCTTTCCTTTGTTCTGGTCTCTCCTTCTAGGACATTCTCTAAGATCTGTCTCTTCATACTCAAATTATCCATTAGGCATTTCATCAAAACATAATAAATTTTCTTTCAGAATTTCTGTGGCTGACTTTTAAAATAACCCCTCACTCATCTTTGAAGGATAACCTTGCCAAGTATGATATGGGGGAATAGGGTAAAACAAATGTAGCAATAACCCACTGAGTGAGTAAGGCTGGGTGAGCCCTGTGTGTCCAGCTTCAGCAGTAAGAAGTGGTGTTTTATCCATGATGGACCACTCACAAGCACATCTGTAAAATCTCATTTTTTTTTTTTAAAGATTTTATTGGGGAATTGGCAGAGGGGAACAGCATTGGGGAATCGGGGAAGGGGAACAGACAAGTTGCTGTCTTTTTGTTCTTCAGTTTAGTTGCGGAGGATGTTGCTTCACTGTTGGTATCGTCATTGCGCTCTTCCCGGGTGAGGCAGATCGGTCGCTGGCCTCTGGGTGTCGCTCACCGCAGCTCTTGGCAGCTCACGCTGGCTGCCAGCCACTCACGCTGGCTGCCGGCTACTCACTGTAGCCTATGGCAGCCCACTGCAGCAGGGGCTGCAGCCCACACCATCACCGGGGCTCGCACAGCCCAGCTCCAGGTGGAGCCGTTGTTAGCTGTAGAGGGCAGTGTCACTGGCCCTCATGTGGGATCCGAACCGGGGCCGCTGACATCCCAAAACCAGCGCTTAACCAATGCGCCACTCGGCCGGCCCTAAAATCTCATTTTTTTCTCATCACAAAATCAGGTGTTCAACTTGTTTTAGGGACAGTTTTCCCAGGGCTACTACAAATTTTTTTTTTTAATGTTGCAACTTGAAAGTGTCATTTAAGAGTCAAAACATGCTAGGGGCCCATTCCCCTCATGCCCACCCGCTCCCTGGCAGTAGACGGTGTTAGCAAGAGCAGCATGAGCTAAAGCTCTTAGGAAATGCTGCCGAAGATATTTGTCTATTGAGAATGAACACACCAGGCCATTTTATACACTTTGGAACTCTGTGATACCCTGGAGTTTGCTTGACTATCTCATTGTTAGTCCTTGTTAGTATTTACCACATTTGGTGGATTACTAATAGTGAATAGTAATATTTCCCCTTATTTATCTTCCAACAAGTCTTAGTGCAGTGCTGGGTAAGGTCCAGTGTGGTTAGTTCTGAGTGTATTTAGAAAACCAAGGAGATCCTATTTTAGATTTTACATAAACTCAGTCCACTTAACAGTCTCCGAGTAAAATCAACAGTGTTTTTCTACTGTACCCAGCTTGGTTCTCTTGAACTGTTCTTCCTCTTCCAACCCTGTCCCTGGCCTCCTTTTCTTAATCCCATTATCTGGGAATCCTTGGGAAAGTTGGTTACAGAGTTTGTTCACTTAGGTGGGCAGAAAACGATGTGAGACTTCACATTTTTAGTCCTCTCCTCACAACTTAATCTCCTTCTTCAAAAGTCTGAAAGACCACCTGGCATTATATGAAGTCCTTACTGTTTGTGACATTATTCAAGACCACTGGAAGGGAATTAGGGTATTTGACACCTTATAGTGAAAAAAGCCAATATATAATTCAGATAGTTGATTAGATATTTTCACTTTGGGGGTAAATATTTTGTCCTTAGCCAGGTTTGAGTTGGAATTTTAAGAAAGGAGCACACATAAGGTGTTCGTTTTTCTGTTCCCCTCACTCTCACCTGGAATATGGGGGGAAGGGTAGGAAGGGGAGGCAGAGTGGGAATGCAAACAGGTGGAGAAATACTGAGAACAAGTGCTGTTCGATTGTGCAGAGGGGGCAGGGTTGTTTAGGCTGCTGCGGGGAGAGAGGAACTGCATCAGTGGGTGGAACTTACAAGAAGGCAAATATTAAGAATATAAAGAAATTGTTAAGCAGTAAGCCTTATCTGGTCATCAATGGGCCGCCCTGGAGGAAAGTGACTTTCCGGCTGCAAATTTAGAGGCTTCTCCTAAAGACCATGCCAGACATTGTCATCGTCTAAAAACATCCACCCATTTTTTATAATTTTATAATCAGAAAAATAATAAATGTTATTTTAAAGGGCATTGGTTAAAGTCAGTTTCATTATCCACATCGAGCCATGCTAGGGAATGTGCTGTGGGAATGCCCAAAGCACAAAAGCCTTTGCCTTCTAGAAACTTCTAGAAACTCAGGTCAGGAGGATAACCCTGAGACAGAGGATGCCATTCAATATTATTTTCAATACATCCATTTCAGATGCCTGGGGGCCAGCAGTGGAGCTCAGGCTTATTCTAGGTGGGATGGGGATCAATGAGGGTTATTTCTTCTCTAAGAATTGGGACATTTTTCTTAGAGAAGGTAGCATGTTTACAGTGGCCTGAACAGTGGAAGAGAGGAGCCCGCTTGGGTAGATGGGGAGGAAGAGGAGTACGGATCCATCCTGAGAGGCAGCCAGGGATGGAAGTGAGAGGTTGAGCTCAGCACCATCCTTAGGCTGGCCAGACGGTCTTCACCATGGCCTTGTATTTTTAGGGCCCTGCTCCATCCCTCATCTGCCTGTGTTCCTCTACACAAGTGAAGAATCCATAGGACTGAGGATATATATCTAGTCTGAGCTCATGCCTCTCTACCCCATACTTTCTAGATCATGCTCTAGGTTCAGAAACATGGAATTCCTTTGGCTTCCAGGGCTGGCATAGCGTCTTTTCCAAGTCAGTCCTCCAGAGCATAGAACATAGTACCCTTGTGCACACACTCAGCCTGAAGGCTTGCTGGGCAGTGGCCTGTAGAGGGCGTATTTGGGGCTGGGTGTGTGGGCTGGAGTGCCTGTGTATGTGGGAAGCTTGTGCTTGCAGGACAGAGCCACTGGTGGAAAGGGAAAAGACACCAGGATGGATTCCTGGGATTGGTTCTCTCTGCACCTCCCCATCTTATGCAGAAAGAACTCTAAGGAATAGGAGAATTATCAATGTGTAACTGGCCTTCCAGGTTCATCTGAAGGTGTATTTGTAAGGTATGGGGAAAGAAAATATTTTATCTAACACTGTGTTAGCTTGATACATTTTAGACATGTCATGTGTGGTCTCTATTTGTACTCCTGCCCTGGCATGCAAATGTTCCTTCTCATCCTTAAAATGACTGTTAAGATTTTCCTTTAGAAATAACTGTTTGTGGGGCGAAGGGCATAGGCAGTGGTGATCTGGCCTCCTGCTTCTACTGACCAATCAGACTCATTCTGGACAAAATACAACATGAGTCCTGACAAGAAAAGCTAAACTCGGTGGAGTCTTTCCTCCGTGTCTGGTTTGTCACAAGGCGTTAATCCTTATTTTGTAGTTTGTGTAGGAGAGGTATGCTGCTCGTGTTTCCAAATTCCTGTGGTAGAGAAGGAGAACTTTTAAGAATGATGAATTACAAGAGAGATCTGCCTACACACACACACACGCGCGCGCGCGCGTACACACACACACATGCACATGCACACACACACAAGCAATTTGAGGAACTCCCTTCCCTTTTTCCTCTATGCACTTGGGAAGTTCCATAGGGGCTTTTCTTCTACCTGTTTGCATCGACTGCAGAAGGGGCTTGCAAGGAACTCCTATGACATATCTTTGCGGATAACAGGAGTTGCCAGGTGTTTTTTTAATTAAAGAAATCGAGGTTATGAAGAGATGTCATGGGTAGAGAGAGTGAGAACTTGCCAGCCACAAACCCCTGCTCACATCCCCTCTGCCCCTACTCACAGCATCTGTTGCTGGATTCTATGAAATGCCATTGTCAGGGGTGGGAGGGAGGGGGGAGCAGATGTAGGTATCAGGATGCTGCCAGCTCTTGATTATCTACCATTTGGGGTACGGGGCCAAAACTCAAATGATCGACATCCATAGAGAACACCAAGCAACACTGCAGCAAAATGTTCTGACTTTGTTCTCTGACAAGCTATCCAGAGCTGTTTAGGACTGTGAGTCTCCTTGACTCTCCTTTCCTCTGGGGCCAATTGTAGGGAGGAAATAATGTACAAAAGACAAAGAAACAAGTATCGTTAAGTCCCACTCTTCCATGTAGCTCTCTGATTGGTTTAGCCAGCAGAACCATGACATTCAAATCTTCACAGGAACTTAGAGACCTTCTAGTTCCATCCTTCACTTTGCCATTGAGGGAACAGAAGTCCACCGAAGGGAAATGACACATGCAAGGTCTCCCAGTGACATCAATGACAGAGCTTGGTCTAGAACCAGGTCTCCTGACTTATGGCCACCACACTGCCCACAGGGACCCCTTCCTCCTATGGGACATACAGGTTAACCTTTGTTTGAATGCTTTTCTTTGGTAGCCCTCATGTGTTAATATCTTTTAACATGCCCAAAAGAAGCACAAGAATAACTACAAAGGTCACAAAATTTAAATGCTTATAGAAGCCAGTTGGGTGAAAGAAAAGTGAGTGTAAATGGGCCAGGTGAAAAACGATAGGGAGAGGTGGGGCCTGTGGCATACTAGAAGATATATGGCCCTCCTGAAGGCATCTAAATAACAAAAAAAAGTTGAACACTGTGTTGGCCAAACAAAATATCTGTAGGACACAGCTGGCTCTTGTACTGCCAGATGCAACCCCTGACAAAAGACCTAGGAGACTCCACTAGTAGTTGGGCATATGGGCCAGCATTATCTGATAGAGATAAAATGCAGGCCTCCTCCATATGTAATTGAAAATTTTCTAATGACCACATTGAAAAGTAAAAATAAACAGGTAAAATTACTTTTAATGCAATACCTTACTCAATCACATGTATCCAAAATTATGATCATTTCAACATGTAATCAACTAAAAAAATGATTAATGAGATATTTTACATACTAAGTCTTTAAAATCCAGTGTATCCTTTATGGCAGGTCTGGGGTTTAACTTTACCCTTCTTACAAGCTAGTTACACTATTTCATGGATGCTGGCAGAAGAGATGAGATTCTTGGGTCAGAGATAAAGGACTTTACTACTCATGGCACAGCAAACACCCTGAGCATCAGTTCCCTGGTCCCCTGTAATATAAAGAATTCTAGGGTGGACCTAGAGATTTCCAACCCCTATGAACACATACCTTCTCCTGGTTATTCCACCAAACACTGCTGTGAAGGGGTTTTGCACATAGAATAAGACCCTAAATCAGTTGACCTTAAAACAGGGAGATTAAGCAGGTGGGTCTGACTTAATCACATGACCTCTTTAAATCTGGGTCTAGAGGTCAGAGACAGAGAAGTCAGAGGTTAAAAACATTGTAGGAATTTGACAGTAAGAAACTACATTGTCAGCTTTGACATGGAGGGGGCCATGTGGCAATGTGTGCAGGCAGCTTCTATGAGCTGAGAGTGGCCCCTGCAGAAAGCCAGCAAGGGAGAAAGGGAGAAAGGGACCAGAGTTATACAATTACATAATTGAACTCTACCAGCAACCTGAATGAGCTTGGAAGTGGATTTTTCCCAGCATCTGGTCACTAGACTCATGTGCATCTGTCTACTCAGAAGCATCCTCTAGAGCATTATTTTTCAACTTTAAAACATTTTTAATCTTCTAATTGTTACTCTGTCTGGAGTCTTTTAAGACCTTTTTTCCCCCTAATTGTCCTGCCTCCCCCATGAAATTTTATACTACAGATACACAATCTATCTATGTATGTGCTGGGGTCTTTTAGAAAGCCATCAGCCATTGTAATATTTAGGTTCCCTCCCAATCAAGTGTTGCAGCTTTGTAAGTGGTATCACCCCCGAGGAGAATGTATGCTATAGAGGACTAGAGTTATAGCTACCAAACTTACCACCGGTGGACTGAATAATTGGGATGCCAGTTTATTTGATCTAAGGTGGAATAATGTACTCTGCCATGTGTACAGGGATGCTCTCATGGTGTGTCAGGTGCTCAGAACTTGGGGGTGCTGGGGGCATGTGGAATAAGATCCAGAGAGCTGGGCTCCTTTGCCATGGTGGCCCCAGCATCCATGTTGCTGCACGAGTGCCCTACGTACCTCTTTTCTAGGCTCTGATGCTGCCAGGCTGCAACTCCTGCCCTACAACTAGAACTTCAATAGTAGCCAGGCATACAGGTCAGCGCTGTCTCTTCTTGGGGACATCTCTGGATGAACTTCGAAGCATCTTTGTCCTGAGGGTCCTCCTCACCTGTCAGTCACACACACCAGTCTCCGTGAGCATCCCCTTTTCTTCCTCAGGAATTTTGAAGAGCAGACAGCCCACGTCAGCTTCAGGACAGTCATTTTGTCCTTTGAAAGAGTGGGAGGGAGGCTGTCTACTTGGATGTGTCTGCTCCAGGGAGAATATGATAAGCCAAACATTTCAGGGAAAAGTACTTTTAAATTCCTGGAAGTTAATTACTGGGGGGATAAGCCTAGTGGAGTCAAGATTGTACGTTCAATATCCTTAGAGACCAGGTTCTTTCTCTGTTCTCGGGCCACTGATATCATCTCAGACCTTGAGCAGCCATTATGCTAGGCATTAGTGAAGTGAGGAACTGGGCTTGGTGGTGTCAGTAAGGTGGATGAGAACTAACCTTGTTAAAGCACTTATGCTTTGTCAAGGATGTGTTACCCACTTCATTTGGAAGTACACTTTTAAAATCTTCTAAGATTTCTTTCTTTCTTTCTTTCTTTCTTTCTTTCTTTCTTTCTTTCTTTCTTTCTTTCTTTCTTTCTTTCTTTCTTTCTTTCTTTGTAATTAACTTGCTTGTATAATGGTCAGGGCATCTGGTTTATCTGATTCTAATTCTTTGGTATTAGTTGGAACTTGCTTTGTAAGCTAGCATATGACCAGTATGTGTTAGGGTTTAATGTGTGCTGGAAAAAAAAAAATTTATAAAATTGCCTGACAAGCTCTAAAAATGTCTTTAGATAAAGTTTGTTAATTGTGTTGTTGAATCTTCTGCCTTTGCTGGTTTGTCTATGTGCTTGATTTACTAATTTGGAAGAAGTTTATTATCTCTCAGCATGATGATGGATCTGTCAATTTCCTCTTTAAATTCCATTAATTTTTGATTTGTATGTTTTAAAGCTTATGTATGTGAAGTTTGTAATTATCTTATTTTCCTCATGAATTGTCTTTTTATCATTAAAAGGTACCTCACTTTATCTCTAATAATTATTAAAATCTGTTTAATCAGATATTAATATAATGACACCAGTTTTCTATTAGATAGTATTTATTTAGTATATCTTTTTTCTGCTCTTTTACTTATATTTCTATGCTCTTATATTTTAGCTATGTGTTTTGTACAGTATATATAGCTGATTTTTTTTTTTTGAGGGCAGTGTCACTGGCTCTCACATGTGGGATTTGAACTGGGGCCACTGGCTTCCCAAGCCAGCGCTTAACCACTGCACCACTCAGCCGGCCCTATATAGCTGATTTTAAAAATGACAATAAGAAAATCTCTGTCTTTTACTGGGGAACCTTATTTCATTCATATTTATTGGAATTACTGATGAATTTAGATTTATTTCTCCCAAAGATTTTGTGTTTTCAATTTTCTGTGATTTACTTGTTTCTTTTTTCTCTCCATTCCTACTTTATTTTGTGTTGATCAAGTTCTCTTTATTGTCTTTTCTATTCTACAGATTTTAAGATTGTTCATTTTATTTTTGTTTTTTAGAGGCAACCTTAATATCATAGCACACACACTTGACTACAAAGTATCATCCAGTATTGTGCTGTACACTTCCAGGAAGCACCAATCACATTTTTTTTCTGGATTGTTAAGTGGTAAGGCCTTGAACTATTTTACTTCCAAAAATACAAAAAGTCTGAAACATTTTAATTGATCATTTCTTCCCATCTCCCATATCTTTTTCCAATATTTTAATTATCTTTTGCTTTTATACCATAAATTAGTCATTTTCATCATTATTGAGTTATACTGTCCTTTTTAATTTATGTTTTCCCATAAGTTTACCAATTTCTTTGCTTACCTTTTTTTTTTTTTTTTTTTTTTTTTGCATTGTCCTTTTTTCCTTCTGGATTCAATTTTCTCCTTGAGGGGAAGCACTTTAGTAGTTCTTGCATTGAGGATTTGTTAATTTATTCTCCTTTTTTGATTACCTTAAAAAGTCTTCATTTGCCTACATGTTACATATTTTCTCTTGTATGTATGATATAATATATAACAAAGAAAAACCTTTATTAGTCATCATTGTGCCTTCACTTTTGAATGATAGATTAGCTGGGTATAGAATTCTAGGTTCACAGGTATAGCATTTTGAAGATATTTGTACCAGTTATAATTTATTGCCTCTCAGCTCCAAATCCACCCTTCTTTGCCATACTTTGTGATGACAGACCCAAACTATGTAGATTACATTTCTTCCTTGCTGGAAACCTAGGTGTTAGGCTCTGCCAAGAGAGGGCACCAGAGGGACACTACAAGGCTGGAAGAGGAAGAAAGAGAAAAGGAAATTTTAATTTTTGTTCTTTTTTCTTCTGGTTTCTGATCTGCTCACTACTGAGCCAAAAAACCAGAACACCAGAAGGCCAGTTTCTTTGGCACCACATCAATGGGTATCATATTCCTATGGCAACCATGCCCTTTCCTCCAAGGTCTGAATTTCTGTTTGCAGGGTCCCCTTCTCTGAGATTTTAAGTTCCTCTCTTATTCACTTTCCTCTCATCCCTAAGAGTAATGGTTTCTTGCTGTAGTGTCTAGTCCTTTACACCTTAGAGTTTGTTTTGCCCATATTTTTTGTTAAACACCTTTTAATTCATTATATTAAATTTCCCCTGTTTAAATTACTGGTGTGGTTTCAGTCTTCTGATTGAACCCTGACTGATGAAATATTATTCTATTGTTTTCTGTTTCATTTTGTTGCTGTGCAAAAGACTGTTATCAGCAAAATATTTGAATAGATACTTTTTTTTTTTTTTTGAGGGCAGTGTCACTGGCCCTCACATGTGGGACTGAACTGGGGCTGCTGGCTTCCCAAGCTAGTGCTTAACCACCACGCCACTCAGCCGGCCCTTTGAATAGATACTTCTTAGAAGAAGATATATAACTGGCTGATAAGCCCATGAAAAAGCTAAACATTTTTTTCGATAATGTTCAGCATCGTTAGTCATTAGAGAAATGCAAATTAAGGCCACAATGAGATACCATGACACACCCACCAGAATAGCTAAAATTAAAAGATTGACAACAGTAAATGTTGGCAAAAATGTGTGACAATTGGAGCTCTCATACATTGTTGGGATGTAAAATTGTACAACAATTTGGAAGAAAGTCTTGTAGTTTCTTATAAATGTATACCTATCTTGTAACCCCAGCAATTCCACTCTTAGATATTTGCCCAAAAGAGACAAAAATATAATATATGTTCAAAAAAAGACTTGTTCAAGAATTTCATGAAAGCTTTATTCATAATCTTTAAAATAGAAATAAGTCAGGTGTCCATTAACAGAAGGACAAATGAACCAACTGGTGTCTTCATATAATGGAAAATGACTCAGAAATAAAAATGAATGAACTACTTATACATGCAACACCATGAATGAATATGAAAATCAGTATCTTAAGTGAAAAAAACCTTATACAAGCATGTGGGATTTTACTTTGTGCAATTCCAGAACAAGTAAAACTAATCCATGGCAGAAAAAAAAACAGAACAGTGGTTGACCTTGAAGGAATGGGGATGGGTATTAACTGGAAAAGCACATGAGGGAAATTTCTGGGGGTGATGGCACTGTTTTATATGTGCTAACACAGCAGTTTACACTTACGATTTGTATGTTTCATTTAATGTAAATTTCACATCAAAAGAAAAGACCTGTAAACAAATGTTAAACTCTAATGATATCCTTGCTAAAGCATTTAATGAGAAATGTAGCAAAGTCTGTAATTCACTTCGACATGCACAACACAAAAACACCCCAAAATAAAACAAAACAAAAACAAAAAACTAATGAGGCATTGATGGATGACTACAGAGATGGATAGAAGATAAATATGAGAAAAAGCAAATACGGTAAAATTGAGTAAAACATTAATGGTAGAATCTAAGTAGTGGGAATATAGATGTCTGTTGTAAAGTTCTGTTAACTTTTCTCTGTTTGAAAGTTTTATGGTAAAATGTTGGGAAAAAAGGGCTACTTTCAATCAAATATTTTTAAAGTAATCTGTGTTTTCTGTATGGTTTTATTTAATGTCATTTTTGGGTGTGTGCTGCACTTTCCATGCAATGTATTTAGGTATGAATCAAATTTTATTGCACTCAGGCTCATGTGCTTATATCCTTTTTCAATTCTTGAGACATATCAGTGCTTTCTTCTCTTCTTCTGGAATTCCCATTAGACCTGTGTTGAAATTTCTCATCCTTCATCCCCATATCTTAGAATCTTTTTCATATTTCTTTGTCTCTCTTTGCTACAATTTTGTTGCCCTGACTTTACATCTTCTGATATTTTATCCTATCCATTTTTCAATTTGCTAACTCTCTCTTCAGCTATATCTAGTCTGCTGGTTACATTATGACTATGTTTTCCAATTCTAGAAATTCTATTTAATTTTCTCCCCAATGAATTGTCATTTTATTTCAGTGTCATCTTCTATCTTCTTTTGTGTAATTAATCATTTTAAGCATATTTAGTTTAATTCTGATAGTTTATTTTACAAGCCCTTTTTTTTTTTTAAGCTGAGCCATTCTGCCACCTGTTGGCAGTTCAGTGGCAACTCAGCTCGGGCTGGGCATCGAACTGCTGTTGCTCAGAGCTCAGCTCACATTCTTGAGTGAGCTCTTAACCAACTGAGCTACTCAGCCAGCCCTTCTGATAGTTTATTTTAAGTGAGTGTTATTGGGGTTAAAAGTCTATTCGCTGCATCTGCTAACTGATTCATTGTGGATTGCATTCTTGTGTGCTTCGTAAATTTGGATTGTGATTTAGGGTCAGTGGACATTTATCTGAGGAACTCTTTCAACTTGAGGAAGGCTATGTCCCTCCAGAAAAATTTTTTCATTTGTTTCTGTCCTAGAGAAGCCAAAGTCATAGGCCCTAGTCACTCTTATACTAATTTTCTGTGGCATTCATCTAGAGCAAAGTGGAACCCCAAATTCATATGAAGGCAATCCTGTGCTCATGAATTACCAGAGGATATTATTTCTTTTCTTCATCCAGAGACCAGTTTGAGACAGCTAAGCTTCTTGATTGTCTTCCTGAGTCTGTGCGTAGATTGTATTTATTTCATCCTATAACTAAGGTAGCAAGCATGTCAAAGCTTTTGGCTTTCTGTAGGGGAGAATCCATGTCAGGGGGACCTGTGTGGGGGAGTGGGTTTACATTCCACTTCCTTGCATCATGTGTACTCAGGGCTGAATTGCCTGACCTCAGGTGGACATTCACACTCAAGCCCTCACGTTACCCAATCTGGCAGCCCTCCCACAGGCAGCTGCAACTTCAGTTCAGGGGTTCTACTCTGGTTTTCAGTTCTCCCTTTGTTTTGAGTCTCTGGAAATTTCCCTCACTTTCTTATAAAACCAGTTATTGCTTTTAAAAGAATGTTCGTTATAATCTATTCAGCACTTTCTAGGTGTTTCATATTGGGAGGGTCTTCAAGTAATCTGATCTACCATAATACTGGAAATGAATGCTATGCTAGGCATTTCACATGGATTATTTCATTGATAATTCACAAGGGTCCTATAATATATGTATTATAGGCATAGAGGGATTAAGTAGCTCTTCTGGGTCTTACAAGCTGGTAGGTGTGGAAGAGTTGGGATTTTCCCAATATTTAAATGATTCCAGTATGTAGGCTTTTGTTCTCTGGTGTTGCAGAGAAACCCATTGTGGCCTGGGAACATGGCTTTGCCTAGGTCGGCAGTGTCAGTAAATGAGAACTGGGACATCCTCACTCCTTAGTGTGCATTTGCTGTTTTCTCATTCGGCAGTAAGGCCTTTGTACCATCAGAAGCAGGTGACTTTTGGATTTCTCCCATTGCCTGTTGTGTCCAGCGTGCGGACTAATTGGAAGAATAGTGGTTGAGGTTCCTATATGGGGTCATTCTCCAGTGACCCTCTGCTGCTTGATAAGCACACTCCACCACAGGATCATGGGACTCCTGGATCTCATGTTGAATTTTGAGTGAGTTGTATTTAAATGTCTTGCTCTTTTTTGCAAATCTGAGAAGTGATAAGCTCCTGTTTGTCCTTGAGACTGCCTCGCAGACAGCTAGGGTGACCAGCTGTCTTGGTTTAACTGGGATGAAGAGTCTCCTGGGATGCGGACTTTCAGTGCTAAAACTCGATGAGTTCTGGGTAAACCAGGATGTGAGTCACTCTGTAGACCCTTGGGCATATTGTTAACCAGATCAGTGCCAGTTCTTTGCCATAAGAGGCCAGCACATCTTCTGGTTTCCAGATTTCCCCAGAGATGAAAGGAAGGAGGTTTAATGGTGAGAAGAGGAGCATAGAGGACAGAAGATTCATTTCAAGGACATATGGAATGAAGCAAAGCCTCACCAGGTATTTCCCAGCTGGTCTTAGTTATACCCCAGCAGAAGATGGAGCAGCTTACGAGGGGCAAAAAGTGAGCGCAGCAGGGCAGAGGACTAAGATTTATAGAGCATGGCCTCCTGCACCAGGTATTTGGTCAGACTCTTGTCTGCATCCCATCATTTAGTCCCAAATGGAGGTCTCTGAGGCAGGCCGTGTTAATGCCCATTTTGAAGAGGAGGAAACTGAAGCTGTGCAAGATGAAGCCACTTGGCTGATATCACGTGTTTGCCAATAGTGATGCCTGGATTCAAAGCCAGGTGGGCCTGACCCCAAAGCCCGGGCTCCTTCTGCTCGACCACAGCAAGGGGAAGGGGAGGAGTGCTCTTTATGCCGGCACTGATTTCTGGAGTTGTGAGCTAAGGAGGAAAGATGAGAAAAAGAGGCAGACTACAAACTGTCCTGGGCTTTGCAAACAACCCCTGCTATTGGGAAGTGGCAGACATGGCTGCTGCTCTAGGGGACACCATCAGGCCTGCGAGATTCAGCGAAGTGGGCAGGAGCTCACTCTGCCAGTACCCAACTCCCTATTCATTTTCCCCTCTTCGACATCCTTCTACCCACTGTCGGGGTTGGGTGCAATGGACAGATGCTGGGCTTGGAGATAAAGTCTCCTTTCTTTATGCTATTTAAGGACCATCCTGCAGGCAGTCCAGGCTTGGTGCCTAAGTCTTTGCTCCTTGCTGCTGGGTGCCTTACTGCTTAGCCTGAGCCCTTAAACTTGGTCTATTACATTCCCACTTGATCATCTTCAGAAAAACAGCCTCCTATTCCCTGTCTGTTGCATTGTAAAATGCTTTATCAATATTAAACATGATTAGGACATCCTTGCCTAACAAACACATCCTAAGAATCCAGCGAACAGAGCTGCTTTTAAAGGCCTCTTCTAATATTTACCTACCCACCTTCCTTCTATCCTCTTAGCTATGTGTTTTCTGAAACAGCTGTGTCCAGAACAGAAGGCTCTTTTGTGTAAACTCATAAGTCACCTGTACTTATTTTGTGTATCCAGGGCTGTTATGCCCTGCAGCGAGCTATATTTTTTTAAAAATTAGGAGTGGATATTTGATATAATAGATTATTACATGTCCAGCATATGAATTACTAGGTCTTAGAAGCAAGAAACGAGTAATTTTGCCCTGAGGTAATATAACAGCTACTGTGGAGTCATGACAATCAATTAAATAGATCATTTGTGGTCAAGGCAGAAGCATGGAATTACTTCCCGAATAGCATTTAGCAGTCATTCCCTCATTTAATCATTCAACAAACAGGTATTGAGAACCTGAGATGAGGTTGAGACATTGTTTAAATGTTGGGAAGAGCTACAAAGAAATACAAAACATATAGCCTGAAGGACACCAAAGACTTTCCCAATCATTTCCATAGAAAGTCAACTGAAGACATTGTGCTCTTTGATGGATAAACCTAAGTGCGAGGGACGTGGGCTCTCTTAGAAGCAGCTGGACATGGAACCAGAGATGTGAGCGGTGAGATGTACAGTTTTGTTCAGGAGGCATGAGGGGAGGAAAAAGAGGCAACATGAATTAGACACTGGAGACTGTGCCTCGACAAGGCCAGTTATAATGCAAGGCATATTCAGAGCCAGGAGCCTGGGTACTAAGCCCAGTTCTATCGTTTATTAGCTAAATGGTTTGGGGAAAGTTACTTACCCTCATTGACTTCCAGTTTTTCATCTATCCAAAAGAGATAATTGTACTGTTTACCTCAGGATTATTGTAAAGATTAAGTGAGATATTACACGTGAAATGCTTGGTACATAGTGGGAACTCAGAAAAAAAGAGTGGCCATGATGCTTATAATACAGGCCCATGTAAGGGGTTGGGTGCCCCTCTCACCTTGGGGACCATTCCCTCTCTTCCTGCTTATAAGACCAGAGCTGTGAAGGTCTAATCCTGCCCTTATTACTGACTTGTGTCCCACCTGAAAAAGAGACCCCAGTTTTCCCATGGTTGTCGAAGAAGAATTCAGTTTTGTGCAAGAGTCATGGAGGTTGTAGCATTCTTTGTCCAGGAGACAAGACCATTGGTACTAGTTTTTTGTTCTTTTTTCTTTTTTTCCCTCCCTGGGAAATCCTTCATTCTTTGTCAGTGAGGAACTTTTCATTTGCCTCTATAATTGAAATGGGACCTCTGGGTCATTTGGTCAGGATCATCTGGCCCATGAGTCATCCAAGGCAGTGTCCACTTTTTATCAAGTGGGTCAGGAATGTACTGACTCGGGTCAAATGGTGTGGAGGTCTGAGAAATTATCTAATGAAGCTGAGAGATCATGTCCCACCCCTATACCAGTCCGGGGGGCAAGATACCCTTCAAACCTGATCCCACCCACTCTTCCTGGTCACTGTAAAACCAGTCTAATGAGAATGGGTGATCCAAATCAGACTTTTTGTCTTAATGCACCAACAAGTAAAAGATATTATAAAATAGCTCTTATGTCAAAAACCAATGTTACAATAATATCATCCTCTGATAATTTATGCTATCAGGCTTGACAGCAGGATATGCTAAATAAATTAGTCTTTAAATGTTTCTTCCAATTATAGGTTTTTGGTCTAATAATCTAGCTTTGCGGAATACATGAATTGTCTCAATATTCTGCTTACTTATGCTGTAAAGATGTGGCCTTTATAAACCAATATTCAATAGAAATACCTCTTGTTATTTCCCTGGCTTTAATCAGTAAAGTGGACTTTTCTCAATGACAAAGAAACTCATGAGAATGACATCAATTATGCTTCACCAGTTTTTACTGGGTGTCTTCTCAGCATA
Organism: Aselliscus stoliczkanus; assembly: GCA_033961575.1. NCBI lineage: Eukaryota > Metazoa > Chordata > Mammalia > Chiroptera > Hipposideridae > Aselliscus > Aselliscus stoliczkanus. The sequence goes on along the minus strand of CM066739.1, from coordinate 71,950,837 downwards.
AGGAGCAGGGCCAGCCACTGAAGGGGACATGGGACAGAGGGGCTGTGGTGTCTCTGTGCAGAGGGAGCCTTGAGAGTTAGCATCAGAGAAACATTGCATTTTCAAAATGCCTTGTAGATGCCTGGACCTTGGAAGAAGAGATGCAGATGGGAGAGAGTTTTCTGGATTGAAGACATGGCAAGAATAGAGAAGTAAATCGGGACCTCAGAGATAGCCATTCTCTGGGCTCTTCAAGGGGCCTTATTACATAGAGTTTCCAGAATGTTAAGAATCTCTGTGTCCCTTTAGCTCATTTATAACCAGCTCATGGTCACTGGCTAATAAGTGAAGAAGCCAATATGGTAAGTGGGTCCGTCTGATGCTTTTGAGCATCTCGCTCGTGGCTCCTAGACTTGGGGGAAGAGCAGAATCACCAGGGCACACTTTTGAGACACAGAATCCAGGACGTCAGTCCAGATTGTCCCCAGAGCCTCAGCGTTGGGGACTGGGTGTGTATGTAATGGAAAACCCTGAAGCAGCACTTCTCAAACCCATGTGCACAAGGGTCCCCTGAGAAGCTTCTTAACATGTAGATCCTGATTCAATAGGCCTGGGGAAGGGCCTGAGAATCTGCATTTCCTACAAGTGTCCAGCAGAGGTCACAGCTAGTGGCCCTGGAACCACTCTTTGGCCAGCAGGGCCTTAGGTTTCTGAATCTCACCCAAGGTTGAGAATCGTTGCACTGGGCTCCACGGCCTCGGTGTAGGCTGCTCTAAATATAGATAACAACCATCTATTGGGGACCCAGAGGCGCAGAGCTGAGAGGCAGGAGGAGGGCAGGATGGGGCTGGGCCGTGGAGTCCAAGCTAGCCGTGAGTTTTCAAAGCGGAGGGACAGGCCAGAGAGGTGGTCCCGGAGGCCTTGGAAAGCGGGCTGGAGCTCTGGTTCCATCCCTGACAGATCCCACCCGCAAGACCCTCAGAAGGCCCACTGATTAAATAAATGTGTTCTCAATGTAAGAGGAAAACCCCAGGTTTAAAACTAATTTCCTTCTGAGGCTCTTCCTCCCTTCCCCAGGATAGACACATAGAGACATTCTCAGAGGAAATAACTGCATGCTTTGAAAGAAAGCCACATGAGGGAGGCACACACAGACTTTGATAGAAAGATGGTCTCCCTGATTTTCTCTGGTTCCCAGACTGGGGAAATATGATTATGTTCGAGTTATGTTGAAATGAAACACATTTGAAAGTTTTTTTTTTTAATAATGGAAAAAGCAGGTAATCCAAAGACGTGAAAATAATTCTTTTAAACAATTAAAAAAAAATAAATGAATTTAATTTTTTTCTTTTCTAAATCAGGAAATAGCTTCATTGTTTAAATTTAGATATAATTAAACCATTGATTTGGCCTCATTAGAAAGTGAATGTTTATCAGAGAAACAGGGACGCTGTGACACGGGTATGATTGGTGGGGAGACACACACTTTCTCCAAGTACATACTGTTCATTTCTTTATAAAAAGATAAAAATTAGTATTAGCGAGTGGCCTCAATAGGAAGTGTAGTAAATGTCTTCTCGTTTTCCTAAGAGCCCCCATCTTGGCAATATTGTGTTGCTTAGGAACTAACAAAACATGTCTGTGTGTGTGTGTGTCTCTCTCTCTTTCTTTTTTTTAATGGTCCCTTTGTGCCCTGATATTTTTCCAAGTTGGCAGCTGTGAGGAAAAACAATGTGATTTGGTTAGATGCAGCCTCCCTCTCTCAAGTCTGGGGCTGAATAGATAAGAACTTGTATGTCAGAATACAAAGTTTACTCAGCACCAGTCAAAAGCTTTTGATGTTGCCTGCCCAATCTGGCCTCGCATCTTTGAAGTTCTATTACACATGCTAGGGTTCCGTCAATAAGAAACAGACCTTTCTTTCCCCTGCTAGTTAAAACATCTGCCTCCTGGAAACGCCCCACATTAAAGCAGGTTACAATAGTTTCAGGGCTAATCGAGACCTGGGCTTTGCCACATGAGTGACAAGAAGAGAAATGTTGAAGGAATGGAAGCCATTTAAGAAAACCTTCCAGGACCTGGGGGTGGGTGACAATATTTACCATTCCAAGATTGGAAAGGGAAAAAATTTAGCTTGGTTGGTTTTCACATAAACCAAGTGGCTGATCAGGGTGGCCCTTTTGTGTGCCCGTTTATACAGTGCTGTATTCACGTTATAAGTCACATGTGATCCACACTCTTTCTCTGGGGCATTCGCTGTTTTTCAGTGAATAGGAGCAGAGAAAACAGGCTCATCGGTTTGTAGTGTCACTCTTTGCAATGTCATTTAAACTGCTCAGCAAATGGCTTATTTGTCAAAGAATATTGCTTTTTCCTGGAATAAAACCCAGTTACTGATTGCTGAAACCTATGGATATCAGAAATGATATCGTGATGTGCTTCTCCTGCTACAGAATGGTGCCCTTTGAAGGGACAGAGAGGTGGGGGTTGGAGGCCCTTTGTTCCTGGAAATGAAAGCATCTGAACAATGGATTATCTGAAGGACCTCAGATGCCAGGCTCCATGCCCCTCACGCGGGCTTGCAACAAAAGCCTTCATCTCAAAGAGCCCGGTTCTGGGAATGTCAGAGGTGGGCGGAGAGGTCCCAGGACTGTTAGTGAAGGGCAGGTGGGCAGATAAGCAGAGGGACTGCAAATGGATGGCCGCCGGTCCCCGTGCACGTCCTGACTCTGTGGCTGTAGACCTGCTGCCTCAGCTGTTAGGGGTGGGGAGTAAAAGTCAGAAGAGCCCATGGCTGAGAAAAAAAATCTTTGCCAAAATGCTGAGCTCAGTGGCAGGGAGAAGGGCAGGGTGGGGTGCCATGGGGCAACAAAATCTCTAGGCAGATAAGTTGTTCTAGGGCATTACTAGCACCCCCTTTTTTACCTTTTCCTCTCTTGGTGGCATTTTTCTTTTCTCCTAATCCCTAAATTCAGTGCTCTCACACTTTTATTCTCTTTATTTCCCTTCCTTCCTTCAAACATGACACAGGATTAGGGTCTTTCCAGCTTACCCATTCTAAAAATAGATGACTAAAAATGCTCAATTGGTGACTTCTATTAAGTCAAAGGAATGAATCTCTCATGGTGGAATTTTAGGCATTGATTGGCAGAATTTCACTTCCCTGGAATTATACCGTAGAAGGCCTCTACTAACCTTGCTGAGGAATGATAAACAGTCCTTCTCCTCAGTTACTTTGCGAAATATTAGGAAAGAAAAATCCCAAGAGACCCAGAATTCTAACCTGAAGCATTTCCAGATAAACCAAGTCATGGTCATATTATGCATAGTGAAAGGTCAATGATGAGGAGAGGCCATGCAGACTTGGTTACACCTCCACTCCAGTTCTGATCCAAATTTTGGGGCTATGGTAACATGGGAGGATGTCTGAGGCTCTGGAAGTGGCACATGGGTGGTAGAGCCAGACAAACTATGTGAGGGTGCTGGAAGGGAGAGGAGGATCCTGACTCCCATGCCTGGAGTGTAAGGCTGGCGGGACCCAGTCACTGTGGGCTCCAGCCCAGGGAGGAACATGATGTGCATGTCTAGTGAGAGCCACGCTGCACAGGCTGGATTGGAGGAGGTAGTGAGTGGGCAGGGAGGCTGGCTGGGGAAGGCCTCCAAAGGCCCTGGGCATGGTGTTGGGAGCACAACTCTACAACCTAACTGCCAGCTTAAAGCCCAGCTCTGCCATCCGATAGCTGTGTGACCTTGGGCAGTTGATTTAACCTCTCTGAGTCATAGGGTCTTCTTCTGTAAGACAGGGATGATGCTAGTGTCTGCATCTCAAGCATTCTTATGGTGGTTAAATGAATGTGTATATTTTATCATGTAAAGCACCTGATCTGTGCCTGGCACATAGCACATACTGTATCAATGTCTGTGTTTATTTATATTTGTTATCCAGATGTGAGAAGGGGATGCCAGGGGTGATGTTGGTGAAAGGACCCACCGGACCTGCAAGTGGGTCTTCAGATCCTACATGGACAGCCCATGGCTCTGGCTGGGGAGGAGGGTACCCCTTAGAAGCCTGATCCACCCTGTGCGCTTGCCAAGGGACACCTTTGTCCTACATCATTCCTCAGATAACTTGCCCAGGAACTTATCACCAAACTTAATAGAAAGATGTCAGTTTTCAGTTCTGTTCTCACAGCCCTCCTTAGGGAAAAATCAGAACTGGGCTTGACCTGCAGGTAGACACAAAGAAGGACAGGCCATGGGATGTTTTTCCCAAGAATGAAATGGGGATTGTTGGACCTCTATTCTCAGGATAGAAATGGACTGTGATGGCCTCCGGGATGGATTCAGTGAGGATTTGCCGAAGGGGTAGGCTGGGGTGAGTTGGATTGTCGCATGCATCTGCCTGGGCCGCATTTTCTAAGGCAGAGCATGGCCTAGAGAACAGCTCCTGTGCCTGAACGCTTTCCTTTCTGCTCACAGCTCCAAAGCACCAATGACTACAGGTCAACTGTCACCCTCTGAAGGAGAAGTGACCTCATGGCATCCACTTCAGCTGTTCTCTGCTGCCCCTTCTCCCCCTCTTTCTCCTTCAAACCCCCCACCACACCCCAGCTGCCATTAAAATCACATTTTAATGTTGCATTGTTCATTAGTTGCCAGTCAGAGTCTATCTACGTTTCCCTTTCTATCTACATTGTTTTGGTTTACATGACACAGCCTCTAATGAGGCTGAAAAGTCAGGAAAAGGAGCCATTTATCTCAGGAAATAAAAGAGGCACTTTGGCACAGTTGTACTAGGTGAGGAGAGCAGCTTAAGGAAGAACACGGATGTGGTGAAGTCTGAATGGTATTTGTTGAATAACAAGTAGTACCATATGGCTGGACTATAATTGATCAACTATTTTCAAATGGCCTAGTCATTTAGTTCTATTCTTGTTAACTCTTAGGAACCACTAAAGATAGAAATTTTATCTCCATTTTATAGATCGTCATAGGTGTACTGAATTACAGAAAGTATGTATCAGCAAGGATCTAAGGGGACACAGCTGCCACATGCCTCAAACTTTCTCATAACTGTGCCTCCACTCCATGGGAAGTAGTGGGGGTGAGTCTGGAATGATAGATTGAGGCGAGACTGAGAAAGGACTTGTAACATCAAGTCACTATTCTGATGACCAGAGGTTCTAGAGCAGGAGAGGGATGTGGCCAGAGAGCCGCTTTAGAAAGGGCAGTGGGAAATGGTTTAGTGGACCACAGAACAGGGCAGACGCTCATGTACAGCCTGGTCACAAGTCCTGCCTGAGCTGTTGGGAGGGCGGGAGGGTGGAGGGACAGAGTGATGGCAGAGAAGGACGACTGGCGCTGGAATGAACAGGAAAGGGACCAGGAGCTGAGCGGTCAGAGGCAGAGGAAGGAAGGAGGGAGTCCCCTGCAGCCCGAGAAGTAGATCTGTCCACACAGGAAGCCACCTTCTGACCTGTAAGGGACTCGTTTTGTAGGAGCTCCTGTCTTCTCTCCATGCTGGGGTCTGCAAAGGGCACAAGAGAGGGGAAAATGACAGAAAACCGCAAACTCAGTACATACAGGCAGCCCTCGGCCATGAGACAACGATTTAGGGGCTCAAAGTTCCCAAGTACTGTTTTGCCTAAAGATTGAATGAAACTCAGCCTTCTTGGCTTGGATCTTCAGGGCAGGTTTCCTTCAAGCAGCACCTAAGATGGGGATTTTTGGTGAAGTGATTTATTGAGGTAGAGCTCTCAGGAGACTCCTATAAGGAAAGGAATGGAGAGAAACCAGAGATGAAAACTTCAGGAGCTCGCTGCCTCTGTCTGACGGGGGCGCTCTAGAGCATGAATTGCACCAAGGAGGCTTATCTTGCCCAGAGGCCAGCGGGGTGAGACCAGGGAACTGCAGTTCTGTTAGCCGTTGGCTACAGTCCAGGGGTGTCTAGTTGAGACAGCTGCAATCAGCCAAAGACAACCTCCAGCAAAGAGTACAAGTGGGAACCCCTAAAGCCAGTATCTGCAGCAATTGGGGAACGGAGCTGTACCCTGGAAAGGGTGCCGATCACCCTCACACCAGGCTTTGACCTACTGTGGTCTACTTCAGTCTTTAAGCCCCACCATCAAGTTTTTCCATTCTGGCCTTCTCAGGCTTTTTCAGGCCTCTGTGCTGCCCACATGCTCTGAAAGCCCCTCTCCCTTTTCTCTGTCTATTGTATTCCTAGCCATCATTTCAGAGGAACCTAAAACATCAGTTCAACCAGGGAGCCTTCCTTACTCTTCCCAAGCAAGAGCTGACCCTGACTTCCATTATAACTCCATACATCACAGCATGTGGCATCTGCCTATATCATAGCATTACAAAATGTCACTTTTATGTTTTTCTAATGTATCTGTGTTCTGAATACACTTGGAGTGCTGGGAGGGCAGGAAATATATATTTTTAAAAATTCATTTTAAACACCCATGGGCTGTCCTGTGTGCCTGGCACCTATTCCAAGTATGTGCTAAATGAGAATGTATTGAATGCACAAATGAAGGGACTGTAACTATAGGATACAGCCAAAAGGTAAAGGGGACCCCTATTTCCCACATAGGGTGCTACCTGCTTGGGTGACTTCGGGTGAATGGCTTAATTATTCTGTGCTGCAACACTATCTATATATAGGTGAGCCCCTGGATACATGCAAGCTAAACCCTGTTCTCCAATGGCTTTGGGGTCCCACTGCCAAGCAAAAATGAAACCCAAGCAAAGACGGTCTCAATCCCCTATTTGCCCAAAGCACCGAAAGTCCTTCCTGACTGCTTGTGAGGTTACTGCTAACCTTCGCCAGCCAGGATCACATTATCAACAAAACATCCTTAAAACACCAAGTACATTTAAAAATTGATTTAAGCAGCTGTGTAACTGTGACACTTCCCTATTTATTTTAAAAGACAGCTTTGTATAATCAGTGGGACTAATAGACTTTTAAAGTAGGAAGGCTGGTTTTGGTGTGAGAGGCCCATGGAATATTGGAAACTACTTTGGATAGGGGTGAGGAGAAGGAATCAGGGAAGTGACATAACATCAAGGTCACATGGCTAATAAATGATGGGAATTCTTGGAACTCTAAAAGGTATATAAAAATTAATTTTATCCAGGTATAATTTACATACAATAAAATGCACTTACTTTAAGTGTAAAGTTTGATGAGTTTTAACAGACACATTTACCTTTGTAACACCTCCAAAGTCAAGATACAGAACATTTGCATCACCCCCCAAATCCCCTTGTGCCCCTTTGCCGTCAGTTCCTCCACCCCTGGCCCAGGCATTCAGTCATTTGCCTTCTGTCACTATAGATTAGTTTTGCCTTTTCTAGGATGTCATTTAAAAGGAATTCTGTAGTATGTAGTGCTCTGTGTCTGGATTTTTTTCACTTAGCTTATTGATTTTCAGAGTCATCCTTGTAGTTGTGTATATCACTCGTTTGTTGGATTTCATTGCTGAGTGATGTTCTGTTGTGTGGAGACTCCACGTTTGTTCATTTCATTCAACAGGTAATGGGCTGGGGTTGTTTCCAGCTTGGGGCCACTATGAATAAAGCTGCTGAGAACATTCACGTACAAGTCTTTGGGTGAACACGTTTTTCTTTCTCTTGGGTATATAACTAGGAGTGGACTTGCTGGGTTGTAGAGTTAAGTGCATGTTTAATTTTATAAGAAACTGTCAAACTGCTTCTCTGAGCGGTTGAACCCTTTTGCATTCCAGGCAGCTGTGCACGAGGGTTCGCATTATGGACCTTGGCTCTGAGCTAAGGTCGGTCTAAAGCCCAGGGTCCTTTCTCCTGGGTATACCAGGTATAGTCTTCAGTCTGAGTATGTGTCAAAATCACCCAGGGACTTTGTTTAAAAATACAGATTCCAGGCCCCCATCCCCCAATTCAGTCGGCCTGGAGCAGAGTTTGAAAATGTGCATTTTTAATGAGCACCCCAGAGGTTTGGGGTGCTGGTGGGTCAGAGAACACTGTTGGAGGAACTGTGCTGTGTGGTTCACCAGATTTTCCAGAGAAAATCCCCCCAAACAGGGACATCTGGTATTTTAACAGGGAAATGGCTGCAGTTAACAAATGCCAACATCTGGCTTGTCCAGCTGTTTCTGTAGCACCATTATCTATGGATGGTCTAGATGAAGAGATAAATGACATCAAATGGTGGATAATTTCCAAATCTTTCTGAAGTGACTTTGAAATGTATTTTATAAAGGCATGCCTTGTTTTATTGCACCTTGCTTTATTGTGCTTTGCATATATTGCGGGTTTTTTTCTTATAACTTGAAGTTTTGTGACAACCCTGTGTTGAATGTCTATCTATGCTATTTTTCCAGCAGCATTCGCTCACTTTGTGTCTCTGTGTCACATTTTGGTAATCCTCACATATTTCAAGCTTTTTCATTATATTTGTTATGGTTATCTGTGATCAGTGATCTGTGAGTTCCTATTGTAATTGTTTTGGGGCGCCACAAACTGCACCCATATAAGATGGCAAACTTAATCGATACGTGTGTGTTCTGAGTGCTCCACTGACCAGCTGGTCCCCCATCTCTCTCTCTCTCTCCTTGGGCCTCCCTGTTCCCTGAGACAATACTGAAATTAGGCCAATTAATAACCCCACAATGGCCTCTAAGTAATCAAGTGAAAGAATCAATCGCATGTCTCTCACTTTAAATCAAAAGCTAGAAATGATTAAACTCAGTGAGGAGGGCATGTCAAGAGCTGAGATAGGCTGAAAGCTAGGCCTCTTATGCCAAACAGTTAGCCACGTTGTGAATGCAAAGGAAAAGTTCTTGAAGGAAATTAAAAGTGTTACTCCAGTGGACACACAAATGATAAGAAAGTGAAGCAGCCTTATTACTGATATGGAGAAATTTTTTCAGGTCCAGATAGAATATCCAACCAGTCACAATATTCTCTTAAGCCAAAACCTAATCCAGAGCAAGGCTCTAACTTTCTTCAGCTCTATGCAGATGTGGTGGAAATAGCAAGAGAACTATAATTAGAAGTGGAGCCTGAAGATGTGACTGAATTGCTGCAATGCCAGGATAAAACTTGAATGGAGAGAGGAGTGTTTCATTTCGATGAACAAAGGAAGTGGTTCCTTGAGATGGAATCTACTCCTAGTAAAGATGCTGTGAAGACTGTTGAAATGACAACAAAAGGTTTGGAATATTACATAAACTCAGTTGATAAAGCAGCAGCAGGGTTTGAGAGGATGGACTCCAATTTTGAAGGAAGTCCTACTGTGGGTAAAATACTATCAAATAGCATCACATGTGACGGAGAAATCGTTTGTGAAAGGAAGAGTGAATCAATGTGGAAAACTACATTGCCTTATTTTAACAAATTGCCACAGACACCCCAACCTTCAATAATCACCACCCTGATCAGTGAATAGCCACTAACAATGAGGCAACACCCTCCACCAGCAAAAAGATTACGACTCGCTGAAGGCTCAGAGGATGGTTACCATTTTTAGCAATAAAGTTCTTTATTTTAAAATTAAGGTACATACCTTGTTTTCTTAGACATAATGCTATTGCTCACTTCAGAGACTACAGTATTGTGTAAACATAACTTTTACATTTGTGACTCGCTTTATTGTGGTGGTCTGGATTGGAAACAGCAGTATCTCTGAGGTATGCTTGTGCTTATCTTTTTCTAATATTATCCTTTAGGAATTAACGTCAAACAGACAGGCTGCATTCTGAGGAGAGAAGGAATCCTGGGAAACAAACAGTATTATATCTCTTGCTGCTTAACTCCTCCAGGACACCAACTCCATGCCTTGAAAAACTGAGTGGTTCTCAAATGTTCTGTGTGGAAGAATCTCCTAGGGTGTGTGTTATTATAACATGCAAATGGTGGAGGGACTCCCTCCAGGAAACCACATTTGTTTGCACCCCGGTTACAGCTGATGATGGTGGTGGGCCATGAACCACACTTTGAGAAACACGGGAATAAACCATTGTTTCAGTCTCTCTCCAAGGCATGAAAGTATATGGTCGACTGTCTGGGTTCCAAGGGGTTACAGGCAAAACAAACAGAAGCTGGATATTTTTCATTTGGGGTCTTCTTAGTTGGTATTAGGATGTGGTGAGGAAGAAACAAGCCTTAGAATCAAACCTGAATTTGAGCTCCAGTGCCACCACGTCCAGCTGTCTAACCCTGGGCTAGTTCCATAGCACCCTCAGCCTCAGTGGCCTCATCTGTAAAATGGTGACAATGTCATCCACTGTGAAGACTGACGGAGACCCTGCCCAGAGCCTGGCATAGATTTCCCGCTCTGGGAGTGTCAGGTAGGAACGGTCGAGTCACCTGCTCGTATTCCCCTGGCCCATGTTGGTCCCAGGTTGGAATGGTAAATCTTCATGTACAGACTTTCCCTCTGCTGAATCTGGCCTTCAGAGACACGCGGGGATGGGGGTGGGGGGCTTTCTCCCTTCTGTAAGAGAGTGCTTGGCGAAGCATTTATTCCACCCCTCCCTCTTCTCCCAGGGGAATGAAATGTGCCCCCTTCCCTCCGCCCCGCCCAAGCTCTCAGCCATTTCCCCAGTGCGCCAGAGCTTATTGCTACTTGTCACTTCTTATCTGATCTCCAAATAACACAAAGGCAACTCCTGCCCAGTGAAGGTCTGATTGCAAGTGACCTTCAGACACCCGGGCGTGTGAATGTGTGAGAACAGCCCAGGCTGGCGCAAGGAATCTGTCTTCTCACTCTCAGCGCCGCCTCACTCCCTGGATGGAGTCCTGTCCTCTCCTGAGGGGTGGGGGTGGGGGCTCCCACTGCTGGACTGACAGATGCCGCCCCCCACCCTTACATCTCCCAACTTCTGGAGACTGTCTGCAGGTGGAGAGAGGAGCACACGCTTTTCAGGGTCTCTACCCAGACGTGTGGCAGAGCCGAAACTTGCCCTTTGCAGAGGGTCCCATGGGAACAAAGAGTGGAAGCCCCAGACAATTTTGAGATAAGGGGCTAGGAGCTGCGTGTTTTGTGGCTTCTCCAGCTCAGGCAGAGACGGGTGGTGCTGCACTGAGAGCAGGGGGTTCCACCATCAGAACGCTGTTCCACTTTCCTCTTCTGACGCCAACGCTCAGGTTCCTTTCACGACAGTCACAGTCAACTCTCCGGAACAGTCTTTCTCTGGAATTCTTTGCTTTGGCTCTGAAGTGTATCCCCCTTTCCGCCCCTCCCTTTGCCATACACGGTGACCTTGGCATGTCTGCCAACACAACATCGTGAGGCTTTATAAACCTCATATCTCAGAAGGGGCTGACATTACATTACAAGAGGATCTGTAAACCTCCCCGAGATGACTGATGTCTTTTTTAAACAACAGACCAAGACTTCATTTAAATTAGTAACATGGAGATTAGAGGCGCTCTCTCAGCCCCTGGCTCGGCCACGCCGCGACGCTGGGAATATCACTCACATGAAAGCTGTTAAGTTGGAGCTGGAAATAAATCTGGGAGCCTGTAAAAACTGTCAGCAGGTCAGGGAAGTTTATGAACTCTTGCTGTATCTAATCATAAATCATCAGAATAAGCTAAAACTAAGAAGAAAAATGTCCTCTTTTGTAATCTAATGCTGTCTGTTAGGGCAATAAAACTCAAATGAAATGCATGCATTGCAATTTTTAGCTGATACTTTACATTATTAGTAAAGTGAAGGAAGAGACTCCAACTTAAAAGAGGGAGACAGATGAGGGGAAGACCACCATCCTTCTAAGGTTCCAGGGTCTCAATCCTCCGGCTTTGTAGTGCTTTCCACCCCTCCCATCTCCTGGGCCCTCAGAACAAGGAAGTAGGTGATACAGACCCCACAAGCTTAGGGGCTAAGTGACAGGTAGTGAGAGTGTCCTGCTGATGGCCTTGAGATGTCACATGGTCCCATTCTCAGCTCCCAGCGAGGGTTCCCACACTATCCTTGTTGACCCAGTCAACATTCCCACACTTTCAGGCTGCGGAGGGTAGAAGGTGTATGCCAGCTTCCCTTGTCCTCATCAGCCGGGACTTGTGCCCTCATTCCCTAAGCCCTTTGGGGGCGATTCACTCCTGAACCCAGGCTCTTAGGCATCCTTCTGTGGCCCTGGAAACTCTCAGCAAGAACTCACGTACCCCACACCTTTCTCCCATTGTCCGTGGTGTTTGATGTTCAGGATCACCTATTGCCTTTCTGTTTTCCGGGACCTGCCAAGGGGCTGACAGAACCCTAAGCAGGCACAGAAGTTGTGTGAGGAATAGGGCTGTTTTATTTATATCAACTATTTATTGAGTGCCGGATTTGTGCTGGGTGCCAGAGACCCAAAGGGAATAAAGCTGCACAGAGGGTGGGGGTGGAAAGGCAGGTGGGGCAGCCCTGGGTTCCTGCACTAAATATCAAGGTGGGCATCCAGCTGGCTGTGGTCTTACTAAACACTGGGGAGTGTGAGTAGCAAATACTCCTCCAAGTAGGTGGCGGCATCTCCCATTCTCAGCTCCCAGCGAGGGTTCCTACAGTATCCTTGTTGACCCACTCAATAGTCCCACACTTTCAGGCTGCAGAGGGTGGAAGGTGTATGCCAGCTCCCCTTCTCCTCATCAGCCGGGATGTGTGCCCTCATTCCCTAAGCCCTTTGGGGGCGACTCACTCCTGAACCCAGGCTCTTACCCTGTGCCCCAAAGCAGAGTCTCCCTAGCCTCAAGACCCTGGTGCGCTGTGGCTCTCTTTCCCCCAGTGGAAATCCAGTAAAGGTCCCTCTGCAGGACATACACGTATGTACCCCAACTTGGTGCAGGGATCAGAGGTTTAATGCCTCCAGAAACTTCCTTCTCCAGTGGATCAGCAGCTTCAATCAGAAACCCCAGACCCGAGTTGTCTGCGGGCTTTCAGGAGGCCTGGGGTGTCTGGATTCTTCTCACCTGCAGTTGCTTAAATTTAATGTTTCCTTTGGGCAGCACATTCTTCAGAAGGGGAAATTCAAAGGGAATTTTGCCTTTATGGATATGTCTCCCTTTGCTGTTAATTTCCACATATAAATGATTAGTTTATCCTCTTGATAATCCTAGAAAGAGGAGGGCTGCTCGGTCAAGGACTAGTCTCTTAGTTTTGTAAGTGGGGACACAGAGAGCTTGCTGAAGAATAGCTAATACGTGGCGTAATCATGCCTTAAACCCAGGTATTTTTGCTCTCATTTGTTTTCCATTACTTTATACCACCACCTGTTAGTCTTCTAAGATTCTGCTGGTCATATGGAATCAGAGAATTATTGAGAGCTAAGAATGGGAATTAGCTCTGTTGCCCAGAGGCTGGAGGTTATTAGGCATGGCCTGAAAGATGGGCAATAAAGTAGAATTCACATATATTTTGTGGGTATGTTTTTGCCTTATCTTTGTGATAAGAGTACTCGTGTGTGTGTGTGCGTGTGTGTGTGTACGTATGGGTGTACACGCACATGCAAGTACCAGCAATGAGGGAGAAGGAATAATGTGACAAAATGTAAATTTTTATGAAACTTCCAGTACTCTCTTGACTTAGGGAGACTATTTGGCATACACATTAGCCTCTGTTACATTTCCCGAGGGCAGGCAAGGGAAACTGAAACTGGACTTCTAGGAAATGTGAAAAGTAGGGGAGCTAATGATATAACACAGTCATCCATTTACGCAGGTGTGGGCGTAAATCTTCTGCTAGTAGGGTAGCATCCTGTTATCAGAAAATCCTCTCTTTTTTAAGGAAAGGTGACTAAAGTGAGCTATAGTATCCTTAAGGAGTGTGTCCAGAGATGGAGGTAGAAGCCATCAGAGAGGCAGTGGGGATACAGCATTTGAGAATTAAGGGGGGTTTTAAGAAGGAAAAGTCAACGTGCCAAAGGTTGAGGTTTCTGGGAAGCAGACCCTAAGAAGATTAACACCCAAGAGGCTTTTAGGGAGTGTTTTTGTAATCAACACTAGTAGAAGAGAAGGGACCAGGGAAGCATACCTTGGCAGAGGGAGATGTTGAGCTGTGATGGAATGTCAGATGAGGCCTCAGATGACCTATGGGGACTCTGCAGCTGGGATGGCCCTTTAGAAAGGTCCTGGGTTGCTGGTAGGGGACTGAGCCTTTATACCGCAGGCTGATTAGTCATAAGGGCTGCTCTGGGAAGGCGTGTGGCCTTGAGGGAGAGGGCTGTCATTATTTGAGGCCTCTAGGCCCTGAGGTATGGTGGCAAACAAAAGGAACAGTGTCCCTGTTTACACTCTAGTAGGGAGGCAGGCATTAAACAAGCCCACGAATGATGATTTCAGATCGTTGTAAGAAAGGGTGAGCAAAGTAATACAAAATGAACAAAAGAGAGACAAATTTGTAAGAACAGGTGCAGGACATCAAAAAGGGAGCTGTGAAAGAGTGTGAGTCGGGGGTTGGGAGTGGGAGCGGAGGCTACTGGGAAGTCAGGCAAGGCCTCATATATGACAGAAAGAAACCAGCCAAGCATTTACCTGGGGCTGGGGCTGAGCATGGCAGACAGAGGGTCCCACAAGCGCATCGGCCCTGAGGCCCTAAACATGGACTCCAGGTACTCAGGCACTGGAAGGAAGGCCAGTGTGCCTGCACACAGTGAGGGGGCGGTGACGGAAACAGAGAGACAGGCGGCACCCCCTAAGCCCCCTCAACTACCCCCCACCCCGGAGAGCTGGAGAGGCCCGGCTGAGAAATGTGCATTTCATTTTAAGAAAAACAGTAAGAAGCTGGAAGGTTTTTACCCGGGCAGATATATGATCTGATTTGTGTTTTCCACAGGGTCACTTTGACTGCTGTGTGGAGGATGGGTTTCAAGGGGGCCAGGGGAGGAAGCAGGGAGACCAGTTAGGAGGCTACTGCAATAGTCCAAGTGAGAGAAAAGTAGTTTGTAAAGTCAGGGATGGTTCCCTGGAAGAGTTTACAATTGAGTCAGGAGAATAGGGTGTATGTGTGGGCGCATGCGCGTGCACGCACACACACACACACACACACGCACACAGCTAATTACCCATAACAGTTCAGATTACGTGTAACAGAGCCTTGGGCACACCGGGTTAGAGGGAAAACCAGTGAGTTCTAAGGGGAAGGAAGCTGTTGAAAAGTGCTTCATGGAGGAGATGATTTTGGAGTTAAAGAAGGCAACAGACAGGCCCTGAAGGAGAAGCGGGGAAGGCATTCCAGGGAAACAGAAAGGTGTGGGCAAGCGTCCAGTGTGGGAAGGAACTAGTGTAGGGGAGTGTGCTGGAGGTGGGGTGGGAGGCGTGAGGGCAGCAGAGGGAGTAGGTGGGCAGCTTAGACCTACACCGCCCAATATGGTGGCTACTAGCCATCTGTGAGTGCTTGAGACATGGCCAGTGAGACTCAGGAACTGAATTTCAAATTTTATTTCAATTAATTTAAATTTAAATTTTACAAATTGAAGCAATGAGAATTATTTTTTCCATTCAACAAAACTTCACTCTTTCGGTAAGATTCCATTCGACTTTGACCATTGAAAACTTAGCAATCACACTGAGGTGTGCTGTATGTATAAGCGATTCACCAGATTTCAGGGTCCTAGCATATGAAAAAATATGTAAAAATGATAATGGTTTGGATACATAGGTAAAATAAAATATGTTGAATTAATTTCATCTTTTCTTACTATTTAAAATGTGATTACGAGAAAATTTAACATCAGATAGGACTCCCATGCCTTTTTTTTTTTTTTGACAGAGCTGCTCTAGAGAGCCAAGGTGAGGGGTTCCTATAATTTTTCCTCCTCTGATAATTTAGATTTGCCTTTTCATCAAGGTCCTCAAGTAGTGACTTCTAATATACACCCCAATCTTCACAACAATAACAAAATCCATTAGCCAGTCAATCCTACAATACTATCAGTTAACAGTTATACAGTGATTATTTATACAGTGCTGTTCTAAATACTGTCCATGTATGCATGTACATTTAATCCTCAAAGCACCGTATGGACCCACTAAAGCAAGGATTGTTTGGCATGTTGGACCAAATAGAATGCATTCCTCTTGATGGGAATGGCTAGGCCGGGCCAGGGGCAGGGTGCCGGGAAGCAGAGAAAAGCTGGCACAGCTGTGAGTCAGGGTAGGGAAGAGGTGCAAGTGAGCCCTTTCTGCTTGGAAAAGTGGCCTGGGGCTAGATTTTGCTGGAAAAAAAAAAAATCTTGGCCCTCTTGACCTTCTGGGGGTGGGGTTATATAGTAGAAACATCAAATAGAAGAAGGAAGAGAGCCATTTCAGAACAATACTCCTTTATTTCCCACCTTAAGCTGTGAAAAGAGAAATTTCCTGTTTATGAAAACAAAATTGGACCCCATTCTGGGGCTCCAGTAGCACCACAAACACTGGCTCTGAGATTCTTCCTTTCCCTTCCCTTCACTTAAAGATAAAGCTCTGCCGTGATCTCTATCATGCACAGTGACACAAACGTACACATGTGACCTCACACACACACCCAGACACCAACGCGTGGGTCAAAGAACTCCTTTTCCTTTCCTGCTAGAATTTCCACCTCCAGCCATTGTACCCCAGATGGGAATGACCCATGTTGGACTAACTAATGACAGCGACTTCCTCTCGTGGCCTCCAAAACACAGTTGTTGCTTGCTCTCCAGTCATCAGCGGGGCGTCAGGGCAGAGGAAAAGCTGATGAAACAGCCTCTTGTCTAGTTCTCCTCATTGTTGTGAGAGGACATTACAACTGTGTTTCCTCTGCAAAGGGCATGCAGGAGAAAGGAGCAGACAGGCACACAGGTATCCCCTTCCTGGCCGTGGCTAGCTGGGACACAGACCATCAGTCTCCCCACATTGTCTTTAGCTGCTATCAGAAGCCAATGGCTTTGCCCTGCCGGCCCTCCAATTCATGTCTAACTCAGGACACTATGCAACAATTCTGGAGACTTTTTGCAAGATGTGCACAAAGCCTTTACCTGGGGATCATAATAAAGTCCAAGTTGGGATAGCTCAATAGTTCACCATGTTTGATCTACCAAATGGTAATTTCATAGATTTTTCACCTAATAGTGCCTGTGTGCCTTAGCCTAGTGGAAACTTCTAGTGGAGAATCGCAAAATGTCAGTTCCCCAAGAATTTTGTTTTATTAAGTGTTTTCCTTTTCTTTCTTGTTTTGTTTTTCTTGAGTTTTTAAATACTGGAAAGAAAAGCAGAAGTGTAGAGAGGAAAGGACATGGATAAATGATGGTGGGAGGTAAATTAATTATGCTAGTTTAAGACTGTCTGCGTTAAGAAAATGACAGGAATTGGCAAAGGCTGGTTTGATCAGAAGGATGAAGACAGTGTCACAAAGTAAACTGAAATGCCTTGTCATTGAAGACACGCTATGAAGAGGGGATGGAAAAGCTTAGGGCAACTTAGTGAAAAGGAATAAAGAATTTTTTTCCCCTCTTTGGTCATGCTCTGGGGTGATACCCTGAGGCTCTCCCATGGCTGATGGGAATTAGTGTGAGACTGACTTTTCTACCTGGTGGTTTGATGGCCCCACAAGCTCCTGTCATCCAGTGAGAGTGGTTGTCTTCCTGCCTTTGAAGGCTTTTCTCTACCAGCATTGAAAATGAAATCTAGTTGAGGAAGAGAGGAAGAGACCACAGTAAAACCAGCCACTGAAAGAACTGGTTTGACGTGGGTTTGGCTATGATGGAATGAAGGGTCAGCTTTTCTCTATGCACGCATCTCAATGTGTGTCCCCTTTATCAGGAAGGGGACCCTTGGGTGAGGGCATCCTGCTGCTCAGCTGGTGTGCTTTTCCATCACTCATACTTCGATGTTTTCAGTTCTTTTGGCTAATCATTCCTTAGCATTGGGAATGGACAGCTGATCACAAAACTGTACTTCTGCAGAATTCACAGCCTTACATTATTTTCCTCCCACTTGGGCCTCATAATTTTCATTCTGTTGTCTGTCAATTATGTAGTGAGTATTTCTCAGATACAGCATGATGCCAAGAGCAGAAGACATAGTTTTTGCCCTTGCGAAGTCAAATATTGAGATACATATTGAGTAAAACAATGAGACAGTTATCGAGGAGGGAGGCGTACTGTAAGCATGCGACATTCATGTTGACCACCCCGCCCCTGTGAGCCAGGATGGCCACGTAGACAGACTACAGTGACTGGGGCTGGACAGACACCTTTCCTAAAGGGGGGCCAATATCAGGATGGACAGCTCAAAATCTTGTTACTAATGCAGCGGCTTCACAACCTGAGAGCCAAGGAGAACAGCATATATGAACAAGGGAATAGAAGCATGTTACCTGTTTTTTCTTTAATGTTTTCTTTAATGTAAATTTTTTCTTTAATTTAAACATTTAAATTATTTCTTTATTATTAAACCTATTATTTCCTTTGTGGTTTCTTCCATTGCTTTTGGGTTTGGAAAGTTGTTTCCGCATTCATATATTTAGCAGACAGATAAATATTCACCTTGTTTCCTTCTAGTTAAGAAAACGTAAAGCTGATTTTTGACTATTCAAATGATATCCTTCCAATGACATGGAGTGATGGAGGTTGGTGTTCAGGTGTGAGGCAAGAACCGATTCTCGGATGTGGGCCTCGTCTGCCACTGTAGGGAGAAGCAGGACCAGGGCCACATCTGGGAGAGGGAACCTCTCAGGACATCAAGATGAAGATGACTCAGAGAAGAAGATGGAGATAGGCCAGGCAAGAGGGCCCATGGAGAGAGCATCGGAGAAACCAGGAGGGGATTTGACAAGAGAGAGCTAAGTACCCATACCATATTTAGCAGTACAGTCCACTTCAGATAAGAAAGGAACGGGAAACCCAGGACCAGAGGCCCCATGAATAGTTTCTCAGAGGGCCAGCTGGTGTTTGGGACCAGCAGCGTGATGGAGGCAGCTCTGACAGCTAAACACTTTAGGAGCTCACTGGTCTCTGTCCCTGGACAAGCAGAATAGTGAGAAGCGCAGAGACCCAGCTACTTTGATGCTAACTTGGAAATATACTCACAGAACAATGTAGGAAATAAACAATGTAAAAACGAATGGACAGGGGAGGGACTGGAGTCAGGTGAACCTAGGGATCATTTAAAGATGACTCGCTGGACCCTGAGGGTGAGTATCTCAGTGCCTACCCTGCTATGGAAAGGGAGGACACCCATGGGCTGATAGGTAATGACTAAAGGCCCAATTCTAAAAGGAAGGCAGGCTTTAAGAAGTCACCTCCCCATCTCAAGGTTGTGAAAAAAGTTTTTTTAAAGTAGCACAGGGTGATAGCTTGTCTCAAGGTGCATGAAACAAACAAAAAGTCTTTTTTTAAGAAACACAATCTTACTTGTGCCAGGAGAATATCCATCAGAGGGAGTATATCTTTGTCCTTCAGAGATGCAGATGTTATGATTCATCTCTGTATCACCTAGAAATGGATGGGAAAGTGAGAAAAGGTGCTGAGGAAGTCACACAATCCAATAGCACATAGATAGGAAGTCACTAGCTAGCTTAAAGCGTACACAATCTCAGGTTAACAAATATAACTCTCTCTGGGCAAAGCCACTCAGCCCACCTGAAAATGGAACCAACTTTTAACTCACCTGACCAGGGCACTGAGCCACCTACAGTTATATCTAAATTCTATCTATATGACTTTGGGAAAGTCACTTCTCTTTGGAGCCTCAGTTTTCCTAACTATAAAATGGGTGGGTTGGACAAAATGATCTCCGATGTCCTCATTTAACTTTAGCAATCTATAGTTAGGGAAATCAAAAGATGAGGAAAAATCAGTACTCTCCTGGAAAAACACTGATGTTGGGACTCCGTGTTTCCATCCTTCAAAGCAGACTGCTTCTTACATTTAGAATCTTGTGACATTTTTAGATTCTTGTGATTCCCCAAAATTTCATGGGAACAAAATGCATGGCGTTCCATTTGCTCTGCTCGGTGTTTGGCAGTGGGCACGAAGCTAGGATATGAGAGTAGCATGTTTTTGTTTTGTATATTTATGATCACTGGTTGCGTTTGTTATAAACAACTCTGTTCTATTTAGGGAGCTGGTGATCAATAAGGCAGATAATATTTTCATCATATTCAAATAGGCTAATGTTGTGAAGACAGCCTGTTGAGGGGGCCTCTGTTTTCTTAGCAGCTTCACAATTTCCTGCAGACTGTCTTCCATCCAGGCTCTGTTCTTTGCTGAGTCTGTCCTCCATTCCAAGCACCAGAAAAATCATACCCAGTCATTTGTTAACTCTGGAGAAAGGAAAAAAAAAAAAAAAAGTGTGACTTCTGGTAGAACGAGGGGGAAAAAAAAATCATGGCAAGATTTTCTTTTTCCATATTTCCAAACAGTGGGGGGGAAATAATGAAATGTTTGCCTTGAATTTTGTGCTGCTTTGGCTGCAATGAAGAGAGAGAGAGTTTCTTGAAGGCAAAAATCTGTCTTTTGTCTTATTGTTGCCATCTTCCATCACAGCAAAATCTGTTCTAGCTGGCGGTTTTGCATTATTCCTTTTCCCCTTAAATCTGCCATTTGTACCAATTGTGGAGTTTCCTGACTTAAATGTAGATTTGAAAGGCATGGTAAAGAAAGTAACCGTGACTCCCAGACAAATCAGAATTTTCTGCATCATCTCTCACCATTGCCCCTCTTCACAGCAAGCTCTGGGGGAGCCCTGAAGCAGCGTAGGTGCTCCAGACTATGGCTGTGGGGTGAAGAAAGCTCAGCCACATCTCAGAAGCTCCTTTTCATTTGGGCAGAAAGCTCAGGACAATTCAAGGAGCCCAGGAGCATCCAGCAGGCCCCTCTCCACCCATTTATCCTTCGTGAAAATCACTTTTTAAATGAACGTAAAGGCATGAAGTATCATGATCATTTTGGTGATTCTCTTTTGGGAAAATACCTTGCTTTTCCCATCAGGCCTATGGCAGTGGGGACCAGAGACAGAGTGCAGTTGAATTCTTCCTCCTGACACCCTTCACTCTCCTCCTTTTCTCCTTTCCTTTCTTCCCTACAGAGCCCAAAGTGATGAGAGGGGTGTCTGTTTGGGGAGATGGCAAAGCAAGAGCTTCCCCTGTCTGTCTGTACCTTGAGACCATTGGAAACCACCCCTTAATCCCTGCCACCCCCACTTCTCCCTATTAACAAGATGCTCACAGGAATTTTGACTCGAATTTCTTATATTTTTAAAATAAACAATCCTAGTGTGCACCTTTTTGATAAGATGGCTTGATGAGATTGTCTCAAATATAATGGCTTCTACATACTAGTTACTCAATAATATTGGTTGAATGAATGAATGAATGAATGAAGCAGGGTATTGTGTAGCCCCCCAACTTGGTGATTTTGTGGGAAGCCCAGGAAAGATGTGTGACCTCCCAGGCTGGGGGCACCTGAGGCAGCAGATCTTGCCTGGGAAACACTCTGGGTGAAGCAGCGCTTTACAAGATGGAAGGAAATTACGAGGAAGAACAAAGAAGCAGCGAGGGATGGCGATACACCCTGGTCCCTCACACCCTGGCACGGGGTCAGGTTCAAGATTTTCGGAAACGTGAGCGATTCCACAAAATGAGCTGATTTTCTTTTTCCAAAACAAAAGTCCAAGCGAATGACATTCGAGGCCATGGTTCATATTTATCTTTATTTGACATGAGCATGTTTATACAAATAAAAGTCCTTAAGGCACATGACAAGGTCTCAGATAGCCAAGGACTCAAAAGATAGCCACAGGGCCCAGGGTCTTGACACCTCAAAACTTAGGAGTCAGAACAGAGAAGGGTACCCCTCTCCTTCCAGTGCAGGACTTCTGAGCTGATGCTGTTCCCTCGGCTGGCCTGGGGCTGGGGCACCGGGGCTGGGCTCCAGGACAGCCGCATGGGGTGCCCTGGGCCAGGCAGCACTTAGTATGCAGTGTAAGTGGGAAGAGAAAGCGCTCGGGTGAGAGGCTGGCTTAAGAGATAGCCAAACTCAGCCCTGGGGCCTCTTCTCGTAACTGGGCTCCTACTTTGTTCTTTGTCGTTGAACCTCGGCACTGTGCCTCATTTCTGGGAACTATGTCTCTGCTTGGTTTCCTGCTTGGGGCTTCAGTTCTTTCCAGGGACTGCCGTGCTGTCTCTGAAACCCAGTATCTCCCTGGCTGGCACTCTGGCACCTGCTGCCGGACCTGTCATGTGGGCTGCTGAACCCCCCTCCAATCCCCCAACTCTTGCCTGCTACCCGACACTCCTGGGGCAACCATCTGCCTGGCTCCACTCCAGTAGGCTTGTCAAATCTTTAGGTCTTGATTTGCTCTGCTTGGGTGTGATCCCTGGCCTGGGAGGCCTGAGAATAGGAGGGCAGATGGGTCAGAAACTTGGGGGAGTGGAGGGGTGTGCAAGAGTGTGAGTGAGCAGGTGTGGGTGCAGCAGTGGCTGCTGCAAGGGGTGGCTCCCTTGCGGGGAGTAGGAGGATAGCACATACCTGGCATTTTACAGTTTCCCCACTCACCCTGTTCTCTGTCCTATCTGGGCCTTGGATGTCATGTTACTTAGCCTGGAACATTCTTTGCCTTCCTCTTAGGCCAATTAACAAATCCTCACTTTTCAGCTCTCAGCCAGATCCAAGAATCCCAAACTGTCTCTGTCACAGTGCTCTTAGTGTCTCAGGAATTTTTTTCTTTTTTTTTTTTTAATTAAAGAAAATGTAAAATTACAGTTGACATACAATTTTATATTCAATGTCTAATCATTACCACATAATGCTTAGACATTTATACAACTTACAAAGTGATCCCCCCAATGAGTCTACTACCCATCTGACACCATGCATAGTTATGACAATGTATTGACTGTATTTCCTGGGCTGTAATTTACAGCCCCGTGACTGTTTTTATATCTGACAATTACTACACCTTAATCCCTTCCCCTTTTCCACCCATCCCCCAACCCCCTTCAGTAATTTTTTTCATGGAGGTTCAAGGCCAAGAGAAATCCCTACCAGTTACTTTGATTGAGTAGTTAGGTTTGAACAATGTAGTATCTATGCTCTAATAACGTAGTAACTATTTGAAAAATACTCTCACAAATTGAAGGAAGTATAGTATTTAAATTTTTAAGTAGTAGAAATGTAGTATTTACGTTTATAATTTATATATAGTATTTAAACTTCATTCTCAAGAAACCACAATTACCTGCTCATGGGATGTAGAGAGCTGCTGGCTACTGTCCACCTTCTTAAACTTTAAAATCAGATCAGAAATACTGTATCGATTTTGATGCAGTATTTCTTTTTATCATAGCAACTGCTGAACATTCAACTTTGTAACTATATCAGTGAAAGGGAGGCACTGTGAACTAATGTGGGAATAGACACCCTAATGGAGGGAGCCAGTGTTTCATGTTGTGTCTGACAGATGTCGAGTATTGCTGTGTGACCCTCAAAGACATTCAGTACCCCATAGAGCCCCATGAGCTTGTTGGGATGGTCTGGGCTCCCACCTGGCATTGTTTATTGACGTGTCTCTTTCCTGTTCACTTAATTGTAAACCCCATGAGGACAGGGAACACATCTGTCTTGTTCACCTAGAACAGTGCTTGGCTCAGGGGAGCTTTTCCAGGAATAGATGCTGGTGGCATGGAGGACAAGAGCCCATCAATTTCTCACTCCTGATCTCCTTTGTGAGGCAAGGTTGGAGGGTTTGGAAGCAAACTAGCTGAAGTGCTGGGTTCGGCAGGAGCAAGGACAATACTCCCAATTTAAGAGGCTCTGGTAGACGATGAGGGGAAATCATCAAGGTTAAAACAGAGGACATATGCAAGGGATGCAACACCAGGTGCTAAGAAGGTTGCTGTCGCTTACAGAATGAGTTTGAGGGAGTGCAAACCATGATAAGAAAAGCCCAAGGAGAGGATGAAAAGGAGATTGCACAAGAGGTCAAGACAGATAATGAGAAATGCTTCCCGTACATAAGGGTTGTCCGCTGTGGGAGGATGGAGGCAGCACCTGCTCCAAGACAGAGCGAAAGCAATTTATTGACAGACACAGTTTCTGAAAATTGAATGGATCTTTTCCTTGGTATGCTCACAAAAGGAGGCCAAAGGACAGACCCCACAGAGACACAGGTTTCCCAAGGGACAGAGAAGAAATATCATGGAAGGCATGGAGGGTTAGTGGTAAAGAGAAAAAATACCCTGATTTTCATAGCATGGCTATGACCTTCCGGGGCTGGCAAATGGTCCAAACAGGACGTCAGTTGAGGAAACCAATCTCTTATCGCTGGCCCCAAAACTGCCAAGGGTTCGGTGCCCACATCAGTCCATAGGACTCATTTTGTCACATTCTGTTCCTGTGTCTGAGGCAAATGGCTCCGAACAGACTTCCTTGCCAAGTCCGGCCAGTGAGAGAGCTGCACTTTTGAAGTTGCTATTAAGTGTCTTCCTCAGCTGATTTCTATAAGGTATTGTTTTCCGGTAAAGGAGGAATAAGGGAAATACTTAAACAATAACTGTTCTGAGGGAGTGTGTACAGGGAAATCGTTGTCTCTTATTGTGCCAATAAGTTTCAAGGCAACAAGCCAAGGTGTTTTCAAGCTGGTGGAGCCCAGGCTATTGTTGTGAGGCTGAAACCTGCACCAAGAATGGAGTTTGTGCAAAAGGCCCCCTAGAGACGCCCAAACAGTCAGAGGCGTATTTGACACTTAACTGTCTTTCTCATGGTTTTAAACCCTGGACTTTAAGGAGAGGAAAGGTTTCACAATGATGATGAAACATAAGAGTAGATGTCGCTGAGCCCTTCTTTTGTGCTAGACATTGTAATAAACACTTTGTGTATAATCTCATGTAAAGCTCATTAAATGATTACCTGCAGGTACAGATGAGGAAATGAGAGCAGGATCCATCCCAGCCAGCTTATTTGCAAAGTTTAGGTTTTCCCTGGGAGGCAATGCGGAGGCCACCTAGTTGGCCCAGCTAGTTTTCCTATTTCCTGAGCACATATTATGTGCTGAGCAATGTTCTCAGCATGGAAGAGGCCACAAAGGCAGAATGACATGCCCCCCTCTGTGCCCTTCCTCCCAAGGAACTAATTGGGAAGACAAGTAACTCAGAGAAAACAAGCTTCAAAATAAGGGCTACACTGGTCAAGCCGGAAATAAGCACAATGTCAGTAAAAGTTTTAGGGTGTGACAATATTATTACCAATTGGAAAAACCAATCTTAAATTTTAGGGGGAAAAAAAGGAAAGGGAGATAAGCCCGTAGAACTATATAGTTTTAGAAGAATAAAGGATTTAGAAATTTAGTATAATCCTTCTTTATTTATATATATATATATATATATATATATATATATATATATATATATATATAGCGAGAGGAGGAGATTGAGGGCCAGAATGGTTGTCACACAGTTTTACTGGTAGAGACCTGTTCCTACTGGTCGCTAGTCCAGCATTTACAACTAACTTCCAAACTCACTGTGACTCCTACCTGCCTGGCCTAGAAGTGAAGCATATGGGACCAAGGAAGGCCTACCCCATCACCCTCTGTGTGTGACATGGGGACAAGCAGGAGGAAGCCCATACTAGGGGAAATATTTAAGATTCTAGTCAGTTACTTAGAAGCATTTCTTGAGTAATAACAATAGTAATAACAATAACAACAATACAGATATTGGGTTGTTGGAAAACTCATGACGCATTTTTGCAATGAAAAACATAGAAAAAATACGTCATGACTTTTCCAACAATCCAATGGCTTTCTTCTCTCCGCTTTTAGAAATGTTGGGTACACATTGGGGGCTGGGAGCACACAGCAGTTCTCATGTGACTCTGGGTGCTTTATTTCTAGTTTGACTAAGAAGTCTTTTATATTCAGAAGTCCTGTGCCCACACGCTGGCTGCCTTTGGAAATTCCTTCCCTGGGTTGAGTTTGCCATCCCCCTGTTAAACATGAAGACCCTTAGAAGGGTAAATGTTTATGTGACATAATCGGTCAGATATTTTCCCAGGAAGTTGGAGACCATAAAAGTGCCCGCGCTGTGGGGGATAGGGAGGGAGGTGATGACAGTGGTGTGAGGAGCTAGGACGAAGGGAGCGAGGTCTTTGCAGGGAGAAGGTAGGTGAGTCTCCTTGGCTTTTGTGAGAGGAGAGCAACATCTGTGTTGCTCCCCTGTGGAAGCCACCTCCAGCGGCTCAGTAAAGAGTCAGCTTCCAGGCTAGGATGAGGCCTCAGGACTGAAACCCAAACATCAGAAGGTACCAAAGGGAAATAGCACTTGGAAAGCAGGATTCTACGGGTGCGACACGACAGGGAGTCCGTTTGTGGATGACGTCAAAGGCCACCAGGGTATGGCTTCCTCATGGAAACACAAACCTGGACAAATGGACAGGTTTTAAAACAAGTCCTTCCTGATTATAAAAGTAGTCTCCAATTCTTGTAGAAAAAACAACAAATATATAAAGAAAAAAAAAAAAAACCTCATTCAGACTCTCACCGAACATAAACACAGTTACTATTTTGACAGAGAGAGAGAGAGAGAGAGAAATGTCAGACAATTATGTTTGCGAACTTTCCACCATGCACTTCCACAGTGGAAAGTTCGCAAACTTAATTGTCTGACCTTTTATACTATGTGATATAATTTTGTACCTTGATTTCTAATTAATATTGTATGGAGAATTTTCCAATAAAATTCTTCAGTAATGTAAAGTGATTTAATTGATATAATTTAAAAATATTCATTGGGTATGGATATACTATAATTCATTTGACTGTTTTCCAATTGTTTAGCATTTAGCTTATTTTCATTTCTTGGTGCACAAATATTTGTCAATATTTCTAACCTTTTTTTAAAAAAGATTATATTCATAGATGTAGAATTACTAAAACAAAGAACATCAATTTATTAGTATATGCTAAAAAAAATAGAAACAGGAAGGGAGAGATTAAAAGTGATAGAGAGATAGGGAGACAGACAGAGGAAGGAGAGGAAGAGGGGAGGAAAAGGAGTCTGAGGGGAAGGGAGAGATAAAGGAAGGGAATTAAAATTATCCTTAGTTCTACCATCCAAAGCAGGTCCACCCCTAACATTTTGGTGGTCTGAGGTGAGTGTAACTGAAAGCCCACATACCATATCTCTCTAAGCATTTAGAAGCGATAAATCCTGCTGACAAAATTAAATGACATATGTTCTATTCTTACCTCTGTAACAGCCCATAAGTCCATGTACAGATTGAGAATTCTGGGACTTCTTGAAGTTTTGAGCCAGAACGTGGTAGTCTGGGGAGAGCTGGCCCCAGGGTCCTGGCCACCTCCTTTCTCGTCCCAGCCATGACTTGAGCCTTCACCATGGGGGCCCTTGTGGGGCTGATAGCCCCATGTGTAACCGCCATCCATACCCATGCAAACAGCTTTTTCCTGGTCACCCCTTGGGTCTGGGGCATGCACACCAGCAACACAATCACCCCCAAGGGAAGGGACCAGGAAGAAGCTTGAGGGGCCCTGGCGACGGGGATTCCAGGGTCCTGGGTCCTAGAGTGTGTCCCAGAACGAGGACGGGTGAGGGCTGCAGGCAGGCGCATCCCTTTGTCCTTGCAGAGTCCTTGCCACATGGAGACGGACGGGGTGGATGAAGGCCAGAGGGAGGCACTCTAAGTGATAGGGCCCCGGGAAGGACCCAGGCTTCAGGATAGTATAGATGCAAAGAAACTCAGAAATAAAAATTGCGATTACATTCTTTGGGATGCTTTTCTACACACACACACACACACACACACACACACACACACACACTCCACAAATAAGATTATTCTATTCTGTACATGCTATTTTGTAACCATCTTTAAAGAACAAGGATGCTGTGAACATAGTTCCTGGTTAATAAATACACACATCTGACCACTTTTACTCAGATTCCATATTTTCCAGGAAGATTTTCCATTCTCATCAGCAGTGTCTTGTTTTGAATCACACCCTTGTTCATGCTGAGGGTGATTCCTGCCACCCACTGGTGGTCAAGGCGGTTGCTGTGCTGGAGAGCCCTGGGACATGGAGGTGTCCCCACAGGGACCCCAGGTGACTGACTAGGTGACTGCGTGCAGGAGCGAGGGGGATATTGGGTGGAGGGCCTACTCTCTGGAATGCAGGACCTGCCTCCAAGAGGAAACACAGCAGACATGGTTCCTGACCCCTGGCCGTCTTAGAGCTTCCTATATAATCATTCAGTCCTTCTCCCGCAGGAAAATAGAATGTGGCTTGTGACCTCGTAGTTTATTGGGATCATGGAAGGTGATTCTGGTCTGGAACACACTCCCCAGGGCAGGAATTGTTTAAGTGTTTCCCTCATCCTGAATTGCAGGAAAACAATACATGACATATGTTGGGTGACTAACACGTGCGAGCAGTTCAGGTGAAAAAAAAGTCCTTCTTTGAGGGTTCGTTTGCTTTGGTGGGAAGTATTTGTTTGTGCAAGGACTCAACAGATGAAGTCAGCTGGAGTCACCTGCTTTTGCCAGCAGGAACCATGTCGGTCTCTTCCCGTCCTGGAGCCTGTTTGCTGGGGCACCTCGACACAAGCGACCTCCCAATGTGTGAAGCGTTTCCTGTGTGTGATGACTCTCTTCTTGGGCTAACTGTCGGGGCAGACACCGTGAATGCTTGCGATGTCTCGTATCGCTTCATGCACGAACCTTCCCCACCTAAAGGCTCACTGGGGGCCGGTCTCAGTCTCTGGTACTTGCTCAGCCCTGTCAGTGGCGGGGCCAGAGGGGGTGCTGCTTCCCCACCTTGTTTTCTTCATGCCCCAGGAGCTCCATTTGGGTGACAGTCTGGCTTTCCACTTTCTCCTCACTCCCTCTTCTCCAGAGGAGAAGGAATGGCCCATCTGCTTGGTCAATTGGAGAGAAGTCCCTTCCCCCTTCTTGAGATCTGGCCGCCCACGGGAAGCACAAGTTCTGCTCGCCTCCCCTCGCCCCCTGCCCCCATGCTGTACTGTGAGGTTTACAGGATAGGCCCCCTGTTGTTGAGGAGGAAACTTGGAACTTGAGGAATTATCCAGCCAACTCCCAAGAGCCTGTAACTCATGCCTTCATGGAGTGTCTCCTAGTGGGTATTCATCAGAATGCTTTTACTCCATGAAGTGATAGGAAGTGTTATCAAGGAAAGAGAAGGAATCTGTGATCATGTACAATTGGGAGGAGCTATCTTAAAACAAAGGTAAGCTGGTTTGTATCCTGCAGGACTTGTCAGAGCCTTGAATGTACCAATGTGCATTTTGGATCATGTCGGGAGGCTGGGGGACTGTGGTATGGGATGGTATTGAGACCCTGGAACAATTTAGCACAGTGGCTCCTGTGGCGAAGGCTGATGTTCCTTATTTCTGTGTTAGGGTCTTTGATGTGTCTCAGAACCCACAGTGAGAGGCAGGGATTGATCATCATAGATAGCGAGTGGGAATCTCACCATGTCGGGGAAATGTCATCAGTTAGTATAGACGTGAAGCCTGTGGGAGGGCAGGAGGCCTATGGCATTCACAGCACAGGCTCCTTCCTGGGGAAACCTCCGCAGTTGAGGGGCTGGGAAATGAGGTGAGGAGGAGGGAAGAACCGCTTCTGACTGTAAGGTGCTTTCATGAGTGAGAAAACCCTTAGCTCCATGGTTCTCTAGGTATGGGCCTGGGCCGGAAGCCTCAGTTTCACCTCGGAGCTTGTTGGAGAGGCAGAGTCTTGGGCTCCACCCCAGTCTTCCTGAACCAGACTCTCTGGGGGTGGGCCCGGCTATGTGGTTTAACCACCACCAGGGTGTCAGACACACACACATGCCAGCCTGAGACCTCTTGGCAGAATACCCAAGTGCATTCTGGTTCAATAAGAACCTCTGCCTCAAACACTTCTAGAATCAATTAGCCTGGTCACTACCACTTTCCAGATGAATTGTGTGAATGAAAGGGCGTCCGGGATTTGAGAGATCACATGGCATAGAGGGAAGAGCTGAGGGCCTGAGGTAGGAGACCCGAGTGAAAGCACCCTTCAACCATTCGTTTTGTTTTCCTCATCAATAAAGGGAGGGATTAGGAGCTGCCCTGCATGGCTCATGGGAATTATATAAATGATAATTGAAAAATGGAGGTAAAGTTGTTAGACAAACTGTAAAGTACTTCACATGTGTAGAGATTGACATTGGGTCAATACTCTTTGAATCTGATTTTGGCAAAATGCAACCCCTCTTTCCAATGAATAATTACAGATTCAGTACAAATCCAAAGTTCTTTCAGATTCAGGCGTCGCTTTTACACTGAGATTTCACCTTAAAATAACCACACGGGCTTTAGTGAGGATATTGGGAGACCCTTTCCTCCAGCATACATCATGAAATATTTGCTTTGGTGAGGGAGGGTGTACAGTGTCTTTATCAAATTATTCTTGATGTAACCTTTAGCTTCTCCTTTAGAGAATAAAAAGAAAATATAGTCGCTCCCTTTTAATGCCGTTTTCCAAACTGAACCCTCTGGGATGGGAATTGAGGAAATCAACACGCCTTCCCCCTGGGATGGTGAACTATCATCACTTTTATATCTCCTGCGTTTGCATCGATTGTGCTTGTCATCAGCAATTATAATGGACTCTCTCCCAATCCACTCTCCCCAACCATCCAAGAACCCGGTATGTGTTCGGTAGAAGTCATTAAGATGTCAGCACATTTTCACTCAGCCCGTCATTATTACGAATGGCAGAAATGAGCCCAGTTGCCTTTAGGTGGAAGGGGAATCTGTGGCTCCTGGGTTGGTTAACGTTTGAGATCATTCTCTCTGTCCCAGGTTGTGCCACCCAGCATCACCATGCTGGGCTCACCACTCCCAGGTCATTCCTCCTGGAGGTTCATCTTTGTCACTCTGTACTGTCTACTCTGAAAAGCAGGACAGTCATGACCCATCTTCCCAAGGGGGTTAGAGTAAGCTGAGAGTCAGAGCAAGAGTCCTGGACAAGTGTGCAGGCTTCAACTAAGACGAATTAGGGCAAAAGCACGGGGGGATGTGGGGGAAGAAAGGGAAAGTGGTGAGCTTTACACTCCAGCCTCTTGTCAACTTCATGGAAGTCAATGTCTGGTTCAGAACCAACACGATAATGGCAGCAGCCAGTGTCACCGTAAAAATGTATTGATTAACCTCCCCTTGTTTCGTAGAAAGATTCTCTAATGGTGACCTTAAAGGCAGGGGACCTCCACTTGTAAACAAGGACTTTAGGAGTAACTGTAAGCTTGTGCTCACGAAGCCCCAGTGTCCCTGGGCTGGAATCCCGTCTCTGGACAAAGGGCAAGCAGGCTGCCGGCCAAGATGGGAGACGCCTGCCCCACTTATCCAGGTGGGATTGCTCGCTCCCAGAAAAGTCATCCCTGAGGCCAGTGCCCTTAGCTCACTTGTGAATGTTGGTTCATCTTCGAGCCAGTTCTGCTCCATCAGTCTTTGTGTTTCCTAGGTAACAGGTATGTTTCACTGCTACAGAAAATAAACGTCCAAGACAACAGGAAATGGGCTTTTACTGGCTTGTAGGGCCAGGGGTGGGGGGTGGGAGGGGAGGAAGATCTTTCCATCTTATGGGAAAGACCAGTAAGGGTTTGTCTGTACCTCATTCTTTCTGGACATGAGTCTGGACAAATTCACCAAGTAGGTGGGACAGGGGACAGTCACTTTTGTGCACGTTCCACTGTAGTAGCTAAAGACCTGCCTCCCAGAGACGTGACATGGCTCACCTGACGTAACAGAGCAAATCATGTCAGTCCCAGGGGTAAAGTCCAGTCTCCTGATCCCATTCTAGTTTTTCTAGGAATTACATGGATGTGTGGACACCGAGAGCAGGAAAGACTCCCTCGGGCCAGAAGGGACATCTTTTGAGAGCCCTCCACCTGTTTGGGTTCTACAGAGAGTGGTCCACCGAGGGCTAATAACCCCAGTGTAAGGGAATTTAGGTATTCTAGAGGCAAGGTAAGAGCACACCCCCAATTCTGAGAGCCATGCCTTAGATGGCAATGCCCCTCTACCACAAACCTTCCTGGCTGCTTTTAGTCAGATCGGAACTCTGAGGGTCCCTTTGGCAGTGGGGATTAACGTCTCCCTCTCCTGTGTTATGAGATGTTTTTTATATCTTCTTTCGGTCTGCTGGCCTTGTTTCAGCATTATTCCCAATTCGCACTCTTGGAGGGCAGAAATCTTTTCTTAGACATTTCTTGGTCTCCTACATCCTTGTCCCTATGCCTTGTTTTTAGTAGATGTTTCCTTTGGAACAGTGGTAAGGAGAGAGAGCTGGTCAGCTTTCAGGAAGCATCCTACACTGCCCTAGAAGGTCACCATACCAGAACCAGGGTCAGAGGCAAGGCTTGGCTCGTCCAGCCTGTGGAACAAGGGCTTACAAAGCTTTGGGATGGTGACTCACAGGAAGAAGGGTATTTTACATCATCGTGTGTGTGTGTGTGTGTGTGTGTGTGTGTGTGTGTGTGTGTGTGTATGTGAAATCTAATGAAACAATACCATTCTGATGTGTGATCCACTGATCTGTTCTATTCCATTTTATTTCATTAAAACAATTGCTAGTTGTGACTTGGTAAGGTCACACCAGTACGTTCCACTGATGGGTCATGACACCACAATTTGAGAGTCACTGCCACAGAGGACATACCTTCAGCTCCCTCTGAAAGAGCATGGGATGTGGAGGCTGGGGGTGGGGAGCTGGAGCTTTGGACAGCCCAGGCGGGCTGCTTTGGGGGGGCTCTAGAGCCAGGAGCACATGGGGCTCTTGCATTGGCCAATGTTCTTGTTCTGTGGATAAACAGAAGACACCAGCCTTCAGTGCCTGCAATCTGCTACCTTTCAAGAGCTTTCCAACTCAGCTTGCGAGAGGAAGGAAGGAAGGCTGATTAGAAAGAAGAAAGCCGCCTCCTCTGCCCAAAATGCCTCCGGCAATCACAGGCTGGATGTGGCCAAGGCTTTCCCTCGCCATCAGGGTGCCTATGAAGAGCAAGACTTCTTACAGAAGAGTCAGAATGGAAGGACAAATGATTTGGTGGCACTCAGCCCCCAGGCTGCTCTCCCCACTAGCTAGTGCCTCCCTCCATCACCGCATGCTCCACAGAACGTGCCATCTGGGAGCCTTGATGCGGGAGATGGCTGGGATGTTGGGAACTGACTGAGCTGCTGCTAAGACAGAATGTGTCCCTGTGAGAATGTACACCGAGTCCAGGGGGAGGCATCCAGCCTGCTTCCCTTTGAGTATGGTTCTGCCAGTCTCCATGGGGATTTGGGAGAGAGAGTGATTTCCTGCAAGGGGTGACTGTTGGAGGTAGGGGCGGAATGCCACCTCTGTGACAGTTCTGGGGTAGGGGGAGATCAAATGATTAAGAAAGGTTAGTTGGTTAGTTGACCGACTCTAGTACCACACCCAAAGTTAGCAAAGTGCCTAGGAATCCTTTTCTATTATACATCCTCTCCATTTCCGCAGGGCAATCGGCTGGAGTTTGGTAAGAACAGGATTGGAAAAGCATCTATGTAAACCAAGAGCAAGGCATGGTCCGAGCTTCTAAGGAGCTTACAATCCAATCAGAAAAAGGATATTAAAAACCGAATGCTTAATGCACAGGGCACAAGAGAATGTAAGTGAATGCTAAGTGGGGCAGGATGTAAATGCTGCAAAGGTCAGGAAAGGGGAGGTCTGTGGGGGTGGGGCCTGAGCTGGAAAGGAGGCCTTGGTGGAAAGGAGGAGGGAGGGAGGCTATCCAAGGGCGGGGCTGCAGGGGAAAGGCCTGCAGAGACCAGGGAGGGAGGAAAGAGGGGTCAAGTTGGAGGGTGAAGCAGTCATTGGAGGCCCTTGATACCTGGCTCATAAATATCCTGAGGAAATTGAAAATCCAGAGCCTTCATCTTTCGATGACACGTATAACACATGCAGCAGTTACACTGACCATGAGGTGGGCACCCAGGGCAGGAAGTGCATACCTGTGGCAGGGCATCCTCTGTAGGATAACTGATGGGACTGGACCAAACTTCCGGAGGCTGATGCCATTGAGGGTGCCTGACCCCAGAGGTGTGAGGGTGGCAGGGCATGGCGAGCAGGCATGGTTCTGGGAGCAGACAGACCTGCATTCATACGCTTGCTCTGCCAGCTTCGGGCCATGAGATGCTGGGAACCTCTGTGGGCCTTAGCGTCCTCGTTGGTAAGAAGGAAAGCAGCACAGTAGTTCCTGCAGTGTCTCGTCAAATGCCAGTGTGATGGGTCTGGCATATGCTCAGGCCCTTGCTATGGTCTGAATGTTTATGAGCTCCCCAAATTCATATGTTGAAACCTTAATGGGATGGTATGAGGAGGTGGGGTCTTGGGAGATGATTAGATCACGAGGGTGGCGCCCTCATGAATGGGATTAGTGCCCTTATAGGCGACTCCACAGAGCTCCCTTGCTCCTTCCACTGTGTGAGGAAACAATGAGAAGTCAGGCAGTCTGCATTCCCAGAGTGGGCTCTCACCAGAACCTCACCATGCTGGCACCCTGACCTTGGACTTCCAGCTTCCAAAACTGTGGGAAATCAATGTCTGTTGTTTATAAGCCACTGTCTGTGGTGTTTTGTTTCGGACTAAGCCCTCCATACAGGTAGCTATTGTGATTATTATTATCATTACTTCATTTCTGTATCTCTAGCCTGACCCCTACCTCCTAAGGCAAAATGACAGGCTGCTGCAAAGTTCACTCTATTTCCAGGGATCACCCAGGGGCATGTCACATAATATGACCACATGGTGGCTGCCTGGCACCACTTCCTTTCTGTGGGAGGGGGGTCACCACATCTGATGGGAACAGGAACCATATCTTGCTGGGTCCCCTGCCAGGCACAAATTCTGGGCCACGCTAAAGTAAACTGAGTTGGTGTCAATCAGATGTATGCAGCTGACACCAGAGGATAAAAAGGGACAGAGCAGGGCGTGGAAGGAGAAGCAACCGGACCTCATTCTGTTTAGTTTATAAAAAAAATGTATCGAGTGCCTTCTTTGTGTATAGAATTATGCTATCACTAGGTGCTAGGGTATCAGGGACACAGCCATTCAACAGTGGATCAGGGAGTTAAATATTGGAAGCTTATTATGAGTATGTGAAGAAAACATAAATATCATGCTTTAGAAAATTCGTGAAAGGAGGATTTTGTTTTTAAGGGGAGCGCTGAGTAGGAAAGCACATGTGCTCTTATGAGAGATGAAAGCATGTCTCTACTGACAACTTCACCTGCAGGCACTGGGTGATACCTGCTCTGTCTTCACTTCTAAGGGACCCGTTGAGTGGCCAGTGATGAGTGCTGACCACTTGGTTCATGGGAACAAAGACATTCCACCGCCCTAAAGCCTGGGATGGAAGCAAAGATGCTCTAAAGAATGAGATTTCTCTTACGGCTTTCGCTCCATGTCTCCATCAAAGAGGTTTTGACAGAGGGGTCTTCTCAGAATGACAAATGTGAGAGGCGCTGGAAATTAGGCAGTTGCTATCTACAGCCCTGATTCTTTGGGGAATTGGTTCTTCATCATGATTTATTTTTCCACTTTGAAATATTTCATTCATTCATCCCACAATTCATTCATGGCACTTCATCAACATGCCACTATGAAAAACTGGGCCAACTTCATTTTTTTTTTCCTTTAGCACTTAAAAGAGTCCCCCAATTCAGTCACATTAGATTATTTTCCCTTCTAAAAAGTGGTTTCTTATTTGAAATGGTTTTTTTAAAAACAATAAATTGGAGGGGGAAAAAACTCTCTATTGACCTCAGTGTAACTTATATTTAGTTAGCAACATGAATAATACCAAAAACAATGAGGCTGATCATACCCGCAGGTCCTTTGAGAACACTGAATGAGATCATGGGCATAAAAGCACTTTGACAAGTAGGCACAGTGCTCAGAAAGGGATGTTAGGGGGAGCCGAATGGGAAGAGTCCAGGCTTAGGTGTCAGACCCCTGGGTTCAAAGGTGGACTTCATTATGTACTGGCTTTGTGACCTTTAGGAAGTTATTTATCCTTATTAGTTGAGGGTTATATAGACAGAGGCATGTTTGGGGTACAGCTGACTTTCTAATGGTAACCATTATTATTATGCAAAGACAAGGCATTACTATAATCATTATGATTTTTCTTCTTATTATTTTCAGCCTTAGAATGAGTCATGTCGCCTTTCTGCAACCTTCTTAATGATATTTCATTCAGGTTAATATCGCAATGAGACTGTATTCCAGGACAACTGATGTTAGTGGGAGGTGAGGCCAGGAGTGCAAAGCATCAAGAGGCGGCTCTTCAAGGTGAAACCTTGATGGGGGAGAATACCCGAAGAGGCAAAAATTTAATTTCTTTTCTAATTGAAAACCCTTAGGGGAGTTCACTTTAGTTTGTAAAAGTTCATTTCATTCACTCTATACCAAGTGCTGGGGATGCAAAGAGTAAACCTTAGGAGGTACCTGACCAGAGGAGGCAGATGCACAATCACAGAATAATGTGAGAGTGCAGCGATGATGAAATATATGGCTTATGGGTGGAAGAGAGCTGGGCCATGTGAATCCATAGTAAGATGTGCTTAGCCAGTCGGCCCCTCTCCATGGGCCTTCTCCAATGAGGTAGTCAGCCAGAGACGAAGGTGGTTACTATCACTTCTCTTAAAGCTTAGGCCCAGAACTGGCAAATTTCTCCTCTTCCCTGCTCGACCAGCCAAAGCCATAATAGACCAGCCCAGAATCAAGAGGAGGGGGAATAAGATCTCAGCTTCAATGGGGAGAATGTCAAAGGATGCGCAGCAATCTTTGATCCGCCAGATACTAATTCATTGTTTCCCCAATAACCCTGAGGTAGTTACAAGTTATCAGTTTGCAGATAACGAAATGGAAGCATGATGTAGTTAAGTAACTTTTCCAAAGTTAATGCTCAGTAAGGGAAAGTGTCAAGATTGGAACCCAGTGTACTAGATGTATTGGGGTGATCATTTCATAAGTAATATAAATGTATAATCACTACATTGTACACCTGAAACCAATATAATACCGTATGTCAACTATAACTGAAAAATAAATTTTTAAAAACTGAAAAAAAAGAAAAGGAATCCAATCCGTCTGGCTCTAGAAACCATACTTACCCACTGTAACGTGTCTGCCTCTTCTGAGAAAGGGTGCACTTACCAAGAGTTAGTTAGAGAGAGTACGTTTCTAGAGAGTACGTTTCTATAGTTTTAAGCCACAAGGAAGGTTATGGGTCCTTTCCTCAGAAGAACCATCTCATGGGCCTCCTGGTGGCCAGCTCATTGTCTATGACACTTGTGTGAATAGCCCAGTTACACTCTTAATACCCCGGTTTGGGCCCCACATTTTAAAAGACCTTTCGATCTCTTCTTTCTGGGTCTAGTAACCTTAGCCTGGGCTTGGGGGATTCAGCAGCTAATTAAATGCATTTCAAATTATGAGAAGACAAAACCATGGCTTTTGCTGCCCCCACAGCTCTCCTGGATTGTGGAAGGATTATTTACTGTTTGCTTTGACTTGAGCGAGTTCATTTTTCCACAACAGATGCAGGCGATTGACTCATGGCACCCCACACAAAAAGTCAGGAATGTCAGCAAGACTCTTATAACAATAGATAGGGCTAAGAAACAGGGACCAGTGCCAAGTATTCTTGAGGCCAGGAGGTCATGTGCCATTTTTCTGCTGAGAGAGAGAGATATATAAGGGCAAGGGAAGCAGGAGTTTGGGGGTTGGGAACCAATGGGCCTGTGCTAATAATAGTATGGGTCACATGACACTCAAGTTACCTCAAAGAGGCTTAGTTGGTAGAGGTGAATTAAAGTGCTCTGAATTAAGGACATTTCTTCAAATATCCCCTGATGTGTAAAAATAGACTGGAGGAAATACATGTGTGATGAAGAGAAAATTGTCAGGTTTGACTGACCTCCCTTCAGAGGGCTTTTGTGGGTTTCTGGGGCAAGTTAGGAGCAGGGCCAGATGCACAATTTGTGGGGTGTAGTACAAAAGGCAAAGGTGGGGCCACTTGTTCCAAAAAATGTTTAAGAATTTCAAAATGGTGACAGTGGAGCATTAAACAAAGTGTGAGGCCCTCCAGAGCATGGCAGCCTATGACACTGCAGGTCTATGCCTGTGAAGTTGGCCTTGGTTAGCTTAGGGGAGCCTGGTACCTGGTTGCTTTGATCGCTGGGGGGTTAAGGATGGGGTGGGCGGGGGACAGGGATTGGTAGCGGGGCAGCGAGGAGTGAATTTGACAGTGATCTGCAGGGCTGGCCCCTGCTGAAACTGTGCAGGGAACAGCTTGTTTAGAAGTTCAGTGTTCACTCAATGTCCCTTCCCCTGCCCCTCCCAGCCCTGTCCTTCCTCAATTACCCAGAGTTCCCTGGCTCTGGTGTTTTCTTCATCCTTCCCCCCAGAAAACCTGCCTGCAGGAAAGGCTCCAAAACGTTCCAGGCATAAGGTAAAAACGACTGATAATATGTGTAGTGTACTCCTTGCCTGTTTGTATTTTTATAGACATTTAAGCCTCAGGCAAAGTGATGATGGAATTGTAGGTATTATCTGGTTCATGGGAATTCTGTTTTTAAGCTAACAGGTTTGCTTGAGATTACATTGTTATAGGCACCCACTTATTTTGGCAGCTTGGGATATTTGTGGCTCTTTGCTCTCGGGGGTGTTCATCCCCAAGGGTGCAAGTTGCAGCCTCTCCTTTCGTCAGTGGAGCTGAATGGGCCCCTTGTCCGCTGTCCATAGGCTGGACAGTAGGACATGTTTAAACTCTGTTTGCAGGGAATGTGTACAACCTGAATTCCATTTGGACTGCACATCTGTAGACTCAGTCTGCAATTCCATCCCCATGCTGGCCCCTCCATGCCCACCCAGCTCTTTCAGAGTGCACAGCTTATGACTCGGCAGGTTTGAGCTGTCTTTCTTCCCTTGATCCTCTCTCTGAAAACAAGAGACACCCCTGGAATGAATGTCTCAGGGCATTCATCTCCCCTAACCTCCATAGGCGCTTTGATTGGTGGGGGAGGTCTTGTTGCCCAAAGGGCTGGGCTGGGAAGTGCCCTCTGTACCTCCCAAACCAGGCTTTGCTCCCCTTTTTCTTGGGCCTGCTGTGGATTGCTTGTCCTTTACCAGGCTTAATGTCAAAGGAAACGACTTCTTTAACCACAAACCACCAGGGCATCCCTTATTCTCGATGGACTTGGCTTCTAGGAAGTGGTTGTGACCTACAAAGCCACAGCATGAGCCCAGGAGAAATCA
Source organism: Aselliscus stoliczkanus (assembly GCA_033961575.1). Lineage (NCBI taxonomy): Eukaryota > Metazoa > Chordata > Mammalia > Chiroptera > Hipposideridae > Aselliscus > Aselliscus stoliczkanus. The sequence continues at coordinate 71,911,592 of CM066739.1, read as the reverse complement.
TTTCAGTTGCACGAGGCCAGACAGAAGCTGGGCCTCACAGGGGAGGTTAATAATAGAGCCCATCCTAGAGGCAGTCTGGGAAAACCTTTGGAATTTTCTGTCTTCAGATATGCCTCGGCTCGAACCATTCGGAAGCACTTTGTTCTCTAGGCCCTTCTCTGTGGCAACCTGGCTGTAGAAGGAAGGTGATTGCAGTTCTGGTTTTGAAACCTCGAGTGCTGTGACTGTTTTTGGGTTTGAAGCCAAAACACATTGAGCAAATAAAAACCTCTGACTCACCAGGAATCTCCTCTCTCCATTTTCAAGCACATCAAAAAGTCTGTCAACAGCATTGACTGATGGTCTATTCTGTGAGGGACCAAGGACTGGACACTGTGGGGAGATTTGCAGAATCGCGTATTAATAGTCTCATTCATCCATTCATTATCTAGCAATTCAATTTAGTGAATTGAGTCAAATCAGAAATACCCACTGAGCCTTGCTAGCCATAAAACCCTGCCTTCGAGGGATGCCGGAAATACAAAGATAGTAATGTATAAAAAAATCACTCTCAAGAGCTTCCCATGTCATGGGGATGGTGGCAAAGGCAAAGACATAAATAGATCAGACCAGGCAAACTATGATAAATATAACAAATGAAGTTGACCACAGGTGTTTCAGAGATTCAGAAAAGGGACCTGTCATACTGAGTGGGAATAATTACAAAATGCAGCTCCTTATTAGGAACTCATTTTAGGCATTCAATAAGTATACAAGGTCGGACAATTAAGTTTGCAAACTTGTTGCAATGATGTTGCTAACCTTTTTTTGATATCAGACAGATTATTTATTATGAATTTGTACCAACTAGAAAAACAGTTAAGCAAGTTTACTATTTGGAAGTGCTGAAAAGGCTATGTGAAAAAGTTAGACAACCTGAACTTTTCACCAACAATTCATGGCTCTTGCACCATGACATTGCATGATACTGTGTGTGAAGGAGTTTTTAGCTAATAAACAAATAACTGCATTGGAACACGCTCCCCACTCACTTGATCTGGCCCCCAGTGACTTCTTTCTTTACCCAAAGATAAAGGAAATATTGAAAGGGAGACATTTTGATGACATTCAGGACATCAAGGGTAATACTATGACAGCTCTGATGGCCATTCCAGAAAAAGGGTTCCAAAATTGCTTTGAAGGGAGGACTAAGTGCTGGCATTGGTGCATAGCTTCCCAAGGGGAGTACTTCAAAGGTGACCATAGTGATATTCAGCAAGGAGGTATGTAACACTTGTTCTAGGATGAGTTCATGAACTTAGTTGTCAGGCCTCGTATGTGGAAAACTGCTAAATATGGTGGGCTTGGATGTGGGCCGTGGAGGATTGGTAAGATCTCTCAGACAGAGGCTAGGACAAGGCGAAGGCATCGTGGGTGGCTATTGCCACTAATAGCAAGTCTGATGAGGTCTAGACAGGCAGCAAGCTATTCTGTTTATGCCTCCATCATCTCTCCTTCATCCATTCATCCATCCAGGATGCCACACTTGGCAGTGAGGGGCAAACCAGGGGTGCGAATGACACTGAAGAAGTAGTGAGTAGGAATTAGAAAGTGTTTGCAAATTAAGAAGCAGTGTAGCAGGTGGGGCCAACCTAAGATGTCTGATGTTGAATGACAGTTGGGGAAGGAGCCAGAGATAGAGCAGAAAACATGGGCCAGGGACCAAGGACTGAGCAAGCAAATGAAGTGACTACATAGAGACACCCCAGGTGTGGTCACTGAGTCCTTGTGATTCAATCTCCCAGTGGGCACTTAAGCCTGGTGCTAATTATATATCAAGCACTTGCTGGGTTCTTAGCATTGTGCCAGGTGAGCAAAAGATCCAAGAGAAATATATGAAATGGTCTTGGTCCTGACCGAGTTTATAGTCCAGTTGAGCAAAGTAGGATAAATAAAAAAGAGACAAGTAGAGCCTAATAGGAGAATAATTGTGAGAGTATACATGTCAAACATGAATGAGTCATGAGAACTTGAAAAGAGCAATTGCAGTCCAAATTCACTTCATATATGTCGAAGGGGTGCCTGGTTGCTCTGAGCAATCCCAGGAAGCGTATCGAAGGAGGTGAGTTTTGAACAGGCCTTTGAGGAATGGCCTGTAAGAGATGGTCAGACAGGATTTCAGGGGCTTGAGCCGGAGGAGCTCTGTGTCAGCATATAGGGCTGCTTATAGCCACAGCCACCTGCTGTCCTTGATAACGGGGGCGGGGGGCGGGGGAGGAGGGCTGAGTAGGCTCCTGGGCTAGTCAGTGGTGTGCTGTAGGCGGCTCACATTGGCTTAGGAGAACCGATTTTGTGCATCTTTTCTCAACCCACTTTCACATGACATCACATTGGTAGCTTGAAATTGACCATGATAGAACTATGGACACCACAGATATTGGCAAATACTGCAAGTCAGGGGGATTTTTATTCCCCTGGATGGCTGACTTATCAGCACACTTTGCCCCGGCCCATTTCCCTATATCAGCGAATGATAGAAATAAAACTCCACCTCCAGGGGGAGAGTTCTCAGCTTGGATCTGATCAAGGTTTTACTTTTAGGGCTGGCCGAGTGGCACATTGGTTAGGAGCTGGCTTGGGATGCCAGCGGCCCCAGTTCGGATCCCACATGTGAGGGCCAGTGACACTGCCCTCTACAGCTAAGATAGTGAACAACAGCTCCATCTGGAGCTGGGCTGCTGTGAGTCCCCAGGACGGCATAGCTGCAGCCCCTGCTGCAGTGGGCTGCCATAGGCTACAGTGAGTGGCCGGCAGACAGCATGAGTGGCTGGCAGCCGGTGTGAGCTGCCAAGAGCTGCCATGAGCGACCATCCAGAGGCCGGGGACTAATCTGCCTCACCCAAGAATAGTGCAATGATGATGCCAACATGGGCCAGTGAAGCAATGTCCTCCACAACTAGACTGAAGAACAAAAGAATAGCAACTTGTCTGTTCCCCTTCCTCAGTTCCCCTACGCTGTTCCCTTTCCCCAATTCCCCAATAAAATCTTAAAAAAAAAAAATTTACTTTTACTTGAAATAATTCAATAAAGAGTTCAAGAATTTATTTCAAAACACATGCACTTTTGAGTGCCTACCATCTGGCAGGTATTGTACTGACACCAGGACCCCAAAGGTGAGGGTGATACAGTAGTGAGGAGAAAGGGACCCATGCTTCAATGGCAGAGTAAACCCACCAGGGGCTAATGGTAGGTGCTTGAGGAACACGGCGGGGGTGGGGGGTGAGGGGTGTGGAGCTGAGAGGATGGAGAATCAGGAAAAGTTTTCCCAAGAAAGAAGTCCTTGTTTTCATTCCTGAAAGAGAATTCCAGGCAGAGAAAAGGTATCAGCAAAAGCAAAGGGATGTTGGAAGGCTTTCTGCTGTGTGCACGGCCATATGTGAGGCTGGAACATAACAGAGGAGCCATGGGGCCATGCTGGACAAGTAGTCAGGGGCCCTCTGATGGGCATTTGGATGTTGTCCCGAGATGCAGGTGAGCCAGGGAACTGCGTGCCGCCTAGAACCTGAGCAAGGCAGGCTCTGGAGTGACTGTGCCTGGTTCTCGTAGAACGATTTCTGGGGCTGGGGGGAGAAGTTAGGGCTCCCTGCTCACCATAGACGTGAGGCAGGTCCTATCCTCCAACTTACCAAGCCCACGCCTGGCTTCTTAGGTCCGTAGTGACTGCAATTTTCTGGTGCCTGTAATCACCTGCTTTGGCGATAGCAGAACTCTTACTTGTCCACTGCCTTCTTTCTCTGTTCTAAAGTGAGTTCCCTCTTAAAAAAAAAAAGTTATTTTTTAAACACACAAGTAATACCTTAATATATTTGCAATGTAAAAAAAAAAAGCAAATTTCTTTAGATGTTTCCTTTCCCATGTAATTCTCAGAAGTAAGTTTCTAATTTGTCGTGAATCTTATAGACTTTTTATTATATTATTATGTGTGTGTGCACTTATGCAATATTCTTTTTTATGTATAAATGGCAGCATGCTGTGTGCATTGATCTGCAATTTGCTTCCCCCCGCCATTTGAAAATATATCTTGGAACTGAATCCATGCCCCTACAAATAGAATTGTCTTACTCTTTTTAAGTGGCTTTTGTATTCCAGAATGCAGATATATATTTTTGGCCATCCTCCTACAAATGGACTTTAGGATGTTCTCAATTTTTTATGATTACAAATGATTCCAGAATGAGAATCCCTAAATATACCTCTTTGGGCATGCATATAATTATTTATCTATACTATAATTAAAATTATTAGGTTATAAGGTAGAAGTATTTAATATTCTAATAGTTAAATTTTCTTTTTAAATGATTTACTAGTTTAGTCTCCCATTCAATTTCCCCCAACCTCTTGCCTTGATAAAGGTTGGTTTGCCAATCTTTGCTAATCTGATGGGTATAAAAATGAGATTTCACATTTTTCTTTTATTTTAAAAGGTCATGTTATTTTTGAAAATAAAGAGTGGTTTTTGCCCTGTAAAATTGTATTTTTAAAATGATCAGACAGTAAAATTGGCTCTTTTTTTTTTTTTTTTTTGGTGTATAGTGTTATGAATTTCAACACATGCCCAAGTAAGACAGCTTGTCCCTTTGCTAACACCTGGCAACCACTGATCTACCCTCCAGCACCATAGTGTCATATTTTGGAGAATGTCATATGAATGGAATTATACAGTATGTCACCTTTTAAGTCTAGCCTCCTTTACTCAGCATAATGCTTGTGAATTCAGGAGAGTTGTTGCATGATATCAATACAGTTGACCCCTGAGCAACATAGGTTTGAACTGTGCGGGTTCATTTCTACATGGACTTTTTTCAGTAAATATCGTCGGGTTTCAAATCCACAAATTCAACCCACCGTGGATCGAAAACAGTATTTTCAATCTGCTACTGGGAACCCATGGATGTGAAGGCTGAACTATATGCATTGTTCTGTGCTATTTTAAATAAGGGACTTGGCCATCCCGGAATTTTGGTATCTGTGGGAAGTCCTGGAACCAATTCCCAATGGATACCAAGGGCCGACTGTGGTTGTTTGGGGGAAGTCAAAAGTTATACATAAAAGTTACATGCATCTATCCAATTTATTGGTGCCATTTTTCCAACAGCATTTGCTCATTTTGTGTCTCTGTGTCACATTTTGGTAATTCTCACAATATTTCAAACTTTTTCATTATTATTTGTTATGGTTATCTGTAATCAGTGATTTTAGAGTTCCTATTGTAATTGTTTTGGGGCACCATGAACCTTGCCCATATAAGATGATGAACTTAATAAATGTATGTGTTCTGACTGCTCCACCAACCAGCTGTTCCTCCATCTCTCCCCTTCTCCTCTGGCCTCCCTGTTCCCTGAGACACAACAATATTGAAATTAGGCCAGTTAATAACCCTACAATGGCCTCTAAGTGTTCAAGTGAAAGGAAGAGTTGCATGGTCTCTCACTTTAAATCAAACGTTAGAAATGATTAAGATCAGTAAGGAAGACACATCAAAAACCTGGACAGGCTGAGAGCTAGGCCTCTTGTGCCAAAGTGTTAGCCAAGTCGTGAATGCAAAGGGAAAGTTCTTGAAGGAAATTAAAAGTGCTACTTCAGTGAACACAGAGATGATAAGAAAATGAAACAGCCTTATTGCTGATATGGAGGGTTTTCGTGGTTTTAAGCCAAAGCCTGATCCAGAGCAAGGCCCTAACTCTCTTCAATTCTATGAAGCCTGAGGGAGGCGAGGAAGCTGCAGAAGAAAAGTTTGAAACTGGCAGTGGTTGGCTCTTGTGGTTTAAGGAAAGAAGCCATCTTCATAACATGAAAGTGCAGCAAGTGCTGATGTAGGAGTGGCAGCCAGTTATCCAGAAGATCCAGCTAGAATAAATGATGAGGATGGCTACACTAAACAACAGGCTTTCAGTGTAGATGAAACAATCTTATTTTGGAAGAAGATGCCATCTAGGACTTTTCATAGCTAGAAAGAAGTCAATGCATGGCTTCAAACTCTCAAAGGACAGGCTGACTCACTTTTTAAGGGCTAATTTAGCTGGTGACTTTAAGTTGAAACCAATACTCATTTACCATTCTGAAAATCATAGGGCCCTTACGAATTATGCTAAACCTACTCTGTATGTGCTTTATAAATGGAACAACAAAGCTTGGGTGGCAGCACATCTGTTTACAACATGGTGTATTGAATATTTTAAGCCCACTGTTGAGACCTACTGCTCAGAGGGGAAAAAAAAAGATTTGTTTCAAAACATTACTGCTTATTGACAATGCACTTGGTCATCCAAGAGGCCTGATGGAGATGGACAATGAGATTAATGTTGTTTACATGCCTGCTAACACAACGTCCATTCTGCAGCCCATGGATCAAGGAGTAATTTCAAATTTCAAGTCTTATTATTTAAAAAACACATTTTGTAAGGTGATAGCTGCCATAGATAGTGATTTCTCTAAACTGAAAACTTTCTGGAAAGGATTCACCATTCTAGATGCCATTAAGAAGATTCACGATTCATGGAAAAGGTCAAAATATCAACGTTAACAAGAGTCTGGAAAAAGCTGATTCCAATCCTCATACATGACTTTGAGGTGTTCAAGTCTTCAATGAAGGAAGTAACTGCAAATGTGGTGGAAATAGAGAACTAAAATTAGAAATGGAGCCTGAAGATGTAACTGAATTGCTGCAACCTCATGATGAAAATTGAATGGATAGGGGAGTTGTTTCTTTTGGATGAGCAAGGAAAATGGTTTCTTTAGATGGAATCTACTTCTGATGAAGATGCTGTGAAGACTTTTGAAATGAAAACAAAGGATTTAGAATATTACATAAACTCAGTTGATAAAGCAGCAGCAGGGTTTGAGAGGACTAGCTCCAATTTTGAAGGAATTTCTATCGTGGGTAAAATACTATCAAAGAGCATCGCATGATATACAGAAATTGTTCGTGAAAGGAAGAGTCAATTGATGTGGCAAACTTCATTGTTCTGTTATTTTAAGAAACTGTCATAGATAACCCATCCTTCAATAACCACCAGCCTGATCAGTCAGCAGACATCAACAATGAGATAAGACCCTCCACCAGCAAAAAGATTACAAGTTGCTGAAGAATCAGATGATGGTTAGTTTTTTTTAAGCAATAAAGTATTTTTTAATTAAGGTGTGTACATTGTTTCTTGAGACATAATGCTATTGTACACTTAATAGACTATAGCATAATGTAAAAATAATTTTTATCGGTACTGGGAAAACAAAATATTCTTGTGACTTGCTTTATTATGACATTCATTTTATTGCAGTAGCCTGGAACCAACCCTGCAGTACCTGTGAGGTATGCCTGTAATTGAACTTCATTTCTACCTTGGTCCTCGGTTCTACAGATGGTGGAAATTTTGTCATAGTGAATTGAGAGTAAAATCAGTCATTTCTCTTTTCTTTTTAGGTAGCATATGGTTTAGAAGGTGGAGTAGGGAGTGGGCTGAGGTTACTTGTGGATCCCAAGGGCATGGGGACAGTGTGACTCTCAGTTGTCACCTGATCATCCTGTGACTGTGACTCCATGCCATTTCCTCTGCTCTCCAACCACCAGCATCCGTCCAACTGACAACTGTGGAGACACTCACAGTCTTAGCTGGTCACTGGTCTATAGCCTACACCTGTCATTCTCCATTTTTCACATCCCAGCTGTGAGGCCACTTCAGGTCCCTTAGACTTTTCTCTGTCCTGAGTCTTCCTCAACCACAAGGGAAAATATCCACATTTATCCAAATGGAAAATCTGATGTTTGGAACTAGAGAGGAGTTTTGGAGTTCAAATGCTAAGCAAAACATTTTGTTTTGTTTTCGATTTTGATTCTTGCTATACCAATCCTATTCCAAGTGATCTGAATGCCAATATGTATTTTGGGGGCAAGCAGAGGGCGACTAGGTAAACAAAAGCCATTCCAGGTGAAAAATCCATTGGTAAATATTTCATCCAATTATTCCGACACACAGGGATAATAACCGTAGTCACCTTTTAGGGCTGTTGTGGGAATTAAATGAGACAGTGTATATAAAGGTGCCTGGGCCAAAGAGAGGATTTCCCAAATGTATCCACTATGACTATCATTAGCTATTGTCCCTGGGCTTGTAGCTCCACGCCCCCATGTCATCCACTTGCCTAGATTATGTATTAATCGTGGTGATGAAGTGTCAGAGGCGGAGGGAGAGGCAGGGAGTCATGGGTTCATGAAAATAGCTCCGTTTTCTTAAAGGCTTCCGTGCAAAGCCTCGAATACAATTTGTTAGCCCACCCAACCCTGCAAATCGGAAATTGGGTTTATATTTGATCAATTTGGCTGGGCCACTGAAGCTTCATGTGTCAACAGCAGCACTGACTTATCGTCAGGGAGTTCTGTGATGCCCGACCTGCTTCCCTGGCCTCTGGTTCGCACCCCCCACGATCTTGAACTAGAAGAGAATCAGCTCGCACTTGTGGGTGTCATTTCTGGGTCTGAGGCTGTCATAGACAAATCAGCCAGTCTTGGAAACAGGGGCACCAGTCGCTGGAGAGAGAAACATAAACAGCAACATCTGAAGCTGGAGCTTTGGAAATCACTTTTGTTTTTCATACATTTGCCTTCAGCTTGTAAAGAATATCCTTTAACATGGAACGTTTGGAATATTTTAAAGCAACCCTGTTTCATGTTTTGTGGTAAATATGAAAAAGGGGCAGCCCCTTAAGGAGGTGCAGATACCTTGATCGATTTGGACAGGTCGTTTTCATTGTGAAAAGTCAGGAAATGGGGCTAATTTAGTGAGTTGTGACCAAAGGAGTAAATTCTCTAGTTATCAAAATGAGTGCAATTTGGAATTTTCTGCTTGGGATTAGTGTCTGGACTTGAGAAGATGGAAGACAAGGGGAAGATGTGAAAGGTGGTAGAAAGGTGGAGCCTGGGGGAGCACGGCAGGTGAGAAAAGCCTTGTGGGGATGAAGGGCTAGTGACTATTTCAGATGGTGATTCCTAACATTTAAATTTAAGTTGACTCCTGTTCTGTGCTGTGCCATGAGCCACTTATTATTAGTCTGAGTCTGATACTGGTGTTGCCCTGGGGAATTAAAATAGAAGGAGAGTTGAACTGCATACTTGGGACCACCTGGGGCAGATAGCAGGCAGAGAGAACCTCTGGTGCAGGGGAAGAAGCAACGGTGTGAAGCCAGCCCTTCACCGAAGCAGGAGAAAGGAAAGGGCCTCCCCTGTGCAACATGAGGTCTCCCAAGCATCATCAGGGATCCTGGGGAAGGCACCAAATCTCCCTCAGTACATGGGAGAGGAGATTGGGTGAGTTCATTGGGTTATAAAAAGTGACCCTAGAACAATGTGTCCACATTCGTAATATTTCTGAATCACAGTGTACGTCCTAGAGCCATAAAACCATGTGCAGGAGCTGGTGAGTGAGCCTAGCTGACTGCTCACATCTGTGTCCTGTGCAGCTTTGTTGTTCTTTACTTGCTTGAGAATATTATATGTTGAATTTTCAATTACCATTTAACTTTTAAATTTTCAATTACCATTGACATGCAATATTATATTAGTTTCAGGTGTACAGCATAGTGATTAGACATTTATGTAACTTACAAAACAATCACCCTGATAAATCTAGTACCCACATGACACCATACATAGTTATCACAACATTATTCACTATATTCCCTACGCTGTCCTTTACATCCTCAGGACTGTTTTTGTAACTGGCAATTTGCACATCTTAATCCCTTCATCTTTTTCACTCATTCTCCCAACCCCTCTTCCATCTGGCAACCATCATTTTGTTCTCTGTATCTAGAGTGTGTTATATTTTAACAGTGTCTAAAACTTTGGGGATTAGAAAAGTTTGGGCAAAGCAGTCCTCTAGAATATATAGAGTCTACTGATTTCATTTCCAGAATTCAAACTGACCCCGTCAACAGAGGTTGCTTTCACTTACTTCTAGGGTCCTGGCAGAGTGTCAGCAGGTGAAGATGTGTCATGGTCAATGTGACCAGATACCAATAACGACTCACACCAAGGAGAGACAGCCAGCACATTCCCGAGTGAGAATTTGTTTTATTCTGTAAGTGGGATTTTTGAGAGAAAATGAATCATTATTGTTGACTGTTATGATTACAGAAATGATATGAGTGAATTCAGCTGTTTGCTTTCAGCAGAAGGGGACCTTAGTCAGAGAAAGATGAGACCTGGGTTTAGTTCTTGTCCTTCCAATAGCTGAGGACTCGTGACAATGCCTTTAACCCTTGCTTAGATGTGTCCTCTAAGACGAGAGAAGTGCTTCTAAACTATCTCTAAGTTTCCTCCCAACTCTAACTTTCTATGACTTAAGAAAGTTACAACAGAAACCTAAGGTTGATAATCCATTTCTCTGTTTACAACGTCCCTAGTGATTTTATTCATGCCAAAAAAAAAAAGACCCCAAAGTTCCATCTAAGTGGTTAGGTCTAAAAATCTTAATTAGTATTGTTGTCCTAATAATTTCATAGCCATTTGAAAAAATAATACATGTGAGCTGAAGGAAAAAGTGCTCTTTTAAGTTTATTCTCACATCGCCACACTTACTCTATTGGACGCGTGTGCCTTTTGAGCACTGCACAGCTCCTCAAACCTTGGAATCAGACGGGACCCCAGGACTCTCATTTCCTGTTCCACGTTACCTCCCATTCAGTATTGGCTTAAAAAAAATTAATTTAAGTATCAGTACTTGCTTTTTATCACAGCAACCACTAAGACCTAGTTTTGCAAATATCTGATATTATCAAAAGGAACGGCACACCATATATCTTAAGACTGTCAATAACCTTAAACTAATTTGTATGGTAACTGACAGAGGTTGCTGTTCTTCCTAGAAATTTAAAAATATCCCGTAGAACCTTGTGAGTTTGCTGCATCGCTGTGGGATACCTAGGAGCACCATTTAGGAACCTTGGCTGTAATCAATGTATAAGATCACTCTCTTCCATTTTTGATGGAACCAAATGCACCTCCCTGTTGTAGACATTTTTGTAATCCGTGGGCCAACCCCAGAGTACAATGGATTTCAGAACTTCAAGTGCCAGGTTTCTGCTGAATCTTGCCTTGTTCATGAGAAATGAAATCAGCCAGGTGGTCATCTTCCAGTGGCCCAGCCTCAGGTTTGTTGGTGACATTCCAGAGCCCAGCATGTTTCATCCTCACTGTGCTGCAGCCATTGCTCCCAGGCCACCCACTGAGCTTGATCAGCTGCTGGAACTCACCGCCTTTTTCTGAAATCCCCGTGTAAGACTGTTGTCACATCCTCCTACCACCAGCAGACTCAGTCCCTTGCATTTAGCGCACTTGCTGTTTGATGTCATAGAGACGGACTTCTCCTGACTGGTTTCCTTGTTAATTTCCCCTGGCGCTTCACTTGTCTTGCCAACCCTATGAGATCACTTCAGTCTTCTTCTCCCCAGCACCCACCATGTCTTCACATCTTATGCTCTATCACACAATCTCATCCTTGCTTCAGTCTGACCACTAGCCTCGTACCTTCTCTCAACTGAGTTCAGATGAAGTCTTCCCCAAAATGGGCACCTCGGGGTCACCATGGACATATATGGTCTGTGGCCCCAGCTGGGACCTCACATTCCTGGGCAACTGTTTAATGCTGCCAAGTAAACTCTCCCAGCTCCCAGCAAAACAGCCCAGTTTCTCCACTTTCTTTTCTCATCCCAGCTCTTTTTGCTCGGCAGGTGACCCACCTTCTAGCTCATGGAGGAATTCAAAGCTCTCAGGAACAAGCATTAAAGTGCGGTCCTCACCTGGAAACATTCTCCTTTGCACCTACCTTCTCACTTGGTCCCTGCAGGCTTGGAGGAAGAGGCATCACCCTTCATGCTGAAGGCTCACCATTGTTCTGGCATCTTCATCCCATCCCTTCCCGTGATCTCTGGACCAGCGTCAGGCTCCACTGGGTGGCTCCTCTCCCTCCCATGTGTTCAACTTCTCCTTTACTGGGTCCTCCTCTATAGCCTATGAGGCTGTTCAACTCCCCTAGTTTAAAAACAAAAGGTCTCTAACAGTGCCCATCCAATAACTGATGCCTGGTCATCTTCCTCCTGTTGACAGACAAATTCCCTGAAGAAGAGTCCACACACACACTTCTAAGCCCCTGTAGGTAGCCCCAGGCCCCCCACTCTCTCCAGTCTCAGTCACTCACTTCACTCACTTTACTTGGCCCCCACCTAGCCCTCTAGCCCCAGGAACCACGTGCAATTCTTAGAACAGGCCGCGCAGTCCACCCTTTGATGTCATTGTTCCCCGTGCTCACTTTCTTATTTGTCCATCTGGCAAGCAGCCCTTATTTCAAAATGTTCTGAGAAGCCTTTCTGGACCCTCTCTGTCCACCAGGGAGAAATAGTTACTCCTCCTTCATGTTCTGAGCTGTCTGTGGCCATCTACCTTCCATACTTCTGTGCTTTCCTTCAGCACATAGTGGAAGCTCCAGGAAAGCTAGGACTGTGTCCTAATTATTCCTGCATTCCGTGCCGAGCATACCTGGCACATCTCAATAACCATGGTCAGTGAGTGAATGAATGAAGTTGGTACAGGCATCAGTAACTCTCAGCTACCGATGGCAGCAGTGCAGTTGGAGGGATCAACTTGGTGACATCCGAGGGGCAGACATTTGATCCCAAACAATGTCTTCTAGATCTTAGCACTCATGGGCTCTTTCTAGATGCTACCTCCTTCTTCATCATAGCAACTCTGAGGCAGATATTATGACCCATGTTTGAATGGTGAGGAAACCCTGGTCAGATAGCTAATAGTGGTAGAAGCAGGATTCCAGCCCAGCTCTGGCCCCTTTTTACACACCCAGGACCCCCTCCATGGTCTAAGCAGTGTATGCTCATTGCATGGCACCTTGTTAATTGTCAGCCTTTAGAAACATAATTAAGACAGCAGTTCAGAAGCAAGAGCATTAAGTAATGCATTTAGACCCCAATAGAGTCATAAATGCTTGTGGATTATCAAGGATTGGGGCCAAGAATTGGTGCTACAAATATTGCTTGTATGTTAGCAACGTTTTTGTAATTGAACAACTATCATTCCTTTAACAAATCAACCTTAGTGAGCAATTAGACTTGAGCAGAACTGTCAGCAATGATAGCCCAAGAAGACTTTTCACAGAAATAAAAGTTCTCCTCCCTCCTTTTCCCCAACCTGCCCATGCAGGGGTATTTCAGGACATCTCCTGAGTTTACACCCCCTGCTGCTAGCCTCTCACTCTGCAGCATCTTCACTTAGCTCCCTCTGCCAAGAGCTCCCATGTTGCCAGCTAAGGTGGAACTGAAACCTGGGGCTGGGCGTGGAGAGGTGGGAAGGGCTGTCCCTTCAGGAAACTTGGAGAACTCTTCTCTTGCCTCCTGAGCCCATCAGTTCATGTCGCCATCCCTACCCCCTTCCCTTTGTGTTTAGTTTGACCTTGGTCACTGATGACAAGGCTTCTTTTCCTGCCAAACCAATCAATAAGCTAAACAGACAGAAGATGAGTATTTAGAATATGGGAAGCCAAACTCAAACACAGATAGGTTATCAGTCTAGCCCAGAGCCGACTTCTGAGCAAATATTTCATTAACAAATTTTTCATGGCAACTTGCATGTAAAAAAAAAAAAAAGGAAGAAGAGGGGAGAGGGAAAGAGTAAGAGAAAACAGTGGTGGGTGGATGAAAGTGGATAAGTCAAAAAGCTGGCCGAATCCTTGAAGCTGAACTGCCCTGGGGGAGGGGGGAGGCGGTGCTTCAGGAGTAAGGGGCAGAGGGTGGGGGAAAAGCATGGGATGGCTGAAAGAAGCCCCAAGGAAGAGGAGCCCCATCCCTTTAAAACCTTTCAACTCCAGATCTCATGCTCCTTGCAAGGCTGGTCAGTGTAATTTATCTGCTGCTGTCTGCATGGGGTTAAAGCTGGTTAAGTCTCCCAGATACAAACCCCAGGGGGCAGTCCTCACCGGGCTGCAGCTTCGAGCTGGTCACCCAGGGAGGGGCCTTTGGAGGGAACAGGCAAGTTTCATGAGGGAGCTAGGGTAACGCAAGAGCACACTAAATGTAGCAATACTAACAAGGGCAGCTGTTTATTTGCTCCCACTAAGTTTTAGGCCCCCTTGAAGACTCTCCAATATCCATCATTTTATCTCTACAACCAGGCCCAAGACTGTGGGGAATGCTGGTACACATTCCCATTTGTGTCTGTTCTGATTGCTCAGTATTTTCAATATCATACCCGTTCACGACAAGCCTAACAGTAAAGCATTTTGGTTTTAATTTACAGATGAATGAACTTGGAATTCAGAGAGGTTAAGCAAGGTGTTCAAGTTTGCACAGCTACTAAACTGTAAGGGCAGAGTTGGGAACTAGGCCTGTCCAATTCTACAGACAACCACTTCTCAGCTCCTTTCCATTGCTTCCCGAATAGCTTTCAGAGTACTTTGACGGGAAGGTCTGTGAAACGTGGAGTTAAAATATTCAATTCTTGTAAGCAAGTGCCTAAGGAAGAAATGACTGAAAAGGGTGAATTCTCATTTCATTGTATTCTGTGTCCCTTCCCCTTCACTTGGACACATGCGGCTCCCACCTCCTGGAAATCCCCGACTCACTGTTCATTCTCATCACTTTTGTTTTTTGTTTTCTTTTGTTTTATTTTTGAGGGCAGTGTCACTGGCCCTCATATGTGGGAACCGAACCCAGGCCGCTGGCTTCCCAAGCCAGCGCTTAACCACTGTGTCACTCGGCCAGCTCCTCGTTCTCATCACTTTTGATTTTTACCGTCAGAGCACTTACATCAGTGCTAATTAAATATCTTTGTGTGCAATTTATTGATAAATCTCTGTCTCCCAGATAAAATGGATTAATCATGGTGATGATGATGATGGTGATGATGATGATGATAGCTCACCTCTTTTCAGTGCTTACTACCAGCCTGGCACTCACTATATTAAGGCCTTTACATAGGTTAACTTATTGCATCCTCTTGAGGATGCTGGGAAGTAGTAGCTATTAGTGCCCCCATTTTACAGATAAAGTAACTGAGGCACACAGAGGTAACGGAACGTGCCTGATGCTACTTAGTGAGTGACTGAGCAGGCTATGAACTCAGGTGGTCTTCGGTTCCAGAACCCATGCTCTTCATCATGATGTGGCCACAAATTTCTCCCATGTAGGTATGTACACTCCTTAGAGATGGAGTCTGCTTCTCCCCGTCTTGAATCTGGGATGCTCATGTGATTTGCTTTGACCAGTAAAAGGCAATAAAAGTGATGCCATATGAGTTGAAGGCTAGTCCTTAAGAGGCATTGCAGCTCCTGCTTTCTCCCTCTTGGAATGTTGCCCTGGGGGCACCATGTAAGGAAGCCGGGCTGGCCCATGGCTGCCTTTGAGGTCTTCCGAGGAGAACCGCGGCACCTAGCCAGCAGCTGGCACCAACTGCCAGACATGTGACAAAGGTGAGGCCATCTTGGACCTTGTAGTCCAGCGAACCCTCCAGCTGAATGCAAGCACATGACCGAGTCAGGCAAAACCAGTAGGGGAACCAGCCAGCCAGCCCACAGAATCATGACAATCAATAAATCATGGTTGCTCTGAGCCACTAAGTTTTAAGGTTTGTTGCACAGTAAAGGCTGACTTGGCAAGCACGGTCTTCTTCATGTTTTACCCCTAGTGTCTAGTGAGATGTCTGGTACATAACACTTAGATGGTAAAAATGTGTTGACTGAGGGAACAAACAGAAGTGACTTTGAACCAGGGGAATCCCCTGGAAGATGCTGGCTAACTATACAATACATTATGGAATCCATTCTATGCAACACATCCTGGAATTCCAGAACAAATAGATGATAATTAAAAACCCCCACCACTCTTGGGCTGGCCAAGTGGCACGCTGGTTAAGAGCTGGCTTGGGACACCAGCTCTGAGCAGCAGAGCCCTAGTTCAGATCCCACATATGAGGGCCAGTGATGCTGCACCCTCTACAGCTAAGGTGGTGAACAGCTCCACCTGGAGCTGGGCTGCTGTGAGTCACCAGTGATGGTGTAGGCTGCAGCCCCTGCTGCAGTGGGCTGCCATAAGCTACAGTAAGTGGCCGGCAGCCAGCATGAGCAGCTAGCAGCCGACGTGAGTGTCCAGAGGCTGGCGACTGATCTGCATCACCCGGGAAGAGCACAATGATAATACCAACATGGGTCAGTGAAGCGACATCCGGACAGCAACTTGTCTGTGCCCCTTCCCCGATTCCCCAACACTGTTCCCCTCCCCCAATTCCCCAATAAAATCTTTTAAAAAACCAAACCACCGGCACTCTTAATTTCCTGTTGTTGCTTTCAAGTTCTTATTGACCTAATTTCAGAATATGTTAAAAAGTCATGTGTTGATATATTTTTTTTCTTCTTTGTATATTCTTCTTTTATAGGCTCTTCAACCATTATCTTGATAGAAGTTCATATAAATTTGTATGATTTTTTTTGATCAGTGTCTGTGTCTCCCCTGGAATGTAAACTCAGGGCAGGGATCCTGTCTGATTTTGCTCGTGGTTACAGTTCTTATCCTGGCTCATGTCAGGGGTTCAGTATGTACTGTTGAATGGAGTGAATTTAAAAGGTGAACCTATTTATAGTAATTTCTGTTTTCCCTAGGCTGATATCAAGCTCTAATTTGCATTTTGGAGTTTTCTATTTAAAATTCAGAATCATAGAATGCCAGAGATGGTAGGGACCTCTTTTACAGGGAAATGAAATTTGAAGGATGACATGTTGTCCCATTGTTCACACAGCTAGTTTGTAGCAGACTCAGGACTTGAGGTCACATCTTCATCAACCACTGACTTTATATTTTTCCAAATGGGTAGACCCTGAAGCCCCCATTATACAGATGGGCGAACTGGGGCATAACTAGTACCAGACCACAGATTACTCATCTCTTAGCTGCAGGCTCACTTCATGGGTCCAAGCTGACTCTAGGGTTAAGTTTCTAACAGCCCCGAGCATTAGTTCCTTTTGTGTTTGCTCTCAAATATATTTCTATCCTTGTCAGACCATTGCCTTTGTTCCCATTTACCCTGAGAAAGTTAAACCCACTTTTGACCACCCTGTGAAAATCTGTGGCAAACTTCCTTCAAGACAGATGTTTCGAAATACTGAGCTGGACATGTTCAACTTGTCAAGTAACTTTTCAAATGATGAAAAAAAGGAGAAATTAGGTCAGAAAGCAATAAACTATATTCATATCTGATATAGTCTTCTCATTAAGAAGCTGACTTTGAATCTCTACCTTTTATTAAAATGAAATAAAAATCCAAATCCAACCCAAAGCATTATAGCTTTAAGTACTGAAAGTATTTATTATTTCTGTTCAAGTAATCCAAAAGCATAATCTCAAGAACATCTATGCTCCAGGAATGTCTCAAACACTCTGGATTTGACATGATTTCTTTATCCAGATGTTTGTAGATACGACTGGATGGCACGCGGGGAATGAAAGGTTTATTTTTAATATTTGAGAAAAGTCAGATTTCTAATAAGAGTGTGCCTTAAAATGGGTCCCCAGTCTTTGCTGCCTCTCTGATCTTTCTCATTGCTTCCTTAAGTCGCAGCTCCATTCTTTCAAATGATCAGCCTATGGCTTTCCAAACATTGATATTAGGTATTGGAAGGACAAAGTCATTGAGATGCATTCATATGATGTTCAGATCAGCTTCATTTCCAGAGACAATTTTTTTACCCACTGAGTAGTTATAACCAAGTCTTATGAAAGATCACTTTTCATGGGATAAAAGCTGCAACAAGTGGCCCGAGTCTACCAGCTTGCCGGGTAGTATGACTTGCCTTTGAAGACTATGGTATGTTTACAAGTGTCCCGTAAACCTAGATGTGTCACACTTGAGGCTCCGAAAGTTACTGTGTTCTTCCCGTGTCCAGACATCCAACAATAAGCTATGTGGGCATCCTGAGCATCTTATTATTGGCAGATGTCTCCCTCATCTATTATTTCCTTACCTGGAGAGGAGATATTCTAAAACATGCTAGATTTCATGAGTTGACTGAGTACCTGCTGGAGAAGGTACATTGCAGGTTCCAGTGGCAGAGAGAAATTTAAAATTAGGTCACCTCATGGTTACAAGTCATATTTATAAGGGACACTGAAAGGCCTCAGTCAGATGCATTCTCTGGTTGGGAACCCAAAAAAGACTTAATCTGTGAAACAAAATAAAAAATATACTATTTCTAAGGAAACTGAAGTTTTGATGTAAAAATAATACAGCTGTGTTAAAGTCTAACATCCGAGCACTACAATCGGTCCCCAGAGGACCCATGTGTGTGCTTTTAGGGGATGCCAGCCTCTGCTTTGTGGCTTTTAGGGAAACACAACAGTTCTCCCCAGCCTCTAAACCTTTCATTTCATTTACTGTTTCTGAAGAAGCATTACAATTCTGTTTTTTATTTTAAGATTTAGAGACTTCTAAAACAAAAATTCTTTTTTTTTCTTTGGCTAATATCATAAGGTGCTTACTTCCTGCCAGGTGGTCTTCCAATGCTTTATGAGTATTAACTTACTTAATCTTCTCAGGAACCTCTACCTTAGGTATAAAAGTTGTCCCCATTTTGCAGATGAGGGAAACAGGCACAGAGAGGCCAAGCAACAAGTCAGAGGTCACAGAGTCATGTGTGAAATCAGGAAGTCTGTCTCCAGGGCCTGTTTACACTGCACCGCAAGGGCCCCTGAGCCCCGAGCCCCACCCCCAGCCCCGCCCCCAGCCCCGCTCTTGAGCCCCCCCCTGCCCTTGTGACCTTAGGAGCCTTCCTCCTTATGGAAAGGTGGGGAAGGGTGAAGGTGGATGCATAGAACAAAACGTGATAGATAGCACTGGTGGGAGTGAAGTGGGGTCGGGAGGAAGGGAGGCCTAAAACAGTGTGAAAAGGACCAAAAGGAGAGTGTGAATAATGAGGACAAAGTCTGCATATGTCTTGATTATGGCAGCAGCTGAAAGAAAACTGTCACAATGGGCAGACACCCTTGGAACTCCTTAATGATGGCGTTTGATTCCTCCTTTTACAGATGAGGGAAACTGAGGCTGAGAGAGCAGACTGAAGGCAAGGGAAAGGGCAGTGCTGAGATTTCACAGCTATTAGCAGGAAAGCCAAGGCTGGGGCTCCACAGCCCTGATTCTGGGTGCAGGGCCCTCTCCTCTGAAAGCAGCCTTGGGGGACCCCAAATGACTGAGAGGGCTAGAGGAAGCTCAGCAGAAAGGAGCCTTTTCTTTTTGTGGTTCTCTTTGTAAAATGGTTGCTTTCTAGAGGACAGTTGGTCAGACAGCAAACCATAGAAGGGAATTTTCATCCTACTGTTTACAAGGATCATTTACTTATGGACACATTTTCTGGGAAGGCGAGAGAACCATCCTCGCTAGCTCATGTTACTTTTGGGGAGCAGGCAGTGCAGCTGAGGCTAGAAGCAGGGTTCATTGTCATGCTCCCATTTCATAAAGGCTGTGCATTGCTGACGAGCACCAGAGCAGCCAGGTGAAACCATATGGGCTGAAGTGAGGGAAGAAACAAAGAACATGGTTGGAAATGAAAAGTATTCAAATATAAATTAAAATAAACCCAGGGGTCATCTTGCATGGAGTCCTGGCAGTAAGGACCCACAGTGTGGATGAACATGGAAAAAAAGTAATCAAAAATAAGAAAGAGGCCTATGCGAGGCATTAAGCATCAGGTACAGAAGCGGCCGGGGAGGATTACCGAGCAGTCTAGAGAGTGCAAAGAAAAGATAAGAAAGACAAAGGTAGCGAATGAAAAAGAGATTGCACTGAAGGTTAAAAGAAATCACGGGAAATTTTTCCAGGTGCATAAGGAACATAGGGGTCACTGAAGGGGACAGTTGGGTGGTTAAGACATGGGGAAGAGTAATTTATTGAAAAAAGAGGTAGATGTGGCTAAAATATATATCAAATCAATTGTTTTGCCTGGGAACTCTCAGGAGAATGGTGGACAAATGTTAGAAATGGACGTACATTTCCTAAGGGTAATCAAAAAACTATTGAGATTCAGAAATTAAGAATGAAAAGTAGAATAAAAGCATTAGAGACTTCAGTCCATGGCAGAACATAGGGCAAAGACACTTAAATAATAAATAACAGGAACTTAAGTGAGAATTTGAAGAATGCAAGTGTTTTTTAGGAAAATAAAAGTCCCACGAGTAAATTGATTGCTAGTGCCTCCCCGCTATCTTAGGTAATATTAGATGCTTCTTTTCTTCTACTTCGCTTTCTCCTCTCTTCCACAATATATATTGAAAATCTGCTAAATGCTAGGCATTATGCTCTATTTTGGGAAGTGCATAGATGAATAAAATATTGTCTATGTCCCTGACTCAGCGAGTTAACATTTGGGTAGAGTGGATATGCTCTGTAAATGGTTGTATGATGCAGTTGTATGCTGCAGAGCTGTGAGAGGACTGAGAGGTACAGGAGAAGGACCCTTGCGAGGTCATCTTGGATTAGGACCACAAAATTCCACATTTATGGAGGAGATGAAAAACAGTAAAGCTTGTTAGAATAATAAAGAGCAAGCATCCCAGAGTTTTTGGTTTGGTTTTGTTTCCGTATCATTTTCAAAGAGCTCCCATAAAGTCGGCTGTGGGGTATTTAGGAGGAGATATTCTAGGAGCCCCTTTCATTATATTATGTTGGGTAACTTCTGCAAATGCTTGAGGGATCTGCTGGTGGGATCTGCTTGTGAATTAGGCTGGGGGCTGACTGTGTGCCTGATCCTGGCATCCAGGGCAGGGGTGAGTGTTTGGCCCACAGGGAAAAGGAAGGGGGTGCTGAGCTGAGCACCTTGTCTCAGGGGACCCTCAATCCCCCACCCAGAGCAAGGGAAGCCCCGTGGGAGCTGAAGAGCACTGAAGTGTCTGAGGCAGGAACAAGAGTGGTCAGGAAGGACAATAAAACTCTTAAGTGTTCCACCAGGAGAGGCAGGCAATTTGAGTATCCAATTCAGTGTAGTGACAAATAAGGTAATGAGGCTGGGGACAAGAAATTTAGAGGTAAACAGATCCTCCTCAGTCACAGGCAGTAGACTTGAGAGGAAGAATATGAGTGCAGAGGCAGATAAAATTTTAATGTCTTTGGCACCGGGACCTGGAGCAATAAAAGGAATCTAACGTTATTCTGGACTGCATAAAGAGAAGGCCTGAACAAGTCAAAGGTAATCAGCCCAGGGTTCTAAAAGGGAATGGTGACAGGAAACTGAGGGAAATATGTGCTAAGATTTCCCCATTCTGTGTGGCTCTTCTCATCACTTTTGTTCATTACCTTTAACTTTGACTGTGGATTTGTTTCTACATTGTTCCCAGCCCCGCCGCACATCAGCAACAGTTGGGAATTCCACTGGTATTCTCATGGAGAGAGGACTGGGGTGAAATTGGGATGGAAACTTGCATCATTTGAATCCTCCTCCAACCTTTGTGATTCTGATCTGCTTTCCTAAGAGCTAGTACGTCCTTCCTTTAAAACCCTCTCCCACAATATTAGAGAGTCAAGAAAGCAATTACTGATTTCTTCTTCTCAGCCTCTGCTCTGTGACTATCAGCTGCCAAAGAATAGTTTCTCAGAAAGATAAATCAGTTATCATTCGGTGCAAGTCTATTATTAACGACCAAAAGCAAAGTTGCTGCACTCTTTAAATTCAAACAGAAACTAATGACTTCAATTGATTTAAGAATTTGTCTTCTATTCAGGGCCTTTTGAATGCTCACTGGCATAAATGTTCAAGTTTGAATTTGTTACAAGGAAGCTCTCTTAACCTTTATTCTCAAAAAAGTGTCTGCAAATGCATATTTTTCACATCACTTAGAAACAATATCTTTGGATCAATCAAGTTCAAAAAAAAAGAAAGAA
Source organism: Aselliscus stoliczkanus (assembly GCA_033961575.1). NCBI lineage: Eukaryota > Metazoa > Chordata > Mammalia > Chiroptera > Hipposideridae > Aselliscus > Aselliscus stoliczkanus. The sequence continues at coordinate 71,889,633 of CM066739.1, read as the reverse complement.
AATGATAGGGAAAAGGGAAGTAATTTATTTAACTTCAGGCAAGCTATCTCACCACCCCTTGTTTACACCTGATAATACATCCACCAATTAAGCATTTAACTTATTTCTTTGAGGTCAGGTTGCAAAGGAGTTGGTTCAAATTGGGGCGTCAGGGACAATTTCACATGGGAAATCCACTGTATACCTACAGCAGGTGTGTGTCTTGGCTCGGAGAACAGGCTGTCTCGGGTGTGGAGGCTGCCGTGTGCTCTCTGGGAGATAGGGGGTCATTGGTTTAATGTTAGCTCTGGGCACATCAGCCTGGCTAGGGGAGCCCCCAAAGCTCCCCTCTCTCTGAGAGGTGAGTTTATTTTGAAATGGTTGATTGTGTGAGGGAATTGTTAAGATAATTCATTTAGATGGAGTGACAGGGAGGAGGAAAGAGAAGGGACTAAAATTTAAATGTAAGCCAACATCTCTAGAATGTGAAGAATGTCAAGTTCCCAGTTCAGAAGCCTGGGGGCAGTTTGGGCTCTCCCCACCCTCATCCAAAGGCCCCTGGACTCGTCTGGAATGCAAAAGGGACAAAAGTGATACACCTCACCCTCGAGTAAAGCCCCAGGATTCCCATTTAGAGAAAGAAAGTCCATTTAAAAACAAAACAAAATCAGTTATTGCTCATTGAGCCTATTTAATTTATCGCACATTTTACTGAGTTCCTACTGTGTGCAAACCTAACTAGCAAAAACAATTGTGGAAGATTCTAGGTGGCTCCTTTTAAGGCACTGAGGAAGACAGAGGCAAATATAAATAACTCAAATACGCAGAAGGCTGGAATAGTGAACATGATGGGAGAACGGAGGGAAAGATTTATGTCTTCTGATCCTGTGTATTTATCCCTCTATTTCCTCATCATTCCATGGCACACTGATCTCATACTGTGTCTGAAATATCAGGGAATAACTATGTAGGGAAACCCAGGCATTTCTCCTCAATGAACATAGTAGGGCAATGCAATACTGCAACTGGTTTTATTTGAGGGCTGGGAAAAATCATTCTCATGGATTTCAGTCATGTGGCATATTTACCCAATGTGCAAATTAACAGTCTTTGAGTCCTGCGGCAAGACTTCTGAGGTCATTTTCTCTTTAAAGACCAACCCAGAGCAGTGAGGCTCTGTTCTATGTTTTGAACCTTGAGAAGAGAAAATTTCCCCGCCTTCTCTGGTTGTCTATTCCAGCCTGGAACAATTTTCATCTTAAGGAAATTTTTTATGGATGGTTGAAGTCCCTCAGATGACTGATTAATTGTGTCCCTGCTTCCAGATCCAAGAGCTTAGGCTACCCACTTCTTTCTGCCCTCTCAAATGGGGAATCCTTTCCCAGATGCGCAGCCTTTTTGAAATTACAAACAAGTCGATGATAACTAGAGGGCTGACCTGATTACTGGTGCGTGAACTGGATGAGCTTGAACCATGTCCTAATATGGAACAGGGGTTGGTGTCAAAGGTAGAGGGAAATGAAAAGCAATAGACTTGACCGTGATGGCAGGATTTCAGGTAGAGGGAAAAGAAAAGCAATAGACGGGGCCATGTGCTGGGGGGATCGGGAAGTCAGTGAGGTGGGACGGCCTGGGTGAGACTCCTTGTCATGCCTCCAATGGCCCTTTTCAGAGTATGAGCAGACCTTACACAGAGGAACTGACCTCCCCTTTCAGACAACGAGCAGCTCACCATGATAACTAACCCCGCGGGGGTTTCTTACAGTGCTGTATGGTAAAGGTCAGCCTGAATCAGGAAGAAGTCTGACATGGAGCAGAGTGTAAGAAATGCACTTTTATTACTTTGGAGAGCATATGATAACTCAAGCACACGGACTGAGGCCTGCTTAGTATGGAAAAGTTCCCCTGTAGTGCAACAACAAGCAGGATTTATAAAGAACACCACTTCAGCCATTTTAGGTAAACGATGCTTGGAAGTGTGTGTGTGTGTGTGTGTGTGTGTGTGTGTGTGTGTGTGTGTGTAGCGGGGAGAGCAGCAGGAAAATAGTTTACTCTCTGAAATGTGACAGATACCCGCTTAAAATATTTAAGCTTGCAATTTGTCCTAGTTTATGAAGCACGAATTTGCTAAAATAAGGGTAAGTGTTGGCCTCACTGGGTAGAAGAATCACAAAGTCTAAATTAGTGGAGATTGACTTAATCAGATATCACTGTTTTTATGTTAGGATTCTGATTAGCTATATTCAGAAAACTTCTCTAATACAGATCCTACTGAATTCATAGTCCTGTGGCTGGGACTGGACTGACATTTTGAAGTAAGGCTTGACCTAATTCATTCCTGGCATAAGGTTAAATGCAGGGAGAACCTGGTGTTTTCAAGATCTTTCCAGAATCCCTTTTCATTCTCCCCTTCATTCCCTCTCAACGTAAGAAATAGACCCACTGCTTGACTTCAGTATTTCTGATATGGCTCCTTTTGTTTTTCGCACCCCCAGGCACATAGGCTAGAAACCGAGCCATCTTTTATTATTTACCCTCTACCCTTCTCACACACCTGCACAACTCCTGTTTATTCCTGGGAAGTGTGTCTTATCAATCCTTTTACTTCATTTTCTTGCAACCTTCATTACCATCCATCTGGTCTATTGTAGCAGTTTTCTAATATCTCCTTGCCCTCTGTTTCTGCTCTCTCTGATCCATTCTACTCACTATCAACTAATTAACTTTTCTAAAGCATGACTTTGATCATATCTCTGCTGCTTATAAATGTTCAGTGGCTCAAGATTACCTACCAAATGCAGTGTAAAACCCTCAGCCTGGGGCTCTCAACATCTGGCCTACTCTGCCTTCTGCTCCCTGTAAGTGCCTTCAACTCCAGCCAAACTGGTCTGCTTCCCAATGCCCTGGCTGGCGTCACCCGCTCCCATCACAGCCCTTTGACTAATGATCTGCCTCAATGTTTGCCTCCCAAAATCTTTCCTGTAAACCCAATTCACTTTCATTCATTTCATGTAGTCATTTATTCAAGCGTGTTCATTCAACACACTTTCACCAAGTACCTACCAATTGTTGGGCACAGCCTCCGAGAAGCATTCCCTGATTTCCCAAACTGGAAGTAGCCTGTTTCCCCTCAGTAGTATTTTTGTGCTTTATATCACTCTGAGAAGATTTCTCATAGGCTGCAGGTAAGGTCCTGAACCCCTGTTTCCCCCATGGACACATAGTTCCTTTTGTGGGGGAGTAAATGTGATAATGCATGCAGACAGCTTAGCAGAGAGTGTCAGCTCCCTTGGGGTGGTGAGCTGTTACTGTTCTTACTGTTTTCATGTATTGTGTTATTATTATAACCCATTTCATTTTTATGATCTCTGTAGGCTCTCTCGAACTTTCATTCAGACAGTGTTTGCTTTAATCATTTAATTGGGTTCATTTGGTTGCAAGATGCAGAGAGTTCTTTAAATTACCTCAAGACAAGAGGGTTGATTTCAAGTCTCTGAGCTGGAATTGAGGACTCATCAGATTCCTGGGGTAGCTCTTCCTCTCACCATGTGTCGTTTCCTCTCTGCATCTGTTGTTCTCTGTGTCCTCCTGATGGCTTCTGTGGCTGATGCGGACTCAGGGCCCGCTACATAATTTGCTAGGTTCATTGCAAAATGAAATGAAGGGTCCCTTGTTTAAAAAGCATGAAAACAGTACTGTGAAATGTGTATCAAAATATTCAGCTTTTTCCTTTCTTCAGAGGCCTCTTCTCTCTCTTCCTCTCTGTATCTTTCTGTGTCCACCTGTGTGGTATTTTTATACTTGCTATTTAATATTGTTCTTCTTCAGGCATGGAGATAGTTGTAGGGCAGTGCAGATGCTTAGCGGCCAAGCCCTTGACTTCACACTCACAGCTAGGTTCCCCTACCCCACCATGCACCAGATGGGAGCACCATGCCCAAGAGAGGGGTATAAAAGTTGAGCCAGGCATCTCCCCTTCCCATGAGCCCACCACCCCAATCCAGGGCAGACAAGCAACCCCCAAGGCTCAGTGGTTTCAACCTCCTCCTGTGCTGAGACTTAGATACCTGAATGGGGGAGGCCGAGAGACTTGCTCCACTGAATTGCGTGCCAAATGAGCTGTGGTGCCCCAGCCTCGTGGTGGCAGGGACAGCTGTCACCCCACCCCATCTCTAGATGCCACAGGTCATAGGAGCCTGACCTCCCTTGTCCTGCACTCAGTTCTCAGCTGACACCTTAATAAATAAAACTACCAAAACAAACGAACAATCCCCCGCATATGCACACACTTCTCTGTGTCAAAATAAAAAAGAATGAAAAAATCTAACAAAAGTGCCTAAAATTTGTAGATAAAAGAGTTAACACCCTGGGCCGGCTGAATAGCTCCGTTGGTTAAGAGCTCACTCAAGAGTGCGAGCTGAGCTCTGAGCAACAGCAGTTCGATGCCCAGCCTGAGCTGAGCTGCTGCTGAGCTGCCAACAGGTGGCAGGAGGGCTCAACTTAAAAAACAAACAAACACAAAAACAAAAAAGGGTTAACACCCTAAATATATAAAGCATTCAAGTAAACTAATAAGGGTAAAAAATCAATAGGAAAATTGTCAACAGCCATGAATAGATAATTCCCACAAAAATAGTACAAATTGCCAGTAGAATGTTCAACTTCACTATTTGACAAAGAAATTTAAATGACAACAGATATAATTTTTTCTCTAAGTTGGCAAAGTTGCAAAAGAATGATAAACAGGGCTGGTCTATATTAGATGAAACAGGAATAGTCACATGCCTATGAAGATTTTAGAATAGTCATTTGAAGGTCAACTTGACAATATGTATCAAAATGTGAAAATACATGAAATAGGACCCTAAATGTTTACTTCTAGGTTTGACTCCAAAGCAGCACTTACGTATGTGGACAATGGTATATGTATAAATTGTTTCCTTGTACTATTTTGTTTGTAATAGTCGCTGATTTGAAATGTCCAACAAAGCTATCAATAGAAAAAAAGCTAAGTACATTTATGGTATTTTAGTCCACTTGATGAAATATATATAGCCAATACAAAGATTAAAGAAGAGCTAAAGGCACCCACATGGAAAGATGTCCAAGTTATATTGTTAAATGAAACAAAAGTTAAAAATATATTATGAATCCATTTATGTAAAAACTTTTTCTGTATGTCACTATTTACATTAGTTAATGTCTATTAAACATTAAATGTAACAATATAAAATAAATAACGTGGTAGTACCATTTGATAAGATAGCATGTGTTTTGCATGGTTTTGTGCTCATCTAAAGAGTATTATCCACAACCCCCTCTTGGCAATGACCTGTGAGGGTAGCAGCCCATTAACCCTGCTCTCAAAGAGCTTACAGTCTAGAAAAGGAGATGAAGCTGGCTGCTCACAAAGAATAGAATAGGAGATAGTGTCATCGGGTGCTTATTGGATGAAGTATTTTCATGCTCACAAAAACCCTGAGACATAAACATAGCTTCCCATTTCTCAGATGACCAAACTGAGACTTATCAATTTACTTATCTTTTAGAAACACCAGATGGTGCTAATAAGTCCATGGCCAATCATTTCCTCCTGGTCCTCGGACAACCAGCATTTCACAACTTCCACACCCACCCACATGTCTCTGGCAGCAGTGGCCCATCATCTCCCCTAATGTTAAAGAAAAAGATTAAAAGTTACCCATCTATCTAGATAGATCTAGAGAAATATGAGAAAACCCAGACATATTCTAATTACATACATGAAAATTTGCAGAAAGGGGAATTCTACTCCCTCCCATTTTCTCTCTGCTGTAACTTCAGAGAACTTTTTATCTTTTTTTCCCTTGTGTATCTTACTCAATATTTACAGTGATAAGATGCTTGGAGAAGCCCTAGATTCCGGGTCTGCTTCTGTCGTTCGCTGCTTGTGGGCTCTGTGCAAGCCCAACGGTAATAGCCTGCTTTGTTTGTCCACCTCCAGATGAAATCAGGGATGGGTGAGCCCTTTGAACCCTATAAAACAAGGAAGACGACCAGTTTCCCTTCCACCAAACTTAGATCTGCGCTTTGTGCTTCCCATCTTTCTGATGGAAGCATCATCACACAGAACCAGGAAACAAGGACGTTTTTCTCTCTAAGAACCAGCTCACGTGCCTCTCCCTGCAACATATGGAGATCTTTCTTTGGAGAGTGTGCTCGGCCAGGTGAACAGCTGTTGCTGGGTGCCCTTATGAATAAGCGGCAATAACTCTGATGGAGTGAGCTTAAGAAGACAGCTTAACTACTTTGCTGCAAGAGTAGGCTAGATTTGGTTTTTCCTTAGTTTCCGCCAGCCCTGGATTTATTTCTCCTGCTTTTGTGTATTTGGTGATCATGGAAGTTGGCATTCGCTTAAAAAAATGCTCTTTGGGAACTCCAGGTAGTGTGACTTGACAAAATATATGTTGGCTGGCAAAATGTACAGAAAAACAAATTTTTATAAAATATAAGTAAATGGGTGAACATCAGTATGTATCAACTGCCTTTGTCCTAGTAATTCTATTATGAGGGGTTTATTTCCTAGAGAATATTGGATAACTTGAAAATATGTTGTTTTTTTTAAGGAGGTTTATTGCAGTGTCATTTATAATGACAAAAATGAGAACTGATCTCATTCTCCAATAAAAGGTGATTAGTTAAATAAAAAAAGGCACACCCACCCAACAAAATATATACAATTCTTAAAAATGATGTGGCAGATATGTCATTCATATGCACAAACATATAGAGAGGTTGTCTGTTGTTAAATTGGGTTATAAAAACAATACATAATCTGGGTCTTCATTTCTATATGAAGTCTGAAAGATTATATACCAAAATGTGAACAGTGACATATGGACAGATATATATCCTAAATTTTTCAAAATGACCATATATTATTATTGCACTTAAGAAAAAAACATGTGTTTTTTAAACTATAGAACCATGACATTTTATTTTATTTTTTCATAAAGACCAAGTGCATAAACATAAAAGAATTCCCACTTACTGTATCAACTCTGGTGAGGGGATGTCAGTGACAAAGACCTTAGATCTACCAGGAATTACTGCCCTGGAAGGGAATCTGCAGAATTTTCAGAACTTGGTGTCCCTTTTCAGCAGTTTCCCTAGTTCTAAATCTCTGATCTCTCCTTGATAGTTTCTCTCTCTTGTTAGTCCTTAGACAATGGAATTTGCACATACGTTTCTTAAAGATTTATCCCCCTGTATTATAAAAGCTGAATTGTCTGTTCCTCACCCCCCCCACACAAACACACATACACACACACACACACACACACACACACACACATTCTGCCATAGACCTTGTGGGTAGGGCGACAGCAAAGGACATGGCACATAGAGGCTCTCCATAAATGTCGGTTGAATGAATGACAGAGGGAGAGGCCTAAATGAAGTATGTTTATTAGAGGTTTATGGAGGGAAGCAAATCAATGTGGAAAAGTACGGAATAGGCTGTGGAGAAGATGGTATGTAACCTGACTTCAAAGGATTTATCCAGGCAAACATGCCGAGAGGGAGGCCGTCAATTCCAGGCCAGGGGAACAGAGCTTAGCAGTAGGGGGACTCTCCTGGGGTCCCCAGCACTGAGGTGTTTCCTGGGATGGGGGCCTTTTAGGGCTAAATCCCAAGTAGTCCCTGGCAAACTGGCGTGGTGGTCACTTGACAACGTTGGAACAGTGTAGTCCAAGGCAGAAAGATAGAGAAGCAAATTTGGAGAACATGTCACCCCATTTGGCTAGAGGATGGCTCCGATGTGGGGAAATCATGAACCGTAAGGCCAGGGAGGTTGGGACTTACTGAAGAGGGCCTTGAGTGCCGGAGTCAGGCTCTTGGACTTCATTTTGTGCAGGTTGTAAGACCAAAGGCACTTTAAATCCTAAGGCTTGACTCTTCCAGCACACAGTAACCTCTCAATCTCTCTCTCTCTCTCTCTCTCTCTCTCTCTCTCTCTCTCTCTCTCTCTCTCTCTTTCTCTCTTCAAACGCATTCTTGCACTTTGGCTCTTTGACACGGTTGCTTCCCCTTATAAAACACACCTCAAATTTTCCGATGTAATAATATTCCAATCCAAGCGAGACCCACTTTTCCTTGTTAGAGGGAAGTCGTTTCCCACCGGTGAGGACAGACTCTGCTAAGCCCTCCATCTTCACTCCCAGCTCCCCTGGGACCCCCTATGTGTGTGAGAGGCGCCTGGCTGAGATTCAAGACAGGGTCTGGGGAGCAGAGCGGAGGTGGGAGCGGGGGTTCCTGGGGAGTGACCTTGGTCTCATTAGGCCTGTGCTGCTGAGTGGGGAGCCACAGGCCATGGCTGGCACGTCTGAGGGGCGCTGCAGGTGTTCCAGCATCGGGGCCTACCCAGAAGGCCATTGCCATCCACATCCTGGCCCCTCTGTCTGTGCACTATAAAAACTGACAGAAAGGGCCTCGCTGCTGAGTGTCAGACTGAATGTTTAATGCGGTGGATGCATATTTCATAGCACAATAACTGCCAGTGCTTTGCTCTGCCATCCTCCCTGGCTGAGTTATTTACACAGCCATTTTGAGCCCAGTCACAGAGGAAGTTGACAAATGAGTATCTGTACAACGTGTCTGGTCTTTTCCCATGCAGATCAGGGCCTCACAACTTCAAAAAGTCCCTGAGCAGCATCTCAAACCTACTCCAGGGTGAAGAATGTATCTTCCCTTGGAACCACTATTCAAAAATCCCTCGCCTGACATCCTTCCCTGTTCTCTCCTCCCTAGCCCCAAGAAAAGTATAAAAAAAGGGGGGGCTGTATGCTCATATCATCATGCCTCAAAATGAATCTTAGTGATTCCTCTCATTACAAATCCCTAAAAGTGAAGAGAGTGAGCTGTCCCCATGGCCAGTGACTTCGTTTATTCATTGATCAGTTCTGACAGTCCTTTTGCACGGCAGCTCTGCCCCTAGGATGGTTTGACATAAATCAGGGGCTGCTCTGCTCACCTGCTCATCATGAGTGATGGATTTGGCAGGTTTTCAGGTTCCTGTGAAACAGATCTCTGGACCAGGAGAGCCAGACTGGGGCTCAGAAGGCAGCATTCAGCATGAGAGGGATATCGACTGATTCACATCTCGTGCTGTTTTTCACTTACTAGGCACAAATCCAGCCCTTGAAGTCTTAGTTGTAACCTCCGATTCAACATCAAGAAGCTTCAGGTGCACTTTTCTTTGTGCAACGCCCGTGTTCCTGAAAAGTTGTCAATAATATGATTTCTTTGGGCAAACGTAAGCCTGCATTTCTAGCGACTCTCATTATGTAGAGACATTCTGGGTTGCTCTTTCTTTAATGGGAACCTTTTCCCACTTCCCTCTCCCTACCCTAGTCACTTTGTCAAGTGTGTAATGAAAGAAAAGAAACAAATTCAGAAAAGAACAATTTAAAAGAATGCTAAAGCAAACCTTTTTAGAATGTGAGGATAATCATATATTAATATAGCTATGTCTCACTATGAGTTCTTACATTCCAAATTTTCCCAAAGAGTGGTACATCTGCAATGAAGCCAGCAAGTCAAAACAGCTGACTGTTTTTATTTTTTAACAAATGTATAAAGCTAAATTCAGAAAGTTTGACTTGATGAGAAATGCATTCTTTAAAGTACAGTCTTACTTAGCAAGTTCTCTTTCATATACCAAGCTTCATTTTATTGGGGTCCCGCCTTGTGGGAAAGCAGTGGGATGCTTGTTTTGGTGGAAAGACTCGGACCTCTGAGTCAAACAATGAGTTCAAATATGATACTCAGACACTGAAGAAAATAATACTTAGTTGAATTCGATAAGGAATGTGAGGGATTGTGACACTGTGCCGGACTGTAGTGACGTAAAGTCCCACATGCCTGGGTGTGAATACCAGCTCTACTTCCTGACAGCTGTGGGACTTCGAGTTACTTGTCTTTTCCACACCTCACTTTCCTAACTGTGAAATGGGTACAAAATAAAATGATTTTTTTTTACATTTTCGTTTAATTTTAATAGATGCTTTGGAATATTTTAGAAGAGATATAACTTGTTTGACAATCTATGAAAAATAATTTTACATTTTTATTTTTTTGTATTTACTTGAGTTTACATGTAAAAAATATTTTTTTTATTAGATTTTCAGGGAGGTAATATTGGTTAATAACATTACTATATAAATTTCAGGTGTAGAACTTTATAATATGATATATATCTACTCTGTTGTAGGCTCACCACCCGAAGTCTAGTCTCCTTCTGTCACCCTGTATTTGACTCCCGTTACCCTCTCCGTCTTCCCCACGGCCCCCTTCACCTCTGGTAACTTACCTATAATGCTGTTACGAGGGTTAGAGGAAATCATGCACATAAATCACTTAGCATGACTCCTGACTGACCATCACAAGCGTTCAATAACTACTAGCTTAAGCAAGGTCAACTGTGGTTTGGTCTATTTTATCTTCCTAGTCTCTCTATGAGGATGGCAGGGCAGGGGACATTATTATCCCCATTTTGCAAAAAGGACATTGGAACCCAAAGGTCTTGCCAGATCACTTAATGAGTGAGACAGGAGTAAAGGCCAGTGAGTTCCAAAAGCTTGAGGATCACTGCACTTGACCTTACTCCTTGGACACTGGGCAGCATGGCATAAAATTAAAGTCCTCATTTGCTCGGCATCTATTATAGTTATCCTTCCTGAACTGACCAGGTCTGGAGAGGGAAGAGTCAGCCTCTTGCCCCCTCCCTAGATGTCAGGTGTCTCCAACATGGAAAGTTTGCTTGAATGGTAATAGCTTCTAATGAATGAGGGCTTACTTTTTGCCAGGGTGTGTGTTAAATGCTGTACCCTCTGCAGGTTTCACAAATGATGGACTAAGATCAGAGAGGGGGATGGCTAGCAAATTGTCCCCTCATGACTGGAATCAATTAGTCAGTGTACCTTCATGGAGGACTTTAAATCACTTTGTGGTGATTCAAGTTCAGTTTTAAGCTTTCACCTCAAGCAAAAATGACCATACCGGACTGATAATCAGAATTGCCTGAGATGCTTATAAAATAATGCAGATTCCTAGGTACCAACCTTGGAGACTCTGATTCAGGTCTTTGTGGGGACCAAGGATTAGTATTTTTTAAAAACCCTCAGGTGAGTCTTGTGATCAGCCAGGTGTGGGAAGTCAGCTTTAGGACACGTGCCCTGCTGCAGTGTTCTACCTTTCAGATGAGTTAATTCACTACTTCTTTGTCCTGTGAGGCCACTTTTATGTCTGGTGTCTTCCTGACCCTCAGGCTCAGAGCTTCAGTTCATACATCAAATATGTATGGAGTGCCTACTATGAGCAGGGCACACTGGGTCTAAGAGACCAATAACGTAAGACTCCTGAGCCAGCTGTGTTCATAGCTTAAGCTGTGTTTGTGTTCAACTTAAGACGTTGGTGTGTATGCCAGCTTCTGGAAGCATGTTTCCTTGTAAGATTTTAAGTTTGTTGTATGTGTTTCTTGTGCTATCTGTTGTCCCAGAAATCAAGGCCATTCCCCTGTATCTGTGTTTTCGCAACACCTCATATTAATGAATGACACCTAGTATCTGGCTGTAAGACCAGTAAAAATGGTTGATGGCATGGGTCTGAACAAAATAGAAACCCCTTTTACGGAAAGAATTAAACAACCACCAGTTAGGGATCTCTGGTCTGGCCCACAGAACTTCTTACTGGAGCTCTTTTCTATCTTTCAATATATAGCAACCCAGCCTTCTTTTTCCTAATTACATCACCACCCCCACTCTATCCCCTCAAACCCAATGAATTTGGACTGAGGCTGGGAAAGTGGCTGAGAAGCAGTAGGGTCCATGCAATGATTCTGACCTCTAGTTCCACATTAGCATTACAGGGGGACTTCCTCAAATACATATATAAATGCCGGGGTTCCCCAAGTCCAGGGAAGTCAGAACTCTGGGGAGTGGGATCTGAGTAAGGGTTTTGTTTTGCTTTTTAAAGATCCCTAGGCGATTCTAACACGTTGAGAAATGCTGGTATGGCAGAAGAGAACTGGGCTAGGACTTGGGACGAGCCTGGGTTTAACTCTAGCCTATGTGACCATTTATGAGTGGCTCTCCCTGGCTGAGCTTCCTCCCACACCTGGAAAATGAGGATGCTGAACCAGATCTCTTGCAAACTAGTCTCTCTACTTTCAGCTGTCACATTCTAAGTATCAATGGTCTGAGGTCAGCTCAGATAAATGGGGTCGGGGGGTCGGTGGGGAATAACATCAGAGACCTGTTCCTTTGCAAGGGCCAGATGCACAGAGGGAGGCAGGCAGCAAAAAGGGAAAGAACAGGAACTGGATGCTAATTGGAAAGGATAAGGGACATGTCGAATTGTCAGTTTCACTTGCAGGGACCTGGGCTGTAAGTGCGAAACAGCCCTGGTAGATCACAAGAAGGATCTTGGGCATGCCAACTTCTGTCCTCTCTCCTATCTGTCTATCTGTCGGCATGCCGCTCCATGGCAGAGGGCCTCTGTTTGTTTTCTTAAGATGATTAAGTCATTCTAAGGTTCCCTCAGCAGAGCCTCTGATTGAAAGTGACAAATGGAGGCTACTCTATTTAAAAGCTGCCACTTTGTATTAGCAGAAGGATGAGCTCGGGTTGAAGAATATTTTACTGATGCATTTTAAAACTTGATCACAGAGAGATGAACAGGTGTACAAGGGGACAGAGTCTTGGTACAAGAAAGAAATGTCTCGTTGGAGGACTAATGCCATGCATGGCTTTATTATTTTTTTTTTTAGAGGGTAGCTCTACACAGGCCAAACCCAGCACCAAAAGGGCAAAGAAAAATGGAAGGCTGGGCAATAAGGAGGTGACTTTGGGTGGTGTGAAGGGCTGACTGGGGGCGGTGCGGCAGAGGAGTAGGACCACCTGTCCATCACCAAATTACAGCTCAGCACTCAACGCAACTTCAAGCAAAGTATCTCAATGCCTTCCCACCTCTCCCTCTCCCATGTGAGGACCTTTCTTCCCACACCTGAGTCCCTTTTTTCTTCTCCATTCCTCATACAAAACTTGCTGTAAGCCATTTGAAGAGCACCGACGATATGACAGATACCATCCTGAGTACTGGGGATGCAAAGATGAATGATTGGTCCTCGCCCACAGACACTAAGGACTCTAGGAGACAGAATGGTAACCCAAAAGTAAAGCAGCATGTGACCAGTGCTATGGGAGAGAACTCGGAACATTGGGGACACGGAACTGGGAAAGCAAAGGGAGAGGGTTAAGCGGATTTTTGAGATTAGGGAGAAGGAAGTTATTCCAGAAAAAAGAGAACAGCATGCACAAAGGTATGGGGGCCCCAAGCTTGCATGTTCCATTCAGAGAACTTCATGTGTTTCAATGTAGCTGGAAGAGAAGTGGAAGGGAGCTGGAAAGGAAGCTAGGAGCCAGGTCATGAAGGATGTCATAGGTTTCGTTGAGTTAGAACTTTGTCTGAGAGCTAAAAGGAGCCATTAAAAGGCTTTAGAGAAGAATATGACCTTAGCTATATATTTTAGAAAGATTACTTCAGGAGCAATATGCAGGATACATTAGAAAGGGAGGAAAGGGAGAAAATTGGTGAAAGGAAAAAAGAAACCTACTTCACATTAAAATATAGAGGGCTATCGGGGCCAGCCGAGTTGCACAGTGGTTAAGAGCTGGCTTTGGATGCCAGTGGCCCCGGTTCAGATCCCACATATGAGGGCCAGTGACACTGCCCTCTAAAAAGAAAAAAAAAAAAGAAGAGGGGGGTGCTATCTGATGGAGCTACAGGCTTACAAGGGAGATGTTTTTCCAGGGCATTCTGAGACCATGTGACATTGGGAGACAGTTTTATTTTGCGTTAAGAATCCTTCCCTCCTCTTGAGATTTTAGGTCTGGTCATGGGTAGACACTCTGGTCTCAGAATTTCCATAGATGGTGCTTATGAGAGTCCAGAATTTTAGACAGCATTTCCCCAGATTGTAATTTTTTATTACTATGAACTGTTGTCCAGTCCCATTGGGTTACTGCTGTTTAAAAAAAAAAACATCAACAAGCAAAAACATTGCAACGTAACTCGAGTTCTCTACTTGTATTTTCAAACCTTTAGTCTTTCTCATTCACTGTTGTATCTCCAACACCTAAGATAATGGCTGGCACATACTAAATGCAGAATACATTTTCTGTTAAGTTAATAAATAAATACATTGACCATACCAATTTATCCCTCTACTTTTTATTTTATTTTATTATTATTAGTTTCAGCTGTACATTTTTTTTTTTTTTTTACTTGCATTCACTTGCACAAATACAATAGTTCCTCCTAGGAATTTTAACCCACACTCCATCTCTCGCCCTTGTTTCACTTCAGCCATAAAGAGTAGGAGAGGAAAAAGACTGGATGAATCAAGCCAGAGAAAAGGCTAGAAATGCTAAGTCTATATGAGTTGTTTTGTCTCATCATATAAATACTGGCGCCCAGTCACTGCTGCACTTTGAGTAGGGTACCTTTTAGCTGAATGATTGTGAGTTTGGAGATTTGCCCCCATCAGTCCAGCATCTATAGAAGCTGACTGGGTCCTTACGTAGAAAACCCTCTTAAAGGAGAGTTAGACATTTCTCTTTCCTCTGTATCACACAGCTGAGTGCCGATGGGATAAGAAATATCACATCTGAGAAAATGAAACTTCAATTTTTCTGGTTTAAAGAAGTAAATAGAGGCAGAAGAGAAATAAATGTATAACCTGGAATTTGGGCAGGCTCCTGAGTTTTCCCTGGTATAACCTAACTCCAAACTGTCTCTGGTGTTGTTATATCCCGTTTTGAACATCATGATGGAAATAGTCTAGGTAGAGAAGTTGTAATGAGCAAAAGCCCATGGAAGTGCAAGGCAAAAATCTATAAGAAATGAGACTGAAACTGTATGCAAGAGAATGGTCTTAGAGAGCCCCAGGAGCCTGGGTAGGGTTATATGACAAGATAATGAAAGGCTTCAACTAGGGAAGTGTCATGGTCGATCTGCATTTAAATAGGTTTTTTTTTTTTTTTTTTGGTGGCTCTGTAAGAGGATGGATTTGAGGAGAGGCATGATTAGAGGTAGGGAGATGAATTAGGAGCTTATTTTGTATTCATGGGGAAGGGGATAAGGACCTGAACTAGAACTGGGGTAGGAAAGGTAGAGAATTGGACAGATTTTGAGAAATTTTTTTAGAAGGCACAACTGATAGGACCTAACACTCAATGGCATTTGGATAAAGGGACAGAGGTTCTCAAGTTTCTGGCCTGGTGACCAAGTGGATGGAAATGCTGGCAACTGAGATTGAAAATGATGGAAGAAATACCGTTTGGGGATGAGATGATGAGTTTATTATTGGATACGATGAGTGGTCCATCCATGTAAAAATATCTAGCCCACTGTTGATTATACAAGTGTGAAGCTCAGGGGTAAGTTTTGGGCTATAAATATTGGTTTGAGAGTTATTAGTTTATATGTGGGAGTTGAAACATGCAGAGAGTGGATAAAGTTCAAAGATAAGAGCCTAGGATAAACTCTAGAATGCCTGTATTTCATGGGTGGGTAGAAAAAGAGGTCCCCACACAGGAGATAAAGGAGTAATACATCAGAGAGATATGAAGAAGCCCAAAGGAATATGCAATCACAGAAGCTAAGGTAATCTGAAGATTTAAGAAGAATGGCATTTCCAATGTGTCACTTCAATAAAGAGGTATGATAAAGATTTGAATTTGGCAATTACAATTTTCCAATGACTCTGACAAGAGAAGTTTCAGTAGAGCAGTGAAGGCTGCAGCCAGACTGAAATTAGTTTGAGAATGAGAAGGAGGTACAGAAATGGAGGAGCAGAGGATAGCCAATTCTTTCAAGAAGTGGATGAGAAAGGGAGGAAAGAGATTGGGTCAAGGCTGAGGAGAGGTATGGAGAAGGTTTTAGTTTGCTTATTTTATAGGATGAGATATGTTAAGCATGTTCATAGGCTAAAAGGAAGGCTTGCCCATAGAGAAAGAGGTTGAATGCCACCAATCGGGCAAGATCTTGACTATGTGGGATAAAGTCAAGGGCATTCTTGATGGCAAGCCTTGATGAAGAAGAGGGATGTGTCATTCTTTGACACTAGGATGGGTGTGCTTCAAGATACCTGCATGCATGCCAATTCGGGGTGGAAAGCTGAGGACCATCCCTCTTTCTAGCCTCAATTTTCTTGAATAAAAATATCTCATTGGAACTGAGTGCTGTGGAAGGCTCAGGTTTTCTTTCTCCTTCTCTGTGCTCTGCAGTCAAAGCCGCCAACAATTACACCTGAATAGCTCATCACACCACAGAGCAAAACCCCATCCATTGTCCACAGCTCTCTGAGAGTGAACTGGACAGAAGGCTTGAATCCACAGCACTGTTGAGTAAGCCTGGCTGAGCTAGGGAACTGCCCAAGGTCACAGAGGGAATGAGTAGAAATGCTGGAATGGGAAGCTGTCTCCCTGCCCCATCCCTCAGTCAACCCACAAACAGGAGGGCAGGAGAAATGTGCACGATTCAGTGGGACCATCCCCACCACTGATGAACAACGGGAAATCAGAAGAGCAGGTGCACTCTGATGCTGGTAGGTCAGTCCTCGCTTGGCAGGTGCAGTCCAGGTGCAGATGTTTGCAAATGCAGCCAGGTCCCCTCCCCTCCTGGGGAAGGGGGTGGTGGTGGCAGCCAGTCGCTCTCCATTGTTATGCTTGGCTCTTCTTATAGGGGGAATCTTTGGTGTCTGCTCCTGCAAGCAAGGAGCCTTTGATTCCAGAGGTGCTGTGCAGTCTGACTTTGATCTCTCACAAATCAGGTCTTTGCACACTCCCAAGAGAACATTTTACATTTTAAAGGTTCGGAGCTGTCTCTTTTGCTCACCTGTGGAGGTGCTCTTCCCCCCATGGCTCATCCTTGCAGCAAAACGGGCCCCTGGGCAGTCTGCCCAGGATGGAGTCAGTGAAAACAGGCTGCCCCAGCGGCCTCCTGAGTGAATGAATGAGCAAGAGGTAGCCCAGATCATAGACTGACACAGCAGCCCCTCCCTCGGCTTGGGGCTAAGAGGGAGCATCCACTGTCAAGGGCAGAAGAGTCAGAGTACTGGAAGCTGGGAAACCTGGCTTGCCAGTATGAACAGTGGAGGAAACCCTTCAAAGCTCTAGCAGCCCTCCAATGCTGTGATTTCAATGCTTCTTGGGGGTGGTCTGGGGGGATAATGCCACCTCTACTTTGCAGATGACTAAACTACAACCTGAGCAAGTCACCTGAGCAATTTCAAATTGGGCAGATCTAGGATTATAACACACACTTTCAGACTCCTTACCCTGGACCCATTAACTATTGCAAAGGCTCTCGAGAGAGAGAGAGAGCTGGAGGACCCCAAAAAGGTTTGTCAGGGAAGGGTCAGCCTTGGCAGAAAAGGTTGCTATCCTTCTAGGGTTTCAGACTTGACAGCCACAGAGCACTGAATGCGGGAGTTAGAAGTGGATTCTGACCTGGGCTCTCTTAGATATCAGCAGCTGGAATCTTGAACAAATGACAGCCTTTCTGAACGACCTCCATAATAAGACTTGTCTGCCTGTGTCATAGGGAATATTGAATAAGGTAAATTATTTGAAATTGCTTTGTAAATTGTTAGGGGCTTCAAGCAAGTAAGTAGTTATTAATCTTCTTCTTACTTCCCTCTGGAATCTCACTGGAGTCAGCCTGGGATTGTAGGAGGCCTCTACTTTGTCTCCAGGCTGAGCCAGGAACAGAATCTCCTCAGTAATTAACCCTCATGCTTTTCTGGATGAGCACTGTTCTCCATTGTCCTGTGTTTATCTTAAGGATATCAGAGATCAACAGACCAATCAGCCCCTCACTGTTATGAGAAATCCGCATCGTGAGTTCTCCAGGCCAGCGCTCTTTCTAAAATACACACAAGCCTGGAAACGTGTACTCTCTCCCCTCTGATCAGCACCCGCACCGGGTCCTCACAGGCTGAGAAACACTCAGCCGGTATAAAGCAGCAATTTAGCTCAGTTTGGAAGGGCCCAGCAAACAGGTTAGTAAACAAAAGTGATTTTCCTTAATCAGGGCTGGTCACACGTGAGAGCTGTAACTGTCCGAGTTCCACCTGCTACCTTCTAATCCTCCTCACCTCACCCCACCTCCTGCCCCACCCTCCAGGGACCTTGGCCTGAGCCTCTGCAATGCTCCGTTCCCCACCTGTTGCTGTGATTTCTTTGGTAGTGGGCAGGGGCCTCCTAGAAACCAAACACTGGCCAGGGCCAGAGCCAGCCTCCCTTCCCCCTGACCTGGGAAAGCTGGCTGCACATGGGGAGGTCCTTGACAGGAGTTACCTGGGGCTCCTTTCCAGGTACCAACTTAAAATCACAAGAAAGAGCCCTCTTCCCAGTGCCACCCGAAGAAAGAAAACACTTACTGAGAGCCTTGATGTGTGTGAGGGGTCGCTGTCCATAAGATTTTGCATTCCTCGCCCTGGCTTTTCTGTCCAAGGGGTCCAAGCTGCTTAGTATTCCTTGTACACACCCTACTTACTCCTGTTTCCTGTCTCGGCTGATGTTAGTCCCTTGCCTCAAATACACTCTGATATTCATAAATCTTTTTCACTTAGCATTTCAAAAGGCTTTCATGTCTATGATCTCATCCAATTGGATCATATCTTGAACCTCACAGCAACCCCAGGGTTTTTTGTTATTACTATTATTTAAATTATTATTCCCTGTTACATTTGAGGAACTGAGGCCCAGAGAGGCTCAATGACTTGTTCAAAGTCACAACAGTAGTTACAGAAAGAGCTGGAATTAGAACAAGGACTTTGTGACTCCCTCTCCTGGGGCTTCTTCACTGTCCCTCGCTGTGTCCCTTTCATCACTAAAACACGTACCCAGGAGCCTCCAGGAGCTGTCCCCACTCAGCCCCTGGGATTATTTTTGCCTGGGTTAGAGTACCCCAAGTTTCCCTTGAGGAACCATCCCCACCTCTTCAGCTCATGTGACTTCGGTGGGACCCACCTCATCTCTTGGCTTTGTGGGTAACCACATGATCAGAGCTGGCCAATCTGAACAGTGCACCCCCCTGGCCATAGTGATTGGTTGAGAGAAAAACATGTGACCAAAGCCAGCACAGTGACATGCAATCCCAAATCTTCTGCTAGATTTGCCTGGGAAGAGACTCCTGCTGAGATTTCTAAATCTGTAGAATGTAAGCACAGAGTTGCGAGGCCACAACTCAGAGATGCCTGCCTGAGAATGAAGCTGGCAAAGAGGGGACCCAAGGAAGCCACGTCCTGAAGACACTGATCAAGTCGATGGATTCCATTGTGCCAAGCTGGTTTGAGCCTGTTGCCTGAAGCTGGTTTGAGCTGTTTTCTGTCACCTGTGTCAAAAACCAAAGCCTTGATTGACACAACTGCTTACCCCCATCCTCTGTGTAAATCCTCTTTTTATTCCATGTTTCGACATTCCCCTTTATGGGTCAATTACCTGGATCAAAAGGTTAATATTACATACTTCAGTCTTTCCTCTACTTTACTACAAGCAGTGTTAGGACAGGCACTTTCTTCTCTTTCCTTTTTTTGTGCAGTGAAAAGAGCACAGGCTTTGGAATCAGAACAGCTGCAATGAGTCCTGCCTCTACCACAAGCTGAATGGTCTTGAACGGATAACTTCATTTTCTTGAAAGTCATTTTTTTTAAAATTCTGTACGATAAGACTTAAAACAACCAACTTAACCTTTCAGGCTTCTTATGATTATCAAATGAGGTAATGCGTGTGAAAATCTTCAAACTTTAAAATGTCATTCCACTGGAAGAGATTTCATAGAACAGTGTCTAGCATATAGTCTCACTGTCAAGGTGTCTTTAAAATTGGAAAAGAAATAAAAATAACTGTTGAATTCAACTTTTGTGTGTTGCCATCCATTGCTTGAATTCTTTACGAGCAGGTTAGTGGCAAATTGAGAACAGAGCATATATATGATCCAGTGATTTATTTTTATTGCAAACTTGTCACAAAAGATGCTCATTCATTGATCATCATCACCAGGTGAGAGACGGTGCAACCTCTGGGCATGGTAAGTAGATGTAAGACATCTCTTCACCTTCTATTTGCATTGAGCCCACACACAAGGGTGGCTTGAGCACCATCGCTGAGTGGGAGCTCGTGTTGGATGGCGGTAAAACTAGTGTGTGCCTATCATCTTAAGCCACAGCTGCTCAATTTAGCCCCATAATTTCAACCATTTTTTAGACCTCCTCATCAGGAAAAAGTTTAACCAGAGAAGAGAGATTAACTTAGGACAATGCCCTCTGGAAGACACCTATGCGTTCCAAAAGCCTTTTTGCAGATCTTTGGTGGCCACGAAGCTTTTGCATGCATATTTGAGGCAATGGGTAGTGTCTTTAGTTCCTTGTTGGTTCCAGCTGAGAAAGAACTCCTGAGTTGGAAACTGAGGTCAGTATAGTTCAAAAGCAAGCTCCTGGTCTCTTTGCCTTTTTTAGATTCCTGGCCACTCACCCAGGTGAACTTCACTCAGAGAATTTGAAAATGCCCCGAGGAAATAGTTGTTTGTTGAACATTTTGTGTGGATAATCAGAAGTGAATGTTTTGGTGTAATGTCATGAACTTCCTTTTTTATTTTGATTTTTTTTGCTACTAATTTTGAGCACTTATCTGTGCTAGACCCCGAGCCCATGACAGGCATTATATCATTAATTCTCAACTTGTCTCTCTGAAAGAGGTTCTAACATTTCTATTATTTTATAGTGAAAGTTCCCACCCTGGTTCCCAATTAGGTCTGTTTTATGCAAATAAGGTATCCAAATTATACTGCTCTGATTGGTTGGTTTATATGCAAATGAGAATACGATTTGTATAGTTCTGATTGGACAAGGCAGGTCTCAGTCCATTGATAGAAAGATGAAACAAGGGCATCCCTGCAGAGGTTGACTCAGATGCATAAACAAGCAGGGCATAGTGTGGGAAGCCCAGAGTTCAGTCTGAGGTTCTTCCTGGTATACAATTTAGGTGAGGAGCTCTTGTCAGGACATGGCCACCAGACTGTTAGTATTTTTAAAATTTGGGGAGACCATCTCAGTTGACCTTGGGGAGGCCAACTCAGCAGATAAATTCCTTGTAGGGGTTCACATCAAATGAATCTTTCTTCTTGGTGTCTGCAATTCTCATGAGAAATGGATGTCTTTGAGCTGGTTCACACTAGAAGATGGCTATTGGACTTTTTTAGTCCTGACTCCCTATTTCACTCATTTTCCTAAAGCTCCAAGGAAGTCCTTGGGATGCAGTGGTCTCAGTTGCATCTAGAGCCTGTACTGCACCCTCTTGACAGGGGAAGATGCTGAGTAAAGTTTATGATGATTGACGACCATTTCCAGATTCCTCTCAGCCAGTGTGTGGCCCTGAGCTTCCTCAATTTTCATTTACTAGCTTCCCCTTCTCTTCAGCGTCTCCCAGGGAAAGCAAGCTCTTCTTGCTTCTAAGAAATGTTTTTCCAGGGCCCACCCTTTTGGAGGCCATCCTGTAGAATGTGGAGGCCAAGGTCAGAGAAGGTCTTCCCCTGTGTCAGTGTGACTGCCCTGTTTTCTCACTTCCCCCATCCATGCTCAGTTCAAGGTCACCTCTAGTAGTCTTTGCTATATCCTATCTGGGACAGTCCTCGGTCTCCCTGGGGTCATAAATACCACTAGTATCACTTCTTTCATTTTATTGGCCTGACTGAATTACTTCTTCCTCACTCCCACCCTCTTTGCACTGTCTCTGATTCTCTGATGTTTCAGTCTCCACAGCTGGGAACCTACCGGGAGGTGCTGCTAACATGCCCAGAGATCAATCAATTTGACCTTTCTCAGATAAGGAGCAAGGAGGACAGAATAACTTAGCTGCCTGTGTTTCCAGAACTTTCTGGAAAATGGGCAAGTTGCCAGACACTGTGATGTTGCCCTTTTTCCAAGAGAACTATCCCAACTTCTCCTCAGAATAAACTCCCCTAAACTCAGCATCTTGCTGTCCTTCTCTTTCTTGAAGTCATGTGTGTAATATGTAATTCTGTTGACTCAGGATCCAGCCCCAGGCATAACTGTGAAGTAGGGAGTATTTTCTTCACAGCCCCTTGCCTCTCCATTCTGACCCACCACAGCCCCATTCCACACAATCAGTGATCCGGGTACCATAACACAATTGTCATCGTCTCTGTAGTGAGTTTCTCCAGACTCATAGAAAACATATTTTCAGAAAGCTGGGATCTTTCCCAGGACTATGGTCTACTTTCCCTCTAACTAATGTTATTCTTTCTTTTTTTTATTTGTGGGGAAGAGAGAGAGAGAGAGAAAGAGAGAGAGAGAGAGAGAGAGAGAGAGAGAGAGAGAGAGAGAGAGAGAGAGAGAAGGGGATAACAGTGCATTCATCACTTTGCCAGTGAATCCAAATAATGCTTCATGGAAATGCTACCTTTTGTGTTGAGGATTTCTCATTGAATGTTCATCTTCCTCTTCTGGACATCTGCAAGGAGTGGGGCTCCCCCACCAGCCTGAAGCACCCTCCCCGCTGCTCCCCAGCCTGGAGCTCCTCTCCTCCCTCTGGATTTTAGAGGTAGAGCTTGGTCAAGCCCTGCACAGGTGGCTGGAACAGAAGAATAATCAATCTCTGTGTGTCTCTGAAAGATCCCTTCTCTTTTGCTTCCCTTATGGATGGCTTCAGTGCATCCTCAGCACACTCCACTCTCAGCCCCAGAACTAGTGCTTTCACAGAACTCACTGGCTGATTAAACGAGCAAGCTCTAAAGATATGCCTAGTGCTACCAGGAAGGTTTCTGCTTCTTAGGTCTCCTCCCCATAGGATGTTTGAAGGTCTGGGTTCTCACCTTGGGCCACCATGATACCACAGTTCCATTCCATTCCATTCTGTTGCATTCCATTCCATTCCATTCCATTCCAATCCATTCCAGACTATTCTGTTCCATTCCTTTCCATTCCATTCCAGACCATGCCGTTCCATTCCATTCCATTCCATTCCATTCCATTCCATTCCATTCCATTCGACTCAGAATCACATTTATCGGGTCACATAATGTGCAGTATAAGGCAAGAACTGAACTTAGAGCTTTGGTTTTCTCATTTGCAAACTGTGGACTAGATCAGAGGTTCTCAGATTCCTCTGCACATGGGAATTGTTGGAGATCTGTTTAAAAGCCACTTCACATCCCAGATCCCAGGGATTCTGTTGCCATGGTTTTGTAGGAAGGCCTCATAGTCAGCATTTTAAACTGGCCTCCAGATCATTTTGGTCTGGAGAACAAAAAGATGGAGAACATCTTTTGAGAAATGCTGGGCCCCTTCCTATCACCTTCAGGTCAGAGACTCTCAAGAGCCTGACTGTTAGCCCTACAGGAAAAGGGGGTTGGGTTTTCATTCAGTCATTTTCCCTCAAAGGGAGAGGCAGCGTGGAGGAAAAATTTAACTCTTAGCCAGGGTAGGTGGGTGCCAGCAGGTATGGAATCCTGTGTGCTGATAATCAGTCTCTTCCCCAAACACTTTTATCTATCAATCCTCTAATTTTTGAAGGCTTCAAGAACCCTCATATTATAGTTTAAAATCTTCTGGAATACACAATCAGTCGATCTAACTGAACAGCTATGATGGCAGTCACAAGATGAGGTTTTGGGAGAAGAACGCTGGCGATACCTGGGGAGACATGAGTTTGGTTCATAACACCATGGGGTGAGGCATGTAGAACAAAGTGGTCAAGCCAGCCAAGGACTGAGGGGGGTGCTGAGGCTAGAGGTAGGCAGCATCAGGTTCCCGCACTGGAGCCTGGTGTCACCCCTCGCTGTGTGGTCCAGGGGCAGATGAGCGGTCTCACAGAGTGTGGTCACTGTTAGACTTTCCTGAAGGTTCGTCTCTGCTTCCCACCCACAGGATACAATTCTTCTTCAATTATAGTTGACATTTGATATTATTTTATATTAGTTCCAGGTGTACAGTGTAGTGGTTATCCATTTGCATAATTTATGAAGTGATCCCCCCCATAAGCCTAGTACCCACCTGTCACTATACATAATTAGTACAATATTATTGACTATATTCCCTATGCTGTACTTTACATCCCCGTGACTATATTGTAACTACCCATTTGTACTGCTTAAACCCTGCACCCATTTCTAAGCACCCATCCTGCAAGACATCTCCCCAAGGCATGCCCCCTCCTCTCTCACCCCTTTTGCCACCCACCACATGCACACTGGCTTACTCTTGTGCTCTGTGCTTCCTATTTCTTTTGCGCTGGTTGGAATGGCTCATGTTTGTCTGTTGTGTTGGAAGGTGCTTGGATGGTTCACCCTTTTTGTTTATCTGTCTTTCTAACGAGACAGAAAAGTCCTCGAGACCGTCTGTTTCTTCTCTTTTGTTTCTTCCCACAGTACTCAGTACAATGCTCAGGAAAGACATTTTCTCTGTGTTTGTTTTGTCTGCTGACCAACTGATACCTACTTCTTCTTAGCAGGCCATTTACCTGATAGCAGGAAAATAGGTAGATTTTTCTGGGAGGGAGAGAGGGAATGAGCAAAGAATCAGATGCTGTGTGTCTCCCCACTTTCCTCCAGAATGCACCATCTCATAAATCAATCTCTAGATGCATAGCTGCTTATCTAGGGGACCCTCCCTGTAACATGGTCAATCAAATGGAGTTTCAACCTTGGTCTCCTAGAGTTGGGAATAGGGTGGACTGAGCTCTGTAAGACAAAGTGATCTCATTTTCCTTTAAAAGGGATACTCTCTGTGCTAGTCGTTTAGAGCCTGGGCTTTGAAGTCCAGCAGATGTGAGTTTTAATTTTGGCTTTACCTGTAGTCTTACTGTTCATGAATTTCTCAATCTCCTTAAGCTTCAGTTTTCTCTGCTGGAATTTGGGGATAAAAATAGAGGATCTGTGTCATAGGTTTGTTGGCAGTAGGGGGGTGGATAAATGAATAAATGGAATATTGCAATGGAAACACTTTATCCAGTGACCAGCACAGCGTGGGTACTCCAAAATGTTAGCCACTGAGGGAGCACTAACAGGACTTTTCACTTTAGTGAAAGTCCAATGCACTCCCGACTGCTGCCATCTTTATTATCTT
The DNA here is from genome assembly GCA_033961575.1 of Aselliscus stoliczkanus. Lineage (NCBI taxonomy): Eukaryota > Metazoa > Chordata > Mammalia > Chiroptera > Hipposideridae > Aselliscus > Aselliscus stoliczkanus. The sequence continues at coordinate 71,864,468 of CM066739.1, read as the reverse complement.
GCCAACTCCTTCTTGACTGCTTTACTTGTCCCTCCATCTGTTGTTGGACATAAGCGGAAGAGCAAGAAAGAGTGTGAGGGGGACCCTTTGTCTCTCCCTGGAGGGGCCTCCACTCCAAGAGCTGTCCACTCCCTTTTCTTACAAACTGAGCCTGCAAATGCCAGGAAATAAGCAATTTCCCCTTCCCTTCCTCTGGTCAGCTCGTCCAATGGCAGCCTCCTTGGCTCATGGCCACCCCTGAGGCATCCCATCCTCTGCTGTGCTCTGACCAACCAAGTTCAAACTGGTGGACTCAGCTTTAATTGAAAACCCCAATCAGGACAGTACAAAGAGATTCTCTTTAATGTAAACCTCCAAATGCAAATACTTGAGCGGATGTGCGGTCCTCTTATCTCCTGCTTTTCTTTCCTGTCTGAAGCAAACTCCTCTTGTGAGACCTTGGGGTCCCAATAAAGAGGCCTCTTTGCAATTGTACATTATGCATTTGTGCAAAGGGACTCCTTAGTGGGTTGGTAAGTGCCCTTAAAAGAGATTTTATAAATATTTCAAACAGGATTTTCTATTAGATTCCATCTTATAGAAGCTTCTGCTGCTATCTCAGTAGCCAGTTTTTCAAGAACATACTTCCTTTTAGTTGAAATCACAGTCTCAGGGAAGTGCCTCTGCCTCCAAAGTCCCTTCTAAACAGTGTGGATGACCAAGGAGCTCAAATGAAATTACTCCATGTTCTACTGATGGAAAAGATCCAGGGAACAACATGGCCCCAGGGAAATTGTGTTTTCTTGTAGTGTTTGCCTAGTGGAGATGTTAATTTGGGAGGTAGCAGGGTATGGAAAGCTCATAGGGGAAAAATTTTTCACAGTTATTTCATCAGAGGTGTGAGGGAGTAGGCTTATCAGGACTCAAAGTTTTATCAGAATGAATCTTCTGCAGGCAGGAGGCACTGGCCTCCTGGCTGGAGTGCTTTCCTGAAGGGCCAGGAAGGCTCAAGGACAGATGACACAGAAGGGAACTAGGCATCTGCAGAAGACTTGCTTTCACTTTCCCTGAGGCCCTGGGACAGATCAAAGGCCCCAGGGGCTTAGCAGGGATGTCAGGATGTGCCAACAAAGGCAAGTAAGAATAAAACCCAAAGGCTGGATTCTGTCAGCTGCAACCCAACTGGCCTCTAACCTTCTCTTGCCTCCCTTCAATCCATCCTCATCTGCTAGGGAGGGCTTTCTAAGAGTGCCCTGTGATTGCACCCTCCTGGCTCCCAGCCTCCTTTCTGACTAACTCCTATTCATCCTTCAAATCTCAATTGAACATTAGGAAGCCTTGAAAATGCCTCCCAGCCCTCTCCTACTGAGCTGTGTGTGCAGTATGGCAATGACCTTTTCCATGTCTGCATTCCCATGGAGACTACAAGCTCCTTGAAGGTGGGACTTTGTTTTGTAAAGGATGTGTTCCTAGCATACAACACCCAGCATTCAGTGGTTGAGAAAGAACTTAACAGTTGCACTCAGACCTCTCGTTCTGACATGAGAAGAATGGAAAACAGCACCCAGGGGTCACTGAGTCACAGAGCAGGAGTCGTGATGACTGTGTACTGGCTGAGGAAGGGACCCGGTGGTGTCAGGCAGCTCCTGGTCCTGCTCTTTGGAGAATCCCTCCTGTCCAGTAGCCTTCAAAGCCAAAACAGAGAAGGGCACTGAGAATATTCCTTCTGGTGGGGGGGAGGTGGGGGGCTAAAGAAACTTAGCAGCTCACTTTCTGTTGGTGTGAGTTTAGGGCCTGGGTATTTATTGCCTTATGTGTTAAACAGTCAATAATATATTTCTTTTAAAAACTAGGCTGGCTTCTAGTCAATTTGTGCCCATTCAATTCCATGGGGAAAAGACCTTGTCTAGTCATAGTCCTTGAGTCTGAGAATTCCTAGCCCCCATCTGGCCTCTGGGTTCTGTCCATCACCCTGGCCTTCAGTTCAATGGCTTCTGCCTTGAGGCAATTTGAAACAATAGCTTGGCAGGGAGATACCACCCATAATCTGATTTTTCCCAGCCAGCATCTTCACAATAAGCATGAGTGTCTCCTTTGTCTAATGGAGAATGCTTAACAGGAGGTGCTGGGAGAGGCCTGGGATCCAGATTATAGTTCGCTCAATCTTATCTCCTGCTTAATCTCCTGCCTCTTTGCTTCTGCTCCCACCGACTTTAATCTAAAAGTAAAGAATTCTGCTTTTCAACCCTGAAAGGCTTCGAGTTTTGGGACTCTTAGTCAAAATCAATTTAGATCTCAGAGCATAGACAGATAGAAAGCACCTCCCATTTTCAAAGCTGTTTTCAGATAGGTCACCTTTAGTCTAAACTGATTCCATTCACGTATAACCAGACAGACGTGTACAAGAAATAAAAGAGATGCCAAAATTCTGAATTTCCCTATCATTCCCAATACTGCAGTCTTTGTAAGCATATGGCAGGTGGCAATCTGACTATCTATTTTACTACCATCTAGCAAGAGTCACCCACAAGGAATTCTGAGGTCCTCCCTGCTTGTCACCTTTCCCTCTTCCCTTCAGCCTAATTGTAGGGTCTGTCTCTTGCAGCACTCCAGTCGTGGTACAAATTCTGTAGCATTTGGATAATTTGGGATTAGGGCAACACATGGTCATATGGAGGAAGATAGATTTTCTGAATAATACTAATTTTGTTTTGTTTAGTTAGAAAAAAGGAATGAAAAAGGAAACATTGTTCCTCTGATATTTAAGGAGGTTCATATTTTACTGGAGTGGTTACCTTCATATTTATAACTTTGGATAATACCTTTAGCCCTCTATGTTTTCGTTCCTTATGAGCAATGACAAAATTAACATGTTTCCTTTTCTTTCTCACCCCTTTCTTTCTCCACTATTAATTGATATTAATCAATGATACCTTTTCATATTTACCTTTGTTCTATTAAATATGTTATGTCTCCCAGCTATTGTTGAAACTTTTTAATTTGCCTCTCTCAGTCAACAAAATTAATTTGCCTCCCATTTTCTTTCTTTCCTCCCCTTTTAATTTTATTGATGGAAAGTTTTCTACATGACCAGACCAAAATATTTACATTTTGGTGTGTCACTGTAATTCCCACCTTTGATTATGTCTTGATTATATAGGTAAATATATTGAATTCTCACAGCACATCATTTTAATGTAATGTCTGCGCTTAATTGGCCAAAGTTCATTTTTAGTAGTTTCCTCAAGAAGGGCTCATTTGAATGTTCAAATTGCTTATCTGTAGCTAAACATACTTTAGCTGGATATAATGCTTTGTAGCCATTTTTTTTCTTGAGTCTCATGTAGGTGTTGCTTTATTACCTTCTGGCATTGAATGCCACTGAAGAGAAATATAGAGCTATTCTTAATTTTACCCACTTAAGAGTGACTTGGTCTTCTTGTTTTGTGAATTAAAGTAGTTTTAATCTGTAAGTCCAAAACTTTACTAGAATGACTCAGTGTTGACCGTCCTTGATCAATTTTTTCTTTGGCAACCATTTGTGTCTTTCTATACATCGATTCAAGGTTTTTTGTTTTGCTTTCAGGAAATTTTTAGCTACATTATATTTTTAAATATTTCTCTGTTCCTTGGTTTTGGGTTTTCTTCTTTGGGTCTGCAATTATGTGAATATTGAATTTCCTTTCTATCTCTTCTGTATGTATCATTTTGTTTCTTTATTTCTTCTTGATCTTTTATTTCCATTTCATTTTGTTCATTTTTCTTATTTGTATTCTCTTTGTCCTTAATATTTTTTCTACAATCTAGAAGATAATCTGTGATGCTTTTCCAACTTCATTTTTATTTTAAGATGGTTTGATTTCATTTTATCTTTTTTCTTCTACTATGTTAACCATATATATGCAAAAGCCAAGTTTTAACCAATTTTTAAGTACAAGCATTTCATATAGTTCAACCCAATACTTTTTCCCTGAGTTCAGTCCGCTTATATTTTATCTTTTCCTGTCACCCTACCACTTTTCCTCCTTGAGTTTTTACACTATTAGTTTGTGGTATTGCTTTACAGATGCAATTGCTTCAAAGAATTGTTTTTAAGTCCTGGAGAAACACTTATTCTCAACTTTCATCTGTTCCATAGAAATAATTTTTTAGTAAGTATTGTTCATTTCTTATAAAATTTTGCTGCTCTTATTCTTGGATATCTTTGTTCGAATGCTTTTTAAGTTCTTGTTTAAGTTTTGCTTTTTATGTTTTTGTTTTTTTGAGGGCAGAGTCACTGGCCCCCATATGTGGGACCCGAACCAGGGCCGCTGGCGTCCCAAGCCAGCTCTTAACCACTGCGCCACTCGGCCAGCCCACAAGGAAACAAATGAGTTTTTTTGTTTTTGTTTTTTTGAGGGCAGAGTCACTGGCCCCCATATGTGGGACCCGAAAAGTTTTGCTTTTTAATAAGTTTAACTTTCCTAAAGACATTAAGTCTTTGTCAGTGGAATGGGGTGAGGTGTGTGTTTGCAAGTCATGAAGACTAGTTGTTTCTCACAACCCCAAGTCTTCCTGCTGCCACAGAGAAGGTCAGTCCCTGAAAATATGACTTAACAAAGTGCGAATTTTTTCCAACCCAAGCTCCTTTGCATCTCTGAACCAACCAGATACAAAAGAGTTTCTGCCATCACCTCTGTTTACCTTAGAACCCATACTAATTGTTGGAATTTATAGATATATTTTGCATTTCAGTGTGCATTCTTTACTTTCCATAGTGTTTTTTGCTGGTGCTTTCTGAGATATGCCACTGTTGAGCCCTCTCCTCATTCTCTGTATTTCTTCATTTCTGCCTTTTGCTTGATTTAATCTGATTTTATTAAACTTTGCACATCCTTTGGAATATGCATATTCTCTCTGTCTTGGAGGATACTAACAATGTGTAGAGTTTAAGGCCGTGAACTCTAGAATCAAACTTAATTTTAATTCCAGTTCTTAATTTGTTATCTCTGTGTACTTATGCAGATTACTTAATTTCTTGTGCTTTGCTAACCTCTTCAAAAAATGGGTATACCAGTTGGATCTACTATTTAGTGCAGTTAAATGAGTTAGTGTATGTAAAGTTTTTAAAACAGTACTTGTTATTTTCACCAAAAATATCATTTGTTGGATTAAAAAAAAAAATCGTTGCTTTTGGATGATTTCTAGAAAGAAGAAAGTATTGACTTAAATAGCCATCTTCACACCAGTAAATTACTTTTCTCTTTTGCGCTGCTGATTTTCCTCAATGGCTATCAATCTTTGCTTGTCCACTCATATTTAAGAATGAAAGAGTCACCTGATAAATATAGATGGCTCTAATGGGTTACTTCTGCCATTTCTGGCTTTTCTCCATCCTGAGAATCCTGACTACCTGTCTGGGCAGGTGTGCCGTGCATGACATACTGTAGGCTTCCCTTTAGAATGTATTGTGAGCTGTGGAAATCTAGGTTCAAACCATTTCTCTCAGAAATTTGAATCCATTCTCTGACCAATGCCAAAACAAGGAGGGCCCTATTCTCGGGCATCAACTTCCACTCTGGGAACTCCAGGCCCTTCTAAGCAGATTGGCTTGATTTCTTTGGAGAGTATTTCCTGTATTCCACCATTCAACCTGGAGATAAATGTTGCACTGCTGGTGGGGGTGGAGGAGGCCAACAGTGTAGCCATTCACAGGCTTTTTGCCAATCGCCTCCAAGCAGAGCTTACTGCAAGCTCTGTGTTAGTGGGAGGGCAGGGCCATTACTCTGCAGGCTTTCTTTTAGGGAGGGGGCAGTAGGGCAACAGGTACAGAGGGGAGCCTCTCAAAGGTAGCAGGGGCTGAAAGTGGGAGTGGGAGCAACAGCAGAACCAGGGAGACTGTTCAGATCATGGCCCAAGAGAAAAGGAAAAGACCAATGCTGGAGAGCTGAGATTCTCAGTTAGGTCTAAATGGCGAGGCAAGATGGAGAAAGAAAAGACAGGGCAGGATCTCAGAATATAAACAATTAGAAGGAAATTAAAAGCAGTGTGTGTGGTGGTTCAAGAAAGTGGCTATAAATGTTATGAAAGTGTCAGATGCTATTTTTTTTATTTTTAGGCAGAACTGACTATCTCTGATGTGGGGAGGAATCAGAGACAGATAGATTCAAGAGCTTAAAACAGCCAGTAGACAGAACACTTCTATATCTACTTATCTTCATATGTGGACAAGTCCATCTTTCTATCCCTCTGAAACAATGTTGGGTCACAGACAGTTTTCTGTATATGTTGGTTGAATGGGGAGATGGGTAAATGTCTAAAATATCCTTTATTGATGGATCTAACTGCACAGTACATTGTCACCTTGCATTTGGTTCAGGTCTTTCAGGTAAGTGAGAAGCCAACAGAATAAGATAAGAACTGAGTCCCCAAAGAATTCTAGTTGACAGTCATGGTTCAGATCCTAGCTGTTTGAAAATACACAGAGGGTTTTAAAAACACAGATCTCTTCCTCCTAAGAAGTAAGATCTGGGAAGTGTGTATTTTTCTTGAATTGTTCAAAATCAGCCTGGATCCCAGTAATGGCATTAGATCAGAAAGATTACTCCATCATTTGTTTTCATCATTGTTGGCATTTATAAGAAGGAAAAATAACAAAGCCAGGCAAGGCATTTGAGATTTAAAAATCAGGTATTCATTCTCCCTTCTTTAGAGGAAGGCAGGGCCCATTGTCTCCAAACTCCCCTTTCAAATGCTTACATGCTCATAATAAAAATGCAAACATGTGAGAAGTAACTGGTAAGTTTTAGATTCCTTCTTTTTTTTTTTTCCCAGTGTTTTCCAAAATATTCTGTGCAACATAAGTTCCATGAAATGCTTTGTAAAATGTAAGATTTTATAGTCTAGTACAATGGGGAAATAGCACTTTATTTATTTTTCTTTTCAAAATTTCTAAAGCACCTTAATATGTTAAAGAAGCTGAGAAGTTCTACAACATAAAAGTATAATTTATTTCAATAAGAGTTTCCGCAACATGGGCTCTTTTATTCTGTATAATTCCTGGCCCCCGTGAATTGCACATGGGGAAGGCTTTTTTACTCTAGTGCCCATGGCCTCGGTACAAGTGATGGTACAGAGGTCCACAGCTGGCTTTAGTGGGCCAGGACTTGTGGGCTCCCTGCCTAATTCTGAGAGAAGCTTCTCTGATGCCCCTGAAGACAGCTTGTTCCAGAACATTTAATCTCTTGAAAACTCAGCCCAGTGGCTGTTTACCATGGAACTACAATATACCTATAACTGGTACCCCTCCCCCTTGGTATTTTTAAGGAGGTGGAGTCTTTAGTGTTTTTTATAATATATACAATATCATATCATCTGCAAACAAACAATTTTATGTCTTCCTTTTCGATTTGGATGCCTTTTATTTCTTTTTCTTGTCTAATTGCTCTGGCTAGGACTTGCACTATGTTGAATAAAATTGGTGAGAGTGGGCATCCTTGCTCTTTTTATTTAATAAACTATACTTTTTTAAGAGCAGTTTTAGGTTCACAGCAAAATTGAGAGAAAGCTACAGAGAGATCCCGCATACCCCATGCCCTCCCCATGCCCCCACCACCTGCACACCCTTCCCCATTATCAACATCCCTCATCAGAGTGGTATGTTTGTTATAATTGGTGAACCTACTCTGAAAAATCGTAATCACCCAAAATCCCTAGTTTACATAGGGTTCTCTCTTGGTGTTGTACATTCTGACATTCTGTGGTTTTGGACAAATTTATAAGGGCATGTATCCACCATTATAGTATCATACAGAATAGTTTGCTACCTCCTAACTGCTGGCAACCATGCATCTTTTTTTACTTAGATGTCATTTTCTAAGTCATGGGACTCATTGAGGACTTTAAGAGAGGAACTGATATAATTAGAATTGCTCCTTAAAGGCAGGAAATGTGTTTTCTTCTGCAATATTTTCTGACTTGTGATACATGACACAGAGTGGGCCCTCAACAACTATTGATTAAATGAGTGAGCTTATGTTAAAGAGAGATATTTTCTCAGGGCCAGTCTTTTTATCTGTAGAAACAGAGTCTGTAGATCAGATTCTGCCTGGGTGTGAGCTTCTACCTGAGGCCATCAGAGCCCCTCTTTCCCTACATTAATGGTCATGCAGATAGATTCCCCAGAGACCCTACTCACTCACCATTATTTCATTATGGGCGCTCCCTGCCATCTTTTCAAAATCATCAGACTTCGCAGTGCTGCCAGTAAAAACAAAAAAAGAGAGGCTGGGCAGGGAGCGACTGACTGTTCCAACTCCACCTCTTTTTCCATTGCTTTTTGTGCTCCACAGGCAGACTAGAGCCACTGACCTTCAACAAGCCAAGCAAATTATTTTCTGCTAATGAGCTTAATTACCTCATTCTCTATTTAAGATAAACTTCATAATTTTGTAAAGGCCTTTAAAATCCTTTGTTGCACTTGTAGGTACTTGTGGCAAAATGGAAGAACTGCTCCAACCCCACACCACGCAGCAGCTGTGACTGTCCAGATAATGAGGCCAGTGCTCCCCCACCTCTTCACACCTAGGACTTTCTCTGAACTCTGCAGCAAGTGGTCAGGAGAGCAGCTATCATCCTCCTTTTACAGATGAGAAAACTGAGCCCTGTGAGGGTGAGTCCCCTCAGCCCCTTCCAGCCCTGTTCTGGTTCCCTTCTAGTTACACAATGCCCTGTTTGCCTGCACTATGGGAACCGTGGTAGTCCCTCTCTTGAGGAACTACCTGCATTTTTTATTACCATAGAGGCTACTGACTGAGAGAGATGTCATTAGCAAACAATGACTGATTTCTACAGTTCTCCATAAGAGAGACTAAGGCCCAGAGAGCCTGTTGGTCCCCAAGGACTCAGGGAAGTGGGGGCACCAAGGGTCCCATCTTTTACACAGACCATCTGCAGATAACTACCTTGTTCAGTCTCAAACGCTGCTCAGTCATTCAACCTCCATTTCTTTTAACACCCATTCCTCATCCAGCACAAGCAAGCCTTTGGAGAGGTGCCTCACTGACCTTCATTTACACATGAATCACCTGCAGAGTTTCCTTCCTCTTCCTTCCCTTCCTCCTCCCTTCCTTCTTAGCTTCCTTTCTTCCTTCCTTCCTAAATGCTCCTTGTTTCCAACTAAATGAACATACTCATCAATGGGTTGTAACTTGCAGTTTTGACAACACTGGGCTGGGATAAAAAAGGCAAAAGTGTTTTATCTTGGGTACAAACTTCCATTAATTGACAATGATCATCTGAAAGGCTATGTTAAAAAGAAGATTTTGATATTGAAACTAGGCTAGTTGGCAAAGACAGGGTGATCTGTTAGGCCTACAGTTGGTTTAGAGGTAGAAAGTGGCAATCCACATGCCAGTGATTTGTCACTAATGATCTAAGAGTTTGCTCTGAGATTGGGAGAGATGGATACTGCCATGCATCTTTCCAGGACAGGTAATGTGTGACAGGGACAATAGAGATACTCAGAAGCCCTGTGGGGATTTGAATGACTTAAAGATTAGAGTTTATAAAGAAAGGTTTCAGTGCATGTTTATCATTATTGATTTTTACCATCTTCTTCTATCCAGGTGTAAGTCCTCAGAGCTATGAGGCCTTCAGATGAATCAGAAACTGGAAACTAGTTCACAGTGAGATTTCGAGAGGTCAAGAGTAAAGTTCCTCTAAAGAGGGCCTGCCATTGTAGATTTCCACATACACATGTCAGATTTGGGTCAGGCCCACCGGAATTTCATGGTAGCACCACAATGGCAAACGTATGATAAAACCACAGATGGTCAAGTTGTCTGTGAAGTAAGCTCTAACTAAGTGTTCTCCGTAGGGTCAACCCAACCCAGGTGGGGTTGAGGCTGTACACACAGTGTGTGTTTTTTTTTTTTAAGATTTTATTGGGGAATTGGGGGAGGGGAACAGAGTTGGGGAATCGGAGAAGGGGAACAGACAAGTTGCTGTCTTTTTGTTCTTCAGTCTAGTTGCGGAGGACGTTGCTTCACTGGCCCATGTTGGTATCATCATTTCGCTCTTCTCGGATGAGACAGATCGGTCACCAGCTCATGCTGGCTGCCGGCCACTCACTGTAGCCTATGGCAGCCCACTGCAGCAGGGGCTGCAGCCTACACTGTTGCCGGGGCTCACACAGCCCAGCTCCAGGTGGAGCTGTTGTTGGCTGTGGAGGGCAGTGTCACTGGCCCTCATATGTGGGATCCGAACCGGGGCCGCTGGCATCCCAAAACCAGCTCTTAACCAATGCGCCACTCGGCTGGCCCCACAGTGTGTTTTAATTTGAGGGATTGTTCGTGAGCACACCACCTCTCACCCCTACCCCTGGGTGAATGTTATGTACTACAGTGGGCTCAGGGAAGTGGAAGGAGGGCTACAGCAGCCAGACACCCAGAGAGTGGGAAAAGCAGCATCCTTGGACACCTCACTTCATCTCTGAGCAGGTTGGGAAGCTGCCCTGAGCACCTGCTCCTGCAGGGCTGGTGACATGCAGAGGCCACACAGAGAGGAAGGGCAGCTGGAACTGGGAAGGGGGAATGAGGAAAAGAAACTTGCATAAAACTGTCAGGGATTTGGAGAAAAAGTTTGGCACCTATTGTGGTTGGTGGTTAAAAAAAAGTCAAGGAGGACAAGCAGCGTGAGAAGGAAAATAGTGAAGAGGGTCTTTGAGCATACGGAGGGGGCAGAGAGATGTCACCTCCTGTAGGAGCTCACAGACTATGTGACACAATGTACAGGGCAATGAGGACACAGGCCTGAAATGCTAAGATTTCTTAATGCCTGTCTTCTTCATAAGTTAGGTAAGCACAAAGTCTGCCAATGAATGGCTTTGGTCATGCTGATGGCTGAGTGAACCTGTAGTCTGCATCACTCCCACAGGAGCTTGACGGCAAGCTTGGCTCTTCCTTATATTTCATCCCCTCTTCTCTCCTCCTTCTCCTATTTCTGGTTACACAAAATATCCAATAAATACGTGCTTCAAAGACGGATATTCCCCACAAGAACAAATCCAGAGACATAAAACGTTGACCTGGCAATTATTGTGACAACCCAGGTAATTGCCAATAATTATTTAAGGTCAAATTAAAAACAGCAGACCAAGCTACTAGAACTTCCACCAGGACTGTCTAGGGAAAGATAATTTGGGAGAAAACCGAAAGCACTTTTATATTACGATCCTGTATTTGCTAAAGCTGGCACCTGTGGCCAAACACCCTTGGTTAGAGTATCACAGAGATACTTCAGGAACTATCCAAACCAGGCTGTCATACCAAACCCTTTGGTACAAAATCAAAAAGTGTTAAGATTAGAGCCAATAATTATCCTCCTTTTAGTTTTTTCATGAGTGTTAGGAGGCAGGTCTATGCTAATTGCCTTCATTTTTTACTTTTTTCTCTTTCTCTCCCCTCTTGTCATTCCTGGTTTTCTAATCCCCTCTCTGCTGTATCTTCACTTTTTCCACCAGTGTGTTTCATCTGCCCTTATCTCTCGCCCCACCCCAAAATTCTTGCATTTAAATATTTACTAATCTGTAAAAGCTGAGAAATGCAAATGATTGAGAACTCTCATACCCCAGGAAGAAGTGCGAACTTAATTTTTCATAAAAGGGTAGTGTGAGGGTTTGATGATTAACTGTTTAAACAAGAATTGTGGGGGATCTTATTTCCTAGTAGACTTCTCAGGCTGGAACAAAGTGGGCAATAAGGAGGGAATGTGTTGCTCAAAGTCACATGAAATTACCAGTTTGCTTCCACATATTGAACAATTTACATGGTCAGAGGCTACCAAGGAGCTGATTCTAGGAACTGAGCCAAATCCAGTCAATTAAGAGAAGTTGGGGAGTGTTTAAGATCTAGTAAAACCATCTATCATTAGAATTGAGGCACTCAACAGAGGATAGCCTGGAGGCTAGTCACAAATTTTTCTTGACGTTGGAAAAATTGGCTTAAGGGAATTTTTTTAAAATGTTCCTAAGGTTCTTGATTGGAATGTTAACACGTATCTTGCAGCTTGATGTCAGCTAGAAAGAAGTAAGCAACTCAAATAAATTCACATTTTCAACTGTTCAGCACAGCAATAAAGAATAAACTGACAGAGAACTTGTTATAGGCACGAAAATTGGGAGATGAGTTCATGGAGATGGTGACCCCCAGAAAGATCTCTCCTAAAATGACTAAGGGCTGTGATGATGCCATTATTTTCAGTTTATAGTTGCACCTACTTATATCTCAGATCTCATTTGCAAAAGAAAAATTGAGAGACCACTACTACAAGTCCTGTGTTCTGATGCCATGAGACATCACTGTATAATCTTATGCAAGTGAGCTGACATCTCTCAGCCTCCGATCCTTATTGCCATACTAGGAAAGAGGATATGGCGTGTCAAAGCACAGGGTGGTATTCCAATGCAACTGCAAATTATACATATAAATGAGTTAATTGAACACTGGTTTCAGGGCAGAAAATTCTATAAAGCTTCTGAGCATATATTTGAACAGTAGGAATACTAGTAATCACATTTTATCCATGGTAGTGGGGCAAGGGAATTATGGATAATGGAAACCCACTCATTAGAAAGGCAAAGCCCATCTCAGTTCCTGCCTGCTCTGCCAGACCTGTGCAGGACTGGGGAGAAAAGGGGAGGTGATGGGTACTGATGGTGAAACTTAATCCTTGGTTTTGGAGGCAAACATTAAAACTTGGTTTGTGCCTCATTCTTCATGATGTCATAATCTCTACTCTAAGAAGACCAGCTCAGTCACTGCCTGCCACATCTCAGGGGCATCTCAGAGACCTTTGCCCACTCCTTCTCCTCTTACAACACACCCAGGAGAAGAGTTTTGATGAGTCTAGGAGAGAGAGACCCAAGGACATTAGTAGCGGTTCTTTTAAATCCATGCCATGTGTTATTTCTTAGAATTTTTCCTCCCACCCCCCCACCCCCTTTGATATACAACTGGCTTTAAGGCCAACTTGAGGCTGTATCCTGTGTGGGAAGACGTAAAATGAGTGACTGAGTAATTTGCTACTTCACTCTCTAATAAGAAAGTTTTCTCCCTGTCATGCTCACTTTCTTTCTTTTGGATTGCCTGTGCATGCTGCCAAGTATTGGGATCTTCAGGGACCAGGGTTTGGATGTGACTTAGCGGGACTGGGGTCTTCAAGTAACAGGGTAAAAAGAAGGCAGCTCCATGCGGTCTCTCCTAAGTCTCCAGAAAGCTACCTGAGATTTGGGGCAGAAGACCTGTAGTCAGAAACCAAGTAACTGAACCTAGCTCAGACGCTGTGCTCATTTCCTCCAGGAATCTAGTGTGGAAATGGGTGCCTTGTCTTGCCATGTCTCAAATCTCTTCAGTGAGACATGACAAACATCTCATGCTCACATCCTCCTCTGCACGTTGACAACTTCTGCTGTTCTCCAGGGTTGGGGTGCTTCACCCCATTCCCACCCCACTATCATTCCCAGTATTGTAATATTGCATTGCAACTACAAGTCCCAACATTGCAATTATAGGAGACTCTGCAACTGGCCACTCTTCCCCTCCACTCCAGCGTCTCTCTTCTCTGAATTACTGTAACATCTGTTTACCTACAGTTTAGGGTGAGGTTTACTAGATTCTGCTTTGGGTGTGTCTGTGCCTTTGTTTCAAGATTGTAAATCTTCCCAGACTATAGGTTTCCCCAGGGAAGTAAGCTCAACTGTATCTCCTATTTCCTCCCAGTGCCCAGCCCAGAGCCCTGAACACAGAAAGCATTAATAGCACTGCTGACATCTCATGACCGGGAAATAAGAAGGTCAATTAGATGACAGTCGCCTCCTTTCTCCACTGGAGCAAAACCCAGAGTAAACAAGAGATGCTGTCTGTGCAATAAGCATTCTCACATAAGAGCTTGCCAGGAGCCCAACAGCTGTTGGAGGTGTCTGGCCTGCCAGGGGGATAGCAGGACTTCCCAGGGAGCGAGCCCTCCTGTGCAACTGTGCTCTCTGACATTTCCAGTAAAGGAAGAGCAAAGCTATGACTGGGTCCTCTGAAAACGGTTTCAAATCCTTGGATCCCCCCATGGGGATTTGCTCAACTTTTAAAGGATGCTCTGTTTCCAAAGGGTAGACTATTAAAGAATTAGTGCTGCAAGCTAATAAAATCCAGACCTTAGTTTTGCTACAGAAACCTCGCTCAGTGACTGTATTATTAATAGCTCCCTAGGGCTGCCATAACAGAGTACCACAGATTGGGTAGTTTAAACCATAGAAGTTTATTTCTTCACAGCTCTGGAGGCTAGAAGTCCAAGATGAAGGTGTCAGAGGGGCTGGTTTCATTCTGAGGTCCCTCTCCTTGGCTTGTAGATGGCTGTCTTCCTCCAATGTCTTTACATGGCCTTCCCTCTGTGCATGTCTGTGTCCTCATTTCTTCTTCTTATAAGGACAGCAGTTATATTGGATTAGAGCACACCCATATGACTTCATATCTTAATTACCTTTTTAAAGGCCCAATCTGCAAATACAGTCAGATTCTGACATACTGTGGTTCGGGCTTCAACATATGAATTTTGGAGTGACATATGTAATGGTGACTTTGGGCAAGATTGGATTTTACTCAATTGAATTTTATTCAATTAATTCCACAAAATGTATTGAGCACCTACACTTCACCAGGCCCTGTTCAGGTCTTGGGGATACAGCAGTGAACACACTAAACATTCGGAGGCAGAGACAATAAGAAATAAATATGAGGCATGTTGAATAATCATATAGGCTATGGAAGAAATTAAAGCAGAGTTGGGGCATTGGGAGTGTCGCCTAATCCCAGGCAGGAATGGGTACAAATAATCTCCAGTGAGGGTGGATAAACTGAGGAGGGGCACAGACTTTAACAACTTTAATACAGACAATGAAGACATTGAAGTGGTTAAAGATTTTGCTTACCTTGGTTCAGTCATCAAATCATAGGGAGACGGCAGCCAATAAACCAAGAAAAGGCTGAGACTCAAAAGGGCAGCAATGGAAGAATATGGAACGATCATAAAGAGCAAAGATGTGTCATTAGAGATCAAGGCTAAGATCACCCACACCCTCGTATTCCTAGTTACTAAGTTAGGATGTGAAAGTTGGACAGTAAAGGAGGCTGATAGGAAAAACAATGGATTCATTTGAAACATGGTGTTTGGAGGAGAACACTGTGGTTACCCTGGACTGCCAGAAAGATGTGGGTTCTAGAGCAAATTAAACCTGAAACATCACTGGAGGCAAAAGTGACAAAACTGAAGTTGTCCTACTTTAGGCACATCATGAGAAGGCAGGGTTCTTCGGAAAAGACAAGAATGTTGAGAAAAATAGAAGACAGCAGGAAAAGTGGAAGATCAAATGTGAGATGGATGGACTCTATCAAAGAAGCCTTGGGCAAGAATCTCTACAGGAGTGAGCAGAGCTGTGAGGACAGGACACTGTGGATGTCACTCATTCACAGGGTCACCAGGAGTCAGACCCAATTCAATGAGGTGTGACACACACAGCGGAGACCAGTGGGGAAGAATGAGATTAGAAATCCTCCCTTTGTGAGTATTAACTCTTTTCAACAGGCTCAGACATGCTGTTTCCCCTCCCTCCCCTGGACATTCGTTTCACCAATACAAGCCCAGAGTCACAAGGGGCTCTGTGAGCAAGCCTGTGACTGGATTTTGGCAAACGAGGGCCGCTGGTGGAGAAGCACTCCAAGGAACTCGCCCTACAGCTCGGGAGAGGGGCACACAATCACCCCTGTGGATGAAAACTGTCCATCCCCATGGGCAATCCATTACTCATTAGGAATGAGCACCCTCATCGTCAGCAGGCTCATTACGTGCCAGGCATTGTGCCCAGCTTGCCCTTATTCATCCTCCCCCAAGCCCAAAAAGCACTATTATTTTTCATGTTCAGAGATTACGAAACTGAGAGAGGTCATGTCACCTGCCCCAAATCCATCAGGGTTCATTCTGAGCCACTGTGCTGAGCTGTCCGGGAAAGGGTAGGTCACTGAGAGAACAGGAGTTGAAAGTTGGTTTCATTGGCTTCCCCACACTTTGTCTTTGATTAAAGCGGCCAGCATAACCTCTTACCAAAGGCCTAATAAATCTTATTTCCAATAAGTGACTGCCAACATTAAAACGTGCAAAATTTTTCAACGTAAATTTTCCCAACAATTATAACTCATTCCTTCCATGCGAGGAATGAACTACTGCTGTCTGTCCACAGTGACGAGAAGGACACTGGGCATGAGCCCAGCGGCATGGTCTATGGCAGCAGCGTGACATATTTTACAACAGTTTCAGGCAGTTTCCCTGGCTGTCCCAATTACAGAAGTCATCTTGAGGACATTGTCACAAGGAGCCTTAACACATACTTCTCCTAGTGCATTGGGTCCACTCAGAGCAAGTGGCTCACATGGTCTAGAGAAGTCCCCCTTTAAGACATTTGCTTTTGGGGCCGGCCGAGTGGTGCATTGGTTAAGAGCTGGCTTGGGACGCCAGGGGCCCTGGTTCGGATCGCACATATGAAGGCCAGTGACACTGCCCTCTACAGCTAAGATGGTAAACAACAGCTCCACCTGGAGCTGGGCTGCTGTGAGTCCCCGGGACGACATAGCTGCAGCCCCTGCTGCAGTGGGCTGCCATAGGCTACAGTGAGTGGCTGGCAGCCAGTGTGAGCTGCCAAGAGCCGCTGTGAGTGCCCGTCCAGAGGCCGGTGACCGATCTGCCTCACCGGGGAAGAGCGGAATGATGATACCCACATGGGCCAGTGAAGCAATGTCCTTTACAACTAGAGGGAAAACAAAAGGAAAGCAACTTGTCTGTTCCCCTTCCCCAATTCCCCAATGCTGTTCCCCTCCCCCAATTCCCCAATAAAATCTTAAAAAAAAAAAAAAAGATGCTTGCTTTCTCAGAGGCATTCGGGCTCTCTCAAGTGACTCTAGGTCAATGTTTTGAAGCCTGGACTTGCTGCTGTGGGTACTGCTTCAGCCACAGCAATCCAAGCCCCTTCTCTTTTGTCTCAAAATAAATTTTTGCTCTGGGGGCAATGTCCTCTTTTTTAAGGGATGACCAGATTTTAGCTAAAACTCCAGTGTTGGTGGGTAACTCTGCTTATCAGATAGGTTGACTATATGCCACACAGTTTTAGTCATTTGGCTTCCACATCTGTGGGTTTCCTGCTCATATCCTGTGCCCATTTTTCTAGTTTTGTAGTCTTTTCTTTTCTTTTTTTTTTTTTTTTACTCACTTGAAAGACATCTTTGTATATTCTGAATATGAATCGCTTGCTAACTACATACTGACAAATATCTTTACCCAACTTATGATTCATCTTTTTACTTTATTATATAAACTTTTTAATTTTAAATTTGGATTTATCCATTTTTCTTTATGATATGTGCTTTGAAAATTTATTTATTTATTTATTTATTTATTTATTTATTTATTTATTTGAGGGCAGTGTCACTGGACTTCATATTTCATATGTGGGACCCGAACCGGGGCCGCTGGCTTCCCAAGCCAGCGCTTAACCACTATGCCACTTGGCCGGCCCGAAAATTTATTTTTAACTGTAGTTGACTTACAAATAATTGTATTAGTTTCAGGTGTACAACAACATCATCATTTAACATTTATATACCTTATGAAGGGATCACCATAATGAGTCAGGTGTTCATTTGTCACTGTACAAATTTAAAAAAAAGGTTATTATGATATAATTGACTATATTCCCTATGCTGTACAATATATCCCTGATACTTTTTTCTTTTCTTTTTTTTTTTTTTTGAGAGCAGTGTCACTGACCCTCATATGTGGGACCCGAACCGGGTCCGCTGGCTTCCCAAGCCAACGCTTAACCACCGCGCCACTCGGCTGGCTCGAGACTTTGTTTTTTTATAACTGGAAGTTTTAAACAGCATGTACAGACTCCACGCCACATTTCATACTCCTCTGATAAAAGTTTCCATCTATAGTTTTTCTGAAAGTTTTGTTTGAGATCTTATAATTGTGTGTTTGAACATATTTTCCAAAGACAAAGGGCATATTTTCCAAAGACAAAGCTGCCATAATAAAGAGGCATCTGCCTATGGATGACATGACTACGGTTCTTAGAAATGGGATTTCTCTCCTGATGGTGGTGCTGGCCTCGAGTGCCTGAGCATGTCTCTAATTCTGGAATCTATCTAGGTTCTCACTTGGGGTGCAGCCTATATCTTTTTTCTCTTGCTCTTCTAAGTAATTAACGTTTCAATTGCTTAAGCACCTAAGAACTAAAACCTTTTCCATCGTAGTTCTCCCCACAATGCTTTGGCATAGCTACACATGTATCTGAATCTAACTATTGATGCATTCACCTATCTAGGTTGTGAGATTGGTACACATTCTGTGTGTGTCTTGGTAACTGATATTTTCAATTTATGTCTTATATGGAACAATATTAAAATTAATGTAGGTTTTCAGAACATTTTGAAGTTAGCTCATAGGAGGTAACCCTGGTCCTATAGCCTAGAATGTTAGAATATTGGAACAGGTTAGGTTAGGTTATGATGTGCTACCTACAAGCCCAGGGGCTTAACTCAAGTTATTGCCTGTGCTCAGCAGGGGTTCAGAACACACCAGGTTGCTTCCATCTGATGGCCCCCCCAGATCAACACAAGACCTCAGTCATTGGGCAGGTGGAGGGATAGCTAGAGAATTGCTCTGGCTCTTCCATGCTTTGGCCTGGAAGTGGGGCACATCCCTTCCACTCACAGCTCATTAACCAGCCTGTGTCATGTGACCCCACCTCACAACAAGGAGGCTGGGAGTGTGAGGAAGCAGATGGACTTTTGCTAAGCATCATGGGAGGCCAGCCTGAGATTAATAGACCATCCACAAAATTTACACTTGCACGATCAAGAATTAACTGTAACCGTAGCTGATATTTTGAGTCCTGCTTAAAATCACAGGTCAGGATATTCTGCATGCATATACTAACTAAGAAATATGCCTTCTAAGATGAGGGGACAGGGAGAAAGTCAAGAACACACAAGTCATCAGAGGTAAGAGAAAGCATTAAATATCAGCTGTGGCTTTGAATATATAGATTCTCATTTATAGGTGGAGGTGTCAAATATGGAGAGGTAAAGCAAAGCAAGACAATGGGAGGGCTTCCAAGAAGCTTAAGATAAATAATAAGAAATGTTTCTAGTACGCATGGACCTCCAGGTCTGTAAAGGAACTGGTTGCTCAGAAACCACTAGAGTGATTTATTGACTAGCTAGAAGATGTTGCCGTCATCATTAAAGCAATCCTTTGTCAGGGTGAGCTCACAAAAGAAGAGGAGAGGGCCAAGCCAGAAATACACACACATTTTTCCAAATGACAAAGGAAATGAAAAGCGATTATCCAGTCTTCCATGTCTTTACACATTCTGCAAAAACTGTCATTAAGTTGGTATTTAGGACCAAAAAAAAAAAAAAAGGTGAAAACAAACCACTGGTGATTTTCAGGGAAAAAAAAATGAAGTTGTAGGGAGAAAGGGAAAAAGTTAGCAGAGAAGGAAAGTATGAAGAGGAGGGCAAAGATTGTTTTCCAACTGCAGGCGATAAAAATGTGTATCTAAGGGCTATGCCTGACCTTCCTGCGATGCGATGCGTGTATCAGACTCTGAGTGTGGAGACAAAGGGAAGCAAGTCACAGGGAGAAGGAGCCAGAAGGCAGTGGCTGTATGCAAAGTGGAAGCCACTGTGGGCGACAGAGGAGATAATAGAAGGAAGTGGGGAGCGAGGAGTAAAGCAGGGTGATAAGGAATGCACAGTGAAGAGGAAAAAAAAAAAACCAGGGGGAAGGGTGAGATAAATCCCCTATAAAGAAGTCTTTAGCAGAGGCCAAAAGTTCTGGGAGGGAATTATCTGGGGGGTCAGAGTCTTTGGGGGAGCGTTGTGGCTCCAAATGTATGAAAAAAAATGTACTGCTGGCATCAAACAGTTCTAGTCCCAGGCTGTGCGAATCATAAAGCTGTCACCATTTACTGCGTCCTTTCTAAGAGTCAAACGCAGCCCAGGGTGTATTAGGAACATGTCGCACTGAGCTCACAGTGATAAAAGTGAGAGTGCCCACAAATTGTAAATAAGAGCTTGTATATCGAGTGTTTGCAGTGTGCCAGGCCCTGTTCTAAAAACCTTGTAGTTTTAGGCTTTTGACAACTCATTAAATTTTCAGGCCAGCCCTATCTTTGCCTTTCCCTGACTCTATTTCCTCTGTTATAAATTGGGATTATTGGAGAACCCACTGCCCAGTCCTCAAAGAAGTAAAGTGAGACAAGACCCAGCACCACCATTTGCAGGCGGGGCCATTGGCAAGCAGGGCCAACCCCTGCTCATTGGCTTTGATGGGAAGAGCACCACATTTGGGAAGAAAAAAGGGAAGGGAACTTGGGAGATGACGAAGGAGTGGGGAGAAGGGTGACATCAACCATGGCTCCTGCCGCTCAGTTCTTGAAGTGTTGCTCCTGAGCCTTCTTACTTGTCCTTATAGGTTTGACCTAAGGAACCAGAGGCTCAGTGAAGTCCCAGAGCTGCCTGACAGTCACACAAACAGACCCAGGACTAAAACTTGGGCATCCTGATTCCAGGGGAAGTGAGGGAGATTTTACCTGTGACCCACGCTTAGCCACAGGACAGAGTTAAAGCATTTTAAAACAGAGGGCAAAGGTCAAACACACAGAGGAGTGCTGAGGAGAGGTAAACATTTAAAAGATAACAGTTAAGATTCTACAGTGGCAAAGAGACACTTCAATGCCAGAGGTCCCAGAACCCCGCTGTTTTCGCATTGACCTACTATTGCCGTGGGGACCAGAGAAAAGTCACCATGACTCAGGACTTCTCCAGAAGTGAACAGGTTGCCCCTTGTCCCTTCCACCATTTTAATTCTTAAGTTTGAGGGCTGGGAATCTTGCGGCGTTTGCCTCTGGTAACACAGAACAAGCTTCTCTAACTTGCTCTCTGCTCGCTGGGTCTCCTGAGGTTAGTGCCTCCATCTGCTGGCTTCCCTATTACACCGTCCACTTATGGCTGTGAGGGTCCTTTGGAACCAGGGATCAAGATTGTACCTGCGCTTCTAAGTACCGCATTGCTCATTGTGTCCCGATGCAAAAATAGCTTCCCAGAGCTTAAACTGGCCCAGGTTCTCTTGTTTGTGATGTTTTTATTGCTAACAAAGGGCCAGGAGGAGGGAAGGCTTCCTGGAATCCTGCTTGTCTCTGAAAATCAGTCAATTCACAGAATTCTCAAACCCGCAGAGACATGGGCAGGTCATGAGGTCCAGGCCCCTGCTTCCAGGCAGTGATGCCTTTATTCCAAGCCTGCCTGAGCCCCGACTTCTGCAGCAGCATCCATCCTGTCCAGGGTGGGTCATTAGGATTAAGATTTACCTCCTGCATCTCAAGTCTCCACTGCTTGTTAGAGAAAGGGGGAAAAAAGAACCCTCCTTTCTTCTGCTCGTGAGAATGTGAGATATTACAGACTTTCTGGAGAGCCCAAATCCTTCACACACCTACATAGTTTTAACCCAGAATAACTTCCATGTCTAGCTATGTATCCTAAAAAAGATAACCAGATCCTTGCACAAAGATGAATGGACAAGACTGTTCAGGAGAACATTATTTACAGTGATAAAAAATTAGAAACAACCTAAAAATGCTCAACAGTAGCAACTGATTAAATATATCATGATAGAGTCAGTAGTAGAATACGTATATACTTTAGATGGTATTCGGTATTTATACATATTTACATGCAGGATGGTTATGATACACTATGAGAAAAGTGAGTTATAAAGTAGTATCTACGGTACAATCCTGTGTCTACATACCTGTATCTAGAAACTGTTTGTAACAGTAGATAGCAAAATGTCAATACTGTTGTCTTATGGGGGTGGGAAGGTGCGATATAAGTTTTCTTCCTCTATCTTTTATTTTTTCCTATAATGAATAGAATTTTTTAAAATAATAAATAAATGCATTTATAAAACATATATCTCTGTTTAGAATTGTCCATGTTTCTTCTTCTAAATGTAGGTGGTACCATTTTCTGCCCTATCCCTGATAGAGGAGGAGAAGAGGACAATAGTTTCCCCCATTAATTAATTTTATTTTATGTAGATTGCAGTGAACCCAAGTGTGATTTTGAAGAGGAAAATGCATCACAAAGACTTGGCCTGACTGGTGTGTGCATATGAAAGTGGGGTGTGTGTGAGTGTGTGCGTGTGTGTGAAAGCATGTGTGTGTGTGAATGTGTGTATGAGTGCATGTGTGCGTGTGTGTGCGAGTGTGTGTGTGCGTGCGTGCATGTGTGTGCGTGTATGTGTGTGCGTGCGCGCGTGTGTGTGTAAGCCTAAAATCAGAAGGGTAAACCCCTTTGCCTTGTTAATAACTGTAGATTCTCATTGACTGATGTTCCTTGCCTAAGCATTTAGACTAGGAACCCTTCAAGGAAAGCAGTAACTTAACTTTTTATTCTCAGGTCCTAGCCCAGTGTCTGACATATAGTAAATGCTTCATACATATTTGACATATGAATTCATTTTGAGCTTCCAATACTTGTAGTACCTGCTTGCAAAGCAATGCCTTCTCTTCCGTCTGGATCCCCAGGGCTCCGTTGGTTGGTGGCGTGGTGGGGACAGTGGGAGTAATGAATGCGATGGATCAAGCTGACCTGGCCTCAAATACTGGTTCTGCCACATATGAGAAATTTGATCTTCTATTTCCTGCTCTGTAATACGGGAATAATAATATTATTGATTTTGCAAGATTACTGTGAGGATGAGAATTACAAAATGTTCCTCTTTCAAACTCCTTCTTACAGATTTTACCTGAAAGCCTTTGAAAACTATTTAGCAATGTGAGAATCCATCCATGGAAGCCATTCTGTATAACTCAAGGTTCAAGTAGCCTTCTCTAGCATAAAAACGTAGAGGCATCTAAAGCTGTATCTGAGAGTGCTCACTGCTGGCTTTCACCAAGGATATGGAGAGAAAGTGTTTAGCAAGAGTTGTAGATTATTAAGTAGCCTTATCTCAGCTCGACATCTCTCTGTAAATAAGTCAAGGCTCAAGAGCAGCCCAGAGAAAGCACTAGAAATGTCCAAGGCCTTAAAATAGCAAGCTGCTTTGAAGAATCCCATCTTTCTAATGGAAAAAAGAACACACAAGAAAAATGACTGTCAGTTATTTATATATATAGCCCAGGCTTCAGCGTGTGACGAAGGGATTGTTGCTGATTTATACTTCTCTTCAGAAATTAGCTTTGTGCGCCCTATTCAAGGAGGCTAGAGATTAAAGAAGGAGCCTGCCAAATGATCACAGCCCACAGCCTTTTCTTAGGGAGGTTCTAGGACTCAACTTCTCCATGAAATAGCATCCTAAATATCACATGGGCTCGGGCTCCACTGGTATCACTGAAGTCAGGGGTTTGTTCAAGTGATCAAAATGACCACATAAGAGTGTCTGGCAATGGAGTATGTGGAAAAATGGCCCATAGTCTAGTCTTTGCTTTTACTAATATGGCACAAGGCCCCCACCCTCAAAGGCTAGAAATCCCAGGTTACTACTGTCAATAGATCACAGAGCAGGTTGACTCAGGAGATTTTTTTACTGCGTGAGTGTGTGTACATGTGTGACTTCTCTCTTATTAAGGCTATGCCGCAGTGACATATCTCATAGCACTGTGTAATGACACTGAACCCTTGGATAGATGCAAATGTTGCTCCTCTGTAGTATATTGTGAAAAAAGATGGGTGGCCAGGCCCACTGATTAACATAACGGAATGTTCATCCTTAAATAATGTTTAGGTTGATGGAAGGTATAAGTAAATCTATTAATTTTCAAAGTAAATAATTATTTGAGCTCTAGAGCTAGTTGGCTTTGTACTTTGGTGTCAGCAGCATACATGCCATGGCTTCGAAGCTATCTCATTCCTACTGCCCATGGCACTGGCAGGCCTGTAATTGAGAAGTCAGGTGAGTTCTTATGTGAAAGCGAAGGCTCTCTGCATGCTGTCCTGTGAGGATGCTTCCCTGATCCTCTCCAACTGGAAACAGCCCTGAGTTGCTAGCAGCGATGCTCCCAAGCTCAGAGTATCCAGGACAGTGACTGATAATATATGCTAATCTGGGACCAAGTCAATTGCCTGCGGATGTTCAGCCTTAAGTATATGGTGACAAGGTGCTAGGAAGGGGCTTGCTAACCCCCATGGGCTGCTGCTTCCACAGGTGGGCATAGGAGGATATGTTCTATTTCTCTGGCTAAGTTCTAAAATGGATAATCACGCTGTGATGGGGGTCAGGCCAGTCAAACAAAGGAACTCTGAGGTTGGCCTGCAAAGTGAAAACTGTCAATTATCCTATTTTATGTCCTACCTACATTTCTAGTAGCAGGATCCTCATTTCCATTAGACCAATTTGGTTCAATACGGCATGCTCTAACCCTTTTACCATTTTGTTTGAACAGGAGAAATGAGTGCAAATGATCAGGGAGGAGGACAGGCAGGGAAGCAAGGAAGAAAAGGGGGTAGAAAGGAAGGATGCGAATCATTTTGAAGGCAGATTTTTAACTCCTGACTTGACGATTTGTTCAAAGCAAATGTCATATCATAATGAAAGCTGGTCGCCGCTGTACAAGGAGGGTGATTCTGCTCAGAAGTGACCTGGTTTTAAAACCTTGGTTCTCTGATGTTGAGAATCTTAGTCTGTGAACAAGGAAGTCCCTTACAGATTCCGTGTAATTTCTCTGCGGGCACCGAGTGTAACTCAAGGAGGTGATGGCTCAGGGCACAGAGAATCAGGGCTGCGGCTGTGCCTTCGTGCCCACCTAGCTGTGCCATGTACTCAAGAGGGGTGTCAGAAGCAGACCACACCACACAGCAGTGGGGATGTCAACCTTTTCCTGTGTGAGCTAACTCACCAGCTTAGCCAAATGTTTACAAACACCTTGTATTCGTTCGCTATGGCTGTGGAACGAGTTCCAACAAACTCAGCAGCTAGGGACGATATGCATTTATGACCTCTGTTTCCAGGGGTCAGGAGTCCAGGCACAACTTCACTGGTGCTCTGGTCAGTATCCCCCAAGACTGCAATAAGGTTTCAGCTGGGCTGTGTTCTCATCTCGAGGCTCCGCTGAAGAAGGACCCATTTCCAAGCCTGTCAGGTAGTTGGCAGAACTCGTTTCCTTGCAGCTGCAGAGCTGAGAGCGCCCACTTGATGCTGGCTTTCAGCGGAGGTCACCCACAGGTCCTTGCCAATCAGGCATCTCTGACATTATTGCTACTTCACCAAGGCCGCAAGCAATGTTCTAGCTCCAGTCGCTGGTGTGATGTCTTGTGTAACGCGCCATAATCATGGGAGTGATGTCTGCCACCTTTTCCATATTTTAGGGATTTGAAGGAAGCCACAGGTCCTGTTCCCATGAAAAGGGAGGAGATGACATAAAGGCATGAATACCAGGAGGTTGGGGGGTCATTGGAAGTCATCTTAGGGTTTGTCTACCTCGTGTTAGGAATCTCTTCTCACCTATCTCAGCAGTGACCTTATTGGAATTCTCTCCCAAAGCAGATAAACTAATGATCTTCAGTAGGGTGATGGACCATGCCTGTTCAGTTTGCCCAGGAGTGCCATGATTTTGGCACTGAAAGCCCCTCACTCTGGGCAACCCCTCAGCCTCAGGCAAACCAGGACAGCTGACCACCCCAAGCAGCTCGCAGACCTTCTTTCATTTCTCTTTGACCCATATTAGGGGTGAAAGAGAAGCTGAAAGCTTTTATCCAGGGTGGTTGACCTATATTCTCCAAGCAGCCCTTGCAGGCCCAGAGTGGAAGGAGGTGGCCAAGTGGGGCTGACCGGGTGGGCTTTCCAGCCTCTTCCCACCATTCTACCTCCAAGCTAACCAGCAAATTCTGTGTAATTTGCTGTGTGAAGTGTGATTTCCATGGCCAAATGTTGATGCCTTAACGCACATCTCACGCACAAACAGTAATAGGTCTCAGGAGGAGTTAAGAAGCAGGATCCAGCCTCTTGACTGATAAGCCAGACTTCCACCCACCATCTAAGCATTTTGGGGCCATCTGCTGTGTATATAGCTTTGGACTTGGTGCTGGGGCAGTACAGGAGAGTGTTGGGGGGTTTGTTAATTGTTATTATTTGTTAGTTTTGTTTTTTAAGAAAAGGCCAAATCCTACTCCTCAGGAATTTTCAGTCCCATTGGTGAAAACTGAGGTGAGGGCTAGGACATACTCAGCTTGACAGCTTTATCTGAATTAACTAGTTACTAAGGAGTCTGAATGGTGATCTGAGCTACCTGCAAACAGGTAGATTTATCTTAGAGTTCTACATGTTATTTCAAAACCACATGAGGCTAAGTGTGAATCTCCAAGTTTGTGCACACAGCTTATGCCCATGACAGTGACTTTCCAGTCTTTTGAGCATAAAACATAAGCCCGTGCCAATTAACCTACTGGAAACAAAGTTCAAGGTGAGGTTAATGTGGTTTCAGATTGCATTAGGGGAGGTGGTCCAATTTGCTAATCAGCACAGCTCTGCCTGCTGTGGCCAAGCCCTCATCCTATAAACCAATCAAATCAAGTAGTAACTCTTATCTGTGGGCAAGAAAAAGGTCCAGAGCAATCACACAGTACTTCCCCACCTGCCCAGCCAGGCAGATTTCTGTCATTTGACACCACACAGTGTAGGCTAGCTATTGAAAATGTCTCAAGTCTTAGGATGCTATTCTCAGAGCAGTTTGATTTGCTTTAGCACCGTTTTCCCATTAACCGCAAACTGAACTGGGGGTGCTTGACATGACACTTCCAGAGGTGTGAAACTAGTTGTCCAAGGATGCTCAGTGGAAGAGCTTTGCAATATGGCTTTATGTCCCCAAAGTCTTTGACCCATTTGTGGGTCCTAAGAGTAGCCCCACTGGTCAGAACAGCTCTGGAACCTCAGTTATAAAAATATGTCCTGGTACAGAAGACATCAGGGAGACATCTTTATAGATTACCAGGTGGAGCTGGAGCACTCTGAACTCTCTTTGATAAACTTTCAAGAAAATGCCTGTTTGCATAAATGTTGGCATTTCTTTGATCATCATTTCTCACTGAGTTTTCCATAGAATAATTATAAATATCATGTAACAAAGAGGTTCCTCAGCCAAATAAGTCTGGTAAATGCTGAATTGATCAGCACTCATTGGTATGAATTTTGTTGTAGGACTTTTCAGAACCTAGATTAATGTAGTGAAACTCGACACTGACTCATAATTGGAATCACCTGCAGAGCTTTCTTTTTTTTTCCTATTTCTTGTGAAATTGTTATTGTTTTTTAAAAATAACTTTATTTTGGAATTATTGAAGACTCAACAGTACAGTAGGTTTTTAAAGTAAACAACAGGGATAAACCCACATCAAGGAGTAGAGTTCCTTATACTCTTCCCCCAGCTTCTCTGAATAAAGACAGTTAACATAAACTTTGTACATTATCAAAACCAGGAAACTGATGTGGATACAAACAATATTAACAACTCACATACAGACTTCATTCAGATTTCATCAGTATTTTACATGCATTATTCCATCTCCTTCTTCCTTCCTTCCTTCCTTCCTTCCTTCCTTCCTTCCTTCCTTCCTTCCTTCCTTTCTTCCTTCTCCCCTCCTCCTTCTTCTCCTTCGTCTCCTCCTCCCCCTCCCCCTCCTCCATGTGTGTATAGTTCTATGAAATTTAATCGCATGTGTGTAGTTGAGTAACCAACCCTACAATCAGGTTACAAAGCTGCCCATCACCACAGAGAAACCCCCTCACATCACCTTGTAATAGTCACACTGCTTCCCCAGTGCTAGCCTCTGGCAACCGCAGATGTCGTACATCGCTATCATTTTGTCACCTTGAGAATGTTATATAAAATGGAATTGTGCAGTATGTAATATTTCCTGATTGGCTTTTTATTTACTTAGCATTATGACCTTGAGATCCATCCAAGTTGTTGAGCATATCAGTAGTTTATTCCTTTTTATTGCTGAGCAGTATTTCATTGTATAGATATGCCACAATTTGATTATCTACTTATTAGTTGGAGAATAATTGGGTTGTTTCTAGTTTTGGGGTGTTTTGGCTATTACAAATAAAACTCCTATGAAATTTGTGTACATATTTTCATGTGAAGAATAATTATCCTTTTCTCTGGGATAAATGCCCAGGGGTGCAATTGCTGGGTCATATGATATCCTGTGGAGCCTTTAAAAACTCTAGGTGCCAATTTTCTCTCACAGTTGATCACAGATGCATATTTTCCATGTGTAAATCTCATTAAAATAGTAACATATATAAACGCACATCAAGAAAGACTATGCAAAAGATAAACAGAAACAAACAAGAGTTTTCCACAAAGGTTTAGATGAGAGAAAGTGAATGTAGGGGTGACAATTGATGACAAATGGACAGGAAACCCCTGACTAGAGGAGGTGCCATGAAGAAGGAGCTAATCAGCCCGTTAGAAGCCAGAGAAGCCGTGTAGATCATGGGGAGTCTTGTCTCTTACCTGAAGGCAAAGGTATTCCAGGGAACAGAAATTTAAAAATTTGTTAGTATATTCAGAAAACTTGAAGAATATATTGCCTCTATACTTGAGAAAATGATGATACCTAAAATAAATGACCACAGAATAAGAGAAAACTCTTAGAATTTAAAAATATGATTGCTAAAAAAAAGAAGGAAAAATATCCCTATAAAAGTTTCAAGAGATAAAGCCAGAGAAGTTTCTCAGAAACATTTTTTACAATGAAAGAAAATATAAGAGATATCAAATATTAACTCAGAAGGTTCAACATCTGATTCATAGGAGTTATCAAAGTAGATAATAGTGAAAATAGAACTGAGAACTTATCCAAGAATTAACACAAGAGAATTTCCTAGATTCTTCAAATGGAAAATGACACCAAATACCAGGCATAAGGAGAAAGAAGACTCTCAACTTACACTCATGTGAGATTCCAGAATAGTAATAATAAAGAAAAGATCCTCAAACCTTTTGGGGAAAAAAAATCAGAAATAATAATCATATTGGCATCACACTTATCAGAAACACTAGATGCTAGAAGACAATGGATCAATGCCTTTAAAATTCAGAGGCAAATATTTTGAACCTAGATTTCTATACCTAGCCAAATCTTCAATTAAGTGCCAGAAACAGAGTCTTTTCAGATATGTAAGTATTCAAAAATATGACCTTTGCATTCTTTTATAGGATGTTTCTTAAGAATATACACCAGTAAATAAAGTAGTTACAGGAAGAAGAAAATGTGGAACCCAAGAGAAAATGGATTGACATAGATTGTGTCTGAGAACAACAGCTGTAACTGGGCCCAGAGAGCAACCAGTCTAGGCTGGCACAAAATGAGAAAACTGAGGATAAGTTTCTAATTGATAGACTACAGATGATGATTGAAAGCTTGAAAAAACTTGAAGAAATTACAGAGGTGAAATATACAAAGGAATAATTCCTTCAAAATTATCTGTAGGAAGATTCGCTTTCGAGTACCATAATGATCATATCAAGGCTACTGAGAAGGAGATAAAAACCCAACACTATCAGACATTTTTGTTATTACATCATATAGGCATCCCTGGAACTGTTCATGATCAACAATCTTCCACCATAAAAATAATAGGGCTTACGGGAAAAATAGGGTTTGGTTGGTGACTCAAAAAAATAGGGTTTGGCTGGTGACTAAAGCATAAACAAAAACAGTGACAATACTAAGAAAAATAGTAGCACAGTTAACTCTGCTGGCCTTTGCAGCTAGAACCACAGTCAGTTTTTCCTTGTACCCTGGGGTACCCTGGGGTTCTGCTTCTTCCTTGGATGTGTTGGTCCTTGAAGACGTTGGCATCTAATGGAGGCCCGGGTCATCAAAATTAAAATGGACACACTAGGGACAGCTTTCTTCATTAATCTTGTTTTGTTTTAACACAGGAATGTTTGCAATAGTGACATCTGCCTTTGCAGCTTCCCTCAATCATTTAATATAGACGCTGCTACAAACCACCTCTCCTGAAGGAATGAAAGGCGTTACCCCAGAATGTTTGTTTTCTTAAAATCTTTATATAACGTCTATGGATTTCACCCTAATTGTGAGAAAATGTGTACTTGATTGCTTCAAACATCAACATGCTGGGGGGGAAAAGAATCATCCGTGAATGAATACAACTTCCGTGCCCTGACATTGTCCCCTCCTCACAAGTTGCATACGCAGCAGAACCAACCCTGACATGAGCATAATAGTATAACTACTGTTTCCAGGTTTTCAACTTTTCAAATCAACCTCTTGACAAGCGTAGTGGCCCCAACCCTTCTCGCCAGCACTAACTCCATCCTAAGACCGAAAAGCCTGCAGATAGCGTGTCTGGGGGAAGGACCTGAAGCATGGTGCTGCCTGACACAGAGCTGGATGATGACAGAGAGCAATGCTTTCATTTTGGGAGGGATGGAGCGGGCAAGGAGGGGGAAAGTGGTGTAAATGAGCCAAATCCTCATCCCTTATAGGCTACATCTAAGGTTGATACCTGAAATGTGTTATATATGCCACATAATTTTAATCATCAAAATAATGAGCTAGAAGAAACAGTGAAGATTGGTTGTCTTTGGGATAAAAGCCTAGAAGAAGGGCTAGGAAGGCCTGGAGTAGATCCAGGGACTGCTGTTTTTCTTCATAAGCCCTTCTAGTTTATTTAATTTTTTTAACCAAATGCACATATTAATATCATGAAAATAAAAAAAAGTTGACTTGACAAAAATTTGTTCTTATCCCACTCTACAGTTCTGCAAGCACTAAGAAATTCTGATTCTGATTGGGGCCAAGAATTTGTATTAATATTTTGAAAAAGATTCACAGATGATCTTGCTGCTCAATAGAGGTTAAGTACTATTGCTCTGGTCAGCTGATGTAGACACAGAGAGATACTGTGTGCAACTTACTTGATTTAGAATCTTTCTTTTTTTCTTTATTCAGAGTGTTTCACAGGATGTGTGTCCCGTGAAACATTCCGTGGGAAATACGGACCATTTCCAAAGGTGCACCATTCTCTTGGGCAGGAAGGAGGGAAAAGGACATTTTAGCTGAAGGAACCATGATAAGGAATACCTTCAATTTGCTTATCAAGATTCCTAACTTCCCATCACCGATGCAGGAACGTATAATGCTTTTCTCAGGAGGAGGGACAGGTAACGCTAACTTATTGGCATGCCCTCCGTGGCTCGTCTTGCTAACAGTATGTAGGGTTAGGCAGTATGGGTTTGGGCACGGCTGCCAGGCCCAGGCAGGACTCTTGTTCATGAAGTGAGCTCTACAGGCTGAGGCTCATGCAAAGCAGCTCAGAGGGCTTGTAGGTAGCAGGAAGGGCGCTATGTACAGAAAGTGCCGAGGTGACACTGCTCAGAATAAACCAAGACACGAGGACTCTCTGGGCCACAGGTTTTGAAATTTCCGAGCAAAGCTGATCTGAATGATATTTGTTTCCTGGAAACCTAGCTTGAAGTGCTATAGACCTCCAAACCAAGAACATTAGGATAGCAGAAGGGTCACCCAGCCTGTACCATGGTGGAGTCTGTGACCGTGGCTCCAGAGGCTGCTCTGAGGAAGATGTAGATGACATCTTCTATGACAGCATTCCTGGAAGGCAGTGAGGAGTGGTGGACCCAGCTCTAGTTTAGGCATTGGAATTTCTAGATTCTGTGGAGAGCCAAAGGCTACTTGGGGAGAGAGGGTCTTTGGCGTCCCATGTAAACTCTGTTAGCCTCTAGCAAGGTCTCCCAAATGAACATACATATTAGGTTAAAAAAATAAAATAAAACAGCATGTTGCGAGCAAAAGCAGCTTCAAAATATGTCTCCTAGTTGCCCCCTTCGAAACATTGCCCCTCGTGAGCCTTTCCTATGTGGACATTCTTAAGCGAATGACCTGTCTAGTTAGGCCTAGCTCTGTTCCTTATTTGCTGTATAGCCTTTTCTCTTTGTTCTTTAGTTTGTTCATCTGTAAAATTGAATGGAGAAGAGGGTGAACTAATTGATTCCTAATATCCTTTAGAGCTCTTACATTCCAGGATTCCATGTTCTCCAAAGGTGAGGAATGTTCTAGAACCCCCCCCCCCCCAGTTTCCATCAGGCAAGACGACTGAAAACCAGGCAAGGAGGGGGTGAGAGGCATGTCTTTTGACTAAGAGATCCCCTTCTCCTTTCTAGATAGATTTCTCTGTCTTTCTAGGGAAGGGAAGGTGAGAGCTGCTTGTCCATGCAGAGGCTTCACAAAAGCACAGGAACAAACGTACAGTTCTTACCAAAACCTCAATTTCTCCAGAAGTGCTCAGCTGCCTGTGGGAAGCAGGCTCTCTGCTGACCCAGATAAGCAGACCTAGGGCTCTGTGACGTTGGCATGAGGCATTTCAAGGTGTCTCTCTCCGCAGGATGTCAGGAGGCTGGGTGGCCCTGTCCAAACACAAACACGTGGACAGTAGTGTCCCTACCTAGACAGATGCAAACAAAAAAGAGACTTTTCAGCTAATAAGATCCTCTGGTGTTTGTAGCTGTAAGCAGGTGAGGTCCTTAGAACCCTTCTTCATAACACTTTTTTTCCCTCCTCATTCTGATGGAGTAAAAATAGGCTGAGGGACTGATTCTATTGTATTTCCCATTTAAGTTAGTTCAAAGGAAGGTGGATTTTTTTTTCTTTGTGTATATGTGTGTGTCTGTGTGCACGAACACACACACACACACACACACACACGACATGGGGGGAGGCCTGAGGGAAGGAGAGTTTTGAGATGATGCTATTGGGTCCCCTGGCTAAAGAAGAACAATGTTGAACTTGAAATGGTTTTCCTCTGGGGGCTGTTTGTGGAATCAAAACGCCTCTCTGGTTTGCAGTTCTGAAACCCACTACTGTGACTAAAAAAAAAAAAAAAACCACTTTCAATTTAGAGGAGGAAAAGGCTACAGCTCCTGGAGACCCATCTCAACTGAGGAAAATGCTGCTGGATGGAGTGGATACTGCAGGCCTGGATTTCAAACACCAGCATTGATCTCGACATTGATTGGGGTTGTGTTGATGATTGCGTCTGAGAGCCAAGTCCCGCCTTGTCCCCCTGGGGAAGAGGATTGATCAGAGGGTGCAGCTGTGAGGCTGGGATGAAAAGAAAGGACAAAGGGGTCAGTCCTATGAAGAGGGAAGGACCCCAACATACTCTTTCAATAAACTGAAATCCTGCAAATCAAAGTCTCACCCTTAGCAGCTACCATCCCTCTCCTCCTCACCCCCCCTACTTTGTCAACACTTTTCTCCTGGGAAGGCTCAGTGCTTTGAAGGATGCTCAGGTTAAATCTCTATTTACAGCACCACCAGGAGAAGGGCATGTGGATAAATGATTAATCCTCCATCCTTCCTGTACCCAGGACCCTGTACCCACTAGGTTTCTTGGTGTAAGATGACCCATTGTGGGACCTTGTGCTGCCTACTTGGTTCTAGAGTGATGGACATGAATTATGAATTTATTTGACAAATATTTGTTGAGTACCTACTATGTGTCAGGAGCTTAGGATGAGTCAACGAACAAAACAAACACAGATCTTTGTCCTCGTGAAACTGATACACCAGTGGGGGAAGATGGATAATAAACAATAAAAATAATAAGGAACAAATTATTATATGTCCTAAGGTGATGAATGCTATGGAATAGGCAAAATAGAGCTGAGAAGGAGAAATTGGGAAGATGGAATTGGGAGTGCTGTGCAGATGGTCAGGGTGTACCTCTTTGAGAAGGTGACACCTGAGCAAAGACTGCAGGGAGGGAGGAAATTCAGCTGGTCAGATATCCAGGTATCCAGGGCTAGAGCATCCAGGCAGAGGGAGCCTCCAGGCATGCTAAGTGCAATAGACCCAAGGTGGCAGAGCAGCTGGGGTGTCCATGGAGCACCAAGAAAGCCGGTGCATCTAAATCAGGGTGTGTGTGGGTGGCTGAGAGTAAGGTCAGAGAGGTTCTGGGCTTTAAATCCTATAGGGCATTATTGGTCATTGTAAGATCGTTGGCTTTTATTCTGAGATAAATGGGGAGCCACTGAAGAATTTTAAGCAGAGGGATGGCATGATCTGACTTAAGGTTTTTTCGAAATCACTCTGGTTGTTGTGTTGGGAATAGAGGGCAAGAGAAGAGAACGAAGATGGGTAGAAGGAGGAGAGAGATGGTGGAGGCAGCAGATGGTGAGGAGTGGTCTATTTCCAAATCTAGTTGGGAGATGGAGCCAAGGAGATTTCCTGGTTGGTGCTGGGCTGAGGGTTTGGGCTTGAGCACTAAAGAGCTGAGTTCCTCACAACTCAGATGGAAGGGAAGTTATTTGACCAGGAGTTTCACATCAGTCATGTTGAAACTGAGATGTCTGTTATAGATATCCAAGTGGAAATGTTGAGTACACAATTGCAGATATGTCTGAGGTTATCCTGGAGGGAGAGACCTGAGTTTTAAATATAAATTTGGAAGTGATTTGCATATACATGATGTTTAAATACCATGAGACTGGATGTGATCACCCAGGGAACGGGTGAAGATGGAGAAGATAATAGGATGGCACCCATGGGAACAGGACTCGAGGACACTTTAATATGAAGAGGCTGGGGGAGGAGAAGAGAGACACCTGAGAGAGCGACACCTGTGAGGTAGGAGTACATGGGGTTCTCAGAGCCAGGTCAAAAAGTGTATCACAATCAACTGGTTCAAACCTTGTAGGGAGGTCAAGAAAGATGAGGACTGAGATGTTATTGTTCTTGTTAGCACATGGGGGTCACCAGGGAGCTGAACAAGAGCAGTTTTGGAGGAGTGGTGGAGGCAAACGCTCAACTGGATCAGGTTAAAGGAAAATAAGAGGAGAGGAATTGCTGACAATAGAGAAAATAGCTTTGCACAAAAATCAATTCAGATTAAAGGCTTGAATGTTAGACCTGAAGCTATAAAACCCCTAGAAGAAAACAGGGGATAAGAAGCTCCTTGATATCTGTCTTGGCAATGATTTTTTGAATATGACAACAAAAGCAAAAATAAATATGTGGGACGACATCAAACTAAAAAGCTTCTGCAGAGCAAAGGAAGCCTTCAAAACAAAAGGCAACCTATGAAATGGGCGAAAATATTCACAAGTCATATATCTGATAAGGGGTTAATATCCAAAATATATAAAGTACTCATACAACTCAATAGCCAAAAAGCAAACAATCCAATTTGAAAAATATTCAGAAGAACTGAATGGACATTTTCCCAAAGAAGACATAAAAATGGCCAACAGGAACATGAAAAGATGCTCAGCCTCACTGATTTTCAGGGAAAGGTGATTCAAAAACCACAATATTACCACAGGGATATGAAACACAGTTCGGGGAATATAATAATGTTGTAAAAATTTTGTGGCATGTCAGATAGTCACATGTCTTGTTAGGGAGACCACTTCATGGATGGAGTAGAGGCTTGATCACTGCACTGTACACTTGAAGCTGATGTTGTATAATATTGTATTCCAACTGTAACTGAATATATACATAGTCAAGGGATGTGGAGTATACTGTGGAAGGGAGTCAAAGGAATTTTAATAGATATGTATGATATTGGGGGGGAGTGGGGTGGCAAACTGGGGGAGGGGTGTTGTCACTTTGGGGGGTAAAGAGTATAACTATTGCATTGTGTTGTACACCTGCAACTAATAAAAAAAAAAAAAAAAGGAAAAAAAACACACAACGAGATGTTACCTCATACACGTTAGAATGGCTGAAATTTAAAAGACAAGAGATATGTGTTGCCAAGAATGTAGAAAAAAGGGAACCCTTGTGCACTCTTGGTGGGAATGTAAATTGGTGCAGCCACTACAGAAAACAGTATGGTTCCTCAAGAAATTAAAAATAGAACTACCATGTGATCTAGCAATCCCACTTCTGGGTATCTATCCAAAAGAAACAAAATCACTGTCTCAGAAAGATAGCTACACTCTTGTGTTCATTGCAGCATTATTTACAATAGCCAAGATATGGAAACAACCTAAGTGTTCATTAATGAATACATGGATAAATGGGTATATATACCACAACTTTTTTATCCATTGATCCATCAATGAACACTTAGGTTTTTTTCCATATATACATACATGAAAAAAATATATATATAAAATTCAGCTATAAGTAAATTTTGCCATTTTCAACAATATGAATGGAACTTGAGGGCATTATGCAAAGTGAAATAAGCCTGACAGAGAAAGACAAACACTATATAATTTTACTTATATGTGGAATCTAAAACAATAAAAACCAAACTCATAGAAACAGATTGGGGTTGCCAGGTGGTGGTTGGGAGGGTGAGGGATGGCAGAAATGGGTGAAGGTGGTAAAAAAAAAAAAGACTATAATCTTCCAGTTATAATATAAATAAGTTCTGGGGGATATAATGGCCATTACAGTAAACATAGTTAACAATACTGTATCATATATTTGAAAGTTGCTAAGAGAGTAAATCTTAAAAGTTCTCTTCACCATAAAAAAAAAAAAGGTAACTATGTGATAGATGTTAATGAAGCTCATTATGGTAATCATTTCACAATATATACATATATCAAATTATCATGTATATCCTCAACTAACATGTTATATGTCAATTATATCTCAATAAAATTGGGGAAAAAGCCTCGTTTGAGTTGCTGAGAAGAATGAAGAAATTGGGCAGCAACTAGCAGAAGAAATAGGGCCAAGGTAAGTTTTCATTTGGTTTGGTTTGAATTAATTAAGTTTTAAAAATATATATATTTAAAGGTATTAGGGAGTGTGTGTGTGTGTGTGTGTGTGTGTGTGTGTGTTAAGAACACTTAACATGAGATCTACCCCTTCAGAGTTTTAGGTGTACAATACAGATTTGATCTATCAGTACAGCATTGTATACTTTGCTTAACTGAAATTTTATACCCCCTGGTTAGCAACTCCCATTTCCCTCTACCCCAGCCCCTGGCAATCACCATTTTCTTTGTTTTTATGAACTTGATGATCTTAGATACCTCACATGGAAGTGGAGTCACACAGTGTCAGTCCTTCTGTGACTGCCTTATTTCAGTTACCATCATATCCTCAGGGTTCATCCATGTGGTTGCATATTGTGGGATTTCCATTCATTTTAAGGCTGAATAATATTCCACTTTATGTACATACCACATTTTAAAAAATATCCATCCATCTATCTCTGGACTTTTAGGTTGTTTGCGTATCTTAACTCTTGTGAATAGCACTTGAAAGGACATGGGAGTGGTTTTGGTTTACATTTCCCATGAGAGAAATATAGCAATCATCAGTCAATTAGCCAGTATATAGAATACTTGCCATATGTCAACACTGCTAGGTGCTGAAGGAGAAATAGAAATGTAAACTAAATCCCTGCCCTCAAGGATTTTACAGCCCAGTTGAAGAGAGAAATTATCTAGAAAAAAACAATCATGAAGCTACTGACCTACCCAGTAGAAAGGCCCATAGACAGGAGTGAAAGTGGGTGGTGTAGACGGCTAGGTGTTCAGAACAAAGAGGGTGGAGATGACATTTGGTCAAATTCAGTGGAAGATAGTTATTAATTAGTAAGTGTCTAACAGAGTACATGGTGCCCTAGATCATGTAGGAAAAGAAATGATTGTCTGTCATCTGTGCCACATGGTTCCCGGTGACACCTCCATCGTGGCAGGACAGTGCAGGAAGGGGTCAGGCCCAGAATCAGGCTCCCTGCCAGCTCTGCCACATTCAGGCTTGTTCCGGGTGACCTCACTTATGGGAGCTCTGAAATGGGTACAGTAATTATAGGAGATAAGGCAAGTGCTAGGAACATGGTAAGCACCCATCTATGAACTATTTTCTGAAATCATATTGTTAGTATTCTAGCCTTGACAGCACCATACTGAAGTGACCTGTTTACCTGGCTAACTGCCTTGCTAGTTTCTGAGCTCCTGGAAGGCATGGACTGAATTTTCTTTATCTTTATATTCCTAGGTCTGGTCTATAGTAAACATTTAGTTATATTATGGATTATATTGTAACCTCATTGAAGAACTTTCATGGTTCCATATGCATCTTCATTGTCCAGGTGATGAGACATTAATTAATTCTGGTCTATTAATTGGGCACCTACTACTGTAGGTAGTGTGAGGAGCCATGTGGGTTTTAAAGGTGCCTAAATCCACCTCTTTCCTTTACAGTCTAGTAGGAAAACCAAGACAAGGCATCAGTGATGCTGAAAATGCTCACAGATGGGCACTCGCAGGGCTGGGGGACCCAGGGCTGGGGGACCCAGGGCAGGAGAAACTGGCCTCCTGTGCCCCCCTGCCTTCCTCAGCTCCCAGTCAGACAGTTTCTCTTACCTGTCCCTCTAGTTATCCCAAGAGAGAGAGAGATATCGTCCAAAGTACCATGGTGTTTCTAGGGTCTCTTTGCCCCTTTGAGCTTGTATCCAGAGACCATTCAAATTAGTGAAGAAATAGATATGGAGGAGCATATTTTGGGGGCTTTATGAGAGCAGGGGCTGGAATGGGGTCTATTAGATGTTATCCAGAATATACTTTGAATGAATTTGCACTCTAAGCCACTATGGCCAGAATAATTCTCTAGCCGGTGAGTTAATTACAATTTCCTTCAGCCTTCTGGTATGTCCATCATAATAGAAATCTCTTGGTGGCTTATGCTGGTGGAGAGACGTACAAGTAATCCCAAGTATGGATAAGTCAGTTATTTCTGTTGGAACCCGGGGATGTATCTCAGGGTGGGTGGTAAATATTAGTTTATCTGTTATTTTTAGACTCAAAAGAAAGATGAAACCAAGTAATGATGCTGTGACATAAAGGCCAGCTCCAGCAGTTTTGAAGACATGTCCATTTTCCTAATAACATCACAGCTCTCTACTGTCTGTTCTAGGCAGGAGCAGAGACATTTCGCCCTTTAAGATTGATGCTTAACACCAGCCTAGGCAGAACTGTCTCCCCTTTTCCTTCTGACTAACCTATTGGCTGCAGGATCTTTGGTTTGAGATTTCCAAGAGAGTCCCTTTGAATACCACATGTCATCAGTGGCTTTCGTTATTGTCCAGGGAATAAAGCAGGTCCACAGTATTGGCTATAAAAATGTCCACCGGGCTGGGCAACCTGCAAAATTTTCAAGATTTTCTTTCTCCCCTAGAGAAACACAAATATTATGGCCCCCCACTACTGGGACATTTCACAGAATCTACTTTTCCATAAACCAGAAGAGAGTCCTGACTAGATGCAGAGCACTGTGCAAGGAGTTTGGGATACAGCAGGGATAAAAATGCAAATGGTGCATAACTGAGAATTTGTCAGATAAATGGTTGGTCTAGACAGGGATTCAGACTCACAAATAAGCATCTGTAAGAGTGTTTGAGGTGTCAGGGTAGCCATAAGCATGGATGAGGCAGGAGAGCCAAGGAGCCTCCAATCAAGTCTATCTCAGTTAGGGCAGGGAGACCTTGGAGTTGAGACATGGAAGGTGAATGGGAGATTTCTGGGTCCAGACCATGGGGAAGAGGGCTTGGTGATTGAGGGAGATGGGAATTCCAGGTAAAGGGAGATGTAACAAAGACTTCAGCCTACAACCGACCCCCAGGCGTGTGCCCCTGGGCATGCAGTGGGTTGTCTCTGGGCTCTTTACCCACTTGCCAGGTTTTCTATAGATGAGAAGCTGTGGTAAAGAGAAATCAGAATTGTGTTTGGGTGACCCTTGCATCCCCACAATGAAAAAGGAAGTGCGTGTGCCCGAGAGACTCACTTTCTCTGGTGGCATCATGGGCCCCCTCAATTCCCTGTGCCTGCCCACTCTGCACAACACGTCCAGTGTCTAGCATGGCAGCTGGTGTCAGCACCACTTTAATTGCCACCATCTCTCTTCAGGGCACATCTTCAGGAGAGGACTCTGTTGGCACCCACAAGCTTGCTGTTGGAATTGTAATGGTGTGAGGAGGAGTGAATGAATGCAATGAACTGGGGAGATGAGTGACTGCATCTGATGCTGGGGGACTGGATCGTGGGGGGAGATGAGAAGGGACATCCCCACAGACACCATATATTTGTTTTACTAAATTCAAAATTCTCTGGGAACTGCATAGACAAAGCCTGCTTTATCTTCCCAAACATGAAATGCTAGATAGGACGCACATCAAAATAAAAGCCTTTCTAGTCATAGTCACTGTTTTTAATAATTTGACAGACTCGGTAAAATGTAAGAACCTATTTCTTGTTGTTGGTTTCCTTTGTTTGGGGGTTAGGGACAACTCACCCATGACTATTTTGCAACAAACATCCGTCATGACTATAAGGAAATATAGCATCGCTAATACTTGGCATACCTTCTAGTCCCAAAGGGGCAATCTCTTACACTTCTACATCTTCTACTACTTGAAATCGTCTGCCCCGTACACTGGTCAGTTTTCAAACATTCATTTTACTGGTAGTTGGAGAGCAAGTCTTCGTTTTTAGTTCTTTATTGGCACCACCCTTCTCTCTGTTGACTCATTTTCTTGATTGACATCTTTATCTCTATTTGTTCTTGCGTGATGCAGAGTGTACAGTTTAATACAAGCTGGAAGAGGTGTTGGGAGGTAACAGTCCAGGAGAGATGATGAGGGCCCAAGCCCGTACACTGAGAATGGGAATGGATACACAGGCTGGAAAAGGAAATGTCCGGGGTGCCTTCCAAGTGGCTAGCTTGGAGGACTAAGTGCATGGTGAGCCCCATAACCAACACGGGGAGAAGTAGCTCTCTTTTGAATCTGTTGGGTTGAAGGTCTTGGGGTACCCAGGTAGAGACATAATATACAACTGCTGATGGAGGCCTGGGGTTCAGGAGTGAGAATGACAGATGGGGCTAAAGATATGATTCCATCTCATTTACACCCATGTATGATAGAGTCCCAACCCATTGTCTCCCCACCAAAAGTTTAAAATGTCACATCAGTAACCAAGGGAACATGTTTATTTTGATATCAGTTTCTCAAATCCTTTTTTCAATCACCTTGTCTTCCAGAAACAGATTAAGAACACAAAACTAGAAGAACTAAAGGACACGAAGGAACCAAGTAATAATAAATCCACACTGCTGAGTGCCAGGGCCACTGAGAATAGCTCTTTGTTCTGGTAGAGCCTCTGGAGGAGCTGGGTATCTTGAAGGGCTTGCAGGGAATAGATAGATAGCAATTTTAGGAACTTATCGCGCAATGGCAATCTTCTTACATGGACAGCAGATTTTCATAGTGCATCTGGCCCGAAGTGCCTGTGGTGTATAATGAGTTAGCAGCAGAGTCATTTGGGAGATGATAACATTGTCCTGGCAGTGAGGATGGGTTGGGAAGGCGAGAGAGCCGTGCAGCATGTGTGGCATTGGTGGTGCAGTTGCCCAGAGTGGTGCTTCTGTGTGACCCAGTGGCTCTCACGGATGGGGAAGCTGGAAAGCTGGAAACGCCAGCGTCAACTTCTTGCCTAAGCCAGAGCACGCCGGCGCCGAGGAACCACACTGCACTGTCTTTTTAGCCAAACCACGCTTTGGTCCATTCTGTCACTCCTACCTCCCAATTAGGCACCCAGAGTCCCTCTACCACCTGCCACTCTGCAAGATCTGTCCAGCTGCCCTGATGTGGGAGTGGGATGGGGAAGGCTGAGCTCTCCCAGCCTGGGAGAAGGTAAAAGCGCCGCTGAGTTCCCCAGACAGAGGTAGGATTAAGTAGGAACTCAGAGTGGATAAAGGCTCCTCAATTGATCACTGCTATCGTGGTTATTAGTTTGGGGAACTCTTTATAAAAGCTATGTAGAGTTTATGTATGAAATAGAGGTGCGAATTCCCACCTGATGGAGTTGGTTTGAAGGTGAATGAGCAAATGTGGGGAAGTCACCCTGCATAATAATTGATACTGAATAAATGCTTAATACATGGTAAAAATTATCGCCATTTGAGGAGTAAAGAGGAGAGGTGACGGTCACCCCTCAGCCCAGGGTTTGGACCCCAGCTCCATCCCTTACCAGCTACAAGGCACAGGGAGTAGAGTTATGGTTTCACTATCTCTAAAATTGGGTTGACACTATCTGGGGGTTTTGTGATCAGATAAAGTAACTAAAAGGCTTTAATTTATGGTAGCATTATATCTTTTTGGTCTCTTTTCATGCTTCATATTTCCAGAGAAGATACGCTTTAATAGGGTGAAGAGCAGGTTTTGATTGGACCATACCCAGGTTTCTAAACTACTATGAGTCGAAGCTACATGTTAACCTGGAATGGGGTTGGCAAATCTTTTCTGTAAAGGGCCAGGGAGTAAATATATTAGTCTTTGTGGGTCATAAAGTCTCTGTCCCAACTCCTCAACTCTATCATTGGGCCAAAAGGCAGCCATAAACAATATGTAAACAAAAGGGCATGGCTGTGGTTTAATGAAACTTGATTTACAGAAACAAGCAGTTGGCCCAATGTAGCCTGTGGTCATAGTTTGCTGACTTCTGACTTAGATATATACATAGGAAAGGGCTTCACGCCTCAACTCTCATCCCCCACGAGGTGCCAAATACTAGAAATTCCACTATTAGAGAGTCATTCCTTTGGATTAAGCATTGATCCATGGAGAAAGGAGAGATGTCAGTCAAAATGCAAATAAAAGGGTAAAGATTAAGTTTTAATTTGAATTGAAATATTCTGTACCTTTTGAACTGACTGGTCTGGACTTTGCTGGGAGGCACCAGGCCCCTGGAGGGAGGAAAATTTAAAATAAGTAGATGGAAAGGAAAAGGGAACAGATTTGACTAAATTTCTCTTGGGTCTTCCAGATGAAACCTCTCCCCTTGGACTGGGAAAAAGGATGTACTAACTTCTAATGCCTCCTTGCCCCACCCCAGCCCCAGCCCCAGCCCTGTGAGGGTACTGAATGCTGAGAGGAGGTACAAGTCCACATCCATCAATCCCGTGGAGAGCACCTTTCCCCCCTCCCCCATCCCCACCCACTGCTGCCCTTAGCTGTGTACCTTACAAACCCATCTAACACTTCAACTTGATTTGAGTAGAAGTGGAGATGATT
The DNA here is from genome assembly GCA_033961575.1 of Aselliscus stoliczkanus. Classification (NCBI taxonomy): domain Eukaryota; kingdom Metazoa; phylum Chordata; class Mammalia; order Chiroptera; family Hipposideridae; genus Aselliscus; species Aselliscus stoliczkanus. The sequence goes on along the minus strand of CM066739.1, from coordinate 71,821,310 downwards.
TGACAAATCTACCTCTGCTGTCTTTTGCTTAACTTTGTAATCCATAGAGCAAATGTGCTAGGAATGCATTAATCCTCGTGTACCCAAGTTAAGTGATGGGAAAATAGTCTAGGAGCCTTTCATTCCATGTAAGGTGAAAGTCTTTATGAAGGAGTATGATCACTGGGAATCAGGAGTCAGGGGCAAGAAAGGGGAGGCAAGGTAAAATGGGGAGCCTGAATAAGGGGCGTGACCATACTGGCCACTGCTCAGAGTAACAGACAACTGAACCCTCTCAAGACTCGCTTCCCAGAGGCCCTGTGAAATGCTGTCTCAGGAGAATCCAGCACAGAAGGAAGTATGCGTCAGATCTTGACCCCCACGACACACTAACTCCCCTACACTTTACAGTTGCATGAACGTGGGTACCAAGATGTTCCCACAGTATGACATGCCTCAGGGCCAACCGGGGAGACCCAACGCAAATGTGAGAGGCACATCGTGCAGGCATGGGGCTGTGGTCTGGCTGTGCTTTTTTTTGGTCCTGCAGTGGCAGCTGGAGTGAAACTAGGGGTCTGAGGACTTGGGTACAGGGGGTATAAGAGGATCTGAGATGACACATAAGAGTTGTCCAATATACTAAAACTCTGACATGAGTGTCGCAATGCATCAAAATGTACTTTCTATGCCTGCACTATCACCGACACAAATTTTATTTTTATTCATCAATTCATTTCTTCATTCATTCATTCATTAACCAACTCATGCACCTTCTACAGGCCAAACACTGCAATAAATGGGGATAGCCCTGACTTTCCGGAGCAATGAAAGCACCCCATCTACCATCCTAAAGCCTTCCTCCATGGCTCCCCATTCCCTCAGTCTCTGCATCCCCTGCCTGGACCGATCATCGCCATTAGTGCTAAGTCACCCACAAATCCCACACTGCAGGGCCCTAAAGCTGTAAGTGTGTGAAGAATGTGTCTCTTCTAAGGGGGAAATCTTGCCTGTGAACCTGAACACTAGACGACTGCTTACCCCTCCTCCCTGCATCTGCGTTCCAGGGACACTTAGGCCCAGAACATGGGTGAAAAGCTCCAGGGTTCCAGAACGGGGTGCTACACTGTTATCCCCAACTCCAGGAGGAAAGCAAGCTGCCAAAGCTTGGAAATTCCTCAGTGTCTTAAAACGTGGGGGCTGTCAGTCCAAAGACAAGTCTGGTGGGTTAAGGAGAAGCAGGCAACTAGGATTTCTTGATATTTGTGTTTCCTCCATCCATTATGTCATTGGACCATATGGCTCACCATGGCCATGACTGTGGATAATCGTTTCCCTGTTAACAGATGTGGAGACTGAGGCTGAGGGGTTAAATAACATAACTGAAGGTCACACAGCCAGTAAATGGAGTTCCAGGGCAAAGGCCATGTCTGTGACGTGACCGTCACCTTTGTCCTACCCAGTAGCACAGCCTACCCTGCCTGTCCTTCATCTCACTGACCTGTCAACCCCGTGTTGGCGGCTGCCAATCCTCACCGGCCATATGGGAGACAAAGGGCCTTTGGGTCTTGGGGGTTCCCCCCAAGGTGCTTTAGTATTGTCAGCGGGCAAAATGCCAGCGCCCAGGGCTCCATCTTCCCCTCCCATGTCCTCCACCAAGCCCGCTCCTCCCTCGCCCAGCACAGCGCCAGCTCACTCCCGGTAAATTCAGTGTTTTTCCATTCCAGTGAGCTCAGCCTTTCCTTTGATTGGGGCGCAAGCAGCTGCAGGTGCCTCAAGTCATCATGTGCTCTCTTCCCCCACCCCCTGCAATGTCATCACTCTCCCCCCCTGCCGCCCCCCCCCCTGCAATGTCATTCATGTTTACTTGCTGCTCTGGACTTTAGATTTTGTCAGAATGCCAATCGGGTGGGTCGCCAGGCACCACAGCTGACAGTCAAATCTGTGATGCCGAATCCTTCTTCTGGAAAAAAGGGCTAAAGAGGTTAATACACTCAAGTCAGGATAAACACACCAGCTGTTAGAGTTTCTAATATTTAATATCATTATCAAATAAATAACTCAGGAAGAAATCTCTCTCTCTCTCTCTCTCTCTCTCTCTCTCTCTCTCTCTCTCTCTCTCTCTCACACACACACACACACACACACACACACACACACCATAAAAACCCACAGCCCACTGCTTCATCCACAGTGGTTAAAGATAATATTAATAAATTATCTTAAAAGCCTCTACAATGAAGTAATGGCTGAGACACAAATGAAGGAAACATTTGCATACCGCAGGCTGCTGTTCCTGCCCAGAAACAGGGTCCCCAGGTCAGCCCTGGAGAGAGGGATTGTGGGATCATACGCAGAAGGAATAAATGCCAACCATCTGAGATGCCCCTCTTGATCTGGCAGGATCTCAGTTCAAGCAACCTTGTTTTTGCTTTTGCTTTCCAAGGAAAGACTCCAGACCGATCTCTCTCTATTAAAAAACACACACCACACTTCTATGTACCTACACAACACGACATAATTTTTTTTTTTTTTAGGAAGATTCAGACAAACGTTGCGTTAATAACTAGTTTTGTGGACGATGGATTATTTCATTGAGTGGGAGGCAGTGCTTTGCTGTTGTTCACACCTCAGTCTACTTTGTGATCAGGCACCAGCCCTAGTGATGAGCGCCTGTTTTGCTCTTGTAGTTGTTGCCTTCTGATTCTCTGAACACTGATGTTAATGTGGAGCAGGACAGAATTTTAACAGCCTGTTAACTGTGTCAGGAAATCGGGAGCCCAGTTCTCTTTCTTTTTTCCTTTTTTTGCCCCAGCTCACTGGCTGCTGTTCACCTGGGCTAAAGGAACAGAAAATGATGATCATTGCATTTAGGGGGAAAAAAATGAACATGGGAACATAGACTAATTTTTTTTTTAAGCCTCCAACAAAATGTTTTCCAGGTCACAAAGCACTGAGCAAAATGAGCGCCACATCCAGTTTATGTTGTGTATTATAAGGGAAGCTGGTGTCGGTGACTCTGTTAAGGTTCCATGAATAGTTTTTTGAGAGACAGCCTTTATTTCAAGAGGCCAGGGTTGAGCTATTTCCCTTCTCATCAAGCCAAAACCTGGCATCCCATTTGTCTGTCCAGATGTAGTTTTGTTTGGGTTTTTACACTGTTTGATTGAGATCAAGTCATGAATTTCTGCTCTCTGGATGGCCAGAGAAACGACAATTTATGAAGTCCGAGGTTGCCTGTTGTTTAGCTCAAAAGCACAGCCAGATGAATTTGGGTGGGAAGAAAGGCTGCACGGCATGGCCACTGCGGCCAATATCAGGGCAATTTCTCTTTCACAAACTTTTGCAAACCAGAGCAACAGGGTATAGTTTTAATGCTCTCCGCTATCCAAGGGCTGGGTCAGATGGAAAAGAATCCCCATAATTGAAATGGGTCTTTGTTCTAATAAGACTTACAAAGTAATTTTCTTGTATTGTGCAAAGGCTCTTGCGATGATCGGACTGTCCATATACTTTTTTGTTAATGCTGCGTGGGAAATGGGGACACATACATCACTTCTACCTGCACGTCTCTGCCTTGGGGCCCTTGATAAACTTCCAACGGCTCAGTGCCCCCTTTGCTCACCCAGCCATCCTCTCCAGGTTTGGTCAGGTGCCCGGGTTTTTCAAATGAGTTTTTCAAGCGTGTAGAAAAAAATGCAGCTGGTGGCAGGGATGAAGGCAAGAATGGTGGGTCCACCCAGGTCCCTGGGGAGACCCAGTGGGAGGAAGGGGTGTCTCAGAGCTGGTTAGTAATGGGGCGGGGGGTGTCGGCTCCCAGCATCTGGCTGTTGTGTGTCCTCCCCTCTCAGCATGGGGGTTATTACAGCGATGAAACCATGCCTGCGAGAGATGCTTGATGTTTAGATATTTGATTTCAGATATATCGGGATTGGCATCAGATCGAATTATTGTTAGAGTCATGAGGATGAAGGAGAGGGAGGGAATGAAGAGGAAAATGGTGGTAGAGAGAAAGAGGGAAAGCGGGGGAGAGAAAGAAGGGGGAAAGGAGGAAAGGAAGAGGGGGAGAGAAGAAGGGGAAGGGATGAAGAAAACTGAGTCCAGTTCCCAAACCCAGGGCTGTGTGGTCTCAGACAGGACTCTGTGCCTTTGCATCAGCAGTGCCCTCCCCGTAACACCCTTTCACCCTTTTGTACACGGCAGCCACCTCCTCACATCCTGAGTCTCAGGCCAAACCTACCTACCCCTCAGTGCAGACTCCAGTGCACTCTTTCCCATGTGCTTCATTTCCTTCATAGCTGCGCCAGCATCCAGCCCCAACCTCAGCTCTCATAAATGTTTGCTGAATGAATGAATGAATGAATGAATGAATGAATATGAGAGACTTGGGGAATAAGTAGAGTTTTATCAAATACTATTAGAGTAACTCTAGGAACTCTCTTATGATAAGGGAATTTAATCAGATGCTATTATAGCCATTTGCTAATAGCAAACGGTATTGATGGTCACTCTCAAGAGATTTCTTTCTATTCTAACAACAGCTGTTTATAATGCCACTTTAAAAACAGAACACACTTGTCATTAATATTAAAAGATAAAATATTAAGAATTAGGTTATGTAGAAACTGAGTGAGGTCCTTTTTTAATAAATACACATACAAATATTTAAAGATAACCCAGATTTAACTATTCAGGGAGCTAGATGAATATAAAGTTGGAAAGCCCTTGACTTCAAGGCAGTTTTGGTTTCCATTTCTAATCTCAGTGACTCAGCTGTCCCTGGGAGTTCATTGCACCTGAGGTCAGGTCAGCTCAGAAAAAAGAAGCTGAATAACCAAATACCTGGGTCCCTCCCTTTCTATCAAACTTTCACTTCCTGCCACTCTTATCATCTGACTTTATTCCCAGGAGACCCAGGTAAGATGTGGAAGGGGCTGACTTCCCCCTTCCCTGATGGGGGCACAGGAGCCCGGAGAGCTGATGGCAGCTTCCAAGGCAGCTGGGCAGTGCAGCTGAGGGTCTGACCATTCCTCCAGTCTGCTTCCACTGGGAAAAGAGTAATGGGGATCCACAGTCAATTCGGAACAGGAGGAGTTCTGCCAGTGGGACCTGGACCTTGACTTCCGCTTCTAGGACATGGAAAGCTGCATAAAGGAGGAGGTCGAGCTGCTTTTCTGGTGGTCTTCAGGGAAACAATGGAGCGAGGGGATGAAACAGAAGAATTGAAATTAGATCCCAAGAAGAACTTCCGGTTGCTGGAAGTTCAAAAAAAAAAAAGCTCAAATCAACGAGTAAGATTCTTAGTGAGTTTAACTCTGCTGCTATAATGTCTTCCATAGAATTACAAATGTCTTAGGCCCCTTAGCGTGGATTCTCACTTTTTTTTAGCTTCAGGTATACAAAACAATGTAATCATTAGACATTTACACCCCTCACAAAGTGATAACTCCCTCCCCCAATCTACTGCCCCTCTGACATCATATATAGCTGTTACAATTCCATTGACTCTATTCCCTATGCTGCACTCCACATCCTGTGACTATATATACATTAAATTATATTTGACATTCAGTATTATTCAGCTTCAGCTTCAGGTGTACAGCACAGTGGTCAGGCATCTACACCATCCATGAAGTGGATGCCCTAATGCCCATCAGTAGAAGACTGAATTAAGAAACGGTGATACATTTATACAATGGAGTATTACTCGGCCATAAAGAAGAATGAAATCTTATCATTTGCAACGATATGGATGGACCTAGAGAATATTATGCTAAGTGAAATAAGTCAGACAAAGAAAGACAAATACCATATGATCTCACTTATATGTGAATTCTAAAGAATAGCATAAATGAGCAAACTAATAAGAAACAGTCTCAGAGATATAGGGAAAAAACTGAAGGTTGCTAGGTGGGAGGGGGGTGGGGATGAGGGAGAAGGTGAGGGGATTAGAAAGCACAAATTCGTATCCACAAGGTTGCCATGCGGATACGAAAGGCAGTTTGGGGAATATAATCAATAATGTTGTAAAGATTTTGGAGGGTATCTGATGGATACTTGTCTTATTAGGGAGACCACTTCATGGATGGTGCGGATTCTCACTTCTTAATGCCTGACTCCAGGCAGGTGTAGGGCAAGCAGACCCTGCAGCTTTCACACTGAATTCCCAGCCTCCCCCCAGCTTAAGCCCCATGCTTTATTTATGTGCTTTTTTTTTTTTATGTAGACATTTTACTCTCCTCACTGCAGAAGGCGGTTTCCCCAAACTGCTGTGAATGTTCCTTGTCTGTATATTTTATTCATATGGATCCGTTATTGGCCCATCCCTTCCTGAAAGAGCTGAAATTTGCCCTTGAGGCATCAGATGGAGTAGTCAGATTGTCAAGTATGTCTCCTAATTGAAGTGAACATTGGCACAATATTTGTCGACTGGAAATAAACAGCCCCAGTGAAGCAGCAGGTTTATAACCTTCATGAGCTAGTTTGGGTCTTGCTGAGAGTTGAAGGAAACATGCAGAGAGAAGCTCTTTCTCTTGAAAATGAAAACTTTGCTGGGTTGGGGGAGGGTTGTGATGAGGAAGGGGGGCGGGGATGTCTTTGGACTTGGACTTGGAATGTCCCAGAGCAAAGAAAGGCTGACCTGGCGCCATTGCGATGCAGTCAGCCAGGTTTGTTTCCAGCGCTCTTCCCTCATTCGTTTTTCTCCCTCCCATTCTGGGGTGCCTCCTCCTCCAACATTCAATGGTTCAAAATCAGCCTGCTTATTGTCCCCCATTAAATCCTCTTATTGGCAAGTCTCTGCTCATCAGAGTTTAAGGAATGAAAAGCAAAAGTGTGATCAAGTCAAAAGAGGCCCAGTGACCCTTTCTACCTTTTTGCAGTATCTCATGAACCCCAGCAAACTCAGGAGCCCTGGGTCTACCATACTGCCCAAACTTACCTTGGCCTCCAGTGTCCCCCTGCATGCATCCCTTTGATAGCTTTGCAGTGGACATTCTTGAGGGACAGGTTATTGGGGAAGTCAATGCAAAGCTTTGCAAATTGCAACCCTAGGTACATGCTGGAGTGTTGGTTTCTCCCAAGGTCACACACCAGAGCAAGCAAGTGGATAGGACCCAAGTCAAGTGAAAGTTGAAAACCCTGCCTCTCCAATTAGGCTGTGGAAAATCACAAGTGGGGTGAGTGACTTCTTGGTAGAGTCAATTTCCACCACTTTGGTGCTTTTCTCAAGACCAATCAGAAGCAGGCCATTTGCTTCTAAGCAAGCTCCCTGTGGGCAGGGTCCCTCTCACCCCTTGCTTTCCATTGTCCTTCTCTGAGCCATTCCAGCCTGTCCCTGTGAGTAGGCACTAAGCAACCAGCCCCCGGGCACCCACCTCTCCTGACTCCCTTTGGAAGCTGTCATTTTGGTGCACCAGGCTCGTGCCAAGGAGTTGGTGGGCCCCAACCCCTGGAAGGTCCTGACTACTCCTCTGTGTAGTCTAGATGGGGAAGCTGGTCTGAAGGTATTAACAAGCACCATAAGTCTTCCTTAGCCTTCTCCAATAGTGACTGGTTTTTCTCCACTCCTCAGAGAAGACCGAATGGGGGTGGGGAGAGACCAACACGGAGCATTCTTGCAGTGACCCTGAGAAGGCATCATAGCTCAAATTCCTCTTCAGGATAGAAGAGAAATATCTCATCTCTGAGGTCCCTCTAACTCACCTGCAAAAACCCTTTGTGACCTTCCCCCGCTCCAGTCAAGGCTAGAGATTCCCCCTGAATGCATCTTCTCTCTCCAGGTCACTTGGCTCTGTTCTCTAATGATCAATCTATGAGTCTGCCCAGGCCACTGATCCAGAGTCTCCTGAGGGCAGAGGTATTGCTCTCACCACTGTGTCTCTAGCTTCCAGTGCAAGCCTGTCATAGACTCTTACTGTTTGTTGATTTGAAGAAACTTAACTAAACAAGCAAATGAACCTTAAGCACTTAAGCCCAACCCTCAACCCCCAGCCCTCAGTCCTGACCTTTACCAGAACCGGTAACCCCAGTCAGCTATGCTAAGAAAACATGAAACTTGTCCCTATCACCAGCTTTTCGGGACACTGTGATAAATCTTATAAAGTCAAATTGTTTTTTATTCTTCATTGTAAGTCATTTGCTCTCGAGGAGTAATTTAAAACAAGATGGGGGGACAGAGTAATTTCTCTATTTGAAGCTTGACTTCTCCTTGTAGATTCATGGCTTTGTCCTTTTAAAGGAAGTACACTCCCCAAATGGGCAGATTGGGAAAAGTATCTTAGAGATGGGAACATGTTAAAATGCAACCCAAATGTTAGCAAGTAACCAGCCAGCAGCAACCTCACATATGTGTTAGATCAGCTCTGTAGCTAGTGGCACCCAACTTCCCAACATGCCTTTCTGGAATGAAAGTAAATTTGTAGAAGCCCAACACTTGACCAAGGCTTGTTTAACATTTTATTACTCTCCCCCCAATCCCCGCCCCAAGTCTTGAAAACATGCTATGTGCTTGTTTCCAGAAGAAGACGTGCTTGGTTCCAGAAGAAGGCAAAACCAAGAAATGGTAATGGCAGGTGTGAGGAATAAGAAATTGGTCACTCCTCTCATAGTGGGTGAAATTAATCAGTAACTGTTGACCTGGAGAACACATACGGAGCTGCTATCACATGGCTTATAAAGACTTCCCCATGTGACATTCCTTGTGGATTGGAGATGATAAGGGAACATAGGATTTTCCAGCATGTGTTCTGAGGGAAAGGCTGAAAATGTGTAAAATTACCTTTGGAAGTAAGTTCCCATGTAGGAAAACCTTTCATTCTCTCTCCTGTTCTTCCTGGTAACCTGCTAATGGGCAGATCTAATGACCTTTTCTAATTTTCATTTTCCTTGACCTCTTCTCTGTAGCACTTGATGTGCTTGACCATTCTCTTACACTTAAGGATTTTCATAATGATCCTTATACTAATTATATATCATGACCTGGGCACTTCATTTCAATATCCCATCGCATTTGTCTGAAATGACTTGGAGTCTTTCCTCTTTTGTCCTAGTTCTGTCCCATCCTGAGAACCCCTGTTTCTGCCTCAAACTTTCCCCCTCTTATCCGTAGCTGGCTCATTCGCTCAGGTTCCGTCCTCGGGCTTCTTCTCTTCTCTTCTTCAGAGAAGCCATCTCGTCCCTTGGTTTTTTTCTGTCACCTCCAGGGGAATGGCATCTACATCTGTTATCTTTGGCCCTCACCCATGTTCCTTTCTCTGGCCCCACATTTTTCTCTGCCCGCTGGACATTTCCCCTTGGGCATTCCATCAACACCTCAAAATAACTGAAATAACTGAAAAGGATTTCACTCAAAAATGGCCTCCCCTTCCCATTTCCCTGTTTCTATTAATCCTACCGGAACTCTAGCCTTCATACCTTAAATACTTTCTTCTCCTTGGTCGCATCATAACAGCTCAGTGACCCAGCTCCATTGGTTCTTGCTTTGTCAGAGCTCCTAATTCTCCCTTCCTTTAGATTCCTATTCCCACGATTCTAATTCAGGTCTTGTCACCTGATGCCTTCCTATAACATCACTTTCTTCAAGTAACACCCCTGATCCAAACCCTTCGCATTCTCTCCGCCGGCTAATCCTGGCATTGAAAGCCTTCTGAACTCTGGCCCAAATCCACTTTCCCCAGAGCACATCCATTACTCCCATGTGCAGACTGGTCTCTTCTGTATCTTTGAAACAGAACTTACTTTACCTTACTTTACCTCTGCTGCTGCCTTTTTGAAATACACTCCCTTCCTTTTCCCGATGGAAATCCTATGAAGCCTACACACTGAGATCAAGGTCAGCAATTCAGTCTTCATGAAGATTTCTTAAACTATAACACATGTGTCCATTCAGCAACTGTTTATTCAGTATCTGCTCTCAGCCAACTGCTGTTATAGGCACTGGGGGTACAGAGGTAAAGACCCAGTCAAGATCCCTGCTCTCATGGAGCTTATTTGGGGGAACAGTGGAGACATAAAATAACAAATAAATAATGGGTACTTTCAGATAGCAATAAATGCTACTTGAGCTCAGCAACCCTGTCCATGGAAGAGAGAGTCTCAGAGAAGTTAGTGAATCATGTAGTTAGTGAATGACCATTCCTGGATCACAGAACAAGTCCTCTGGGTTCTTTTCATTGCCTACATTCCTTCTTGTTTCTTCAGCCAAATGTTCAACTCCTCAAGGTCAGGTCATAGCACTCTCAAACTTTCCCTAGCTCTTAGCTACTACTGGGCACTTTGTAAGTACTCAACAGTGACTTGTGGGAAGAAAGGATCAGGGAAAGCAGAAGGCAGGCAAGCCAGAAGGCAGCAGGGAGATGGAGTGTCCCTATTCGGTCATAGACACATAGCATGAATTTCCCTTATCTGAGCCCATGTATCTCATTAGCATCACATGCATTATCCATATCACTTAACCCACCAGAGAGTCCAGGGGTTAATAAAGATGCTGCCAGGGTATACCAGCTTTTATTTTCCACTAAATTTCCTTTGCAAGTAGCAAATTCCATCATTTGGACTGTGAATATGACCCAGTGGGCACTCAGTGTCCAGCCAGCTTCGTACTTCTGACAGTGACAAGTCAGAACAAGATATAGCTCAGCAGAACCAAGATTGGAAAGAGCCAAGACAATTTATTTAAAGCAATCTATAACAAATGATTGGTCACTACATAGATTTCTTTTACCCTCTCTCACTCCTTTATCCACTACTTTTGAAGAAGAAAAATATTAGAGAAGAAGAGAATGAAGAAGGGAGGGAAGAAAGAAGAAGAATTTATCACAAGGTCCTATTTATAGAATCACAAGGCTGAACAATAAAGTATTTTTAAGGAAAAGAGTGTATTTAAATTGCATTTAAGACAGGATTTGAAATAGTCCCTTATATCTAAATGATAATTCTTGTTCGTTCTCACCAGCCCTTAATGGATTCCATATTGATGATTATGGTTTAACTAACAAAACCTGTAGAGAGGAATGGCATCCCCAACTCTGATCTCCCTTTAAATTATTTTCCATTTAGCATAAATCCTATAGCATGGCATAAAACTTTATTGAATAGCTCATTTGAGCAGAGAATACTTTTGAAAGAATATTAGTAAACTCTTTCAATGGAGTCAAAACACCAAAATGGAAAATTCAAGTTTTTGAAGAGAGCCATTAAGTGTGATTAAACGTTTAAAAAGAAGAGAACAACGCCTGCAGAACTCTATTTAGCCATTTCATATCTTTAATTGTCCAAAGATTTACTTTAAAAGCACTGACATGAAAGGCTGCTGAATGTTACAGTATTTAGAGGGGGAGAGTGAAGATAAACTCCGTTCACCAGCAAATGGAGCTCAGCCCAGAAGTAGGGACAACAAAAGCCCAGGGACCTGCTTCCTTCTACAATATATATAGAGAGAGGGAAATAAAAAGGCAGCAATTCTTGACTTAGCTTTGAGGAGCACAATGGGCATGATTAGGGATCCAGAGTGGGAGCACATTCAAGTAGCGTGACATCCACCAGTTAGCTGGTAATTAGGATGATAACTGAGAGGAACGAAGCTGAGAAGCTAGAGGTGGAGAAATGGGGGAAAATTGAGGATAGTGATTTGAAAGGTTTTCAAAATTTAAGGCAACTAAAATTCACTTTGGGAGCTACTTTTATCATCTACTTTCTAACCTCAAATCTTGGAGGTTTTGATTCGGTAGATATGGGATGACACCTAGGAATCTGCATTTTTAAAAGGAGCCTCCAAGGTAATGCTGTTGCCACGCAGAGGGTGTCTGGAGGAAGAGGAAAGAGCTTGGGACAGAAAGCTGTAAGAGAAGCACAACCTGGGAGAGAGAGAGAGAGAAAAACGTTCCCAAACAGCAATCATCCTGCCTTTTTCCTCACTCTCAAATATACAAGGCAATTCAGGGAGGAAGTCGGCTGAGGCATTCAATAATGGAGAGTATCAGCAAGATGCAGAATTTCTTCTGGAAAAAGGGCAGGAACGAAAGAAAGTTAAAAAAAAAAATCAGGAAAAAAAAAAGGAAGAAAAAACAAAGTCAGACATCAGGAAAGCAAAATAATGAGTTGAATATTCTTTACATATCCAGATGTGGCAGTGAACAAAGCAATATGATAATGTGCTTTGATATATATTAATAATATTTAAAAAATAAAGTCATTTCTTGTGACTCGGTGTTGATAAAGTAGAAGAGAAATACATAAAGTTGTGGACTGTTGTTTTTCAAATGGCTCAGGAAAGTATAACAGTCTGTGGTTTCTAGCTCTGCTCTGTGGCCTTGAGGATGGGTCTTATGGTTAACCACTGGGGAGCAAGCACCACCAAGTTGGGAGGGGTCCCCCTGCCATACCCAGAGTACTTCTGTTACAGATAAGACTCAATGTGAACAGAAAAGTACTGATGGAATGTGTTTTAAAATTCCTGCTTCTGACCATTTCTCCTCATTTTACAGTTGAGAAAACTGAGGTCCTAAGAAGCAGTGTCTTGCCCAGAGTTACTCAACATGTTTGTGGCAATTTGGACCCAATTCTGTGGGACTCCTTTTCTAGTTTAGCGAGTATTCCTCCAGAGCACCTCGACAACCCCCTTAGACACTGGAACTTGTCAAGCAAGTATGTTTTACAAGACTTTGTTATTATACGTGGAGAGAACATTTTAAGGGTCATGATTTAATCAGCAGCATATCTAACCACGTGTGATAATGAGTAAAGTCGCCCTAGAGTGTTATTCTACATCCTTTTGAAGTAGAAGAGGTCCAGTGAAGTGACAAGGAATGACTAGGACTCCTCGGGTCAGAAGGAAGTGGGAACTACACCTATTGACTCCTGAAAATGATCAGAGCATGTTGCACACACACGCTACAAACTCTAGACCCCTCTCATTCTCATAGCAAGCCAATGAAGCCAGATAAATTACTAATCCTCATTCATCCGGGGAGATGACTGAAGCCCAGCGGGGTTAACTTAATTGCCAGATGGGGACTGCAACTCAAGTCTGGTGACTACAGAGCCCAAGCTTTTTGTAATTAATTATATTGTCCTCCCAACAATGGGATGCGTTTGGCTCTTCATGTCATCCTTTTCCTGGGGCCGACTCGCTTCCTCACTTCCTTTGTATGGTACTAATTCCAATATATGTGCTGCCATAGGGGATGGCTGTGTGTGTGTTTGAGAGAGAGAGAGAGAGAGAATGAAAAAAAATTTCAATGAAAAAAAGTTGAATTCAAACATCCAGGAAGAGCCACTTAAGAGCTGTCATGGGCTGTTTCTGCAATAGTTGACTTATAAAGAATTCTAAACAGATCCTTTGGGATCAGCACATCCCTATATAAAGCTCTTCGTTGGCTTCCATTTTTCTTCACTCACCTGTTAGGACCTGTGGGCTATGCATAGAGATAGCTCCCCTGAGGGGGGAGCCTCAGACTCCAACCCAACAACGGTGGGAGTTGGGGGTGAGATGGGTTTGGAATGGGCAGCTGTGTTTTGGCCTCTCGTGCCCCCTCTTAACACCTTATTTCTTCCACTTTTCTGTTATGAAGATTTGCATAGACGTGCATAATTGCAAGTCTAGAAGATAGAGAAATTACTACTTATGATCCTGCCAACCTAACATATATCTACATTCATTTTGCCAAATTCTATTCCCATTCTACCTTTATGAATATAGATTTTATATAGTTACTGTCATAATGGGCACACCTCCCCCCCCCCCCCCACACACACACGCAGGGTTAGCTCCACTTTACAGACTTTGTCCAGGAGGTACGTGGTTAGCTTCTCTGGTTTTCTTCCCCAGTGCTTCTCTCCCTTCCTTTCTTTAATTCACTCCCCAGTTCTTTCTTGGTCACTTACTCTCTTTATCTCTCCTCTCTGTTTTCCTCCCTCATTGAATCTAAAACTCGTTCCTGGGATGCCTGGGAATGAAGACGCTGTTTGAGTTCTGTCTCACATGCTTTCTTTTCCAGATGTGCATGAATCCAGTCCCAAGCGCTCTCCTGTCCTAGGTCAGTCTCACGCCAGATGTTCCCTAGCAATAAATCAGGGCAGGTGAGTGGGAGGAAGGGAGCAGTGCTTATAACAGTGGGTCAGGACCCAGGGCAAGCAAAAAGGGGACAGAGTGGCTCAGTGATTGTGGGCGTGGGATAAGCAGTGAACAGGCTTTGCATTTCCCCAGTGTTGGGTGAAGCGTTCCACTGTCTATCAACAATCATAAATAATAACGATAATAATAATCCAGATGGTTCCAAGAAAGGCTCCCTGAGGCGGGAGCCATGGCTTCTTGTTTTGTTCTACTCTGAGTCCTGAATTAGGTGAGTGGTGTGAACCTACAATCTATGTAAAGATTGTTTCATTTTAAGAAAACGTGTAGAATCAGTAACAGCAACGGGTACTCACGCACTCCTTTAAATATACAAAGCACCATTATATCACTTAAACCCACAAAAGCAAAGAAAATGGTCTAGGTAGAATGGAAGGAAGCTGACATTTGACAATGAAAGAGTTTAGCTGAAGTTTACAGTAGGAAGCTTTCACCAGCACAATTAATGTAAACACTTTGCGATGATAAGCATTTTAAGAGGGGCCAAATACACTAACTGGAAATCTAAGAAGACGCGAAGGTATTGCTGAAAAGGGCAGCGTGAGGACGAACATTTCGAAAGAGGGAAGGGAAGCTAGGGGAGTGGGAGGGGGGTGGCTTTCTTGATGAGAAAACATTACCAGCTCTAAGTACTCTAATAAAGGTAAATTGCAATTTATGGTACTTCTTTGTGGTTCAATTTCCTTGGCAATTATTATATTAGAGTGACACTTCTATTGAATTATATGTTTCAATGACTATTAACAAATCAAAGTCCTTACATTCGAGGAAATTATGAATGCGGCTTCTGGAGAGTTCTACCTCTGACACTGCAAGGATACTATCGTTTATCTCCTTAGCACTCAGAGGCCCATTATGCAGCACAGGCCGGGAAGGAGCCCCGCTGCACAATAATGTCCAACACTATCAAAGCACTTCTGGTGGATTCCACCATCTCCGTGCTGTGTTGTGGTAACCCCAGGTGACTGGCTGCCTTTCTTTGCACAGGACACAATGGCAAATAGAAACATTAACTCTCACAATGTCGCAAGAATCCGACTGCATTATTCCCTGACCTCCGGAAAGATAATGTGTCATTTGCTGTACAGAAATAAAGTTTTCAAAGCAGTTGGAAATATAATTGTGTACGCTTCACTTGCTGAATCGCCTTTCTAAGGTTTATTTGTTTGGCTCTTTGGTGCGAGAGAATGGGAGACTTTCAGAGAAGGTGACCACGGAGGTTTCCCCCCACTTTCCCTCCCGGAAGGAAGATGGAGTGGTTTCTGAGCTCCTGATGGTTGTGGGCGGGGAGGAGCTGCTCCTGGATGACAAAGCCGGGGATGGAGGAGCACGAAGGCCCTGTCTGGTGTCTGAACACCCCGGAGGCCCGGCTGGGGGAAATCTTCTTAGTGGGTGGATATTTACTAGAAGTCAATAGCGCAGTGGGCTTTGGTTGGATGCTAATGAGGCCAAGGTTATACAAGGGCCAACTGGTTTCCTTCTGTTCCCTGTGCTATAAACCGCCTCCCATCAGTGGCCAGGCCTCTCACAATGCAGGAAGGGGGGTAACCACACAAGCCGGAGGCTGCTCCCAGACAGATGGCTCCCCAGCTGTTTTTGCCGATGGGTAACTTTTGTTGCCACCACTCAACGTCCCCTTGAAAAGGCTCTGTGCTCTGAAGCCTTTTCTCTTTAGTTCTCCTGTGAGACGTCTCAGGACGGTTCTCAAGTACATAACTTCTGCTGTGCAGGATGTCTTTCACCTGTGTGGGGAGCCATCTCAGCCAGGGGGAATGCAGAAGAGACTGACCCCAGTCTCCTGATTGGCCTCAGCTTGACTGGGCTTAGAACACCATTCCGTCTCTTCAAGGTGAAACCTCCCTGTTGCATCCATGAGCCCTGAGCCTTGTGATGCTTTATTGCCTGATTTGTGAAATGGGCATATTAACCCTCACTTTTCCCAGCTTGCAGGGTTGGTGTGGGAACAAAATGAGAAAACACGGGGACAGCTTTGGGAGTATAAGGCACATCCAATGAGCATTACCAGTCAGTGTTACTTCTACCTTGACACCCACTGAGGTCCAACTGATGACTGTCAGCCACCTTGGTTCCCGAGGCAAGTGCATTCTTCTTTATTGACATTGCATTCCAGACCTGTGTCGTGTCCCATTTACTCTCCTCGATTTAGCATGTCCGTCATTTCTGGCACCAGCGATAGGAATGTCTTTGAATCCGTTCCCCTTTTCCCTTGGCACACTGTCCCCACATCACTCTCCCTCTTCTGAGTAGGTCCTGCTTCCCACCTATAGCAGCCAGGCTTCTCCAGAGAAACAGAGCCGATAGGAGTTACTTACCATTGTGGGGACTGCTAAGACCAAAATTCATAGGGGAGGCTGGCAGGCTGGCAGCTCAGATAGAAGACAGAATTTCCTGTAATCATAAGGGAGAATTTCCTCTTCTCTAGAAAATCTCAGTTTTTGCTCTTAAAACCTTCAACTAATTGGATAAGGCCCACCTACATTATTGAGGGCAATTTGCTTATTAAAGTCAGCTGGTTGATTGTAGATGTTAACCACATTTTAAAACTACAGCAACACCTCTATTAACATTTGATGAAAAAACTATAGCTTAGCCAAGTGGACAAATAAAGCCAACCAGTACACCAACTTTCTTTGGATGATTCCCTAAGCCCGTTTCTTGGATAAAGTTTTCTGAGCAGCTGCTCATTCCACACCATCAGGAGATGTATGGTTTTCTCCCTTTTCTCTTGCTTTGTATTTTCTTTACTTTCGTGCTCTTCCTCCAGACACACGCATCTTGGCTTTCAAACCCCTCTCCCCCCAGGCTCACTGTGTCTTGTGGAGGGGACGTCAAGATCTCATCTCCTGGAAAGAATTCATTGCCCTTTCAGCAAGTTATCAGAGTGAAAACGATAATTAACATTTTATTTTTTAATAACTATTTTATTTTTCAGTTAATTGACATATAATATTATATTGGTTTTGGGTGTACAACACAGTGACTAGACATTTATATAACTTAAGAAGTGATCACCCCAATAAATCTAGTACCCACTTGACACCATACATAGTTATTACCATATTGTTGACTATATTTCTTATGCTATGCTTTACATCCCTATGACTATTTTGTAACTACCAATTTGTACCTCTTAATCCCTTCCCCTTTTTCACATACCCCTTTCCAACCTTCTCCCAGCTGGCGATCATTAAAGTGTTCTCCGCATCCACAAATTTGCTTCTTTTCTACCTGTTTGTCTGTTCTGTTTTCTAGGTTCCACATATAAGTGAGATCATGTAGCACCTACCCTCTGTCAGACGCACTCCACCCAGCACAATACCCTCCAGGTCCATCCATGTTGCTGCAGATAGCAAGAGTTCATTCTTTTTTATGGCTGAGCAATGGTCCCATCGTACACATGCACTACCCCTTCTCCATCCACTCATCCATCTACAGACACCCAGGCTCACTCCATATCCTGGCTACTGCAAACAGCAAAATAATAATAGTACTAGTGATATCAATGACCACTTGGTAGGTGCCAGGTACAGTTTCAAGTATTTTATGTGCATTAACTATCTTAAGCCTCATACAGCACCAGAGGCAGGTGCTATCATTACTGCCATCTTTCTTCTATAGCTGAGGAAGCTGAAGTGTGCAAAGTTAAGATAACCCAAGGCCATTCAGCCAATGGGTAGTGGAGACGAGATTGCTCCGTGGCAGTCTGCATCCATAGTTCCCTCCTGTAACACTGTGCCACTGCTGCCTCTTTGGAAGGCCAAGGTAGCCTCTTCGTTTTTAGTTAATTTTCAGAGGTGGAAAATAGAAAAAGTCATCGATGAATTACCAAGAGAATAACCTCAATACCATATCTGTCTCTGCTATTGATCTAGCAAAGACCAAATGGAAACAGAATGAAAGCATTTGATCTGCCCACCTCCCTAGTGGCTAGTGTATTCCGGACCAGGTGGAATGCAGATTTTCATACCAATTTTGACTGCTCTGATGAATTGCAATAAATCAAATAGGAGCAAGACCAGGTCTTGGTATGAGTGGACACAGCTCGCACAGGCTGTATTGAAATGCACCATTCTCCTTCCTGCTCCTTTCCCATCCTGCTTCTCCACCCCCGTGTAAATTTCCTTTCAGAATACATTAAAGATTGGATTCCGTCAGAATGCTAGAGGAAGATTTAGGTTGATTTTGACTTTACTTGACTATGTGATCTGATTCTTTTTGCTCTCCCTTTACATTTCTTTGGTTGTTTGGGTGACAGGTAAACACAAACTTCCTAGTTGTCCATGAATCAAAGGAGCACAGGACCTACACATGCTAGAGACACAGAGTGAGGTGAATGCTACTAGCAGCCATTAGGGAGATCCAAGAGGCATGGCTCAGACTAATGCAGATCTGGTGCTGGGCAACCATGAGAAAGCCAAGCAATCTCCATGATCGCTTTGCTGTGGCTTGGTGTCTTTTGAACAAAGTGGTCATTGTCCTGAGGTAAGGACTCCAGGGTCAGACTCCATTTGCAGTATCTAAGATGCCCACAGCAAGAGCATCCATGTGGGGAACCTCATTCATTCTGCAGGAGCTTCGGCACCTTATCGAAGGTTATGGAGGCTCCAGGCACTTTACCAAGCTCTCCAGGGTTTGGTTTGGGTACTTAGAGGGGTCAAAGGAGCAGTGACCTCCATTCTTTTCTTGATCCACCTTCCTTGGGGTCTGAGAGGCCTCACTCTGAACGTCCAAGGAAGGAATGTGGAGGAGAGACAGTAAGAATATGGTCAAGATCAATTGTGCCTAAAAATCAGAGTACATGTTCCCCATTTCAGGAGCACAATGGAGGGATGAGAAGTTGTAACCAAAGTCCAGAGATATGGTTAAATTAGACTTTCATTGCACTGTGGCACTGAGTGGCCTAAGGAGGCACAATTACAGAGCAGCTGGGAGAAGACAAGAATCTTTGGATGAAAGACCCAAAGGGCTCCTTAAATCTTTAATAAACTCAATGTGTAGATGACCCCTATCTCTGAACAAGTCCCCCATGCCATGCTCCCAGTGCTCAGAGCTGACACACCCAGTCAGGTAAACAAAGTCACATGTCATATGGCATTTTCTTTGGCTTGTCCATGGATTCATGGTGTTTTTCCTTCTTTCTTTTTTAATGTCCTGTGACTTCACCTTTCCCATGCTGTAGACTTATTGCTTTTGCTGTCTGTGGTGGATGAAAAACTTGGTTAATGCTTGAAAATAACTCACACCATAAGAATCAAAGCTGAGTTGGGAAACTGGGAGCAAGTCCCAAAATCAATGTGTATCTGCATGTAACACATGTCACCATTTGGACCACAGGAAGCCATCAGTTCAAGTTTACTGACTCTGCTTACCAGACTAGCAATTTCAGTCAAAAGGGTTCAACTAGTTGCCACATGGAGATGCCCAGGGAGGTTCAGCTTCTGATAAAAAACCAACATGTTTTCTTATTTTTCACGGATAAAGGCACCAGATCATCCTCGTAGTAAAGAGGTGTGTCTTGTCTATAGCAAGAAGGAGTAGGTTGAGGAGGAAACTCTCTTCTGTGTCCTTACGCAGTCTAAGTGTGGGTACATGTCAATGTGGGTGTCTAGGGGTGTCTGGGGGTGTCAGGGCTACAAGGAACAAAGAGCATGCCCTTGGTTCGAGGAGTTTAAAGTCAAGCCAAACCCAAAAATTCACATGCAAAATTACTAACTAATGTTAATAAGCATTGAGAGGCAGTGGCATAAAGGATTTTTCTGTTGGAAAGATAGAAAGTGAAAGAAGAGTCAAGCAAGATAGTCTTTCGGGATGCATCTCTGGAACAAAGCAAAAGAAGGTATATAGTTTTACCTCTCATGAAATTGCCTTGAGTTTGACCCCTCAGGTAGACATTAGAGTCCACAAGTTCACAGGTAAACAAGTGCATTTTCAAATTGTTAGGACAACAAGCAGCAGCCAGTTGCTAAGCTGTCCATCTAGCCCCAATTCTCCTCCTATAACCATTAAACCGCAAAAAGGGTGTCACAAACCTAAGAGACTTCTTCTATAGGAATTCTGTGCAGATGCCCAGCACCATAAAAACAGGCAGAGATCCAGTCCTTGGTGCAATCTAAGTCATTTCTGTTTCAAAACTGTATGACCAAATTGTATTGGGGGACTTAGCATTCTATTAGGTCAAGAAGGTTCCTCTATTAATAAATACACTATTTTGAGTTTTTGTACCCAAGTTCTTTTCCAGATTCCAACCAGCACCATAAAGGCTATTTCAAAAACTATGAGTTGGAAAAGAAAAGGGCCACCATTGGAGCCTAAGAGGTGGCATTCAGAGGGAGGGGTGGTGTTCAAAGGGACAGGAATCTAGCAAAGGAGATTGAAAAAGAGATGCCAGAGAAGGGAGTAGCGAGCCAGGAGAAAATAACATCATGGGAACAAAGTTTGGAGAAAGAGGTGAGAAGGCCGTGGTTACAGGTACATACAGGTGCATGCAAGATGATGGTCGAAAAGTGCGTGAGCAATAACATGGCCATCATCAGTGGCCTTTGCCAGAGCAGTTTAAATACAGAAGACAGAAGGCAGATTGTTATGAGTCAAATAAGAGCTGGAGAATGAGAAAAAAGAAAAAGTCAGCGTAGGATGCTCTGTCCAAAGGCCTGCAGAGAAAGGTCAGTTTATATGCTGGGAAGATGGAACCATTGGCGATGGAAATTCCAGGAATAAAAGAGATGATTTACAGAGCAAAGTTCTAGGAGATAAGATCCAGAAGATAGGTATGTGGCTTATCCTTGGATGAGAGAAGGAATCCTTTGAGACAGAGGAGGGAGGCACAGAAAAGCTTGTGGGATATGTATGGAATTTTAAGGAAACCATGTCAATTAACTATTGGTTCACTGTGAGATTCAAAGTAATATAACCTAAGAAGATGGTAGAAGAAAGACATATGATAGAATTGCCAATTGGTAGTGAGGGGCAGCTGAGGTTAGAGACCAAAAATCAGCAAAGGCACTCATCAGCATGGTTGATTTAGTTCCTGTAAGTTACTCACTAGCCTGGGTTGAAGAATGAAAGAGGCAGATGGTGGCTAATACTTAGACAAGTTGTTGATAGGCAGATGCAACTAAAGGACAATTTTGGCAAGGAGATTGAGGATAGGGGTAGGCATGAACGAAGAGGTAACACCTCAGTATGACAGACTATTCATCATTGAGGACTCAGAACATTGGCTAAATGGAAAATGAACCATTTTTGTGTTGTGTTTCCATTTATCATCTTGCTATATTTATATAGGTTAGCTCAGCCTCTGGAAAAACTTTATGGCTACCCACAGTTTCAGAACTACCCCTTTTTGATGAGTGCCTAATCAGGATACTTCTAGCTAAACTGGGTATATCAGAAAGGATGGGTGAAACTCTAGTTCAATGCTTTAAACCAATAAAGGTTTATTTCTTGCTCATGTAAAATCCAATGGGGTCAGATGACTCTCTGGGATAGTTTGCCTTCACTCAGGGATGGAAGTGGCTTCTATCTTAGCTCTTGGCCATCTCAACATATAACCTCTAAATGGTCAGAAAGGATGGACTAGTTGTATGCTGATGGTTAGCGCCTCAAAAGATATACAACACTTTGTTCACATTCCTGGGAGCTCAAACTCACCCCAGGACCTCAATCCAACTGCAAAGAAAGCTGGGAAATGAAGGAGTGTGCATGGATGTTCAGGGAATATCCATCGCAGCTATTAAACGGGGTTAATCACCAAGTAACCCCAAACCTGCACTGAGTAATACTATTTCAGGGAGCGTGACTCTAGTGGCCAGGAGGGAAAGAGTTGGAAAGTGGGAAGTATAACATCACTTGGGACTGGCGGTGCTAGACCAAGCAGGGGAAAAGGAAAAACACAAGCTAAACTGTAATTCTGTGTCTGGATATTGTGTAGGAAAACAAAGGCAAGACGAAGAACGAAGAGGAGGAGGAAGAGAGATGAAGAAGGAGGAAAGAGGAAGAAGGAAGAGAAGGAAGAGAGGGAGACCGAAGGAAAGATGAAGAGAAAGCAACGAGAGCAGCAAAGCCATTTGGTGAGGCTTACATGCCACTCTAATCATTTCCCGCCCCACTAAAATTGGCCAAACTAGAGTCTGCTCACAGGAAATAGAAACATAAATCAAGGTAAGGCACAAAGGGAACAAACAGGTCTAAACTTTCAGCTCTGAAAGCCACCTGGGACACAAAGAGGCTAGAATGAAGCTGGAGGAAGAAATGTTGCAAACCAAGCTGCCCCCAATGAGAGCTCACCACTGGTTCCCTCTGGCTTCCTTTCTCTCTTGCTCTAACTCACCATTTCAAAACCGCTGCATATTTATTGTTATTACTGAAAATGTTTTCAACGCCGAGAGATGCTAACAGGCCTTTTCCACCACTGGCATCGCTCTTGCGGGGAATGTGTTATTTCTTTTTAATTTGTTCGCTCAGTCCTGAATAACTTTTCAGAGGGCTCCAGGCACCGCAGTATGACAGCTAAACCAAGGCGCATCCGATGCGATGGAATTGCTCTACAAGCAACCTTGCCAACGGCCCTTTTCGATGCACAAAGCTGGCTCTATCTTTGTATATTGAGGGAGCTAAATCAATGTTAAATGCTTGGCTCTTTTCACAGGACAATGACCAGGACCTAAGCTGCGTCCTTCCTTTTTGATTGACACTTGAAACACAGCGCGGGAATCAGCCAGAGGCACTGCTACAAGCCGAACCCTCTGCTGGGATAACCACTGGTGACATCTGCAGAAAGGCCGACAAAAGGCAGTTGAAAGCTGTGTTTGTTGCTTTCCCCCCTCAGATCTCCTGGCTTTCATGGAGCTCCTTACTTGCTTTAATATTATGATTCAGCACCTGGCTTTTTTGAACCTTGCTTTAAACTTCAAAAGGCGAGGTGGTATTAACAAACATGAAACGAAAAAGTGGCGGTAGTTTGATTTACTGTTGTCGTCTTATCAAGGGGTTTTTTTGTCACCAGCTGCCACTTTCTGTCATCTTTGGAACCATTATCATTTCTCTAAAATCTAAAAGACTCCACTTAATAACAGCTTTGAATACAGGCAGGATCAGTAACGTACACAGTTCTGGGGATGACAGAACCATCAAATGAAAAGAAAGATGTTGCCAAAAAAAAAACAAAAAAAACAAAAAAAAAACACAAAATACCCAAACCACACAAATAAGAGCCGTGGTACTTTCTAGTGACCTTGATTTCAGAATTAAACAAATCAAATCCAATTCTATTGTTCCTTTTGAATGCCATTGTAGAGTTTCCTTGAGAAGTTCCTCTTTGCTGTGAGGGCTACTGGGAAGTTAAAAACCTCAGGCCACAACAAGGCTTCGCAACTCCAGGTACCAGAGGAGGCTCTGCTCTCCTGAAACGGCTGAAATGACCTCTGCTAGCACAGCCGCTCAGCTAATTAACAGCTCACTTTCACTGACTTTCTTGTACTTGGAACACCCACTTGATGCTGACAGCCAGATAAACATTTTGAACTCTTACCAAGGTGGTCGCTCCATGTTCTGCTTTTTCTTAAGGACCAGCAGCTCTGAGCTGTCCAGCGAAACCCTCAGGACCTAACAGGACCCTACGTGTAAAGCTGGGTCTGCCACAGTAAGCCCACTGCCTAATTCTTCTATCGGCTTGGAAACTCAGACATGAAGTTGGTCAGAGCTACAGGCGACCTTAAGATCACCCAGGCTGGTGGTTTCGATTCTCTCCTGAGGACCTTTGTCAACATGTTGATGCCTCCCTCAGCTCCTTTCCACATCATCTGAATCCAGCATGCAGAGGGTGGGCTAGGGGCACCTCTATTTTAAAAAGTCCTCTGTTAGTAAAGTTACATAGGTTTCAGGTGTATGATTCTGTGCTAACAATCATCACCCCAATAAACTTTAATGTAATGAATAAATAAATAAATAAATAAATAAATAAATAAAGTTTAGCTATCACCAAGCTTGATTTAAAAAAAAAAAAAAGTTCTCTGGATGATTCTGATTTCCAAAGAGGGTTGAGGACAAACCCTAACAGATGAGGCTTCTGAGAATCAGACGACTGAAGCCACTTGTTCTAAGATGGCACATCAGGTGTGTGTCAGAGTTGGACTGAGACCCAGGGGTGGGAGCCCTGAGCTGTGCTCAGACCCACAGATGAAGCCTGGAGAGTGACGGCTGGACAGTGCTTTTCAATAGGGAGAGGGCTGAGCAGTGGTTTCCAATAATAGAGTCCTGCTGTGTCCTCACTTTCCTTTTTCTCATCTGCTTCCCCAATCTAAGTCAGCACAACTCTTCATAAACTTTCTCCTACAACCAGTGATGGGTTTCTCCCATCCTCCTTCATTCCTATCCCCTCAGGGCCTTGAGATACTAAGTGTGGAGGAAATAATTGTCAACCCCTGACACTTCGTGGAAGTAAAAAAATATGAAAAAGGTGAAGCTGTTCATTTAGATGTTATCAAGTGCAAAAACGTTTCATTTGTGACTTGATCTGATACCCACCTTCTTGAAACCAGTCAAATATATCTGACCATCTGTTTCTCTTTTATGATCTAGTAGCATAAAAACTTGCTACTTTATTATGTAGCATTGTCAGGTGAAGTACCCAAAGTCCTATGCATTATAGCCCTTTTTACAAAGGCAGTTATGTCAAATTAACCATATTGGATGATTGCCAAATAGTCTGGAGTTTCAACCTATGGATGCTGAGTGGTCTACTTCTATACCGCCAAAGGGGATGGCTCCCGGGAACCTCACAGATCTTCAACATAGAAAGGCAGAATGAGTCTGAAAATAAAGAAGAACATCTGTGGAGTTGTCAGCGGCTCTGTTCCTGAAATATTGAGACTATGACAACTCTATAAAACCAAAACGTAAACCCCAAACAAAATCATGAGATCTCTAGCTTTACAGATCAGGACTAGTTTGATGATATAAAACAATGCAGTGATGGCCAACAGTTTTATCTCCAAGCCAACTCTAAACAAGTAGCAGTGGTGGTGTGAAAGGCTGGGTTAAGAACGATTCTGGGCACAGTAGTAAAGTTATCATGAATGATTAGCAATGTCGGCCATGGATGGGGATACATATATGGATGTAATTTCAACACCTGATAAAGTGGTTTAAACAAGTTTTGATTATCCTCCCCTTCAGACCATCCATGAGTTTATTACCTAGTTCTGTAAGTAACTAGCTGTGTGAGCTTGGATAAATTACTTAGATTTAGTTTTCTTATCTGTAAAATGGGCATAATGCCTCATTCTGTGTTTTGAGATTAGAATGACATAATAAATGTAAAGCCATCAGCACACTGCATGCCATAGAGTAGGTGCTAAATAAAACTGAAGCTCTTATTATTAGGGAAAGAACAAATCTACTGGCCTGAGGTTGAGTCTCTATGGATTGGCAACGTAAGTAATTGGAACCATTATCTGAGGGATAGGACCAAAGAACTTCGAGCCAAGAAAATATCTTTACCTTTTACTCCACTTTAGTCCAGAAATTAAAAAAGGGCGGAGAAACAGAAAGAAGGGAGGAAGGAAGGAAAGAGAAGCAGCAAGGAGGAGGGAAGGAGTGAGGGAGGGAGGAAAGAAAGAATCAACAATGAAATAGAGAGAGCAGAGAGTTCAGTGGGGGAGACTAGGACTGGGGAAAACTGTCAGGAATTCTGAAGCATAAAAAAATTATTTTCTTTCTTTTTTTCTTTTAATCGTAGCACCAGCATTAGATTCTATAACAAAATTGTACCATTTTGGGTAAAAAAATGATTCTCGCCCCCCCATCCCCCAATAAACTACACATCACAGTTGCTCCCATTTGTTAATATATAGTCCCTTATCTCCATGCTTCACACTGTTAAAGGGACAACATGGAGACGGAATTCGGTCACTGAACAGTGAGGAGGGACTTTCTGACTGGGACTGGGAAGATACAGACATCACCTCCTGCTCTACCATCCTGGCCAGGTGTCCTTAGACAAAGTCACTTGCCCATTCTGAGACACTTTTTCTTCTTTTGTAAAGTGGGAGTATGGAATCTCATGTACTAATTTTAAAGGGTTGTTTTGAGAATGGCAAGGAGATAATATGCATGCAACACCTTTGTCAACTGTATATTTGATGTACGTGTGAAGGGGTGATGATATTAGTCTGGTCTTTGCATAGATGGATCCACCTTCCTAATCTGATGTGATGGAAGCATATTCTTCATTATCCCCCTGCCTCCCTTCCCCAAAGCCCTCTAAATTCTGTACCAGTTCTTCCTCCTTAGTGATTGGGATTCTAACTGGAATTAGAGATTTATCCTTTTGGATAACCAAATTACCATCCTCAGGCATCCTTTTAAAGAAGTCTGCCATCCTATAAGAAGTAAGATGTTTACTTACAGAGCATTAGGCTAGACAATGGATTTCTTGAGAAATCAGAATGAAGAGGCCAGGATGCAGGGGTGATTTGATGAGGAGAAAAAGAAAGTGACATTTAGTGTAGCATAGCAATTAAGAGACAGAATGACAAAGGCTCCAGTCCTGGCTCCACCACGTGCTAGCTGTATAATCTTGGGCAAGCAACTCCATTTCCATTGGCTTGTGTTTCCTTGTTTGTTTATTCATTCATAAGTATTAATGAGTGTCTACTCTATGTCAGGCCCTGTTCTAGGCAATAAGACTGTCAAATTCCTTACCCTTATGAAGCTCACATTTTACCAGGGATGGTAGAATATAAACAGAAAAACATAGTAGAATGAGCATTAAGGAAAGCTACCATAAAAACAACTAAATGAAGATAAAGAAAGAGCTTTGAGGAGGTAAACATTTTACCTAAATCTTAATGCAGAGATGGCATGAGCCAGGGGAAAGTTTGAGAGAAGACTAGTCAAAGGAGAGGAAATATCTATGCAAAGTCTTCCTTAAATCGAGGGAATAACAATAGAGCCCCTAAGAAATGGTCAGATTTGAGACAGGTATTCAAAGTGGAATTGACAATACTTCTTACCGGACTGGATGTGGAGATGAGGGAAGGAGAAGAGTCAAAGATGACTTTGGGGTGGTTGGTTGAGAACAAGGTGGATGAGGAATGTGAGGTTTAGTGGTGGGGGTGGGGTGGGGGGAGGCAAGGAGTGCAAGAGTTCTGCTTTATATGGAATGCATTTGTAACATTTTTGTAACATTTAGAAAATCTCACAAATGGAGCTCACAATAGTACCTAACTAATAGTGTTTGAGATAATCATGGAAAGGGTCTAGGAGAGGATCTGACACTGAGCGAGTGTTCAGTAAATTGTACTTACATAGGACAATGAGCAGACATATCAGATCAAGCCGTGGGGCAAGTGTGGTCTTTGTCCAGTCAAGAAACCAGACAACGACGACAGAGTGGATGTCAGAAGGCCCATAGAAACGCTTCAGGTTTAGGAGGGAGAAGCCAGAGGAGACTGAAGACATGGTCTACTTCTTCACAACTCTGCCTGCATTCGATCTGTCCTATATGGCATGGTGAAAAACAGGGGGCTATTGACAAAGGGCTACCAGATTGTAAAAAAAATGGTTTCTATTTTATTTTTGAATTGAATGACTTGATGGCACTGTAGGGATCATGTAAACATTGCCTTGACTTAGGATGTAGAAAAGATGTGTAGCAGTCACCTAACTTGCCCTGATTTGATGATATTCATGCATCCTGGGGGGCAAAATGCATCTTACCGAGAGAGAAATGGATTCCATCCTTCTGGGATGCTATAAATCTATGCCAAAGGTTTCATTCATCAACCAGCCATGCCAATGAGCAATGTTACAAGCAATTGTTGACCATCTATTATACTTAGGTGAATGTCAAAGGGCACTGCTTTCCCAGTCCACTAGAATGTTTTGCCAAAATCGACCTATTTCTGATTGTGCACTTCTTCTGAGTTTGAAAACAGTAAAGCAAACCAAATCTAAAGCCACGGAAATTCCATTCCTCTTCTTGACTCCCTTTCCACACCCCTGCGTGCACACTTACCAGAGCCATACAACAGCTGTGATGGAAATGAAAACTACAGGAAACTTAGAGTTAATCATGCTAAATGGTGAGAAATACTCAGGAGAGGGTGATGCTGGTCATTCATCTGACACCACACAGATGGCCCACGCTACACACTCGCTCTTATATTCCTAGGTCTGACACCCTCACTAATCTGCTAAAGAACCTTCTGAGTTTGGTGATGGAGGCACTTTGGCTACAGTTGGACAATTGAAGTGCATAAATCTGGAAAATAGAGTTTGTACAGATAATCTGTAAGATTTCCATTCTCCATATACAGTCACGTGCTGCATCATGACTGTTTGGTCAAGTACAGACGTCATATACAACAGCAGTCCCATAAAATTATAATGGAGTTGAAAGATTCCTGTCACCCAGTGATGTCGGAGCCATCAAAGCCATTGGAAAGTCCTAGCACAATATATTACTCAAGAGTTTGTGGTGATGCTGGTGTAAACAAACCTACTGTGCTGCCAGTTATATAAAAGTATAGCACACACAGTTACAGTAGTAGGCTATGCCACCTAGGTTTGTGTAAGTATGCTCTCTGATATTTGAAACGATGATGAATTCACCTAATACCACATTTTGCACAACGTATCATTGGTAAGCGGTGCATGACTGTGTAGACATATAGACACACGAAGATTTCCTTTTAGTGGGTAGATGTTAAAACCTTCTCTGTCTCAAATAACTTTTTGGAGTGGAGGGGAAGAAAGTAGTAAGGGCTGACAGCACCTCTCTAGAGAAGCTGGGAGGCTGAGACTCAGCCGGTCTCCTTTGGGACAGTCACTTGGCCCTTACTATAGTTCCCATGCAAAGGAATGATGGAGTGGAAGGTAAAATAAATAATGAAGAGAAAAAAGGAGAATTCAGTTGAACTAATTTACTTGAGAAAAAAGGGTTTGAATTTAGTCAATAACAGTTATGTATTTTTTTTCTTATGTCACACATGATTAATTATGTCTTCCTTCCCTTCTAGATCATAAGAGCCAAAAAGGGCAGAAACTGTCTATATTGTTCAACCACCCATCTCCGGCACCTAGGATAGTGCCTGGCACGTTCTAATCTGATATGAAATATGTACTGAATTAATAAAAACATTTGTGAGTGTAGGCACAGCTTCTGAAAGAATTCAGTGTTAGACAATTCTCCAGAAGTGAGCCTGAGCTATTTCATGAAATGCCAAGGTAACTCAAATTGAACCAAAGGCCATAAGTGTGGTTTAACAGCTGTAACTCAGATGATGTGTCTTGACGAGTAACTATGTCACCATTTGCTGAGCACACAGCCCGCTGTACCAGTTCAGCCTTTTCTAATCTTGGACAAATTTGTTCACAAATCACAGAAGCTTTGGAAAACCATTTTGACCCATGTAATAGGATAAAAATGCTCCCCATAAAATGATAAATTGTTCTGTCATGTCTATTTGATAGTACAGTGTAACTGATTACTTTCTTAAGTCTTATATCTACCAAAACAGTAAGAAGAAACCAGTGACAAGAAAAATGAGAAAAGAATTCATGATAATGTTTTCACAAATTTGCCTAATGCCATCCACATCAGCTTCCCATACCATTTCCTACTGGAAACTTTTGAACAAGTCAAATTTAGATAGACTTTTGTTACTTGTGGCTATTAAATGAAATTATCTTTGTTCAAGGTCAGAAAAAATTATTTTCTGCTAAATTAACAACTTTTAATTATCTGTAATGTAACAGGAGCTTGATGATATAAATGATCCAGAGCATAATAACCAAAAAGGTCTGGAAGGGGTCCTTCTTCAGGCAACCAACCTAATCACCTTTCCTTAGGATGCCAAGTAGAGGAGAAGAGGAAGGTTTCTAGGAAGGGGTGAATTGGCTGAGCATCCAAAGTCACCACAGATTAGTTATATACTAGTGAGCCCACAAATGGATGATGGGGTGGGGTGGAGTAGGGGAGTTTGGGCGGGATTAAAAACCATATTCTAAATGGGCTGATCCTGATCCCTGTTCAGTTCAAATGCTTAGTTATAAATATTTCTTCAGTTTATAATTTATCCCATAGTCACTTGATCAGTTTGTTGATCTTTATTTAACAGAGCCTGTAATCAATGGTATTTATGACTTTCTCTTACTCATCTTTAGTGAGCAAGGTGTAGGGAGATAAAATAGAGGCCTGGCAGAAAAGACAAAGTTCTTTTTCTTAGGGAAAAAGCAATCAGAAAGGAGTCTGCTGTTTTGAATTACAGATATTTTGTGTGCAACAGGAAATGCTAAGTTTAGAAGAGTTGTCAAAATATAACTTCAGCCAAAAATGAAAGGAAGCACTCTATAACCATTTTGAAAGGGAGGGAAGGAGGGAGAGAGGGAAGGAGAAAGAGAGAGAAAGAGAAAGAGAAAGAGAGGAAAGGGGGAGAGAGAGAGAGAGAGAGAGAGAGAGAGAGAGAGAGAGAGAGAGAGAGAGAGAATATATGTTTGCTATACATCCACTAGCCACGGTTCATTCATGAAACACATACGACCTGCCATCCAGAGCACAGAACAGCAGCTGTGACTATTGGCTTCTGAGTCACCACCACTGAAGTGGAACTATTTGTACAAGTTCAGAGGCACCAAAGACCTTGGCAATCATCTGCCCTAGTGAATGTCAAGACATAAGATGACATCACTGTAAACTGGTAAAGCTGAGGAAGATTTCCTATTTGGAATAGGAAATCTCTAGGGATAAACAAAGCTTTATTCCTTCTTTTTTTTTTTTTTTTTTTTTTTTTTTTTTTTTTAAAGATTTTATTGGGGAATTGGTGGAGGGGAACAGCGTTGGGGAATCGGGGAAGGGGAACAGACAAGTTGCCGTCTTCTTGTTCTTCAGTTTTAGTTGCGGAGGATGTTGCTTCACTGTTGGTATCCTCATTGCGCTCTTCCCGGATGAGGCAGATCGGTCGCTGGCCTCTGGATGTCGCTCATCGCGGCTATTGGCAGCTCACGCTTGGCTGCCAGCCGCTCACGCTGGCTGCGGGCCACTCACTGCAGCCTATGGCAGCCCACTGCAGCAGGGGCTGCAGCCCACACCATCACCGGGGCTCGCACAGCCCAGCTCCAGGTGGAGCTGTTGTTAGCTGTAGAGGGCAGTGTCACTGGCCCTCATGTGGGATCCGAACCGGGGCCGCTGGCATCCCAAAACCAGCGCTTAACCAATGCGCCACTCGGCCGGCCCTATTCCTTCTTTTATATAGGTAGAGTGTTCATCCAGGAGCATCTGACCCATGACTCTTGATGATACATCATCTGTCTAATTTAGCAAATTATGAGCTCTCCAGAGAGAGATGGTGGTTTCTGTAATAATTATAAGGTGGTAAAACATCTTATAAATGTGACAGTTGGCTTTCTTCAGGCAAAAGAGGGAGAAAGAGAGAGAGAAAGAGAGGCTTCTGTATGAAAACAGGCTAAAAAGATAAGGACTCCTTAGTTGGGAAAGTCAAGGCCTTAGAGTACCATGGTGGTACATCTATAAAATACAAGGATCTGGATAGGATAATGTCACACCTATTTAATAATCCCAGGAAGACATGGTTCATTCTCCCTCAGAGAAGCATGAAGCAGCTTTTCCAGGACAGATAAAAAGAAAACGGCTAAATGAAAGCCAGAACTTGAAATCCAAGAAATGATGTAGGCTGAAAATCTAAAGAAATAGAAACAGAGCTTTGAAATAACCATGTACAGTGTCAGATGGGTAATAGGCTTATTGGGGTTATCACTTTGTAAGGTATAGAAATGTCTAATCACTATGTCATTTTGTACACCTGAAACTAGTAATAATAAAAAGAAACGCATAGAATTTTGTTTAAAGGGCATTGGAGTAGTCAGTCTCATGTTCTTCACCTCTAAGGGCAAGACCTTGAGCATAAAAATGACGTATTCTTTGCTCACCAACTCCTTGTATTCCAGACACCAGCAAAACATTAGCTTCAATGATTTGCATTAAATCTAACAAATATTTGCATGTAGGTCACTGTGCCAGGTACAATTTCTAAAGAGTCATTAGTCTATTGCAGTGGAAGAAATGTCTTATATTCTTATGGGAATTTCAATAGGAGGCTGATTGATCCACTCACTAACGAAAAGATAAGAATGCAAGACGGGAGGTAGAGGAAAGGAAGGCATAGTGTTGGGGATCCCTACTGTCCTAACTTACCGGTAAAAAACATTACCTTATTTTATTTCTACAAGTCCCTTATTAAACTCTAGTTTCATAACATCTCTATCAGGTTTGAAGGGAGACATATAATCTCCTTTCTCACATGAGGAATCAGACCAAGAACAGTTAGTTATGCTCAAAGTCACCTAACAAATGAGTGGTCAAGTGAGGTTTAGGTCTCCACTTGCCTGTTGGCCAACTCTGACTTTTACCTATTCCTTGTGCACAGTATCCAAGATGGCTGTGCTTTCTAATCACTGCACTTAGTATGCCATGTTCTAGTGAAGTGCAGTGTCATTTTCATGAACGTATGAGGTGCATTGAAGCTGTTAGGAACAGCTGAGAGATCACAGACAAGATCACCTGTTTTGGCCACTAACTCTTCAATTCCCCAACAGTGTGCCCTGGCCCTCCCACCCTTTCCTCCTGCTCCACCTCCCATGGTGCATCTCAAAGAACATTCACACATACAAAAGAGAATCACAGAGCCCTATGAAGAAGGCTCAGGCAAGTCCAAAACTCCAGGCTATGTAACCGTTTTGAACATGAACTTTTGATAGTCTCTCCAGTTTAATTGGAAGAGTGAGATTTGGAACCAAGCAAAGGCATGTGAACATAGCACTGGAACTCAAAATGAGCATGGTCCTTCTCTCTATTCCTTCTCTTCCTGTCCGTCACGATCACCTGGTCTGTAGGCAGGCCACCTCTCATCTCAGCTGGCCAGCTCTACCTGAAGTATATTAAGTTGACAAAAACCTAGGTTAAACCTTCAAATGCAAGTTTGTCTTTCCCCAAACTCTCCCTCCCCCTTTCAAATGGAAACATTTGTTTAAACTCAACCCTTCCTTCAAGTAGATAGAAACACTGTAGGCTCTTATTTGGATTCTAGGAAAGAGACAATGTTGTATAGACTTATAGGTTCTGGAATTTTCTGTCTCACAATTACATGAGTGGCATAAATATAATTAAAAACGAATGTGAAGACTATAACACAGCATTCACCAAGGAGAAAGAGACCACGTCCAGGTTTAATACTGTAAAGCAGTCCTTTTATCGTCTGGATAGCCTGAAAAAGCAGAGTTTTCATAGCATCTCAGAGTTTCATGTGGGACCAAGCTACTCAAGGGAATTCCCCCAACCACCTCCACCTCCTTCCACACAAAGGTCATCTGCTCTCTGTCACCTGAGGAACATTTGTGCATCTGGATAGACAGCCACTCCTTTTGTCTGACCCGGCAGCGGTCTTAACATAACACCCTTAATGGACTTGGTTGTCATTTTACAGATGGGAAAAATAGCAAAACAACAGCACATAAAGAAACAAAGTTCATGTTTTCCCCCAGAAAGCAGATGGGCTTCAACTAAGGACCACGATTCTCCATATGATATCTCCTTCCTCCAGGAGAAACCAATTCCCAATCTCTTCATATGGAATTATAGGTTCAGTCGTGGGGTTGGTGAGCCTCTTTGAATGGTTTGCCCAAGGTAGCAATTTTGTAATCCACCGTAGCTGAAGTAAGTATAGGCCCAGCCTCCTTCCCTCTCCTCCATCCAGCCCCACGTCCCCACTTAGGTGAAAACACTGCATATAAACAAACTCCTCTCAAAGACACCTCAACCTTGACATTTCTTTCTCCCTTTTCCAAAACTTGCTTCCTTTTAAAACACCTCGCGCTCTGCCAGGCTCCCACATGAGGTCCAATTATCAGAATAATAATTAACAGGCTCTCATTATTTCGGATCAAACAATGCCCCCCTTAATGAAGCCAAGAATAGCCAATGTGATCCCTTAAAATGGGGTGTGAGTTTCCTTACACCTTGGGGCGTCTAATCCACTGAAACCATTAGGCACCGAGCTGCCCATAACAGCCTGGATAACATTGAGTCAAGGACAGTTAATGGATGCCAGAGCACAGACCAAAGTGCTCCAAGCATGTCAGTCAAGACTAACCGGAGGCAAAAACATCAAAATGCAGGTTGGAGTTTTGACATTCCTGCAGGCTCTGAACGCCTCGCCAGTAAATTTTTAAAGTCAATATCCCCCTTATGCTCATGAACACTTTTCTGTCTGATGAGTAGGACTAATGTGGATCTGATTGAACTGTGACTAAAGTAGGACTTTAAAGGCAGCTTTGAATGTGGAGGGGGCGGAAAGGGTGTGTGTGTGTGTGTGTGTGTGTGTGTGTGTGTGTGTTTGTGTGTGTTTTCCTTTTTTTTTTTTCCAGAAACGTCTGTGATAATAATGAAGACAGTGTACACAGATTATCACAGGCTGTGTCTTTCGACTTCAAGGTTATGTGATTAGAAAATAGAAAAGCGGCGAGATTAGAAAAACCGCAGAACATTTTGAAAGAAAGCTTTTTTACAAATTATCTGTGTGCTGGATTTACACAGAATCTGATAGATGGATCTTCTACTGTTTGGAAATGGATAAATGCAACAATGCAAATAAGAAGAACTGGCTTTGGAGCCAACTCCTGGCAGAAGTTCAAAACCCATATTAAGGATTCTAATAATTCGCTTAATGCCTGCTACTTATATTTTTTAAAAAATTGCCACCTATATACATAAAACAAAATGTCACCACTTCATACATATAAATGGGAAAACTTAACAATGAGATTGTTCTTTCTCATGATGCATGCCTTTCCCCCAGAACTGGAGTAAAACCTTCACCTTTCTGCCCTTTCCCTTCTCAGGAGCTTAGAACAATAACTAGAAAGACCCATATAAGCCCAAGTTGGACTGGGTTTGGATGCAGTCAGCTGCAGGTGGCCGCTAAGGGGTGACAGCCATTTTGGAACTCAAGTCACAGCTTTACTCCTCCTTAAATAAAGGGGGAAATGAAATTTTCCTGTATCAAAACCCAGGCTGGTCTAAATAAAAATTTCATTAGAAAAGCCACTCCTTTTGCTTGCCTGCGGATGATGGTGGATTTCTGAAATGTATAAGCAGGTGGTTCTGTCAGTAACAAATCTGGGTAGACGCTAACCTGTGTCTGGTGACACTTTCTCAGTGTGTTTTCAACACCTGGAAGATGACATATGATTGCTTTGCCTGGGGAGCATACATCTAGAAGCCTCTAAATTGTCCAAGTCCATATATAAAGGTACAAACAGTCATGCCATAGTGAACTTTAACCTATTTAATGGAAACTCTAAGTAGCATCCTGAAATTCTTAAGAATGAAATCACTGACACCTGATTTTAACCTCCCAGATATAAATTCATAAATAGGTGATAAATGTGTTTCAGGATCAGACTTGGATCTTCCAGACCTCTGGTGGTGATATCAACAAGGTTTGGGTATGAAGGGCATCATATTAAACATTTAGCTTTTAAGGTGGCTCAGTTGGTTAGAGCACATTGCTGGTGTGATCCCCACATGGGCCACTTTCAGCTGCACCCTCCTAAAAAAAGAAGAAGAAGAAGAAATAAAGTTATAAAGTTTAGGGATGCCTTTACGCATACAAATTGTCCTCAGTACCTGATATTTTGATTTTTTACATCTATTATGCAGAACATTATTTAAATTTTTGAAATTAGTTTGATATGCACTCAATATATGTATATATACATGTATATGCATAGATATATACATACAGTACAATAATAATTTCATATATATATATACTCTCAAATAATGAATCCCACAAGTCTTCTGTCTTCTTGGGTGTTCATAGAATCACCTCCTTGAGGATAGAAACTATATGTTTCGCTCATTCATTCAACCAATATTTATTGAGCACCTATTATGTCACAAAAGCAATTTTAAATGCTTGGGCTATATCAAGTGAACAAAACAGACTAATGTTCTTGACCTTATGGAGCTTGCATTTCAGTGGAAGAGATAGACAACAACAAAAATAACAAAGTTAATTACATCGTCTGCTAGAAGATGGTGAGTGCTGTGGAAAAAATGATAGAATAGAGTAAAGAGGAATCAGAGATGCCAAGAGGAGATGGGAGACAGGGCAGACTGAGAAAGTGACATTGAGCAAAGCCTTACAGGAGGTGTCTAAGTTAGCCACACAGATATGTGGGAGAGTTCCTCCGGGGAGCAGAACGGCCGTGCAAAAGCCTGCAAATGTCTGGAGTATTTTCAGAATAGAAAGGAAGCCCAGGTGGCTGGAGTGGAGAGAGGGTGGAAGGGGTGTACATGTGTGTGTGTGTCGGGGGCGTTAACCAGGGTTGGGGAGAGAGATAGAAGACGAGCTCTTATTTATCTCGGTATTTCCAATGCCTAGCTCAGAGACTGGCACCTAGTAAATACTCCAAGATTCTTTTTTGTTTGGTGACTAAATGAAAAACAAGCCTAAGTTTGGAAGATCCTCTGACCCAACTCGTATATGGTGTTCTGACATACTTCACAGTATTTTCTTACTGTATTCTTTGGAACATTAGTTCCTGAAGGTATTCCAGGAAAAAGGGGGTTCCAACGTCAATTAAGTCCTCATTTAGCAGATTCACAAATCACAATTACTGTTTGGAAGTCTCAGAGAAATTCTCCAGGAAATGACGTTGTATCTTAACATTTTGTGAACTTACTCAACCATGCAGCCCGTTTCTCCTTCCCACTTCCATCTTTCCCTTGCACCTTTGCCACTCCTCAAACAGAATATTTTTATGGAATATACAGTGAGAAATGATGACCTATGGTGAGGTGGCATCCAGCAGCCTCCAGAAAGACAACTGTCGACCTGTCCACCCCAGCCCTTGACTTTGCCATTTCTGGGCCACCAGAAATTCAGAATAGCCTCTTTCTTTGGAGTGGACTAAACATCCCCTGCCTTGTCATTTCTGTCTGTAGACCCCCCTTTTACCTGTGGGACCATGCAGAATAATCATAAATTGTGAAAAGACTTCAGGATTTCTAGTCATATACAACTCAGCCTGGCCTTGTCAATTACCAGCTGGGTAATTACTAAAACTCTGAGTTTTCGTTTGCTTATCTCACTGATCTGCTTCATATGGTTGTTGTAAGGACTATATCAGGTATGGCAAAATGCCTAGCAGAGTGCCTATTAAGTCATAGTTCGTAGAAGTTAGCTCCTTTGTCTGCCCTTTTCCACAATTCCTTTCACAAGTAGAGATCCTGACCATGTCTCCCTGGAATCCTTTCTTCTCCAAGCTAAATATCCCCAGTTCTTTTCACATAAATATCAGCTATGAACTGCAGATATTGCACCAGTGACCAGAGGTTGGGTCACCCCACACACGGCAAGCATCACAGGAGACAGAGGCCAGGGTGGGCCAACTAGCACTTTCAATCTTCTATGTTTCAGAGGGTCAATGCTGTTTTTAAAGAGAAAGTTTCATAATAATCAATGAAATGATTTTAAGGCCTTCCGAGGGAAAGTATCACATTACTATGAATAATGCGGAAATGGCTTATTTTCCTAGATCGTCATGACAAAGATTTGCATCTAAAAAATGTCAAAAATAACCCCTACGAACACAAAAATCTGTACCATAAAAATGAGATAGAGAGCTGCCAGCCAGGAAGGTGAGCATACTTTCCCTGTTAGTGAGTTCATTTTTTAATTTCAATACTGTTGAAGGTCTTACTGGCACAGATAATCCCCAGCAGTAAATAGTTTAAAAATCATTTATTTTTAGCGTCACCAAGCAGCCACAGCATATTGGAAGTCTTAGCGCTCTCATTCTAAGTTCATTGGATTGACTTTTTCTAGTAGGAGATGATTTAAAAATATGTAAAGAGTGACAGCAGTTAAATGGAGCTGAGTTCATTTGGTGGTTACTTGCCCCATAGCTGGTATACTCAGTTCCATAAGTACCATTCCCTCTACAGTTGGCACACAGTTGGTCTCTCCCATTCATTTGCCTTCCTCCCTCCCTCCCTCCCTCCCTCTCTCTCTCTCTCTCTCTCTCTTTCTTTTTAACTTTTTTGGGGAACAGTGTGTTTTTCCCAGGACCCAACAGCTTCAAGTCAAGTAGTTGTCCTTCAATCTTAGTTATGGAAGGCACAGCTCAGCTCCAAGTCCAGTCGCTGTTTTCAATCTAGTTGCAGGGGTGGGGTGGGGGGTAGGGCTCAGCCCACCTTCCCATGAGGGAGTCGAATGAGTAACCTTGTTGTTAAGAGCACATGCTCTCGGGCCGGCCCAGTGGCGCATTGGCTAAGAGCTGGCTTGGGATGCCAGCGGCCCTGGTTCAGATACCACAGATGAGGGCCAGTGACACTGCCCTCTACAGCTAACAACAGCTCCACCTGGAGCTGGGCTGCTGTGAGTCCCCGGGGATGGCATAGCTGCAGCTCCTGCTGCAGTGGGCTGCCATAGGCTACACTGAGTGGCCGGCAGCCAGCATGAGTGGCTGGCAGCCAGCGTGAGCTGCCAACAGCCGCTGTGAGCGGCTGCCCAGTGGCCGGCGACCGATCTGCCTCACCCGAGAAGAGCGCAATGATGATACCAACATGGGCCAGTGAAGCGATGTCCTCTACAACTAGACTGAAGAACAAAAGGACAGCAACTTGTCTGGTCCCCTTCCCCGGTTCCCCAACGCTGTTCCCCTCCCCCAATTCCCCAATGAAATCTTTAAATAAAGAGCCCATGCTCTCACCAGCTGAGTCATCCAGCCTCCCACTGGCAGCTCAGCGGCAGCTCAGCTCAAGTTGTTGTCTTCAATCTAGTTGCAGAGGACACAGCTCAGTGGCCTATGTGGGAATTGAACCAGCAACCCTGTTGCTCAGAGCTTGCACTGTAACCAACTAAGCCACCCAGCGAGCCCCTCTTTGTATTTCTTAGAATATGTTAGAGAGGCATCACAGGTCATCCTTCTTTACAGTTTAAGAATTGTCACAGGTGGCAACAGTATCTTTATTTATTCTGTATTCAAATTCCCAGTTTGTAGCATGACACTGACTGATTAAATAACTGGGGCTAACAGTATCACAAAAGGTGTTGGACACGTACCATTTTCATTCATGGTGCACACCTTGGCCTTGTTTGAAAACTGAATTTGGGATATGTCATCTAGTGGGCAGTTGTTTCCAGTACACAGTTCTTACACACGGTGCCTTAGCTATTTGACCTTTAACCAGCCACTGGCCCTCTCCAATTTGTACCATTCTCTTTTGGAAGGCCCAGCTCCGAGAAGACAGCACACAAGGATGGGCTCTGAAATCCCAAATGCTCAGCATAAACGCCCCTGCCTCTGCCATCTCCGTCTCCTCAACAGAGCAAGTTATTTCTAGTGCTTTTCATTCTTTCTTTTTTCTTTCTTCCTCTGTATTTACATGTGCTCAATTTGTAACATCTATCTTCATAAATTGATATATGCACATGTCATCAAAAATTGATAAAAGTTTCATTTAACACGTTACCTGGGAAAGGAACCAGAATCACAGTTAAGTATTGGAAAAGAGGTAAAGGGAAAAGAAACTAAAATTTAAAATATTTGCTTCATATGCCTGAGTATGTGCATATCTTTTTAAGAGTAAGACTTCCCTTCTTTGTCCCTGGGATGTGATTGGACTTCTTGGAAGAATATCAGAAGTCACCAGTCCATGCATTAAGATGTCACTAAAATAACAAAATGACAGCGATTTCAAGAGAGAAACCAGGTGATGAAGAGAGATCCAGCCTAGCAGACACCCTCTGCACTCCACATTAATTTCTCAGGACACAGGAGTGGAGATTGAGGCTGCCAGGACACCAGACCCATGAGGGAGGAAAGCCCTGCGCAACAGTAGCCAGGCTGAGCTTGCCATCTTCTCCGGGAAAGCTTTCCATGTGAGCTTCATGAAACCACCACATCCCATCAGCTGAGGTCAACTCTCCCAGGTGGAAAAGGAAATTAGTTCAATTCTCATCAAAATGAGATGCTCAACAAGTCAAATTTTAATAAACGTTGAAATCACTTCACCTCATCACAGGTACTGAATTTTTGAAGTAGTGTTGCTGCTTCCAGATTAAAAGATGAAAGGATGAAGACTATGGAATTGTTTAGTGTCCGATAAGAATGACTGATGAGCCTTCTGACCAGGATAGTGTTATTTCCAGGCTTGTGGCCCCTTGTCTTCACTCGTTCTCGTACATCAGGAAGCTATTCTCGGCTCGCAGTAACCAGATGACCCACTTATGGAGAGCACAGTGAGACTGCGGTTCCCATTCCCATCGACACATTTGTCCAACCTAGGCTAGTTTTCTCGACCATGAGCAATGCTCGTGCTAGCAATCCCTTCACCAATAACTCCGCCTGAATCCTTGGCTCCTACTTTTCCCATTCCCATACTGAATCGCAGAACAATTAAGGGAACATTAGCTTAGGAAAGGAACTTGGAGATAAAACCACTCCAAATTCCTATTCAATGTGTGAATTTCTTCTCCAAGAGCCGTGTTCTTCCTGTCTCTTCTTGAACATGACCAATGATCTGGAATTCTTATTGCAGGAGGTCTTATGACAGAACTTTGATAGGTCTGTCCATTAGAAAAGGCATCATGAAGCCAGAGGTCTTCTCATGGTGTCTTTCATTCCTTCCTCCTGGTTCTCTTTGGAGCCACAGCAGAATGATGTTTATCCTGTTCTCTCAAACTGCTCTCACCTCACCATTAATTTTTTTGCAATAACTGAGCAGATCTGAAGGAGCCCTTAAGTCAGTCACCTGTGGATTCCAGCTTCCAGAAGTTTCTTCTTCCCTCACCAACTAGAGTGCGCCATAAAGTTCAGCAAGACAACTCCTTTTGATTTTCTTTTTTAAATAAAAATGTTCAATTATGACCACAACCATCAAGTATAGTTCTAATAACCAGGCCTGTGAGGCAGTGGTCAGCTCGTTACCAGCATGCTAATGGGAAGTTCGGGCTGGGATGGTCTTTAAGCCCAACAACTCAAGTCATCATTAACTGCAGCTTTAAAAACTCTGCAAAACACCATCCCTAATGATTTAACAGCTTGTTCCCGAAAACACATTAACCAAGGGAGCTTTTAAATATTAAGAAATAATTACACCAACTCAGAGTAGTCCTTCTTCAAAATTGCATCACATCGGGGTTCCACTAGATAAATTAATTTAGCAAAAGGACACAGGTCTTCTAAAAATAAAAAACTGTATCTAATGAAATGTTATTTCTAGTGGATGGCAGGAGGGTGGACGGAGGGAAAGGAAGAATTAATGAAAATATTCTGACTACTATCCTAAACAAATCCTTAGAGTGGCCTTACTCCAGCCAAATTAATTCAGCATTATTTGCATTTCTAATTTGTTTTCGTTTTTTTTTTTTTTTTTTATCATCTCCCAACCAATTGGGGTTAGATTAAAATTGGGAGATACTGGAAGATGCCTTGGGACCAATACACTCTAGCCCAACCATGAGAGTCTGTTATAAGCCTAGAACACAGAACCTCAAAGAATCTGTCAATCACCTGGAAGCGTGGGTCGGTATTACATCAGGGCAGATAGGAGTGACTTTACCTCTATTTGAATAGGAAATAGGATGTGGGACAAGAAAAATATAGCCTTCTAAGAGTCTATGACATTATCCCCACCTCGGAACCACAGAGGCCTAAAATTCCACCTTTAAATATCATTCTCTTTTTGGAGACCTGTGGGAAATTCAAATAAACCTAGATAAGGATATTTGGGTCATTTATACTCATATTTGAATGTAAGTGAGTTTAATTGATTCTCCTCCCCTGCCCAAACAAGACCCTGGGTAATTAGGGGTCACAGGGCATACAAGTGGGGAGAGCCTTGAAGGAAGAAAATGGAGAGGCCTACTTCACAGCTTTGCCCCAGCCAAGGTGGAAAGACAATCTCCGGGGCTCCCAGGCCTGCTGGCTTCCTGGGGTGAACTCTGTCTAGCTCCAGGTCCTGCTTTAGTATGGGGCAGAGCAGACCTCAGCGACAGCCTAAGCCTGGGTGGATTCTGAGAGCACAGACCAAGCAAATGGGGCAGCCACGTGGCTTGCTTGGGCTAGAGCAGACTTTTGTGGAATAAACTCCTACCCCAGTAGTCCCTGGGTATCATGAGACTTCATTTTTTCCATTGCTGTTTCCTTTGCTACAAAGTATCTCTGCCTTTTGGTCATCTTTTGAAGTTAATGGCAGGGCGTAGCTGCATATCCGTACTTTTATAGGCTTCCTAATGACCCACTTAATTATTTGCTTTCTTTGGGGCCAGCTTTGCAGCTGATAGGCACCTGGAGTCTGGGCTGATGCAGTCTGGTCTCCCTGATGGGTCTAGCACAGAGTTCCAGGCATCTTCATTACTGAATTCCAAGAGACTATCTCCCTGGAGCACCCAGGCTTGAATGTGAGGCTTTATTTGTGTTTTATTTATTCATTAGATTGGCAGAGGCCTTCTCTCCAGAGAGCTGTAGGTGGCGAATATGAAATTAGCATCTGCTTTTCCCAACAAAGTCAACTGCTCTGGAATTGTTTGCAGCCTGTCTTGTGTTCTGACGTTTAAACAGACTGGGATCAAGAAAATTTAGGTCTAAGCTCAGGGTGACAAAAGCCTACCACCTTTTCCACCCATATTCTTGGCAGAAGTTACTATTTCAGTATAGATTTTTATTTTTTTTTTCCTTCTGAGTCTGGACACAGTCTCAGAATTCTTAATATAGTGTTCAAGGCGGCAATTAGGATCTCTCCAAGGTATTGTTTGAGTTGGGTTCTCTTTGCCATTCTTCATCTCAATCCTTCATATTTCCAAAGGTACTGGGAAGTTGTAACAAACCCTTTCTTAGACCTTTCTCGTGGAATCTAAACTTAGCCAGAGTCCGCTTTGGATATTCATACTCCAGAGTGTCTTGAGAGTGTATTTGACAAAATGCACCCAAACGCTAAATCTGTGACTATATTTCTTGGACTTTTTTTTAACATTCCTGTGTTTACATGTAAAGTGTCTAGTACAGTATCTGACATATAATAGGCACTGAATACAGTAGGTGTAAATTAGCTGTTTTGAGCATGGGGTTCATTACTAATTTTGTTCCCCTTGTTATAAACCACCTACATTCTTTACCATGAAATTAGGTCCTCTGTGCCATTGAAATCTAGATCTACATAAAAACAGAGCTTCCCTGGAATCGTGAATATTTAGTTCTTATTTTATCAGGAACTCCCAGAGAGTAGATCTTACTGAACATGGTACTTTAGGTCTCCCTCCCTGCTTCCTCCTCTTTTCCTCTCTCTCTGTGCATTGTTAGGGATTCTGGTGACTATTTTCTGGTAGAATTTGACACCTAATAGTCGTCAACTGATTGCATCCAATTAACAGCCATTATATCGGTCAGTTACTTTCTGTTTGGACATGAGTTTATTGATCTGCTAAGATTTTAGTCTCCAGAAACATAAACAACATGCCATTTAATTCCACCTCAGTACTGTCGCTAAGCTCCACAAGAGGAGCATTTAAAGAGGCAGTGCATGGGAGGGGCAGAAAGGCTATCTATTACCTCTTTCGAACATGAGGGGGAAGCCATCGGGTTAAACTTTGATCACTATCATTTCACCTTTGGACTTTTATTAAAACTGTTTGACACAGCTGTGTTGGCAGATCGAGTAGGAAGATAAATGGGCCTGTGTGAATAGGTTTAATATCAAAAGTGGATATGAGACATGGCACGTTATTCCATCCAGAAATTGTTCACGTTCACAAGATTTGCTGTTGGTGATCCTTTCTGCCTCAGGGGGCCAAAAGGTGAACATGATTGAGGTACCTTTCGCTATGAATATTTCACAGCCCGAGTATCCCTTTTTCGCTTGGGGCTGTGTGCTGACTGAGGGCTTCTTCAGGATGAGTCCTCAGTTGACTGATGAATACAAAACGCCTCTCTGAACAAAAGGCATTCAAGATTCGCTGAAGACAAGACAACCTACTTTGGTTTCTGTGTCTGGTACCGGGGTATCAACGGAGATAAAACACTGAGTGACAGGGAAGCGAAATACAGAATAACACAATCTATTGTTCTCCCATTGACTGTAAGTATAATGGGAAAGTTAGCGAGTCACCGTAATGTCATGGACCGCTGTGAACTTGGGAGAACTCAAGGATCAGAAAGTAACATGAAACAAGGAGGGAAATGAAGATAATATTGGGTTACTGAACATTCTCAAATTGTACTGAAACGCATCCCATCCTTTTGGAGGGGGCATGTTTTTGACAAGGAAGACAATGGGAAGAAACTGGCAGCTGTAACAATATCACCATTTTC
Source organism: Aselliscus stoliczkanus (assembly GCA_033961575.1). Classification (NCBI taxonomy): domain Eukaryota; kingdom Metazoa; phylum Chordata; class Mammalia; order Chiroptera; family Hipposideridae; genus Aselliscus; species Aselliscus stoliczkanus. Next base: position 71,776,786 of record CM066739.1, on the reverse strand, counting down.
TTTTACTATGGGCCGTAATGTGAACTTCTTAGAAGACACCTTCTTTCACCACAGCTTTGTTGTACAGTCTATTGAGGAGCCCAGAGACCAAAGTCGTTGCCTTGTTCCGGGGCTGTCTAAAACTAAGGAACCTGGTTCTGCCAGCCAACGCCAGCTGCTCTGTTGTGAATTACAGAGCAGGTTTGCAGTCAAGGGCAGAGGAAAGGAACTGAGAGGGAATGAGAGAAGCAAAGAGAGAGGGAACAGGCAAGGTGAAAAATTTAGAGCAAAAGAGTGAAAGGAAAGGAAAGGGAAAATTAAAGTGGTGGAAGAAATAAATGAAAAAAAAAAAAAGGAATTTCCATGGTAGGGAATGGGGGGAGACTGTGACCACCATTCCTGGCTCAGAGCAGGGTTCCATTCAAACAAAATAAAACAAAACAACAACAAAAAGCACTGAGTCACCTTTGGAATGAGTCACCTTTTTTAGAGCCAGGAATTCAGCTTTGGAATAACTATTTTCTGGGAGAAATATAGCTAATGCTTGGTAACATTTTTTAAATCTGTGACACTCTCACATTAAAACATCCTTTCCCAAGCACAGGCCGTGGAGAAACACCTGTTCTTCAGGGGTCCTCACCTAAGGTCTACTTGCAACTCACAAGAGGGCGGATGAACCCTATGGACTCCCTGTTGTAGGAAAATGAACATAAATATACAGGTACCAAATTTTGCACACAGACTCAGTGGGTCCACACATTCCCAAAGTCCATTCATAAGCCTCACAGAATTTCACAGACGTGGGTTAAGAATGTCTACCAAAGAGCTGGCATAGAATAGATGCTCAGTAAACTCTTACTGTTTCGAATTATGTAGGTATGCTGGTCCAGCGACTATTCAAGTTGGCTGAAGTTTACCATATATGCCTTCCCAAATAACTGATTTTCAAGGAACTAGAGATAGGTATAATATTTTCCATATGAAACCTATATTTATTGCAACATAAACTTTTGTACTTTTTGGATTTTGATGATTCAGAAGGTGCCTGGGAAATCTTTCAATAATAAGAGAGGAATCTGTACATCAGAGAGCAGGCTGTAGTAAAGCTGTAAACAGAGAAGAAAAGCAAAATGGGTCTGAATCTGCTGTCACCCTAACACAGTCTGTAGAAGTAATTTTTCTTAAGTAAGACAGATTACTGGTATAAACTCTTGCCTTTTCTATCTCTTTAATAAAAGTAGAGTGGAAAGGGGCCAGCCGGGTGGCTCAAGTTGGTTAGAGAGTGAGCTCTAAGCAACAAGGTTGCCAGTTCAACACCCAAATGGGCCAGTGAGCTGCTGCTGAGCTGCCAACAGGTGGCGGGATGGCTCAGCTGGTGACAGCATCGTGCTCCTAACAACAAGGCTTCTGGTTCGACTCCCCATGGGATGGTGGGCTGCGCCCCCCCGCAACTAGATTGAAAGTGACAACTGGACTTGGAGCTGAGCTGCGCCCTCCACAACTAAGACTGAAGGACAACAACTTGACTTGGAGCTGATGGGTCCTGGCAAAACACAGTGTTCCCCCTCCCCAATTCCCCAACACTGTTCCCTTTCCCAATTCCCCAATAAAATCTTAAAAAAATAAAAAAGCAGAGTGGAGAGTGGTTTTAAGTTTTAGCAGCTAGCTTAACTGGAATATAGTTGCATTTTGAGTGCTGGTGTGAGAGGGATGTAAATACACTGCAGTCAGCTTCTGTCCTCTCTCCACCATGAATACCAAACACTTCCATCTCCTACCCTCACCATTTGATTTATTATAGTTGGAACTTAGAAAACTTGGATGGCCTGGCTGATTAAGGATCAAGATATAAAATTAGCCAGGTTGTTCCCTGGAGCAGTTAACTGAGGCCCAGAATGAGTATGAATTATGGCTAAGAAGGAGGAGGGCCTGAATTAGCAAGGCAATAATGGAAGTGCATCTCGAGGAATCAGTGAGAAGATGTGGTCAGTAATCCAGAGAGGAGGACTAGTTCCCGGGGATACTGGGAGCCTGTAGAAAAAGACATGTTAGGTAGGATGGAGTGAGAAGCGTCAAAATTGTCCATATTATAAGAGCATCACTCTTGTTGCTTACTTCATGCTTGGCCTTGAAATGGATCGCCTGGGTCTGAAGAAAGAGAGCATAGCTGAATAAAAAATAGAAGAGCCAGAAAACTAAGAGGAAATGAATTTCTTTCTGATATACCAAAGTATTACAAAGGGTTGGTTGATAAATATGGACATGGGAACTCTGGAAGCTAAAAATGCAGGCACTTCCCAAATCACAAATGACTGCTGCGGGATATAAGCACCATTCACAGAAAATCCATTCCAGCTTGCACATGTATTTGAATTATACCACCTACTTCCACTCACAATGACCACTGCTATAAAAACTTACCAGAGTGCAGAACCTGGGTTCATTTTCTTTTCATGTATTAATTTAACTCAATATTAATGTAATCCTCATAATGATTCTATGAAATAAATATTACCATCCTCATTTTATAGACAAGGAAAATGACATTCAGAAATACTAAGTAACTCATCCCAGCGAATCTAGCTGGTAAGTGGCTGATGCACAATTCAAACCCAGGTTCTGCTGGGGCCATAGAGTGGCACCTTATAGAAAATGGTGTTTATTTCCAATGGCAATAATGGACTAATTGTGATCAAGGACCACTGTGGTGAAAAACAAACAAACAAACAAATAAATAAACAGTCCTCAAGTCTGATCTTCCCAGCTGAACTTTTTCCAGTTTGGCCTGTGGTTATTTATAGCACCGTACTTACAACTGTGGAGTAGTGGGTGATCTTGGTTATATTTAACTTGCTCGAGCCTGAATGTCCTCTTTTGCTAGATGAGGCAATTACATTTAACACTCTGATATTTTTACCTTTAACACTCTTTGACTTTATTAGCATCGATATCTGGTATGCATGGGACAACTTAGACACCGCTGGAGATACAGAATTAAACATGGTGGGGCTTGCAAACTCAAGGCTCCCCACTGGGCCATGAGTATTTCCAGAGCAAACACCATGTCATCCATCCCTGTACCTCTGCCCAGACCCTCCCCATTGCCCAGCTCACTGCCCACAAATTATAGATGCTCAATGAATGTTTATTCAAAAATATATGAAAGAAGGCAGCTAGTTGTTATAAGTAGTACACACACACACACACACACACACACACACACACACACACAAATGTGGCAAATACCTTAGAAAGCAATAGGGTATAATGAGATAGGCCATCAGAAAGGAAACGAATAGCAGCTGGATTGATCAGGAAGGCTCAGTGGAAGAGTAGCTTCTGACCCTGAATGATGGGCAGGGCCTTGATAGGCAGAAATGTGGCAGGAAATTTGACAGACCTGAATGTTCCCAGTAATCTGGTTTTATCTGAACAGCAATGTGTAGAAGAGATGGTAGTGGCAGATAAGGCTAGAAAGGAGAGTGAGGTTGAATTATGAAGAGCCTTCAATTTTTGAGCTTTGGATTTTAGACTGTTCTATAGGAAATGGGGATTTTTTAAATAAAAAAGTGGCATTAACGATTATGTCATTTATAATTCAATTGATGTCGAGTGTTGTATGGAGGCACTTCCACATGTGTTCATTTATTTAATTTTATTTAACTAATGATGCAGAAGAACTCTGCAAATTAAATAGTTTTATTGCATGTTAATTATATCTTAATAAAATATATGATAAAAACACCTCTTTTTTTTTCTTCTTTTTCAGATGAGGTTGTATATGCTCTCACCCAAAAAAAAAACAACAACAATCAAAAATAGTCCTGTCTTAAAGCTACATTTTAACTATTGTGGGTTGCCCTTTTTACCCTCAAGATATAGAAAGACAAGAAGATGAAAAAAGGAAGGAAGAACAAAAGAAAGGAAGGAACAAAAGGAAGGAAGGAAGGAGGGAGAGAAGGAAGGAAGGAGGGAAGGAAGGAAGGACAAGACAAAACAAACTCAGATTTTTCACAATTGCATCTCCTCTTTTGTGGCCCTGTGGGAAGAAATTATAGTGAACACAAAACCCAACTGCTGTCCAAATTAATCTCAGGTCAGATGGATCATTATTGAGCTCGAGGCTTGTATAACAAAAATTTGTTTCTTTCCAAAACCATCTCCTTAAGCAGGTGTATGAAGATGTTTTTTAGGTGTCTGGATTCAACTTGACAGCTTCTTAAACTCCAGTCTATTGCTGATACATACACATATATATATTTTTTTCCTGATGGTGGAAATTCCTTGACAATGCTGCTGCTAAAACCTTTCTTGAGAGTTCATTTAGGAAGATTGGTTCCCATGACACACACCTCTACCTCTTGGACTTACTTGAGTGTGTAAAAGAGATTTATTTCCAAGCAAATTGGCTTATAAATATGAAACAGCCTGTGAAAGGCAGTCCATAGGACAAATCTTGAGGGAATGATTCTTTCTACTTTAGGGACTCATTTTGTGAAAGACCTAATAGGTAGCTGCTTTTCCTAGGAACCGCCTTGACTATTTTAGCTCACACTGAATGCGACCATTCCTCTTAATTTACTTGATACAGCAGCTCCCAAGGGCTTGTACACCATAATTGGACGGATGAGATTAGGAAGTTAAGAAAACGGACATAGAGGAGGCTTTATAACTCTGTAAGCAACTTTTTATTGGCTAAGGCTTTCTGAAAGCACATTTTAATTGTCTCTCGAACAGCTTTGCTGGTCTCTCAGCCACCAAGAGATAACAGACAAGATGAAGAGTTACCCACGTTGAGTGAACATGGGCTTCATCCTTCAACTCTTCATTAAAGAAGGACTTGTTGGCAGTGAATGGAGAAGATAAAGTTGTTTGTAGTCGGGTTAACTTGAAATAAAAATATAAAAAGCCACTCAAGGACTTTAATTTAAATCTTAATGTAAGCCTCTTGTTTTGAATGCATTGTTTAAAGTGTCCTGAAATATTACAAGTTTCCCTTCCTTTCTGGAAATTTTAATTACTGTTAGCTTCTGATTGCTACTTACACTAAGATCCTTTAGAGATCCCCCAAAGGCTATCTTCTTTAGGGGGATGGGGGCAAGGAATCTGTTCTGCAGTGTTTATGGGAGATGGAGCCATTGATTGAGCTGAAAGCAGGAAGCAGGAATGCCAATCCTAGGGGCGGAGAAGAGTTCATGTACGACCAGCCAAGTTTGTCTCTAAAAGTCTACAACAAACAATGCTCCAGCTCACTGCAGTTTCCTATTCTCTCCATGGTGACCACTTCCCCCCACTTCCAAGTCCTAGATCTGAAGCTCTCTACAGATCGGATGAACCTCAAACTCACCCAGCAGCTGTTGTCAGGGCAGGAAGCTGGGATTAGAGCAACCTGAGATGCCTATTAAATTGATAAAGCCTCCCCAAAGGGTCCAAGGTCTTTACAGCAAAGACATCTTGCTCCTGGATTTAATACAGAATTAGACATCTTGCTCCTGGATTTAATACAGAATTAGACCTTGTGGGTGTCATTCTCAAAGGTTGTCCAGGAACCCAGAGGCAAAAGGCTCTTATGTGAATCCCAGCCCAGTCTCTTCCTCCCAGACATCTTCTCCACAGGGTGCCCAGGGGAGGTTACCTGACTCCTTTCAGCACCTTTCTCTCTGTAACACTCCTGCTTGTATTGGCTGTGGTTCCAGAAGGCTCTAGAATCCTTCCTTGGATTCTAAAGACTCCCTGAGGGATTAAGGGGACTTCTGGAGGACCCTATAGAGATGCACCGGGTTGATGGCAGTCAGGGCCACCGGCAGGGCTTCTTCCGGCTAAGAGGGAGATATGCTATTGTCCTTCCCCGTGCTGGCTGGGGCAATGGAAAAGGTAGGTGCAGACAGGAGGATAGAATCAGAATCTTAGGAGCAGAAGCAGGTATAACTTCTCAGCCACATCTGGTTGTTGGTAAGGACTTAACATAGTTTCAATCATGGGTCCCAATACATGGGCTTTGGAACCAATCAGGCCCAAGCTGAAATGCCAGCTCCTCCGCTCATGTCCTTGAACCTCCACCTTCTGACTGACATTTATGGAGTGGGTACTCGGGGTCGATTCCTGTTATAAGAACTTTACATTCATTAACTCATGTCATCCTCACATCTACCGAAGGGTGTAGACTAGAGTCTGTGAGCTCCATTCCAAAAATGAAGACACTGAGACCCAGAAAGGCCAAGTAGCTTATTGCAAGTCACACCACTTGCACATGACTGAGCAGGGATTTGAATCCAGGTAATCTGGCTCTAGCATCCATGCCCTGGACACCACTGTACCTTGCTTCTGCAGGATTAAATGAGAGATTGATTTGGATATAATTTAGACACTGTTTTATTGTACAGTGCCCACTATTAAAACATAGAAATCAGAAATTAAAAGGAAGAAGTCATAAAAGAAGTTCAAATAATTACCCCTGCTCTTGAGGAAATGGCCTTGCTCACTCTACTTTGAAGGCCACCGAGAAGCTCAGGTTGTTCCATGTGGCCCACAAAGATTGAAGAGAGCCCGGACCACCAGATTACCCCACCTCCCCACTGAGGGACTTCCCATCCTTTCAGTCTATGTGCTAAATCCTATAGTCCCCTTGTGGGGCAGCAGGACTCATCACAGGCAAACCTGGGAGCCCAGCAAAGCAGTATCTTCAGCCTCTCTTGTCTCTATGTCCTCCCCCATCAGGCCCCTGCTCCTGGCCCTCTCAGATGCCCAGCGGTGACCCACCCCTCCTTCTGCTCTCCCTGCTTGAACAAAAGTACCTAATTTCCATCAGCCTAGCTGTACTTAAGTCTCTCACACTGTCATTTTCATTTGAAGCCTTGTCTCTGATTAAAATTTCAAAGGTTTGGTTTCCTCAGCAGCCAAATGGAGAGTTACTTCCCTGTGTATAAAGTGCTGTGAAGTTTCAATGGGACATTGCTTATGGCCATCCTAGAGTGGTACCTAGAGAGTGCTGGGCACGGAACATGGCTGTGGACCTGAATCTAGAAAGAAAGACACTGCTCTCCCTTTCAGGGAAGTAAACAACAAGAGATATTACCCTAAAGCTACACCACATCCTGCTACCCTCCATCGAAGCTGAATGGCACTAGGCCGGCTGTTAACTTCTGGGGCCTTCCATCCCCCAAGAGACTCTAGGGGAATGGTACCAAGATGGGGATGCCGCCTTTGGCTTCTTCATTCGAAGATGGGGCATTGACAGGGACTCCCTGTAGCTCAGTCTTCCAAACCCCACAGCACATATGGGCATGAGCTCCCATCCTCCCCAAAGCCTCTTCCTGCTCCCGGACCTCTCTGACCACTCAGGAGGGAGGCACAGCTCGGAGGCCAGAGAAGGGAGGCGGGGGAAGGCTGCCCCACAGGGCTGAAGGGCAGCTGTTTATATTATAATTAAGGTTTTACAGCATAAACTGAAATGTAGCTTGACTATTCCAACAAGGCGCTGGAGGTAATTACCACTGCTAGAGGCGTTCTCCACTGCCAATTATTTCCCTCTCTAATTGAATAACTTAGGCCACATTGTAGAGGGGCAGGGAAAAGGAGAGGCTGCTTTCAAATTGGACTTTCCTTTAGAGTCCCGTAACACACCTCTCTGCTAACATTCTTCCCCGGGGATGTGGTATAGACATGCGAATGCAGGTCCTGGAGTTCCAGCACTTACTAGCTTGGGCGGAGTACTTAAACTTCCTGAGTGTTCCCCTGTCTATCAAATGGGTCTAATTGAAGTACAGACTTCAGAGCACTATTCTGAGGATTAAATAAACGACAATAATCCTGGCACCCAGAGAATACTGAATAATTCTTTTTTTTTTCTTTTTTATTGGGGAACAGTGTTTTTTTTTCCAGGACCCATCAGCTCCTGGTGTAAGGAAATGGCATGGACAGAGGGTGTGTCCAGGGAGGGACAGGTGTTCTTGTCTTTCCTGAAGAGGTGGAGGGGATTGAGGCAGAAAGCACACCTCACTCGTATGGGAAACAGCTTGGTAAGGGAAGGCCAGCACCAGATAGAAGGGAGCCTACATGGCTTAGAAGGAGCAATTTTCTTGGATTTATAGAGGAAATGGCCCCAGTCAAGAAGGTTGTACAGATTCCCAAGATATCCAGTCCCTGAAAGGGTTCATGCACCGTTCGTGGAAACCCATGATTAATGTTACATACATTTGTAGGGCACTTTCTACTTTTCACATTTTAGTCTATTTTCTGTCCCTTATCTCCTTCAACCCTCACAACCATCTGGAAAAGAGAAGTATCACTCCTGGTTTACAAAGGAGGAAACGGAGGCCAAGAGAGATGAAATGAATCAAGCTCAATCGAGAACTAAAACACAGGCCTCTTGCCTCGAGTTTTCCGCACTGCTCCACAGGAAGGAGGCCAATTTGGGTCCCAGAGTTAACCACACTCTCCTTCGTAGGGTCCAACCCCTGGGGCATCGACCTCACAGGGTGTGTTTAAAACATCTCAAATGCAAGAGAAAGAGATTCTCAACATTGGGTGTGCACACGAGTTTCTCGGAAAACGTGTTTTAAAATGCAGATTCCGGGGCCAGATGCCCAGGGGTTCTGATTCCCTGGGTCTAAGAGGGGGTCCAGGAACCTGAAATTTAACGAAATCCTCAGGTATTTCTGGTTCAGGGGTCACACTCTGAGAATCACTGGACTAAGAGAATTTAGGATGCCTAGTGGAGACCTCTGAAACACCTACCACCTGTGTGACCTCAGTTAACTACCTTAAACTGTCTGAGCATCAGCTTTTTGAAATGCAAAGGAAGATCATGATATTGACCAGCAAGGGATTTTGTGAGGATTAAATGAGATCATGCAGGAAAGGTGCTGAGCCCAATGAAAAGTGCTCAGCAATGTTAGTAATTGCTAGCATTGCTGCTGCTGTTGTCATTAATATTGGAATATATCCAAGTGCTGTGTTACTTGGGGGTAAATTGCTATAGGTAATATCTTATCCCTTGGTGAATTACTATAGGTAATATCTTATCCCTTGAAGTCATTAAATCTTTAGAAAATTGGGATATAAAAGGGACATAACTATGATTTGATAAACTTAAATCATTTTTAAATGAGTGACTCATTTATACTCCTTCAGCTGCCTTCGTGTGGGGCTGTTGGTAGATAAGCAACGGCTTGGTCAAATAGGAGTCGGTTCTCTAATTGGCAGACCCTGGTTAACAGTAGGAAACGGAGGCTATTGGCGGATATGCCAAAAGGGGCTTCTTGAGAACTGGCTTTACATTGATGCGATCTGCACAAAAAATCAACAGCAGATAGAATTGATGTGGCAAGGACCTGACCCTACGCCCAGTGATGCCCAGGTGCGTCCACCTCTCCTCCACCCTCCTGGCACCTCAGCAAGTGCACCCGGGAACTTGGTGGCCTCCAACAGGTCTCATGTCTGGGTGGAGGGGTCTCTGCCTTCTTTCTGCAGAAAGCTTACCCTGAGGTTTCCCTAGGACTTCTTCCCCTGTCTCCCTGGGGAGGGAAGGACAAATATTAGAGGAAAGTAAAACAAAATGGAGCTAAGTAGATGGCCCACCCACTGATATCTCTCTCCCCCCTCCTCTGCCCCTACTTCAGAATTTGACACAGGCTCCTGGTGAGGTGTGAATTGACTGTGCTAGCAAGGACTATACAGGCTCACTCATCTGGGGCCAGGGGTCTGGATTTTGTCAGAGAACCTCTTAGAAATTTGTCATTTCTACCCAGGCCACCTCCCTCCCATGCTTTATTGTGGCCAACTAGACACAGGAAATCAAATTCCTGATTAGAGAAGGCCCAGAGACATTCTTGGGTGCATTTTGGCATCTTGGGGAATGTGTTCCCAGAGAGGAATCTTAGCATTCCCGCAACTCAATAGAAGGACAGGTGCCCATAAGTGCTGAGGTGAGAGGAGCCAGCTTCTGCCCTTCCTTTGGAGGGTGAATCCCACAACACATTTTGGGGGGAAAGTAAACTGCTCCAGAGAGCTGCCTTATATTTAAGCTATGCAGTCAGCTACCCACATAGTGGGAATAGAGAGACCTTGAAAATCCCCCCACTCCCCAAACCCTCTATCTATGGGACAAGTATTTTGTCTTCACATGGTCCTCTCCTGGCCCACATGCTCAGGCCCTAACCTTCCTCTCTGATCCAGACTTTGAGACAACCCAAGAGTGGAAAGTGTACCACAGTGGGGAAAAGGCCGAAGAAAAAAAGGAGTTTCAGGTCAGTCCACTCTAACTTTTCTCTAGAATGCTCCCTATTTCATCTTCCCGTTTTTGTCTGCCATCATTCACGACCTTCATTTGTCTCCATCACCTACTCCTGTAATCTGTTCTCTGTATAGCAGTCGCTGTGATTTTTCTAAAGCATAAGCCATATCATGCTCACCCCAAACCCTCCAATGCCTTCCCTATGGCTTTTTTCATCTTGGAAGCCCATGCAATGCCAGCTCAGTGCTGGGCACACAGTGGGCCCAATTTACACTTGAAGAATGACTAACAAATGAATGACAACACAGAGAGGCATGGCAGAACCCTCAGGGTGAGGGCACCGGCATCTCCATTCCAGTCCTCCTTTCCCCCTAGGAAGTCCAGACAGAAACACTGCAGGGAAAAAACTGTTACTCTTTTACCTAAAGTCCAGCTCCACAGTAAAGTTCGTTGTTTGTGCTAACTGGTGACAGTAAATGTAGTAAAATCACATATTTTCCTGGAAATCTGCCGCCTTTTATGTAAAAATATTCAAGGCTGCTTCCATATTTTAGTCCATATTTTCTCTCCCTCTTCCTGTATCCATTTCTATCATCCTCTTCTCTCACGTCCAAACAACTTAACATGCCCACACAACTTAACCAAGCACTCTGTTATCTTGATGCCTTGCCCCTCACCCCTCCTTTTCCCCATTCTCTCCTTCCACAACTAGTCCTCCAGGCACCAGGCTAGTGAGGCCACAGTCCTGGGGGCCACTCAGATCTCCTTTTCTTCAGGATTCATCTCCCAGGAGACAAAATGGCCAAGAACAGGAAATGCATACATGAGACTGCTGGGAAAATGTGGATTTGGACACACGGGTGGGCAGGAATGAAGGCCACCCACTTCACTCAAAGCAAGGAGGTGGGGCATTTTGTTTTCATTTGGGCGAATAAGACGATACCACTCTTAATTTCCCTCAAGGAGGAGCCCCTTCGTGATAGGCTCCTTGGGCTCTGAATGAGTTGCCATCGACATAATTAAAGCATCAGTGTTGCATTCAGGCCCGAAAGAGCTGTTGCTTGCAGGGAGTAGGCCTGACAGTTCCTCATGGGCAGGAACTTGCACTGCGTGACCCAGGGCCAAGCTCTGGTGATGCCCCCTCTGTCCTCCCCTGACTATTTAGTAGCATTTGACGCAGTATACACTCTGACTGTCCTTTTCGAAGCACTTTGTTTATTAAGTATCCAGGGACCACAAGCTCCTGGTTTTCTTCCTACATCCAAGGACACTCCTTTGCTGGGTCTTCCATCTCTTCCTAATAGTTGAAGAAACTCGGGGCTCAGTCCTTGGGCTTCTTCTGTTTTACTCTACCTTCCTTTGTCATCTCTCTAACTCATGTATTTAAATGTCAGATTGACTCATAAGAAACATCTGATAGTCCACCTTTTTCACCTACAAAAATGGCAATTTCAATGCTTCCACCTAATGCTATGTCTATGCTAACCCCCAAATTCTTATCTCCATCCCCTGGCCTCTCCTTGAGCTCCAGACTCACTTATTCAACTCCCTACTTGACACCTCTGCTTCAACGTCTAATAAGCTTCTCCAAATTAACCCAGGCAGTTCAGAGCAGCAATCTAGGTTTCCCTGCCAGGTTTGCTCCTCTTCTAGTCTCCCCATCTCCGCTAAGGACAATTTCACTCTTCCCATTGTGTGGACCCAAAATCCTGTCGTCCTCCTTGCTTCCTCAGTTTCTCTCAAATGCTCTGTTAGCTTTAACCTTACTGCTCACATCTCCACTCCTATCATACTGGAGGTATTGCCTAGATTAGTGTCACGACATCCTAACTGGTTCCTGCTTTGACCCTTTGACCCCCCTATAATCTGTTTTCAGTACAGCAGTCACCGAGATCTTTCTAAAGCATAAGTCATATCATGCCACTCTCCCCACCCAAAATTCTCCAATGTTTTCCCACCACACTCAGGATAAACTCTAAACTCCTCATCCTGCCCATTTTCTGGCCCCTGCCTGTCTCTCTAATCTCTATGTCCACTGCCTTTTTACCTCCTATTTCCTCTGCCTGTAACACCCTCACTGCACTAATTCAAGTCTGTATTCAGGTATCATCTCCTCTGGAAAGGCTTTCCCAGAACATCCCATTTTAGGGTAATACTTATTCCTCCACCCTGCATTATTTTATATGCTTTCCACATGATAGTACGTTATATAATCATGTATTTATGTGTTCATCGTCTATCTCCCAATAGGAATCTAAATTCTCTGAGAGCAAGGACTTTGGGTGGCTTGGTCAGTACCTCATCCTCGTGTCTGGCACATACTAGGTGCTCAAAAAATATTTGCTACATGAGTGAATGAATTGGTGGATGAACGTTCCAGGTCCATAGTTGTATCCCTTGGGAGAGCTCAGTGTACACTTGATGACTGACAGCCTTAGTCAACAGTTTAATACTGATGTGGAATTAGGATTATGCTGCAATGTGAGTTTGTAATTCTTGAGATATTTTCCTTAAATATGATCAATTCTACTTCCTTCTCCAATCACAAAGGAGGATCCCAGAGCAAGGGGTCAGGTTATGTCCTTCCATTCTGTCTATCCAAAACATTAAGATTTTGCTCTTTATCCAGTGACTATGACATCTGGATGCTGGCTATCACAATCACACACACACCACCACCACCACCACCACCACCACCACCACCACCACCACACACCAATAATAATAAAAAGCAATCACAGACTTTTATTGAGATCTTATGTACCAAGCACTATTCTAAACTTTTCACATACACTATCTCATTTAGATGACTTAACCACCCCATAAGGCAGGTACAAATTTAATCTCCACATTCAAATGAAGAAACCGAGGTACAAAAGGGACTAAGTAACTTGTCAAAGGTCACACAGCCAGTAAGAGAAAAGGCCAAATGTCTCGGAGATTTTAAGTTTTGGAAAAGGTCTCTTATGAGCTATTATCCACAGAAAGTCTCACCCTCTCACCCTCACTCCTATTCAAATTTAGCTCAGATTGTTCAAAGTGCTGAAGAGCCTCATACAGTCAAAGGCCACAAACATGAAGGACATCCTATATGACAGTGAGAAAGACCCTAGGTCCCCATGCCTACAAGGGGGGCGTGATTCCACCAAAACTATAGCTGAGTCTGTGACACAATTGGATCTGTCCCCTCATTTATCCTGTGAGGGCCCCTGCATCCCTCACAGCCGACCCTCTCTCCAAGCCCAGTTGAGGGGCTATGTTTTCCTCACACCCTCAAATGAACAACCGCAATGTATCTAGCAATTAATTTACCCCCAACCTCCCTTGTTAGCTCAGCTCCATCTGGCAAATAGAAGTCCTGATGCCCCAGGTTCACAACCCCCTCACCTGACAGGTAGCACCTAAAGAAAAATGCCTTTCGAAAGAAACACAGCATTTGCACTGCCAAGAAACAGGGAAGCCCCAGGCCCCCGTGTGGATGCCCAACTCTCACCATGCTGGCAGCGGTACCAACGGGTTGCTTGGAGGCCAGCAGTTTCTCTCATAGGAATGACTGACATGAGACACTGGACCCTGCTCACAGCAGGCCTCTGCCCCCTCCACAGTAGTGCCAGGGCAGAGAAAAAGGAGTGGGGGAGAGGGAGGGGTGTCTCTTTAGGTAAGGGAGAAAGTGAACCGATAAATGGAACCAATTTCTAAAGGAGTTACAGGCCATGGGGGAAGCAAGACTCCTGGGCTATAGTTAGGGTTCCGAAGCATCAATCTGCCTCATATCCACCCTGCCCTTTTCCTGGACTTAACAAGTACTTTCAGGGGTACTTCCTGGTCCGCTCCTCACATCTGGACAGGCTTACCTTTCCCAATACCAGAAACAAAGACTGTCAATTCACAAATGTCATATGTAAAAGCTGCCAGTCTAAATGTGGACACAGAAGGATCTGAAGGTATCCTCACAGTACAGGTCTCCAAGAGACTGTGGATTACTTGAAGACACAACCCAGGAGAGAGAAACATTAGCTTAAGAAATCCCAACCTTCTGCCCCAGTGAGTTCCCCAGTGCTTGAATGGAAGCTGAGTTGGGACTGAGGTGTCCTTATTGCTATTTGGTGAGGTAGGCAATGCCAGCCCTCTATACTGCGCCCAACCCATTATCACTGGGTTGTCCAGGGTAAATCAGTCATCTGTGCCCCAGACTCTGCCCGTCACATAGACCCTCACCAGTCCAGTGACCTAGGACATCAGTGAACCCCTTGCTAAGCACTAGTGAACTGCGTGACTTTCAGAAATCACTACTTTTGTGAGTAACAGTGTCCTCGACTGCAAAATGAAGCACCGAGAAAGTGATTTCTGAGGCCCCATGCAGCTGCAATCTTCTGGAATTTAATAATGGCATATAGTAGAATATTATCAGGCAAGATCATTTGCGCTTCATGGAATGGTTGCTAGCAATTTCTACAAGAAGGAGCAGTAGTGTCCCCCGTATAACCTGTTTCTTAAATTTTAATTGAAGCCCTTGAACTAAGCAGTCAAAACATGTGATGGCAGAAGGGGCTGATTGAATATTAAGTTCATTGTTACCCAGATGTTTTCACCATGCCTCATGAGGTGAGCAATAATCTTATTGCTCATCTTGAAAATTATTTACTAACCAATCACTAGTTGCCCAGGACCATGATGGGCACTTTGGAGAATTCAGAAAACTAATAATATATTATCTTCATCTTTAGGAGAAAAAAAAGATGAATCTATTAAAAAAACAATTAGAAATGAATACAAGAAATTTAGAATCATACTATATTTTCAAGGTTTAAGATCTGACACCTGTTCATTTTAATGTTGACCAACTATAGATACACATTCTCCTTGGGGATAAGGTAACACTAAGATTGGTCATTTACATGTCAACATTACATAGACTTTAGATTTTAGCACAACAGCCTTGTGGCTATATAATTTGTGAAATTCAGTGCAAAACAAAAACATGGGGCTCCTCTTTCAAAATTACTAAGAATTTCAAGACAGCAAAACAGAGCATTAAATCAAACACAGGCTCTTCTGAGTTCAGGGCCCTTTGCTACTGCACAGATCACATGCCCATACTTAGCCTGTTCATAGGTGGTCCAGAATCAACCATGGCTAACATTTAACCACTTTATTGAATCCTCAAAACAATCTAAGGAGGGAGGTACTATTATTTTTGCCTTATAACCTACAATAAGGAAACTGGGGCACAGAAAAGTTAAGCATCTTGCCCATGGATCCACGGACACCAGGTAGACCCAGGATTTGAACCGAGGCAAACTGGGTCCCGGTTCTATTACATCAGCACACTACAGTCCTCCTAGTAATCGTTCTCTAGCACTGAGTCTGGAAATTATACCAATAGATTTCCACTTGGCAGAGTTTTAAATTTCTTCCTCTTATAATTAACATGGCTTGAGTAACTCTGAGGTTGTCACAGTTCTAGAGACCTGCAATGACTGGGGGCCCTGGATATATTTTTGCACGTGTGTCACAGGATGTATGTGAGCAAAGCAGTGTAAGTGTAGGGAGCTGGGAGCCATTTTTAATGGACTCCCATAAGTTACTAAAAACCTTAAAACTGAAGTCTGCTGAAGCTTGACAACTAAGGCTCTGGGTAAAAGTGACTGAGACCAAGAAAGCCTATTAGGCTCCAATTATGGAAAACAGTCTTATGCGGGAAGGATGGGGTCTCTGAGCAGAACTGGGCTTGCCTGCAATGACTTTGACCTCTAGCTCATGGCTGTGCCCTTGCTCCTGGGGAGGTCCCATGGGAAGAACCTTCATGCTGGGCGCTCCACTTCCACTTCTGAAGCTGTGAGCCAGCTTCACACCACGTGGGAGATTAAGAGCGCTATCCCTGGATGGGAGAACACTAGGCAGCCTGGCCTCCTGCCTTCCAGAGCTGTGCTTCTCTGACCTCAGTTGTGCATAAGAACCACTTAAGGAGCTTTTTTAAGAAATGGAGGGCTTCCATACTTAGTCCTCTGGGATTCAGGGTACATAAGTCTGAGGTAGAGCCCAAGAATCTGAGGTTTTAACCAGCCCTCCAGGAATTCTGATGTAGGTGGTTCATTCTTGGGGAAACATCCTCTATAAAATGATGAGGATGTTCCCAGGGAGGGTCAGCGATCACTCCCAGCCACACCCCCTTCACCTTGAGAGCAGAGTGACCTGCAGTGCCACTTCTAGGAGAGCCTGAGCAAGTCTGGTGATGCACTTAAAGAAGGATGGAACACAACCCAAGACTCCAAAGTGGAGGGTAGGCTCCAAGGTCCATTTTTATTCCCTTTGGCTAGTAACCTTAACCAATATTTTCCTTTTTCCTGGAAAATAAGTCAGGCCCCACACCATGACTTGCCATCCACAAAATGATGGGCTTTCTCAGGCAAACTTTTCTCGCATAAATGGCTTTTAGGGCACCTCTTTCTCTCTCTCACTCTCTGTTCCTCTAAATCCCATTCAGCTTCTAGGGCTCTAATTTTGAGGAAATTCCTTTTTCTCAGAACGAATGAGAATCATCAAACATTGTTGCTGAAACAGACATTGTAAGCAGGCAGCCCAGCATTGTCACTCTATGAACAAGAAATAAGGGCCCATGAAGGCCGGGTGGCTGACTAGTGACATAGAGTGGGGCCCACTCTCACAGGCACAAATGAGGCCATGTGAGCTGACCACACATACTCACAGTTCATAGGGTCCACAGGATGTCCCTCCTCTCTACAGTGTCACATCACGCCAAGTAAGCTGACACTGCAGGGTATGTCTAGACTCTCTTCACTGGATTTCCCATTAAAGAGATGCTGAAACAACTTTTTTTTTAATCTTTAGAAATGAATGGATATATCATATAGCAAAAAAAAAAAAATATATATATATATATATACAGCAAATGGGCCGGAAAAATCTACTGTGCAAGTATTTTTAAAAAGTTATAAATAAACAGGATGGTTCAAAAACCAGATTAAACTTCCAAGTTGAAAATGGGAAGTGGAAAGTGAAAGCCCTGACCTACTCCGAATGATTGCTCTCATTGAATTGTATAATTTGCTGCCCCCCGCCCCTCCACCCACCTCACAGTACCCGAATTCACAGAATCATGGACTTTCAGAACTGAGAAAGGTCGTAGAGGTCAGAGATGGTCTAGGGCCAACCTCTCACTTTGGGAATGATGAAACCAAGACTCAAAGAAATGAGAGCCCTTGCCTGCCGTCACAGAGCTCATGTCTGCTAATCAGTTTGGTCTATTCTTCCAGCCACCGAAGGGACCAAAATGGCTGAGTTATTTGGTCTCTGGCAAAGAAAATGTATTACCTAATAGTTTGATACCTTTTCTGTATGGTATAAAAATCTCAAACAGATTACCTAGTAGGGAGATGTAATCACAGTTTTTAATTAACATGAAGCCTCTGTGATTTTTGTTTTGTTTTGTTTTGTTTTGTTTTGTTATATTCCTTCCATACAGTGTAAATCAATTAGCCGAAACAGGTTAGTGAGTGCAGAGACTGGCAGTCAGTCATTGGGCAGATAATTGCTCTGTTCCTGAGATTAACAACTTATCATGCTATTAGGACTGTTTATGAATCTTGTAGTCCTGAGGAAGCTTACAATTCAGGGACTAACTTTCAAGCTGTCTTCATTTCTCCAGCCTCCTACATGCAAACAATCGTTACACTAAGTGCTGCATTTAATTAAAGACCCTTCCTATGTAAGATAAGAGACTTCATTTGTTAAAACAAAACACCTCTTGTGGTGACTAATTCGCTTTAAAGCAATCAGGATTCAAGTTGGGAGGCCACCAATGAAGGGTAAGCTGTTGAAGACTTTGAACTGGATATGGCAAAGTACTCACTTCTCTCTACTTCCATGAGTTAGTAAAATGTCACAAATGAGATAGAAAAGGGTCACTTCATGAAAGCTTGGAGTTCTCTGCATCTTCCCAAAAGTCTGACCAAGCCCCTCACCCAAATTGTTTTTAGTTACTAGATTCCGATGTGAGAAGCCACAAATCGATGATGGAAGGGACAGGTGGGGGGACAGAGACATTCAGACTGGTTGTCATATCAGAGTAAACAGGGAAATCCATCTACAGTGTAGCTCTGATTCTATTTTAACAAAGGGAAGCATTGCCTGGGACAATTCTTACTGGAATAGGAAACAACCAAAAAAGAAAAAAAAAAACAAAAAACAAAAAAGCAAACAAGCAACAAATAATTTTACCATTATCAGGTAATATGTGTTAATTGCTCAGTTTATATACTCAGAATGACATACCATTAGAGACTGTGTATGCATTGTAACTAGAGCATTAATAAATTTAAAATGTGCCTATTAGGATGACAGCTTTGGAGGTGCAAAGGAATAACAGTTATCACTTGGCAGAAGCCGCTCTCAACCCATCTGCCGAGACTTTGCATACATTTTCAGCTTCCTGAGCAATGATTAGGCCTGTCAGAACCTCTTTAACCTTCTAACTGCTGGTCCCCACTGGCCGTAATTAGAGACTAATGAATTCAGAAGATGGAGGCCGTGAGGAAAACTGCCTTGACAGTTTGTGTACAAATTAAGCCCCAATTACTTCATGCATCTTTTGCATCGCTGATACAAGTCTCTGTTATTATTTTTGAATACGGTCATTTTAGCAGAAACGAAGAACTTGGTTAATGTATTTTGTCATTTTTATGGCTCGTCATAAAGAAAAAAACATACTGGGTGGGTCATGAATATGTGAAATAAACTATGGCAGATTATAAAAAGAAATTAATTTTCCTCTTGGGAATATCCTATCACCTTTTTTATCCCCCCCTGCTGGGTATACTTATTAATATGGTTATTGTTATTCAGATAATAATATCTGCCGTCCAATGAACCAGACTAACTAGTAGGTTGCTTGGTGTAGGATTAGACCTCAAGTAAGGAACATGTGGAAGTGAGATGCCCTTCAACTATAGAAATGACTGGGACCACACTGGCAGAAAACTCTGTTCTCTGCCTTCACCTGCCCCTCCACCTTCTATGGCCATGGCAAAAGTTTGTAACTCCAGGAGCCATGACTTTTAAACCACACTACTAAGGTCCAATGTCACACGCCCTTCAAAACTCTTGACTTGATAGTCAGTCTTGTGTCAGTCCCCACTGGTCAGCTCAACCAGATACTCAGTCTCAGTCATTTGGGGCAACCATTTCCTCTGCTCTGTGAAATGACAAGAATGCTGGCTGATGTGTTTAGAAAGCCAGGGGAGGATGCAGGTGTTTCTGCATGATGGTCATCACCTTGATGGTCTTTCCTTTAGCTTCAGTACGCTGCTGCTGGAAGCGGGTCCTGCTCTGTCTGTAGTCCCTGATGCTCCCGGCTGCTCAGAGAGCCCCCTGCCAGTGGTCCTACCCCACTGAGAACCAGCCTCCTGCAGCCGTCCTCCACTGAAGTTCCTGCACACGGAGGGACTCCTATCTCTGTTCCCTGTCCCTGCTCCGCACCAGCCACAGAGAAAGTTAAAACTCACCCTTCTGTCTGGCCATTTTCACCTTCCCAGCTCAAAACACTGCCCTCCATTCTTTCCTGTGGTAGGGAGAATAGTGGCCCCTCAAAATGTCTACCTCTGAATCCCCAGGACCTGTGAATATGTTCTTACAAGGTAAAAGGGAATTTGCAAATGTGGTAAGTTAAAGACCTCAAGATGGGGAGATAGTTAGGTGGGCCCAATCTAATCACAAGAGTCCTTATAAGAGGAAGGCAGGAGGGTTAGAATCAATAGTAGCAGATGTGAAGACAGAAGCAAGAGGTTATAGTGATGCCAGGAGGGGCCAAAACCAAGGAATGCTGGTGGCCTCATGAAGCTGAAAAAGGCCAGGCAAATAATTCTTTCCTTAAGTCTCCAGAAGGAACCAGCCAACACCTTGATTTTTAGACTTCTGACCTCCAGAACGATAAGAGAATAAATGTGTGTTGTTTTAAGCCACTAAATTTGTAGTCATTTGTTACAGCAGCAAAAGGAAACAAATACACTTTCTTCTATGGAAACACAAAGATTTGGGTTTGTATTTCAATAATTATGATTCCAATAAAATTAATTATCCCAGTAATGTATCTTGAATAAACTATTATACTCTGTTTTCTCATCTCTAAGATTGAAATCATAAGCTATCATTATAACATTGTTATGAGAATTAAAGGAATTAAAAATCCTAATTTGATATGTGGAACATAGTAAATACTCAATAAAAAGTTGTCAAAGTACAGATCAGAACTGAGTTTTAGTGTGACTATGAGCCAAGAGTGTCAGCCCCTGCCTGGTTTTCTCTGTATTTTTCATCACCAGCTCCTCACAACTGGATCTACTGATGGTCTCCACATGTAGGTTCTAGCCCCTCTGTTCCTAAATGGCAGGAAGTGATAGTCTTGTTCAGCAGACTTGAACTTGACCAACTCTCATAGGCTCTGAGTTCTGTGACTGAAACCCATCTATTTGGTTTCTGGTCTTACCTCTAGGTATCTTTTAGCAGTCAAAAATTATCTGGGCCCCGATCTACTGAGGAAGATTCTGGTAACTTCATAGCTCTGAAGTTGTAGCTAAATTTGCCTACTGTGTTGGCTTCATCTTGGGGTTGGGCATCTGCCTAAACACTTCAACCTTAGGAGGAAGAAACCTTAATTCTATTTGCTTACCCTGCTGAGAACTCTGGTTCTAGAACCAGAAGCCACATCATCAACCCAACCCCAGGCTAGGGCATAAGACCCCACCTAGCACTTACCCATCTCTTTTCTGGACCTATATCCTTCCCCCTCTACCCCCAGAATTAACCATATACATTAGCCACCCTTGGAAAGATTCCTGGGTGAAAACCAAAGCTGGCTTAACTCAGGATTTGACCCATACATTAATGCTATTCAGATACCTTGGGGCCACCATTATTCAGAATTAGGACACAGGTTCTTCTATCCAATCAATGCTCCTGGACCACTGAATTGTCCTCTCCATACCTACCTGGGTAGCAGATTTCTCCCAGATCAGCAAGTTCCCACCCTGGATACTCCTCTCCTCACTGTCTACATTGCCATCAGCATGCTATAATGGTGGCTCTGCGTTCTAACAATTACAGAAAAAGCCTAAATAAAAACTTGGGTCATGGCTTAAAAGATTGACTAAGAAACTCATGTCATTAGAGAAATTTATTAAAAAACTATATTTAGAAGAATAATATTCATTTCTTTAACACTATTCTATTTTATATAGGAAATGTGACATGAATTGTAACTGAATAGCTTCTTCTGGCTCAACAAGATTCATGAGCATTCTGAGGGGGTGCAACAACAGATTAGATTACTGTGAAGTTGCTGATACTCAACGGTTTTTGACCTCCAAAACTAGCAGTTTTATATGGTTTAGCTTAATATAATGTTGCTTAATAGTAGAATAGAATACTATTAGTTGAATTACTTGGAAACTTGTCAGTGAAACCTAACCCTTATGGAATTTCCTTAGATATTATAGAGGTCAAATTCAACATGCCTATAAGAGTGTATAAGAACTGAAATGAACAAAAGTGATATAATTAGTGTAATATTTGCATACTTAGAGATCCTCTTTATCTGGCTTGTGACTTGTTAATATAAAACCTCTGTTGCAGTTGTCTACCTTTAGTTGTAGAAATCCAATAAGAATTATGATTTTCCTTCTCTGCTTTGGGGTCATGTGAGTGTGACTCACATGTGTGAGGTGATAAACACAGATACACACAGCTATCTCATTAACAAATTTTCCTTTCAGCCTATCGTCACTGACTTAGCACCAAAATTTCTCTAATCATCGCTTCAAAACTTTGCCAATGACAGGTCATGAAAACCTATACAGTTCAATTTTAAACTTTTTTAAGGGTTTGGATGGCTTACAATTAAAAATGGTAAGATCTGTATACATAACTACAGGCAAACAGTGTCTTAGACAGTGTGATCTGGGCAATACGTATAGTGGCCCTCTCTTAGTAGCTGAAATTCCCATCATTCAATATCCTTCTTAATTGAGTTTGGGAGGGTTTAATAAAATTTCAAGTATGCCATATTGGAGAGGTACCACATAAATTTATAAACAGACATGTATTTATACCTTAATGTGTGCTGTTTGAGAGGTCGGACAATTAAGTTTGTGAACTCATCCTAGAAAAAGTGCTACATACCTCATTGCTGAATATCACTATGGTTACCTTCAAAGTACTCCCCTTGGGAAGCTAGCACTGACACCAGTGCCTAGTCCACCCTTCAAAGCAATTTTGGAACTCATTTTCTGGAATGGCCATCAGAGCCGTCATCATATTATCCTTGATGTCCTGAATGTCATCAAAATGTCTTCCTTTCAATATTTCCTTGATTTTCAGGTAAAGAAAGAAGTCACTGGGGGCCAGATCAGGGGAATAGGGAGGGTGTTCCAATACAGTGATTTGTTTGCTGGCCAAAAACTGCCTCACAGACAGTGCCGTGTGAGCTGGTGCATTGTCGTGATGCAAGAGCCATGAATTGTTGGCGAAAAGTTCAGGTCGTCTAACTTTTCCATGCAGGCTTTTAGTACTTCCAAATAGTAAACTTGGTTAACTGTTTGTCCAGTTGGTACAAATTCATAATGAATAATCCCTCTGATATCAAAAAAGGATAGCAACGTTGTTGCAACAAGTTCTCAAACTTAATTGTGAAACCTTGTAGTACACCTGCTATTTTGATAATCCGGTATGATAGTGCACCATACAGTTAGGGTTAAGTAGACAGTAAGTGGAAAGGTCTCTATCATAGGGCAAGTTTAACTGCTACGTCACCATGGAATGCCTATGCTCATTGGGGTTGAGGGCAGAAAGCCAGAGTAGAAGAGGGGTTCCAAAATGGTGGATATTCAACCAAAGTTTTCCTGTATCACAATTTTCATTAAGTTCTACTTCTTTTTATGGGGTAGGCTGCCTGCCTTATAAAACCAGTTTATTTCAGAGTAATGAATCTTCTGAGCCATCTTGACACAGTGTGGCTGATACATAGAAAGCTGTAGGATGAAAACCTATCAAAGAATTCCTGGGGACACTGGCACCCCATACAAAGGGGATACTTGAAAACCCCACGCCAGATGAGGACCAAGGGTCCCAGGTTATTCTTATTTGTGTTAGAATAATTTTTCTAGCGATACTTTTGGAGTTAGGGTTACAAAGTGGAGCATTGTGCTCAGACACCTGACCTGTAGTGCCAAGGCAGCCCACCACAGCCAGGCCGTCTCATCGGCCTCCTCTTCCTGAGAATGCCTAACTGGGCAACCGCTTCACGGAAAGGTAATGAGAAGTATTAGAGTTGGGGAGGGGAGAGGGAATAGCTCTCTAGCAGTCTTCAGACAAGGTCTGGGGGAGCTGAGAAGAGGGACAACTAAATGACATAATTTGGAGCTGTTTGTTAGCTTTATAGAACCTCAGAATGGGGAACTGTGGCCTAAAAAGGCCAAATCGTAACCACTTATTTTCCCTCTGTGATGGGGTCACAGCAGGCCCCCCACTCTCCCACTAAATACTTACTGTTTAATTGGTGAATCAAGACACTCCTTATGTAATGCCATTTTCATGACAATGGTCTTGAAATGAACTTCCGAAAGTGATATTGTGGCTTGGGGTCAGAAAAGCGCATCCCATTGATACCTATCAATACCTGTTGACACCCGGAGCACCGGGTTCTTAGAGTCTCCAGTAACCCATGTGTTAAAACTTTATTCTCCCTCCTGGGAAAATGAAAATCACTTCAGATGGTTCCTGCTCAAATCTGGGATCATTCCTTCATTTACTAGACTAACATTTACTAGGCTTCTAGTAGACCTCAACTGGTGATGAGATCCTGAGGTAATGGCCCTTTCATGCTACTTGGAAGGGCTTCTCTTTGTGTCTATTCCCCTACTTTCCACCTCTTGGCTCTGAGATTTCCATATTCACTCAATATAGGATCTCTCTATTTCAGAGGGGATTCTATGCCCTTTATAAACGTAAAGTTAATTTACATGGAAGCATGGTAAACAACTTAGGGTCAAACAAACAACAAAAATAAAAACCAGAAGCAAATAGAATAATAGAAACAAAACATTGCCAAACACTTAGGAGTCAACAAGAAAGTATAAAATCAAAAGCTGTTTTTTAAAAATAGTATAAACAGAACTAAGGGATAGAGGAAAAGACTAGAATAAGTGCACACATGCCTCATACACTTGGATTAGC
Source organism: Aselliscus stoliczkanus (assembly GCA_033961575.1). Taxonomy (NCBI): domain Eukaryota; kingdom Metazoa; phylum Chordata; class Mammalia; order Chiroptera; family Hipposideridae; genus Aselliscus; species Aselliscus stoliczkanus. The sequence goes on along the minus strand of CM066739.1, from coordinate 71,752,326 downwards.
AGATTCAACCAAGTAAAGACGTCAATTCTCACCAAAATTATTTTATAAATATAATGCAACTTCAATCAAATTCCACGTGGTCTTCTTTTTTTGGTTGAGTTGCTTGGCAAAAAGTTTCTCAACTTAGTGTAAAGAATATCTATGAAACAATAATGAAGATTCACACACTCACAGTTGAATGTCTTACTAGCCATGGCATATATTGGGCTGTCGGAAAAGTCATGACTTATTTTTCCTATGTTTTTCGTTGCAAACATGTGTCATGACTTTTCCGACAGTCCAATATTTACAGGAACACGAGGATCCAAGAGACTCTACCCACCCCCCATTTCCCTGTCTCCCTCTTCTCCTTCCAGCTGAGGTTATAAGCTCAGGAACAACTGCCCTCTTTTACTTAGTACTACAGTAGTATTTTTCAACCTTCTCTGACTGTGACCCATGTACAGAAATAGGATTAATATAAGGACACATAGATATTATTGAAGCAAAAGTTTCACAAATAATATTTACCCTCACTACATGTGACTCGCATTTATATTGTTTTTTTCTATTTTCTTCTATTCTGTGCAACTCTATTTGGTTAAGAAATGATATGCAGTCAGAACCCTTTTAATTGATTTCATGGCTCCTTAATGTGTCAGGACCCACAGTTTTAAAAAATACTGTCCTTTGGGCACGTCTGTTCTGCTTCCTTGTCCTCTATCTAAGGTGATCTCATCACCAAGCCCATCTTACTGGCCAAGCTGCAGCCCCTTTAGCAGCAGATCTCGCTCACTTTGCTTAAATATGAGATTTAAATATGAGAAAGCACAGCCTTTGGATTTCCTTCTAGTCCAAGAATGGAGAGAACAAGCAAATCTCAATTGATGGGGAAACACAGCAAGGGAAGTGGAAATCATGGGTTTTTAAATATAATAATGATTATGATTAAATAAAGCTCTCAGACATTCCTTGCAGGCTCCCATCTCTTGGGGAGATTTTCTTATCCATTTCGTAGGCCGCTTCAGCTCTCCTATTCCATCAGGCCAGTTTTTTAAACAATAGAAAGGGAGTTGAAAACCATGTTCTACATCATTGCATGGAAGACAGGAACCTTTTAATGCAAGATACTTTTTTTAACTGCACAGAACTAAAACACTTTCTAAAAGAGAAGTCCAAGCTGCAACTCTGTTCTCTCCTATAAAAATTTAAAAATCACATTGATTACCTATCTGGCATATATCCTAATTATGCCTCTCTTAGTGGACTAATACTCCCTTAAGAAGCAACACAGTAGGTATACAAAGGAAAACACAATTAATAATTTCTGTTTTGTTCTTCTTTTCAGGACAAGTCCCTGCTCATTCATGCTTGCCACTGAAAATGTTTCATAACTATACCCAGAGACAGATATGATAAACTGTCCCCTGGTTATTTACCAGGAAGGGAGAGACATGGGAACAAAATTCCCTTTTTAGCAGAAAGGCACTGATAGAGCAGGCACCCTGTACTGGTTTTCATCTTTACAGTTGTGTGTGTGTGTGTGTGTGTGTGTGTGTGTGTGTGTAAACATATTTTACTGAGTTTACTTTTACCTCTGTTCTATTATATACCTAATAAGTTCAGTTTTGCCTCAACAAATCATCTTTCTGGGTAATCAGGTGACAAGCCATACTGCTTACACTTGAGACAAAATACTATTTTTTTAAGAAGCTGCATTAAATTAGGTTTATTATTCCAGAATATCTGATATCCTACTAGATGAGTTATGTACACAAAGTCAAAACTTCTTGGAACACCCTATGAAGTGCCAGTAATTTATCATTAATATTTTTCTATCATTTTCTTTACACATTTGTCCCCTTTCAGCATGCTTTTTCCACCAACATCCTACTAGAACATATACTCTCTTGATTCCATCAAAAGGGAAGTCACTAGTTTACCCGTATAAGTCAATTTTATATGGGATTTCTATTATGACAACTTCAAAATGTAATGCGTTCCTTTATGAAGTACATAAAGAGAACAATCAGGTATGGCTTACACAGTTAGTTATCCATTCAATAGCCAAAACTATACTCTTCCTTGAGAATAGAATGCCAGTATTCTTTGGAATAGCTATCTAAATATTATTTGGTTTCCCAGAATCCTTTGCAGTGTGGGGTGACCACGATACATATTTCAGGACAACAAGACCTAATCCTGAAAGTTTCCTGGAAGTTTCCAGGAAAGCTTTTATTTTCTTGATGTTAGGAAACAGATATGGCTGGTACTACCCTTCCATCTTCTCATCCTGAGCAAAAATGTGATGTCTAGAGTTCAAGCAGCCTTCTTTAGATCATGAGGCAAATGACAAGAATATCACAAAGACATTAGCTCTTAGATCTCTGAGCCATGGAACCAACACTGGCAGCCCACTACCTTCAGACTTCTATTTTATGAGAAAAATGAATCCTTATTTGTTTAAGCCATTGGTTAGTCAGGTACTCTGTTACTTGTATCCTGAGAGGCATCACAAATTTCTTATCAAATTCCATAGCCCAAAAACTCTGTGGGGGTGCCTCGAGTGCTACTACAGAGAACCAGGCTAAGGCTAAGCCACAGAAGGAACTCCTCCTGTCCTACTGGCACCTGACTTCCTCAAACTACCTCACCTTTTATCTTGAATACTGAGATTATAATTTAGAATTCATTCCAGAAAAATAAATTCTTCTAAGACTCTGTTTAAAACCACTGAATTACAGTAACACCTTGGTTTGTGAGCATAATTCGTTCTGAAACAAACTACTCGTATTGCAAGACATCGCTCATTTACCACGTTAAAATATATTAGAAATGTTTGTTCATCTTGCGGAACACTCACAAACCAAGTTACTCGCAATCCAAGGTTTTACTGTATATATTTTTTCCACCTGAAAATATATTGGCTTTATTACAGAAAGGAGCCCAAAGAAATGAATCATTACTAGTGGGATTTTAGCAATATGGTGTCTATAAGAGGAAGGCATTTTGATAAGGAAAAACTAGCCTGGGTTGTCTCTGCTTGCATCGCTTTCTCCCCACATGGTCTGTTCTGAGTACCACCCTGACGTCATATAATTTTTCTAATTAGGTTGGTTGGTTATTGTACCAAAAGATGCAAAGAGGGCCCACACAAATCATACATCTTCGCTGAATTCCAGGACTCCAAGCCTGTATAGGAGGTAAATATAGACACTTAAGGAATGTTTCAAAATTTAATAACAGGTCCTGTTAAGAGAAGAAGCTGAACAGAGGTGGGGAGGCATCAATGTGCTTTTGTATCTCTCTTCTCCAGGGGCACTGGCCCTGGGGCAAGGATGGAATTGTTGCCAAGTTCTGGAGACCAACATGCACTGAAAGAGCTTCAGGCATATTTTATGTATTGGTGGTATCCTGAAATGGTTTGCATACCCAGAATTTGGGTGTTCACACTCACAGTTCAAGTCCATTATGGGCTCTCATAAGTTAAAATGAAGAATTGTTTGAGAATGAGAATACTACTGGTCCACCCAGACTCACCTTGCACATGCACACCCTCCTTCACCTTGAAAGCCCATCCCTCCTGCAAGGTCAATGTTATTTTGCTCACCACATTTCCACTCTCCTCCTGCATTCAGTATCTTAGAGTGCGGGTTTTTGAACTAGAGAGGTTTGGGTTTCATCCCAGGTCAGCCTGTGTGACCTTGGACTAGTCACTTAACTTTTCTGTACTTCAGTTTCTTCATGCCTGCCTAAAAGGGGTATAAGGATAGTACCTACCCGGTAAGGTTGTTAGGAGTCTTAAATAATTTAAAATATGCAGAGTGCCTAGCCCAGTTCCTGAAACATACTAAATGCTAAATGAGTATTAGCTGTTACTTTTAACTTATCTGTTATCAACTTTGATGTCCCCACTGGTAAATGGGGATAATAATGTTCCATGCAGTTAGCTCTTAGCAAATAGATAATCAATTGATGCAATACCTGTTGTTGCTACTTTGTGCAATATCCCCCACTGAAAATGCTTCATGCCTGGGCTATGTCCTTGCTCAGAGCTTTGCAACACCTTAGACCCCACATAGTGCAAATTTCTGTTTTAGACACTTCTTCAGCCCCAGTAGTCTACGCTGTCTTCTATTACAAATAACCACAACTATTAATTTTGATTCCTTGCAATTTAGTACCAAATCATAGGATTTCTCTCATTGTGCTTTATCACTTCAATTTCCTATTACAACTTTAAGCTCCCTACGTGCAAGAATTCATTCCTCCATATTTTTTTTTTTTTTAGCTGAGCCATCCTGCCACCTGTTGGCAGCTCAGTGGCAGCTCAGCTCAGGCTGGGCATCGAACTGCTGTTGCTCAGAGCTCAGCTCACACTCCTGAGTGAGCTCTTAACCAACTGAGCCACTCGACCAGTCCTCCTCCATATTTCTTAATACACTTTAGTATGCTGCCCAGTGATGGGCATGTGGAAAGTGCTTAATATTTGTTGATCGTTCTACTCATCTGTACTCTAAGTTCCTGTTTTTATATGCTTGCATACATGAAGTTTCTTTCAAAGCAGGTTATATCTGCAGTCCAGCAAACTACCAGATAAAACATCCACATGATCTCACCTAAACTAGAACTGGGCATAAACCCAGTATCTGAGGAAACTTGGAAAGGGTTTCCATCCTCTGTAATGCTGCAGGGAGACAGGCTGTATACTCCCTGAAAGAGAAAAAAGGAAAAGAAGAGGCAGCACCTTCTTGATCTTATTTCATCAATCGAAATTCTCCCTTCCCTTAGGCCTACCAAGGCCAAATTTAAGAAACAGATGTTTGCATAAAAAAATAAAAAAAATCTCCCTAGACTCAGTGTGGCTGTTTATCCAATTTCATCCTGCCATCCAGACTTAGGTTTTGTCCACAGAGCCCAAACAACAAGTTAGAATGTACAAACTCAGCCTGTGGAAGAGCTGAGGTGGCCCCATATCAGCGATGCTGGAGAGAAGATCTCACCTTCATGAGATGTGGGACAAGAGGAATTCATTTCCTACTAAGAGAAAAATTTCTTTTCTCAGCTCAGGATCCATAATCTTTTGGGTCCTACTATTTTCTAAGTGAAGACACTGCTTTCGGGCTGTCCCTCTCTGCCTTTATCACCTGTCTGTGGTTCCCCAACACAAAAAGCAATGTTTACATTTTCTGAATCTGATAGGTCCACACAGCTGTTCCATGTTGGTGAATTGTGTGCATCTCTTTCTGATTCCCCTGCTTAGTGTATACATCTTGATTGTCCCGTGAGTGGTAATTGCATCAAAGCAGATGATGGCTCTAGCTTAGTGATCTACACATCTGTTAATTTTGTCTATTTCAACTGCTTTCCTCCAACATCACCTTGACGAGTTGTATGTGAAACATGAAGAGTGTAGGAGAACAGCTTCTTAATACAATTTACAACATCTTAGAGGTGAGCACGGAGAGCCCAGCTCTGCCTGCAACACCTGCTCTGAACAAGGGCACCGAGGGTCCTGCCGTCAGATTTTTTGTCTTAAGGGTGATCACCATGTACGTTCACAAATGAAAAACGTGAAGCGTTCTGACAGCAGAGCAACCCGTGAAGAATTAAACTTCCCAAACAGGAAAACACACTGCACCACTGCACCATTTGAAGAAACGCCTTGACTCAGAGCTTTTCCACTTCCTTCCCCCACTGCCTGCCCAACCCCCATCAGGCTTATCCCTCATCGACATGTTTCTGTACAGGGCAAGATTCCCCGTGGAGAGGGAACGGCCCCATGTTGAAGGAATCAGCTTCGTAATGCAAAATCAGACTCTTCCAGTAAACACACTGTTTGAGCAGCGTGTTCAGTAGCTGTGGAAGGTTTATAAAATAACCAGCACTGCCCTAGATGTTTTCAATGACTCCCCAGTGCCTTCCCAAGGCCCTTGGAATTTCAGTCCCTCTGTTCTCTGTCTTCTTAGTACAATCACTGCTGCACTGCAGTGGGCTCCTGACAACCAGACCAGTCCATCTTCCCCGAACCATTTTGCCCCTCGTGTTCTTCCCTCGCTGCTTTTCTTATGTCAGTCTTTACACTGCAAAGCCTCTCTCCACCCTGCCCTGACAAAAAGCCTACCTCCCCTCAATGCCCAACGCACGGGGTCCTTCTTCGGGAGGCTCCGTGATCGTTCAGCTGGATGTAACCGCTCCGGCCCTTCCGGTTCTGTAGGCCCTTGCTTTTAGCTCTTAGCACATTCTGCCTCGTTTATAGACATTTGTGCTCTTGCCCAATACCCCTTACAACACTGCAGTCTCCAGGAGAGTACCCGATGAAGAAATATCGTGAATACAAAGCAGAGTCTTGTTGCTATGAACTGAAGTTATCTCCGTGCCCCTCCGCGCCCCAATTCACGTGCTGAAGCCCTAACCCCCCAGTGTGGCTGTATTTGGAGCAAGAATATTAAGAGGTAATTAAGGTGAAATGAGATCATCAGGATGGGGTGTGTCCATACACACACACACACACACACATACACACACACAAGCCACATACCCGCACGCCACACACGCCCACATGCCACACACACCACAAACCACACACACACACCACACACACATGCCACATACACACACCATACGCACATATCACACATACACATACCACACACATGCACACATCACACACATACAGCATGCACTGAAGAAAGGCCACGTAGGACACAGCAAGGAAGGCAGCCCCCTGTAAGCTAGGAAGAGCATCCTCTCTGGAAACAGAACCCCGCTGGACTTTGATCTTGGACTTCCCTGTCTCCAGAGCTATGGGAAAATACATTTCTGGAGCACTTATCTGGAGAACATTTCAGGGGCTATCCCAATGAACCCTAGAAAAGCAGTGAAACTTGGCCAAACCAGTTTTCAACGAGAAACTTCTGATCTATTCCATTGGCTTAAAGTCTAACAATTTAGCTAAATACTTCCTAAATACCATTACAAGAAGTTGATGAGAGAATAAGGTTGATGACAGAATAAACGTAATGAGTGGATGTACTGCCCAATAAGAAAATGTTTATTTTCTCTTCTCTTCCCTTTCTCTGTTGCTTTTAAATATTATTTTTTTATGGCTTCTTGGCAGGAGAAAAAGACTCTTTAAAACTACGACCCAACATCAGGGAGAAAACAGACTAGTCTCTTAAACTAATGGCTGTTGTTGAGGACTCCTTTAGCGATATTCAGCTAGGGGGGAAAAAAGGAATAAAAAGAACTTTGCAATAAATGACCTTCGCGGAAGAAAACTATTCATGTTAATTAGTAGCTCTTTTCAAATATGATTCATATATGCATTAGGCCATGGCATGCCGAACAATGCACACATTGTAGTAAACATCAAGATAAGTTTCAAGTACAGTTATCAAAATTTTAGAAAACTCTAGCTCGGGTTTTTTTGTGTTTTTTTTTTTTTTTCCGTAAGACTATGACTTGCAGCTCCTAGTGCATTGCACAATAGTATCTCTCCTAATGGCTTTTAGCTTTTCCCACTGCCAACTTTTATATTTAAAATCCATACAATTATGGATAATTTATGAACATTATGAAGCTTTTCTTTTTTGCACTGATTCTTACTGATTCAAGCCAGCTTTTATCCTTAGCAAATCAAATGCATTTTGCTTACAACACTAGCTTCATTCTCACATATTCCACTTTATTCTTATTATTAGTATTTCTTATTATGCATATTTAATTTAAGAATGCATCTTCTCCATTAAAAAATTAGAATATGCTGAAAGAAGGACTAGAAGGTGATTATTTGCTTTAGTTTGCTTTTATTAACTATGTCAGCCCTGATACGATCTTCCCAAAGTTACAAGCAAGAGACAAAAATGAAAAAAATTAAAAAAAATTAAAACTGAAATCTGCTTAAATATCACAGAACTTTATGTAATGAAAGTATATTAGGCATTAAATTCAAATAAGAGAATGGCTAACAATCTCTCAATATTATGTGAGTGGAGAAAGGATATCAATTTGCTAGAGTTCCTTAAGCAAATACACCACTAAGTATGGCTCTTAAGAGGTTAGTCCAGCAAGACCTCGCACCTTGAAGAAAAAGAAAGTGTGAAGGCAGGTGTGCACCTTACCCACGTCCACATACCAACCCCTCCACCACCTCACTCTTCCCCCCAAACAGGAAAATCAATGGGCCAAGCCTTAGCTGGCAGCTTAGGGTCTGCAAGAAAATCAGTAACCAATTAGAGTTCCCTTCTTAATTTTGCAAGCATTGATTGGAGGCCATCCACCAAACAATTTGGTTGGTTTTTCTGTGTTGCCTAACAAGTGTGAATCTCCTCACTTCTATTCCACAGTTATTGATTTCACTGGTTGTTCTGAAATGGTGAAGGGAAACCAAAGAATGGAGGTTCCATGTCTGCTTGATTGCTGAGAGCAATCTCCTTCCCCTCTCACCTTGCCACATGGCACTCACCACCACATACATGGATGTAACCTGGGCTTACAGAGTAGGTACTATACCAGCTGCACTGACTGTAGCAGGTAAGAACAGAAAGCATGTCTGTTACTTTCCTGCTTATGCTGTGTTTAAGTGTTATCATTTGCTATTGGTCTGAGACCTTAAAATGTATAGGCACTAGATGCCTTCATCTCACTATAAAAACCAAAACCAAAACAAAAGAACAAAATTAATACTATCCAACATTTTCTGACACCTGTTAAGCATCTATTATATAAAGAGCACCATACCAGCTACTTTTGATATAACATATTACATAATTATAATTCACCTACAAGAATTTCAGCCCTCATTATAGAAATAAAAATCCTTGTTCCCTTACCTACTAGCTCTGTGAATATGCACATATTACTCTCTGTGCCTCAGTTTTCTCATCTGAGAAATAAGGAGAATAATAATACCTGCCTCTTAGGGTTGTCGTGAGAATTAAATGCATTGCACATAAAACCGTCAGAACAGAGTGTGTCAAGTCCAATTTCTCCCTGTGTATTCTGGGTCCTATGCCTCTAGGGGCCTTTGGGATATTTCACTCCATCTAGTAACCCCCAAGTATTTTGGAATTTTCAAATTCATTTTTAGCTAGAGAAAGAAAAAGAAGAGAGAGAGACAGAGGGGGGTGGAAAGGAAGGAAGGAAGGGAGGGAGAAAGGGAGGAAGAAAGGAAGGAAGGAAGGAAGGAAGGAAGGAAGGAAGGAAGGAAGGAAGGAAGGAAAAGAGAAAGAAAGAAAGAAAGAAAGAAAGAAAGAAAGAAAGAAAGAAAGAAAGAAAAAAAGAAAGAAAGAAAGAAAAAGAAAGGGAAAGGAAAGGAAAGAAAAGAAAAGAAAAGAAAAGAAAAGAAAAGAAAAGAAAAGAAAGTGCAGCCAGCTTGGCAGCACTGCACACCTGCCACTCTCCCAGCTGACAAATTGTGTCTCAGCTTGATGGCCTCATTACCCCTGTGTGGGCCCTAGTATCTTGAATGAAAATAGAATATTTTAGTTGAGACCAATAAATGGCTTGAAAATAAAAACATAAGCAGACCTTAATTAATTACCTTACCAAGAGTTTCTCTTAATCTGGGATTTTCTGCTCATCCTTGATGCTCCCTGGTGTTAACTGAATCCTTTATTTGTCTCTCATTGACTTCTATAGGACACTCCACTCTCTCACCTACCAGCCCATCCTGGACTCTCTCTCATGAAACTATTCTTTTTTATTTTATTTTAGTTTTAGTTCTTTCACCACCACGGCCAAAGCCAAAACATCAAAAAGTAGTGAGGTTGTTCTTGTTTGCAATCTTGACAATTAAGTTAATCAAGTGATCACATAGAAAGGAGTTACTAATATTAGGAACGAATCCTTCAGCAATATCATATATAAATATTCTACCCGATCTTAAAAAATAGAAGTAAGGGGAAGGTGAGAAGAGAAAGCTTTCCATAGTCTCAATAATGGTGTAATAATGAGCATCAGCAACCTAATTTTAAGTCCTGAATCCTCAAATTAAAATATCTGAAGTATACCCCATTTATAATCTAGTAATTGCCCTGTTTATAAGGGGCCCAAACTCCCATGTGTTTGTTTTCATTAGGTGTTATTTTTAACAATATATTTCAAAATTTATGCTGTATTGATGTATCATTTTACAGTAGATCCAGGGGCCTGTGAATTTGCACCTCTTGACCCACCAGTGAGGGCTAGGTCAGATTAATCTTGGCGTTATTCAGTCACACATTCTAACAGTCTGCCTCTGGAAGAAAGTCATGTGTGCTGCAGTACAATTATCTAAGACTGATGATACAGACCAAAGTCATTATAATAAAATTGACTTGGCATAGATCTTCTCAGCCATAGCTCCAAGCTCACAACTCACTTAGTAGGCTAGATTTTCACCATGCTGGTAGAAAGCAAAGGATCTTGAATGGACATATTATATGCAAAAATAGTATAATCCTTTTAGCAAGGGAAGACCGGGGATGCTGCTTGTTGGAGATGGATCTACATTATGAGTATCATGCTTCCAACAGCTGGACAGTGATCAGATTTGGTGATGCTTAAGAAAACCAGACCAACACCTATCAATAATCAGAGCATAAGCATCTTCATTTCCTGATTTCTCCACACTGAAAGACTAGACAGTTGCCAAATATTTGTGAGGCTTGGATGAGGAGCTGAAGTGGGGATGATGTTCAGTGGTCAGCAGCATGGTCTTTCATGCACATAATAGGGGAAGGTGAGGTGTGAAGAGCATGGAGAGGGTTTCTCTTGGTCTGGAATTTTCTGTTCATCTCTGATTCTCCCTGTATCAATTGAATCCTTTACTTGTCTCTTGTTGACTTCTATAGTACACCCCACTCTCCTGAACTACCAGCCCATCCAGGACCTTCTCTCTGAAAATGTAATTTTATGTTTGTTGAACATTTGAGGTCATGGGACATGACAACCTGAGACTTTCATGTGTCCACCTCAAAATTTCAAATGTTCTGTACCTATTCCTCTCCAAGCTCCATAACTCCATCTGTATTCTGGATTCCATGCCTCTGGAACTTTCTCTTCACCAAAAATCCCCTAGCATTTTGGAATCTTTAATTTCTTCTTCCTCAGTGTCCTCTCTCTTTCTTCTCTCTCTCTCTCTCTCTCTCTCTCTCTCTCTCTCTCTCTCTCTCTCTCTCTCTCTCTCTCACACACACACACACACACACACACACACAGAAGCAATTACACTTGTGTTCCTAAGTCTACTATGACAGCACAATATTAAGTAGAAGAAGAGACAATAAGCATAGGAGTAATCAGGATTGGGTAGATCTTATTCAGCAAGGAACACAGGAATAAAATAATTTTTCAAAACTTTATTGATGTATAACTTACATATTATTAAAGACACCCAGTTAGAGTGTACAATTAAATGAGTTTTGACAAATGTATGGATCCATGAAACAACCATTAGGATATAGAACATTTTCATAATTCCTCAAATTACCTGGTGCCCCTTGATCTTCCATCCAGTGTGGATATCAGCAATTCATTCTTTTTTATTGCTGAGTGATATTCTATTGTATAGATATACTACAATTGATGGACATTAGGATTCTTTCCAGTTAGGGGCTATTTCTTGTTTTTTTTTTTTTAAATAAAGTTTATTGGGGTGACAATTTCAAATAAACTACCACGAACATTGTACACAATACTTTGTGTGGGCATATATTTTTATTTGTTTTAGGGAAATACCTAAGAGTAGAACGGCTGCTGGTATGGTAGGTATATGTTTAACTTTTTAAGAAACTGACAGTTTTCCAAAGTGATGGCACCATTTCCATCCCCACAGCAATATATGAGACTTATGGTTGTTCTACATCTCTGTCACCATTTAGTATGATCAGCATTTTAAATTTCATTCATTCTAGTGGGTATGTAATGGTACCTCATTGTGGTTTTCATCTGCATTTCCTTGATAAATAATAATTTTGACCATCTTTTCATGTGCTTATTGGCCATTGGTAGAGCTTCTTTTGTAAACTGTGTGTTCAAATCTTTTGCCCATTTTCAGTATCTGGTTGTTTTCTTATTGAGTTATATGGGTCCTTCATATAGTCTACATACAATTTCTTTGTTAAATACATGCATTGCAAATATTTTCTTTCACTTGGCTTCCCTTTTTACTTCTTAATATTATCTTTGAAGAGCAAACGTTTTAAATTTTGATGAAGTCCAGTTGTCATATTTTTTCTAAAAACCATAAAATAGTTTGAGTTTTTTATGCCCTAAAAAATCTTTGCCTGCTTCAAGGTCCTAAAGATTTTATCCTATGTTTTATCTGAGAAGTTTTATAGTTTCATCTTTTACATTTAGCTCTATGGTCCAAAATCATTTAAAAATAATATTTTATGATCATGAAATCAGAAAAATTTATTCTAGAACAAAATCACTGAGTGACTCATAATTAATTTTTAATGTTTGTGCTTCCAGCTCTTGTTGAGTTTAGTTTTGTTTTGGAGAAGGTGTGAAAGAAGAGAGTTGCATAAATTGTGTGAGTCCTTTGTTTTTGGTCTTTCTTTACTTAAAATTTTATTTTACAAAAACTTCGTAAGCAGTTTTTTTATATCCCAGCATATGTTGAGAACATTTTACCAACAATTTTTTATATTTTCAAAATCATAATATGAAACAGCTGCAGAGAATCCCATCTTATTAATATGAAAAAACCTTTTTAGCCAGTCCCTTTCTTTGGTATTTATCTTTGATATTTATCTTGTTTCTTTGTTTACTATTATAAACAATTTTGTTCTCAATGTATTTTGACATAAGCCTGGAATCTCTGATTATTTCCTTCAGATAAATTTTTATTATGGATTTATTAGTTTAAAGCATAAGACAAATTTAAAGCTTTAGATACATATTGCCAGAAAGAACATACCAAATTACAGACCTTCTAGTGGTTTGCGAAAGTATGGCTGCACACTCCCCAATCTGGGAAATCACCGTTAGTTTTAATCTTAGCAAATCTGTTAGGAGAAAATTATAGATTATTGTGGTTTTCATTAGAAAATACTTTTCTTGACTTTAGTAAGACCGAATTTTTTTTCATATGTTTTTTGATCATTTGTGTTTTTTCTTTCTGGATTACTTGTTCAAGTCCTTAGTCTATTTTTTTTTCTAACAAGATATCATTTTTATTGAATTATAAATGCTTTTTATATATTAATATTGACCAATCTATTAATATGTTAGCCCATTTCTGCCAAAGGCATTTCAAATATTTTCTTGTGTGTTATGTGTTATTTAATTTTGATTATGATAGTATTACTTAATTTTGATTATGATATTTCTAACCTGCAGAGGTTTAAGGTTTGTATAGTCAAAGCTATGAAATTCTTGAGTGAAAAAGATTTTCTGCACCTCAGTAACATACTTTTGGATAAATCTAGGAGGGATTCATAAAAGGGTTACTTAGAAATCTAAGGGTCGGGTGTAGGGGGAAACATAAGGGATAATAATAACCTAGGGCTAATAGCAAAAAAAAAGAAGTAATATACATGTTTATAGATAGATAAACTAACATTTTTTATCTTTTATGTGTTGTTTTAGCATCGTAATGCTCTAATCCGTCTATGATGTATTTTTCGTATGAAGCATGAAGCAGGAATGTATCTGAGCCCCAGTGCCTTGCAAAGCAGAGCCTGAGGAACAGCTTACATGTTAGAGGATTGTGGGAAGAGGGATCCCAGGGCATCAAGAGTAAGGGCAAAGGGACAATGAGGATGGACAGGAGGGAGGAAAATCAAAGATGGCATAGCCCTACCAGGGTGACCACGGCTTTGCAGGAAAACACAGTCAGTCATTGCTCAGTTGTGAAGGATGTCAACAGGAAGACTGACAGAACCAATGAAGAAGTCCAATGGAGCAGAGTCGGGGTGAGGAGAGAGGAACTGATCTGTCACCTCTCTGTCTCCTTTTAATGGTCAGGGTTTATGCTTCTGAGTTGTGTTACCCAAACATTCCAGGCAGCTGCTAGGGAAGTCCGGGATCCCTGGAATTGGCTGCGTCAGACCTGGGTGCTGGAACTGCGGTGGCGCCTGTGTGACAGACAGGAGCAATGGAGACTGTGCCAGGAGATTGGGGGAGCAGTGCTGTTAGGAGATGGGGAACAGTGGCTCAGGAGGAAGCTGGGGACTGGAAGATCCAGGCAGGTACTTACACTGCTCTAGTAGAGGATGTGACTTTAATACTTGACCAATTATCTGTGCTTCATATCAGTCCTTTTCCCACCAATTTAAATTTCAAATTTACCATTAGTCTAAGTCCTTAATTATACTACAGTTTATTTCTGGTTCTGGCTCTATCTATGAATATACAAATGTACATTTATAATAACTTTTAGCTCTCTGGTGGTACAAATTCCCTCTCTCTTTTTTATTTTTCAGTTTTTTCTTGGCTCTTATGAAAATAAGCTCTTGTGTGTAGTAGGTAAAGTCATAATAATTTTAACTAGTTTCATAAGATAACTGGGGATTTGTATAAAAATCACATTAAATTAACACATCTATTTGGGGACTATCAATATTTTTATATTCCTGTATCTTACCATTCATAAATACAACAGCAGTGTCAACTTAAGTTTGTTGTTTTTTTAAATATGTCTGAGTAAAATTTGCCAATTGTTTTTCATGCAGCTCCTACAGAACATTTATTTATTCCTAGATATTATAAATGATGTTACCATGGTGGGCAGGACTCCTTTTCATTACACTTTTTAATTGATAATTTGGGGCATGTGGTAAACGTTTTATACATTTTGTAACTGATCAGCTTTCTAAACTCTCTAACTAGCTCAAATAGTTTTTAAATGTAGTCTCATGAGTTTTCCAGATAGACAACATATTGTCTGTCAATAATGATAATTTTCTTTCTTCTCCAATAACTTCATTTCTCTTTTCTGCCCTTTTTCATTGGCTGTAACTTCACACTAGTGTAAAATGAATAATTATGATGTCATTTTATCTTGCTCTTATTTTTAATAAGAATGTTTCTGCCATTTTACTTTTAAGTATTGGCTGTTTTTTAAATTGATAATTGATGTTTAATTTATATCTTTTTGTCTTGACTAGACTGACCAAAACATTGTCAGTTTTACTGGGAAAAGGAAGCTGAAGCTTCCAATCCAACACTCTTCTTAATTGGACACTAGCCTTCCACTTAGTGCTCAGCCACTTCTCCAGGGAGGGGCCCTCTGTTCTGTCCTTCTGCTGCATCGGACACAAAACCCCTCTGCTTTGGGTCAGACGGCCATCTACCATCTGACACCACACTATGGCTGAGCTGCTAAGCAGTCACACAACTGTTGAAATTTGTGGCACCTCAGAGTTATGGCCTTCAAACCTATCTTTGCTACCAACATAGCACTGTGCTGTATTTACATTTAAGCTTGGGATTTTTTTTAATTTGTTTGTGAGTTAGGGGAGCACCATCACATGGATTTTTATTCACAGTTCGTGCTGTTTCTCACATCTTTGACCTTTGGACACAAGTGATTCCAGTCCCAATGTATCACAATGTTTAGTTTGCTTGGCTTTTATGTTTTATTGTGACCTAAAAATTTCATACTCCATTAAAATAGAATATGACTTCTGTGTCACAGTTTATTTAGCCAATTTCATGTACTTTGGAAATTTAAATTCTTTTTTTAATAGTCAGAAGTGTGTTTTCCCTGAAGGAATCTGGGAGATGCACAGGTCCGCACTGAACCCCTCCAACTCTCTATTAGGCTTATAACCTGGTCAAGTTCTTATCCCAATTCCCAAAGTTTCTATTCTATTTGTTTATCAATTTTCTTATTTTTTTCCCGCTGCTACCCCCTCTTCTAGCAATGAACTTGCTTTTTACATAACTAAGCAAATCAAAGTTAGCAGAGGTGAGAAGTCCCATCCTTGAATCTATAATTCTGGAATCCCCCGTACTTTCTCCCCAGTTTCCTCCATTTTCTCCAGTTTCATGGGAAGAACCATCTGCCCTTCAGCATGCGATGAACCCCTTCATCTATTTTTCATCCAATCCCATCATCTTTTCTCAAATGCAGTATTTGCCTCTGCTGTATTTTCAATCGCTTCCTCTTTGTTGATTTGTAAACATTAAATTCCTTTAGTTCTCACTTTGGTTTTGAATCTCTCTAATTTCTTACTACTTTATCTCTCTCCTTCCCAGTCCAAAATATAGATACCCAGCCGTTCTTTCTATGGCTCCTCTCCCCCTGCCTGTTTCTTAAATATTGACACCCTCCCTCTACCCCAAGGTTTTTATTTTTAGTACTGTTTTATTTCACAGTACATGGATGAGATTGCCCCTAAGTAAGCTCTCCATGCCCTGAACTGGTCTCTATGCTGCTGATTCTGATGTTTTCATTTCTATTTAAAACTTGACTCTTAAATTGTACAGTGCCTACTGAACCATCTCAATCTGGTGTTCCACGAGTACCTCCAAACAATATGTACAACATTCCACTATCAACCTCTCCCCCCAAGTCTTCTTCTTTTACCATCTCTTTCATTGTCACACATGGTATAACTGTCCACTCAGTTACCCAAGCCAAACTGGGAGTTTCTGAGACGCCTCCCTCACCAGGATATGCAGTCAGTGCCTCATTTCTATCTTTTCTCTTTAAGTTCCCCAAGGTCATTGTATCTTCCGTGTTCCCTGCTGCAGCTCCACCATAATCAGTTCTCTTTGGAACTCCTGGTATGGTCTCTCTGCTCTGATTTTTCTTTTTTTCTGTGAATCAAGCCTTTTCTGATCTCTAGCTTTCCACATTCTCCTGCTGTTCCATCTCCCTTAAACACTTTGTCTACTCTGATCTTAGCCTTGCCAAACATTTCTGAACACAATCATCAACTGAGATCTTCCTTAACAACAACAAAAATGTAGTTCTATTTACCTCACTTTTGTGCTTAAAGCCCTCTAACAGACCTCCATTGCCCTTGAGATAAAGTTCAAACTCCTTAGCATGACATACAGATTCTCTTCTCTACCCTTTTCTCTCACCAAATTTCTGCCTGCCTCTTATGTTCTCACCACAGCAAATTGCTCACATCTGTCATTCACAATGCTATCCCATGCCAGCACGATCCATATTTTTGCTCAATTTCGTTTATCTACTTGCGATGCTTCTAATACCTTCTCTTCATCCTGTTCAGCAAGCCAACATCTTTTTTTTTTTAATGGTCTAAAAAATCACCTACTCTTTGAATCTTTTTTTCATGCAACTGCCCACTACCTAGAACTTCTTTTTTTGCACTTGTATGTAGAGTTCTATTATATGTTTGTTTCAAGTTGATCTGTCGCCTAATAATAATACATAAGTTTGTTATATTATTTCCCTTATTTGCCATAGACTCTTTGCTTCCAATGAGCACATACAGAGAAATACAGAGAGACAAATATACATATACAGCATAGGAAGTACCCCAGTAGTGATATTCAGCATCTATTCATCTCAGGGGCACAGTGAAAGAACATCTAATTCAGTTAACACCTCAAATTGTGCCCAACGTATTTCCTCAGTAGATGTGTACAGTTTACGGAGCCCATTATGGCTAATTGGGAAGGAGAAAAGAAGTGAGCAGCCAGCTCATGGTATGACCCAAAGGAAGCACCCCATTGGCTCAGTCCATTTCCCCTCCAATCTGTACTTTCGTATTCACTCAATTTTGCACCTGGACTATCCCTTCTGGGAGCATGAGGGGCTCAAGGCAATTGCCAAAGAGTAGAGCAGCGAATCCAGGTTATTGTCAGTAAGTTTACAGAAGCTCCTTCTAGCTCTGCCTCAGCTGGTAACTCAAATCCCTTGCTTGACATTGTAGCCATGGGATGTGTGGCAAGACATAAGTAATCAACCCAAGGCCTTCAGCTTCATGGTGGAGCCCAGTGTGGTAACCACATCCTCTCCTTCATCCTGCTCAGCATCTCTCACCCATCAAAACCCAATGGAGCCAAAATGATTCTTAGTCTTCTCTGGTCCACAGCACCTGAGGAATTCGTCATCAGAGAGACCTGTGTTTGAATCTTGGCTTTACCACCTACAAGGTGTGACACTGACACAGTCCTCAACCTCTCTAAGATCCAAATGCTTTATCTGTGAAGTGAGAACAATACCCTTCTTCAAGTGCTGCTACCCAGAATAATGTAATCTAAAAGGCCTCACTCAGTACCGATAACACAATAATCATACACTCCTTTTCATTGTGGGCTCACTCTGTGCTAAAAGGAGAAATGGTTGCCCTCATAAGTTAATTTTTTTGGATTTTGCTTTGTTTCATTTTCTGTAATGATACCGAGGACCCCTGCTACCTCTCCTTATCTTCTCTTCAAGATACACTTAATAAATATTGAATTCAAAGTGGTCGTAAACACCTGCCATTGCCTACAGCCCTTTGTGATCTAACTAGCCAGCCAAGAAGAAGGCAATTCAGGCTGGATTGACCGCCATAGCTAGCCTGGAGCTGGCTTATGGCTAAATTCATTTCTGTGCTCTAAATTCCAATCTCAGCACCACATATTGACTTTCTTAGGTCATCCACATGCTTCACTTATAATTCTACTCAGCTCTTGTCTTTATTCCTCACCACAAATGATGGTTAATTCAAATATATGACCAGCATTGAGGAAAGGGGTCCTTTTTCACAAATGATTCACATCTCACTTTTTAAGAGGAAGCAAAGAGCAAAGAAAGACAGAACATTTGAAAAAGGGATAAAGTGAAAACAGAAAATCAGGAGGTGACGTAGTCAAGATGATGGTAACATAGGTTGTTCCCAACTTCATTCTTCCTCACAGGACAAATTAGCAACTATCCATGAATAAGACCCCATTGTGAAAACCCCAAACCTGGGGGTGAGGCTGAAGCATCCTGCTCTAGAATTTGTTGTCAGATATACCATATAAATAAATAAATAGAACTACATCAAACTCAAAATCTTCTGTACAGCAAAGGAAACTATCAACAAAATGAAAGGCAACCTATGGAATGGGAGCAAATATTTGCAAATCACATATTGGATACATCATAATATCCAAAATGTATGAGGAGCACATATAACTCAATATTTTAAAAACCCAAATAATTCAATGTTAAAATGGGCAAAAGACCTAAATAAACATTTTCCCAAAGACAATATACAAATGGCCAGCAGGTGCATAGACAGGTGCTCAGTATCACGAATCATCAGGAAAATGCAAATGAAAACCACAGTGAGATGTGGCCTCACACCTATTAGAATGGCTATTATTAAAAAGACAAGAGATAATACTGCTGGCTTGGATGTGGAGAAAAGGGAACCCTTGTGCATCGTTGGTGGGAATATAAGTTGGTGGGAATTCCCACCGTTGGTGGGAATATAAGTTGGTGCAGTCATTATGGAAAACAGTATGGAGATTTTTCAAAAAATTAAAAATAAAACTACCATATGATCCAGCAATTCTAATTCTGGGTATATGCCCAAAGGAAATGAAATCACGATCACGAAGAGATATTCGCACCCCCATGTTCATTGTAGCATCATTTACAATAGCCAAGATATGGAAACAACCTGTGTCTGTTAATGGATGAATGGATGAAGAACATGTGATTGAGATATATATATATATGGAATATTATTCAACCATAAAAAAGATGGGACTCCTGCCACTTGCAACAACATAGGTGAAAATTAATTGATGGCATTATGCTAAGTGAAGTAAGTAAGAGAAAGAGATATATGATATGATTTAACTTATATGTGGAATCTAAAAACGCTGAACTCACAGAAATAGGGAGTAGATTGGTGATTGCCAGGGGCAGGGGATGAAGTAGGGGAACAGATGATGGTGGTAAAGGGTACAAATTTCCAGTTTTGAGATGAATAATTTCTTGGGACCAAATGACAACGATTAACAGTAGTGTGTTGTATACTTGAAAATGGATGAGAGGGTAGATATTCACATTTCTCATAACACACACTCAAAAGATAACTATGTGAGGGGATAGATGTGTTAACCAACCTTATTGTTGTAATCCTTTTGCAATATACACATATATCAAACCATCATGTTGTACACTTTAAACTTATATAATAAGTGTCAGTTATATCTCAAGAAAGATGGAAAAAACATTCAAGCAAATGTGAACAAAGGGAAAAAAGGAAACAGAAAATCAATAAGACAAGAAAGCAGGAGATATATTCTCAAGAATTCTGTACCTTTTCCAGGACAAGAGGACAGGAGCAGAGAGCTTCCCACTCCCCTCCCCCATCTCAGACACAAATAAGACATCATTCATCTCCTCTAGGAGACCAGAAAATTGCTGCTTCCAGCAGGAACTGGATTCCCACTCATCCCTGAGACTGTACATTTTTGTAACTATTCCTAGCAAATCATCGAATTAATTTCCTTTTTAATTCCTTATGAGGAAACTAAATTACTAATATTACCAAAATGTTCTCCCTCACTGGAAATTTTCCCTGATTCTAGTGTTTGGGTTTATATGACTCCATTTGGAGTTGGTTTTCAAAGCCATGATTTTTTTTTTTAAAGGAAACATGCAGTACTAAAGTTGGTCTGAGCATTCTATTCTCTGTAGGCCAATATCAGCATTTTTTCTTTCCTTCTTGAGTTCTTTCTCTCATCATTTATTCACCCTCTGTTTTAATGATGCTGCTTCCCATACAGCACTTTTCATCTTCAAAAATGTTTACAGGGCTGGCTGGGTGGTGCAGTTGGTTAGAATGAAAGCTCTAAGCAACAGAGTCGTCAGTTCGATTCCCACATGGGCCAGTGAACTGTGCCCGAGCTGAGCTGCTGCTGAGCTGCCAACAGGTGGCAGGATGGCTCAGCTGGTGAAAAAGCAGATGCTCTTAACAACAAGCCTGCCAGTTTGACACCTGCATGGGATGGTGGGCTACATCCATCCACAACTAGATTGAAAGCAGCAACTGGACTTGGAGCTAAGATGTGCCCTCCACAACTAAGATTGAAGGACAACAACTTGACTTGGAGCTGATGGGTCCTGGAAAAACACAATGTTCCCTTCCCCAATACCCCAATAAAAAAAATCTTTAAAAAAAATGTTTACAGACTTTTTAAAATAAATGTTGGTACCCTCAAATACAAACCCTGGAATTACCATGGACCATTTGGGAGATAACTCCGCAACCACATACAGAAAGCCAAAATTTTGTGAACAGCCTCTGGCTTTATTTACAGTCTTCTCTGAGCACAGGATATAGGAGATCAGATTTGCAGGTAGTCAAAGTATTTCATTTTCTTCATCTGCTCAGGCTCCCATAACAAACTGCCCCAGACTGTGCAGTTTTAACAACAAGAATTTATTTTCTCATACTTCTGGAGGCTGGGCAGTCTGAGATCAAGGTACCAGCCCATTCCATTTCTGCTGACAGCTCTCTCCTGGCTTGCAGATGCTGCCTCCTCACTGCGCTCTCACATGACAGGGAGAGAGAAAGAACTCTCTGGTGTCTTCTTATGAGGATCCTAATTCTATCGGATCAGGGCTCCACCTTTACTACATTATTTCACCTTAACTAGTTCCTTATTCTAAACACAGTCGCATTGGGGATAAAAGGCTTCAACATATGAGTTCGAGGGGGACACAATGCAGTCCATAACACCCTGGAAAAAATTGTCCTACAAAGTCAAAATGGCAAAAAACACTCATAGCAGGTGTCCATTTCTTTAAGTCAATTACCCAGTGGCAGAAATTAACTATGAAAAAACTTAGTAAGTTGTATCAGCCCGCTCTACACTTTCTAGCACCTGGGAGGTTGATAATACTTTCTCTTGCATTTCATGCACTTTAAGGGAGTTCTTTTGTTACGTTGAGTCTAACTCTGCTACCTTGGCACCTGGCACTGCCTGGGAACTTTAGAATAAACTAGATGTGCTCTTCTTGCCCATAATGTCCACCTCTGTCTCCACTGGAACAGCTAAAAACCTCTTCATAAGGCATGCAGCTGTCCTTGGGTGCCTCCATCTTTTTCTCTCTTCTCTGGGGGCCTGTGTGTGTCATGCTTCTTCCTCTCAGGATGAAATCTCCCCTTTCATCTCTCATGCTACCCTTTAGATGTTAGAGGCCATTCGATTCCTCTGCACTGTGCTACCAAAGAGCTGGCTACCTGCAACTCACGGCTCCTCTCAGCTCTCTGTAACACGTCTATCACCAGCACCTTCTGGCACCGGGGTAGCCTTGCCTCCCTCTGTGTGGTCTGCCTTGCAGGCAGAGCTGTAATAGATTTGGGTTTGGGAGGGGTTCTCCATTTTGGTGGAACTTTCCATATCCAGGATTACCAGAGAGCGGAGGTAGCTGGTGTGGGTTGATATAGGCAGTACCACTAGAGGCCTGCAAACTCCCCATCTTCTGTATGTCTTCTGCTCGTGAGGGCAGAGGCCTGCGGGGAGCTAAGAAAATCCAAACCGCTGAGATGGGATTGGATGGTGAGAGAATCTGGCTGTCATTCACTCCTTTTCCCAGGCTTAAAGGAACTGCCTGTTGGAGCTTTCCCTTTGTTTCCTGGAGCAGAGTTTTTCACAGGGTGAACCCTGTCATCAGTTCTTTTTAGTGTAATTCTGTGCTCCCCACCACCACCTCCTGTATTGAAAGGTATAAAACCATGCTCAGGAAATGTAGTTAGAATGTGTTGAGTCACTCTTAGACACTTCTCTAAGAAAAGCATACTACAGAGGAGAAGAAAGCATGAAGAAAGAAAATATGAGAACTTACAATGACACACACAGTATCCATCTACACTATAAAATGTCTCATATCCTTCCTTCCTTCCTTCCTTCCTTCCTTCCTTCCTTCCTTCCTTCCTTCCTTCCTTCCTTCTTTCCTTTCTTCCTTCTGTCCTTCCATGGCCACAGACTAATTACCAAGTGCTTGTTCTACATACTATAATCTACTTGTTTTGCATCATTTTTACGAAGTGTGTACTAAAGTTATACCGATACAAAATCTAAGTGTTGAGCCAAGAATTAAAATGCCATCAGTTAAAGAAACACCTTAAGTAGACATCTCTAATTCAATGTTTTGGTTCATTTACAAGCTGCATGTTACTTTTAGATCATTGTTGTAGTACCAGCATATGGTTAAATGTTCTCAGAGTCTGTCAGCCTGGGTGGAATCCCAGCACCACCACTTCTAACTGTGTGACCTTGAACAAGTTACTTAGGTTATCAAAGGCTACATTTTTTCACCTCTAAAATTGGTGATAATAATGGCACTATCTCATTAGGCTATTATGAGGATAATATCAATCAACACATACAAAGCACTTATAAAAGGTTCTGGCATCTTGTGTTTAACAAATATATATTATTATTATTTTAGTCTTAAACTTCTGTTGAATACCTATTATTGTGCCTAGAATTTGCTGGGCAGGTAAGGTATGTGGGAATAAGCTAGTTATCACTGACTGACCGCTTACTGAATTGATTGATCCAGGTGAGTGTTTCAGATTGGTATGAACAAGGCATCGCAGGGCACCCATGGGCCTCCCATCTGTGAGACATGCAATACCGGAATTTCTGAGATACTGCTATCATGACAAGTAGCTGTCATTTTGAGCATCTGGGATTTCTTCCAATTGCATTTAAGACTCCTCATGAAAACCTGGTAGAAAACACGTGCACTAGTCTTTCCTCACAAAGCAACATTGCAATGTCCATATAAAAAATAATGGCTTTTACTATATCCATACTTTCCCATTATTTTCAAGGGCAGCCTTGATTCCTTCCATCGTTCATGTTACAACCGGGGGGAGGGGAGGGAAGAAAACTTTATCCAGCCTCCTCAAAACATAGCCATTTTTGGACAGGTCTAGGTACTGTAGGAAGGCATAAATACCTGTTGAATGAAACTCTTCTACTAACACATTTTCCCAGGAATCTCTTCTCTGTCCGGATGCTCCTCCAGATAAACGTGCTTGCTGCCGTCTCATGCACCTTCTCTGGTAGCACCCCTTCTGCATTTCCTCAGTGATCACCTCCATAGGCAGCAGGAAGTGCAGTCCAGACAGCATCTGGGCCCCACCTGGTTCTGCTCAGGAACAGCACATCAGTTACCTCCTCACTGATTTACCATGTGCATGTATATCAATAATAATGATAATCATAATAGTAATAACAACAACTTCTATGGAGAGCTTACTTGGGCCAGTTACTGTGCCAAATGCTCTATATGAGTTAGTCTGATTGTCATAACAACTCTGATTATCTCTGTTGGAAGATGAGGAAACCAAAGCTCAGAAAGGTTAAGTAAGTTGTCCCTGTTTGACAGATGAGAGCTCCAGTGATGAGCCCCAGCGAGTAGTATTCCTAAGTCTAGACCCAAGCTCTCCAAGGCCCTTTCTAAGGCCCTGTGCTGTTTTTCAGCATCACCATCACCAAGTCACCCATGGGGTCTGAGACCATTTTGGTGCTGTTTTGGGAGTTCACTGTCCCAGCCCAGAAGAGGTCAGTCACAGTGATCATTCAGCTGTGCCTGCAGGCCATGGTTTGTGCACAGGACAAAGATATCTCATAACCAAAGGCAAAGGGCATGATCCCAGACGGAAATTACAAACAGGGATTCTATGCTTCTGAGGCGAGAGAGAGCTAGAGTCTACAACTAGTTAGCGCCAGTTCCACTGGCGTGCTGTCTACAAAATGCAAACCATGGCATTTGGCAATGGCTCTTGAATTTGGCACACTCCACACTCCTCCTGGACCCACGAGATAACATAACCAAATGTTTTCTGATGCTGTAAGAAATGAGTGTTTTGCAGGTAGGAGGAAATACAAACATCATTGCTACAGCGGGCTCACTCTATCCAATCCCAAGGGCAAAATGGCTCCCTCCCTCCCAACCCTTCAAAAGGTTAAATGTGAACAGGGGCCCAGATAAATGGTCACAATGCGAACAAAGTCACGTAAATAAATGCATCTCTGATCTATGCAGGCTGGAGATGCCAAATATGCCATCTGCACCATTGCTCGTGATGAGTCGAATTTTTTCCTGCATGTCCCAAGCAATGAGAAGATGACCGTGTTTATGCAGACTGAGGCAGGCATCGTTTGATCTCTTGGAATTTTAAAAAAAATGTTCAGACCCACAGAGAACCCGTGGCATTTGTGTTTTTCTAGGTTAGGCTGAAGTTGGAAGAAAGGAAGAAATCTCACTAGAAAGTGACAGGGCATATGTCCAGGGCCTGAGAGGGTCCTGGCAATTCATTGTGATTTTTAGTGGGTTCTAGTTACATCGGCACAGTGAGCGTGAGCCTTCCCACCTTCCCCATTCACTCATTCACTTAGCGAAAGCACGATTAGCATCTCATTATGTTGGGAGCTGTGTTAGGTGTTATGGATGCCAAGATAAGTAAAATATGCTCGCCTTAGAAGGCCATTCCTTGTGCTGTGAGAATTCGCCTGGCATGATTTATGAAAAATAAAAATTAAGTGTCTGTAATCAGAATCACCTATAGGTGTTCTTAAACATGCAAAGGACCCGGATTTATTACTTCAATTACTAATGGATCTAAATAAGGTAGGGCTCAGGCATCTGCATTATTTGAAAAACAAAGGGAAACTTCTAGGGGAAGGGTTGGCAAATATTGTCTA
The DNA here is from genome assembly GCA_033961575.1 of Aselliscus stoliczkanus. Classification (NCBI taxonomy): domain Eukaryota; kingdom Metazoa; phylum Chordata; class Mammalia; order Chiroptera; family Hipposideridae; genus Aselliscus; species Aselliscus stoliczkanus. The sequence continues at coordinate 71,726,724 of CM066739.1, read as the reverse complement.
TAAAGAACCGGGTAGGAAATATTTTCACTTTTGTGGGTCATAGGGTTTTTGTTGCAACTGTTCACTCCTGCCCTTGCAGCATGAAAGCAATGAAAGCAGCCATAGACAATTGGAGAATAAAAGGGCGAGGCTGTGTTCCAATAGAACTTTATTATCACAAAAACCGTAAGCACGCTGCATTCACCCGGTGGGCTACAGTTTTGCCCCTTCCTGTTCTAGATGGTTCTCACGGGCAGCTAGGCTTGAGATTTTTTTGACTAGAAAATATTGTGACTTTGGAGGATGTGTGACAGACACCACCACAGATATAAGGTAGAGTAACGCCACTTTTCCCATCCACATGATAATACAGAAAACTATATTTTTATCATTCCTTCAATGCAACATACATATACTTACATTGAATATGATCAACTACTTTTCAGAGACCATAGGTAAGCAACATTCTCATTGGAGACAGGGAGTTTTACTAGATACACATGCTAAACCAAGAAATCAATCTATTTACATTCTAAGTTTTTCTAAAATCAGAAAAAAAATAGACATGTCCGTGGTTATTAATGTTTCACTGCATCTTATGGTCTGGTGTAGAAAAAAGAGAAATATATATCTCTCAGAAGAAAGTTCTTAAATTTCAAGAGTGGGTCTAAGAACCAAATTTATATATCATATTTAATAGACTTAAGAAAAACAAACCAACTCTTGACTAGAAACTTTTTGATATTCTTTTCAGTTCTAAGATTTTGAAATATACTTAGTTCTTATTGAAAGACAAATTTACTCCAACAAGTGTTTTTTAATAACAACTTTGGAGTTAGTATTCCAACACCCGCATAACAATTTTATGGGGGGAAAACAACAATAAAAAAAACCCCTCTAGCATAAGTGATAAATGCTATGGTAGGGGGAGTAATTAATTCTTCTTGAGTGGAGATAAAGTGGAGGAGTTGGAAGGAGAAGAGAGCATCATGGGAGTTCAGAAAGAGCCAAAGAGAAGAGGTGGCATTTGAACTGAGCACTGAAGGATGAGTTGGAATTCTCCATGCAGGCAAATGGTGAAGGAGGGGGTGTTCTTTGAGCAAGGGCATAAAGTCAGAAAAAGCACTAATGTTTAAGAAGTGATATCTAGGGTACTATGACTTGAGTACAAGGTGTCCGTGGACAGTGGGTAAAAAGAAGATTCAGTCTGGGGTGGGATAGCAGAGGCACAGTTGGGATTTCTTTTAATAGGCTAGGGGAAACAGTTTAAATTTTAAAGCAAGGCACTGACCTAATCTTATCTGAGTTTTAGAAAGATTATATTGGGCTAAGAGCAGAGTGGGCCTTGAGCTTGTGAAAATGTTCGTAATTTGCCCCCCAAACAAGGGTGGTACAATCTCCCCCCAGGGAGCTATACAAACTCCCCAAATGCCAGGATTCTGGAAAAGCATATCCAGGGCGTAGGACCTCATCGCCCCATTCCCTCGGGGATAGGGCCCAGGGTCTAGCTCTGTCAACTGCCTCCCCATAGCCAGCTTAGGGCACACATAAAGAAAAATAATGTTGCAGAGCAAGGAAAACAAACCAACCCACAGAAACCTTTCCAACAGTCTGAGAGAGACACTTTTAAACACAAGACTCTTTCCTATTAGAAAGAGAAGCTGTGGCCCTCACTCCGCCTCCATTGAAACCCATACCCACCACCTCCACAAACGTGCTCAGTTTGTGGATAAAAATGCATTCGCCACCACTGCTTCCATCAGACATAAAGCTTCCCTGTCTTTGAAACGTTATGTTTTTAACATCCTCACTAATGTAACATGCTCTTAACTTTCCACGTGATGCCAACACTTCACTGTCCAGTTGCATCTTAAACAGGCGCTTTTGTTCTCTGACTGTCCTGCCAACAGCGGCCATCCCAGCCACGTCCTTGCCACATGCTATTGCTCCTTCAGCAGGGCAGCAGACCTCCACCTTCTGGAGAACCTCAGGTGCCCTCATTGCACTTCTTTCATTCTCCATCTCAGAGCAGTCATGGGGTTTCAAGGAGCCCAACACAGGCTGCTCCCCAAGGAAACACAGGGGCCGTGCCTCTGCTAGACAGGTGAGCAAAGCTCTCCTGCATGGAAACCAGTACAATGATGGCAGACAGGCAGGTGCTTCCTAAGAGCCCCTAAAGGGAACCTTTCTATGAGCGGGTGGTGACCATTTGCTGCACGTGCTCCGGAACCCTCACAGGGGCCCTGGAGGGATAGGTGGTATACTCCAGCTTCTACTGCTTTATCCTGGCAACTCCGAGAATGGTTTTGTGGCTCCCCTTTCTGGAAAGTAAATTTCTCAGATCATGCAAGGGGAAGAATAAAATCCTTCCAACCATGTTAGCACCATGAAGGAAACCTTGGTCTCTCCTGATGGTCAGCAGTGTCTGACCAGGCCTCAGCAGAGGAAAAGCAGCTGGTCCCAGGCCAGGGTGCAAGCTGCACGTCTAAGGAGAGAGAAAAGAGACTTGAGCAAGTGCTCACTTGACTTTATTTCTGGCCATAAGGCAACCAGTTACTATACTAGGATAAAACAGGTATGGTCTCCTAGTCTGCCTTCGCAATCGTCTTTCTTCCCTGTTCTTAAAATTGATTACATTTAGCTATAAGCCGAACAGAGAGCCCTCACGCCACTGTTTCCTAGTTCATTTTATTTTAAATCTGAACCAAAATCCTTGTTTGCACATAAAATGCTTAGTGTTCTTTATACTTATTTAAATACAAATAAAAATACACCACTAATCTTCAATACTGTTTGATATATACCATTTATGGCAAAAGAGCCTATCACTATTGATTGTTTTTCATGATTTAAACATAGTTTAGCTCTTTTTCTCTCGAGGACTGGGTGTGGGTAATTGAGATTTGAAAAAAGATTAAAAACTGTTTGGATATAAATTGGGGGGAAAAAGCCTGAAATGTTAAGTGCTAAGTTGCAGTCCATTATTGCCCTTATCTTTGATAATGGAAATCGAGTTTAGTGTATCCTGCAAGAGAGTATTCTTATATTTTCAAATTGCAAGTGTCCAATTATGTACAAAGGTCAAGTTAGAAATGATCTGAAGGAGTTCAATTTTACAATTCCTTTAAAAATCAGGACAAAGGATGCCGTATTACTAAAACGTTTCAAAATGAAAAGTATTATGTGTGCCGCATGGCGGAAGATCAGATTTTTATTAATGCAAGTTTTAAATGCTGATTAATCCTCTCGAGAGTCAGTTTCCCAAAGCATTGGACTGTATTCAAGTCTTTTTCAAAACAGCACATCACTTCCATTATTCTGAATATTAATTGAACAATATTATAGCTAAGGGTACAAAGCAAGATTTAAAGCATGATTACAGCTGTCAGTGCTTACATCTAAATAAGTCATTGGGAATTCAAGCTTAGAAGAAAAAAATGTTATAACTGGGTCTTAGCACAGCAAAGCTCATAGCCTTTTTCAAAAATGAATTTGATGTTTTAGGACTCGAGGAAGCTTCAGCTGTGACTTGGTCTTAACATACTGATATGGCTAATTCTCCATCAAAAAGCAGAGTTATGTTTTTTGACTTGTGATTTGGGACAGCATCAAAGACATTTTCTTTTGGTGGGGGAAGGTGAGGGAGAGCCAACGAATACTAAATTAGCTGAGAATCTTTTCATTTCCTTAATTTCTATTTCTATTTCAGCCTCTTGTCTACACACACACACACACACACACACACACACACACACACACACACAAAATCAAAGAATTAACCAAATTTAATCCAATAAAACATTACTATGATTTCAAAACAACTCATTAAGCTCAGAGTCAAACAACTGCAAGTAACTAATGACTTATTTTCACAATAACCAATTGTCTACATTCAACTTCTTTTATTTCCCAAATCCAGTTTGGGGGCAGCCGAAAATCCCCCTTTCCTCTTGAGAAGCAATGTAAATTACTGGCTTCTATTACGATGGTGATGTTGGGGAATTTTAGTTTTGTTTTGTTTCCTTAAATGGTTGCTGTGTATTTGAGTGATAGCTCTTTGTTCCAAAGGATGCAAAAGCCCCTCTCACATCTAATTCTAATGAGATAAATGGCATTATGAAGGGATTATTAAAAATTTACAGCCCTCTTTACGAAGTTTATTTGTCAGCAGAACATGCTGAATATTGCATAGCCCATACACAAAAGCATGCCATCCTGACGATGAAAAAGATATGAAGAAATAATGATGCAATGATAACCAGTCTGATGGAGTTTGCGTGTCTCAGTCGCTGTTTGGCACGTCATTTAATCAGATTGGGCCAAACCGGCAGAATCACACAATATGTTAGTGTAAAGGGTCCACAGTTTAAGGAAAAAAATCTAGACGTGTTAACTATACACTGTCTAATTATACAACCTTACTGTCCCAGAATGTGATTTCAGAAACCATTTCTGACATATGGGAAAAGGGTAGAACAGCTGGTCATTAAGGTTTTCTCAAGACTATTTAGCAACACACTTGAATGTAATTAAAGTGAGACACTAAATACTGCACTTGTGGTACAATGTATTTTTAATTTTTATGGCATGTGGTAAAAGTAAATAGATGCAAAGCATTCAAGTTTCTCCACTCTGCATCCAACTTGTCAAAGATGCAGTGTCTGTTTGGCTGATGGCAAGCAGGGTCCTGGTGTAAGTCACAGACATCCATTTGGGGTATTTAAGGCTGTTTTAAAGGCACTGAATTTGGCAATACTCAGAGGGATGTCTAATTGGGACTCTCAGACAAAGCATGAGATGAATTCATTCATTTATGTATTCATTCATTCATCAAACACGACCTAGAATTATTTTAGATAATAAAGACATTAGCCCTGCCCTTGAGTTGCTCACAGCTTACTGTGCGTAAAACACAGGGTGATGGAAGGTGATTAAAGGGTGCTGTGGGAGCACCAAGAAGGGGGGTCTGGCCCAAAATGGAGATGTGAAGCAAAGCCCCCTGAATAGGAATCATCTTAAGCAGCTAGAAAATGAAGGAGCCAGGGATAAGGGGTGGGGCAGAAGAATTCAAGCAGAGGGAGCAGCTCACACAAAGGCTTGGAGATGAAGGAGAACACTGCAGTATGAATATGTTTACATTTTTGAATATTTAGTGTCCTGGCAGTAGGCTAAGTCCTTGGCAGATATTATCTCATTTAATTAATCCTCACAGCAGCCCTATGTGGTAAGTATTATTATTATCTAGGCTTTACAGATGAGGAAACTATTGGGTTGTCGGAAAAATCATGACGTATTTTTTTCTGTTTCTCATTGCAAAAATGCGTCATGACTTTTCCGACAACCCAATAATAGGAGAGACCAAGGCAGAGCAGTCAGTGGGTGACTAAACCAGGATCCAAACTCAGGTCTGTCTGAGCCCCAGGTCAAGCATTTCTCCCTATAAATTTCCCAGTTAACATGTATACATCATGTCTATTTAGTTTTCAAAGAATTTAGTGTATAAACTCATTGGGAGTTCTTATAAACACCCATGAGTAAGAGACAGGGAGAAAATATTTACGAATGACATATCTGATAAAGGAATTGTATCCAGAACATACAAAGAACACACAAAACTCAACAGTAAGAAAATAAATCAAGTAAGTGGGCAAAAGATTTGAACAGACACTTGACCAAAGAAGAAATAAAATGGCAAATAAATGCATGAAAAAAATGCTCGACATCATTGGCCATTAGGGGAATGCAAATGAAAAGCACAAAGAACTACCATTACATCCCTGCTGGAATGGCTAAAGTAATAAAAATAATGACAATGCCAAGTGCTAGCAAGGATGTGGAGCAACTGGAATTGTACATGTTGCTGGTGGGAGTGCAAGATTGTACAGCCACTCTGAAAATGAACTGACAAACAGTTTTATATCCATACAATGGAATACTGCTCAGCCATGGAAAAAAATGAACTAATGATACACACAACATGGATAAATCTCAAAGGCTTATGCTGAGGAAAGAGCCCAGTCTCAAAAGGTTACACACTGGATGACGTTCTGAAAAAGACCTAGATAGGGATGGCTGCCATGAGTTAAGGGTGGGAGATGGTTTGACTACAAAGGGACAGTACGAGGAAATTTTTAGGGTGAGGAAATTGCTCTGTATCCTGATTGTGGTGGTGGTGACACGAACACATACATTGTAAAGATTCAGAGAACTACACAGCCAAATATGAAGTTAATTTTACTGCATATAAATTAAAAAATAAAAATCCTATGAGGTACATGCTTTAGTTTGGATTCCCTAAAAAGCAAACCCTGAGATAAGAAATTGGGGGGTAGGAATATATTTGTGAAGTGAATCCAGGAATCACAAATGAAGAAAGGGGGAAAATGAGACAGAGAATGAAAAAAAAAAATCCAAAAAGGTGCTTTAATAAGTAGGTTTCCATTGTGGACAATGTCAGCTTAATTCTGCTAAGAATCTTCTGAGAAACCATGGGAATATGTCTCAGAATCCCTTCACCTGTCAACAACTCTCATTTGATTCAGGATGAAATTGGCCCTAGGAGCATAAACTCTTGTGCTTCTAGGTTTTATAAGCGCCATTGAAAGTCCTCAGGCAAAGAAGAGGAAAGACTCAAGTCCTTGAAGTGGGCAGATGTCAACTGTCTATTGCAGTTCTGGTGAATTCAGGTGGGCTGAAGGTATGGGAAGGTTACAGCATCTGCTAATGAACTGAATAATGGATGCTCTCCATATTTTGTTTTTGTAATAAAGTGGAGGAAATTTACCAAACAATTAAAATAAATGTATGCAATGCTGGTAATAAGAACTCTAGTCATTAGGGGGAATATTTCACAATCTGCTAGTGACCACACTAGAATTGCCAGTCTCCTTCATATCCTATCATGAAATTCTTCCAACAGCCCTATGAGATAAACATTAATATTCTCATTTTACAAGCAAGGAAACAGGCTTGTAAGTAGGTAAGCAGCTTTCGCAAGGATGCAGTGCATTTTTGCACACACCCCCACACACTCTCCTTACACACACACACACACACACACACACACACACACACACACACACACAGAGCGAAGGAGTCATAAGATCAACTTAGAAACCCATAGTTTTTCCATTATGCATCTGCTCTGATGCATGTTGCGACATGGCATTACAGAAGATCAGTAATTCTGAGAAAATGGCGCATAGCATGGGGAATCATGAATTGTGATAAAAAAAAAAAAAGCCACATCGAAGTCACTCCAGGGCTGAGCCCTACTTGTGGGATTATTCAGACTTCCTCTTTCCAGCTATTTATGGGCATTTCATTATTCATTAGAATCTCCAATAGTGGCTGGAAAAAAAACCAAAAAAAGACATAAAACTTAGGCCAATACACTTTACCCCTTATACAAATGTCTAGAAAATGTTGAAACTTTGGCTAACAAACTAAAAATTGGCCATGGATAATAATCATCTTTGCTGCTGCTGTCTTCTCCTTAGCATAAATGACAACCTGATGCTCTATATGAGCACTGATCCTGTAACGTCAGCCTCCTTAACATCATTGTGAACTGTACCTTTCATTTTCCTTAGTACTTCTTAATGGGCAGTCCTTCAACCCTGAAGATGATTTTACTGCCAGAGGACATGAACTTGGAGTTGTTTTGCACGGTAGGGACAATAGGATTAGAGAGTCATCCACATTCCCTCACTCTCTCCCAATCTCTATTGTCATCACGGGAGCTGGACACAGTTAGAGGATATAGACTTTTGGCCAAAGAACAAAGCGAAGTTAAATGACCCACGTGGGCACTGAACCCCTGACCTCATTAGCATTGTTTTCTCACCACCTCCACTAACAGACAGCCCAATTATGAACACCAAATCAAAGAGGGAAGTCACCTCTTCACCTGGAGCCAAGAAAAGCCTATGACTGCTGGTTGTTAAGAGGAGACTGCTTCTCCAGTCAAACAACCACACGACTGTGTGAACTTCCACAAGCGATTTCTAAGATTCTTCCCTCCTTGCTCAGTCTAATAAGAACTGCTGTCAGTGTGATTTTCACTCTGAAAGGTGACAAAAGCTTTGGGGGCATCACCCTAAGCGGATGTGCTGGGAAGGGGGGCCTTCTCACAGCCTTTCAGGTCTGAGCCAGCTTGAACTTTCTGCAGTTGTGACCCCCCATCCCTAGCCCCCTCTTTGAAACCCTTCCACACTGTGAGTCCTGGTGCTGGAAACTGTGCCTATGAGCAGAGCACTTCTCATGAGTGTTCGCTGAGGGATCTATGGCAGAGATATTTCCACAGTGGATTTTATAATAGAGATGACGCTTGTTACTCTATGACAGCATAGAAGTCCTTCAAAGTGGTTCTTACACTGTTGAGTACAACTTCCTTTGTCTGAAAGGTAGTGAATTTGTACGATTTGTGTCTCTGTGTGCACAAGTATATGTGTGTATACAATTGTTTAGGAATTTTTTAAGAAAAAATATAAGTTGAAGTGCATCTAATTTATATGTATTCCTTTTTCTGAAAACCAAAGTTATTTCAAGAAGCTCCTGGGATGCAATGACTGAGTCAGTCAGTCATTCCATGGTGCTAATAAAACCAAAGATGCCCAGTTCCCAGACCTGTTAGAGGGTTTTTCTATAGCCAGGGACCACAACTTTGCGTAGGGCCAACCAGCTCACACATGATGTGACTTACATAATGAGGATAAGGAGAGATAGGGCATGGACAATTCATTGAAGAAACATCTTCTCTACTGGAAAAACAGAAAATCAATTCTGATGGCAGTGGTTTAGCTTTATATTGTCCTTGTGTACTAAGGACAGCACTAATTAATGAATGAGAAGACACATGCCTGGAAGCTAAAGTTGGCCCATCCAAAAGTGAATCACAGATCCCAAACTGTGGTGATATTTCAGAATATATTTTTCTCTATAGAAGGTTTTTGACCCTGTAAGTTTAGCGGCTAACCCTTTCTTCCCCTCTACTCTACACTTCACAGCATGAGACAACAATGGAGTATTATTCCCCCCACCTCCCACCAAACACAATTTACAGCCAGAGCAAAGCCTAGTTTACAAGTCAGTTTGATAGGTGTTTCTAGTGTCCCAACATCCTGTTCTCCAATTCCAGGTACAAGGATGATGAAATGTGCCCATGTGAGTAGTTTGGGCCAATGAAATGTGAGTAGAAGAGTCCAAAACATTTCATTGCGTATATTCAACTCTCTAGACTTTGCAGCAACAAACCCAGAGGCAAATCTGAACCTCCTGGTGAGATGTCAGCACCAGAAATGATGGCACCCCATCAGCCTGGGATCCTGAGAGACCTTTATGTGAAGCAGAGTTGCCCTGACCCTACACCACCACCTCTAGATGACAGAGTCCTCAGAAAACCAAACTTTGTTGTTGTAAGTCATAAAGAGTGTGGGGTTGTTTGTTCCCCCAGTCTATCCTGACTGTCTCACCTGAGAAAAAAGTATTTCAGCATCTCAGCCTTTCAGAGAGCAAGGGGTCAGGTAGCTGCAAGTCTCTGTAAAACTCCTAGGAACCTAAGTGCTCACTAAGGCACTCCCTATAATGTGGGCCTAGACTATGTAACTGGGTTCATGCCTCAGTTTCCCCCTGAGTAGGTACTTGACCCTACTCTAGCCAGCCTAATGCTCTCCAGCCCCCCCCCCCATTACATCACTATCGATGTGGCTTTAGGTATCTCCTGCCTTTACCTGCACTCTGACATGATCTGCTACCTGGCTTGAGTTTAGACCCCATTTGAACCTCTCCTGGTTTGCCACACTCCTTGTCATATCTTCATTGTGCTGCTCTCCCAGGGTTCGGCCATAGGCCTCCCCTCTCCCTGTCTGTCCTCCAATTTCAGGTTTTAGTTGTCAAGTTGCCAATGCACCTCATGCTGAACCTACCTGAGTTTTGAAGACACTTGGCTTTTATCATGTCCCAGGATATGGTTAAGTTATAGTAAAGAGGCCAGGGCAACCTGAGGAGGATGGAGTCTAGAACAAATCCCACACCTACAGGAGAGCAGGCAGGGACCAGATTCTATAACAGGTCTGGAGGAGGTCAAATCCAAGAAGAAGAGTGTGGACTTAGGTGGGAGCAAGGCAAAAGATTGGTGGCAAGAGACTTACAATGGCTTGAAAAGAGAAGTTTTACTGGAAAATCCATTTGAGGTCAACATTGGGAGGTCCAGAGAGGCAGGCAGAATCAGGGAATTGTGCAAGACTGCACAAACCCTCCAAAAGACAGATCCCAGGGTACTGGTTGCATTTCTGAGACAGGAAACACACAGGATCCAGCTCTCAGACCCAGGGCCAATGTGGAAATCTGTTTCAGAAATAAGGCCAAAGTCAACTATCATGCTAGATTTCTAGTCCAAGGTCTGGGGGATTTGGATCACAAAGAACTGCTGATTCTCCCTAAATTTTTCATAGGTACACTTATGATTTGTCCTGGAGTTTGGGAGAAGTCTGTGCCCAGCAGTGGTGTTAAGAACACTTGATATGAGACAAAGAGGCTGAGAACCAGGCAGGATCTGACGATCTTCATAAATGAAACCCACTGGATGCATGGTCAGAGCACTGTGTAAAGCAGGGAGCCAAATTTCCAAATTGAAATAACTTGATGGGATAACTAATAATTCATGGTCTTGCATAAATGTCGACAAGTTTTTCAGTATATAGAACCTTTCTGGGTGGGTAGAAGGGTGATAAGTGTGGACTTTAGTATACCCTCAGCCTCCAGGGTATGTGTGGGATAGTGTTACTAGCTTAGATGATTCGGGCTGAGAAATAAGGAGAGAATAGCTCCATCACCCAGTGTTCACCAAGAACTAGCTGTGTGCCCACCAAAACTGTAGGAAGATTTGGATCACTGCCTTAAGGAGCCCTGGGGACTTTCCAAGAAGAAATCTGCCTCAATTTGTAGTTGTTTTTGTTTGTTAGTTAGTTAGTTTGTTTGTTGACTTAAGAATCTGTGATCTCTAAAACATACAAATCTAAGTTCTAGAATTCATGAACTCTTTATATGATAGATATCATGTAATTCAGCATAAAAGTTCAGATATTTGCAAACTGGTAAAGACTAGCTAGTTTGTAAATATCTGAACCTTTTTATGAAATGCTTTTAATCCAAGTTTTTCTGCAAATTGGTGATGTAGAAATCCCAGACTATGGTGGCAGATGGTGTACCAAGGCACAAAACGGCTCAGAGAGCTGGCCATGTTAGAGTGGCTTTACTAGGTGTCATGGATGCTGTGATGCACCCCCTGATCCCTCTTTAGGAATGAAGAGCTTATTTCCCAGCTGCTTGGAGTACCATCCACTGAATGCTTTCTCTGGAATTGTCCTCAACTGAACAGAGCCGCCTTTCCCAGGGCCATGGCCCCTCCCCAGGGGCAGTCTGCATACAGTGACTGTTGGAGGTAGGAGTGTAAATGCTGGTCCACTCGCTCCAACTCAGGACTCAGCAGGGCTGGCCCAGCCTCCGGGCCCTATGAGGAGACAGCACAGGTCTGTTTGGAAACAGTATCAGAGTCCAACTTCTCCTTTTGTCTTCTTTCTCCCAGCTGTTGATCCTGAGGGCAGGTTGAATAAAATTCCTATGCACTAAACTCCATCTTAGAGTCAGCTTCCTGAAGATCCCATCTTTCCAAACTAGGTAAGTATAAAATATCTTACACAGTGCGAAAATCCAGAGCATGTTCCATTTATCCAAAATCATGAATAATACACTAGTGAGAGGGGCACCAGTGTCATTGAGAAACTCAGTATTGGCTGTCTCCTGTTGACCACAGGAAATGATAGGAATTGCTGTTACAAGACTGGGCTCTCAGACAGCAGTGGGGATGATGAAATGGCTGTAGAATAGAAGTCAGGTGATAGCATGTGACTGTCAGAAGCAAAGTGGGTCAAATTGTAATAATGGGCACCCAGGTCAGCAAGGTAACAAGGGACAAAGAACTGTGAGATGACTAATAGGACACATAGTGTTCCTAGCACACACTATATGAGCAGCCAGCAGGGTACTACTTAGTATACACAACCAAAGAGATCATGGATGAACAATCAAAAGATTGAGGGCAGCTGGATCTGAGCCCATCACCTGAGGGAGAGGCCAGATCCCATGAGGAAGGACCCTGCCATACCATGACAAAAGTTTATAATATTTATTACCTCAGTCCTTCCCTAAAGGTACCTATAGCCATTGATTCAGGTGACGTACACTAGGAAAAGGGAAATACCCAGATATTTGAGGACTGTCAGACACAAGATCTGAGGTGGTATTCATAGTTGGAGGCCCAAAGTGTCGTCATGGCCCCTGTTAGAGTAGGAACCTATGGGAGTAGGTTAAGTAAGGGTCTGGCTCACAATGGGTCCACCTGTGGTCATTTCCTTGACTGTTGATTGTATGCTAGGAATGGACACGCTTGAGAGTTGGAGGAACCCCCATAAAGCTTCCTTGGCCTTTTGAGTAAGAGCTATTGTAGTGGAAAAGACCTTGAGAAAGACTCTAAAACTTGGCCCCAGGCCAAGGTAGTCAATAAGAGATACTATGTGGGAATAGCAAAGATTAAAGCCACCCCTAAAACTTAAAGTAGGCATAGGTGGTAGTTCCCATCATCTCTCCATTTATGGCCCCTACAAAAATCAGAGTGATCATGTTGGATGACATGAACTCCCACAATCTCAACCAAGTCACAGTCCTAGTAGGAACAGTTACACCAGAAGTCATATCTTTCCAGAGAAGATTAACATAGCTTTAGGTATCTGGTATAAGTGCATTGGCCTAATGAATTAACTGTTTTCCACTTCTATTAAAAAGGAGAATTAGAAGCAATTCAAATGGGATTGACAACGGTGTACATTTATGGTCTTGCCCCAAGTTGAAATGAACTCTCCCATCCTCTGCCTCAATAACCTAAAGAGACCAGGACCATTTGGGAAGTCTGTAGAATATATATGTTCACTATATCCTAATATCTTCCCAATCCACCTGCATGGGCAAGAACTGGCAAGGTAAAAATAAAATATTTGTTTCTGAGAGCTAAAAAAAAAAAGTTCCTTGCATGCGCTGGACCCTGGTAGAGATGGAGCATCTGACCATAAGACATCAAGTGACCATGCAGCCAGATCTACCCAACATGGGTTTTTTTTCAGACCCACCAAGTCATAAGTTTGGTCAGGCACAAAAGCTATGAATTATAAGATAGAAGTAGAGTATTCAGGATCAGGCCTGAGCAGGACCAGAAGCAGGTGGCCCAGAAGCCCATGGTACTTATCGCTATTGCACTTGCCCTCAGCTCATATGGGAGATCCTTTGTGACCATCTGATGGAGGTGGAGAAAGGCCAAACCTGGTTTATGGATGGCTCAGTTTGTGGGCACAAGCTCAGAATGGACTCCTGCTGAAATACAGCCCCATTCAGTGGTGGCCTACAGCAATGAGGGAAAGTCCTCCCAATAGGCAGATATTTAGTTGGTATATCTGATCATTAACTGTATAGAAAGAGAGGTCAATCCAAAGTAAGAATGTACCTAGACTCATGAGTAGTAATGAATGGTTTAGCTGCACAGGGACCTAGAAAGAAAAAGTTTGGAAGATCAGAGACAAGAAAATCTGGAAAAGAAGCATGTTGATGAATCTATAAAAGTAGGCATGACACATAAAAATCTTTTTATCGTATGTTAAGGACTACCATAGAGTAAATACCATGGAATAAACAGTCAACTAAATAACGTACTGGAACACAATAACTAGGCCAGTCCATGTCAGCCAGCCTCTGTCATTAATCACCCTAATCCTGGTGTGATGGGTTCATGAATGGGATATCCATTTTGACAGGAACAGAGGCCATGCATGGGCCCTAAAGTATGAGCTTTACCAATTCACCATATTTACCATTCACCAAAGCCAACTTCGTTATTATCACTGACAAATGTCCAACTTGATCTTCACAAAACCGAGTGCTGAACCCCCTACCTGACACCATCCCTCAAGGAGACCAACCAGCCACTTGGTGGTAAATCGTAGATCAAACTGAATCCCTTTCACCAGGATGGGACAGCAATTCTTGACTGAAATCAACATATATCCTGCTTGCAAGGCTTTGGTCAGCTTGATTATAGATGTTTAATCTATTGACATCTATTTAATGTGTTACTTAATATCCCACTTAATGTCACCTCTGACTAAGGGTAATCATAATAATCGTAAACCAAGTTGGGGGCACCATCAACCAGGATGAGATATATAGTACGTCTTAAATCACCAACCATTCTATGATGCTGTGGCCTGATATGGCGAGTTCATGGGAATTGGGACCAACAAGTGGAATGAGAGTGGCCCTGCTCATCACCACTCCCACCATCTGGCCCACTTGAAAAATCTGAGTTTTCCATCCTACAACCTTAGTCTCTATGGGTTCAGAGGCTGTGGTTCTCAGAAGGGGGATGTTTTTATTAAGGACACTTTAAAATGTCATTTAACTTTAAGCTACAGCTGCCAGATGGTCACTTCAGGATCCTTGTACCCAGAGACAAGGAGGATAATTCCTACTGTATTGGTAGGAATTATTGATACTGGTCATAAGGAGTAGGCAGAGCTCTTACATGGAGGCAGGAAAGAATATACCTAACACCCAGTTGATCCACTGGACCACTTTTTCATACTCTCCTGACCAATTTTAATACCAAAAAGACAAGGGCAGCAGTCCTGGTCTGAGGAGCACATGGTGACAAGTAGTTCAGACCCCTCAGGAATGAAGGTCTAGATCATTCCATCAGGTAAGCTCCCTGGACTTAGGTGACAACTAAGGGTAGAGGTGCTGATGTAAGGAAAAATATGAAATGGGCAGTAAAAGATGGAGATGATGAGTATCAGTTGTGGCCTCAAGACCAACAATAGCCAACAGTGGGTCCCATTAATCCTAATCTTATAAATTTTCCCATAGAGGCCACCTAGAATCCTAGAAGAGCTATTCCCAGATGGGCTAAAATGAAGTGTATCTGAGTGGCTCAAGAGGTGAGCTATAGTGTTTGCCATGATGTGCCACCAAGCCCTACACACACACACACACACACACACACACACACACACACACACACACTTTTAAAGAATCAAGACACTTATTCCTCCAGCAATTGTGAGTCGGCATCTGATGGTTCACAGCTGAGCTCCTCTCTGGGAACTGCCCTCAACTGAAGGGAGCCACCTCACTGAGGGCACACCCGTCACCCATCTGCTGACAAGAGCTGCCTATTGACTGGTTTATGCTGAACTCCTCCAGCTCAACGAGGACCACAAAGTACAAAATTCCTGGCACACTCATCTCAATTCAGGACAACTCTGAAGGGCCATCCTAATCCGAGAGCTCTGTGAATTTGGCCAAGCTTCTGTTAACAACTTTACCATGATTCCACTTCCTCTTCTCCCAACTTGCTTCCCTTGGTCCCTTATAGGATGTTGTTTCTGAGAGTACTCAGCAGTAAACCACATACACACAAATTTTTGTCTCAGAGTCTGTCCCCTAGAGAACTCCACCTGAAAGACTCAGGGGACAAGTGGCCATATAAGAAGGGATCAGTGTGTGAATTCTCTGGGTTTTATTTAGATTTCCCTAAATAATTCTCCACAGGGCTGTATTGTTTCGCTATCCTCTGGTCCCTGGGGCCAATTAAATTGGCCATCAAATCATATTATAAAGAAAAATTCACCTAAAAGGGTGTCACCTGGGCAAGCAATTACCCTTAAATAGGAACCACTGCGTCAATTCAGAGCAGGCCTTCACTCAGGCGAGCATTCTCCCTTTCTGAAGGGCTGTTTAGATATTTCCCAAGAAGTAAGAAAACATCCTCTTCTCTCTTTTACTACTTGTCCTTGAAGGTATAACCAACATACTTTTGAATCTTCCCAGGAATCCGTCTCCCACCCCTGTCTTGATGGCACCATATGCTTTCATCTCAGAAAGAAATGCTGGTTTTCTTCTTTCCTTTTATTCACTGCAGGGGAGCGTCAGACAGTGTTTATCCAGGTAGTGAGATTCAAGAAGACTGGAGGAGACAGGCATTGTCTCTGTCAGGAAGCCATGCTTACTGGGCTTGTGGTCTACCAGGCCCTCCCTCGTAGCCTTGGACAGGCCACTTGACCCAAGCCTCAGAGAGATTCAGCTCATTAATGTCAAGCTGCTGGTGGTTTAGGGTGAGCTACCATGTCCTCCAAAGAGAAAAGAGGCCTTGCACTTACCAAGAGCTGATGCTGTGACAGGTTCACCTCAGAGCCGGAAATTTCTCAATTCTTTGTGTGAGAGAAGTTCTCTCCACTGTTTGAGTCAGAAGCAAACCCAAAGCAGTTACACTGGTTCCTCCAGGCTCCCCAGCATTGGCTCTGAGAGCAAAGCAGTGACTGTTCAAGATTTTTCCCTCAAAAACAATGTCGGCTGTTTGTCTTCCTACTGTGGGTGGCAGGCTGAGCGAGGAGCAGGATGTTGAAGGATCTTTTGTGTTTATCACCTCATGTTCTTTATGATAACTTAACGTAGTCTCACCCAGCTACTGAACTCATACAGATCAGGGCCAGGTCTCTTTGCTTCTACTCTTCTCCTTTATAATAGCAAACAGATTCTCCTGCGACTGGAAACATTTGTTTTCTCAGCCCACTAACTCCAACTACAGTACATTTCCTCCTTATCATCACTATTTAGCCTGTAATTATTCCAGTCTACTAACTTCCACAAAGGTTGGGGACACAGTGGCTAAATTGCATAATTCACTGAGTTTGGGTCCTTCATTGTCATTAACAAACTCAGGACACGGGAGTCCCTAGAGGTCCAGCTCCTCAAATTGGATGAACATTTATGTTTACAATCCAGGGACAGAAAGGAAAGCTGTTGGCAAGGACCTTGCCATGAAGATCAGAAGTTTCATTTAAATCCATTGTGATTACAGGTTCTGTTTATGCTCTTGTTATAAATGGCTAATAATAAGCTAATATGGCTAAGTTATGGAACGGCATCTAAAACAATAAAATTCTAATTAGGAACAAACCACCTATTCCCAAAGTTTCAGATCACCAAATCTCAAGCTACCCTGATGTTTGGCTCTACAAGGAATGGAAGGGAATCAACGTAAAAGATAGTTGCTAAAAATATGCCATCCCCAAATATTGTCACTTCCCTTCACATACCAATGCTATGTTTCACTGAACAACAGCAACTGGTGGTGGCAGCATGGGGGACTCGGGGGGACCTTTAGAGTGTGTCCTCAGTCTCAATTAGGAACCACACTAGCTTGCAGGATAACGTTAATTTACAGGGCTGATTCAGCTGAGTCTGATTAAATGTGTACAGGTGGAAGCACTCACAGGAGCAGCTCTGCCATTCAACAGTCATCTTCCTCGTCAGCCAATCAAGACAGGCAAATTGCATCAAAGTCCCGGATATACGGGGAAGAAGATATAGAGCTGCACAATATACCCAATGCCATAGAATTGGTTGTCCTGTGGAAAGCTATGCATTTCTCTTCCGTATCTTACGTGAACTCATGCATTAGAAATCTGGTTGTTCTGTCTTTTAGGAAATGGTGGTATTGTGACAGAGGAAGGGTTATTTCTTGGCTTGGAGTTGGTAATCCATAGAAGGAAGAAGGTGGCCTATGGAGCCTCTGCAGGGATCCCTGGAAGTCATTTACATATGCTCTTTAGAAGTGCACCTCTCCCACCAGCCCATGGGGATGTCACAGATGGCAGACAGGGAAGGCTCACTGAACCCCAACATCTGGTCAAATGTTTCCACATAAGGAAGGAAAGTAAAATCTCTTTCATTAGAATAGGTGACACACCACCCCAGGACCTCCATCCCCTCTGGTTCAGGAACAATTATCTTAACGTTTTAGATAGATTTTGAAAACATTCAAAACCCAAGAATAGCTGTCGCATTATAAAGAACCTATTCATACAGAGATTTACATATTTGAAGCTAGTAAATAAGAGAAGAGACTTTGGGGGAGGAGGAAAGGAAAATCGATGAAGAGCAAAAGGGGTGATTAACTAAATAGTTCAAGTTCAGAGTCTCATTTTGTTTTTCATCCCGTCCCCTTCCTAAACCAAGCTTTTGTCACATTAGGTCTATCGATAAGAACTGGTTAAAAAATAAAGGGGAAAAAAGAGACTTAAATAAATGGTAAAGCTAATAGGGACCCAGGGACAAAGGCTTCTCCCAAATGCACAGCTTGCTGCTCCACATATAGCATCTTGAAAAATCTTTACTGCCTTCAAAGATACAGCCCTTGGCACCGAGCACCATGCCTCCAAGTTTAGAATGTGAACCTTCATATTTATGTTCCCCAGATGGTGGAATTTATAAATGCACCATGGGGTGCTATTGAAATTAATAATTTAATTCATTTCCGTGATTGTGCAGTGATTGCTAGTCATTAAGGCAATAGCAGTTAGCAGAGTCTCTCAGCACTGGGATGTTAGCAGAAGACTAATCTCAGGGAGAGTAATTCCTCTGTCATCCTATTGCAAATTCAGTCAATCCTTTCTGAACGGGGAATAGCCAAAAGTTGCTGGAATGAAAATGAGGGCAGCCTCCACCTAGTTAGATAAAGATGGCTTCCATGTATGTCATTTCAGAGTTTGAAATCAGTTCTCCAAGGAACACAGAAATGATGTGTGGTTGTTTCACTTGGAGAAGGAACAGATAAGAAAAGACCTGATTGTGGTCTCCAAATACACAAATCTTTCACTCTATGTCTGTGGACAATCTACATCCGAATAATTGGAAATTAACTGCACTTTTACTTTATATTCCCACTTGTCTGCTTATTGAGAGAATATGCTGGCAGCTGGACTAAATGGCTTTTAAAGTCCCTTCCAGAGAGTCTCAGAGATTCCCTGAGTCCATGGCAGGGTTGGGCGAACAGCAGAGTAGTAACTCTGTATTTCCTCAGGGAAGTACATGCTTCTCCCAGCCTAACGATCTGGAAGCCTAAATGTGCAAGAGGGAAAATTACTGGGCACTGGCACACATAGCGTGGCCAATGTGAATGAGCCCATTGGAATTTTGAACCCAAGAGGCTGTAACTGCCTTGGATTTGATAAAGTGCCTTTTTTTTTTTTTTTTTTTTTTTTTTTTTTACTGTGAGAAGCCTATAAACTCATTTCCCTATTTCCCTCACTATCCTCAAAGCTTTTATTTACCACAGAAGTAGGGCCTGACCTATAGATCCTCCTTCAATAGCTGAAGAAACTAATACATGAATAATAAAATAATTCCAAAGAAGTTGGAAAAAAAAATTCTGCTACTGTGATTCCAGCCTTTGCTTATTCATTAGATTTCCCTTTTGGACTATTTTCTTGCTGCCCAACCCTCAGAGCCTGAATGAGCAAGAAAAGAATCAGGATGATTTCCCACATCATGCCCACCAACAACAAACCTGCACAGGCTCTAAACTCAGGCTCTGCCCACCACTGCATTAAAGAGAGGGGCGTGGACAGCTGGGAAACAGCCGAAGATGGAGGCAGCCACTCCAGTTCCCAAGAGAAGGCTGGACCTTAGCAACTCAGAGGAGACCACAGCACTGCTCTCTTTCACTTCACTCTCCTGTCTGGTGTGGGTCAAGGAGCTCTCAGGGTCGAACCCGGACATAGAGCATACAGCCGTCCCCCTTATCTGTGGGAAATGTGTTCCAAGACCCCCAGTGGATGTCTGAAACCGGGGATAGTACCAAGCCCTATATGTACTGTGCTTTCTCCTATATATACATACCTATGATAAAGTTTATTTTATAAATTAGACTCAGTAAGAGATTAACAATGACTAATAATAAAATAAAACTACTATA
Source organism: Aselliscus stoliczkanus (assembly GCA_033961575.1). Lineage (NCBI taxonomy): Eukaryota > Metazoa > Chordata > Mammalia > Chiroptera > Hipposideridae > Aselliscus > Aselliscus stoliczkanus. The sequence continues at coordinate 71,706,884 of CM066739.1, read as the reverse complement.
GACTATAATAAAAGTTCTGTGAATGTTTTCTCTCTCTCGCTCTCTCTTTCTCTCTCTCATTCCCTCCTTCCCTCCCTTCCTTTCTCCGCAAACTAGCAGGAATTTCTTTTCCCTTCACAATTTCATGGATAGAAGATTCATTCTTACATAGAGTTTAGCAATCTCAGCATATAATTTCTTTTTCTTTCTTTAATTAAGAACTTATCCTTTTCACTTAAAGGGAGCACTTTATGGTTTTTCTTTGGCCTATCTGAATTGCCAGCATCACTACTCTCGCCCTTTGGGGCCATTATTAAGTAAACTAAGGCTTGTTTGAACACAGCATATCAAGTGAGTAACAGGCTAAGTGACTAACAGGCGGGTGGTGTCTACAGTGTGGAGACACTGGATAAAGGCGTGATTCACGTCCGGGGCAGGACAGAGTCAGACACGCGAGATTTCATCACGCAACTTAGAATGGCACACTTATTTAAAACGTATGAATTGTCCATTTCTGGAATTTTTCATTTAATATTTTCAGATGGCAGTTGACTGTGGATAACTGAAATTGGGGAACATGAAACCGCAGATAAGGGAAGTTTTTGTTCTAACCTAGTTTTGAGGAAAGCTTTCAAATGCCTGTGAGCTTTGGGCAAATGGCAATAAAAATTTGTCTTACTTTTGTTGTGTTTTAGGGACTGCCCAGTAAATGTCGCTGATGAACTAAGTACATGGTGACTGCAAGCCAGATGCTACCAGTAACTGCTCGGAGTGCTCACTGTGAACACTGCGTGCTCAATGCCCAGGGCTCCCTCTTCACCTCTCTGTGCCTTCCTCCTGCCTTCCTGGCAGCTTGTCCCTCTTCACTAGTGTTTCTCACACCCTGCCTCTCCATTTAGACTTCAAGCTCTGAGACAATGGACCCCCTCACCTCCACAGCTGTCCCCATGACACAAGCACAGGGACTTGTACCAACCATAGAAGGTTGGTAAATATTACTGAATCACATTCATCTCATTAGTGGGAACACTAGGTATCACTAGAGGGGGAGGTAGAATTTGCTCTATTTTCCTTCTGGTCATGAAAAGAAGAGGTGAGGAAAGCCAAAGCTCCTTCAATAGTCCCAGTCCCTTACCTATGTGACAAAAGAAAATGAAATTTGGGTGGCATGTTTCCCAGCAATGCAGACTTGCCCCTGCAAGGCCTCCCTGGGGACTTGAAGGTGGGAGGGAGCCTTCAACCCACTGCTTTCTCCCTGTTCCGTGTTGCCCTTACACAGTTGTTAATGTTCCTGGTGTCAGTGACATTTCCCAGGTCATTACCTAGTCTCAAGATCACCTTCCAGTGACGGGGCAAAAGCATGTGGAAGACAGGCCCTTGGACTAGAATTAGGTCCTAATGCCAGCACGATCCCGAACTTGCAATGTGAATTTAGGCAAATCTTTAGTGGGACGTTGTCTCAGCTTTCTCTTTAAGGGTGCCATAGTGGAGGGAGAACGGATTTGGGGCTTAAATAGACAAGAATTTAAACATCAGATCTTACTGTCTTATAAGTTATGTGGCCTTGGGCAAATTACTTCACTCTTGTAGCCTCAAGTTCCTCATTTCTAACATGAGAATAATATGCCCTAATATATATAATTGATAAGAGCTTTAAATAAACTCATATATGAAACACATTGAGCCAAATACCTGGCACAAATTAGGCATCCAAATTTGTTATTTGTTTCACTTTTGTATAAAATGGGTGCTGTAGACTGAATGTTTGTGTCCCCTCCGAGTTTATGTGTTGAAATCTAATGGCCCAGTGTGATAGTATTAGAAGGTAGGGTCTTTGGGAGGTGCTTAGGTCATGACAGGGGAGCCCCATGAATCGGATTAGTGCTCTTATAAAAGGGGTTCCAGAAAGCTCCCTTGCCCCTTCCACCATGAGTGTATAACAAGAAGCTGGCAGTCTGCAACAACCTAGAAGAAGGCCCCCACCCCAGAACTCTGCCATGCTGGTACCCCAATCTTGGACTTCCAGCCTCCAAAAATCTGAACAATAAACTTCTGCTGTTTATAAACACTCCATTGGTGGGATTGTGTTATAGCAGCTTAAACAGACTAAGACAATGGGGGGTTTCATCATCTCCTTATAATACTGTTTTGAGGATCAAATAAGAGTATAGATGAGAAAGATCCCTGAAAACTGTAAAATACTGTGTATTTGTATTCCCAGGGGAGTAAGAGAATACATAACCAGACACTATAGTGCTATGTGCCAGTACCAAAGAAAATTACCTAGTGTTTCTACAATATTCTTAAAACAATTTTTAAGAAGGAAACCAAAATGAATTGTTTCATTATAAGAAGCTATTTGGGGGAGGGAGAGGGGAAGAAATGACACTCCAAGTGTGATAAGATATGGAATGATGATAGAAGTGGCTCTGATTTATAACTACATCCTGGCTCATCAGCAAAATGAGTTCAAATTCAAACTGAAAGTGTCAGAACAAAAAGATTGGTCCCATTACCATTTCAGTCTATCTTTAGTGATTCATGCCCATTGGAGATGTTGTGAAGATGGATAATGGCTACATGCCCTCGTTATGGCCTCCTGCTGAGTGTGCCACCCATATGAGAACACCCTGGACACCCGCTACCTCAGCAGGACAACACTTTCCAAACTCTGGTGCCTGGCACGCTTTTCCACACAATGCTTAGAGTGCTCTGGATTCAAATATGTTTGGGAAAACCTTAACCCCTGTCTCAGGCATTCACAGGGCCTATCTGTTGGGTAAATCTTCTGGGAAGCCTTAGATTTAAGCACATTTGTTTAACCCAGAATATTCCAAACTCGTTGGACCATAAGATGCTTCCCCTGACCTCAGGCTACAAGGTGACAATGAATAGTTGTTGAAAAATGTTCTGTGTAAACACAAATCCAAGAAGAGATGTGTCCACCTGTCATGGACCCTTTTCTGCTGTCCTGGGGGCACGGTTAATATGCCTCAGAGCAAGATTTGTGGGAAACAAGAGCATTGGGGTATTTGCTAGCTAATTGTGCTATATTGTCCCATAGGTGTGTGGAACAAGGATGCCACTCTGAGGCACAGAGATCCCAACTGTCCTTCCACTAGAGCAAACATTCACCCATGTGGCCACTCCTGAGAGGCTTGGGTAAAGGGAGTCCTCCATAACCCACACAGTCCCAGAGCACATTCCATGCCTGGATTTAGACATCAGGCTAGCCCACAGCAGAGGTAGGCAGGTAGAGGGAGAAAAGAGAGGGATCCCCTCATTCCAGAATCATACAGCAAATGCACCAAAAATCAACCCCGATTACGTGTTCTCCCCCTAACCCCACCTCAAACCATTTCAGGTCAAAACAGTAGCTAAACTTGCCATGGAGAAAAACCTGGCATCTTCAGGGTGGTTATACAGTTTTCTAAGTTCACTCTCTGAACATGGCTAAAGCTTAAAATGAGCAGGAAAAATCATCCAGGGTAACAGGGCACATGTTTCACATCCTCTTTTCTCAGCACTCTGCTCTCTCTCTCACACACACACACTTATTCTTCTATTTATTTTCCTCCACTATTCAGATTCACTGGCATCATCTTTCTCTCCCTGTGATGATCTACTCCATTGTCTTCTTGCCACACAATTCAATTCAAGACAATTGTTTCTTATCCACTGTGTGCCAGGCACTGAGCTTAGAGTCATCCGTCCTCAGAGTCATCTTGGAGCTGAGTCATCTTGGATTCTGCCCTCGCATGCACAGTATCTAACACAAAATTTTGATCACAAAATCCCATCAATTCTACCTCTGAAATGTCACCCAAATATTACCAGACCTACCTCCTTATTTCCCTCCTATGGTTCTGGCCCTCGGCACTTCTCACCCAGAAAAATGCAGCAGCCTGATGTGTCTCCCAGCCCCCAGCAACCAATCCATTTCCACACTACGGCAGCCAAAGATCTGGTCATCAACTAATAATGCAAAGACCTCCGATGGCTCCACATTATCTACAGAAAACAGCCTCAACTTCAGACAGCAGCATAAGGGACCCTTCGCAGTCTGGCCCTTCACTACCTTCACAATTCCAAGTTTCCTGGACTCCTGCTTTCTCTCTTTCCTTTATCTCACCTCTCCCAACAATAATTGGGTCTTATTCATTATTGTAGCCTTAGCATATAAAACTAGGTCTGGCACAAAGCAGGTACTCAGTAAATCTATGTCAACTGATATGTGGCATAAATGTATGGATGGCTTGAGGAAAGAGTAAACATATTGGTTTCCTATGGTTGCTGTACCAAATTACCACAAACTCAGTGGTTTAAAACAACACAAGTTATTATATTATAGTTCTGGAAGTCAGAAATAGGTCAGCAGGCTGCATTTCTTCTCAAGGTGCCAGGACAGAACCTGTCTCCTTGTCTCTTCCAGCTCCTAGAGGCTACCTGCATTCCTTGGCTTCTGACAGCACATCACTCCAACTCTGCTTTTATTGTCCCATATCCTTATTCTCTCTATATATCTGATTTTGACACCTGCATCCCTCTGATAAGGACCTTTGTGATTATATCATTGATCTCACCTGGATCATTAAAGATAATCTTGCCATCTCAAAATCCTTAACTCAATCACATATGCAAAGTCCTTTTTCCATGTAAGGTAACATATTCACAAATTTTGGAGATGAGGACACAGATGTCTGGGAGTGGTAGGGGGCTATTAGTCAGCCTTCCACAGTGAATCAATAGATTTTATTTTATCTTTTATAATAGTAGTTGTTTTTTTTGTTGTTGTTGTTGTTTTTTTTGAGGGCAGTGTCACTGACCCTCATATGTGGGACCCAAACCGAGGCCACTGGCTTCCCAAGCCAGCGCTTAACCACTGCGCCACTCGGTGGGTCCTAGATTTTATTTTTTTTAATGAGTGTCATAGCAGTATAAGCTGCCAGGGGAAATTATAAAAAAAAAAAAAATCTGACTCTAAACACTGCCTGGAAAAGCAAGGAAACGCTTCCCAGAGGGAATGATGCTTGAGCTGAGTTTGAAAACCATACAGGCATTCTAAAGGGACAAAGGGAGGCAGCCCTTCTAAATGGAGGAAATAAGGCATTGGTGACAGACTGTAGGTTGATATGACTGAAACACAAGGTTCAAGTGGAGGGAACAATGAAAAAGAGAGTGGACTGGAGGCAGGATCTCCTGTGCCAACCTAAGGAATTTGGAGTTTAATTGGCAGGATGTGGGGGAATCATTAGGGAAGCAAGCAAGGATATAACATGATTATGTTCTAGAACTGCACTCACCAATAGAACCTTATGCAATGATGGGTAGAAATGCCCTTATCTGCACCATTGAGTAGGCAACACATGGGATATTGAATACTTAACATATGGTTAGGGTGACTGAGGAACTGAATTTTAAATTTTATTTAATTTTAATTAAACTTAAATAGTTATATATGGCTAATGGCTACTATGCTGGACAACACCGTTCTAAAAAGATCATCTCTAGAGAATGGGTTGAAGGTGATTTGGAGGTATGGGTGACTGAGGGCAGGGAGCCCTGAAAGCATCTGCCCAGATGAAAACCTGAACTAAAACATAGGCAGCAGTGATAACGGTGGGTGGAGAGACTGGAGAGCAATGTCAAATGTAGTATTAGGGGGTTTTGATTGATTGAGTCAAGTCTAGGATGCATCTTAGTTTCTCACTTGGGCGGTTGGATGGTGACATTCATCAATCAAGTGGAGCAGAGTTTAAAAGGTAAAGTAATAATTTTAATATGTTAACAGACCTAATTTTGAGGTACCTATTAAATGGAGACGTCCTAAAATAAAGATGTCTGGTGCCCATGGGAGGGAGGCCTGGGCTGAAGGTTTGGAAACTGTCAGCATATAGGTGAGGGTTGCATCCCTGGGTGTGGATGGTTATGTCCAGGAGGAGTAAATAGCGTAGAAAAACAGAGGGCAAAATCAGAACCTCATGCAAAGGACGAGCATTTGAAGAACTAGAAAAGGCTGGAAAGAATGGATTAACTGAAGCAAACTAGGAGAGAGTAGCATAGTGGACTCTGAAGGAGGGAAGAGACTCAAGAAGGAAGTGATCAATTTTTCTTAGGCAGGTCAAATGTAATAATGACTGAAATGGGTGACTTGGCAAGAGCAGTTTCATTCGAGTGGGGGCTCTGGGACAGAGGGGCAGTGGAAGCCAGAGCCAGTGGGAGCTCCTGGGCAATCATCAAAAAGAAAGCAGGGACACCATTAGAGCCCCTAAGTGCCAATTCTTGTCTCAGTGAGCTTGGCTGAGAGACAAAGAGAAGCAGACCAAGGGATGAAAGGGGACACAAAGGCAAAAGGCAGATGAGATTTCCACCCACTGACATGAGGAAGGAAAGGAGATGAAAAAGGCTGCCAGCTGTCCAAACCAAGCAGTCTAGTACTTTAGTTTTCCATATAATCAAAACAAAAACACAGATATATATCTGCAAAAAAAAAAATGTATACAAGTGGACATTTTGGTCAACGTTGTTCAAGCAGTAGTTCATTGTAATCAGAAGTGTCTGGACGCTGATAGTAACCACTTTGAGCACCTCTTGTAATGGCAGAAGTCAAATGTGACTGCTATTCATCTTTTGTTATCAATATATATATCAAGTATTACAATTTTTTTAAAAATTTTATTGGAAATTGGGGGAGGGGAACAGTTGGGAAACTGGGGAAGGGGAACAGACAAGTTGCTGTCCTTTTGTTCTTCAGTCTAGTTGTGTAGGACGTTGCTTCACTGGCCCATATTGGTATCATCATTGCGCTCTTCTCCGGTGAGGCAGATCAGTTGCCAGCCTCTGGACAGCCGCTCACGGTTGCTCTTGGCAGCTCACGCTGGCTGCCAGCCACTCACTGTAGTCTATGGCAGCCCACTGCAGCAGGGGCTGCAGCTATGCCGTCCCGGGGAATCACAGCAGCCCAGCTCCAGGTGGAGCTGTTGTTCACCATCTTAGCTGTAGAGGGCAGTGTCACTGGCCCTCATATGTAGAATCTGAACCGGGGCCCTTGGCGTCCCAAGCCAGCTCTTAACCAACTCGCCACTCGGCCGGCCCAAGTATTACAATTTTAATACAGTTTTCCTTTCTTAAAATGTGTATACTTTTTTTGGCAACCTCTGTATATATGTTCCTTTTTTTAAATCCCATTAAAAAAATCATTGTATGTGCCCAAGTAGTACAGTCTAATGTACAATAAAATGTAAGCTATATGTAGATTTTTATCAATATGCTTACCTTGTCAGGCCATTTTGGGTCCACAAATTTAATTAAAGTGCATCTGGTATTTCTGTCAATACCTCTGACACACCAGGTAATGAGTAATAGAGCAAGTTCTCTGCATCTCAGAGAATTAGTCCCTTTCCTTTTGCTAAGCCAAGGCCAGAATGACCTTCTTTCCAGATGGTGTCACAGGAGACTTTATGTGGAGCAAACTTACAAGAGTATAAGATGATGCCCACCTTTACCCCTCAGGTTCCCCATTGCTCCACAACCACACCCCACCCCCACTTTATATAGCATAGGTGTCTTAGTCTGTTCAAGCTACAAAATGCCATAGGCTGGATGGCTTATAAACAACAGAAATTTGTCTCTCATAATTCTGGAGGCTGGAAGTCCAAGGTCAAAGCACTGGCAGATTTAGTGTCTGGTGAGAGCTGGCTTCATGGTTCATAGATGGCCACCTTCTCACTGTGTCCCTACATGGCAGAAGGGAGCTCTCTGGAGCCTCCTTGACAAGGGCACTAACCCTGTTCATGAGGGCTCTGCCCACAGGAGTAATCACTTCCCAAATACCACTTCTCCAAATGCCATCACTTTGGACATTAGGTTTTAACATATGAATTGGGGGAGGATACAAGCATTCAGTCTATAGCAATGGGATAGCATGGCTCCAACCCAGGCTCATCTCCCACCTTAGCTCTGATAGCCCCCAGGAGGCTGAGAGTTGTCTGTAAGACATGGCCTGTAGAGTCAGGGGAACTGGAAACAGAAAGGGAGGAAGCAGAGGGAGCCAGAGGAGGGTCAGAGAGAAACAGAAGACGGAAGTAGAGAGCTCATTGCAGGAGGGAGCATGAAAATAACACTCATGATGCTCGGGGGGCACCTGGAGTTACCCATCATAGATTTTGGCCTTGGGCGTATCAAGCACACAGATTATGTAATATGGGGAGAGTGACTATAGGCCAGTGCTTTGTAAACTCTCTGAGGAAGAGGAAGAGAGAAAGGTGGGAAAGAAGAGACAGAGAGCAGCGGAGAGGAGGGGGACAAAAAAGGTGGGGAGGAGACCACAGAAAACCCCAATGCAACGAAGTTTTGCTACATCCTGAATTTTTCACAAATCTCCACATCATCAGCCCACATTCCCAGGCAAATGCTGGGGTTGCAAATCTGTTCAATGTTGGTATGACTCTAGTGGAAGAGTTCCTTCTCTTTGTTGGCACACAGGAAGATGGCAGCCTGGTCTTGTTTATTCATTAACGCTTCTAAGTCAGTACTGCAGGAGAAGACAGGGGACCACAAATGGCAAAGCCAACATTTCTTCTTGTGTCTCCAAGGAAGGGAGAACTTTCAAAACAGCCCAGATCTCTCTTTATCGGAAGCTAAACAATAAAAAAGAAAAAAACTTCCAACTGAAAGGGAAATTACAGATTACTTATCATTTTCAGATAAGAAAAATGTGGCTCAGAGGTGCTAAATAAATTTCCCACTGGCTTCTCTCTTCTCTCTTCCCTTCCCTTCCCTTCCTTTCCCTTCCCTGTCCTTTCCTTCTTCTTCTCCTCCTTCTCCTTCTCTCTCTCTCTCTCTCTCTCTCTCTCTCTCTCTCCCCCCCCCCATGTGCACATGCAGGACTTCTGCCTTCCACGTATTTCATTTGAAGAAAATTTCTGTTGCTAAAACTAAATTAAAATCTACTGCATTACACAATACATATATTTATTTTCATTATGTACCTCAAGAAACCAGGCCCTGCAGAAGGCTTTTATCAATATGAATATGACGTGGATCTGAGGAGGGACCTAACCTAGGGCAGGTAGAAAAAGAGTGAGTTCAGGAAGATTCCATATAGCAGGTAGACATTTCACTGAAAAGTGTGTAACAGTGGTTCTCAAACTTTTTGTACCTTGAAGTCACTTAGAGGGCTTGTTGAAGCACAGCTTGTTGGGCCCCACACCAAAGTTTCTGATTCAGAAGGTGTGGGCTGGAGCCCAAGGATTTTCATTTCTAACAAGTTCCTGGGTACCAGTGATGCTGCCGGGCCCACGGACCACACTTTGAAAAGCACTGCTATAGAGCATAGACTGCTGAATAGGAGTAGGAGCTATATGAGGTCCTCATGATGCTTCAAACTGAACTTCTGGTGTAAAGCAAGGACTTCTTTCTGAGACAGTGTTATTCAATCAGAGGAAATAATATCTGGAACTTTTTCAGACATAGAAAAATGCTTATGTTTTAATGTTGAACAAAAAAAAGATTCTAGTGAGAAAAAAATAATAAAAAACCCTGAAATGTGGAAATTAATTTCCCTGCTACCTAAAGCCGTAATTATTTGATCTCTAGACATTATGTAAAGGTGGTGGTTGGTGGTTGGTGTGGGAATAAAGACTTTTCTCTATATGTCAGAACTACTCATCCATTTAAAAAACCGTTCGTAAACATTGGGGCTTGGGGTGGAAATAAACCCCTGTTTACATGCACATGAGAGTCACGTGCACTAATTCCTTCCACAAATATTAATAAATGCCTACCAGATGCCAGGCACTGTGCCAGGCACTAGGGAAAAGACACATGTTCACTGCCTTCATTCCAATGAAAGAAACAGGAAGTGAGATACGAACTAATAGAAGCATATGGAAAATTCTACGGTTCCATTTGGTTTGATAGATATTGAGCTCCATTTTAGGTCATTTAAGTTTGGGTTTGTGTAATACCGAGAGAGAGCTATCGAGTAGAAGGCTGGAAATACGTGTCTCTAATCATGAGGGAAACCTGGGTAGGAGATGTAGCTTGGGAGTCTCTCTAATTGGGTATCAATGAGCTTCCATGAAAAGAAGTGAAGTATGAAGAAAGGAATATCAGATAGAGGAAGAGTAACCAATAAAGGAGGCTGAGAAGTTCACCTTGGGTTAACAGAAATGTAGATAAGATCATGCATGCAATTAAGAACATATTAATATTTATTTTAAACAATAATGATTTATTTGCTTGAAATAAGATTCCTTTTGTAATTTCGTCAATATGCCCTGTAAGAAAGAGATAGGCTGAATTACTCATGGGCTGAATTACTCATAACATGTCCTATACTTCCTGCTTAGAATACAACTTTACTCAGCATTTTCATATAAATTCTGGTGTCTTATTTAAGTAAAAAAAAAAAAAAAAAAGATTACCCTGATAAACATAATTATAATTATAAACCCTAATTAACAATTTTCCTAATACTTTTCTCCCTAAGGCCATTAGCTTTCAGCCACTTAGTCATATACATATACAGCATTGGTCATGCACAAAAACAAGTCAATTTTTACCACTAATCCAGTGGGCTAGGGAATTAGTGATGTAATCTCACATACATGTGCACATGTGTCTTTTCTCCTCCTCATTACCTCACCTCTCTTTCTTGGCTACTTTAAGGTACAATTACAATATTGGGAGTGTCACATCTCTAGTTATAGTTGTCATGAACTTTTAAAATTTTGTGAAAAAATCATTTCTCTATGTGTGGGTCAATATTCAATTCAACATACATTTAATAAGCGCTTTGTTTATGTTGATACAATAGTGGCTTAGGTTACTGTCCCTGCACTCACTGAATTTATTGAGCGATAAATAATCCTTTTATGACCAGAGAAAGTTGGCTTTCTAGTTATCTATGTATTTAAGAGTGTATACATATAAAACCTTGTTTAAAATGTGCAGATGATGTTCTTTTGTTATTTTGTTGTTATATATACAAATAAAATATGACTTCAAGTCATTGTTCTGGTAATTGTGCAAGTTATGCATGTGTAAAATCATATCCAGAAAGATTTAAGATTTTCAGTGTTTGGGGGGCGAAAGGTTTGACTCTAAAGAAACAGTAAAAGGGATGGTTGAGGGTGTCAGAACTGTTCTATACCTTGATTGTGGTAGTGCTTACACAACTCTGCATTTGTCAAAACTATAGAACTCTACGCCCAACAGGGAATTTTACTATATGTAGATGTAAAATAAATAGAAAATTTAAAATGCTAATCTATAATAGTTACTACTCTAAAGGATAATGTTTAAATTCATGCAATGGAATATTATTCAGCAATAAAAAAGAATAAACTCTTGCTGTTTGAGACAACATGAATGGACCTAGAAGGCATTATGTTAACTGAAATAAGCCAGATGGAGAAAGACAAATACCATATGATTTCACTTATATGGAGAATTTCTTAAAAAAACAAAGCAAAAGAACAAACAAAATAGAAACAGACACATAGATATAGAGAACAAGCTGATGCTCGCCAAAGGGGAGGGGCTGGGGGCTGGGAATGAAATTTTTTAAAAAGAGAAAAATAAAATCAAATGTTAATGAATGAAAAAAATTGAAATAAAAATAAATAAATTCAACTTGTCATTTTATGGTGAAACTATTTATACACACACATACACACACGCGCGTGCGCACACACACACACACACACACACACTCCTTTTTATAGAATTTCCACACAAAGTTATTTGTTTGCCTGTAATCTTACTCCAGAGGAGTTCGGTTGACTTTCCCAAGATACAATGGAAGGTGGCTGTTCAACTCTTTTTGCAGGCGGTGCCTCAAATTTCTACTTGTTCGTTAAGAGAATTCTCCAGAGACAGATGTATTACAGCACTTTGAGAACAATATTCACACCCACTGCTGAAGAGTGAAAAGAGATAGCTCAAGGTTCAAACCTGTGAAACGATTTAGTGGCTAAATGTGTTACTTAGGAACTAAATCCAAGCAGGTACTTGGAATGAAGCAATTAAAAATAGTGGCAAATAACTCCCAGAATATATGGGAATTAAGACTTGTGCTCAAATCTTCCATCACTGCCTCTGTGCACACACTAGACTTCAAGTACACATCTCTTTATATCCTCTATTACCTCATGGCCATTACTTGTGGTTGATGAATGCTAGTGTTCACAGAACAGCATGCTGATGCATTTTTTCCTGCCATTGTATGTAACATGTTTTCTAATTCTTTTGCTCTATTTGGCATTTGACCCCAACGATGGGGGATTATAGTATTAACTCTCTACCCAGCACACATTCTTTACAGTCTCTCACTAAATACTGTAAGCCTGCTGCAGAGAGGAATAAAGGGGAAAGCATACCGTCTGGTCTTAAGCTGTGCACACAGAGGGTTGTGCTCCAATTGGAAGGGAAACAGAATTTTTAAAAAGAAAGAGGTTTGACCAAATTTTAATCCTTGTCATTTTCATTTCTCTTACCCTGTGGATTTGGGTGATTTTATTTACACTGTCAGCTTGAGCCTAGGGATTGGAAATCAGGCTTTTATGGAGATTATTAAAAGTACATACAGTACACTAAAGGCTGGGCTAACTGATATATGCTGCTAAAAATATGAATGTGAATGCCCTGGTATTAGATGCACTGGCGTACATTTCATCCTCCTTAGAAGGTTATTCTTGGGAGTTGGACCTGCTGCGATGGTAATGAGATGCGGGCTGTCAGGATATTTCTAATAGGTAGCGAATGGCCAGGGATGGAGATAAATTAGCATTAGTCAGATGAGAAGGTAGCTCTTTATACCATTAATTCCAATGGAAAGTAATTCCACCATCCTTCTCCTAAAAGAGAGGGAATTGTAAACTGAGGGGAGGAGGATGGCAGGGTTAAAGCTTCAAGGATTTATCGATGGGTTGGATAGGCTGCAATGTCATCCAAGTCTTAGGTGGGCTTTTGTTTGGCCTGAGCTTCTCAGATGCATCACTCATGACTTTTAGTTAGGTAATGTCATGTAGGCCTAGATTACAAAGATAAAGCTCTAGACTTCACAATCTTTGAGATCTCAGCGGATAAAAATGAAACGGTGTACTGATCTCAAAATACCAGGAGGAGCACTCCTGCTTCGCTGAAGTAGGTTTCAGGTCTCAAAGACAGAAGTACTGCTCTACAAAGCAGCTGACTATGTGGGACTTGTGTCCTTGCAAGGTTATAGATTATGATCATCTAAATAGGCTGAAGAGGGTTTTAGAGAGACACATGGATCACCGGTCTACAGTGGACCACCAAGAGAAGATAGGGTATTTTAAGGACTTGCTTCCAATCATAGGGGCTGATGGCATCCCCATGCCCGCTGTGTGGCTTCCTTGGATGTCACTGATATGTCAAGAGTTGAGCCATGCTGAAGCTTCAAAGTGTGCTCCCCACCTAGAAATGGGGAGGAAGGCAGGTGGCAGGGAACAACCGGTCAAGTGTTTATTTCACTTGGAGCTCTCAAATCCCAAGATGGGGACAATGATGTCCAGTTTAAGGACTGAGGTTTATATCTCTTTGTCATGCCTAAGTCTAAAAATGTCATCCTGCCATAGAAAACTGTGTGACCCAAAAAATGTGCTACCCAGGCCATGGAAAAGAGACCACAGCAAAAGGTGGGCCTTTGGTGCCTTCACTGTTCAAAACCTTAGTCCTGAGTCTCTTGTCCCACCTCACTTATATTCTACATCCTGACTTGTCCCTCATCCTCTTGGCTTCAGATCTGGTGATTCATTTCCCCCTTTGCAGCCTTACTCACTCACCCCTCAAACCAGCCACCCTCTGACTGAAGTGTTTATTTCCCTCTTAAACTCTTATCCTGCTCTGGCTGTACTATCTTCTTGTACAATGAGCAAATGTCCCCCCACTCCACCAGCTCCCACCTGGCACACAGACCTCTCTATGTCAGTGTGCCCCATCTCTCAACAGTGACACTCCCTCCAGGTGTACCTCAGGTGTACTGTAGCCCACAGGTAGGATCTGTGTGATAATGCCAGTCAACTACCTTCCGAAAGAAGGTAAAATGTGTGATAACATACAAACTGCTATGACTCTGGCCTATACCACCCCAATCCTCCTTCGTTAACTCTCTTTTAAAAATACATATGTACAGGGCTGGCCGAGTGGCATGGTGGTTAAGTGCTGGCTTGGGAAGCCAGTGGTGCCAGTTCAGGTCCCACATACGAGGGCCAGTGACACTGCCCTCAAAAAAAAAAAAAGAAAAATACATATGTACATGTTATGTTACTTATATATTTTTTTCAAATCACGTTTCACATGTTTTACTTACTGGATTTGCCCAACAATTTTATAAGTCAGAAAGGATAAATGTAAATTCTTTCCTCAGTGCAACAGTACTAGTGAGATAAGGCAAGTCAAGTGACTTGGCCCATATCAAGGTGAATTACGGAGCTTAATTCAGCTGATATGTGCTTAATCGGCTACCTATGTTCCCTTGAACTGAGATCCTCTGAACAGTGAGGAAATCCATGTGTACACTCTGTATGGAAATTAATTAGTAATTTTGATGATGGGATGATAAAGTTGATGATAATGATGAGATGACGAATATGTTTTTCACCTCCAACTGTAGAACTCAATTTCACTTTCCTCATTTTCATATCTGCATGTTTTCACACTAATTGTTTTCTCTACCTGAGAATGCCTTTCACCTGCCCTATTTGCCTAGAAAATCCCACTTCATCCTTCAGAACCTGATGCATAGGTAACCTCCTGTGTGAGATCTATAGCTATCACTGCCCCCCCCACCCTGAAATAGAATGAACTATGTCACATGTTAATGGTGTTACACTCAGGATGCAGTTCATAATGTCATTATTTCTTTACCTATATGTTTCTCCCACCAGATAATGGAAAAGGCCAGGAACAATGTTTTATTCCTTTTTCCATTCCAATCTCTGCCTCAGTGCTTGAAAAGTTGTAGATACTCAAAAAGGATTTTTGGAACCAAATGTGATGAAGATGATGGTGACAATGGTGATAATGGGGTAGGAGGGTGCATTCACTCCTTTCAAGAGAAATAAAGAGCTTTTCCAGCCTTTAAAACTAGTTTTCAGTTTAGAATAGTACAGTAATCAAGGTCATCAATGAAGGCTGCTATAAAATACAATTTCCAAATATAAGTGCTATAAACCAATTCAGGGCTATTACTTACTCATGGACATCTGGTGTAGATTGGTCTTCTTCCATCGTGTGTCTCATCCATCTTGGAGTCCTTTGCTTCCAGCTCTTCAGATGGCAAAAACTGTAGAGAAGACATATCAGGTTTAATACATTTGGCTTCAAAGTAACAGCCATCACTTCTACTCATGTTTCATTGGCCAGAACTCAGGATCACATGGCCCATCTAACTGCAGAGAGGCCTGGGAAATGTCATCTTCCTGTGTGTCCAAGAAAAGACTCAAAAATGGTGAACACTAAAAGTTTCTTGCTATCGTCTGCCTTTCTGGACACCAAATATCTATTTTACTCTTCCTCTCATTCACATAGCAAACTCACCTCACCCCAAGAGGACAATGCAAGGTCCCATCCTGGCACCACTTCCAGGTCAATGTCCAGAATATCTGGGAGATGAGCCATCTTCTCCATCAGCCTGATGTGGTACCTCTAGGTATGGTAGTCTACATATCAAAAAGACAAGTTATCTGTACTCTGCTTCCCCGCTGTCACAACCCACTTACAATGGTAGGAAAAGGACAGGAAAATAACCCCATTTGCCAGGAAAAATCATAGACAACATGCAGCATTACGGTCCACAGCCATGTAGAAGCCCCTCAGGGTCAGCACTGTGAAACCTGTACCTTCTGGCTCTGGGCCTGGTGGATATGTGCGAAGGCAGCTCTAGGAAGGAGCCCCCTACTTGTTCTTCTCTTTGGCCACATGTGAAGTTGGTCTGGGAGAACCTTCTTTCTTTAGAACAGAGCAGCTCTAAAAACTTGGCTTCTGCTCAGTCTAGAAAGGGTTGGGAAATCAAGAATTGTTTTAAGCCTTGACCAAGCAAGGACTTTTGAAGTCCAAGTCCCTGGTTTCTTTGGCAATGTGGCTCTCAAAAACTTAGAAGGTACATGATATATTTCTTTGAGTCATGCCCATGTGATAGTAACCACATCCAGAGTTATTTTCTAGACATTGTTATCAAATCTACCTTTTTCTTTGCCTCTTCATCTCCATGCCTTTCTCTCTCTCAACACAATTGCCTAAATACATTGAGGCTATCGGAAACAATAGGTGGGAAGGTCATACCCCTGCTTTGATTTTTGCCTCAAATAACTGCATTCCACTGAGAACTTTTACTGGATATTTGTCACTTAAAGCTGTTTTTTGTACCACATCTTACTGAGTCTAGAATGAATTTATGTTTTCTAATCCTACAGCTCAAATTGCTGGGCTCTGTATTCTATTTTATTTCTGCTTGCAAACTCATGAATTCTTTTCTGAGTTATCTCTTCCTTGTAACACGTATCTAGTTTAGCCAAAAACACTGCTAAAATCTTGATTCTAACTATTTCCCCTAAAATTATAAACTGTGCACACGACTGCCTTCTAATTCATAGCAGGCAATAGTTATACAAAATGATTTGTCACTGCATAACCCCAATGTCCATCTTTCCATTTTCTGGTATGAGTTTCCTTTCTGCCTATGGCTGCACTACTAAAGCAATGATACATACTTAGGAAGAGTATAACAGTCAGTTAGGGTGTATGATTTGGTTATGCCAATACCCCACTTATGATATGAATTTCTGTATTAGAGCAATAAATACCAGTTGCTGTAACAACAATCTCAGTTACTCACAGATAGGTTTACTTCTCCCTCAGGTCACTGTCCAATGCAAGAGTCTGGCAGCTCTCCCTGGAGGCTCTCTTCCAGGTGGTGACTCAGGAACCCAAACTCCTTCCATTATTTGTGACACTGAAATCATAAACCAGTGGCATCTTAACTCACAGCAGAAGGGGTAACAAAAGCTGAAATATTGTTTAAGATGTCTTTAAGGGGCAGGACTAGAAGTGGCTTATAAACTTCTGTCCTATTTTTTTGTGTGTGTGCAGAACCCTATCACATGACCCCAACCTAACAAGGAGGAAATGAAATGTTCATGTATGCTCAGGACCAGGAAATAGGATTGATGGGCTTATAGCTCTCTATCCTGTATTAGAATGTGTCATTTACTGAAATCCTTACTGATGACTAACCAAACTGAAAACAGATTTTCTTTTCTCAGTCACCCACTAGATGCTTGGACAACAATGACATCTTATTTTTATATTAAAAATGCAAGTTCAAAGTCCTTTAAAATTACTTAAGGGTTTTCCCACTTAAAAAACAAGATTGAAATTTAAGGGTTTTTCCACTTAAAAAACAAGATTGAAACACAAAGATTTCAGGGGACCCATGGTGAATCACCCAACAAGGTACCAGATCGTTGGCTTTGATGTATAACCATCTCTAACCAAATCTTTAAAACACAGGCAAATGAGTGTGTAAATTGCCCATAAATGACAGTTAATCATGACCATGCAGGTCCCATGATGGGGATGGCTTAGTCTAAGTGAGTTGATTATCCATGTGCTCTAGTAAGACTCACCAGTCACCCATTGCCCTCTTCTTTGAAAGGCACACCTCAACCTAAGGGGACAGAGGACCTGATCCAACAATAAGTAGTAATTAGTGTAGTAGTACAGTGGAAAGAGCACAGGTTTTGAGTAAAACAGATCTAGGGTCTTCCATGAGTTGTATGTCCTGAACAAGTAATTCGAACTTCTCTGAAACTCATTTCCCTCATCTTTCATCACAAAGTAGAGAATGTCTACCTTGTATGATATTGTGAGCACTGGACATTCATACATTCACACAGCTAAGAGTATTCACAATGGTCAGTGTTCATGCTATAGTAGGTACTAACTATTTTAATACCATCCCTGAGTATAGTCAATAAGTATACACCTACCTGCATACCTATTTGTTTATTTATTTATTTAGGCCTTCAACAGGCCTATAATTTTTCTAGGCATTATGGAAGATACAAAGAAATTTAGGACACAGACCCTGGCCCCAATCTTGTTTTGAGGCCATATATGTGAGGCCAACTAGAAATGTGACAGGAACTCAGATAGAGAATTCATGTCAGCATTGGCTGGAAGAGTCAAAGAAGGTTTCATGAAGAAGGTGACTGCATGAGATTGCAGGATGCCAGGTCATAGATAGCGGGGGAAGGGAGACGTCGCAGCATAAAGCTCGGTAAAGCAGAAAGCACGGAGGAGACCAGTCAGACTGGAGAGGGGGGCAATCCAAGATGAACGAACTTGATCACCAGTGCTGCAAATTCATGCTGAGTAAAAGGACACATCATTCTATGAATTAAAACAGGCAATATCTGGGCCCATGAAAAAAATCATGATGTTTCCAGAGGGTACTGATATGGACATAGTTATAACAGATTCCACTAACTGCATTTTTTTTATACAAAGAGGAAAATAAAGAAATGAATTTTTTCTGTATGATTTTGATGATGGATAGTGTATCTGGTGCTTTTCCAAAGCAATCATCCCTGCTCTATCTGGTTGTCTGAAAAGGCATGATGCATTTTTGCAATGAAAATCATAGAAAGAAATACGTCATGATTTTTCCGACAACATATTTCCCTTCTCCTCAAATGTTCTCTATTTCTTCTCTTCCTTAGTTGGTACTACAACAGAAACATGCCAAGTTCCTAGAACACTAGCTTGCATGTAGTAGGCACCTAATAAATATTTGTTAAATGGATTCAATAAAGATCTGAAAAAGTTCTGCTTGGCAGAATTGCAGCTTCTTGTAGTCTTTGAATCAAGCAAGGTGAGTAGAAGGTCACCTCTGAAGAAAAGAGACAAAGAGACTGCTAATCAATTCTTACAATTAGCTTATATGAATCTATTAGGAAGGAAATTGTAGATGCTTCTAATGAGATACAGTGACCAGAAAAGGAAGACGGCCCAGGAAAATCCCACCTTTGGAACTTTCAGCATAGGAATTGTCTAAGTGCCACTTTCCCAGCCTCAGCACAAGCTGGTAACTTGACTATAGCTTTGATGCGCCCCTCAGCAAAGTGCCTTCCCTCCCCAATGCTACCTCTAGGCTTCACTTAAGTAGTTGAATGACCACAGATAACTAAAATGGGATAATCTCCAAACTATACCTAACAGATTTCATTTTTTTAAGTTCAAGTGTGATATAACCTGCCTTTTTGTTTAAGTCACTATTCCTATGGTTTCCATCCATCAAATCAATGTTTCTCTGTCTTTAAGTGATAGGTAAATACCAGCTAGAAAAAAGAAATCATCGCTCAACATTTACTATCAAATTAGTAAATTTGAGGGCCAGCCGAGTGGCGCGGTGGTTAAGCACTGGCTTGGGAAGCCAGCGGCCCGGTTCGGGTCCCACATATGAGGGCCAGTGACACTGCCCTCAAAAAAACAAAACAAAAAACTAAACAAATTAGTAAATTTGGAGTGCTTAATAAAATGACAATCTTGAAAGATAAACTTTGACAAAAAAGAAACTTCTAAATTTCAAAAGCTCCCTTTATGTAAGTAAGGCAATACTTTGAGTGACACTATGGAACTGGACGGGTATAAGGACTTTAGAATATGATAAAAGGCATTTTCAGCGGGCTGGAGAGAAACTTGAAAGTCGTTGTGGAACTGAGAGGAGGAAGAAATGGGAAAAGCAAGGAGAAAGGAAACCAGACAATTCTGTGTGCCCCTGACCAAGCTATCCACACTAGGAACTCCCCAGAGCAGTGGCGCTTGGCTCTTGCTTTCCTGTGAACATACCAGGAGGATTTCAGCTCCAACCTCCCTTCCCTCCGGAAGCCTTCATTTGTGTTGAAACCTCAACAATATGGCACCATTGTCAGGAAGGTTTACCAGGGAGGTTAACTTGGCCACGGTAGTTGTTTTGGTGCCTTCAGTAGAGCTTCTGGCTTCCCAAGGCCTGCACTTGGGACACATGGAATCCAGAAGTTTCCATATACCCCTGTGGGAGGATACGGTTCTGCTGAGTGTCCAGGGGACATGCAAATGGCCAGGCCCATGGGCAAGTTAAACACAAACCCAAAGAGACCAGATAGGGAAGCCGCTTCTCTGTGGTCACCAACTCAGAGTACTCAGGGAATAGACCAGGACCATCCTGCAGCAAAGACCAGCAAGGAATCAGGGGTAAGAAGCCAAGGTCCCCTCCCTAACCACCATGAGAGTACATAAGCTTCCTCCCATGCCCAGATGCCCTCTGCCTGGTAAGCTGGGGAGAGAGAGGAGACCCCTGGAAGATGGGGCATTTACCTCCAAGAGGCTGCTTGTCTACAGAAGGGGCTGCCAGGACTTGTCAAGTTTAAGTTCCATCCAGTTCTCCTCCACTTCCCTATAACCGAAAGACAAGGGGACAGAGCACAATGAGAAATTATATCAAAAATATAAAACGCTCCATGCTTTTCACTCAGCTTAGTGTGGTGTATGTGATTTTTAACCCCAGGTTGTATTAATGATACAAAGTCACTTGCCAACATGCCCGGAGACCCTATCCCTGCTTTAAATGGTAGACTACAGATTGGATACAAATACACGTAATGTCATCTAAATTATACAGCTTTGTAAGGCTTTTCGTCTATTATTAAGTTATTTAAAAAAAAAGATTTTCACATCATAAGTTCAATTGGGGGAGAAAAATTTATAGTCGCTACATTTTCATCTAAGAAATGTAATTTCTTTACTACCAGTGGAGAGAATATAGAAAACAAAGGAAAAGTACACATCATTGTGCTATGAATCTAATTTGGTATTTAGAAAGACAACAGGTCCAAAATTACGGGAAAAGAAACCATTTGCTGTGTTTTCAGGCACCTTCCCTATACTATCTCACATATTCCTTAAACCACCAGATAAGTCAGGCATTGTTCTTATGTTACAGATGAGGAAACTGCAACCCTGAGTAGTAAATCAAAGTCTACTTGTCCAAGGTCACCAAAGTTAGACACCAGAGCTAGAATTGCAATGCAGCTGCGTGACTTTAGTAAGACTCTTTCTGCTGCCACCTCTGCCCAGCATGTCACAAAGGAACCTGTCTAAAGACCGCACACCTGCTGAACACACAGGGCTCACATCTCCTGTTCTCTGGAAATGAACACTGAAACAGTTTTTCATAACTGCCAACCTTGGACTTCATTTGACCTCAGTGAGGATCAACAGCCCAGGTTATCTCCCCTCCGAAGACAGGAGACTTGTTCTTTCTCACCCAAGTTCCCAGTTTTGACGCTAGATTGAAAGATTGATTTTTCTCTCTGGCTGCCACATTTGCAGTCTCTCCAATTAGCACATTCATTCTTTGAGGAAAAGCCCAAGTTGCTTTTCTGGTTCCTCAGCTTCTCATGCTCCTGGTCTGAAGGGCCATTGTCTTGACAAATCAGGAGAGGGGAGACTGCGAGCTGGGCTACCTGGCCTGGCCCAAGTGTCTTCAGGTAGCTACTTGTTCTCTTCGACACTGGATATTTCACAAGAAGCATGTGTGAGCCAGAAGGTAAGGTGTCATGATCGCTGGAACACAGTAGCCTGAAGGGGCACCTGGGTGAAGACATAGGTCCTCAAAAGACACTTACACAAATGTTTTCTAATAGGCAGGCATCACATCCTCTGACGCATGAAGCATGTGGTAGGACCATTATGGTGGGCTTTCTGAAAAGACTAAAAAATGGCCCACTTCTGAGGACATAAGGAAAAATAGGCATGGAGCCAGTGAAAAGCAAGAAGTAAGCCAGAAAGAAATGGAAGCTTTTCTGCTTTTCCTTACTAGTTCCTTTCTCTAGTAAAAGCCAATTTTTACTAGCATTTTGTCAGCCGGAGTCTTTTGTAAACAAGTATGACTTCCAAATGCTCAGACCAGTGAAAATGGAGACTCATAAAGATGTGTTGAGGACTGTAACCCTTAAATGCTGTTGTGAATTGTTAATACAAATTAAATAGCGTCTGCCTTTTTTTCTTTTTTACCGTTGAGTAATGATACCAATTTTATGCAACCTGGTAATTCATATTTAGAATGTTTATTACGTTTAGTTTATCAGAATAGTTGACTTACGGGAGAATTTGGTACTAAAGGGGCTAAGAATTGACTAGCTGGCACAAAAATCCATGTACTTCAGAATTAATAGAAGGAGATTGCCACCCAAATCTGATAATTTATTAATTGTGTGACCATCAGGACTTTTAAACTCTTGGTGCCTTATTTTTCTCATTTATAAATTGAGAATTAATGATATCCCCAGTTTATTAAACTTAAATGAGATAGGCATGTACAAGTGCCCAGTACACACTTGCACATAAGAGACACCCCACAAATGCACATGCAATTATAATTATGATTATCATCTTTTATTTTTGACATGGCTACTACTAGTTGTGTGAGCTTATTTAATTTGTAATTCTTTCCTTCTCGTTTTCCTAGCCTCTGCCCACCCTGGCCTTCCATATCTCCTCTGGAACACTGAAAGTTTTCCCCAGTTCTACGATCAGCCCCTCCTTTTCTCATACAAAAAAATAAAGAGTTGTTTGGGCGTGTCTGAGACAGTCCTCCCCTTGGCAGAGACACCGCCCCCTGCCCTCATCTTGGTTCTTCGCATCATTTCCTTTTTCTCTGGGCCAGACCTGGATAAACTTGTGGCTTCCTTCCTTCATGCTCTCTGGAGAGCTGAGTACTGTACACTTGAAAGCCTAAAAACTTGTCATTTCCACCTTGAACTAGTGGCTGACCTCCCCAGACAGCCTGGGAAATGAATTAGTATCCTTTAAGCACAGCCAGAATACGAGCAGTGACCCGGCTCCCCTAAGCAACTACAGACACTGTCAAGCGGTCATTAACGTTCCCTTTTTCCCAACCCCTTTAATTATGTTGAAAACTATGTCATATTGTTTTTGAAAAAGTTAATGAAATAGTAGGTAAAGGTGAACCAAGGAACATAATTTACTTGGATTTCCTTCCAAGCATTTGATAAGGTCCCTCATAAAAGGCTGTTAAGGAAAATAGATGACCAGAGGGCTATGGGCAAAAGTCTTTTTGGTGTATTAAAAATGGGTTAAGCTATTTCAGAAGGAAGCATCACGGATGTGGGCTATTTCTTAGAGTGGCGAGAGGTTAATCACAAGCTGTCCCCTGTGTCAGTGTTTGGAACTTGAAATATTTGACTGATTTAGAAAAGAAAAGAAAGCAAAGTTGGTCAAAAACACAAAATGATTATCATGGTACAAACTTGCCAGAGCATTTGGCTCCTCGCCCATCAACCGGGAGTACAGTCCTTGGTGGGAAGAACGGGGCCGGCCCCAAAGATGAGGCCTCCAAGGATGGGAACTAAGCTCTGAGAACCTCTCAGAGAAAAGACAAAACAGCTTCTCACTTGGTGGCCCATGCACAGCCAGGCCCAAAGGAGGGCAGGACGTGACAACCTTGGAAGGGTCCTTCCCACCATTCCAGCAGATGGTGGTTTAAGGCCATGAAAAATTAGAAATGAGTGGCATGGGTGGAAAGCATTTAAGCAATATGAAGACACCATTTTTCATGCTTTCCATTCCAACATTGTAAAAGAATAATTCTGTTGGTAAAGGGGAACCAAAAGAATGTAACGGGCACTGAGGCATTGAAAACATCTTGGGTAATTCTTGTGTTTGACCTGATGCAACAAAAAATGAATAAGAGACATGGAGACCCTGTTTACTGCCTCCTGCAGGGGCAACAGGAAGCACTTCTTTTTTACAAAAGAAAACAGACCTTGCTTTAAAGTGCCTATAATCTAACAATATGCTTATTCTCATAGTTATCCCTGCTGCCACCGCCCCCAAATGCTTTCACTATAAAATGGGACAGGAGGAATTACACAAATATCTGGATATTGATGAGGCAAATCCCAGGTCCTCTCCTAGCCTTGGCCCTCATTAATCTTGACGACACTCTTATTGAGTATCACCTGCATTTCTCCAAGATTAAAAAGTCCTAAACACCAAAGTCACGCCCCAATCACTGGCAAAGTTAATTCTAATCGAGATTTGCCAAAACTTCTTTTCTTGTCCCTAGTCAAGTGTAGTAAATCTAGTTCACCCATAGGGTGCTATTTACCCAGTAGGTATGCACTTATTTTGAGAGAGAGACACAGAGAAAGAAAGTGTGAGATAACATATTGCACATAAAAATACTCCTCACAAAGAGTCACCAATAGGTCCACACTAATAGAGTCAACTTACTTTTTTTTTTAACTTTTTTTTTTTTTTTAATTGGGAAACAGTGTTTTATTTCCAGAACCCATCAGCTCCAAGTCAAGTAGTTATCAAGTTGTGGAGGGCATGGGGAATCAAACCAGTAACATTGGTGCTACAAGCACTGTGCTCTAACCAACTGAGCTAACTGGCCCCCCCTCAACTTACTTTTGAGAAAGGTGAAAAGACAATTCAATAGAGAAGAAATAATCCTTTCCATATTGGAATAACAGGATGTCTATATGCAAAAAAAAAAAAAATGAACCTCAATACATATTACATACAAAAATTAACTCAAAATGGAATCATAGACCTAAATATAAATGTAATTGTCAAATTATAAAATTTCTAGAAGAAAATATAGGAGAAAACCTTTGCAACATTGGGTTAGACACAAAGTTTTTAAATCCAACAGCAAAAGCACTATCCATAAAAGAAAAAAAAATCAATAAATGAATAAAATAAATAAAAATTCAAAGCCTCAGGCCCTGAGTCAAGCAGGAATTAAAACAAAAGGCAAATCTTTCCTTTTTCCAACCGGACTTAGAGACATAAAACCTTTTCTTGGGAGCCTAAGAAGCAGAGTGAGTAACTAAATTGAAAAATGGCAGCGCCTCAGCTAACTTTTCTCCAAAATGGGTCAGATAGAAATTAATTGCTCTTTCCTCTGCTTTCCTAGCAATTTCTGTGCTTTTATAGTAATTAACACATTCTATTGTCATTAATTGTCATAGACTCATCCCATCTCAGGCACAAATGTCCTCACTGAGTTGAGAGCTTCTCAGGGACAGAGGCAAATATTATTATGTCTGGGCACTCCTGGAACCTAGCAGAAGGACTGACAGGGAATGTGAGTCAGTAAATGTTTAGAGAATAAAACAAAGAAGGAAGAGCAAAGCAAGAGAGTGGGAGAAAGACATTGTAAGAAGAAACGAGGGGAAGGAAGAAAGAAATGGAAGGAAGGAAGGAAGGAAGGAAGGAAGGAAGGAAGGAAGGAAGGGAGGGAGGGAGGGAGGGAGGGAGGAAGGAAGGAAGGAAGGAAGGAAGGAAGGGAGGAAGGAAGGGAGGAAGGGAGGGAGGGAGGGAGGGAGGGAGGGAGGGAGGGAGGGAGGGAGGGAGGATGAATCCTGGATTCATTTTTTATTATTGCCTTAGATCTCGAATTCTTCTTCTCCATCTTGATACCTTTCCTCTTAATGAAACACAGAGCCAACCCAGCATCCCATCATAGCAAGTGGATGGATACAGGGACAGAAGTGGGAAGGAAGGAAGGAAGGAAGGAAGGAAGGAAGGAAGGAAGGAAGGAAGGAAGGAAAAAAGAATGGAAAGGCAGAAACGGATAGCAGGGAGAATAAAGGGAAGGGAAGGGTAAAGACAATGAGGACAGGTGGGGTCTGTTGAGAGAAGGGCAGGGTCTGGTATGGGAGGGGGTCAGCCACGGGCTGGCCTGATCATTGGAGGCCCTGTTACCCCAATCACCTGATGGTCGCCAGGTCGCTCTCTGAAATCACTGCACCCTTTGTCGCTTGCACTGCAGCCCCATGGATGTCAGGAGCCATTGTGTGTTTCAGGCAGGCCAAGCCAGCGGCTGAGGCAGGAAGAGGGAGGCTGACGCTGCTGGCTGGCACTGCCGGGCCTGCTCCCCTGCTCCCGGCTGCAGGCCTGGGCGCCGGAGCCACAGCAGCGAGGTCAGGGTGGCGAGGAGCTGCTGGCATGGCAGGGCTCTCACATTCTCTCCTTTCCAATGGCCCGGCCCAGCATTGCTGGGGAAACAGGAGGGGCCGGGCAGCCAGCAGCCGAGAGTGAGAACTTGCCCTTGCCAGAGACAGCTGCTGGCTGCCATCTGGGCAGGGGCAGCGCCAGTTTCCCAAATCTGCCTTCCCTTTGGAAAAGGGGGAGAGAGCTCTGTGCTGAGAAGATAGCTTCTCCTTCCATCCTGAGGCTCTCACTTAAAAACCCAACACAACTAGCCTTTGCAGAAAGGCAGAGATGCGAAATGCCACACATTGGGCTGCTACCAAAGGAATTTGCTTCTCGGGGTCTTTACGTCCAAGAAAAATCTCTATTCCCCCCTTCCCTGATTTTTCTTGGTTCTTTCATTTTATGTAGTGACAACCTTACTTTAAAAACATTAAATCGAATTGTTTGCACAAATAAAACGCTACTATCTGTGTGTCCTTTCTGTTTGTACAGGGATGGGGTCATCTGCCACAAGCTGGAAATTCTCTGAGAGTTATGGTTTCATCTCTTTAATTCACTCTTTCCCACGAATAACCCAGCCCAGCAGCTCACCTAAACTGGTGCTCAGTGGGTGCTTTCTGATAGATCCAGTCATTCATCTGACGCGTAATGAGCACCTTCTAAACACCAGCACAGGACTGTTGCTGGTGAAGAATTGAAGAAGATCTGGCCCCTGTTCTCAGAGCTAAGCCAGTTGAATGGAACCATCCCTTCAGGTTCTCCCAAACATGGGGGAGATGGGCACTCTGGCTGTGGGGTGAAATCCTTGTGCAGAACACAAGCCCGAGACCAAGTGCTATTTACCGTGCTACCACTATGGTCCCAGGAGACAGACGGGACAGAGCAGAGAATCAAGGAGATCTTCTGCAAAACCGACAAGCAGGTGAGCTGTACCCAGGGGTGAGAGTCATTCTATCTAACAACTGGCCACCACAGGCACTGACCAATCTGAACAAATGCTGGCTGGGAAAGACGAATACAGCCACGCTGGTACATACCCACTGAATATGAACTCTGGATTTATTTTTTATTATTGCCTTAACTCTCAAATCCTTCTTCTCCACCTCAATACCTTTCCTCTTAGTGAAGCACGGAGCCAACCCACACTTCAACCACGGAAATGGACACAGGGATAGAAGTGCCTAGTGGGCTTTGTGAGAACCTCATCTTCACACAAATCCTCATGGGGGGAGGGGAGGCCGGGGAGGCTGAAGGCTTCAATTTGGCTTTCCAACTTTGCTGGCAACTTGGTGCTGAAGCAACTTGAAACCTGCCTATTATCCATGTAATTCCCGGAAGAGGCAATCTGAAGGCTGAGGAAGATCTCCAGGTGAGGTTCGCTGTCTAAGATACAGGGTTTGGTCTCCCAGCTCTGGAGCCTTAATATTAAGCCCATCTAGGGATACTCAAGCCCTAAGAAAAACTGGTTCACAGGGCTCAAACTCACAGGAACAACGCTGTCTTGCATTTCAAGTGTTTCTTAAATTATTCTACAATAATAACAATACATGCACATGCAACTTGCATAGGACCAAGCCTACAGTGAGCGCTCCTTGTTTGATGAATTTGAATGTGAATGATCTCACTTGATCCTCTCTGTAGCGTCAGAGGCAAGCAGGGTAGGCATTCCTGTTCCCCATTGTGTAGCCCAGCAGAGGTAACCAGTTTGCCCAAGCTGGCATAGGAAGTGGCAGAGCTAGACCAGAAGTTGGGTCTCCTGATTTCTATCTAGTTCAGTGCCCTTTCCAGAAGCCAAATTACTAACTGATAATATACACTCCGGCACCTAGTGATGATACTCACTTGAGAAATGAAGTTAAGCTCGGAAGTTGCCTGGATGGCTGCATAGATGGAAACAGGATCAGCTGGGTAAGAACACAGGCATTGTTTCCTGGCACTACCCCCTGCTAACCATGTGATGTTGGGTAGGTTCACCAGTGTCTCTAAGACTCTGCTTTCTAATCCAGAGGCGTGAAATAACACCTTTCTCATGAGGTTGCTGTGAGGCTCAACTAGGGACTATAGGACCCTTATCGAAAGATCCAGCCTAGATTGGCTGCTCAATATGTGGTAAGATTCTTTGCTATTTTTATTATTGATTTCTGAGAGGGTGACCTATGTTCTCAGGTCAGAAAGCCCTCCCTGGGGCTGTTCTTGGCTGGTGAGTTACCAGGCACTCCTGCTGTCCACTATCTCCTGCATGAGGTGGGAGGAGGCCATTCATTCACATGTTGGTATTTTTCAGTGTGATATCTACCCATGTCCTTCCCAGGAACATTGCTTATCTGTTTATTGAACACTGACTCTCTTCCAGGCATCTTTCAATACTTTAGAAATATTAATTCATTTCATGCTCACTACAACTCTGTTAGGTAGGTGCTATTATTATCCCCATTTTACAGACAGAAAAACTGAGGCACAAAGAGGTCAAGTCACACATCTAGGAAATCTTGACAGAGCCAAAATTCAAACCAGGTGGTCCAGCCCTAGGGTCTGTGCACTGACCCACTACACTAGGTAATCCCCTCCTCCTAATAAGGAATATGTTTTAAATCAAAGAACTGTGGGGACTCATTGGCTTATAGGCAGGGTGCCTTTCAGAGACTCTGAAATCTCTCCCCTACTCTCTTACCAAAAGCTTGTGCAGCACTGGAGTCGCTTCCTAGAGGTTCCTTGAGCCCTGATACGTGATGAGCTAGAGCTGCTGAAATGGACTGACTTGCCTTAAAGTCCTCAGCCATAAATTCCTCACCCAAAATCAATTTTCTAAGTGCTTATCAAAGCATAGCTCTATGGCAGGCAATGGGCTGACATATTACGAAAAAAGTGTTTCCTGCCCTCTAGGGGCCTACCATTGAGGAACACAATATGATGCACACAAGGAAATGCCAGTGAACAGATGACATTCACATGGAATCTGAAATGGTCATAGGGATGGAGCAACAGCCTGAAGGAATTCGACCTAATACTGCTGCAAAAGCAAACTTTGAGAGAATATGAGGGGACCTCACACAATCATGAAAAGTGCACGCAGAGTGAAACAGTTTTGTTCACAAATGTCAAAGCTTTAGATCCAGGGAACATCTCCTGGTTTGAAAGAGAAAGTTTCGGGACAAATCAAAGGTAATCCTACTTTAAGACATGAACTGTCTCAAGAGGTGACATGGGGGAGAAAGCACACGTTGTTTCCAGAAGAGTAGGGGTGCTAGGGTTAATATGATATGCCAAAGGGAAGTCTGAGGTGCTTATGTTGCATTGTAGCCAAGGCCCCCAACAACACCTTGTTTTCGAATAGAGCTGCTGTTTCCCATACACCCTTGCCTGGGGTCTTCCCAGTGCCCAGGAAAATGGTCAAGGCAGGCATTTTTAGGCCTGCTTTATGTAACAGGAAATGGAAGCTCTAACAAGTTATTGGCCCAGTATTTGCAGTACAGGAGTCTTCTCCAGTTCCAAGCCAAAGATGAACTTGGCTGCTCAGGCCAAGTAAAGACATCTGGGACAGCACACTCATATGATCATTTTGCTCTGAACCACCAGGGTCCACGATGACACTGAATGGGAACTTTTCTGGACCAGACGAAGCCCAGACATTCAGAGGACAAAACATTCTACTTACAAGCCCTTCAGTCTCTCCCATTAAGCCCAGGCTCCCATGCATAACAGACTCACGTGAAAAATCTCACAGAGGGCTGTCCTGTTGATTTTTTTTAACCAAAATAAAACAGCGTGTGAGTTTTATCTCTTTATCTCCTCAGTCCAGAGGGAAAAAAAGGGTCACAATCTGTTGTCCCAGTGGGACATTCACCTGATTAGATGTCATAAAACAGAATAGTCCTGTAGTTAATAATGGCTGGAATACCTCCTACCCACAGTTACTGGAAAGAAAAAAAAACACACCTAACTGCAGATAAACTCCCTAGGGTTTCAGATCCGTTTTGTAATAAGCCATGTTATGAAGGAAACCTGGCTGCAAAAGATAGTTTGAATGCAAAATAAAGGTAGTTGACATGCTTTGAAGCAGATACACGGCTCTTGTGGAAGCACCAGGATCATATGTTTGGAGGATCATTATAGTTCCTGCTTCAGACTTTATTTGGGTCCCACCGTTCTTTTATACAGCTCCTATTTTTAGTCATCACAGGCGCCATGTCCTGCCAGGCAGGGGCCTCAGCAGGGCAGGTCCGGGCAGAAGGGGCAAGGGCTGGATGCCTGGAGAGGCAGGAGAGCTGGGCAGGCAGGACACAGGCAAGCTCCAAGGAGCGGGCACAGCCCGCAGAACCAGACAGGCCGGAAGTAGGGCTCGGAGAATCTCAGGGAAAAGATTAGGGGAGCTCTAATGATTTAGGGAACAGAACTCCAGGGCTCCCAGTAAATTATCAGGAAGGGACTAGAATACAGATAAAGAAGAGGTGGGCAAACACTGTTTGAGTTCTTTCATACACCCTGTCACGAAAGAGTGAGTAGGGGCTTAAATGCATGGGTTTGGGCACCTTGAAGACATCATGCTAAGTGAAACAAGCCAGTATCAGCAGGACAACCCCTTCAGGATCCCACTTATATGACGTATCTAAGATTGTCAAAATCATGGAATCAAAGAGTGGAATGGTGATTGCTGGGGTGGGGAGGAGGTGGAGAGTTACTAACCAACAGGCATAAAGTTTTAGTTAAGGTTAATAAGCTCTAGAAATCTGCTGCACAATATACCTACAGTTAACAATACAGTCTTGTACACCTTGAAGTTTAAGAGAGTAGCTTTCATGTCAAGTGTTCTTACCACAATCAAATAACTTTTTTTTTTTAATGCATGGGTTTCAGCCAAAGAGGACCATTATAAGTCTGTTTTGGGCTAGGGCAGATGTGTCAGGCTTGCTGCAAAGTCTCTACAACCAGAGGCCATTGGAGAAGAAAACAAAAACACCTGTGGTCATTAAAAACTGTTATAAAAAAGAAACCCTTAATCTTCATTTAGCATTCATTCATACCCGCTCTAATCCTATGAGATATCACTATTGGTAAAGAGGCAGAAAAAAAGAGAGCACAGGGTCTCCTGAGTGAGAATGAGCCAGGGGGAAATGGACAGTTCTTTACCTGCAGCGAGTTTAGACTGATTCTTTATCTGGGCAATGAACCCCATCTCCTCGACTGAACTCCAGATTTCCTTAGGTGTTGGATAAAACGATATCCTGAAATTCCTCTCTGATTCCCAGTCACTCCCCAGCATTTCATATTCATTTGGCATTTTTTCTTATGTGAGTTTTCAAAGCAAATAACACAAAGAGGAAGTGCCATGGCACAGAGGAGGGAGCCATACAAAAAAATCCAAGAGATGGATTTGATCCAATCATCCAGTCATCTTTCTTTATTTCCAAGTAGAGCAAGCTTACTTTCCCCCCACTGTCCTCTATGCAATCAATGTATCTCTACCTTTGTGTCCTGACGTCTTCCTCCTCCTGACCTTTGTATGGTCAGAGGCCTATGGAGAAACGGGGAGAAGTAGAGGCTCAGAAGCAGGCCCCTGACAACTGAGGTCCCATGTAGGAGAAGCTGGGAGGAACCACATTAGCGATGACTCAGCTAGGCGGTGGAAACAGGTGTGGAAATTCCCTCTTCACTTGACCCAACCATTTATGAAGGAAGACACAAAAAGAATTAGAGAAAAAGACCTTGCCAGCCAACTAGAGTACAAAGAGAGATGCATTAGACATAGAACGAAGTGACTGGCTGAACCTTAAAAAGCTGATGCCCAACCCTTGGAAAGCAGTGGGGCACACCAGTGGCACGGGATCCAGGTAGTCATGCCATCTTACTCACTTCATTACTGAAGTACATAGACCAAGGTTTTGTCATTTATTTGTCCTCGTATTCTTGTGCCTTCTGAGTTCCAAGTGCTGTGCTAAGTCATGGGAAAATACTAGAAAGCAGGAAATTCCCTACTGGTTGGCAAGTGTTTATTGAGAACCTACTTTGTGCAAAGCCCTGGAAGGGAAGAAAAGGGGGCTCAGAGAGGACACAAAATGAATGGAAGTCATGGTCTTGGTCATCAAATGGGTTTAAAGGACAAAACAAATCCTCGTGAAATAGCTTGGTGGAACAACTTGGAGAAAACCCTACTTTTCTTAGCACATTCTCCCATAAAAAGAAATTCACTGTTTTTGAAAAATATGCTGGCCTTCTTAGGCATTAGGATCAGCTGATGCCTTTGACTAAGAAATCCAGAAGGGAGCTAAATTTCTCTGAGAAGGAAATGAGATATTCAGGGGCTACTTAAGGGAAAGGTTCAGAAGACGGACAGGGGACCCAGAGGCCCATAACTAAAGAGGAACTTTGACAAGAGAAGGCAAAATCTTGGTCTTTATTATTGTTAGATGTCGTATCATGTAGCTTTCTCCTTCATCTCTTTATACAGGTGTAGTCAGTTCTACATTAGCCACAAATGCTTTGAGTGTTGGTCAGTTTTGCAAAGACGTAATAAAGCCTAATATCCCATTGCCAAATGGTCAAAGGCAGAGAGTTCTCATAGGAGAAAAACTATGAGTTACACTGAGGACAGATTTTTAGCAATGCATTAGCAGGTTGAGATGTGAAATACATTTGCTCAGGAAGTTCAGGATTAGGGCAGTAATCTGAGGATGGGTGGATAATTAGGACGGTCCTCCTAAAAGAAGCAAATTTTAAACTCAGTGTCCCTCGGGAAATAGAATCAGATTGCAGAAATACAAAGGTACTTGTGTGCCTTCACAGAGACCCAAAAATGCACATAGTGTTTCCTGATCTCAGCTCAAGATGGAGACATGTACACAGGCAGAAACACATGTGCACTCAGCTATGCCAACACTTAGCATAGAGGAAAATACAGGCAAATGCCTGACCAAACATCCATTACAGACAACCAAATACCACTCAGCATCTTTCAGTCTATGTAGAAGTGGCCACTGCTCTCCCTGAGATGGTGTACAAAATGCGGTTCATTAGTATTAAAACTGCATCACTGCCAAAGTGCAGAAAAGTTAAATTTATAACATGTTAGACACTTTTAGTGGAAAATGCAAATACTTAGTTAGCAGAGAAGGTTGGGCATGTGTCCCTTGAAACCATTATCTCACAACGCTTAACAAGGATCTAGAATAGGTCTTTCACAGAAAAAGGCTATTCAACTTAAATCAACATCCAAGATCATCTTAACAAAGTCAGAACGGAGGATTTAAAGAACACAAATGGTCAGCTCAGAAAATAAGAAACACAAATAGCCCATGAAATATACATATGTCATGTGTGTATGTGTGTGTGTATATATGTGTATATGTGCATGTGTCTATGTAAACATATTTAGTCAGCTTCATGGGAAGCTTAAGAAATGCAAATGAAAATGATACAATTTTTGCCCTATTATGCAAAATTTAGAAAGAATAAAAGAGTTCAGTATTGGTTCAGATGGGAGTGTGAATAAATGGGTTCTCTCCTCCAGCAGTAGGGATTCCATTTTGGTACCTCTAACCCTCATAAGAGGCCATGTGTACCAAAAGCGCTACGCATGTGCATCCCCCTTGATCTATATAAGCCCACTCTTAAGACTATCTTGATGGAATACCCAGGTAAGTGCATAAGGATGTGTATGTAAGGATTTTCATCATATTGGTCTTTAAAATCATGAAAAATTGAAAACTACCTAAATGCCTAGCAAAAGGAGATTATTAAATAAAGCATGGTATCCATTCAATGAAATGCTATCTCAGCGTTATAGTAATAACGTAAGGTCTTATGACAAGAAACAGCTTTATAATACATAGAAAAATGTTGTAAACAAGAAACGCAGATTCCACACAACATGATACTCTTTATTATACCAAAATAGTTCATGTATTTGGTGGATAAACCAGAATAAAAGCTGCATGAAAGCAGTGGGTCTTCTGGCTGTGAAATGATATCCAGAAAAGTGCCTGGCATAAAATAGCCTCTCAATAACTATTTGTTAATTAAATAAATTCATGCTTACTATGCACCAGGTACTGTTGCAAATACGTACTTGATGGAATATTTCATTCATTCTTACAACAGCACTGTGCTGTCTTATTGTGGACTCTACAGAGCCATGAGGAAGCACAGAGAAGACAAGCAACATGGCAGAGGCCACCCAGCTAGTAAGGGGTGAAGCCAGAATTTAGACTCAGGCAGCATAAATCCAGAGTCTTCACTCCAACTCTTTCCTATATATGTGTGTGTACAGAAAAGTCTGGAAGGATAGGCACCAACTCATCAACAGCAGCGAGTTGAGCAGTTCTGGGAGGTGGGATTACTCATGATCTTGTTTTCCCTTCTCACTTGTCAGAGTTTTCTAATTTCTCTGCAAGACAGATGTAAAAATCAATGTATTTTAAATTTATAGAAATAATACTGGGCCGGCCGAGTGGCGCATTGGTTGGGAGCTGGTTTTGGGATGCCAGCGGCCCCAGTTCGGATCCCATATGTGAGGGCCATTGGCACTGCCCCCTCTACAGCTAACAGCGGCTCCACCGGGAGCTGGGCTATGCAAGCCCTGGTGATAGTGTAGGCTGCAGCCCCTGCTGCAGTGAGCTGCCATAGGCTGCAGTGAGTGGTCAGCAGCCAGCGTGAGCTGCCAATAGCTGCAGTGAGCAACCATCCAGAGGCCGGCGACCAATCTGCCTCATCCGGGAAGAGCGCAATGACGATACCAACATGGGCCAGTGAAGCAATGTCCTCCGCAACTAGACTAAAGAACAAAAAGACAGCAACTTGTCTGTTCCCCTTCCCCGATTCCCCAACACTATTCCCCTCCCCCAATTCCCCAATAAAATCTTTAAAAAAAAAGAGAGAGAAATAATACTTATAAATAATATGCAATTTTCTTTAATGGATACTTTCTCTGACCCAAAGCAGGAGAGCAGAGGAGAAGGGTTTTCAAAGGATTGAGAAAAGAGGAGGAACAAATAGAGTGAATGACAGTGGTTCTCCATCCCCAGGCCTAAGAACCTTATTGAAAGACAGATTTTCATTTTTTAAAATAAAGTAGAACATTGTTTTTCTGCACGCTCCCTAATTTTCCATGTGTTCTTCCCCATGTCCAACCCAGGAGGATTCCAGGACACTTCCTTGGGATTGCCGCTCACCTGGACAGACACACGGTGGCCCTAAGTGAAAGGCATCTTGTAGGGTCATCTCCATGTGGACGCCATCGTTTGGGTGGTGTTGTCCAACAGACTTTCGTGAGTCCTGTGCTGGACACTCATGGGCATGAGGGACACAACTTCAATAACATACAGCCTCTGCTTTCAAGAAACTCAGAGGTCATTGGGGAAACAGACAAACTAAAAACACAGGAAGTATGATAGCACTAATAGAAGGAAATTCAGTACATCACAGGAGCACAAAGGGCAGGTGTCTAATTTCTGTCACATCCCGTATTTACCTGTATTATCATAGACCTCATTTCATTTTCTGTTTTAACTGTGTGCTTTATCATGCATCTGTCCAACAGTCTATGAACTCCTTGAGGACTGGCGCTGTGTTTTATTCATGTTTGTGTCCCAGCACCTGGCACAGAGTAGGCTGTTCTATCAGCAGCTCTGCCTGAATGGTTATGTCTGTACGGTGATGGTTCTGTCAGCAACGTCTCCGGTTTGGCCCACCGAGGATCAGGCCAAGGGAGGGGCTACACGTATTATAGAAGGGAGTGCCCTAGAAATCTTTCTGGCTCATACGGAGCCAACCAGTGAACAGACATGGAGAAGAAGGGAGGATTTCTAGGCTGAGTGAACACAAGTGCAAGACTGAGTTAAGAAACAGCTGATTTGTTTCAGTCAAAACAGATGTGGCTGCAGCAGAGATGAGTCACCAGGGGCCTTTTAGTCACACTAAGTTCAGATTTTATCTTGCAAGCTATGAGAATTCCAAAAAAAAAGAAGAGATGTGGTTAGATTAGGTTATAGAAAATCACTCTGGTAGAACTGCAGAAGGTGAAAGGAAAAGGGCAAGTCAGACACCAACAGGCCAGTGAAACAAGAAGACTACTGCAAGAAAGCAACCAGAACACAATGAGCAGGGGCCTGGATGAAGGCAGGGGTTTCAAGAGTGGAGAGAAAAAGATACTCCAACATTATTTTCCTCCAGGCCAGCTTGACATCATTCTCAGGCATGCAGAACAGTTAAAAGCTGACACGAGTGTGAAAAAGGCAAGATGCTCTTAAGGACCGGCCATGCTGCCTGCTCAGCAGCATCAATTCCCCACGGTTTCACACCCCACTAGCACCTTGGAGCACACCCCTCCCACAGGCAGGAACGGAGACATCCAGGGAGCCAGCGAAACATGCAGGAGCAGCAGCAGAGGGGGGAAAAAGTGCATTACAGAGCTCAGCATCTGTGTCTAGCAGCTGCCAAGCATCCTCCATGTGTTCAGGCAGCTGTCGCGTGATCGCAATGGAAGACGAAACAGAAGGGCAAAAAGAACGTTCAGCAACAGGCTCTGAGTGCCAGGTAGGTAGGTGGGCTCCGGAGCAATGAAGGCCAATCTACTGGGTGATCCTAGGAGCTACTGTTTGCCTTGGAGAATTGCCTGCCATACAGAGCCTTTAGGTAACAAGACCACACCTGACACTGTACATAGCAGGATGCCAATCACCACACCTCTGCCAGGTGATTCAGGAAAGTTGAGGCTGGATTTGCCTCATCAGCTTCCTTAGTTTGATTTCAACTCCCCTGTCTCCATCTCTCTGTAGGTGCAGTATGACATATCACTCTGTGTTCAAATCAGTGAATCAAAGCTAAGTAGGGTGGGAGAATTGAGAAGCTCGTAACTCCCTCACCACCAAATAATCAAAGAGATGACCCAGGGTATCATCATTTAACCAAAATAGGGAATTTCTGGTTTTGACACCCACCTGTGGGAGGTTGGGGGAATGTATCATGTTGATTATCCACTCATTCATCCAATAATTCAGAGATTTATTAAGTATCTATCAAATATATAAGACTATGCTAGACTTTGTGGCAGCTAAGACTTACAAGGCAAAATAATAATGCCTGGGATGTTCACCATGCTGTATGCTTACAAAGAAGTTCATCCATCATTTTCTTACAACCCGAACTAATATTCAGTTGTTTGCACGATGCAGACATTCCAGGTATTTATAGCCATTGACTAGTCTGGTTAGCCAATGCCCTTGTGAACTAGTTGTTAAATACAGTGTTTTGAAGACCACCGCTGCCCACAGCAATACTTGCAAGGTTATATTTACATTATCGAAGTATCTGGCCTGTGACCATCTCCCAGTGAGTGGCACAGCCAGGATTAGAACCCAGAAAGGGCTTATGATCTGGTTAGAAGAGGAAGATATCAGGGAGATATGAAATAATTCTAGGGTGATGTATAAACAAGTGCCTGATTGTGTGGGCCAGAGAGGAGACACAATATGTGGGTACAATAAAAAAAAAAAGGGAAAAGTCACCTGGTAGTCAAGGCAAAGTTGATAAAGGACTTCATTTTGTGGTGGGAGGTATGATGGCTGAGATGGGCCTTGAAGGAAATATGGGATTTGAATTTGATTGGGTTTTGTTCATGGTTGTCAGGATCTGGAGACAGAATTCCTGGGTTCAAAGCTCAGCTTTCCATGTATAAAATGAGGATGCTAATAATGGTGTCTACTCAAGGGTTGTTGTGAGGAAAGATAATGTAAGTTGTTCTGACTAAGAGATAATGTAGGTAAAGTGTCTGACATACAATGTGCTCAATAAATGATTGATGTTCTTATTTCATTTCCTTTTGTGCATGGTGAGTGGTAAATAGCCCTTCGGCACAGGCTTTTCATGGCCCACATGTAACATCCAGGGCCCACATGTAACCACCTCTGCTGATGATGATCTGAGAGCAGCTATTCAGAGAAGGAATTTACTGAAAGGCAATCACAGAATTACCAGAAAGGCCAAAGAATCAGGAAAGAAAATGGGCAAGCACCCAGGGAACCTGGACAGGCAGGACGATGGGCAAAGTCATGCCTGAAGAGCCACCTAGTGAGAATGGCACTGCTCATGTTGGACAGAGTTCCACAGCCACACATAACCAATTAAACTCAAAATCCAGCTATTTTTCTCATCATCCGCATACATTCCTGACCACTGGAAAGCTAGGAAATTATCTATGTATGGTAGGACTTCACCAGTTTCTAAGTAAACCTGTCTCCCCTGACTCAAACCTTTCTCCACCCACTGCCATGAAGATTCCTGAAGGCTTGCTCTCAAATAAAAAAAAGCAAAGGCTTCAATTAAAATATAAATACCTATAGGAGGGATAACACTTATGTTATTATCAGTGTTTGTATCTTGAAAGACAAAACGTGACACTGTTCTATAAGGAAGAAAAAAAAGCTTTAGAATGAAAATGTGGCACCACTGAAAACGTATATGCCTCACAAATTTGCTTAAAGATGTACTAAGGATAGATCCAGACCAAATACTTGTACAATAACACCCCTATTGTGAATACCTCTAAAGTCATCTTGTTGTCAATATTTTTATTAAAATACAGCTAACATACAAATTATATTAGTTTCAGGTGTACACCATAGTTATTCAACATTTACATACCTAAAGAAGTAATCACCAGGATAAGTCCAGCAACCATCTGACACCGTACCACTCTATCACAATATTACTGATTATATTCCCTATGCTGTATATTACTTCCCCGTGACTTACTTATTTTATACCTGGAAATTTGGACCTCTTATTTCCCTTCAACTTTCCCCCTCTTTTTTAATTTTTCAATTACAGTTGATGTTCAATATTATTTTATATTAATTTCAGATGTACAGCATAGTAGTTAGGCATTTATATAATTTTAAGAAGTGACCCCTTGATGAGTCTAGTGCCTACCTGGCACTATACATGGGTATCAGCATATGATTGACTATATTCCCTATGCTTTACTTTACATCCCTGTGACTATTTTGTAACTACCAATTTGTACTTCTTAATCCCTTTCCCTTTTTCACCCTGCCCTCAATCCTCTTCCATCTGGCAACCATTAAAATAGTCTCTGTATCTATGAGTTTGTTTCTGTTTTGTTTGCTTATTTTGTTCTTTAGATTTCATATATAAGTGAAATCACATTGCATCTGTCTTTCTGTATCTGATATACTCCACTCAGCACAATACCTTTCAGGTCCATCCATGACACTGCAGATGACAAAAACCCATTCTCTTCTCTGGCCGAGCAATATTCCATTGTACATATGTACCACACACTCTTTATCCATTTACCCATCAATGGGCACCCAGGCTGCCTCCACATCTTGACCATTGTAAACAGTGCTGCAATGAACATAGGGATGCACATGTCCCCTCGAAGTAGCATTTTGGGTTTCTTTGGATAATTAGCCAGAAGTGGGGTTACTGGGGCTTTCTTTGTCACTTGTTTTGGCCTATGTTTTAAAGTCTGTTTTGTCTGGTGTAAGTATTGCTACCACATCTTTCTGTTTTGTTTTGTTTTTTTCAGGCTGATTGGTTATGAGGCCTGGCTGTGACTATAGTGGAGGAGCTGGGGTGCAGGGGCTGACCCTACAGAGCAGGGTTCACTTGTTCAGGCCTCTGGTGCCTTCCCAGTCTGCCCTTTGGATGTGTCATCTGTAGAGGTGGCCAGGTAATACTCCAGCCCAGTCAGAAGCTGGCCACTGGGCCTGCCAGCCCCATGGTCTCCTGAGACGGGACCCACTTCAGGTCAAATTCAACCACAGCTTGTGCCCCACCCGGAGTCACCCAGCAGGAGCCACAAAGCA
This sequence comes from Aselliscus stoliczkanus, assembly GCA_033961575.1. NCBI lineage: Eukaryota > Metazoa > Chordata > Mammalia > Chiroptera > Hipposideridae > Aselliscus > Aselliscus stoliczkanus. The sequence goes on along the minus strand of CM066739.1, from coordinate 71,667,045 downwards.
ATCCAGAGATGACTGCTGCCTGTGCTGTGCTTGGAGGTTACCTTGAGAGACCACGCTGGAACCAAGGCTGGCTGTCGTTAGCGCTGAGCTTATAGCTGCTCAACCAGAGACAAGGGACATATCAAAGTTAGATGCTACTTGTTTGGGTTTTGTGAACTTTTGAGAGATTTTAGAAATGTCCACAGCATGAGCCAAGTCAGGCCATTCATATAGAAAAGCTACTGGAAGTGGCTTGCATGTGCCTGAAAGTTGGATGTGGCATGGTCTCAGGGAATCACTAGGGCAGGGCAGACGAAAAGTGATAGCCAGTTTGATGGAGACTCAGAGGTGGCCTCTGCTTGTGTATGCATACAGGGAGGGGAGGCTCAGCAAAGAAATAATGGCTTCTGCCAGCTCTTTCGCCTGGGAGAAAGCTGCCCCACCAAACTTCACCCTGAAGTCAGACAACTCAGTTCCTCCCTGTATGTCCCAGGCATCTTTCCAGCTACTGCCCCAGCACTGGAGCACAGAGTGAGTGAGTCTGTCAGCAAGCAAGTCTGTGTGTGGTCCCTTTAAGAGGAGAGCCTGGGAGTGTAGCTACCCTCCATCCCATTCAGCCACAATCTCTGCTGGTTTTCACAGCCAGAAATTATGGGGACTTCTCTGCCTGGCATAGGTTGGGGAAGGACTGGGACCCTTCACTCCTGGGAGGCAGGGAACCTCTACAGCAGACATAGCCCTCCCAATTTTTAATGGTCACACATGGGTGGTGGGGGAGGGAGGTATGGAGAACCAGCCCGTTCTGAATCTCTGCGCCTCCTACCAGTCTCGAGGTAAATTCTTCAGTATGTCCATAGTTGTAGGGCTTCAGTTCAGCTAAACTGCAGGTGATTCTCAGTAATAGTTGTTCTGTGGTTTAGTTGTAATTGATGTGATCCTGAGAGGAGGTGAGCACAGCGTTTACCTACTCCGCCATCTTGACCGGAAATCCACCTCTTAAGTCTCAATACTCTAATCACACCTGGGGCTAGTTTCATCATCGTTGGTCAGATTGAAGAGAGTGGGGCTTTCCAGGCAGGGCCCCTCCCTCTGGGGGAGAGTCACCAGCATTCTCAGGTGAGTCCCGCAAAGTCCCTGTGTCCCATCCATGAGAAAGGAGCAGGACAGAGGGTTATTTCTACGGAGAAGGAAAGTAGTGGTCTTTTTCCTGATTCTCCCAGGTCTCTGGCTCTGAAAGATGATATTGCCCTTCTCCTTTGTCCTTGACTGAGTAGATGCTCTAATTTGTCTAGCAGTCAGTTTTCTTTTCATTTTGGGATCTGCTGGGTTTTATAGTCAGCGGTTGACTCAGCACGCTCCAAAGTGAAGGAATCTGTATATTCTGTCAATCTCCATAGCTTTGGGGAGTGTTTTAAATGGCATTTGGTGATTAAAAGCAAGCTACAATCACCCTATGATAAAGAAGCTAATGATCAAGGCCCCTCTAATAGCTTTTATATTACCGTTAAGTCACAACACTCTCCCTCTACTTTTTATTCATGCAAATGAAGTGCAAATGAAATAAAAGCAAACTGTCAACAGGTGGGTTTAAATGCCAGATTTCTTTTTTCTTCCCTTTTAAATAAAGAGCAAACAAGGACAGAAAAGAAACAAGATGGTGCCTTTTGTGTTTGTTTTAAAAGTTTGTTTTTTTTTCCTTTTTCTGCCTTCCCCCTGCAGTAGACCTGAAAGGTCACAAAATAAGTTTTTCATTCATATTTCTGAGCTGTAGGTCTTTGGAGATGCTTTTAAAATACACTTTTTGTTTTCCTTTTTCATTTGGAGGCCTCCTGTCAGAGTGCCCAGAATAATGCTTCCAGAACAGATGGAGAAGGTACATGAAGCCATGCTGGAAAACCGCATTTCCAGAAATGGTGTTGGTGTCAGCCCTGTTCTTCAACAACCAGAGCTGCCCTGGGAGCCCACCACACCATCCTCGGTACACTGCGCCCACGTCCAACAGGACCTGTAACACTTGGCCATTCCTAATATTTATTCATTGACACTTGCTTTGAGAGAGCCCATATTTTTCGCCTTGAGGCCAATAAAGCTTTTTCACCATCAGGCTTTGGCCTGATGATGGTGTCAGAAAGAATGTTGACATAGAAGCCACATCTGTAGCCAAGACAAATGGGGTCATTCCAAGGAGCAATACACTCTACATAGTATCAGGAAGACAGCTGTTCAAGAAGGAGCATTTATCTGATGTCTGTAGGCCCCTTGAACCTGGATGTAAGGATCTGGTGGAAAATAAGCTGCCCCTCCCCTGTATTGTAGAGGTGAGGAAGCTGACACAGAGAGAAGTTCGGAGACTTTGCTTATGATGTCCAATTAGTAAAAGGTCATATCAAGTCTTTTGATTGCCAAGCTCAAGGATGCCACATCATTCATGTAGAATGACTCTCAGGGACAGGAAGCCTTCATCATCACTGCAGTCATCAGCCATTTTCCACCCTCCCCATGTGCCACATCCTCATCTAGTTTGGCTTCCCAGTTTTCACTGAAGTCTGCCAATACTTTCATTCTCTAAGTTGATGTTTAAAGCTGACTGATTACCACCAAATATCCTTACAGAAGACCCATGTCAGAGAAAGTAACCCTAAATTCTTTACAGCTCAACTCATGAGAAGCACATTCTGAAAGATTTGGCAGGTGGTTTGAAGCCTAATCCATCCTTATTTGATTTGTCTTCCTCATATATATTACCCCCTTCAAGTGGACATTGGATAAGAAATTTCAAAACTAAGATTCTCTATTATAGTTGTTAAAGGGATATTGTTGAGAACATCATCCATTTTGTTATTCAGTCTCCTGAAAGCAACACACACACACACACACACACACACACACACACACACTCCCCTCTTTTAGCCCTAAGAGTTGTGGTGTTTTCCTAGTTAGGATGCTCTTTGCTTAAGGTCAATATAGTTAATGTAAATTTTGTTATGAATCATTTCAATAAATTATGTTTTCCTTTTTGATTTTGCCATCAGGAAACTCCAAATTTGTGATTCAGTGTTAGTTGAACAGTATAAGATGCTACAAACTGTGTATCGGCAAATTCTCCCTCTTTTGAAGCTCTTCCTCTTACCACATCCCACCCTGTGTCCTATTTATATTGTCAAGACAAATATATTTGATTTCTATTTTATGATAGACTAGCTATTCTTGCAAGAAATCATAAATTCCAGGAAAAGTCAGAGACAAATAAAATGCATCCTCCATTTTCTTCATTAAATTTGTAATAAATGAATTTTACATTTTTATGAAACTATTCAATATATACGTATTACCTGGGCTTTTAAATTTTTGAATCAGAACATGCAATTTAATTTCATTTAAATTTCCAAATATTTAATCAGTTTTTATCTACCATCTAAAATCAAATGTGTACAATTAGAATAGACTTTCTTTTTAAGCTAAGGTTGCTGACTCATAAATTATTGATTACATTCTATTTTCAACACAGTGACTTATTTAAACTTATTTTATTTTATCACTAAACTAATTCATAGTGTCAAGAGAAGCATTCAAAGGATGAAGCATTTGACCCAGGTTAATTCTGTTTTATTTCTGTAAATACTATATTCTAGATTTAAAATCATTAAATGCTTTACTTTGCCACTTTATATGCCATGTAAAAAAGTTGACAGTACATTTTGATAAAAGATCTTCTCTAAACACATCTTCCAAAGGCTCTCTCTGTTGGCATCTGTAGCTAAATTTAATCTCCTTTATATCCCATTGCCTTTGAGATCGGAAGGGATTTTTTTTGGTTCTTGTTTTGGCTAGTGTTTTCCTCCAGAAATATCAACTGTTGCTGTCATTCTTACTAAAGTAGGTTATCTCATTGTTGGTTCATATAAGCCAAGTTTATTTCTTGCAAAATATCTTTTAATATCCAAAGTCCAACCACTACACCAGTTGTCATGAGTTTGGCCTCTAATATGAGAAGTAAAAAGGACAGAAAATGAAACTATTTTCTATAACTTCTTCCCTATTCTACTCTTTCATTTACAGAGAGTAAAGGGAGAGAAATTGGTGAGATTTTGGTTTTTTTAGTTAAAAAAATAATGTCAGATATATGGTAAGTTTTATTTTTAAAAGAGAAATTGGACATTGATACACACCATTCATTTCTGCATCCATTCAGTCACCAAATATTTATTCAGCACAGGCAGACATCAGCCTGTGAGCAACCAATGGAAGAGCAAAGCCACGTTGTGGAGGAAGCCAGAGAAATAGGAGCCAAAATGACTGTCCCTTGGGGAGCCAACGAGCTACTGTAGGAAACACACTACACCCAGTGCTTAGCACACAGTAGGTGCTACACCGATGTAGGTTGTATTAAACTATATCCACAAAAACAACTTCAGGTGTCTCTAATTCAGGAGCATATGAACATGTCCACAGCAATACTGATCAACCCAAGATGCTGTGGGCTGAGACCATGTGAGTTATTCATAAATCAAGACCATTAGACCCTGCTAATTTAAATTCATCCAACTTCTTTCAATAAAATTCCCCATGTAGTCGCTTCCTGATTTTCCCTCCTAAAATTGGGAAGTACTTTAAGAATGTAAGCTCTGGAGCTAGATTATCCAGATTTCTTTTTAAATTGAGGTATAACTTATATACAATAAAATGCAAGATCTGAAGATTTTTGAACATTCAGTCCGATGTGTTTTAGCAATTGTGCACACCCTTGTAACCACCATTTAAATAAGCTTTAGGCCCATTTCCTTTGCTCCAGAAACTTTCCCTGTGTGCCTTACCAGGCAATCACTTTCTGATTTATATTACTATATAGATTAATTTTATCTGTTTTAGAACTTCATGTAAATGGAATTATAAATCATGTACTTTTTAATGTCTGGCTTCTTTCACTCAAACAGTGTTTTTGAAATGTTGTTGCATTTATACTGGTTTGTTCCTTGTATTGCTGAATAGTACTCCATTAAATGGACAGATTACCATTTATCTATTCTCTTGTCAGTGGAAATTTGGGCTACTTCTCTGTCTTTAGTTTTTATGACTAAGATTGCTATCATCATTTTTGTACAGGTCATTTTGTGCATGTATGTTTTAATTTTTCATGAATGAATACCTAGAATTTAGTATTTCTGGGTCATAGAGCAGATACATATTCAATTTTTGAAGGAAGTACCAAATAGTTCTCTCCAAAGTGGTCAGGTCATTTTATACTCCTACCGATATATCAAAGTTCTGGTTGCCCACATGCTCACCTGTGGTATTGACCATCTTTTTGGTTTTGGCCATGTACATCTATATGAAATAGTAACTCATTATGGCTTTAATTTGCATTTTTCCTGATGCCTAGTGGCTTTTCATCTACTTCTTGCTGTTGTACATGATCTCTTATAAAATGTCTCTTCAAGATTTTAATCCTTTTTTTGGTTTTTGTTCTTATTGTTGATTTGTAGTTCTTTATATATTATGGATATGAGATCTTTGTGTGTGAGAATATATATATATATATATATATATATATATATATATATATATATATATATACATATTCTCAGTCTGTGGCTTGAACATTTATTTTCTTAATTATGGAGTAGGCCTCACTTGGTTCCTTCTTCCAGATAACTTTTCTGGGGAAGGATTCAGAAGTATTGTCCTTTCAATATCAGTAGTCATCAACCTTTTCTTTTCATCATAAAAAGAAAGGAATTTGTCTAATTCTCTCTCTATCCACTCTCTGTTACTTTGCTTATGGTCTTTGCTGAACTTGACATGCCCTTAAAGTCACCAGTATATCCCTCGTCTGAATTAATTGCTTCATTCTCTGAACACACATAGCACTTCACTTGTCTCTTTCTCTATTAATAGATTACATGTCTTCAATCCAGACCTCTTCTTGAGCTCCAGACCAACATATCTAACCACACATACTTAGCATGTCTACTTGAATATTACCCTCAAACTATGCAGCCTCCAAATGGAATTCTTTATTCCACCCTTTGCAAAGATATTCCCTCTTTGGGCTTTCTGTCATGGTAGGTGGCACCACCATATACCCAGTTCTGAACCCAAAAATCTGGGTGTTTTTTGACTCCCATATCTAATTCCTCACCAAGGCCACTCATCTTACCACCCTCTATACTTCATCCCAAAAATCCTGAATTTATCCTCTTGTCTCCACCCTACTGCCACATACTACTCCCATTACTAACATTTCTTATGTAGATTCCTGTTTGGGCTTTGTCTTTTTTTTCCCCACTACAGTCCAAATAGATAGTCTTTCAGGTAGTTTCTAGAACGTGCCAAGATTTATCTTCTCAGATCTTTGCATTTTAAATTTCCTTTGCCTATCATGCTCTTCTTTAGGGCTTCTTTGATCTAAAATAGCACCACCCACCTCTACCCTGAAACTCTCTATCACAATACCCTCTTTATGCCCTTCTTAGGATTTATCCCAAACTGTGGTCATGTTTTCCTTGTTGCTGTCTCCCACAAAGATGTGAATTCCAAGATGATAGGCTCCATGTTTTTCTTCTTTGCCAGTAATCTGCAGGATCCAGCAAAGTGCCTGGCACATAATAGGCACTTACAAAGGTTATTAAATGAAAAAAAAAAGTGTCTCTCATCAATTCCAATCTAGGAAAATGTCTTTTTCATTTTCTATGCCCCTCAAAACACTTCTTTGAAAATAGCAGGATTTATAAATGCCTTCTTAGGTGGATCACATTGACTTCCTTCCATGTTATTTGCAAACTGCATCACCTTCCCCAAATCAGCTTTTTTGATCTCGCTTCCCAAATAAATCCTGCAATCTTTTCCTCCCCTAGCCCAGCTATGCCCTACAGCCCAACCCCAAATGTGTTGTTTCTCTTAGATCTATGCACTGCATATGTAGAGCTGTATCATCAAGACACCAAATAATAGGCAAAAGTAATATTAGGCAGATTCAGTCACTTTGGTGAAGAAAAACCAGCTGCTTAACAGAGCTGACTAATCGGCTCCATCAGACAATAAAAACCAGGTAGACATTGTGTCCAGACACAAATCCTTGCTGTTTCCTGTACCTTCGTCTGCCTGGTATCACTCTCCCCTCTCATGAGGGTGTTTGAGTCTGATCCCCTAAGCCAAGTGGCAGATGGAGAAATTGTTTGCAATTGAGATGAGAATATTTTATCAGACTTCCTACAAATGGGGTCCACTGAATTTTAATCTGCCAGCAAAGCACTGACAAAAAAGGAAGAAAAGCCTCGACAGGACATCCTGTAAGGTCTCCTCAGGAATTAGTGTGTTTTGGGTCAACATTCAGTCGATAGATGATAAACTTCCAAGGGCAACTGCGAGAGCCCAGAGGCAGCCCTTCCCTGGTCCTCCAGTTTCCCAGTGAAAGCATCATGGCAGAAGGGAACCTGGGTCAGGAGCCAGGAAATCTGTATTCCAGACCTGGTTCTGGCCCCGACTCCTGAGGTCACTGCCTGTTGGTGATGTCACTTTTTAGTCTCTCGGTTACTCCATCTGTACAATGGAAAGAATACATCTAATTTCACCCAACTGGGTTGTGAGGATGCTTAGGAAATTAATATGCCATACAGATAAATGAACCAAAAGTTGTTTGTAAAATTAATTATATTCTGTTCTTTTCTCTCTCATACAACTCCACAAAAGGGTCTACATAATAACAATAGCCGCTGATATTTATCGAGCAGTAACTATATGCCAGATATGTGCAAAGCAAATATATACACACAAAGTGCTCTTTGTTGTACTTTGCCTGAATTATCTCCCTTAACTCTTATTAACCTCAGAAAGAGGATGCTTTTGTAAAAGAACACAAAAATTTGAAAACTAGCCTATCTTATTAATAGATAAACTTTAGTATTGCCTCAGAAAATATCTTCACAGGCAAACTGAAATAGAGAACCGGGGCAATCAGCCCCAAAACTGCATTGCGACCACCTCTGAAGTACTCCTCCCCCAATTTCCTTATATGTAGATACAGATGTACGAATAATAATAATAATCCAGATTTATTGTGCGCTATGTGCCAGGGACTGTGGGAAGTGTTTTATGTATGTGATCTCAACTACTCACCCCATCGACCCTTGGAGTATGTACTATTTTTAGCCCAATGATGATAAAAAGGAGACATGGAGAACAGCTTGCCCAAGAGCAGAGGTAAAAGATGGAGCTGAAATTGGAGCCCAGTCTTTCTGAAACCCAGAACTTCCTTTTTTTACCCAGAACTCCATACTACCTCTCGATGCACTTTTTTTTCCCATTTTAATATTTCTACATTAAGTTTTATAACTGATGCATACATTTACTAGGCTAGTCGAAGACTTTTTAATGCACAAATAACCAAACAACTGTTATTAAAACAATGGTACTTGAGAACAAAGGAAATAGTATGGGGATGTATGCAGAGCAGAGTACAAGGGGCTCATAATTGGAAGGCAAGAAGCTTGGCTTTCACTTTGGCTTTGCTACTACTGGCCATGTGACGGGGCACAAGCCACCCGGCCTCTCTTAGCCTCCATCTCTTGGATCAGAAAATGAGGGGATTGAGTTCAATGATGCCAAAATTTCACGCATATTCTAAATCTCCATGTGATCTGGTGCAGTGAGTTGTGTACAGGGCCATTCTCCAGCCATTAACCAGGCCTGTGCCTCAGTGGCTCAGGGAGAATGAAGGAGGCTCATGAAGACCTCAGCCGCAAGTCTGCTACGCATTCCTCTCAATCACAGGCCCTTTCGGCAGCTCTGTGAAAACACAGGCTGGATCCAAGGCGCCTGTTCCAGCATCACTTCTGTTTACCCCGCCATCAGGATGGTGTCATTTAGCCAGAGCCATCATTCACAGTCACACCAAATGGCCCATGGAAGAAAAGTTGGTTACACTCAAAGAACAGATGACAAGTGACAGGCTCTGCTCCTGATTTTCCACAATAACAGAAGAGACCAGCAACTGCCGTGGTGGTCCAACACCCGAACACACTCTTGCTTCCAAGCAGGCGCGGTCTGCTGACACCCGCTCCTCAGTGAGGATCAGAGAGCACCCCTGTTCCTGCTTTCTGGGTGAAGCTGAGCACCCCATCTTTCCATGGATAATTTCGGGAGAGCCACGCATGTCAACCCTGCTGGTCGGAGCTCTGCTACTAAGATATTTTTATTTTGTGAATAAAAATAAATCACTTAACCTCTCTGTGTACCCTGTGATACCAAAGTAATCAGAACTGACAAGGGTGGTGGTGAGACGGCGCTGAAGACCAAAAATATGAGGGGGCACAAAAGACTACACAGACGTTCTCAACCAAAAACAGCAAATGGGGACTATGGAACCGACACTGCCACTGCCCAAGCAGGTCTACTTCTGCACCCTTTTATTTTGGCCATGGAAAGGCATTTGCCTCTGCCTATGGGATTATCGGAAGTTCCAGTCACTGCAACCAGAAATGGCCACCAGCCAGCTCTGTGGAGGCCATTCAGTTCTAACTTAAAAGTTCTACTGAAAAAATCCAGTTTTAGCATTTTTTTTAAGTTGAGCCATGTAAAATTACTATTTGTGCATTTTGTGACCTATACAAATGGAAAGACTATCTGATTCAACCTAGCACATTGTGCAGCCACTCTCCTAGGTGTAGCAAATATGAAGAGAGATAAGACACAGTCTAACCTCAAGGGGTTGCCACAAGAGGACCCCCCAAAAAATTGGCTGCGGGTTGGGGATGGTGGGTGCTATGAGAGGGAAGTGGGGTTGGGGGTACAAATGTAGTGTCTTGAAGTAGGAGTTAGGTCTTTTCATTAACAGGAATCCAGATCCAGTGGAATAAGCACGAAGCCCCCCTTTCTTGTCATCTCCGCTGAGGATCAGCCAGCAAACTCAGAATGCAAGTGTAAGAGCAGGGTGAGTTCTGAACCTTCCAACCTTGACTGAATCCCTTTAGCATTTGTTATTTTTATGGGTCCCTGAATGCTCCCCTTGAATATTAATTTTCCTCAATTCTTTAAGTATATATTAGTTATTACATATTTTTGATTAATATTTGATGGTCGCTTAGGCTGCCAAGAGCAGCCATAAATTTCCCAAGTGGATATCTAGCACTAGGTAAGTGTGTGAGACCCCTAGTGTGGAGCAGGCATCAATCATTTTAAGTCTCTGACTCCACACCTTAATGCCCAAAGATATATTGCTAAGAAGCCCATAACAAGTCATTAAAAATGAATGTCTTGTGGCAGTTTTCATGCCTGCAGAATTCAGCAGTGAAAGGAGGGGAATCTAGCATGTGGTAGAGCCCAGAAAGCTCACTCACACCTCTTGGGGCAATTTTGAAAGATTCCTTATTCCTCACTCCAGGACCAGCTACATCATTTGTGAGGTCCAGTGCAACATGAAAATGCAGGGCCCCTTGTTTTAAAATTATTGAGCATTTTGAAATAGCAATAGCAGTACATTAAACCAAACATGGGGCCTTTCCAAACATGGGGCCCTGGGTGACTGCCTCTCTCTGCCTTTCCCACATTCTCACCTCCTTTTTTCTGGAACTTAGTCTCTATCTGCAAGTCCTCTCAATAATAATAATAATAGCGGCGTTTCTTGAGATACTACCAGAGCACTCTATTTTCATTAACTTTTATTTTCATGAACCGATGAGATCAAGGGAAGGCTCTTTTCATTAACCCTATAAGTATAATTATTACCCCTCTACACATGCCATTGAAGCTTAAGATGGTTAATTTTTTTGTTAACTTCACTGGGCCATGGGGTGCCCGGATATTTGGTCAAACATTATTCTGGGTGTTTTGGTAGGGTGTTTCTGGATGAGGTTAACAATTTGAATTGTTAGACTGTGTAAAGCAGATGGCCTCCTTAATTTGGGCAGGCCTCATCCAATTGGGTGAAGACCTGAATAGAACAAAAAGGCTGGTCCTGCCTTGGAGGAGTACGAGATAACTCCTCCTGCCTGTCTGCCTTTGAGCTGAAACACCAGTTTTTTCTGCCTTCAGATTCAAACTAAAATATCAATTCTTCCTGGGTTTCCAGCTTGCCAACTGCCAATCTTGGAACTTGTAAGCCAATCCTAATTCCTAAATATGTAATAGATAGATAGATAGATAGATAGATAGATAGATAGATAGATAGATAGAGTCCCCTGTTGGTTGTATTTCTTTGGAGAATGTTGACTCACACAAAGCCCTATAGGTTAAGTAACTTGCCCAGCATCTCAGAGCTTGTAAGTGGTTGAGTTGTGATATGCATACAGTAGATAGTTACCTAGAAATGGCTGAAATGTTGTTGAATAAATGTATGAACCTGGCCTGTTAGGAAGACAGGAATGAAATTCATAAAGCAGGGTGGAAGCCCATTCACAACTTTCACTTGGTCCAGGGTAGAGCAAGCAAAGCAGGAGTAAGGGGTAACTTACTCCTGAAAGGATGGCACTGTGAGCTCCGGCTGAGCACTCAGGTGAAAAGATAGTGGAGACCGGGGATCCAGTCCCAGGTGTGCTTCTAACAAGACAGTGTGCTAGTGGAGCAAGTCCCTGCCCCTCAGGCCCCCAGGTTCCTCTCTGGGAAGAGAGTGAGCTGGGCTTCATGCCCTCAGCGAAGTCCCTTCCTGTCTAAATATTGAAGCTTTCATGGTTCAGTCCTATAAACATCTGGAGGAGATTATCTAAGATGATAGATACATCTTCTCTTTTGGTTCCTTGAGATGACTTTGGTTTTTTACTCAAGGACAACGTACCGTACTGTGCTAGAGAAACGGTTGTAGATCATGCCGTCTGATTGCACAGAGATGTGAACAGGACGAGGAAAAAGATTTTGCCTTCAAAACACCAGCAATGCCCAGAGGACCTACTGCCTCAAGACAAGTTTACACACACTCACCCATATCTTCAGTTCGATCGGAGGCCTACACATATTTGACTAGACATCAGTGTCCTGAAAGTGGGTGGAATGTGACAGAAGGCAGCTTCTAGGAAACCTTTCTAAGAACCCGGAAGACTGTTCTTACCCTCTATCTTAACCTACTGGAGAAGAATGATTACAAGACTCAGAAAAGGACACTGAAGGTAATCAACACTTTTTGAACCCCCAAATTTGTGCCAGTCCCTGAAGACGGTTTTTGATTTACATCATTTCATTTAGTCCTCATGACAACCTTGTTAGACAGGAAATACTATCCCCACTTGACAGATACCAATCTGAGGGTCAGAGAGATGAGATGACTTGTTCCTTGTTTCCACAGCTTCTGAGCAGGGAGCGGAGCTCAAAGCCAAACCCAGTCCTGCCCACCGCATCACTCACCCCCTAAAACAACCTGTGCTAATATCCAGTCCCACAAGGAACAGAAACTAGGGGGGATTTGGTCACTTTGAATGTGTCCTGAAGCCACTGGTTTATTTTATCAAATATATTATTAGTATTTGTTCACTGTTTACCACTAATACTTGGATTAAGTCACAAAATTGAGGGTGAATAAACCAACCTTCCATAAAAGGGGTTTATAATGGATATGACTCCAGCTTCCCTCATCTCCAACCGTCCCAGGGCCCATTGCCTATCAAAGATTCCCAGGGCCACACAGGGAACTTCCTTTCTGTCTGACATTGCTGGGCCAATCCACCTTCTAATGGGCTCTACGGAGCATCATCATCCTGGTTTATTGAAATCTCCGGCACAGAAAACGTCACCTGCATTGATAAAATGATTGAGAGTTCCACCAGTCTTCCAATGGATAAGCTGTAGTATAACTTCAGTCCATCCTACTGTGATGTAAGGCTCTATTCCCCAGGGCCCTGGTGCAGTGGTGGCTAGGATCCTAGAAGCGTGGGAACGTAGCACAGGGAACAGCCTATCTGGCAACAGCAGCGACTGAGACTTCTTCTCTGCTGTCACACATCCTTCACTTCTCACACAGCCTCGCCGCTTCCTAAAAGCCCTTCATCCTTTGTGCCCCTTTAACTTTCTCATTTGCTTCCTTATATTTAGTCCTGTGGTAATTATTTAGACCAGTGGTTTTGAAACAGGGGCCATTTGGCAATGGCTAGGGACAGCTTTCATTGTTACAACTGTGGGAGTGCTACTGGCATCTAGTGGGTAGGAGCCAGGGATGCCGCTAAACACCCTACAATGCACAGGATGGCCTCCGCAACAGAGAATGACCCAGTTCAAATGTCAATAGGGCCACGGTTGAGAAACCCTGATTTAGAGCCAGGATGGCAACTTTCTGCCACAAGTGCTCCTCCTCCCCACTCTGCCTACGTCCTTCGCTGTCACATCTAGTTGATCAGGGCATTCATCCCCTCTGAGCCCAGTTCTGAACTCGCAATCCTCTCAACACGGGACTCCAGTCAGCTGCTAATAAGTGATAGGTGCTGAAATGCCAAATGAGCTGGAGTGATCATCTTTGTATGAGACCCGTTTCTGTGTTAGCCACATTCACCTACTTCTATAGGGACCCTTTAGAAGCAAAGATCATGTTTTTTATACTTTACAGTCCCCAATAGTTCCATGATGAAAAAAAAAGGAAATGAAAGAGAGAGATAGAGAAAGAGAGGATGGGAAGGAGCAAGGGAGGGAAGTAAAGAAAATTAAAGAGGAAAAAAAAGGGAAGAGAAAAATAAAAGTACAGAAGAAAAGAATGGGAGATAGAAGAAATCATGTTCAAGATGAGGCAGCATTGAGATCAACACCTTCGAAACAATGGAAGCAGCCCCTCACTCAAGGAGCTTATTTTATATATTCTTAAGGTGACTCTTCAAAGTTGGAGGAGCCAACACCGTGAATTTCCCTATTGTCAAGAGGTTGGCTCCCTGTCATGAAAACCTAGTCACTGTGTTCTTTTGGTCACCACAGTTGACTCAGGCTCACTCTAAGAATCCCCCAGTTTCTCCCCATCCCTCCACTGCACCCAAGTACATAGCTTTCTTGCCAAGTGGTGAGGAAAAGCTGTCATTTTGTTGTCATTTTTCCCAAAGATCACACAGAGTGGCCTAAAGACTGGATTCAAGTTCTTTCCAAATGTTAGCCAGCCCTCATCTTGGTGTGGATTGTAGATTAAGGCAAGGGCACCTATCCTTTTTAATGCTATCATAAATGGCCAACGATGATAGCTTTGGGTTAAAACAAAATCCTAAGCAGCACTTACTGTTGATAGAGTCTTGATGGGTAAATGTTGAGTGTTTTTATCGCTTAGAGCTTCAGAAGAGATTTGGCAGGCCCTTAGTATTTAAGGGTTTACGCCATGAAAAAGGCACAGGCACATGTCTGTTTTGAACTTTTCCCTGATAAATGTGGAAAGGTAGGCAAAAATTCTCATTTATACAAAGGATACTCCTTTGAACATAACAAGCCTTGCTATTGAGTAATCAAAGTGATCAGTTTGTTGGAAAAAAATACTCTTTGAAGGCACGTATAGTATTTGGCACTGTGCATCTTGGGAATTGTTTTCCCCCACAGCATTGCCAACTGAAAACCCAAGCACAGTTTGTGTTTCAGATGCTTCCATGTATCTCTACCAGCTGAACTCACCCCGCCTAAGGTACAAAGCATTTTCTCAGTGCGGCTTCCTGTGCTCAGCTCCCACCATGGCCAGACTCGCAACCTTCTTGCACTGATTTAAATTTTTTTTTTTTTCTTGAACGTATTCCTATTCTCAGAGTCCATCTGTTAAGTCTTTTCATCAGTGGCACATTTGGGACCCCATGCCATGCAAAATTCCACAAAGGAACCTTCTTTGTCCATTGCAAAATGAAGTGATCTCTCTTCTCCCTCCTTTCTCAAAAGAGAGCTGTTTGGATGAGGTCCCAGTCCCTGGAGAGAGGACATGGAGGTGGCAGAAAGAGACCGTCCCCCTCATTGGATTCTTACTTAGCTCCTACTGCCCTTTCTATGAAGGAGACCAGAATAACACAAACAGTTGAACCTCAGTGAACAACTGAGCAACAGCACACAGATACCTCATGAAAAGTTTAAAAGGGTTTAGCTGAAGCCTCAATCCTACGTTTGGAGAGCCATGACATTTTCTGAGAAAATTCCAGAAACGAAGTCATAGGACCGCGGTGCCCTTCGCCCCTTTCCCAGTGACTTCTGATCTGTTGTGCTCTGTGCCCCTTTGATTTCCCGGCAGCCAGGCCTATGGGGGCCTGTGTGGGCAATGGCTCTGCTTTTGCTGCCACTATGGGAGCAAAGGCATCTTTCGTCACCTTTGCCTCCTGTAGAGAAGGGCCTGGTTCTCATGTTTTCCCCAGCTCAGTAGCTCAGGGCTTTTGCTAATCTTGCTGAACACTTCAGTTTTTTAGATGGTATATCAATGAGGCATTCAAACAGAGCAGTTTAGACACCAAAACTCTGTCTGCTTTGTAAAAGATTATCCTTTTATAAACACTCTGCAGAAAACATAAAAGCAAATAGGGGACAGCACATAGAACAGGAAAGATGTTAGCAGGGAGATTAATACTGAATGGGTCAAAATGAATGGCGCTTACGAAAACGAGGTCCAGATACTTTGGCTGCAGTGAAACATAAATAATAGGAATGACACATCGTTTATTCAGGATAATGAGTTGATCCAAAGTGGAGGCCTAGGACAAGAGATTAAAGATTAAATATCCATCTCCTGATGAATATCAGGAGCCTACTTTAACCTTTTCCTTCCAAATGTACAATTTTTCTTGAACGATTATATGCACCTATGCTACAGTACAGAAATAGGATCCTTAGAAAACAACAAATATCACTTGAGTCACTTTCTTACCCTGGAGGAAAACATGGTTCTCCATTTCAAGGCAGGAAGGGCAATGTTATTTCTGAGCTATCAGCCTCTGGACACTGCTTTAAAGAAAGAGTTTCCTCTCGATATTCTGCAGAGATCTAGTTTGGGGACTCTGCTCACATCTCCTCATTCATTCTTTAACAATAAAGTTCCTCAAAAGAAAAAGAAAAGTGAGACTGGCGCAACCCAATATGGATTTCACATAGCTAGTGAGCACCATAGAATGACAGAATGAGGCAAGCCTTAGGAATCATCTTGTCTAAACTCCTCATGCCATAGGATGAGGCCTGTGGTCTGGGTGTCCCAGCCACAGTCCCACAGCTCGTTAGAAGCAGAGCTGAGATTATTTGGGGCCTTCTGGCTTTGAGCCCCACTCTTCCCACTGCACCCTGCTGCTTCTTTATTCCCTCAAGTTGGAAATGTCCAAAGCAGCTTGCTGGAAGATCCAGCACCCCCACATGCTACATTAAAGCTCTGAATTCATGAAAAACTTAGAATATTGGAAGCTCTGAATAAATAAGGGCTAGAAACAAAAAAGGGGATAGGAGGAATTGGGGCCGCGGAGGGGGAAATGTAGAAGAGGAGGATGCAGAAGGAGCAGACAGCGATCACGGAAGCCAGCGAGGCCAGCCCTCAGGCCCCAGCTCTTGGGCACAATTTTGGAACAGTCCATTAGTGGCCCTTCCCTCTCAGAAGGCAAAAAGATACCGGGCAAGAAGAAATCAGGAGGCTTGCCCATTTCTTGGAGCCAAGTTTCTGCCCGCTGTTCACAAACCGAGACCAGAAGGGTGGCTTTGTGGCTGATAGATACCAGTGGACGGAGGGGAGCAACAAGATTCAAATGTGGCATTAAAAACCAAACACAAACCCAGACCACCAATCAGGCGGGAGCAGGAGACCATCACAGGTTAATTCCACAGCTCCTCACCTATAGAGAGCAAGGTCAGGATTTGGCTGGTGTCCCATGTGATATCAGGTTGGTGGTTTCAGTCTATGCTCCAGGGAACATTTGTCTCGATGCCAAACCAACATGCATGCACGGTTGGCAGGCTTGCTCCGGAGGCTAGAGATGAGGAACTGTGGAAGTGTATCCATTTTCACTTTGCAAGTATTTGCATGCCAACAGCTCGGCCTTTGCTGCTCTTTGGAAAAAGAGGTGAATTTATGCTTGAGAGCGAGGATATTTTCAGGATCTTACCCCACATGGGGGTGGTGGGGGCAGTAATTCCAATCTCTCCATCCTTTCTCCTTGGGTGAATACTCTGAAGTTCATCATTTCATCAGAGGTGATACAATCAAACCATTTCCTAGATAATAAAGTTCTTACTGGGGCCACCCACCAGGTCTTAGCAGGAAAGGGTTTTTTGTGATTATCAGGTGACTCATGGATTTCCACTTAGATGGGATAATTGAGAGAAAAGGCAAGATATTCACAGGACATGCAACTGCCATTTTGGAAAAAGAAAGAATTAAAAGGGGGTTCTGAAAGGGAGGCCGTGATAAATTCAAACGTTTTTTGGAGCACTGAGCATGCTTAGCACTAAGACCCAGGAAGAAAAAACACCACCACCCTGCCTCTGTAAATAAAAGCATACCCAAAGGGAGTTCCCTAGTAAACAGACACATTTTAATGTTTTTACCAAGTGATATGAAATAGCCTTGTTCATGTAATTATGGAAACCACAACAAGGTAGCTATGGGAAAAGGGAGGAAGAAGGTAGTAGAAAGATTTCCCAAAAGAAGCACTAGGTTTTCACTGAACCAACTAAGGTGATTGCCAGCAATAAAGAGTAAGAAACTGTGGCACTGTGTTAGGGATGCTGTTACACAAGGTCAGAAGTATGATGCTACATAGACCCTGAATCTATTCCAGTTAAACATTCCCAGTACTTAAAAACACAACCTACATTTCCCAGATGTTACTGTCATGCCGTTGTGAATGGAGCCTATTAGTAGATCTGATCACAAAAAGACTACAGCCTCCAAAGTGAGATCATTGCATCTTTACCTCCCCAGAGACAATCTAGTGATTTGTGAAAGCAAAGATGGCTGCCCTCAAATTGGTCCCTAATGGCCCAGTGGTGAGTTGGGTTTGAGAATTTCTCTCAAATTGGCATTTGAAAATGTCAATCTACTAGTAAATAGTGACTGAGGCTGTATAGGAACTTCCTAAAACTGGCTGTTTTCCTCAGATTATCAAATTCTCAGCAAATTACATGGTCATTCTCATAACTTCCAAGGGACATGCCTATGTGGTTGTGAGGCTATGTTTGTCCTTAGGGTCAAAGCTGTTGGGGATCTCGACAGGCTGACTTCCTATTTTTCCCAAAGTGTATTCACTGAAAAAAAAATCAATATTTTCGTAGATAAGTGAAAAAGAAAAAAAAAATCTCCTGTTATGGCTATAACAGTAGTGAGTTCTAGGGGATCCAGGCTTCTAACATGTTTTCCTAATTCTAGGCCTGCTTCTAAGGTTGATTTGTGGTTCAGACTGAAGTTAAACTTTATATATATATATATATATATATATATATATATATATATATATATATATATATGGATTGCAAATGGTATAAACCTTATTCTGAAAGAGTGTATATATATTTGTGTTTAAATATATATATATATATTTATATATATATTTATATATATATACACACACATATATATATATATGCACACATATATATATATATATATGTATATATATACTTCTCAGAATAAGGTTTATACAATTTTGTTCACCACTGCAGTTTTTTGACCTAACATGGTGGCAGGCACATAGTAAATGACAAAAAAAAAAATTTTAAAGAAAATAAAATTTTTAAAAAAGAAGAAATACTAAATGAATGATACTTATAGTATGCAGAACTGAACCCCAGATAAGCCAATTATATGAGATCAGGATCTATCCCCCAGGAGAGAAAATCTCAAGAACTAGGAAGGAAATCTGAGCCTCAAATAAAAGGGCCATAGCCCCAACAATGCTCCAGACTCCGTGGGAGAGCTAGGATAATGAGGGAAGCTGTTTGCACATAGGGCAACCCTAAGACCCGGAAAACTATAGCTGGAAAAATGTAGGCACTGACAAATATTCAAATCAGATAAGATGTAGCTATCCTGTCATTTGCATGAACGATAGGGTGCTGGTTGAAATCCATCAATTTCCAGGTGTTCTGGTATGCTTCCACTACCCATGTGACCCTAAATTAGGAACAACCTATTTTGTACTATTATGAGTAGCATCTAATGAAAAAACAAACAAACAAACAAAAAAACACTTGAGCAAATCCAGAAGAGTACAACTGCTGTATTGTGGCTTTCTGATTACTTGCTCCCACCATAGCAAACAAGGCAAAAGTGATTGGGTTCTGGACACTGCTTTTCAAACTCAGGAACCAAGATGGTTCTCTCATCAGAACCCCCAGGCTATTCTCCCACTTTGTGAAACAACAATGGCCAGAGAAAAACAGCTTTAAAAATCTAGAAATTTCAGAATAAGAGATATCAATTAAGCCCAAAAAAGCAGAACTAAAAGCCCTACCTTCAGCCAAAAAACTAGAATGATCAGGTAAGGGAAGATGAGGCTTGGTAAAGTAGAAATACCCTGAGGGGTATTCAGTTAGGGTCTTTGGTTGCAAGGAACAAACTCACCCACTCATGCCAGAAAAAAAGGTGACGTTTCAACCTTGCCTTTTGGTTTGGTTTGGTTTTACTCCTGCAATTTGACCTCAGAGACCAGGGAAGAAGGGCAAACCCTCCTTGTTGTCCAATTCGTAGACAATATTTTTGTCCCAACAGCAGTAAAAACATAGCTCTTTACTAACAAAAGAGAGGCAAGACCAAGGCAGACTAATTCAGAAACAAATTGAATGTGTAACTTCCCAAACTGAATCTATCTCATAACTCAGGCAATGATTTCTGGGTAGTGACTGAGTCGTACTTTAAATGCTATATTTGTGCCATTTATTACCTGCATTCATATTTCTTTGCTGCTAGATGACACATTTTTCCTCAAAAAATATTTCTAATGCCACCTTGTATTTTTAAAAGATAAAATATGATTAACTGTTGGACTCTCAATAATTTTTGAAATTTCAGTGTTTTGAAAAATGTGTATAAAGTTAATGATGAAATGTGTCAATAAACAACTTATTTACACTTAGAAATTGTTGACTTTATATTTGTAACTGTAAACATTTTAATCAGAGTAATACTAACATGAATGAATTTTAATTGAGAAGCAATTTTCCAGAGCAAACTTTACTGGTTATGTGTACCTCTGGTTTTTAACAGTTTTACTATGACATACCTAAGTGTCACTTTCTTTGTGTTTATCCTGCTTGGAGTTTGCTGAACCTTTTGAATCTGTGGGTTGACGTCTTTCATCAGCTTTTGGAAAGTACTTGACAATTACATTTTCAAATACTGATGTTCCTCATTGTCTCTCTGCTACCTTCTGGAATCCCATTACACACATGTTAAAACATTTGACTGTGTCCCACATATCTCTATTGCTCTGTCCAGTTCTTTTGATTTTCTTTTTCTTTCTGTGATTCAGTTTAGCTATGTTCTTTGGGCTTATCTTTAGCTGTACTAATCCTGTATACTGCTACATCCAGTATGCTCTTAAACCTAACCAATATGTTATTATTATAAGATATGATATTTTTAGGTTATAGGATATCTGACTGATTCCTTTATGTAGGTTCAAATTTTCAGTTGATCCTCTCCATCTTGTCATCTCTTTTGTATATCTTTTCCTCCATTTTATTTAATATATTATAATAGTTATTTTAAGCCTTTGGACTAACTACAATATCTGGATCATCTATGGGTTTGCTTCTATTGCTTGCTTTTTCTCTTGATTGTTAGTCATGTTTTTTTTGCTCCTTCACATGCTTCATAATATTTTATTGTATAGTGAACATCATGTGTAAAGGGTCACTGAAGTCTTTATCCCTGCCTCTCCCCGCCCTCTGCCCCAGAGGGTTTGCACTTTCCTCTAAAAGACAGATAGGAAGAGGAACTGGCACCTCAATCCAATCAGGAATTGAGCTGAACTGGAGCTAGATTGCAACTTCAGTTAAAAACAGTAACAGCTATGGGCCGGTCGATGGCACATTGGTTAAGAGCTGGCTTGGGACGCCAGCGGCCCCGGTTCGGATCCCACATGAGGGCCAGTGACACTGCCCTCTACAGCTAACAACAGCTCCACCTGGAGGTGGGCTGTGCAAGACTCGGCGATGGTGTAGGCTGCAGCCCCTGCTGCAGTGGGCTGCCATGGGCTACAGTGAGTGGCTGGGAGCCAGCATGAGTGGCTGGCAGCCAGTGTGAGCTGCCAATAGCCGCGATGAGCGACCATCCAGAGTCCGGCCACCGATCTGCCTCATCCGGGAAGAGCACAATGACGATACCAACATGGGCCAGTGAAGCAACGTCCTTCACAACTAGACTTAAGAACAAAAGGACAGCAACTTGTCTGTTCCCCTTCCCTCATTCCCCAACGCTGTTCCCCTCCCCCAATTCCCCAATAATATCTTTAAAAAAAAACAAAAACAACAACAGTAAGGGCTATATACAATGTCAGAGGGAAAGTAGGCTTGGGGAGTAGGGCAGGCTTATCACTTTGTGAGGAGTGTAAATGTTTTGTACACCTGAAACTAATATAATAAAAAATAAAACAAAATAAAAATTTTAAATTAAATTAATTTAAAAAAAAAAGAAAGAAACAATCCACCTCTGTTTTCAAACAGCTCAAGGAAGACTTGTGTGTTTTCTGTAGACCTATACTGAGGGTTTTCTAAGCACTCTGCGAAAGTGAACCACTTCACTCTGCTTTGCCAGTCCAGCCTCTTAGCCTCTTGAGCCACCCGAGCATTCAGCAAATGTCCCTCGGGAAAACTTGGTTCAGATATTTAGAGCTCTTCCAGATACCAGCTTGTCAGCTTCCTCTGCCTTCTTTGTCTTTCCTTAGTATAGTCCCTCTGTCTAGGCTGTGCCTGATTGAACCTCAGCCTGTGACCGCATTTGCAATTGTCTCCAGGAAAGAAAATGGCCAATAAATTCAGCTATCTTAGGAAGGGGACCTCCCCCTAGAACTTAAATTTATCTAATACTTTTTACTTCCTAGCTCTCCAATGTCTTAAAAATATTCTTTTGTAATATACCTAATTTCTTCAAGTTATTACAGCAGAAGCCAATAATCTGCCACAGCATACTATTGAGAAGCAGAAGTTCCCATTAGTCCAAATTAATTTCACAAATAATTTTCTGTATAGAATAGGCAAGCTTCCCTCAATATTTTTCCATTTTATTATTATTTTACTGACATGTTCAATTTTCCCATGTAATTTTACAACCAAGATTTGATTTATTGAGCAGTGTGTTTGACCATATAAAATTACATCATTCATAGCATCTGCCATTGTGAGTTTTCATCTTTGATCATGGTTTCTACCAAGTTTAATTTTACCCACTCAAATTCTGCAGGTCTAAACTTAGCTAAGAAAATTCTATTCTTTAGCCAAGTTTCAGACTCTAATATAGTTTACCAAGTACAGTTTTAGATACTATAATTTTTACTTTGTATTGATTATTTTTACCAGGATTGTCCATCATAAACTCAATAAAAGACTTATTATATGTACTTAAGTCTTATTTAATTTCTAAGAAAATTGTGTGCATCTCCCCAGATATTCCAGAATTTTTCAGCATCCTAAATTGGTCTATTGCATTTCTAACAAATTTCTTCTACAAGTTTCTAATCTCTATAGAAATAGTGCCTAGTATTGGCAGTGCAAAGAGCAAAATGGCAAAACTAGAGAGGAAGGCTTTTAATAGCAAGACTAACATGCCTTGCATCATGATTGGAACACAAAGACCCTGGGAACTGAAACAGCGCTAAGGACTAGGATTGATTTCATCCCAGCTTGCTCTGTCCTTGCTTCTATCTACACCTCTGCTCTTGCTTCCTCTCCCTCATGACCTCAGATCTCCCAGAGTCCGTTATGGCTGGTTTGGCCTCTCTCTCTGTATCATGATGTTTCTGCTTTAACCCCCTCACCATTTTTGATACGATGTCTGGGTTACAATTCCTGAGAGAAGAAATGTGACTAGCCCAATGTGGTCTGAAGGCTATAAGAACCCAAGTTCAGGAGATCTCAGGAATGTCTCTAACCCAGTTTTTCTCAGTGAGATCCGCACACCACCTTCAGGTCTAAGAATAGCCTTTCTACATTGCACAGCTCTATGTCTTTCCCCTGAGTTGTACTTCCCTCAGCCATAAGGGAAACCAGGCAAGAGGCTGCCAGGGTTCCCAGAGGCCCTTCCCCACCCTGTACCACAAAAAACCATCCTGATGTACCCGAAAAAGCTCCAGTGTGGGTTCAAATCCTAGTTCGATCTTCTATAAACTTACCGTGAGTGAGTTTCTAAATTCTCTGAGTCTTAGCTTCCTTATCTGTTAAATGAGAATTAAAGCTACCTTACAGAAAGAAATTATACAAATAAATCTATATCTATCTATCTATATAGATATAGATAGATAGATAGATAGATAGATAGATAGATAGATAGATAGATAGATAGATAGTACTGAACAAATATTAGTTCCTTTTCTTCTGAGGGCAAATCTGTGGTGTCACCTTCATACACAGAGAGGGTAGTACAGCAATAGTGTGTGGCTGGAACCAAGCAAAACACATGAGATGAACCCAGGAAATGAAAGAATGGATTTGCCAGCAAGAAACATTGTTATTTTTTCTCCTTTCCAAGTCTGATTTTCCCAGAGATACTGCATTTCTTTGGATAACTGAGCAACCACTAAATCCAGATACAGTCTATCAGGCAGGCAACATGTTTACCGTCAAAATGCTCACTTCCACTTCAAGTTTCCAATCCCCTGCTGCTACTTTCTGCAAACTTAATTAATTAGTTGCAGCTAACATTTGTTCAACCTCATGCAGCAATGGGAGGCTGAAGGAAACGGGCTCTCAGAAATTAAAAACATTTCAAAATATTGTCTTCTCCCAAGAAAACATTTTTTTTCTTTTTTTTAAAAAATTCACACTCCATTTGGATAACTTCAAGTTTCAAAAGAAAACAAACAAGGGAGTTCCAATTAATGTTGATTATCCTTAACTATTTCACAGCCATGAATCTATGCTACTATTTATTATCCTAAGCATTGTCATCCTCTTAATAGATATGCAACGGGTCCTCTACCTATCTCCTTTGTGATGCTTAGGTAATTATGTCACATTTGGTCCTGTTGTGAAAATGCCTGCCACACATTCCATCAGTCAGCAGATTAAGATGTGCCAAAGCACTAAGCAATAATGTTGTCTTAGAAAATTGAAAGCTCAAATACCATATTAATAGGGCATGATCTCTAGCAAGAGGGTGCAGTAATGTTTTTAAATTAAAATGTATTGGGGTGACAATGGTCAACAACACTGCATAGGTTTCAAGTGTACAAGTCCATAATACATCACCTATGTATTGCATTATGTGTTCATCACCCATAGTCAGTTCTCCTTTCATCACCATATATTTAACACCTTTTACCTCTTCTACCATTCCCCTCCTCCCTTACCTATGCTAAGTGAAATAAGTCAGATAGGAAAAGTTGAGAACTATATATATGACTTCACTCATATGTGGGATATAAAACTGAAAGCAACAAAGGAACAAGACAAACAAATGAAGAAATAAAAACTCATAGAAACAGGCAACTGTTTAG
This sequence comes from Aselliscus stoliczkanus, assembly GCA_033961575.1. Lineage (NCBI taxonomy): Eukaryota > Metazoa > Chordata > Mammalia > Chiroptera > Hipposideridae > Aselliscus > Aselliscus stoliczkanus. Next base: position 71,642,524 of record CM066739.1, on the reverse strand, counting down.
TAAATTTTTATTTTTCTTATTGATTTGGCTGTTTCACTACCAAGACATGAGGGCATTAATTAACACTAAGTGAAAGGAAGAGTGACTGACTAGTAAATGGCCCTGCAAGCAAATGTGACTTTATCTCAAGGGATTCAGATAGGGCATTCTGATCTGTTGGCCTAACAGCTACCAGTTGAATACTGTGTTTCCCCAAAAATAAGACTGAGTTTTATATTAATTTTTGCTCCAACAATCTTTATTTATACATTTATTCATGTACAAAAATCTACGTTTAATCAAACAGTCATGTCTGGCTGACAATCTTAACTGGGGCTTAAGTTTGAGGTAGGGCTTATATTACAAGTATCCTGCAAAATCATGCCAGGGCTTATTTTCCAATTAGGTCTTATTTTCGGGAAAACACAGTATGTGTAATCTGTGTGGAAAGCTCCTCCAATGGCAAATGAGTATGAGACAGTGTCCCAAATACTACTTTTCTGCTACCTGTCATGATTTTTGCATAAGATTTCCTTATATAAAAAGGATTAATAACATTTGCTGTGTCTATAGTGCATGATTGGTGAGGCACTCTGTATAGTTCTGCACAAACTGCTGCTGTTATAAGATAGTAGAAAGAGCTCTGAACCTGGAGGTAAGTAACCTGAGTCCTAATCACAGCTCTGCTCATAAATTGATCGAGGCATTGCCTTGGGAAACATAAGAGAGCAGATAAGGGTGGTCAACAGTGACATAGGACAAAGAGTGACAAGTGGGAGACACAATATTTGGGGGTTTCTATAGGCTCTGTGAGACTCAGCATGGCCATGACTGTGTGGAGTTATCATCAATTTATTTTTCATTGTATTGTCACCTTTTCATGTGTGCCTGATAATAATTCTAAGATTCAAATATGTGTCACAAACACAGATTGAGGATCACTGGTTATAATCACGGAAGTGGAAGGGAATAAAGGGGAAACTTAAAAATGCATAAACTAAACCCCAAATCACTAAGTCAGTACCTTTAAGTTCTAAGAAATGTGAGAATATGAATGTTTTCAGAAATTCCTATCAATAGTGATGTTACTATAGACACTAGAAAAGTAATCAAAGCAGCTATAACAATACAAAATAAAAGTTTGGCTTAATTTTGTATAAATAATACCAATAGTTAGTTAGGTAAAAATATCTCCACTTGTACTTAACTCTAACAGACATGGTAATTAGAATAATATTATATATATCAGTTTATTTTTATTATAATATTTATTTGATTTTGCTCAATTTCAACAGTCTTATTTGTGTGTGTATGCTCAAATAGATTTATATAGAGAAATCTCTGTGTCTCTCTACATGTATAATATATACTCATATATTTTTATATATTATTATTCAAATAAAGGTAAAAATGTAAATATATAGTACGATCTGTTTCTCTCCATATATATTTTACATATGTATATACACATATCTGAACAAGAATATATATGTATGTATAAATATACTATATATGGAGAGAGAGAGAGACAGAGACAGACAGAGACAGAGAGAGGCTCAGAGCACAAATAGTTGCCTATGAGTTATCAATAACCCTTCTCTTCACTAAAATAACCAGGTTTTTGGGGGGACGGCAATACATCCAACTAAAAACATAGTATCTGTAGCATTACTTGCAAATAGGAGTGGCTACATACCTGACTGCTGACAGGAAAAGTAAGAACTGAGGGGGCGGAGCTTCCAGGGAAGTACCTGAGAAGCGGGGCTGATTAAGTTGGCAAGCCCACTTGCCCCTTGCTGGTCCACTTCTCTCTGTCTGGAGCATTGTTGCTATACTTGAAGAGGATCAACCAGCTTGTGAATCTGAAGTGACAAATCCATCCTAAGGATGTCTACATAGAAAGGGAGCGGGAGACTGGGTCTCTGCTTTTACCAAGGTTTGCCAAATCACCATTGGAACATCTGCCTCCAACGTTCTCATATACAAAAAAAACTGAACTCCTAATTTTTTTAAGCCACTGTTTAGAAGCCTCTGTTCTTAGCTGTCAAGTGTAATTCCTAACTGATACAAGAGGAACATGGATCCTTACCCTCAAAACGTTGATAGTTTGTTTTGCTGACAAAACAAGATAGGCATTGGTGTCTGATCTGATTAAACAACAACGTTGGCTTTTATATGATTGAGTGCTTTACAAACAATGCAAGCTGTAAACGCTACAAGAGTTCAAAAAAGAAAATGAAGGGTGTGCACTGGAGTTTTTACAAAACATCTTCATGTGGAAAGGACCTGAGTAGGCTCTAACACACAGGGAGACATTAATAATTAGAGGAGGAGGGGCATAGTTTGCTGACTAACTGTACCAAGAGGATGGGTACAGACTGTAGGTAGCTGAACACGAATTTGAATAAGTAGGATGGGGCTAGGTGACAAGGGCTTTGAAAAATCCGGTTGTGGATTTGGATTTGCAGGTGGTGTTTATCTGTCAATCATCATTTATTTGTGTCTTTCCCTGGCCCCTTAGCTACTCTCTGTACCATGTTCCTAATTATGTATAAGATAGTTCCACCAACATCTCAATTGATGCCAGGTAGAACCTGTCTGAAAATAGAGCTCATTGTTTTTCTTCATCAAGAGATCACTGCTGTTATCAATCATCCAGCCTTCTAGTATAGATTTTTGGAATTACCTTTGACTTATTGTTCCTCTCCCAACTCTTGTATCCAAGGCCACCCAGTCCCACCTTTCCTTTCTTTAAAATGTCTCTTGAGTTCATTTCTCTCTATCCATTTCCACCATCACCATCGGTGGTTGTCTTTTAAACCTATCTGCTGCCAGAGCCCACTAACAAATCTCCCTCTGACAGCTTCTCCCTGCTGTGCTCATCCTATAAAATCACTGCCAGAAAAATCTTCCGAAATTACTATTTAAGTCACATTACTCTGTCCCCACGCCACACTTCAAGAACCTATATTTCTCTGCTGCACTTACAAGATCTTTCATATTATTGCCACCAGACCCATCTCCCTTATTTCCCACCACACAGAAACTGCAACCAGTGCTACAGCTATCCGGACCTCTCAAAGGAACTACCTCACTCTACACCCCTTCCTAGTTCCCACTCACTCCGAATGCCCACTGTTCTCCAATTTTGGTTGTCTAAATATTATTCATTTTTAATATTCAGTGCACTATTCTCTTCCTCAAAGAGACAGTGATCTCCCCTTTCCTGAACCCCTACCTCATTTACAGTTCATACTATACATAATATTGTTTCTAATTGTTTATGTATTTCAAGTTGGCCAGACAGGTAGATTTTAAAAGAGTAAGATCTCTGGAAAACTGGATCATTTGCCATCAACTCTTTAGTCTCTGCCAGAGCCAATCCAACTATTTGCCCTTGAACAGAGTAGACAGTCAACCACTATCTATTCAATTAATAATTTGTGAAACTTGAAGATGGTGTTAGGTCAATAAAAACTCCATAAAATCTTGATCATTTGATGACAATTAACTGATTGAGGTTTACAAGTGGTGACACCATGAATTTATACTTTAGGGAGACTAATCATGCCTGTTTTCCATATCCGTGAATGCTAAGCCATGAGAGTTTTAGGTACACTAAGCCAATATAGCTTACATTAATTATAAAAACTAAAAGAAGATTTTTTGTTGTGTAGAATTTATTAAGGTTTAATGACCACTGCTTATAATTTGCTTAATTCCCATTCATGGACAAATTTACCTTGAATTGCTGGACAATTATCTATATCATTGTTCAAAAGGCAGTAATTATTTCTAGCAGAAAATTGAGAGGTGTGGAACTGAACCAGCTGAGCCCATCCAAAATACCTAACAAATTCTGGAAATCCATATCATCCTTTTTTATTTATTAGATCCACTTGATATTTTTGTAGTTTTCTTTTTTGATTCAATGGAAACTATTCCATTGGCAGACACAAAGAGAGTACCTATTTAAAGGTGAATCTGAGCAAGGAGGATATCTTTAAAGAAACAATTCATAATCTTCTTTTAAATGCTTGATAGCTTTTCTAATTTCTCCAAAACAGGAAAACTAGACATTCAACCAATAGTTATACATCCTTGAAAAATGTATTATTACTAATTCAACTACATTGCTTTGTTTTTAACAGGTCATATGATACATCAGAAAAAATTCTAGATAATGTGTTTTTAAATTTTTCCTTTTATCTTGACATCACTAAATGATTAGGAGTATTCACCATTAAGTTCTTTAATGACAATATCCTTTCTCTTACAAATAGCTTTGAAGTCTTCTACCGCCTATTGCAAGTATTTGGATACTTCCCCAGCAAAGGTGGGCAGGAAGCCAACACAAGCCACCAGGTGCCAATAGTACACCTGACAAATTAGCCACACGACTGGAAAAGGGTGGGTCCATCCTCCTGTTAGAGGTTCATTTCCTCTCATTTTCTCATGAACAGGAAGTCATTGGAATGGGGAAAAAAAGCTTTCCTTAAAGACCCATATGACCACAGGTCTGAACTTGTTAACTCCTTGCTAGCAAATAACGTAAATGCAAGTTTGGACTAATCACAAGGCTTTATTTACTTTGACTTGTTTACTCCCGCTGATGACCTGGGTTTCAGAATGTTGTGCTTCAGTTAACACTCAGGGTGTTCATGGGACAGATGTCATGTGGAATAATAACAGCTGACAAACAAGGCAGATCTACCTCAGCCCTTGACCAAAACTAGACCTAAAGATTTAAAGGGTCTTGACAAGATCTGACCAAAGACATGGATTAGGGCCAGAATCCTATTTAATTGACCCAATTCAACAAGATTGACTTGAAGAACTTAATCAGAGTTGATTGAGATTCCATAAAATACAGCACTGTATTATAATGCTTAATTCAATTACACCCCCTGAACTAATGTCTTGTACCTGCCTCCTAAATGTCAGTTATTCAGCTTGATGAAGGCTAAATAAAGCATAATAAAAGCAATGTTTTCCAGCTGAAAAGCAATCCAAAAAATAGAGATGTATTTTTATAGTCATCTTAATGCCATCCCGAGATAACTATATACAAGATAATGTGATGTATTTGTAATGCATACATAATGATTAATAATTATTAAAGTATACTTTATATACATGCTTTTTAAAAATATTACAAAAATGACATAGTGTATAATGTTCTACATACAACTTGCTTCTTTCACCTAACAACATAATACTGACATCTGTTCTTGACAGTCTATATAGCATATTCATTCCTTTTAACTGATATATACAATCACTTATTTAATTTTTTGCCAATCTGATAGGTAGAAAATGGCAATTCACATTCTTTTGTTTTACATTTCTTTTAGCACTAATGAGGTTGAGCATATTGTTCAAATGTTTGTTAGCCATTTGCAATTTCTCCTGGGAATTGCTTATTTTATATCATTTGCCCATTTTTATGAGTGATTTATATTTTTCTCATTAACTTGTGGGCACTCTTTGAATAATGGATAGTAACCCTTTTTTCTATATAATGTATAATTTAAATATTTAGTCTCAATCTGTCATTTCTCTTTTAATTTTGTTTAGGTTTTTTTAAATAAAGTCAACTGTCAGGTCCTTCTTTAATGGTCTCTGAATTCCCCATCTTGTTTACAAAGACCTTCTCATCTAAGATTTTTTTTTTAAAGATTCATTCATAGTTCCTTCCAATTCTTGTATAGATTTGATTTCTCTGTTTAGTGCTTTATTCCATCTGGAATTTACTTTTGTGTACAGCATGAGTCCAGATGGAGAGCCAGTTGTCTCAATACCATTTACTGAACAGCCTATATTTTAGCCACGGATTTGAAATGCTTCCATATTATCGGTTAAATTCCTCTGTATTCTTAGGTCTGTTTCTGGACTGTAATCTTTTTGGTTAGTTGATTTCTGTATCACTACATTTGTGTATTAATTTCATCACTACCATTATGTATTGTTTAAGATGAATAGTTTGTTTTGATAACTGCTCAGGTAAGTCCCCACTCATTTTAATATTTTATTTGTTCACTTTTCATGGCTATTGTTATGTGTTGCCCTCCAGATGAACTTTAGAATAGGTTGCTCAAGTTCTATTAAAAATAACATTGAACAGTGGGGGCAACCATCAAGACAACCAGTCCTACACCCAAGGCTCTTTCCCCTTTGGTGGAACTAGTTGGGCTGCGATGGTGAGCACACAATGTGATATAGAGATGATGGATTACAGAATTGTACACCTGAAATTCTATGTAACTTTGCTAACAATTGTCACCCCAATCAACTTTAATTTAAAAAATATACCATTGAAAATGAGACTGCATTTCAATTTATAGAAAAACTGAGTGAAATTTTACATATTAAATGCATTTGATTTAAAGCACAATTAAAGTTTCATAAAAATAAAATATTTGCAGTGCTTTTAAAAGTTAACCCTTTATCATAAATGGGTTGTTTTGTCATTATTCTTGTTATATTAAATCTTTCAGGGGATAAATGGAAACACTTCCTTTGGATTGGCTGCTCATTCAACCTAACTGTAGCAATTCCATGCTAGAAAACTATAGTATATATTATGAGATGTATGCAGCATGGTCTCTGCCCTTGGAAAGTTAAAAAATAGTTAACTAGGTTAGACATATATACATACACATATAAGGCATATCAACATTCACAATATACATAGTAATATCAGGCAGCTTATATTAAGAATCAGATGAACACCTGAAACTAATAAAAAAAAAAAGGAAAAAAAAAGAATCAGATAAGTAGATGAGTTGCTATAGACAATAAAAGCACCAAGAGTTCAACAGCAGGAGATTCATAGTAGGAGAGTTTTGAGGGTCTCTCTTCTCTCTCTCTCTCTCTCTCTCTCTCTCTCTCTCTCTCTCTCTCTCTCTCATTTTACAGAAGAGAACATTAAGTCTCCGTCATGTTAAGCCCTAGAGCTCAGCAGTAACAGAAAACATCAGGTCCGCTGATTCCCTTTCCAGTGACCAGTCCACTGCATCAAGCTGTCACTCCTTTACACATTTATTTGTAGACTATTTTAGAATGATCTAGAAATCTGTATCTGTGAAGCAGAAGAGTCCTTTAGAAAACTCACATTTCTAACTGTGTCAATACCTACAAGCTAGTTCCCCCAAATCAGTTAAAAATGAAAAGGTTGCATTCAAAAAACTCTATTACAAGGATTTCTTTTGATCTGTATGACATCAAACAACAGATATTAATGATGTTCACTTTTCAACCAGTGGTTTTGACATTAGAACACATAGCCTGTGTCTAGGTAATAAAATGGGAGGAATTTTTTTCCCCCTTTAGGCATTTCATCCCCTTGTCACATTTAAAGCCCTCAGGTAACAAACTCTAAGACCCACAGGAATCTTTATACCTGTGGAGAAGAGATTTCTAAAACTCAACATCAAATCCACTTTTGATTTTCCCTTGAGTTTGTTTCTGTCAATGTTAGGCAGGTAACACATTTCAGCTTTTAAGCCATGAAATGATCTCTTTTTTAGAAAAAAAAAAATTGCATTCACAGCTTTAATCTTATATTTCCATGCGTATTGAGTTAAATGTTGTAAAACTATCAATTCTGTCAAAACCTAGCAAAGAGAAAACAGGACACCATGCAATCTTAATGTCCAAACTGACTAGTGATTATCAGAAATTAAATGTGCAGGAATTCCAAATCTTTTTTGATTTGAGATGTCTACATATAATAACTTTTGTTTTTCCATAATTGTATGAGGTTTCTACATAGTATTTAAGAATCAATTATATTGCAATTGATGTAATTAACTCTAATAATCCATTAAAAGTCAGTAGGAGGGCTATTCAAGTCAACAGAAAAGAAGGAGTGTATTATGAAGGTGTTATTAACCTATACAGAATTTTACCAGACATTTTCTTTTCTTACCTAATAAATACACAGTGGTTAGGAAGGCTGTCATTATAATTTAATGTGAACAATAGTCCATCACTCCTTTTCCTATGCAACCCTTAACTAATTTCATGTGCCATGCACAAGTAAAATGAAACCTTTTCTAATCAGGGTACAGGCATATCAATCATCTAGTCCTCCGTGATTAAAGAAGACATCCTTTCCCAGCTAAGGGAAAGAGAAGTGGGTACTAGCAGAAGTTTCAAGCCTACTTTTCCTTTCAGTTGATAGGCCTGGGTTCCTGAGAACTGCCTGTACATTGCTATTAACCCAAGAGTAAACAGTCAGTTTACTGTTTAGAAGTTCTGTTTAGATACTCCAGGAACTACCAAATTGCCATTGAAAGCATGGCTGCAGGTTCCCTTGAGCATCAAGTGAACCTTGGAGCATTTTGAACCTTTTAAATTAAGTGAAACGAGAACTACTCACCTTCCCAGCAACCCCGTCGTCCTCACTATTGTGAACATCATTGATATCTACAACAGCCAACCTCCACACCACCGGCCTGGTCATCCCTGGGCCCCCAGATCACAGAGCAAGTGCTGGGGCCTCAGTCAGCTTCTCACGCCTTCTCCATGTCCAGGAAAATTAAGCTTCAATCACAGGTCACCAAACAAACACCCCGTCCTTTTCCAAAAGGACTCTCATCTCTCACAGGGTCCCAGTTCTGCTTATCCAACTTGATAATGAACTTGCTTTACTCTAACATTTGCATGAAAGGACACTTCAGTATTAGCCTTAGCCAGTTATCCCGCTGTAGACTTCATGAGGAATACAGACTGTGTTAGCATCTCCTGGCTTCACAGCAACTGTCCCCAGCTATGTGGACAGCACGTTATCAGGAATAACACCTTCCACCCAAAGACCAGCACAAGTATAAAGCTGCAGGGGGGTGGTGGGGAAAGAGCAGAGCACCTGAAATCACAAGACTTGGGATGAGTATGGGCTTGGCCACAAATTGGTTATGTGATCCAGAGAATATCATTCCTCTGTCTTCTCCTCTGTGAAGTGGGTAGGAAAAGGTCCTAGCTCATAGAGCTATTATTAAATTAGCACCATTACATTAGGAATAAATTAGACACACATGTGAAAGAAGCCTTGTAAATCAGAAAACACTGCAAAATCTGAGACTGTGTTTGTTCAAAGTCACCAAGAGCTCCCAAAACCAAGAAGAAAAAGGATGAAGCAACAATTCTCAAACTTTGGTGCATGAGATGCATTTCAGGATTTATTTCAAAGTGCACATGCCTATTTCTCAGGTGACTTGAATTCAGAGTATAGGCTGAGAAACACTGGGATAAGGGATTGGCTGAAAATGGATTTCCCATTCATCCGTCAGATATTTTAAGCACGCAAAAGCCTTAGAGGATACAAATGATGACAAGATATGACTCAGGGTCCATCTGCTTCACCTTTACATGTAGAAAGAAGACAAACATCAGAAACAGATAAAAATATAAGGCTGTGTGTGTCAATGCAGAAAAGGCACCCCATAAGTAAGACCTTTTCGAATTTCCCCCTGGAGCCCTGATAAAGATAAATCCATATCTCCTGGAAGGAAACTCTGGTTCACTTTGACACCTCAAACGCTCATCGTTAGTGTCCTGTGTTCCGTTCTGCACAAACCTCACGCCTGCGCCCAGACAGTCCACGTGAGTTATGGAGTCTCAGCCAGGAATCAAGGAGAGAGTGTGGGTCCCAGCCCCTCTCCTGGAAAGTCAGGCCTCACCAGGAAGTGGCACCTCTTACTCAAAGGGCTCATCTCAGAGATGGAACAAAGAACCCTTTTCATTCTGGAGAACTCCTGTTTCATGTGGTACAGGTAAAGATTGAACAAACCCACCAGAGGCCTGGGCAGCTGCAGTGACTAGAATACAAGACTTCCCCTCTGAAGGTTTCCCTTTGAATCTCCTCCCTAAGGCTGGTCCTGGAGAGAAAATTTGGACACAGCAAAGCAGCGGCTTCAAAGTCACAGTAACTTTCTACAGGCCTGGGAGGAGATGGAGAATGTCACTTTCCTTTTTTCTGCAACTCCCATCGTCCCTTTGTACAGGTTGCAAGAACACAGAGCAAAGAGACCTGGTCCAGAAGTCAGGAGACCTGGGTTGCCATGCTGCCCCTGCTAGTAATGAGCTAGGTAACCATCTCCCTTTCTTTGGTCACATCCTTTTCCAAAGAGAAAAATGCCAGGGACTGACTAACTTCACAAGGGTTAACATGAGGGCTGGATGAAAAACATCTTTGAAAAGTAAAAAGTGTCATCCTGAAATACGAGAAATGAATCCGAAAGCCCCAAAGTAAGATTGTCAACTTTGGAATGATCCAATTTGGTTAATGAATGTTGTCCCCCGGCTCACTCTCTGCTGCTCTGCTTTGAAGGTATAGGCTGGGCCTCTGATAAGTCCCCACCATTGATTCCTTTACAGATAAAGACTTGCAAGGCTAGGTTGTCCTATTGAATTCTCTCTGACTCTCACAGGTGTGCTTCCGCTCTCTCCAGGCCTACAGAAGCTTGAAATGCTCTCCCACCCCCAGCCTCAACCTGACCACACAAACCTGGGGGGACCCGAAAACCTCTGACCCCCATCGCATTCATGTGACACCTTTGTTCAGCACTAAACTCACTTGAGAGAGGAAAAAAATACCTCAACCAGGAAATAAATCTCTGACTGCTATTTCATCCTCCCCTCACGTGGCGCTGGAATATCGCTTTAAAGAACATTCTTGTGGCCTTTCCAGTTCTTTTCCTTTAGGTCTGCAAACAGGAGTAGCCCGTCCAAGGGGAAACTGCTCCCCAGCAGAGCAGTTCTTCAAAGAGGACTTCTTCGGGCAGGAAAAGGGAATGTCTGATACTGTGGCTGAATAAACAGACTCATCAAGGCCGGTGCCAGATTGGAAAACCAGGCCCTCTGAACCGCCAGCCCGCCAGCCGTGCACCTCGTGTGTTCTCACTCTGGCTTTCACGTCCCTCTCCCTTTCTCTCCCATTCTGTCATCTTCCTTACCAAATGCCTTAGTGTTCCTGGGTATATAACTATTGTGTTTATTATTACTACTTGACTGATCTCATAGGCTCTGCAGGTTTCAGAGCTCATTTTTGAATCACTGTTCCATTATCTGAACTCATGCAGTTCACTTTATCAGTCAAGATTCAAATATTCCCACCTTCACCACCAGCTTTCCTCAGGTAGCTCCTTTTAAAGGTAGAACAGATGATCCACACACTCAATGTTGTAAGCCCTGGATGGGGACTGACAGAATCCTACCAGCTTGATAGACCCTCCGAAGGTCATTATTTTCAGGAAAAACTACAGATTTACAGATTCCAAAAGATAACTGTTTACTCTGGACTTTGAAAGAGTCCAGGATCTACCGACCTCATTTACAGCTCAGTTCAGTGTCTTGTAGTCTATAGTAGAAGTATTTCCAAATATCTAAGCTAAATTTATACTATAATTGGTTTTTCCACTTGAATAGAGCTGGTCATAAGTGAAATTCCAAACCATAGGTCATAGCAGGGCTTAGGCTTAGATATTAGAATTTCTTTCCATACTGGAAAATTTTTTTCTTTTTAAACAATTATACCAGTAAATATTATAGTTATTGAGGTAATCTGGACACTAAGTAGTTTTAGTTGTTACTTGTATATCTCATATAGTCATACTCAAAAGGTAAGTGACAATTCTCTGTGGGTTTCCCACAGCGTATAAACAATCCTATGAGAATTTTTTCAAAAATTAGGCAGAGGGATTCACTCTTATTCCCTTGTTCTTAATACCTAAACACTTTCTTAAACATTTTTTTGAGAATTATTTTATAAACTTTACAAACTTCGAGTCCCAACAAAAACAACAACAAAGAGTTAAAATAAAGAGAATACTTAAGTAAATATCTGGTCAGTAAGGATCTCTGAAACCCAAAGCATTGTCATTTTTTTTTCCAAGAATGAGTTCTTAACCTCAACACTTAACCACATCCCACGTTGCCGTCAACATTTTTGCACAGAAAGTTACCTTCTAATAGACTAGCTGAACCTCACACTATAGGTTTGCCTATTCTGAATATTTGTCAGGAATTACTATGGAGTAATCACAGGAACAATCCAATTGCCCTTGATGTTATTAATCACCAACACCAACAAAAGTCCAGACTAGCCATGAATTTGTAAACTTATTTTAGTATTTAACTAGAGCTGTGTTTTGTCTATGTTTGGGAAAGGAGAAAGAAAATTCTAATTCAGCCACTCCAATGCTGTCTGACAAAAAAACAAAAAAAACAAAAAAAACAAGACCACAAAAAAAAACAAACCCTGGATATTTAGAAATATCTCATCAACAAATAGATTTTTTTAAAATGATTTTTGTATAGGCTACACCATCAATTGCCTACCCAACTAAGAATAATAAAAGTCAGTGATCTTTTTTAACCAGTAGGAGTCTAAAATGCCTCTCCTCTCCTTTTCACATGCATAGATTAGGTTCTGGATTATGCAATCATTGGCGCAAACATCCCCTTAGACATGCTGAAGGGACAAGGTGGGAGACGTTCAGTTTCACTTACCTTTGCCCAGGCTTTATTTGTTCTGCAGATAGTAAACTTTGGACTTCTCTACCCAACCAGTCATCTTGCACAAACAGTAAACTCCCTCAAAACTTTCTGTTCCCATCGGACCCTTGAGAAAACAAAATGAAAAAAAAAAATTGATTAATCTACTGAAAGTAGATTAAAATCTACTTTCTTTGGTCAACATCCTAAAATTGAGCAACTTCTCAACATCTTAAAAGGGACTGTCCTGGACTCAGGTTGACAGTTAGTAAACTCCCTGTTGATCAAATAACTGGAATCAGTAATAACTGGAGTCAGAATTCTGAGGTTGCAAACACTTGTTCTGTAACTATTTCTTGTCCTCCACGTATCATCTTGAAGTTCTTATCCACATTCATCCTTTGTAAGCAATGATTGCTAAACTTCTAGATCACACACTTCTATCTGTAAAAAAAATTTTGTGGCCTATCCAATCTGTGTATTTTTACTTATGAATTACATAGGTATTACTGTATTGTGTGCATCAAAAATATACACACCAAAATTTCTGCATTTAAGATTAAAAAAAATTAAAATAAATAAATAAAAGATTTAATATCTTCTTCCTACACTGGCTCATTTTGGAATCCTCATGGGGTGTGGATATCCTACTTCTAAACCCACTGCTTTACGAAAGCAATGACCTGCCATTCTCTCAAACTCAATCACCACTTTGTCTGAATTAAAACCTGTTTTCAAGAAAATATCTGCTGCCAGCTATTATCATCTTATGTGAATACGAACTCATCATTATATTAATGCTTCCAGCAGGATTCAAGTTTTAAGTATGCACCTAATTATGAGAAGAAAGCTTTATTTCATTTTAATGCATTATCAAGACTCGCCAAACAATTCATTATATTTGGAGGAGGAAAATGTTTTCTGGTGGCCCTGAAAGCAGAGAAGTGGGGAGGTCCCTTATCTAGCAAACAGACATCGGCAGCACCAAATTTTGTATATAAAAAGGTTTTTGGGAACAGCAAATTGGTTAGAAGAAGGAAGAGTGGTGATGATGTATTAGCTACAACTTTTCCTGAGGCCAACCCTAAGTTTCTTCTTAAATTATATGTTCACTTACAGAGTCAGAACAGGGAGATACTTAGATATGATAGAGGAGGGACGTAAGTCCTCCAAGCCATGCTTGTGGCTTTCTTGCAACCAATAAAAACAAACCTTGATAAACTCCCACAGGGCTGACATGGAAATTTAAAGGCCTGGTAGGTAAACTCAAGTTGAGAAGTAGGACTTCCATAATTCAAGAAAAATAAATCAGTTTTGCCCCCAAATAATCAATCACAAGTACTTACATAGCTCAAAAACTTATATTTGTCATGAATTTATGAAAAGAATTTTCCCAGAGGAGCAATAATCTAGATTTTTTTTCCATCTTTGTGGCTACAAAGTTGAGTTGCTTTAACAATCTGAATAATCCACTAGACATATGTATTGATCTAATTTACCAGGTAATTATAAAGTAATTTACTTGATTTTGACCTATAAAAATAAAGGAAAGTACAGCATGGGGCATGCCAATCAGCTGTGAGAGAAGCCTCCTATGTTTATGTATACATGTACTCCACATATTTTATACACACATACACACATATTTGTGTGTATAGAGAAACTCCTACCATTCAGTTTACTATCTAATTGGGCAAATCAGGTGCCCATGAAAAGTTACAAAGTGATACATGTATCAGTATGCACAAAAAAACAACGTAACACAAAATGCATCAAATAAGTATGTATTGGCTGAAAGAAGAGTAGAGTGTAATTAAAGTCTATTATGAATTTCCAGAGAAAATAGGGACGGGCATTTCAGATACATACATAAATGGCATGAGAAATGGAAAGAAATTTAATTTAGCAATTCATACTCAGTGGACATGAGATTCACTAGGGTGAGAAAAGTATCCACATTGATGAAATACGAGCTATGAGGTTAATGTTAATGGATTGATAGGGGAGCCTTGTTATATGACAATTAAGCCAAAATTTAGTTTTGTTTGAAACATCCAGGTAATTAAGGCAGAGTAGGTGTTGTTGTAGTTGTTTGACTTAACATGTCCCCTATAATGTCCTTTCATGCTATGTGAGATAACATAGATATACAGATATAAGAAGGCACAATATGATACTAGTTTCATGGCAGGTGTATACAGGAATACTGCCTGCCCTTGGACCTTTTCAGGTTTTGACCTTTGTTTCTGACATGTCAAGGTATCTCTTGTGTCATCATGAGCCCCTTCCCCCAATCCCTCCTAGCTGTTAACACTGAAAGGACATGAACTATGCCAAAAATGATAAGACCTGAGAATTGCTGAACAACACCAATTCTTCTGTCAACATTCCTGTACTGAAATCTCCTTTTACTTAACAAACCTAGCTTGCCTTCTTTTCATGACACAAGGGAGAAGGAAACAAAGGCAAATCAAATACTTCTCTCTGGAAGATAATTCTCAGGAGGGAAACAGAAAGACACTGCCTGTCTAGCTGATCCTGTATTGTCTGGGTTCCCCTCTTGCTTTATCATTGTTACAAGTTGCTTCACCTGCACTGGATTATAACAGTTCCAAAGAGGAAGCTCATCAGAAACCAAATCTGACTTTTCACCACTTACATTCCCTCTTAGAAGTTTAAAGAGCTAGTTTCAGCCTCCATGCAAAGCAGGCGCTCAACATGTTAAGCCACAGATAAATATTCCAGTGTTGCTCAGACCATGTTTTAAGGAATGCATGGAGGAATCAGCTCAAGTTGGTCATCAAGATATGGATCAACTACCCACAGGATGAGCTGCCCACAAATGATCAGAATGGCTCTTTACTAGCTTCATAACCGAATATACTTGATATTGAGATTTACTGTGTAGCAGTTGATTGTAAAACCTGAAGTCAGACTGAAGTTAATTAAGCCGGGTTTTAGTCTCCACAAAGGCAGAGGCTGTGCCTGTTTCATTCGACACTTTCCCTGAGCACCTACCCTAGTGCCTGTCACATCATAGGTGCTTGTGGTAGTTTGTCATTAAGATGATAACCTACCATCAGCTCTTTCCTTCCTGAACGCATGAGCCATTCTGTTCTTGTGAGGTGGAATCTATTTCTCTAACTCCTGGAATGTAGTGACCACTTTGACAAACAAAAGATAAAAGCTATCTTCTAAGATCACCGGGACTTCTAAAGCTAGGTCTTAAGAGGCTCTGCAATTCCTACCCGAATTTTTTAGAACACTTGTGCTGGAGGAAGCTGGTCACAATATAAGAAGGCTGATGACCAAGAGACCAACAAGCGCTGAGGATACCCATGCTACCCACATGGGCAGAGAGATCCCTGACTAGCCCAATGACAGATGTATGATTGAAGAAATCTTTAGATGGCTCTAGCCTCAGCTACCATCTGACTGCAACCATATGAGGGACGGTCAAGTAAGAACTGCTCAGCTGAGTCCATCGACTTGAAGAACCAAGAGTGATGATAATAAATTGTTGCATTGCATCACTAGGTTCTGGGTAGTTTATTATACAGCAGTAGATAACTGGAAAAGAGTTCTGTATTTATTGAATAAGTAAATTAACTGATAAAAGAAGCCACTTAGAATAAAGGGTCCCCAAATAAACCTAATGAAATCCATTAAATAAATTATTAAGGTGATATCAACAGCAGTAAATACTATCAGAAAATTGGACAACTCTGTGGATAATTAAGGCCAAGAGGAAATCTGCTACAGTGTAGAGAAAGTAATTTTTTTGAGAGTGGAATTTTCCAGATTCACTAACCATCTTGACTGTATTCATTAGATGATTGCTCAATGCCCTACTTCCCTTTGTACAAAGTAAACTCATGATTGTGTTTCAGCCATGATTCTAGGTACAAAGTAAGAGAAAATACATCAACCAAGAAGGAACATGGGTAACCATGGGAAATAGGAGCCTGATTTTTCTATGAAGACTCTACTCTTCTCTCTATTCTTTTCATTTTGTAAAATAGACTTTGGCCCAGGTACACTGTGTAAAACAACTAAATATAGCCAGAGATCAGGGTGGGTGGGAATGGAAAAGAGAGGCTAAATGCTGGGCACTGGCAGCTGTTACATCATCACATTCCCCATAATTGTGCTATTATGCACACAGCACTCTTCAGCTGGATACAGTCACCACGTTATAATGATAAAAAGATTAATTAGTGACATGATCCATATCTTTCATTTCTTTGGCTGTAAATAAGTCTGAGTCATTCTACCATTATTTTTACCATAGGCACAATAGTCTTACCCTTGTTTGGTGAGGAAAATACACATCCAGAGGATGTCTTTCATCTTCCACAGTTTCAACTTCGTGCCTTTTCAGATGAAATCACACCAGAGTCTGGCCCTCCCTTTCCTGAGTACCTTTTCCTTATGGCTGGACATGTCCTTCCTCACATCCAAACCCACCCTACCTCTTTACTGAGAATACTCCAAACCCTGCCCCCAAGTGAACTCGTAAATCCCACATTCCCAAAGAGATCCCAACTCTGCCGGAGCACAAAGGTCATGTTCAGAACCAAATGAACAAAATATAGAAACTCTTTGACTAACTCTACACAGCCAACTTGAGAATGTAGTTTAAAACCAAATAATGTCTGATTGACAGTCTCCATAGATCCAATAAACCAGACTACTGTCAAACCCTCCTCCTTCTGGCTGCACCAACAGGACCCAGAGCTCAAGCTTAAGGTCATTTGTTGAGCAAGCAGCTCTTCATGGCTCCTCTGAACAGGCTAGAAAGGAAAATGGCTTAAGCTGGGGCAGAATCTAGGGCAGTCATTAGGGAGAATTATCAGATTCTACAGACAGGAGTCCTTGAAATCTGACTTAAACATGTGAGGACAACTTTCTTACTTGCTATTGATTCTTTTGTCCTCCCATTCAAATCAATTCAGAACAATTTATTTCCTGATATTGTCTAGCACTGAGGATAGAGAATAGTTTAATATCTGCCCTCACGTAGCTTTCAGGAGAAAATGGGTTATAGAAGAATGACCACTTGAATTTCCTATGGGAAGGACAAGGATCACTGTGCCAAACATTTTTGTGGAAACTCAGTGAGCACCCTCTTTGTCCTTCTAAGCTCCCCTCTATACCACAAGGTCTAAGAGCCTGGAAACTGCTTTTCCTAGGCACCCTTGCCAGTATGGTACTTGGCATAATCTGCCACTGAAAGATGCAATTTTTGAAAGGTGGAAAAAAAAAAAAAACCCACCGTTTTTCTCTATCAGTAGCTACATGCAGGGATGTGGGCAATGGCAGACAGCAGACACGGCGCTAGGTGTCCGCTTCTGAGCTTTCTCCTGAGATCACCCCCTTCTGGCCTACAAGCCACTGAGCTCACCAATGGCAACTTGCTTCCCCATGATTCCTTCACTTCAGACTTCCTGAAAGGTAGTAACAACCTCCTTGACCTTTACTCCTTGGCTTTCCCAATGATTCTGTAAACTTCTAATTCCTTACACTGGATTCCTTCCCCATGGAAGTATTTCTAGTATATAAGTCAGAATGAATAGGTACATTTTGGTAATAAAAAAACCCCAAACTCAAAACAGCATTAAAAAATCGAGGTTATTTCTTGCTCGGGATGCAGGCTGAATGGCTTCTATCTTGTAGCTACGCTATCTGAACACCTATCATCCAAGATCCCTGTGGAAAAGGAGGAGAGAACTTAGAGAAAACACATTCTCTCTTTAGTTCCCTGGACCACAGGTGGCACAGTACTTCTGCTTCCATTCTATTACAAAGACTTGGTCCTATGGCCCCAGTTAAATTGCAAGGGAGAGGGGACCATGGTCTTCCCCTGTGCCCAGGAAGGAGAAATGGTTTGGTGAACACATTGCCTTATATCTGCCATAAGAGGCTTCTATTTTTCTGACTAAACTAGACTATTACATTTGGTACCAGATGTGGTGTCTGGTAACAAAACCCTAAAATAGGCGACATTGACTTGGTAGCCAAGTTGCAGTAAACAGATGCATTTGACTGGATGGCTGAAGATCTATATCGCTCCATGGAAAAACACTCAGCAAGACCACTGCCTTTAGTAACTGGAAAGTCAGACCACGTGACTCTTGGGCTTATAGGTGAAAAATGGCATGTGTCGGTGGTTATTGGCTGCTTTTGACAAGATAAGAGAAGAAAAAGAGGATTATCGGGGAATAACTGGTTCTCAAGCAAAGATGAAAAGAAAAAGCAACTGCTTCTAGAGCTCTTTTCTGATATCAATTTTTACATTAGTCAGGGTAAGTGATGCTTGTTGGTATAACAAGCAATCCCCAAAAGCTCAGCGGCTTAATATATCAAAGTTTATTTCTCACTCACAAAGAGTCTAATGTGGATATTCCTGGTTGGGCAGCTGTCCTGGGCTTTCTCAAACAGTCATTCAGAGATCCAGATTCCTTCCATGTAATGGCTTCTACATCTTCTATATATGGGTGAAGAGGTTGTCCAGCCAGAAGATGGAGAGAGAGGGTGGGGCGGGGTGGGGGAGAGAATACAGAAACTATACAGCCTTAACTGAGGACAAAAGTGACACACATCTCTTCAATTCAGCTCACATTCCACTGAAAAGAACTAGTGACATGGTCCCAAATCACTGCAAGAGAGGCTGGGAAATGTGGTCCCTGGCTGAGCAATTGATTCCCTTTAAGAACTCTACACTGTGGAAGGGAAAGAAAAACCTTCATTGGCCGGCTAGCCATCTCTGTTACAGTTTGGGGTATTTGGGGGTGGTTGTTTGGGTTTTCACTATTATATACTTGCCCCCACTTTAATAATATGGCTTTCACCTATTCTTTCCAAGTTTCTTTCTTTTTCTTTGACATGCACTTTCTTTTGTCTGTTTGATCTTTTTTCCTCTCTTAATGATCATTAATCTTAGCATTCTACTCTCTGAGCTATTTCTAGGCAAGAGGTCAAGAGAAGAAGATGGGCTTGTCATCTTGTCAGAATTGAGAAAGAAGTCATTTCTGTGCCTTTTCTTTCTAACTCAAATCCCATATGATTCTTTCTTCAGAAGTGACAGGCAGTGCAAGGGGAAGTTCAAAACAAATCTAGGAGGGCAAACAAAATATTTGCAAGATTGTGGATGGTTCGTACACTTCCTTGTTCCATGTCCTTCTATGTTTGCAGGTTTTCTGCTGGCTTTGGGCTAGAAGTTTCAAGTGTTCATTTGTTTTCTCTTTATTCAATTATTAATAGAGATCACTCGTCATAGTTGGACGAGGAAGGCAAAAGTGACCAGGATAGTTTTTAACTGTCTGACAACACAGTTTAGGGGGTTTTCTTTCACTCACAGATGCAACTTCCATCCATTTTCAGTTTGAAGGAAGAAAGAACATACATTTTGAAAATGTGAAATTTGAATATTCTGCAATATGCAAATGCCACATGCCCCCATGACTGGTACCAGCACAAGTAGTTATTTCTTCCCCACCACCTACCTCACTCTATGCCTTATTTGGGGCGTTTAGAAAAGAAAAATAAAGCTTTATTTCCTATCTCATTAGTTACTGTCCTTTGGGATAATCCCCAGTGTCATGAGTTGGGGATTCACCTGCTCAGAAATGTGAGTTTCCTAACCTTAATTGAAACCCATGTTGAGCAAGACTCGACACTCTCAATTCTGTGTCATTATTTGGCAAAGCATCCCTGTAAAGTCACGGCCTCACAGCATCTTTCTATTTCTGTGTTTGCCCTCTTTTCTGTGGGGGAGCTGACCTGAAGCCAGAGCCCCAGAGCCTTGACCAGCTTCTAGAGGCACTTTTGAGGATAAGAGCAGAAATAATAGCAATCCATAACATGCTTTATATGTTTGCCAGACACTGTGCAAGCATTGTCTCATTTAATCCTCTCAGAAATGGTATGAGGCAGGTCCTGTTATTATCATCCCTATTTTAAAGATGAAAACACTGAGTCTGGGAGAAATTCAGTCATTTGTTGAGCTTCTTTTGTTGAGTCATTTGTTTGAATGTCACTTCAAAAATTTCAACTTGACTCTGACCCCAAAACCTGTACCTTAACCACTTTATTACCAGTCTATTTCCATAAAAACTACTCAAAGAGTTAACAACGGTGGTGGGAATAGGGCAGGATCAAATCAGCAGAAAATAAGAAAAACATGCCAATTCCCACGAAAATTAATCACAACAACAATAATTACCAACATTTCTTGAGCACTTACTAAATTCCTTATATGGATTCAGGATCCATGGAATCATCACAACAATCCTAAGAGACAAGTGCTATTTCGTATTATCATCTTTTTTTTTTTTTTGCAGAAACTGAGGTTCGGAGGAATTAAATTGCAGGATTAGCAGGATGTAGAGGAGTTGAAATAAGAGCATAATGAACCTATTTGTCCTCCACAGTGATAAGAATGGCACATTGGAAAGATAACTCTGGAAAGCTCTTCAGCACAGCTTACCTTCTGATTGGCTCCTGCAGTCAGAATCCTTCTTAGGTAACAGGAATCCCCAGCCTGGCCCAAGCTCTTTCCTCAGTCTGAATAGAGGAAGTTTTGGGTGATGCCTGTGTATCCGTAGGACAGTCCGTCGTTCCTCCCTCCCCAGACCAGAAGGGTTCCAGTGCCAAGGAGCGCTTCTGTCCTATTGAAAACGAAGAATGGTTGCCTCTGAAAGAAGTACAAAGAGCAAGCAAATTTAGTCAGTTTATGCAAAACACAAAATGGCATCTGCCATCTGGAAAAATACACCAAAGGCGTGAGCCGTCAAGCTCTTTTCAAGACTTTGGCATGTAAAATCAACATTTTTTTTTTTTTTTTAAGTATGAAAGGTCCATGTGAACTCCCAGTTTCATGA
This sequence comes from Aselliscus stoliczkanus, assembly GCA_033961575.1. Taxonomy (NCBI): domain Eukaryota; kingdom Metazoa; phylum Chordata; class Mammalia; order Chiroptera; family Hipposideridae; genus Aselliscus; species Aselliscus stoliczkanus. Next base: position 71,621,165 of record CM066739.1, on the reverse strand, counting down.
AATGTAATCCCCCTCCCTCCATTCTTGTCACTGGCTATCCACTCTCCAATCTTATACACTGTCCCAGTTAAAAAGAAAAAAAGAAGAAAATATATCATTTTTGTTTTCTTCCCTTTTCTCAGTGGTGCAAAGATCTCTGAGAAGATGAATTTGATAACAGAGGGCTTTTAAAAAGAGAATATTTTTAAGATCCTTCTTTTTTATGTTTAAAATAGTTTAAACAAATATACTTGCTCTTGTATTGTATATATACGTATACCTGGAACCTAGTGTGTCATTGACATTCCAGAGGCCCCAAAACGGTGGGTCGATGCTGCTACTGTCTTTAAAATCACAGACTCCTGATGTTGCCTCCATCTGCACTCACTTGAAGGAGTTCAAGACAGATGAGAACAAGGAGGGCTACTCAGGTTTTGCCTAATTGCCAGGCAGGGTAAGCAGGGCATCCAGGCAAAAATGTGTCCATCAGACAGGAGTAGAAGGAAGATGCTGGCAATGCTTATGTAAGAGTTATGGTTAAATGGACAGGAATTGAGACCTAGAAAATGACTGATGTGGTGTAAGGGAGAGGCTGGTCAAACTAAACGAGCTGAGAAGGGACAGAATCACAGCTGAGGATGAAGTTATCTTTGGGCTTGGAATCAAGGAGGCTGGAGCACGGTCAGAAACAGCGAGTAAGACAAAAACACTGGACCGTCACACCTGTAACGGTAACTAGCATGAAGTGATTCCAATGGGCCAGCTACCTCACATGCATTAGTCATTGTCACAACTCTATGTGGGATTACTTTTTTTTTTTTCTTTTTTAGCTGAGCCATCCTGCCACCTCTTGGCAGCTTAGCGGCAGCTCAGCTCAGGCTGGGCATTGAACTGCTGTTGCTCAGAGCTCACACTCTTGAGTGAGCTCTTAACCAATTGAGCCACTCGGCCGGCCCTTATGTGGGATTACTATACATGTAAGAAAATGGGTCCAGGGAGGTTAGGTGACACTGCCCCTGGCAATGTCTAGATTTAAAAAAGAGTGGTCTGATTTCAGAGTCTATCCCTATAACCGTCATGTTTTACTGCCTAGTATGTGTATGTATAGCCCAGACTAGAAAGATATGTACCATGAAACTATCAATTTTCTCCTGGTGGTAGAATGATAGGTGACTTTTATTTAATGTATCTCTCTGTATTTCCTTATTCTCTATTTTTATAATCAAAATGTTTCAAAAGTTACTGGGAAAAGAAGCTAAAAATTGCTTAATGAAGGAAAGAAGCTGAAACTTAATTAATGAAGAAAACTTGGTTTTCTCAGGAGCAGAAGACCATGTGAGGCCAAAAGCTGGGGTGTGGGTCTGAGTGGCAGTCAGGACTGGTCCTGGTGCTGTTCATATCAGAGTCCATTGTTGTCTGTGACCAACTGGGATGTATCTTTTATCTGCAATCATTCAGCTCTTTCCAGTTGACCCTCTTCCAAGGCTGAGGATGGTTCCCAAGGATGGACCTTTGGGAGTAGGGGAGGCATAGCAGGGGACAGGGATGATGGCTAGGGGACAGTTCACATCTACAGGGCTGATCTGATCAGAGTATCAGAGCCTTGGCTTCTTTTCTTAGTCAGCACAATCTATCCATGTGTGTTTGAGCCCTGACTGACTCATTCAGTCATCCCTCACCCCCGTTTAGAAGTGCTTAGTGATGATATCTTTCAATGCATTAAATTAAATAATCTTTTGATCATTTCTTTACCCTTTAGATTTAGGGAGACATGCTGAAGTCTCTTAGAAGTTGATGTGCATGAAGGCTGCTGTAATGGAAAGACTCATAGCTTGGTGTCTATCATACCTCAATGAAAATCTTAGCTTTGCTACTTATCAGCTAGTTATGTGATCACAAGTCAATCTATTTAACTTTGACCCTGAGTTTCCTCATCTGTAAAAGGCAAGGTGCTAGTTAGAAGGATTGGATTAGCACAATAAATTATTATTATCAGAAACAGTGATAACATTAGATGCCATAAGGCGTATGTTCCAGCAAAGACCCATTCCTGCCAGTTCTGGGAAGTTAACAAGTTGCTACAAAAATGATGTGACAATGGACTCCAGTATATTATTGAAATGACGTTCTCCAACTCCGGAGGCTGAGGAGCTTGTTGCTATCACAGAACCCCCTTTAGGCCAGTCTTTTGAGTGTCACTTACACCAGTTTGGAAGTAATCTGCTTGCTCGCCCTTCCAGCAAAGGATGTCACGATCAGCTAATGGAAAGTGACAAGAAGGGATATAATGAATGAGAGGGAGTTAAAGTTTGGGATAAAAAAAAAAAAAGAGCCTTGTTCTTTTGGGGAATGCACAATGCTAAGCATACCATGTTAAATCGTGCGTGTCAAATAATGGACTAATTAAGAATCTTCATCCATTTTTTTCACATCTCATTTTTGTTATCCTTTCAAAGATGTATTTTCAAATTAGCCCTTAGCTCTTTAAATAAGCACCAAGGGGAAAGAAAAAGAGAAAAACAAAAAAAACCTTGTCTATCAGAGAAGCACAAGATAAACATACTAGAAAATATGTAAAGCATGGAGATGGGGGCTTCGCAGGAAATTTTATAATCATAGCGGCAACTTCTTGAATAATGGAATTTAATAACATGTCATAAACTATGATCCAGGAGAACTCTGATTCAATCCCACTAATTGTTTGAGCCAGTGAAATGAAGGCAAAGTTTATCATGCCAACATGCTGCTAATGCCACTGAAGACTACAGGGGACAGACAATTGTTCCCAGCTGCCTACCTCCTCTCACCCGAGGGCACATGGTCCCTGCCTTCCAAACACCAGGCTGAATCTTCAACTTTCAATGACAATCCTAGTTCTAGGACTTTAAAGTCACAGAAATGTAATTTTTGAAATCAACAAACTAGTGTATTAAGCAGAGAACAGAGGGGTCACTAGATACAAAGCCTCCAATTAGGTTATAAAGAATACTAACCAATATGCTTTCATGCTAATGCCAAAAAGTACAAAAACCTATAATAAATCTAATTGAGCACACAATCATAAGCACTGTTTTTCTACTACATAGTTCTGCTGTATTAAGGTAGACTCCAAATAGAGAAGCACATTTTTTCATTGTTATTGAAAAGGGTGGATTTTTTTTTTCTTTTAATTTGGATCGTTTTACCAATGTCAAAAAATAGGAAGGTATAATTAAGAAAAAATTATTTTCTCTGTAGTTATTCATTGATTATGTCTAAGCATAAAAATGAAGAAAGGAATTGAAGCAATTATCTGGGTAATTCAGGCCTCCCCCAAAAGATTAGAGGTTTCTAATTCAACATACATATTATTTTTGCCTGAATTAGTAAGATAATAACCTTAGTTTCTACTTTATTTTATGAGTGTGGACTTGTCTGTTGATGAAAAATTTTTTGTAATCATTTAAAAGGGTTTTTTTAAAGGTTTTCCTGAGAATTAAAGGTATGACTTTCTTGTACATAAACAATGTACCTAAAAAATGCACAATCTAAAATTCTATAGAACATTTTGCAAAGCAGCTATTTAAATTATAATAAACCTAAAAAATGTTAAGAAGTATTACTTCCCCTTTCCCTAAAAGGTCCATGAAATCTTGGTTACATTTGGGGACAGAAGGGGGAGTGAAATACCTCGGTAAACCGATAGTCTAAAAACAGGAAAATTAGTATTGTGCCACGGCTCTGAGCAGCTAATAAAGAGAACATGGTTAAAAGAGATTAAGGTTCAAATTAAGGTCAGAAAAGAGACTGATTGAGGAAAACTGCCATGTTCCGTTGCATGGCAGCTTAAGTGAGACAGTTTCCCGCTGAATCAGTCTTAGGTTGAAAAATTACACTGTTGGGGTTAATAAAGAGGCTGGGCATTTGTTTGGACTGAGACTTCAATTAAAATGTTATTTGGGGCAGCCAGAGCTAATGTCTTGCTTAGAGGTAAACTGAACTGCCTTTTAAGAGGATGAAAAAAAAAAAAAAGAGTAAGAAGAAAAAAGACCACCTAACCTGTCAAAGACCCTGAATAACTGGCAGAAAGAATTGTGTTTGCTGGACCTGTGCCCAACTCAGCAGTGAGCATTCTTAAGGGTTTTGTGACATCATCTGAGGCAGCTGAGGTTTTCTGAATTTTTGATTGTTGCACTGGGTGAGGAATCTAGTGTTTAGCTGAGCCTTCTTTGAGACAAAGAAAAAAAAATCTGCTTGGTGTAACATGCCAAGGTTTTTTTTGTTTGTTTTTGGGTTTGTTTGTTTTTTTGTGTATGTGTGTTTGTGTGTGTGTGTGTGTGTGTGTGTGTGTGTGTGTTTTAATGCCACAAAAGGGGTGGGACCAAGAATTCTGGGTCTGAGTCTCATGACTCTGCCCCAGAGACAAAAATTGATGAATACAGTTCATTGAATTTCTTAGTCCATATCAATTTGCCCAGAGTTAAATAAAAACCACCATGTTTGCCTTCATTGCACTTCTTTAGGGTGAGTGGAAATCCCCCCTGAGTAAGCTCCTTCTCCTCTCCATTCACTCCCATACTCCACAGAGCTTCCTTAAATACCTTTACTCCTGCCAGCACTGGGCAACCCCTAGTCAACAGAGCAGGCATGTGTCTTAGCCTGTATGAGGCTTATAGTCACTAAGTAAAAAGATAGATGTATTCCATTTCTCTCCAATCTTTTTCGTAACCAATCTTGTGAGTAGTGATGATTTGAAGACCTCATTATTAGTGCATGGGGTGGTTGAGGAAGATGGTTAATGGCAGATAGAAACTATGTGATTTTCTGTTGGGGAGTTTTGGATCTAGTCATGGAGATAAAGAGTGGTGCCTGGAATAGGGGGGTTGTGGGGAGAACCAACATAGCTTGGATTAGAGCCAAAATGAACTTGGAGTATGGGCTTTGGTGTTTCTTGTCCAAAGAGTGGCACAAACAAAGCAATGGAGTCCTATAGGGTGCAGAACAAGAAAGCACCTTGGGGCAGGGAGAGGCTGTGTCATAGGAGCAGTAGAGCCAGGTGACAGCACAAATGCAAAGGTCCACTCAGGTCCAGAAAAGAGGAGGGGAGACACCCCTATTACTCATTTCCTTCATGATGTTCTTTTTTTAAAAAAGAAAAAAAAAGAAAAAGAAAAAGAAACAAAACCAAGTCTAGAGAATGGACTCAATTTGTCTGGATCTCAATTCAGACAGACCCCCAAAGCCAGTTCTCTCATGAAAACTAAAGAAGATAATTATGAAGGCAGGAATTCCCCCTCTCCCCTGATTCCACCCAAATTAAAACACAATAAAGCTAATAGAAGGTGTGTTTAATCTTCAAAATATCCTTTAAGACGATAAGGCTCGGTCTTAAGCTACACAAAGGTGCGGACTTCCTCACTGAAAAATGGGGAAGATAATACTTGAAAACAAAATGCCAATAATGAGATCACTGCAATGGGAACAAGGGAACCAGCAAGCTGAGAACTAACACAACATGATGAGTGCCACGTCTGTCCAAGGCATGGCAAAATCTGCCAGGCCCAGATTGACTTCATTAGTCATTTAGAAGCGCATAGATCACAGAAAAAATGGTCCTCCTCCTCCTCACTGAGAAATAGCTGATCATCAGTATAAATAGAAACTGATGAGGACACCAATGCTTCAAAGCATACATATTTCATTCACCAACCAGTTGCTACTTTGAAATTAAGAAAAAAGTACGCAATGCCACCCCACCAAAAGTGTGACCATAATCAACTTGAACAGGTAATTAGGTTTGACGTGGATTCATATTGGATCTGGGGTGAACACACAGGCGACATTGTCCCAGAAGCAGTCTGGGAACCTGGGGAGAAACAAGCATAACTCTACAACCCCATTAGCCCTCTCCACTGCCCTTCACTCCTTTGGGTCTATTTGAACCATTATGATTCTCATTCAGCCAATATTTGTCAGGGACTTTCTAGAAACCAGCACTCTGTTGGGTGTTGGGAATTCTATCCTCAACAAGACAACCACAAGACCTTCCCTCATGTCATCCCCAACTTATCTTCAGTTTCCTCTGCCCCCTTGCCCAGCTTAACTTTTTATATCTACTTGTCATATTCACAATTGTTTCTTGTTCATTGCCTCACTTATTAAAATACAAGTGCCATGGGCAGGACTTTGACAGCCTTATTGTGTGGTATCCCTGACATGTAGGCCACATTATAAGGGCTCACAGCATATTTGTTCAGTGAATAAGGCTTATGTTCAAATAACTTATTCATTTCAATTGTGATAGGCAGAATAAAGGAAAACGGTAGGTGATATGAGCATGTCTCATCAGGGTTTCTATCCTAGGAAATGAGGGAGGCCATTCCTGAGCAAGAGACATTTAAGTTGGACCCTAAAGAGAGGGGTTTGTCTGGAGAAGGGGTTGGGGAAGCCTTTCTAAGAGAGGCAGCACATGTGTAAAGGGGCTTGTGGTGTTGAAATAATAGGAAAAAAAGGCCAGTGATGTGGAGATGTGGGGACAGTGGGGAGAGTTTCAAGAGATGAGGCAGGAGCTGTGGACAGGAGGCAGGTTATGCAAAATCTTGTCGGGCACATTCAGGATTTTGTACTTTATCCTAAGATCAATACGAAGAGTTTTAAAAAGCAACATGATCACAATTCCCTAATCATGATTCTCTCTAATAAACATTAATAAACATCTGAGCTTTCTGACATCAACTGGGCATAAGAAATGGCTGGCATATTTCCATCTGTGGAGAAGAGGGAAGCTTGAAGACTCAGCCACATTTATTGAGTATATAGAAGAGACACCACATTATCACAGGCAACATGGGGAAAGTGGTAACAGCAAAAAGATGAGAGTCTTGGTCCCTGCAGAGAATATAACCTAGCTACAGATAGACAATGTGCACCCATGGAAAAGTTAGAGGGAAATGAGAAACTATAAAAGAATATGTCACCTGTCTATTTCCTGCTTTGACGCCATCACTGCCATATAAGGTCCTTGGTCTGTCTTCCTCCCCCAGGCCACCCCCGGTGCTCTGAGCTCCAGCAGGAAGAGGCCACCTCAGACTCCCAAGCACATATGCAGCTTGTCTTCCCCATACCTTACACGAGCTGCCTGTCATTCTATCCCTCACTCCACCTTCATGGTGTCTCCTGATGAACTACTGGTTTCCTACCCAGGACCCAGTACTAGGATGTGACATGTGGTAGGTACTCAATAAATACTGGTCACATTGTCACAAAGTATGCTAAAGTGTCACCCTTAGTACAGCTTTCTAGTGAATGCTTACTGAGTGCCTATGTTGTGCCATGCACAGTGTTGAGGCCTTTTCATACATTCTCATTTAATATTCACAACACTCATAAGGCAGATATTGCCATTATTCTCAATGTGCAGACAAGGAAGCAAAGGCTCAGAGAGGAACAGGGACTTGCTGAAGATTTCTCTCACTACATAACAGGACCATAAACTCAGTTCCAACCCTCTCCTAAGCCTATAGCCTGATTAATTACTTACTTATGCTCAACTCTTCCCTTGATACTCTAAATTGCCACAAAGATAAGCCTCAGAGCACTTAACATATTTTGTGTCAACATATCACGTTCATAACTATGCTACCTAATGTCTTCCCAACCACTCCGAGAGTGTCTCAGATGGGTCTTGTTTATCTTGGTATCACCAATGCTGAGTACAGTGTCTGGCACATGATAGGGGTATAAATTCATGGATGAATAAGCCTAAGACAATCTAATATAAACCCCAAATGTGCCCTTTAAGAAAACACATCATACACAAATGCAAACATGTGACAGATAAATTAAAGAAGGATCACTCACGTAACAAGAATTCTATACTCCCCATCTTTTCTTTCCTTCATCCCCACCTACCACAATGTTCCTCTGGTAAATTAAAAGTCTGGTTCATTTTCAAAATTAGAGATACCGATATTGTGCTGTTACATAAAGGGAGAAAGGGAGTCACAAGGACATTGATATGACTACTCATGAGTCATGGGTCCACGCACAAGCTGAGAGGAGGTGCAGTTAAGGAGCAAGCGAAATTACTCACTGCTGCCCGATTCTCTCTCAGAAGCATCGAAAAAGCTACACCTCATTTCAAAAAGCAAGAAAAGGAGGGAGAATGCTTTTTAAACTTGGGATATGAACCATAGAAATATTCAACACAGATGCACAAAAGCTGAAATATTCTAAACCCACCATAATTCAGAAGGGGAACCTCCTGGATAAGATGCCTGTACTAGAAACATGTTTATTGGTTCATAAAAGACATGTCACTTCACCATTCATAGTGGGGGGCCATCTAAGGGAAATAACTCACCCATTGTGAAGTCAATGTTCCAATCAATATCCCTTGGGGAGAAAAATATTGCTCATTGATGGAGATTGATTTTTCTTTTCCTTAAGAAATCCTCGAGGGGTAAACAGTTTTTTTCACAGTGCATGTAACCAAACATGCCAATTTCAAGGTTTACATTTTTCTATCCTCGGTATGACCCCCCAAAATTTTTAGTATAATTATAAATACTTTTCAACCTATAGATGCCAGTTCCATTTTTTAAAACCTCGTTTTAACATCTAAGCAACTAGACCACACACAATTTGGTGTATGTGCTTTTGCTTTACTTATAAGTGAGATTCCTTTTGATGTTTTAAAACAATTTTTAAAAAGTATCATAAAAACTAAGGATACTGGATCCAAAATGGGTTTACCTACAAATTTAATAACAACTAATTTTTTTTTAAATTTCTCACTATTTCTCCCTCACCTTTCTTACTTCTATGTGTACCCCCAAACAGTTAGGAGTATAGCAACATTGAATCCAGCCATTTACCAGCTGCCTTCAAAAAGCAAGAAGTTTTGATGGGCAAAGAGTAAAGAAGGCTAAATTTAATTGGTTTTGTATTTAACATGTTGCTTCAGGCTAGTGAATCTTTCAGACTTATTTACAAGGCTACAGTAGATTATACTGTATAATTCATAGATTGTCTGTTTAGGCCAAATATGTGACCAAAAGAACGCTTGCCTTCTATACCTTTTTGAAACTCAAAAGCTGCAGAAGAAAGGACAGATGGGTGATTTGGGGGAAAAAGAAATGTCACTCAATTAATGTTTGTTGAAAAGGGTGTCACAGATCATTGGCAGACTTTCCATTCATCGGCAACTCCCCGAAACAGCCAAAGATTAATTGAGTACCCAGACTACGGAGTTCTATGTGGAGAGGAGAATAACATGCTGGTGATTACAGAGGCTGAGTTATGGAACCAACAGAAGTGTTAACTGGATGAACCATCTTCAATATGCAGGAACAGCATCACTGATATCCTCGCAGCAAAACAAGCGATTTCTGTTGTTTTTTCCTGTGACAGAGATGGATTCTTATCAAGCTACACTCTCATACCCCATTCCTCTCGTGTCTAAAAGAACACATTTTTTTCCAGATAAAATAAGGAACAAAGTTCATTGATTAGCATATGCTCATGACCTACAACTTGACCTTAAGAAAAATTCAAACCACACTTAATATACTGATTTTTCTCATCTAGCATTATAACTATAAGCATACAGTAATACACTAAATGCTGTATAGAACAAAGCAAAGCGAAACAAAACAAAAAATTTAAATCAAAACATTAAGACCTACCAAAGCCCCCTTCCTAAAAACTTGCTTCTGTAAAATGTAAAAAGAACTTGATCCACCAGAAGTATCAAAATCAAATATTTATTAATCTTTTCATTTCTTATTTAAAATTCACAATGTAGTTTCATGCTTTGGTAGGGCTGTGTGGTTGTTTATCAGTTAAACAGCATCACTGCTTTGATCACAAATTCCAGAGGAGCTAACACTGAGAAATGAGGAACAGGAATATCTACAAACACTGGGAATAACTACAAACTAGGGTGAGCAAGGACCAGGAAAGAAAATATGGCCCTCTGGGAAGAATAAAGTAGTAACAATCACAGCACATATGGGGTTTGATTCAAACTGACCTAAAACCAGAAGGGATGTTCAAGCTGTTCTGCACACAACCCAGGGAGGGAGGGAGGGAAAAAGGGAGGGAGAGGGAGAGGGAGAGAAACAGAGACAGAGACAGAGACAGAGACAGAGACAGAGAGAGATTTCCAAAAGTGAAATTTCCAGGAGTTACCAAAGGAGTTAACCTAAGAAAAGATTTCAGTGGCAGGCACAGGAATGAGTACCCCTTTTATGATGATCCGTGAGTTGGATCTATGGCAGGCTAAATAGACCTTTCTATCAAAAGGTTCCACCTAACTGCCTCCCACTCACACAGGGTTCTTGAAGGTGTCAGCAGGATTTGGTTGACTGGACCATTAATGGAGCTTCGGTTAATTATTGACTGATTAGGGGTTTACCTTATCTTTCCATCAGGAGCAGGCTCAAGACTTAATGGTAAGTAATTTAGAGCCAGGGTGAACCGACCCACATGCTTTTTTCTTCTTCCCCTTTGGGTCACTTTAGCTTGCCCTTCCCCAGAATTCACGTTCAGGTCAGAATGGCCAGGCCTTACAGTGCTTAAGAGGCCTCAAAAGGACTGGCAATGAGAGAGGCCAGGTTCCTGGTGAGGAGTGTCCAGGGATGAAGGCCTAGAAAAGAGCTGCCCTTTTGCAGAACGTGGCTTATTGGTCCAGGTTTTCCCAAGAAATCCCTGGTTGGGGGTGGCGGGGTGAGAAAAGCAATGACTTTTTGTCTCTTAAAGTGTGGAGATGCCTGAGAGTGAGAATCAGCTCCCCACCCTACATGGCAGCCTTTCTGCTGAAGGCCTCTTGGCACAGCCAGGGAATCCGCACAGGCAGCTCAGGCCCAGCTGCCCCAGATAAGAGGTGGCCCGTGTTAATGTACAGGCTTCCTCTGCACCTCAGCAGGGCCTTCCTTTTCTAAACAGTCTCCCTTTAATGTTGGCGAATGTTGTTTTTCCATTGACTCAACATCTCGCCTCTGGTGGTAAGCCAGTGGGGAAAATTGGAGCGGAGGAGGGAGACCGCCAGTGGGAGTGAGTGATGTCAAAGCAAAAGAGAAAGGGACCGTCAGCCACATTTCCAAACAAGCTAGACACCTGCTTTGGAAAGACAGGGACCAAGCCTAAAATTCTTGCTTCCTCTTGATTTCGATCAGCCTTTTGTTCCCTGCAGGTCTGCGATCATTGCCCCCTTCACAGGAGCTAATTCCACATGAAAACCACCACCATGAGAAATTCATAACTTTCCTGCCATGAATTTAATTCTCTTATCTGAAGGACAGAAAGGATAAGAGAGCTATTGGAGTTCCTTAAAGAGGGAAAGGAAATTCTACAGAAGAGATGAAAGAGAAAGTGGGAAGAAAGCAAGAAAGAAGGAATTAAGAAGGGAAGACAAAAAGAAAGGAAATAGGCAAGTGAGAAAAGAAATAGAGGGAGAGACATGAAAGGCAAAAAGAGAGTAAGTGGATAAACCAAAAAAATAATGCAAAGAAAAGAAAAGGAGAAAAGAGAAAGACCGCAGAAAAATGAAATCTGAAATAAGAGTTTTTCGCCATAAGCTTAGGTTTTCAAGCCACAGGACAGACCCAGGGTTAAGGATGGAGAGCAGTCCCGGCCTGAGAGTCTCTGGGCAAAGCGAGGTCAAGGGGCATCTTCAAAACCAAATCTTGATTAGAGCCAGCTAAATGTTTTGACTTGAAGGAGACACGAAGGATTAAAAAGCAAAATAGAGCAGCATGGGTAAGAAAGAAACAGGAAAAGAAATAAAATTTAAAAAAGAAAAAACACAACTCATGGGCGACACAAAGGGAATGATAGAAAACACTTCTGAATCAGCTAGTCATCTACTAACAAGCTGCAAAGATTTCCAATGACAAGTTGTCACATTAGTTTAGTGAAACTGAAGCAGCACTTATCCCCTTTCCTGGGCTTAATCTCTCCCTGCGTGCCACAAAAACATGCTACCACGTTTAATAGGATTAGTTTCCTTCATTTTCTCCCCCCCACCCCCACCCCTCTTATTTTTTTACAATTCTATTTTCAGCAATATAGGGATCCTTGAATTCACTGACTTCCTGCAGTGCACAGCAAAACCTGGCATGTGTGGTTTTTACCCTTTAAAGACTTCATTTGAATCTGGAAAAAACAAAGTAATTTGATTATTTTGTACCTTTCCCCCCAATGAATTCTATGCTCCTCCTGGAAATCTTCAGAGCTTAGAGGGGAAGCAATGGGGGGTGTGGATGGTAAAAGGGTCAAGACAGAACCAGGGCTGGGAAAAAGCTGACAAAGCCCAATTGCCCTGGAAGAAATTTTTCTGGCTCTGACAGCAGGCAAACCTGGGTTCCAATTCCAACTGCTACTTAACTGGCTTTGTGGCCCTGAGCAAGTGCTATAACTTGCCTCAACCTCCATAAACTCATCCATACAACTGGGATAATTCTTATTAGGCATGCTGGAAGAACTACACTTACTATATTTTGTGTCTTCACTGTTTCTCATATTTTATTATGGTCCTGAAATCAGTGTCTTAAAAGGCATCATATATGTAAGGTCACTCAGGGGTTTCTTTCTCCCAAAGGTCATCTTGAAACTGATGGTGTGTCTTATAATCTATGGTATTATGGAATTAATGGAAGTGTCAGGTATAGAGCATCTGGCACAGTTCTGACATAGGAAATGCTCAATAAATGCTAGGGTGACCTACCATTGCTTATGAAGAGAACCAAAGTTCTGCCACTCTGAAGCTACGTTTTGGGATATTGATTTTCAGCTGGTGATTCAACAAAGACTCAGAAAGAAACTTTGATCCTTCCCCCTTTTCTTGCTCAGGACATTCAGACAGAAAAACCTGCTTCAGGAAGGAAATCTTAGGATGTTAGCCTTAGCTTGAATAGCCTAATTTGAATTAAATATGGTAAATAAGAGGACTTCAGGCTGGGCCTGTTAGCTAGATACCCGCTGTGCCCATTGTTTCTGGATTGCCTAGCAAGCATTTGCCTGTCAAGTGTGTTCTACTCTTCCTCAACTACCTGTAAATTGCCCATTCTCACTTCTGAAATATTTTCTCCTTTGTCCAAAATGTCATATATACCCAATGTTGTCTCCCATTCTTTGGAATTTTCATGTTTATGTGAATTCCCCTTGTGTGTATTAAAATTTTGATTTTTCTCCTATTAACTTGTCTCTGTTCATGTATTAGCCCAGCTAGAACTTAGAAAGTAGGAGGAAAAATATTAACTGTTTTTTAGCCCCCAAATTTATCACTATGCCTGTTTGCCTCCTTTCCTGTTCCTACTGAAAGACCACTTTGGGATATTGAGAGGAGAGGAAGTATTGACACTTCGGCCCCTCATCCAGATCCTTCTAGATTAGTGCTCCGAATTGAGGCTTCCGAAACCTGACTAAATCAAACACAGATAATAACCGTCCACCACGCTGGCTAAGAACCAAAACTTCTAGTCCATTCTGCTCTCTCAACAGGGACACCAACTGCCATGCTTAGCAGTCTCTTGCAAACAGTAATCATCTGTGGAATTAAATTACTCCATCCTCTTCGAGACACACTTTGAATCATGCATCCCATCATGCCCTCTCCCCACTGCCCCAAGGCACCACCACCAGAAGGTTGGTGTTGAGGACATGAAGGAGTGAACATACTTTATGCAAGGAGAAAAAGAATGGGACCTGGGGGTACCCCAGGAGTGAGGGACCAACACTGGGCCTGGGATGGGATGGAAGGGACAAGGAGCCCGGAGGAGAAAGCCAGCCACCTTTGTGGAGCCTGTGGAGACACTACAGGGGGAGGGCCTGTGGGGGGAGAGGGAGCAGTGGGGAGCTGCTGAGCCTAGAAGGCAGTGAGGCACCCCCTCAGGGAGGCTATGTCCTCCTTCTCCCCTACCACACAGACCACCCAGGAGAGACCCTAGGTGTCCTGTGAGGGAGGCTGCAGCAGAGAGGTGGGGTTCCAAATCTTCCTGCCAACTCCAGATTAGCTAGCATGCCAGTGTCTTCAAAATCTAGGGGAGGCAGGTGGGCAGGAGAGAGTTAAGGCAGAGCAATGGCCAAATTTAGCCTCCCTCTGTGCCCCTCAAACCACACTGCCACACCCTGTCCTCACCCACCTCCACTCTCCTGCACTCCCACCTCACCCCCCAGGTACATGCTTCCCCCAATCAAATTCTCAGCCCAGCACTCTCACCCTAACTTCACTCCCTTGCCCCTGAACTACATGCTACCCCCACCATCCCACTCACCTTTTGCAGGACAACCAACCACTCCCCCCACCTCCACCTCCTCACCTACGCGTACATTCTCGCCTTACCCCCACCCATCACCCCTGATACACACTCCCTTCCCATGCCCCTATACCTACTAGCTTCCCACCACCCCAACATACTCTGCCCCCCACCCGCACTGTTCACCTCCCAACCTCTGCCCTGCCCCCTACCCCACATGTGTAGGCAGAAGTACTCCTTCTACCTTAAGGGTGCTTGGGAGTAAGAAACCAGAAATTGTCACCTGTCTCCCTACAACTTGACTTCTGATGAGTGTTTCTCTGTAGTTGTCTTGAGGTCCTTTGTTTTGTCTCCTAGAGTCACAGAAACACACCTCCGAGGTCTACAGAAAGTATAGCCAGAGAGCTGGAGTGCTCCACACCTGTCCGAAGATATCTGCAAACCCCCCAGAGGATAAGCACCTGGGGGGATGAATGAGCTTTTCTTCATTCAGGGAACAGAGTGGCTCATTCACTAGGGGCTGAGCCTATGAATGCCCCAAGCTGGTCATCTCTTCCCTACCCTTCCCCACCCAATACACTGTAATTACTTAACTTGAGCCTTCTGAGGGTACCAGCAAAACACCTTCCTTGGGGTGTTTAATTAGCCACTCACAGCACACACAGCCATCTCCATTCTAAAACTGTCAGCCTTTTTGATCTGTTCTATGCTGGTTCAGCCCATTCCATTTCTCTGGCTTTCTTCCCTCACACTACTGCAGAGTCTCACAGCCAGAGATGGCACCTTTCAGCCCATCTTTCTTTGGCTTCTCACAGCTGTCTTTGGCTGGGCCCTGTCTTAATTACCTTGGGGTGTGTGTGTAGTCATTGGTTGAGTGTTGCATTTTACTTAGTTTTGGGGGAAGTTGTTCATTCAAACAGGTAAAAACATAATGGTAAATGATAAACATTTGTTACCTAGGAATGTTGACCTTGTTTTCTTTCTTGTTTCCTCATTGAATAGAACTTTTTGTCCTGTGTTTCATTGGTCTGGTGGCTTCTACAAGAAAACATTACCTTCTTATAAAGCAGGGAAGGTGAAAGGAGAGAGAGGGAGGGAGGGAGGGAGGGATGGAGGGAGGGAGGGAGGGAGGGAGGGAGAGAGAGAGAGAGAGAGAGAGAGAGAGAGAGAGAGAGAGAGAAAAGAAAATTTTAGAATAGCAAATGCCTGTCGGCCATTGGGTCTGATGGACAGTTCTAGGTTCAAGAGCACAGGGCCTAACTTCCAAACATGCACCAATTCTAACTTATTTTTTGTGGCCTAAAAAGTAGGGGTGGTGAGCATATTAAGTGCTCAAGGTAGCAACTCTGCATGAGCTAAAATGTGTATATCGAATAACAATCCAGTTAGCTTCACCAAACTATTGGGGGAAGGTCTGTATACAAAGAGTACAGGCCAGCTCAAGTACATACAGCACACATTTGTAGACAAAATGGGTTGCTTATTGATCACCAATCATGTGCTGAGTAATTTTACTTATATATTGTAAAATTCAAAAACTCTATGCGTTAGATATTATCCCCATTTAACAGATCAAAAGAACTGAGGCTCAGACAGATTAAACAGCACACCCAAGGTTACCGAGTCAGGAACCGGCTGAGCAGTAATTGGAAAAACAATATGACCCCAGATTTCCACTCCTTCAGCTGATTGCCTAGCAGAGGTGGGCCCAGAAATCTTTATTTTTTAAAAGCTCCCTTGGTGATTCTTGAGGATTAGCCAGGTCTTGGGAATGCTGTTCCACATCAAACCGTCCCTCTATCCCTGTCACCAGCCTGCCTCTGAGCAGCCCTCTCCACATTGGATAAAACATTTAAAACATATTTAAATAGCAATTTCGAAAAACTATGCAACATATGGATTTTCCTTTTGATCTCAAAATGATGACAAACAGACACTTAAATACTTCATAAAAGAAATATTACCAGAAAAATTATAGAAATCTGGCTTTCAACTTTGTCTTGCTCTAATTTAAACAAAATGCAACTTTCCAGAGTCACTCTCTCTCCCCGCAAATAAATCCAAAACTCCGAGCTTTCTTTTCTTTTTCCCTCTTTGCCCCGCCTACGCCTATTCATTTCTAATCTGTTGGTCATCCTGAATAAAAGCTTTGAAAGACTAGACAGTAGGGATAACTTAAGTCTTATCCTCAAAACCCCTGAACACAGAGAGCGCGTCTCCTCCGAATCCACACCCTGGACTTGAAAGACCAAAGAAAGGGAAGCTGGGAATAACGGCCAAATATTCTTACACTAATTAACAAAAGAAAAGGGGGAGCCAGGGGGAGATGTCCATCCCTTCAAACGTCCCCGCCCATGTTTCGGTCCCGGGAGAGCCCCCCTCTCTCAAGTGGAGGGCGTCCGCTGGCTATGGGGCGCCACGGCCTCCGCAGCAACAGGCGGAGGGGAGGCCGCGGGTCAGGGGGGTCGGGCCGCGTCGGATGTTCCCCAGCTCCGCGCCGCGCCCGGAGCAGGTGGCTGTCCCCCGGAGCTGGGCGTGCGCCGAGCCCTGGCCAGGCGAGCGGGACTCCAGCCCCTGTGACAACCGCGGAGGAGGCAGGGGCCCCGGGGTGCTGGGCGCGGGACGGGCGACCGGGACCCCCAGGGCCGCGAGGGCAGGAGGGGCGAGCCCTCGGCTCCCAGCGCGGCGCCCCCGCCACCGCATCGCGCGCGCGCTCGCTCTGCGCCCAGAGGCCCCTATGGCGGGGCCGCGGCGAGGAAGGAGGAGACCGGGAGGAAGCCGCGGACAAGGCAGCCCAGCTCTGCCGAGGGCCGGGAAAGGAGACTCCCAGCCTTCCCGCCCACCCCGAAACTTTTCCAACACACGCAGGCGTATTGCTCACGGGTGTTGGCGGCCCCGAGTCGCCATCAGGGAGGAGGCTCGGCCAACACACACGGCCCCCGGCCTCGGTGCGGAGGTACACAGGCACAGCAGGGGTGGCGGGGCCTGGGCCCCTGGGGAGGCATGAAGGCAGCGGGCGGCCACACAGCCGAAAGGGACGCCCCGCGTTCGAGAACCAGTGCTTAAAAGCCTGCAAAAGCTCGGAAGTGGAGCCGTGCCCGAGGCTGTGCGTAACTTTGCCCACTGCGCCCCCGCGTGCAAAGGCGTCCCCGCGCACTCACACCCTCAGCCCACCCCACTCTCCCTCGGCTCCAGCCGGAGCCTGCAGGATATTCCAGCGACAGCGAGAGATATGCTAATCTGAGCCAAAGAGGGAGGGGTGTAAATGGCGTAAATTTCACTACCTGGCACCCCAGTTACCGAGGAAGAACGTCGCGTTCTACCCGAAAGCGTCCCCTCCGCTTCCCTCTGCCTTTCGTTCCTCAGCTTCTTCACTACGGTGAACTAAAGAGAAGAAGCTAAGGCACAGCCAGATCGATGTGCATTCCCCCCCCCGCCCCCCAAGATCACGACCTCTCCAAATCCTAGCCCTCAAAGAGCCAGGTGGGGTTGGAGAAACGCGAGTTATTTCGGGGGACAACAGCACCCCATCGCAAGGCAAGCGCGCGGCCTTGGCGGGAGCCTCGCGGGGCTCCGCGCGGCCGGGCGGAGTGGCTGGATTATGTAAGGAACAGCCCTCCGTGTGCTCACCACCATCTGTTAATATCTTGATATTGGAAAGTTCGGTGCCTGAGGCAAAGCCAGGGTTGGCCGCGCGGAGCTCCCAGCCTTCTTTCTACTCCAGGACAAGGAACATGCCCCCTTTTGATTGTTTTCTCTCACTTCCATACAATCAGGTAGTATAATGTGCCCCTTCACTTTCTGACAGCCAGCCCCCTTTCCTCGCAGGCGTGTGTTTGTGGGGGAAGAGTGATCTTCTTTGAGGTCACTTTTTGGTAATGAATCCTTTCGATGAATTGATTTATTTACGACTCTGGGCTCCTTTAGGCGCTGTGATGGACCCTTATTCGGGTGGGAGCTTTATTATTTTTTAAAATTACTTTTTCTGCCAGCACCCTGACCCCAAATTCTTGTAAGGGTTATATTTCAACTTCTTTAGAGTGATGCGCTTTTGTTTACTTTGAAAGCTGTTGGTTAAACAAACATCACTCGGGAGGCTTCTAAGCAGTGGGGTTCCCAGGAGAGAAACTCCGCAGCTGCTATTGCCACTGATCTTGTGGTATTTCACTTTCCCCCCTTTCAGACATTCAGAGCAAATCCAGGTTGGGCTTGGCGTCACGCTGGGCACAGGGGCAGAGAGAGAGAGAGAGAGAGAGAGAGAGAGAGAGAGAGAGAGAGAGAGAGAGAGAGAGAGAGTTACGAATATGGAGGTCAGTGAATCTGACTCTAGACAGCCTCAAGCAGGCCGGCCTGCACCCTTGGTTTTTCTTTCTTTCTCTTCCTCTCTTTGGGGTGGTGGTTGGTGGTGTGTGTGTTCAGGCAGGATCTCCAACATCCTTCTCTTAAATCCACGCCCACGTTTGTCTCGCAATTGGATCTGGTTGAAGTTCCCAGAATTGGTTTGTTTAGGATCTGATGACGATTGTTTGCAAGGTTTTAAATTACTTATATGCAGTCTTCCCTCTTACTCCTACCTAACGGCTTTAAGAAAGGAGGGGGGAACTACATCGAAGAAATATCAAGGCGAAGTGTGTTTAACCCAGAAGCAGATGCACAAGCGATGACTTCAAGTTTGACTAAGAACACATAGATCACCCTTCAGATAAATAAGTAAACGCAGCCTGCACGGATGGGGTTTGTAGACGACCGGTCAGAACTTGGGTTAACTTTTAAGTTATTGGGGTTGTGTTGGCAGTAGGTTGGAGAAAGGATGGACCCCCTAGGCTTGGCCTCTGGTTTCAGAGATGGAGCCAGTATCTAGGTGACTTGTCTCCCGGCTGACTGATCGCTTCTCCCCTATCAGAAAAACAAACCGGGAGTCGCCGGAGATAAGGGGCTCGGGCCTCACGCCTTGCTCCAGGGCGGCGTGAGACCCGGGGAGAGCGCCGCGACTCTGGTCAGAGAGGTTGCCCAAGAGCCTGGCCTGTCCGTCGCCCCGACAGTAGGGGACAGGACAGGTCTCTGCGGACGGAGCTCGCTCGCCCAGCGTCGCGCGCGCTCCTATTCCAGCCAGCAGCTCCTGCGCCCTAAAGCGGGCTGCGAACTGCCACCGCCGAGCGTGGCGATCCGCCAGCCTCCGCCGCTGAGGCTGGGGGTGGGGGCTCTCCCTTGTTTGCCAAACGGGTTACCCCAACTTCGATTCGGGCCTGCCTTCCCGGGGGAGTGATAAAGGACTTACTGGAGCTTGCAAGGAACTTTTCCCGCCATCAGTTCCCGAGCGTAGTATGTACAAAACGTGCGTCGAGAGCTAGGTGCAATTGACATAAACTTGGGGGGCTGCAGTTCAAGCCATTCCTTCTTAAGTCTGAATCTTTTCTCTCTCTCAGCTTCCTTTCTTACCCCTTTCCCCCCCTCCTCCTTCCCCGCCCTCCTCCCTTTTAAATGTCAAACTGAGCAGATGGTTTTAAGGTGCGGAGGGCATACATCCTTTACTCCTACTAGTGTATGTCTGGGCTGGCTTTCACGTAAGCACAAACTGGGATACTTCAAGAAAATAAGAGGAGGAGAAAGAAGAAAGGAAGTTGCCTTGATCCATTCACAGAACCCAAATTTCCCTGCTCAGTACACCCGCTTACCTCGAAAGGACCCAACCAATAAAAACAGTATTCCACCCTACCTCTAATGAGCACGTTGGTAGATTATTTCTGTTTCGAGCCTAAATTGTCACATCTCGATTAGAACGTTAGATACAATAAGCCGATCGCTGGAACTGTGAGTGGTGTGTTTGCAGGAGTCTATGTTGTTTCATTACTGAAGTAGAGGGAGTGTCTGAAGGCAGCGAAAGAAAAGCAATGAAGTCTGGGGACCCTCAAGCAAGTCCCTTTTCTTATCTCGGACACCTAACCCGGCCGACCTGATTTTTTTTCCCCCTTCTTTTCCAAGTTTGAATCCCGTGCCAAAAGTTTCCTACATGGAATAGGTTTGGACACATTATCATCGCTATTCTTATTCAAAGAGAAGCCTTCACAGTGTGATGAATTTGAGGCTGCAATGGTAAATGTCCTAGGAAAGGGGTGTGTGTGTGTGTGTGTGTGTGTGTGTGTGTACACTGTTCAGCCCCAGTACTTGTAACACACCTCATAAACCCCCTGTTGTCACGAGGCAACATGATTCAACCTTTGATCTGATTAAATTCGAGGGACACACCAATAATGCTTGTCCCCATCCTACCTAAGAAACTGACTGTGTAATCGACTAGGTATGAAGGTTTCTGCTTCGCAGACCTTGCAAATCCTAGCTTTTATAGGACCTTTAAGTCATAAATGCGGTTGTTTTATTGAAAGCCCGTTGACTGTGGCAGGCGAGCGAGACACGTTCTAAGCGTTGGCCGGAGGCTCCCTCCTTAGCATATTTGTAACTTGCAAACCCCAAAGAGTTCGAGAGCCACATTGTCTAAAGAAATCTTTCTGGTTATTTTTCATCCAAGAAATGCCAAACCGAAGTGAGTGTTCTATGGCTTTACGTTGAAGCCCGGAGTGTAAGAGTCTGAAATTTCTTACTTGATTCTTAAAGGTTGCTACCCAGGCGTTAAAACGGTGTAAATCCTGTATGAAACGTCTCTCTCTCTGGTTACTCTGGGGTGAGTGAGTGAGGGGTAATCGCAGGGTAATGTTTGTTACCATTTTCTTTAAGGCTGCTGTACCTACCATCCAAATAACGTGGTTAGAGGGAACCAGACGGGCAAAGATTCCTCTTCCCAGTAATTTTGACGGGAGGTTGGCTAGGTCTCAGGCAATGCTGGTCTTGTCATACCCGATGCGACGGAGCCGCTGTGAAACCTCTGGCACCTCTTACTTGCATCCCAAGCCTACCTGGATTTTCTTATCCATCTCCCCTTTACAAAGAAGCAAAGGCAACACGCATTCTTGACCTTGCCTCTGATCATTCTAAAAGCGGAATAAGTCGAGGAGCCCCCCACTCCCTCCCCCTCTATCACCGCACCCCTCCAACCCGCCAAACTTCTCCAGTCGACTTTTCCGTGCCTTTCTTCACCCAAGTCCGAGGCGCGCTCACTCGCTCGGCCACTGGGCGAACTCGATCAGCTGTATCTGGGAAATGAACAAGGGAAAAAAAAAAAAAAAAGAGGACCTGCGTCCTGGAAGAGCGAGGGTGAGCCGAGCGCCGCCGCCCGCTTCGCGCAGTGCCCGCCGAGAGCTCGCTCCGGCCCTGCAGCGGCGATCCCGGGGCCCCGACGCAGTGGCGGGGCGGGGGCGGGGTGGGGGTGTGGCGGGGGCGGGCAGCGCGCGCCCCCTCCCCTCCTCTTTTCCCAGCCCCTCACCCCCACCCCTTATATATATATATATATATGTGTGTGTGTGTGTGTGTGTGTATATATATATATATATATATATATATATATATATATATATATATATAATTTTTTTTTTCCTCCCAAGTTCTCTAGCCTGGCAATCCCCCCTTGAATCCGAAGGCGCCTCGCGATTGGGCGCTCAGGCCGGGTACGTCAGTGGGACTGTGACGTGCAGTCTTCCTGTTTCCTTCAGCTGTGTCTTAAAGTAAATCTTGTTGTGGAGCGCAGCCCTCCGCGGAGGGAGCGCGCTGGAATCACACACCCGTGCAGCCGGCGAAGCGCAGGGGCGCAAAAGAGCCTCGCCGGGCCCGCCTGCGCGCACTGCGCTGCGCTGCTCCGCGCTGCCTCCCTCTCCTCTCCTCTCTTCTTTCCTGCTCCCGTCTCTCCTCTTCTCCTCTTTTCCTTCCTTCTCTCCCCTGCTCTCCTCTTTTCTGCTCTCCCCTCCCCACCCTCTCCTGTCTCTCTCCCCTCGTCCTCTCGCCCCGATCGCTCGCTCGCTGTCGCACAGACTCACCGTCCCTTGTGCACTTAGCATAGTCATCACCCGCACGATATCCCCGGGCGTGAGCGCGCGCGTGGTTCCCTCTCTCCGCTGGCAGGAGAAAAAAAAATTAAAAAAAAAAAGAAAGAAGAAGGCTCGGTCCCCCTGCTCTCGGCACCGCGTAAGTATCTTCTGTCCCCTCCCCTTTTCCAGGATCACTTGGACTCGCTTGTTCTTGAATGAGAAGAAAAGAGACTCCCAGGACATATAGCCATGTAAACATCCTTTTTTTTTTCTCCCCCCAGGAGGAGAAAATGGTGTTATTTAAATGAATCCTAATAACATAGCCTGGAAACAGTTTCTGAGCAGGAGACTCCGTGGAACTCAGCGCTCCCTCCTCCCAGTTCCTGAGTAAGTGATCCGCTTGGCTTTTCTTTCTTTCTTTCCTGCTGGTGGCCGGGGGTGGGGGTGTTGGCGATGGGGTGGAGAGGGGGAGTCTGATATTGCTGGACTTGTCGCTGATCTTGTCACCTTTTGTGTGCTGTGTCTGGGGTGTGCGGGGGCGTTCGCTTCTTTCTCTTGCCCTCGCTTCTCAGGAGAGAGGACCGCGAGGGGGGACAGACAGGGTCGCTTTTTGTTCATCTGGATCCCTGCTTTCCGCCCAGCCTCATCCTTCCCATCTCCCCGGGTGAAAACTCCTGGGCCGGTCCCCCACGTCCTCTCTCTTTGTCTAGTTTATTATAGCTGCCTTTCTTCCAGGCTCTTCCAATTTGCTTGTCATTTGCATACCTTTCACTTCTCCTTTTTAACCCCTGCCGAGGGCCCTGGAGGAGAGGAGAGGAGAGGGAAGCGGGGGTGGGGGGGGTGTTGGAGTGCGCTCTGTTACTTTCCTCTCTAAACGCTGTCGAAGCCGCAATGTTGACATCGGGGTTGGAGCGGTGGAGAGGTGGTCCCGGGAAGAGAGCGCGGCGCCCCTCTCCTGAGCTCCAAGGAACCTGGGGTAGGTCAAGGAGAGGAAGGCGGCACCGGCAGCCTCCGGGAGTCGAGTGGTAGAAGGATTGGGGCCCGAGCGCCCGCGGGAAGACGGACAGATCGCGGTCCGGGTGGGGGTAGGGGATGTTCATGGGCAGCGGAGCCGCGAGGCCAAGACTCTCGCGGTCATTGCTGGAAGGAAGCCTGTGGTGCTGGGCTGCTTCGATCTTGTCCTTTCTGGGTGGTACCTACAGTTTTGCCCCAGTTTGGAGGACTGGGGAGCGAGGAAAGAAGAGGTGAGAGTAACTGTTACTGGGATGAATACTGAGGCGGGCGGGAAGAGCCGCTATCTTGCTTGGACAGACAAGGAGGGGGACGCGGACGGGGGCGAGGGGGCGGGGGGTTGCGGTGTCTGGAGGGGTTGGAGGGGAGACATCACCCAAAGTCCAGTTTAGCAAGTTGTTGGTTCTTCTGGGGTGCCAGCCAATGACTCCTCCTGCTAAAACTGAACGTTGCTGGAGAGTGTGGGCTGGGGATGGGGACAGAAGGAAGGTAAAGGGGGAGTAGCTTTCGAGAGTAGCTTTCGTGTGTCTCCCTCCCCTTCTCAGCTTCTTTGGAAGTTGAGAGTCCTGCAGGCCGGCTGAGAGAAGAACTAGGCTGGGCGATAGTCTTAAATAGCCCAAGGAGGCAGGTGGGAATGTGAACCTGCTGCTGCTCTTGGCAATCCAGAGCCCTGCTCTGCCTGGGGGGAGGTTGGGAGCTCACCTGCTTGTTTTAATTTTTCCAAGAAGGTCTGTGTCGTCTCGTTGAGCTTATAAACACAGAGTAAGCACAGGATGGACTGCTCTCAGAGTCAAGGCTAGAAGTCTCTTCTCTCTCTCTCTCTCTCTCTCTCTCTCTCTCTCTCTCTCTCTCTCTCTCTCTCTCTCTCCTCCCACCTATACCCTCCCTTATATATAAAAAAAATCATTTCCTTTCCTAAACCAGGTAGGCAGAGGTCTATCTTTTAGCAGAGTGCGCATGAGCAGGGCCTGACAGGTGTGTTGTGTCAAGAAAGACAGGTGCAAATTTCCTCTGTGTCTGTGTAGTTCCAGACCACAGTGCATGCCCCAGGGTTGTAGAGGTTTATGAATTTATGGTGGCCCTGGTTAATACGATTGTCTGAGCTAATGGGAATGGGCTGTTGCTATGTTTTGAGCCCTGCCATGGGAGTTCTTGGGTTGGGGGTGGGGGCCAAGTTGGTATGTGTTTGTTTATTTTTCTTAAGGGTATTGGCAGGCTGCTGCCTGAGGCTGTGTCTCAGGCTCCTGTCTGCCAGGCAGCTGAAAGTACCCCTACTTCAGGCAGCAGGTGGAGGGAGATTGACTTTCCCTTTGCTTCCGTCCAGGTCTCCCAGGTCTGTGTGTGTGTGTGTGTGTGGGGGGGCAGTGAGAGCTGTCGTGTGTGTGTGTGTGTGTGTGTGTGTGTGTATGTGTGTTTTGGACAGCCGTGGGTGGTGTGTGTAACTGCCAAGAATACTAAAGTCAGTTTGAAAGTGTTACTATCCTTAAAGCTTATCTTTTTAGCGTGCTTTCTCTCTGCCCAGAAAGAATAGGTATGTGCATAAACTCTTTCAAGTCATATGTTAAATATTCTCATAAAGTAGAATGAGCCTGTCATTGTACCAGACATGTGCCAGATGTCCTAGTTATTACTTTGATGAAGAAGGAAAATCTCAAGTACGTGAGAGGTAACTGCTTTTCTATTTGATGCAAGATGTGGGGAGTCAGTTCTGTGAAGCGTTTCTTGCAAGAACTTCTTCGTATTTTCAAAATGATGTGGGTTGTAGGTAGTGAGGAAGAAAAAGGGGAGTATTCAGGTTAACTGGCCATGCACACAATGTAGATATGTTTATATAATGGGCAAACAGATGAAGGTGAGGACTGTGGCTTGATGTGTGAGGGAAGATGTTGAGAATTCAATGGAATCACTGTATCTGGATTCTTAAAACTTAGTCTTTAAATTTTTTTTTTCTTTACACAGGCTACTTCTTGAGATGCCTAGAATTAGGTTAGGTGATGAATGATTTTTGTTGGTTTTGTAGCTTGGGTGATGATCATCGTTTCATAAAAATGTGACAGTAGGTGTCATTTATTCTGTAGACTTCAACATCAAGGTTTCCCTCCACTACTTTCCTTGGATGCTTTTGAAGTTCTTTCATAATTAAAATGTCATCTATGGATATGTTCTTTTGCCTTTTTTTTCCCCCATAGGGGTTATCTGTGATTGGCACTTACTGATATTTTTATGTGTCCATTATGCAGAACTCTATTTAGTTCAATCACTACCTTGTGGGGAAAAAAAGTCATGTATACATAACATGTATCTTTGTTCCCACTATGTATTCATTTCCTAGCATCATTCCTCTACAAGTAGCACTTGCAATCTTAAGACATAAGATTTTATTTGTTCAAAGTACAAATGGGCTCCCCCCACCCGAATTTCTTCTATCATTTTAGGCATGGTCTTGCACTTGCAACTGCTAATATAAGAAATTACTTAGGTTCGGGATTAACGAAAGAAATTAAAAAACATTACTGATTTCATAATATGTAGATGGATTGCACATGATATGTTATTATAGGACTCCATATAAGAACCTATATAAATTGGAAAGATCATATACATAAGGAATTTCTCAAACCTTATTGCCTACTGTAGTTAAAAACTTCAAAGGACATTTAGAGTATTTCGGATTTCTACTGAAAGAAAACAGTGTGTTTTTTCTTGAAATTATTTCTCATTCTGATTTTGTAACTTGGTGAATTATTACCCTTTCAATAAGGAGAAATATGGGTGTTTTAGGCATGTCTCAGGAAATGTTACATGTTCATTTTGCTGGTGACAATGGATGGAATGTTTGATAGCATGGAGGAATTTTAAATGAAATGGTTATGATTTGAGAACTCTATTGTGATATGAAAATGTTAAATCTGATATAGGATTTTGACAATGCAATCTTAGTTGCAGTATTAACTTATGTGAAGTGAGTTCTTCAAAATAAATGTCAAAGGCTTCCTGTCATAGGCAGAAACACCTCCAAATGAAAAGTTGCTAATTAACAAAACAAACTCTTAAAATACAGTGAAGGGGAGAGCGTAGTGATTTGGGGGTGGGGTAGGGGAGAGGCACCTAAATCAAATCATTTGATTTTCCTACCTTGAGTTACTGATTTCTACGTTGATTTAAAATATTTTTGATAGTGATATTCCATTTGAAATTTCATAACCAGGTTGACCCAAATAGATGAGAGGCCTATTCAAAGGATGTTTTCTCAAAGAAGTGTAAGCTTGAGCAATTTCTTCAAACAATTTTGTCAACAAAGACACATATCCTAAATAATCCAAACAAGAAACCATGCCAACCTTATATTCCCCCTGTCTCATAAAAGATATGTCTGAACTTTCTGGATAATTACCATATTGAAACACTTCTTTGTCCAGAATCTGGACTCCAGAAATTGTGTAAAAGTTGCACCCCCACCTTCCCCCCAAAATAAGTTCTTTATTAAAGTAAGAGCACTTAACCACTTTCTACTTCACCCCAGGGTGTTCCTTCAAAATTCTTCACTGAAAATTCTTTTCTACTAATATTAAGTTATCAGCTACCTTAGGATTATGGTAAATAGAATGTCAGATAATTCCTATTTTAAGGAAGAATCTTTTGGAGTAGTTAAAATCTGACTTGATTATACCTGGATGTTAGTTCTGATATTATCTTTCTCAGGGAGGAATCTGCTATGCTCAGATATCCGTTATGTAGGAATTACCAAAGCATTTGTGTAATTAGATGCCAAATGGTGCAACAAAATATTTAATACTGAAAAATATTCTCTATAGATTTTCACATTAATTAAAGAGGAGTTTACAGGATTAGAGTATGTGTATCCGATCAATAATACATTTGAGTTCAAATTCAACATCAGTATTTTTCTGCATGCTTGCTGATCTTGATATTCACCATTGCTAACCAAGACAAGGGGTTTCATATCACCTGGTTAAAACTCAGAATTAATGTTAAAATTAAAATAGAAGAAGACAATAATGCTAGGGAAAACAGAAGGCAGCAGGAAAGAGGGAGACCAAATATGAAACGGATGGACTCCATCAAAGAAGCCGTAGGCTCGAGTCTACAGGAGTGAGCAGGCCTGTGAGGACAGGACCCTGTGGATGTCACTCATTCATCGGGTCACCAGGAGTCAGAGCCCATTCAACGGAACATAACACACCCAAGAATCAATTATAACTATAGTTGAAACGTTCTGGCTTAGTACATACGTTGAGAAATAAAGGAATTTTAAAAATCTTAATTTTTTAAGTATGGATGATAAAATCATTGCATAGCTTTCTCTAAATTCTGAATTGGGAAATCATGGCAATGCTTTGAAAATGTTTTCAAGTGATTTAATTTATAGTATAGTCATTTAACAGTATGTTTTCTTGTGTGAAAACAGTATGTTTTCTATTTATGTATAGATCTTGTTTATGAGTCATTATGTTGGTATTGTGTCAACCAGTTATCATTATTTAATCCTGCCCAGAGCCTCCATGGATTATAAGTCCAATGTGCACTGTTACCTTTATTTCTAAGTTTAGGTCTAAGCTATAGGGAGATATATATTTACCTGTGCCTATTCATATAATGCCCAGTCTTATTGGAGTCTCTCATTTTTCCTATTTCCCCCATTTGTTTCATCCTATTATAATGTCTCAGCTGGACATTTTACAACAAGACCTAAAAGTAATTCAATTCTTTTAGCCCCAAACAGAAACAAATCATTATTGAATCTAAAAACTCTGGCCGGTTGAAAGAGAATTGCAAAAACCCGTTGAGTTTGGTGCATTTGGAGGAAGTCACAGGATACTTTGTTCTTATAAAGACCCAACAAGCATGTTCAACTCTCCGTCTCCACTGAAGATGAGAGTGTGATTTCTTTCCACCTCAGGAGGAGCACAGCCCACCTTTTGGCTCAGACATGAGGCAAGGATGCAGCTGTTGATACCTAGGCTAGAGGAGAGGAGGGCAGTTGACCTTGTACTCATCTCTTACACTAGCATATCGTTTCCGAGTCTCTGTGGCACAAGTGCGCCCTTCCTATAGCAAGTATGGGGAGCAGGAAAATCCAGTGTGGATGTTAAGGTGAACTGGGGCAGAAAAATACTATGGAAAGTTTGTTCAGTGTTTTGATTGGAGATGCGTGTGCTTTTCAGGTGATATTAGAGGGAAAAGGATTTGCACACAAAAAATAAAAGAGATCAACATTTTAAAATAATGACAGTGAACTCTATTTGGGGGAAGCTGGCATGCATGCAAAAATAATATCCTCCCAATGTGCAAGTCTTCCTGAGCTTTGAAAGAATTCATCTTTTTTCTTATTTGCCTCAGTCTTCCCGTTTTTCCCTCTCACCTGACAGCTACACCTGATTTATCAGGTCTAATGTGTTAGTGAAAGATCTGTCATTGCCTTTCTGGATTCCTGAAACCAATTTTATTTTTAATGTGTGAGGGGGTCTCAGTTATTCTGAATTCGATTTGGAACCCAATATTCAAGGTATTAAGAATATGTTTCCATTCCAAATTCAGGAAATTCTATCCTGAGCATACAAAAAGTATTTTATTCTCAAGCATACTATATATATATATATATATATATATATATATATATATATATATATATATATATATATATAATATATATATATATCAAGCATATATATAATATATAATATATATATCAAGCATATATATATATATACATATATATATATATATATAGAGAGAGAGAGAGAGAGAGAGAGAGAATCATACTGAATCATCATACTGCCTTCATGACACTCTAAAACAGGCTCTTTTAAAATGTTGTATCTTTGTATAGAAACCAGGATCAAGGACTGCTTGATGAAATCTTTCTCACTTAAAAAAAAAAATACTGCCATCTAAGCATTGAGCATTGTCTTGATTTTTACAGGTTATTTCATGCTGAAATTATGCCTATTTGCATGGATAGTCATTCTTTAAAACTAGCCACAGATGCAGTCCTAGGGAGCACGTAGATGTTTTTACAGGTGAACCGAAAGAGATGGGAGCTCTTCCAAACGCCGTGCACGCTGCTTTTGGCAATAGACCCTGTTATTGTGAAGACGTGCTCCGTTAAGCAAACGTGAAGTTTAACATTAGATAAACCCTGTATTCTCAGTTTCTTCATAAAATGTTAATTGTAAGCAAAAAGATGTGACTTCTTATATGTATGCCAAATTGGGTATTAGCAGCATTTGTTAATAAGTCACAAAATATGTCAAGTGCCTTTTATAAAATGCAAGGGAGGGTGTCCTCTTTTTATAGTGGATTCTCAAGAAATAACGGAAGTTCACAGGCAGAGAAGGTATTTTTCTTTCTCGCATATATTGGAGTGATGTTATTTTCTTTATGTATCTTCGTTCAGTCTTTTCTTTCCCCATTTTTTTTTCTTCTTCTTAAATTTAGCATAAGAAATACAATTCACAAATGGTATATGTTCAAGAGTTTCTTTAGGCACGTGAAGTATTATTTTGGCAAATTTGAACAGAAGGAAACTAGTCCGGAAGATGTCTATTTATCCTTCCCTAACTAAATTTATTGTTTTCTAAAACATGACAACATCCTTTTTTTTTTTTTGCAGTGAGCCCACCTTTATAATAATTTAAGTCATCGAAAGGACATCATGAAAATGTATAAATATTCTCATCCTTCTATTAAAATATAGAAACAGAGATCATCTTCAAATGTGATTTTACTAATAAAATTGTACAGCTATACTAAATAAGCAGACTTGTAATATGAGTATTTGTGCATTTATTTCAATGTTAAATTGACCATTTATGTTTAGAAGATGCTGATGGGAGTGTTCTTCCCATTTCACATATGACGAAAATATTTTAAAATTCAGCAATAAAGAATGTGTGTCAAATATTTGTATTTATTTTAAAGTCTTTTTATAGCACTAAAACCACAATAATTTTAATGCAGAAGTGGAATTTTTCATCCAAATTTCACGCAGCCTCAAAATGTAACCTTGTTTCTTAAGGATAGCCCACTTTCATCTTCTTTTGTAACGTGAATCTCAATGCCCAAAATTTAATCAATTGGTTGTCAGAGGCTATGTACTTATAATCTACTGTTTCTTCTGAAGATAAACAGTATCATTTTAGGCATTTGTGAAAGAGAATCATATTACTGGTGCTTAAGCAGTTTTTGCTTTTTTTTTTTTTTTTTTTTTAATCTTAATCCATCTTAAACCAGTGAAGCAGAAATATTTAAAAATGTTTCATTTCGAGCAGAGTGCATAATAAATTGCAATAATTGTAATGTGCCATAAATCCCAGAGCCTATGCATTTTGCATTTGATTCAGGATTGAGGTCAGGAAATTTGGAGAAATTTAAAGAAAATGATTCATCAGTCCTTTTGTTCTGTTGGCCAGGGTCCCGGGATTCTTGAGCTGTGCCCAGCTGACGAGCTTTTGAAGATGGCACAATAACTGTCCAGTGATGCCTGACCATGACAGCACAGCCCTCTTAAGCCGGCAGACCAAGAGGAGAAGAGTTGACATTGGAGTGAAAAGGACGGTAGGGACAGCATCTGCATTTTTTGCTAAGGCAAGAGCAACGTTTTTTAGTGCCATGAATCCCCAAGGTTCTGAGCAGGATGTTGAGTATTCCGTGGTGCAGCATGCAGATGGGGAAAAGTCAAATGTACTCCGCAAGCTGCTGAAGAGGGCGAACTCGTATGAAGATGCCATGATGCCTTTTCCAGGAGCAACCATAATTTCCCAGCTGTTGAAAAATAACATGAACAAAAATGGTGGCACGGAGCCCAGTTTCCAAGCCAGCGGCCTTTCTAGTACAGGCTCCGAAGTACATCAGGAGGATATATGCAGCAACTCTTCAAGAGACAGCCCCCCAGAGTGTCTTTCCCCTTTTGGCAGGCCTACTATGAGCCAGTTTGATATGGATCGCTTATGTGATGAGCACCTGAGAGCAAAGCGCGCCCGGGTTGAGAATATAATTCGGGGTATGAGCCATTCCCCCAGTGTGGCATTAAGGGGCAATGAAAATGAAAGAGAGATGGCCCCGCAGTCTGTGAGTCCCCGAGAAAGTTACAGAGAAAACAAACGCAAGCAAAAGCTGCCCCAGCAGCAGCAACAGAGTTTCCAGCAGCTGGTTTCAGCCCGAAAAGAACAGAAGCGAGAGGAGCGCCGACAGCTGAAACAGCAGCTGGAGGACATGCAGAAACAGCTGCGCCAGCTGCAGGAAAAGTTCTACCAAATCTATGACAGCACTGATTCTGAAAATGATGAAGATGGTAACCTGTCTGAAGACAGCATGCGCTCGGAGATGCTGGATGCCAGGGCCCAAGACTCTATGGGGAGGTCAGATAATGAGATGTGCGAACTAGACCCAGGACAGTTTATTGACCGCGCCCGGGCCCTGATCAGGGAGCAGGAAATGGCTGAAAACAAGCCGAAGCGAGAAGGCAACAACAAAGAGAGAGACCACGGGCCAAACTCCTTACAACCAGAAGGCAAACATTTGGCCGAGACCTTGAAACAGGAACTGAACTCTGCCATGTCGCAAGTTGTGGACACTGTGGTCAAAGTCTTTGCGGCCAAACCCTCCCGCCAGGCTCCTCAGGTCTTCCCACCTCTCCAGATCCCCCAGGCCAGATTTGCAGTCAATGGGGACAACCACAATTTCCACACCGCCAACCAACGCCTGCAGTGCTTTGGCGATGTCATCATTCCAAACCCCCTGGACACCTTTGGCAGCGTGCAGATGCCGAGTTCCACAGACCAGACAGAAGCCCTGCCCCTGGTTGTCCGCAAAAACTCATCTGACCAGTCTGCCTCTGGTCCCCCAGCTGGCAGCCATCACCAGCCCCTGCACCAGTCGCCTCTCTCCACCGCAGGCTTTACCACGTCCACTTTCCGCCATCCCTTCCCCCTTCCCTTGATGGCCTACCCATTTCAGAGTCCATTAGGTGCTCCCTCTGGCTCCTTCTCGGGGAAAGACACAGCGTCTCCTGAATCCTTAGACTTAACTAGGGAGACCACAAGTCTGAGGACCAAGATGGCATCCCACCACCTGAGCCACCATCCTTGTTCACCAGCACACCCGCCCAGCACCGCGGAAGGGCTGTCCCTGTCGCTCATCAAGTCCGAGTGTGGTGATCTTCAAGACATGTCCGAAATCTCACCTTATTCGGGAAGTGCAATATCCTTTTATTTTCCCCTCAAGGAAAACAAATTAAAAAAGCAAAACAGAAAAAGCCAGGTTTCCTAAAGGCTCAAGTTTACACCATACGTAGAATAATGTAGATTAGCATCTTCTTAAGAACGCAATTTTTCCTGTTATTCAAAGTAATAAGCTTTTATCCACACATAGGGCACTTCTGATGGCACAAAACCTTCCCACGAAACCCACATCTTTGCAACTTTCACAGGTTAATTGCTTCAAAGAGCTAGTATTTAAGATGTGCTTTTTAAGCAGTGCTTTTTTTCTGCTGTGCTTCCTGTATTATCTTCTTATCCTTTTTTTTTTAAAGAGTAAATTCAGAGATGGAAAAAATCTCATTGTAATATTGAATTCTATCAGATACATTTTTAAAAAGATGGTAAGTTTTATAATGTTATGAAAAGTCAGTTTCAGATCCTTGCGAGACCATGAGAAGTCTCCCTCTAAGCCATCCATAGGCTCCCGGGCCCTTTAAAGAAGGCCTGATTCAATGCAGAGCACTGTCCTGGTGGGAGGTGGTGGTGGGAGAAAGATGGATGTGGGAGGGGAGTTAGATTCTCTCTTTAATCTTGAAGTGAGACGCGGTTTTTTAAAGGAAATACACAGGTACTGATTTATTCGGATGGCGTCGGTCTCTCTCGTTCACTCAAGGTCTGTTCTTTGGGTTTGTTGCAGCTGCCTCCATGCATGATTTAACCTCTGTTCAGCCATACACAGAAATCTTTTGTCCTAACATACACAAAGCAAATTACTTGGGAAAGGGAGAGAGCACAATTAAATATAAAACTCGGCTGTATTTGACTCAAAAAATGGCTCTTTTTATGACTCTTTTATATTTTGAACCTGACTTTAATGTCGTGATGCCAGTTATATGTTTTATTAGACTTGTCCTGAACTCCAGCTATTTTTAACTGATGAATTTTTGTTCTCTACCCTGTAAATTGGTCCTTGCAGTGAATTTTTTAAAATCTGTGGTCATTGGTGGTTTGGGATGGTAGAATAATAGCATTTGGGGGCAGGTAGTGGCATGCTTCTTTAATAAATTGCAGATGGATATAAAATTTAGCAATAAAGTCGGCTGTTGCTAAATTGAGGACTTTGAGCAATCATCTTGATGACTAGAAATTGACATTTTAGTATACAAGCCCACTCCAGTGGCTGCCCCATAAGTGCAGAGTCCCAGCTCTGGTGGGAATGTGTTTTCCTAGGCAGTGAAGGTCGTCCTTCTGGCCAAGTCTTAGGATACCGGTGAAGATTTCTGATAAGATGAAGGGGAGCTAGTAGGAGAGCCATTTGGGCAGTAAACACAGAGTTTCCACAGTGAGGAAGAAGAGAATCATGTCACGAGGGAAAAGAAGAGAAAGATGTCGCAGACTTAGATAGAGAAAAAGACATTGAGTTTTGGGTTGGTTGCTGATTTAACGTCTACCTTTCAAAGATCTAGAATTGAATCCACCAGTCAGGAACCAGAGCTGCCCAAAGCACCACACCTTACCTGTTCTTATAAGCAGGCAATAAACACTGGTCAAAATGATGGGAGTATAGCTGTTGGTGATGAGAAAGGCAAAGTGAGAAGACACCATGGCTTGAATGTTTTTTTAACCCCTTTGCAGGATGAGCACTCTTCATATCAGGGTGCTGTCCAGGGCTAGACCCCCATTGCTCCTCAGAGATTTACTTCATTTTGAAGCCAATAGTAGTGATGGTGGGTTCTCTCTCTCTCTTTCTCTCTCTCTCTCTCTCTCTCTCTCTCTCTCTCTCTCTCTCACACACACACACACACACACACACACGCACACACGCGCGCGCGAAAGGGACAGGCCTATTTGGGTGAATATTTGAAGCCAGGATTTCAAAGTCCTATAAGTCTACACTAAAGTCTTTAACTCAAGATGCCAATTTATGGCTATTTTTTTTTAATTAGACTTTTCATTGTAAGCAGATAATTATGCCTGTGTTTTTAGTTTTTTTGTTTTCAGTAAGTTGGGTCTTCTAGGAAACAAATCTTTTAGATTTGCTTTAAGTGTTGGCCATGTTCATTGTCTCACCCTTCCTAAATCCCCTGAGGAATTTTGAGGATTTGAATGGAAATAAGTTCCTTTTATTTCTGCAAGTATCAAAGGCTTTAAAAAGAATACAGTTGCTTCTTCTTCAGATGAATAACTTGTCCTCTCTCCTAACAATGTAAGATTCTGTTCAAATGTGGTGGTTGGGAAACACCTGTGTTCATATGAAATGTCAGGTGCTTATTCCTGGAGTTGTTTCTTTCATGTAGCCAAAGAATTTGGACCTCTTGTTGCAATTATTGATTACATTTCCCACTTCTAGCCTTCCAGCCTCTTTCTTTCTCTTTCCCCTCTACCCCATCACATTCAAACCATTTATCGCACTGATAAATTATTTCTTAGGGAGAAGATAGGCAAGCCACCTTTTCTGTAGTCCACATAATTCTGAAGCTAGTGAGCTAATTCTCCTCTATCCTTGAATGGCAATGAGTTTTTCCCTTGATTTACCTGATGGTATGTAGGCAAAATTCTCAAATGTTCAGTTTAAAGAAATCTCTGGGGATCACAAGGAGTGATGTCTTACTTCGTTTTAGGTATATGAGCCCATATTTGAACATGCTGTACAGGTATTCCTAGAAAAGATGACTAGAAGTGAGCCGAAATGAGATGACATGTTACCACTGTCATTGTCCCTATTATGTTTTTATTTTTAGTTCATGGCTTTGCAAATGGGAATGAATAATTTAATTCTTAAGGAATAATTTGTTCCTATTCCAAAGGGCATCATCTGTTTCTCTGAACGAAGTAGCCAAGATAAGAATTATTGAGAACCCCAGCTTATCAGATAAATCCATTTTAAGTTCAACACATGAAGCGTATATGTTCCATATAATAGAACACACTGCCTCATTATCCCTTCTCATAGAAAGGAAGTAGTGAGTGTGTGCATGCTAAATTGAACCTCAGTGCACCTGCTCCAAGAGCTCACGTCTTGGATACATATATTAAAAAAAAAATGCGTTCCGTATTTTTGCAAATGAATCTATTTAATCAAATATTAAGTTTTATTCAAATTGCAAAAGAAACAGCCAGCCAATTGCTTTTCTTCGCGATGTTCCTTGTCATTCATCCTCTTTGCATCTCAAGAAAAATAGCCTTGTGTAGGCCTCAAACATTTGCATGCACCCAATTAAAGCACAAGAGAAGGATTATCAGCCCTTAAGACTTGCGCAGGTGAAGAAATGGAGCCTGTTGTCTGTGACAGCCTGTTTTCCCTACTCAGTGTTTAGGGAGAATGTTCAAAATACTTGAAGAAGTTTAGAAAGGAACATTGTTTAGTGATTTGAAACTAAAGTCCAACATGGATTAAACATGGATTTAAAAAAAATGAATTTCTAAAATGTGAAATAATCCATAGAAGTTGATCTTTTACATTTCTTAGAAGTCTTGTGGGGCCACAGGAATTCTTTTAGCTACATTAGCTATAGAAAAACAAGTATATAAAAGACTGAATGATTCTGGGTTCCTACCTGCCTCCCCCATTATGAAGTAATTTTTTTTTTTTTAATTTCCATTAAACTACACAATGCACCAGTTCTGTTGAACTTCTTAGTGGAGTGACAACTTGCTCTATCCCTTTCATGAAATGAGGGAGTTTAGATCTTTTCTCTCCCCATGTAAGGTTTCTAGGGGGGCAAACCTCTTAGAAACATTGCAAATCTGAGCATAAGGAGAAAGCTAAAATTCTCTGGGTTCAAAGTGGTTTCGAAACTGTAAGTAAACAGTCCCAATCCATTTGGTTAGAAATGCAGCCTGCAGAATCACTAGCCACAATTCAGAATTCAGTTGGAAAAAAAAAGAATTTTCTGCCTCCAGCCTTCACAACCTATTATTCTCCCATTTGCCTTTTTGCTGCCTCCACTGCTCCCACTGCTGCCCGCTTAGGTAAGGTTATATTGTGCTTGGTAAACAGACAACACTTCAATTCTCAGGTTGTTTGAACACCGCTTTAGGTTCAGCTGTAGTACTCTACTTCTCTGATCTTTTATATTCCCGAGCAGATGTCTTTCATTAATTTATGGATTTATCATCTTTTTTTTTTCCTTTTTTCTTTTTCTTTTTTTTTTTTTTACACCTGGCAGCTGTCTCAAGTTTCAGTAGTTATTGTCTATTTTGCATTACACATAGAATTGAATGTCATCTGTCTTCACAAAGCTATGGCTAAGAGAATTGAGGCAAAGCCACATGAGCTGCCTGGACAGATCTTGTTTGCGTTCCACCCACCCTCACCCACCCCCCCTTTACCTCCTTAATATTTATTTGTGCTCATTTTCTTTCCTGGCCTTGAATGGAGCTTAGCTCGTGTTCAGTACAGCTGTATGTTTACTGAATCTATTCCATCATGAGTCATTGTGCGTGTGTAAGTATCCTGGAAACAGCTAGTGCTTTCTTGGAAGAACAGTTGCTTTTCAGCACAAGCACTTAAAAGGGAAATTAACCAATTGGTCAGTTCAGATTTATTTTGAGGAGGAAAAAAAAGGATTATCTAACTGTTGGCTTTTAAATGTTTCATTAGCTATTTTTAATAGTTTATTAGAAACATATATTTTATGGGAATTTTATCTCAATTACACGATGAGCAAGAGATAAAGATTTATTCTGTGTTCCATTTCAACTGATCAATTCCAAGTATTACCAACAGGAAACGTTTTAAAGCAAAAACAGACTTGAGAAATTCGAATCGAAATCATTTTTTTTCATGAAATAAAAAAAAAAAAACCCTAAGTCCCCATCAAAAAATAAGATGGACAGTTTGCTTTGTCTTTTAAATAAAAATAATTAAACCATCTTAACATAATTTAAATGTATTGAAAGCTTCAGGAAGTTTTGGTGGCTCTATAACCATCTGAGAACCACCGCATGACAGTTTGTTTTGTATAAGACCAACATTTAAAAGATTTGGGACTTTTTCCCACTAATAATTAAATGCTCCAGGTTGTTTTAATGTAGCCATCTGAAAAAAAAAAAAAAAGATTAGAACCCAGATCTGAGAATGTTTGTCGAAGTTTGGACTTGCCTAAAACTCTTATCACGAGGCAATAGCAGACAGCTTGCAACTATTATTTCACTTATCCTTTTGGACAGATGGTCCTGAAGTGTGCTGTGCTCCTTTAGTTTTCTCTATCTGTCTAATGGAGGTTACTGGAGGGCCTTTCAGCTCTTTCCTTGGCACAAAAAGTATGTCAGTCATAAATTATCGTCTTTGTAATCATGAAGGATCTCAAACAAAAACACAAGTTCAGTTAAGCTGCTTTGGCTTACAAATATAAAATCAAAATTTCTTTCTTCAGTGTTTATTTCTAGTGGGGGGCGCGGGGGGAGTGGGAAACCACAATATTTAACTCCTCTATTTACAAACTAAGGTGATCTTTTCACAATTTGCATGCTATGAGGGGAAATGCTCATCACCGTGGCAGCAGAATATTTGGTTAAATGCCCTGTTATAAGAAGTTTATCAGTATAAAGAGCTTATCAATATCAATTTGATGATGCTTCTCGAGTAACTTTCTGGTTTCCTTCTGTTCCTAAGACGGGTCCTGCTGTACTCGATGGAGGTCATTTGGAAACCTTTACCTTTCCTAAATATCTGTGTTTATTTGATCTTTTTTCATAAGGTGTGAAATTTTTGTTGGGTAGTAAACTGTGTGTGTGTGTGTGCACGCGCTCGCGTACACACACTCACACACACACACACACACACACATTTTCGTTCCTTTCCTTTTTTTCCTCATCTTTTCCCACACTCTCTTTTAAGAGAAAAAAATCCTTAGAGAAGCTTCTAGGAAGAACCCTTAATTGACCTTGTGGGGGACCACATTGATTTTCTCCACGTGCATCTTCATTTCTGATAAATTATAAAGCCATTAATTTGCTGAGGAAATGGCAGGGCCAGGCTGCGGCACAGATGTGACCAGAGCCATCCCAGCTCGGAGTCTGCTGAGGAGTGCCAAGAAACTGGGGGAGAGTCAGGGAGCCTGGATTGTTATGGTTAGCCTCACGTTCTCTGGGGAACTGTTTTAGTTGCTGCTGTTTACAGATCTAAAAGGTAATGATGTTTCCAGATAAATAGGCCTTCTTATTTTGGGTAAGTGGCCATTTATTGATCTGCTAACCCACAGATATCGATTTGTTAGCTCCAACCACACTGTGCCACTCTCCCAAGGAGTTAACTATAAATCCGGAATATGCAAATTGTATTTGGTTTTGGATCGTTGCTTGAACAAAAGTGACACCCCTTTCCCCATTCTCATCATGCCTAAATTACCCCCTCCCAAATTTTAGCTACTATTTAAAAGGAAACAATTAAAAGGAATATAATAATAAGATAGGAAGAAAGTGAGTCAAGAAGCTCTGTTAGATGAGTACTAAAAGGTAAAATGCGAAGCTTGCCTGACAGTGTTCAAAATAATGCATTTTGTGTTTTCATGTATGTTAGTATCATAATTTGATGTGAACTGCAGAGTATGGAGGGAAGAATAAACGGAACTGTAATTGTGAAGAAGAAAAAACTCTTGTGATGAGTCGTGTAGCACGTGTTGGGTGCATTTGTCTCCTTAGCAACAAGTGAATGTATAGACAGCACAAGGACCTCCAACGGGCACATCCTCTCCACAAAGTAACCAAGAATCTGCAGCTGAATTGTGCATCCTTACCATGATATTTGGCCATTCCTGACAGGCAAGGGGCATTCTGAGCAAGCAGCAGCAAGTTAGTGACTAGTTCCATGGTCACTGCCATTTCTTTGCAGAATTCCCACGGTTGCTTGGTGGGCCTCCAGACTCTTGGTGGTGGGGAGGTGGTTGGTTCTTATGCCTAAAGAAATTTTTTTCCTTAACCAGTTGCATCCCACATGCAGGAAGGACTGTCACCCAATCACTTGAAAAAAGCAAAGCTCATGTTCTTTTATACCCGTTATCCCAGCTCCAACATGCTGAAGACCTACTTCTCCGATGTAAAGGTAGGGACATTGTGCATCACTGATTTTTTTTTTCTTTCAATTTCTGTGCATGCCGTAGTGATCTGAACTCTTGGAAGTTAATGCATGTGGAATGAGTTCATTGACACACCTGTGTTGTAATTGATTTAATGTACTTGTCCTTTTGTCTAAAGCCGGACCCAGCAAAGATGTCCCTTGCGTATTAAGACCACAGGACTGGTATTAATGTCACCTGGGTTTCCAGTGTACTCGGGGACACTCAGCTTCTGTCTTTATATGTCTTAGTAACTTCTTGGAAGAAATTTCTGCTGGTACTGAATGGATGTGCTTTAGAGGGTATTTTTCTCCCTCCCCTCAGCAACAGTAAGCTGTTTCTGTTTTTGTTTCTGCTAGTTTCCCCGTATTTGTGCTGATGAAAGCCAACTCTAGCACCTCTTTCTCCCCCCGTCGAAAAGGAGCGTACATTGAAATTCTCTATGCAGTAGCTGCTTAAAAACAAAAGTGATGATTGTCTCTTATTTACAACTTAATTTGTTGTTGATGCAGAGTACACTGAGCATAAGGAGAATGAATAAAGTGACAGATTCAGGACACATTATTCAAATGAGGATATGAAAGCTGTCGGCCTTACAGCTGCAGCCTCGCTCATTCTACAGAATATGGGAACCTCCTGGTTCTGTGTGTGTGTGAGTGCGTGTGTGTCTGTGTGGGTGGGTGGGTGTATGTGGGGGGGTTTAAGTAATTGTTTGCATCAACTTAATGTTGTGTTAATCATCTGTAACTTTTTAAAACATAGATTGGGTTTTGATGATGATAATGACACGCATGGTATCATTATCCAAGGATCTTGCTAAACATTATATTAGCTGAGATTAGTTTATTAGGGTTGGGTGCTTTCTCCCCCACCCTCCCCTGCCCACCCCCATATGTACAAGTTTTTATTCTTGCCATTGAGAACTCACGAGCTGCCAAAACATGCTCGCTCTCCACCCCTCCCTTCTACGAAGAGCGTTTGGTGCCCGATGCCCACGTTGCTTTGTTGGCCCCCTTTTGCAGGCCAGCTCATTTCAGTTTCCTTCACTGATGTTTTATTTGGCCTTATAAGAAAAGTTCTGTTTTCCCTCCTGTTTGCTTTGAATTGTGTATCAACTTCAGCCTTTTATCTTTCTCCTTCCCTGGCTGAGCAACTTAAGTGGAAGGCATGTTTTCTCCTCATTCACTGCCAACAAACTGGGCAGGATGGGGAGGCAGAGAAAAGCAGTAACTTATATGGCTGGTTAAGAATCATGCACACACCAAAATAGGCTGCATGACGCCGTGGGCCAGGAAAATCATTTGGACTTTGTGGAGGACCATCTAAAACAGACACATTGAAGAGAGTTTGTCAACTGGTTCAGGACTGGTCAGCTTCTAGAGCCTAGTACAACCTGGCAAAAGTTCTTCCAGAGAATTCTCCCAACACTTTAGTTCTGAGAGGGACAGGAAAGGGAGGGACAGAAGTGTTACCGTCCACATATGTGTGTGTCTATGTGGCCTCCGTCACTCCTCTCAGTGCAATGATTTGCAGTGTTGAACTGTAGTAATGACAATACCTTATATTATTTATATAGCACTTTTCATCCAGAAGGAGGCCAAAGAGCTTTTCAAACTGTGTACATAGGGATCACTTGCCTACCATTGACATGCAGCCTCCTGGAGGGTGGAAAGCAGCAGCCATTGTGAGCCAACAACACTACCTAACAGTAGATGGCAATATTAGAAACACTCATGTTTTTGCATGTGTATGCGTGTGGTGGGGGGAAGGGCAAAGGTGGGGAGATAGTTGATCGGTAGGTAGCTTTATAAATACTCTGCAATAGAAACCCACAAGAAATTGTTCCCATTCCTTTAGAACACATCCAGTGATTCAGCTTTTTCAAATAATCACTCACTCTGCATAAATAACAATTAAGTATCTGTGTGACTATTTTATTTTAAAAAGTGCTAATATTTGGAGTATGGATTCCTGTCCATACTTTCTCTGTACTAAGGGAGAAGGCTGTTAAAGTGTATGTGAGTCTGGTTAATGCCCAATTATCCACTGGAATGGAGGGAAACTGTAGGGCATACAATACAAAACAGAAAATCACCGAAGGTCATTTCTAGTTTTTTATTTTTTTGGAATGAATTATACATTTCAACTTTCTTAATTATGTTTTTTCTTTGGCTAGCAATAAATGAATCTGTATTCCCTGAGCTTACATCGATGATCATGGAAAGTCATGTATAGAAAGTGAAGGGGAGTCCAGGCAAGATGTTCCGGAAACTTTCTAGAAAACAATGGCAGAGCATTCTTGGATTTCTTTAATATCAAGGAAAATCCAAAATTTGAATGCTGATATAGACAGGTGTGTGTGTGCACACACACAATAAGTATATATAGTGTGTGTACACACACACACACACACCTATCTATATCTAGTTATAGATATATAAATATGGATACTTATTTGCAAGGCTGAAATAACTAGACATTTTTTTATATATGAATATAAAGTCAAAAATCTTATTTCGGTCCAGATTCAAGAAACCACTACAAAACTGAGAGATCCCTAGAAATTGGGGAAGGGACCTTAGGGCTTAATTGGAAATGAAACCCTGCATCACATATCTTGAAAAAGACATTCAGTGTGTCTATGGACCAAGTAATGACAGAAGCGTGTATTTCACTGTGGCCGCATTCATCCAAGAGAAAATTCCTAATTATAGCAAAGTGTACCTTTCCAAATGTTAAAAGTCATTCCCCCTCACATAGAGATAATAAGTTAGTTTTGAGAGTCAAAACCCAGGAGAAACAACACTAGGGAAAACTATTTTGTTTCATGACTATCGTGTCACCTAGAAATCATCAAAGACCCCATTGGAAGATGGTGGAAGCTGGTGTGAGTTAATCCTCTGACCAGCTTCAGAAGCTGAGCCCTGCCAGGGCGATGCATCTTCCTTTGTATTTTTTCTTAGGAAAGTCACTCTCTACAAGTGATTACATCTGTGTATGAGGTGAATGCTTTCAAATGACCTGGGGAAGAAAGAGGAAGGGGTAACCCCGCACAATTCAGAGACGTTGCCTTGGTGAGAGAAGTTCTATTACAGTATATATACATCATCCCTGTATAGAAGGATGAAACCAGGGCTGACATAGCTTAGCTCCTAGAACAAGAATCTAAAGTCCCATGTTCTCACAGAGTCCAACTGAATTCCCTCCCCACACCATCTAGCCAGGCCGAAAGCACAGCTCATCAAGGCTTCAAGCCCCTTGAGAAGGGCCAGGGGGCAGATGTGAGAGAGATGCCAAGGACGGAAGTTACCCTGTGCACTAGTGGGCGCTGATTTTAACGTATAAACTAATAACTCTTAGACCGCTAAGTACAACAGATTCAGTGTCATTTTTAGCTTCTCAGAACAGACGCTCCCAGTTTTTCAAGCTGGCAGTGTTAAATGACGTGTCTCATTCCCTCCACCCCTTGAGTCAACTGCTGCCTAGCCAGATTAAGGTGTCAGATTGATTTGTTTTATACATCTTTTGACCATGCTCATTGAATATTTAGGAAGTTTCTTCAGCCCATATTGAGGCTGAGATGTCCCGTGGGAAGCATTAATCAAAGTCACAGAGACTCGTACACTGTGGAAACACAGCCTCTTTATTGTAGCGATTAGTTTTTTGCAGTAACACATTAACACACTACAGAGCTTTCCTTTATAGAACAATTGATCCTTTTCTTGTAAGCCACTACACAACAGGGGAAATTAATTCTTTAAAGTTGAACACTGTTTCTCCCCCAAAGTGAATATCTAGAAAAGAGGGGTGCCTGCCTTTCCGTTTAGCCAGCCACTAAAACCAAACAAATTCCAGTTCACTTCTCG
Source organism: Aselliscus stoliczkanus (assembly GCA_033961575.1). Lineage (NCBI taxonomy): Eukaryota > Metazoa > Chordata > Mammalia > Chiroptera > Hipposideridae > Aselliscus > Aselliscus stoliczkanus. The sequence goes on along the minus strand of CM066739.1, from coordinate 71,577,877 downwards.
TGGAGGGAGATCCCGTTCTTCAAGCTGTTGTGCTGGTCATTTCACTTGTCTCATGTTTGGGGAGTCTGTTGTTTTTGCCCATTCTTTCTCTCTGTTATTTCCATTCTCGAACAATGAGCTTTAAATCTCCCTTTATGTCCCATTCCTAAATAATGGCAAGCGCGCTTACTTTTTTTGTCCTCCCCATTAGGTCATTCATGACCATTCTAGAAAAAAAAAAATACCCTTCTATTTTTTTCCTCTACAGTACTCTTGTCCATATGAGACAATGTCTTGTAACAATGCAGAAGCCTAATCTCCATGTCAAAGCAATTTTCATTCCCCAGTGCACAGCCTGCTATCATTTTGTAATGTTTTGTTTCTTATTCTAAAAGAATTAAAAAGGAACAGTAAGCCGTCACGGGGGCCTGTAGTCCTTATCTCAGTGTCTGGAAATTTGGACAGTGTATTTTACTGCTGAGATAAAATGGAAAGAACTCCAAGTTCAGCAAATCGTAATGGGTTTAAGTTCTATTGAAATCGGCAACCAGAAGATCAGATAACGGGGGTCCTTCAGTTGTCTTTTTAATCGGGTTCCCCACAAGGCTGAATAGAGACAGAGCAGACACACAGAGTGAAAATATAATTCTTGGATAGGTTAAGTACATGTTTGAACTCTTGCAAGCAGAAGCGATTTGCTGATGACTTAATCATTTTCTGGTCAATTATCTGTAAGGGCCCTTGCAACTCCATGGCAATTATGATGCAAGTTGGCCTTTTGGGAGAAACAGCAGTCTCCCTGCTTCTGTTTCCTTGTTGCTTCCATTCTCTGCCATAAATTTTCATTCATTTATTATCTTTGCTAGCATAGAAACAACTTTCTGTGTAGCAATTACAGCCCCACTACACACTTTAGCTGTCATCTTGTTGGAGTCTGGATGTCCTCATGGCCACTGTTTGATAAGTGGTCTTTGTTGATTTTTGATGAATGGATACCTTTTCCTGGGGGCCCAGGGAAGGGAATGCTTGTGATGACAAAAGGCAGGCGGGGGGGAGGAGGGGTTGTCTGTTAGCCCGCCTGATATAAAACTATGGATTTATTGGTTTTGACTTGGCAAGTTGAGATGCACCTGTCTTTACATGAACAGAGGACTAGCACTAAGAATGGTATCATGTGCAGTGAATCTGGGAAGACATCTTCATTTGAAAGGTCATCGAGAAACCTCGGTAAACAAAGTTTTAAAGCCGATTCCTGTTATGGTAACTTGGCATTTAAAAAAAAATGTAATAAAGATTCTGTCCATGCCGTCTGTGCACTTACGGCAGCATAGCCTCTAACAGAAAGGGGTGTTCTCCAATGCTGACTGCAGGAACTGTGTGAACAGGTATGGTGGTCTGAGCAGATGGCACTGGACCTGATTCCCATGGGCAAACATTAGGTGGAAGCATAGTGCGATGCCCATGGGGATCACCCATTACCAAAAAAATAAACAAATGTCAAATCCCTCCCCCTTTGTGTGAAAGCCATTTTCCAGCATTGAATGAGTCTGTCCTGTGATGACACAATTTCTCATTAAAAAAAAAATCCATGCTGGTGGTGAAGTCATTGGCTGATCATCCCCGGTACTTGAAAATAATAACTCTTCCCAGGGTTCCATGGCTTGAATGAATTTCCATAAGAAGTATAGAAATGCAATTTGTTTTACTGAGAGATGAAGAACAATATTTAAAGTACGATTTTCGGCTTAAAGGGAAGTCAGAGTTTTTCCATCTGCAATGCGGAGGTTTGTGATGTGATTTCCATTGCTGATAGGTTTTATAATATCCTGTAAGTATATCATTGCTCTCACCTCTCTTGCCATCATTTTGGTGGAATTAAAAACATACCTGTTGGTGTAAGGAGGGGAGGAGAACTTGAAAAATGCTTCACATACTTAAAGAATAAATGAAGAAAATAGCGGTGTTCTTATCCCTTTCACTATTTAAATTCAACAGTTCAACAGATGCATTACCTCTCAGCTCATCAAGTGGTTTAGCAATTTCCGTGAGTTTTACTACATTCAGATGGAGAAGTACGCACGGCAAGCCATCAACGATGGAGTCACCAGTACTGAGGAACTGTCTATAACCAGAGACTGTGAGCTGTACAGGGCTCTGAACATGCACTACAATAAAGCAAATGACTTTGAGGTAGGAACTTATCTTTATTTTTTGGTCCTCTCTCTTTCCTTTTTTGAAAAACTTAACTTTCTTTAGAAATGTCCCCAAATCTGGTTTTGTCCTGGTGTTTCACAGATACATCCCCCAGGATGGTAAGAGTTAGAGTAGCCCCTCCTCCCCCTAAACCCCACCACCACCATGGTTCCCATCAGAGTCCTGGGGACCTGACCCACTTCCATTCCCTTTCCCACTCCCCGACTCTGCCACTTCTATTGAGGACGCTTTTGGCCATGGAAACATGGAACTGGAGAACCCAAAGAAAATGGCAAGAAACACATGCAGAGTGTCCCCTTTCCAGAGAAGATGTCCCTTCCCCACCAGGCCGTTTTCATGTTCAGGTTCTGGCATGTTGACTGAGCTGAAAAGATGCTCTGTGCAATGGCAGCTGCGAAGGTGGCTTTCTCAGAATGTCTAGAAATGTTGACGGGGGCGTGATTCCATGGTTTCTGTCTTTAATCAGTATTTATCACCTTTGTGGAAGGAGTGGTATGAGAATTTACTAAGTACCTATTATAAGAGATCGATCGCAATCTTTTGATTTTGTTTCTGTGTTTGCTGTTTGTGGAGGAGAACCTCGTGTGTTTATTTTGCATATGTGTAACTTCATGGGAGTGTTGCTCTGTGTCTATATACTCTTATACACACATACGTATCGACAACACGCATGTTCTAGATACACACAAAACAGCATAGAGTATTCCCAGGAAGCAAAATCCATGCCACAATAAAGATGTACGGCTATGGGTAAGGTGTTTCTTTACTGGCTAATGTGGTGCTTCGGCAAACATTTTTCATCGCAACATGATGACTCTCTGAGACAACACTAGTGAATCTCCCAGTACGCGCAAAGGCATTTTTCTGAGCTGTATTGCTGGCTGAGACAACAATAGTGGGAGGTGGGAATGTGACAAGAGTTTGCGGCAGGCTGAACCCCCTGATGATGAGTAGACAGGCCGTGACTTGACAAAGTTGGTCCTTTTCTTCTGTTATCTGGAGGGTAGGAATTTTTCTCCCACATACAGGGAACTTATATTATTATTCTTGCTTTCCTCACATAGCTAGGTGCCCAGAAGTGCCCCGGAAGCTCTCAGCTTCAAAGGAGAGAAGGGCACCTTGCTCTGGCCTTGCCAACAAAAGGACCTGACCCCCACTGCCCACACTGCTGGCCCACCACTTTTCCGGCCCTTCTCTCAGTGGTCTTAGCAGATCAATTCTGGTAGCTTAGAAAGAACTGAATGTGGAAGCTTAACAGTGCGAAAGTCATGGTTTTGCTTTGAAAGTGTGCATGGTTATACTACGAGCCACCAACTTATGTTTGCTCTTCAAGACCTATATAGACTGCTTGCCAAATGTGTTATGAACAAAGTTTTTCTTTGGCTGAATGTATTAAAAGTGGGGATCCTTCTTGTACTGTTTCCCAGTGTTAAAGTCTAACAGAGCACTGGTTTATTGTCTTCATGGAACCCTCTAGCAGATTCCTTCTAAAATCAAAGACTATGACTATAGCTAAACATTTAAAGAAATCTTATGAACTTCATTGCCCCACCCCTTTCTGATAAATCTAGTGCTCTAAACATTAAGTTGAGAGAATTTGACTGTGTGCTAGTGAACACTTTGTATTTATTACAACAAATATTTGGTTTGCAGCCTGCATCAAGCTTCGTACAAGAATTGCCCAAAATTCAGGGATGAGTTCTGCATTTTTGCTGTGTAACATACTTGAGAGAACAAATCCTGACAGTGCACACTGGGACTTTTAGCATTGTTTAAACCTTACCTGGTTGGAATTTAATCCCTTACTCACAGCACAAGGGCCAGAATGAAACCAACAGGGAACGGCTGGCATCGAGAGATATCCAACGAGCTGCTCTATTTAGCATCATCTAAATCCTCCTTTAATATGATTAACATCTGATATTTCTTTCTTTCTGAATCATATCCACTTCCAACCAGGCCACCTCGCCTTTATCTCTAGTGTCTATTTTAAGACCGCTTCGGTGCAAGGAGTATGGGGCCCAGGGAGCCGTTTTGTCACTTCTCATGTGACCTCAGACAAGTTATTGGTCTATTTTGGGTCTTATTCCTCCTTCAGTCAAAACTCGGCTCTTTCTGGAAATGTGATAACCAAGCAGCAGAAGCCTGGATTCCTCCCTGCCCCCTTCCGTCACACGCTCACACGTACATATGCACGCACACACACACACCACCACATAGGATCCTAATATCATCACCAAATAGTTTTTGAATTTAGCCTCTCAGTTTTGGAGCATTTACTAATAAATGCTTCAGATAAGATGATCCCTTCTTTTCTGTGCCTGTGTGCATGGAGGTCAGTGCTTTAGTGAGATGCTTAAAAAGCCACTGGCCTTATCACTGGAGCTTTCCCAGTGTGGGCCGTGGCTGCGAGCCCAAGGTAGACGTGGCACCTCGAGCCGAATACCTCAACTGATAGGGTGTGCGCTGCATGACTTTTGCACTTAAGTTCCTCCTGTTTAGAGCTAGTGAAATGAATCTGCAGTCTAATAAGAGCAAGAGAAGAGGATGGCAAAGCAGAGAACTGTGTACCTTGTTTCCCTTTACATTTTTAAACAGAGATGGAGCCTGGTAGAGGGACTCTGAAGTTAGGTCTGCATGGTGCTCAAAGATCCTGTCAAATTCAAAGGAGTATATCAATCCAACTGTGCATTAGCCAGTCAAATAATAAAACCTCCTATTGATTGCATTTTTACTCCATCAGTTGTTTGTAGCAATGATAAAATAGCTAACATTTATTGACTGCTTACTATGTCCTGGGCACTCTTCTAAGTGTTTTACTAGTACTAACTTATTTAAGGTGAGCAGTAATAATAATAATATGAATAAGAATACAAGAAAAATTTCAGTTTGCTTAAAGATTTATACTGTTTTTCAAGTAATTCTAAATGGATGGGTCAGGTAGAAGCAGGGGGCTGGTGAGAGAAAATGAGGCTGTTTTCCCTCCTTTGCTTCGACTTCCTTCTTCTTCCTCTCCTCCTACTCTTGTCTTTATTCAGCTTTCTGCTCCATCTCTGCCTGTGTCATAAGCTTGCTGGTGGCACCTCTGTCATTGTTCAGCACCATCCCCCTCCAGCCCCTGCTGCTGATGGCTCTTGAGCTCGAGTGGTTGCTGACCCCTGGCCCACAGGAAAATCAAGCAGATGGGGGAGGTTTATCACTAGCAAAGAGGGCGTGGCTTGAATCTCTCTCCTCTTCTAGACCCTACATTTCCTGGCCTTTATGAGTCAGGGCCTTCTGAGTGACAGGAGAGCTTGTTCTGCCTTTTGTATCAGTTTACACAATTGCCAAGATTCTTGGCACGGCACTCAGACTTAGGGTGGTGAGAGCTTGAGAAATCCCAGGGGATGTGGAAGAAGAAAGACACTGCCCTACGCTTTTCGCTTTTCGTTTGTGCTAAGGGGAAGACAGTGGGCCCCATCGCGTGGAATGGGGGCATCTCGCTTCTGAAAGTGAGTTTGTGAAGGTGTGCAGGAGATGGGTAGGCCTCTTCGTCTTTCACTCCTACTTCTCACATTGATGAGATTGGCAACAGTAAATTTGTCTTTCCAGGTGTTATGGTATATACTTCCATGCTTTATTTTCACCTCACTTTGAAGAGCTTCCATTTTTTCCCCCCCATGGAGAGGGAAAGGGGGTTGGGATTCCATCCCAGTTTTTAAATCATACTGCTCCTTCTGACATTAGGGGCACATGAGTTGGATTTTATTGCTTCTTTTTTGTTGCCCTCACAACAGTGGTAGGAAAGAAGGTAATGATCACTATTAATTTCCGAGCCTGCATTACAGGTTTTTGAAAAGAACCCACTAAAGGCAACTGACCTGTGTAACTCACAGAGCTCATTGCATGACCTGAGGAGCCGAGAGACACACCAGCCTAGTCTGACTGCCTTATTACCCAGGCTGCCCACATGATGTGGTACCGCTAAGAGAGGCAGCCAAGATGGGGGCCAAGGATGGTCTTGTGTGTAAGCTGAGGAGAGAATGTGACAGACACCTTCATCCAGGCAGGTACTTCTGACTTTCGGGGCGTATGAGTTGGATTTTATTGCTTTTTTTGTTGCCCCCCACAACTGTGGCAGGAAAGAGAGTGATGATCACTGTCTGTTTCCAGGGCAGCATGGAGCCCTCTTTCTCACTGTGGTCCCCAGGTATCCCTTTAGGCCCATCGGTGGTCAGCCACTTATCTGTAGGCAGGGTCTAAACTCCCAATAAAAGTGACTAAGCTCCCATGCCCTCACCAAAGACCTAGGTTTTGGGATGGACGGCTTAGAAATAAATAGAACAGGGAATTTCATTTATTGATTAGTGGGCTTATCTCCTAAGATTCTAATGCCATTTCCTAAGACACTAATATCTCACTGGGCAGATAGATGTTCCATCCTCGTGCCTGTGGTTGGACTCTTTCTAGGTGTCACGTGGCAGACAAGAAGAGTCCTTTCGCAGACCTCTTTCTGTGTTTGCTCACTTCCCTCCTAGAGCAAATAAAAGAGCAGCACCCCTGACATCCACCCCCCAACACATACCCAAACACGTGCACACATAAATACACACACTAAATATATTCTCTGCACCGTGCCTACCACCATTCCCAACCCACTCCCGCTTTCAACACAACACACGTTTAAGAAGATTTAATATGTTTGGAAGTCTTTCATTCACACTGCCATCTCTTTAAAGAAAAATGAGGACAGGTGGATTTAGGAAGCACTTCCCTCTGCTCCAAATAGATACTTAAATATGAGTGATCATTTGGAAAACTGGCACATGAGTGCAAACCTTTTACTGCTGTTGCAGTCTTTTGGCCTCAAAGCCGCTGAGCTGTTTAAACGATCACACAACCCACTCTTGGTGGGTGGCGGAGAGGCAAAGAAACCCTTTTACCATTTCTTTCCTTGCCAGTCCCACCGCTGACAAGCCAAATTGATCTCTTCAGAGACGAAATGAATGTTCTCTAAATATATGTACACACATGGCTGTCTGGGAACATATTCCTTGTATAGAATGATGGCCTGAAATGTGAAGGAGAGAGCAGTAAAGACGCCAGGGTGGAGGTGGGGTGGAACGGGTGGGGGTGGGGCAGAGGTAGGATTGCGCTCGTGCACGGAGGAGCCCCGGGTTTTTTTTTCACCCCTGTTCCTTTCGGGATTCAAGGTGTTGATCGGTATAATGAAGCGGGGCCCATTGATTTCTCATCTATTTGGTAATGTCATTGCATTTTTAGCTCCCCGTGTCTTTTTTGTCATTGGGTTGCATTCAAGCACAGTAAGATCAACTTTAAAACCTCCTTACTCAACAGCTTTATTAGTTATAGCATTCCATGACCTTTCTCAACATTCTTCAAGAAAAAGATACAGTGTAATGTCGCTTTACTTTGCTTATTGTCCTTTGTTGTGGCGAACAAAGCATTTTCTACAGTGGCTATAGCACATAATTATACGGCTTTCAATGGCAGTGTCTTGGCCCATATCAAAGTTCAGAGGAGCCTTTGGAAAAAAAAAAGATGTTTTGTGGCAGCCTAGGGAGGGTCTCATCTTTCCTTCAGAAAAGAGTTCAAGGCTCTTCTGTCAAGCTTCCCTACTTAGAGCTTTTTCTCCTCCTGCTTCATAAAGTTTAAAGCGGATTCAGTGGAGTTCTATGATCTATTTCCTTTGAAAGATTGTTCCTCGGCACAGAGAGGGCCTTTGACTTCAAGAGTTCAGAGATTCATGTCTTTAGGTATCATATGTCTGACCTTATCAGTTACTCCATTTAATGTTGGAGAAAAAGTCTCAACTCTTTGTGTTTGTCTGTTTTGCCTCTGTGAAATGATTTGGTGAAAAGACCATCCTTTTTAACACACCACTGAGAGGCCGTTTCGGCTGCAACCTACCCTGTGGCTTTTCTCTCTTTTAAAAAAAAAAAAATTGTCCTTGTGTTTTGTGTATGGATGAGTTCACAGTGAGAATAGAATTATACAAGGGCAGGCACACACACAAAAAAATCTTTTGCTTTCCTCTCTCACCTCCCCCCACCCCCCCCCACCCCATGATCTATTGGCTCTCTTGGTGGCTGTACCCCAACAGGCGAAGCCATTTAGCAAACACAGAGGTAGCAGCCGTGGTGCTGGGACAGCAGTGGGTTTTCCCTTGCTTTGACCTACCCCTAAGGCCTTCATAATTAATTGTCCTTCAGAGATGAGGAAAGTTCAGAGACAGTGTGTGGAGTGATGTCTATTGTCTGACATTCAGTTCTCCTTGCCTCCGTTCTTTCTCTTCGTCCCACAGAGGGTTATCAATAGGAGAAAAGGGCCGCTGAGAGCCACTGGTGGTGGTTGGAGCTTCCAGTGGGACGTTATCATTGTGTTCGGCCACTCCTGGATTAAATGTCTGAAGAAGTTCTAACGACCTTTTGAAAACCAGCCTGCTTATTTCTTCCAGGTGAAGCAAACTCCTTTAGAGAACCCAAGCTTGTTCCAAAGTGGGTGATCCCTTTCCACATGGCAGATAACATTTTAAATCAAATGGCCTCATTCCCCACTTACCCTCTTCCCCCACGATTTTATTTTACTTTAACTGTTTGGTTCTTTTTTAGCCATGGGGCAGAAAGTTTAGTGATCATTCCCTTGTTTCTCTTAACCCCCTAGATATAAATTTGCAGGAATAAGTATTTTTGCAAACATTCATTTTGGTGACATGTAGGGCTTTGGTTCTTGAAAGTAGATTTTTCTAGCTTAAAAATACTGCCTCACCTTCAGAGATTGCCTTAAGCCAGTCTTCGGTGGTAGCATGACATAAAACAAATACAAGCTGTTCCCTGCCCCCCCACCCCCACCCCTTTCTGGCTGAGACACAAAATAAAGAATGCAACATGGAGACAGCTATTTGAGAAGTCAAGGAAAAGGAGAACCATTAATGATTATTATACTACTGTTCCTGTTAAATAGAGTGAAGCCAAGAAAAACAAATATGATCGTTCTCCCAAGGAGCAGTTAAACTAGCACATGAGAACGGATTAAGATCACATTCACAGTGACTTCAAGGCTGAAGGGAACCATATTTAGAGGAAATCTCTGTCCTCTGGAGCTGTCTCCCCTGGAGGGACCTCAGGAGGGTCAGAACCAATTTTGTCCCCGTAGCTCTTAGAAACACTTTCACAACAGACCTGTTGATATTTAAAGGGAACCCGCCTATGGAAGTTGACACAACTAATATAGTCATACCAAAAAGGGGGGTCATAAAAAATTAAAGTTATACTTATGAATCTTTCATTAGAAGCAATGAAAAGGGACACTGGTGTAGTCTAAGTCCTTTGTGCTACCAGCCCTTCTTCCGGGCTCTCAGCTATTGTTCTTTCAGCTCGTCAAACAGACTTTCACTTTCAAACTGACAAAAGTCACTTAAAAGCCAGACAGCTGTACTAACACACCCACCTTACAGAGCTGGAGCCCCAGGGCAGGTGACAAGGCCTGCTGAGAGGCCTTGTTTAAAATGGACAGGGGCGGCTTCCTCCTGCCTTCAAGTTGTTCTGACACTCACTTGAAGAGGGACCGTATATTTCTAATTTGTGTCCCCAATGCCCCGAAGTTCCCAAAAATATTCCTTGCATTTTTTTTTTTTACAGCATGAAACATTGACATCCATGATAATATTTATACCTCAGGGTTGTATGGCTAGGGTCAAGTTCATGAAAGTGTCAGCCCAGAACTTAGCAGAAGACAGAGGGAGTTTGACTTGAAACTCTCTCCTTCCATTTCTCCCCTTGCTTCTCTTTATTCGGCCTTTTCCAACTGGCCCACATCGCTCTTAAGCTTTTCAGATTTCTGTTGCCTCATCAGGAGTGGCTGGGATTGCACGAAAAGCACCCAGCCATGGTGGGGGTAAGGCTCACCCTAGGGTTAAGATCTAGTTAGAGATAGCTAGGTCCTTCTGCCTGCATCTCAGGCCTCTGGGCCATGGAGAGTCCTCCCTGTGTGTGTGTTACAGGCCCTCCCTCCCCTGTCACCTTGTGTACAGTCTGGTCTGTGACACTGATGGTGATTATGTCATTATTTTGCTCTGGGGGCCCTGGCACATCTGCAGAGCCCAAGCACATCTTCTTTGTTGCGCTGGCAAACGTCCCACCTCACAAATGCTTCATTAGCCCTGCTGCCGGCCTCCTTGCCAGACGCGAGTGCCCAAATCCAGGCTGCTTTCTGCTCCGTTCTTTTGTGTGGCTGATGATCATGTATTCATCTTCCCAGTTCTTCCCCATTTTCCTCGACTTCTGAACTCCAGATGTCCCAGTTTTCTTGCCCAAATCACTCCAAAGTCGACAGTGCCACACAAGGTGACCCCTTGCTGCTTAACCCATCCCCACCCCTTACTACCTTCCCACTTTTCCATTCCCCCAATGAATAGTGACTTTGACTAGCTCCCTGCCATGAGGACTAAGGTTTTTACACTTGCAATTTGAAAAGATACCAAGTGATCGCTCCCAGTTTGTGAAGGTAGGTAGGGTTAGAATGAGGACTTACTAGACACAGCTTATTTGATGTGTGCCTTTCTCCTCCATCCCCACCCCTGACCTCCTCTTGACTCTTTTATTTGCTTCTACACATGACCACATTTTACCAATTTTCAGCAAGCAGTCTAAAATGGGAGGACAGAAAAGATTCTTCATGCCTCACTGTGCATGTTATAGTTGTCTGAAGGTTCCTTTTCTCTGAATGGAATCTTCGTCTCCACTCTGCCCCTAACCGAAGTCCCTGACCCTCCTTCTGCCATCATAACCTCCCCAGTGCCCCACAATGACCTATTACTAGCTGTTTAAAGTGATGAACACTTGACTATTTGTGAAGTAAGCTAAAACATTTCTCTAAAGTTTTATCCTGTGTATTTAACAAGATCAAAGCTTTAGTGAAGGTGTGTTGGTTTCTACATTAACTGCAGTGAATTTTAGAGCTTAATATCTGGGGCTGTCATGGGTGCTCTATAATTGGTATGTTTAATTTCCCCCTTAAAATTGAATTAATTGATCTGTGTTAGTGTATTACGAGCAGCTTCCCCCACAGAGAGTTTAACCAGTTTGTGTCCCCCAAACTACACCAACATATGATGGTTTCATGTCTCTGTCTTTGAGTAAAACACAGATACCCAGAGTATTAAGTTCATATTTTTATGTCAGATTGTTGTCCTAAATTCTAACTTAGAATCCTAGGACAAAGGCCCTGGTAAGGATTAAAGAATATTTCCTCCGAGGAATGAGCTGCCATATTTCATAGGTTCCTGACTTTTCTGTAACTGAGCCCTATTCTGAATATTAGGAACAAGCCAGCTGACAAAGTGAGGAGAGTGGTGGCCCGATCTGTAGGCCACCAGCCCTGGGCAGGAAGCATGTTGGGAGAGGCTGGTACCTGTCATTGATTGAATCATTTTCAAAGGACTCAGGATGTCCTCAGAATTCCCAGCCTCCCATTATTAGATCATTATGGTTTTATTACCCATGGGTTTATTTAAACCTTTTTCAAACCTCATTCCAGTCTCAGACTATACCACTCCTCAAGATAATAATTCTCTAAATTTATTACCTGCTGTGAAAATAGTATCTTCTTTTTATGGCCCTTAAAGTGATTTCCCTGAAACTCCAATGGGATATTCCTTGTTCTAATACCCTGGGATTTGTGAACAGGGCTGTGGCCATATTCTCCATTTCCTTTCTGATTTTCTATATCATTACTCCCTCTTAATCTTCATCTCTGCAGATTAAGGAGCTCTAATCCTTTTTAAAAGTCTAATCTCATACAATAAGCGGGCTGCCCCTGATCATTTTAGCTGCCCTTCTGTAATTTGCTTCCAGCGTGACTGTGTTTTCCCAAAGAACAGTTACAGTCAGGAGATGATGGAGCAGAATGCCAGCTGTGGGCAGCCACACCGCAGTTCAGGGCATGTACCTCACATACACACCCAGTGGGGCTTTTCAGATTGCTCCAAAAGTTGATCCTCAGAAGCTGGATTTCTTGAGTAAGCACCTCAGTAGCACTTACTGGTTAAATGATCCTGAGAGACAAATTTATGAGAATCTTGGCAAGTATTCTGACAAATCTGATCATTTTCCACGGGACAGATCCAGCCAAATAAAAACAGGCAGACTCACCAGGCTACCCACATGTGTTCAGTGTTTTTGTAAATAAGGTACAGGAGTATTTGACATCATGAAGATAGAGCCTTCATCTTGGACTTGTGTCTATAAAAATGACAACTAGGCAAGAAAGCTGTGGTTTGTAAATTACTCTCAGGAAGGAAACAAAATGTTCACTTATAAGTAGGTGTTATTTTATACAAAAGCGTCACCTTGAAATCTTAAACAGGAAATCCTTTGGAGAGTCTTTCCAATGTCAGCGGTCCTGGACTAATCATAGTATAGAGTTTAACAGCATGGAATCTGGGATCAAATCCCGGCTCTGTCGCCTTCCAGCAGTGAAATTTTGGCAAGTGTCTTACTCCCTCTGTGCCTCAGTTTCCTCATCTATAAAACGGGGGAAATAATAGCACTTACCCCACAGAGTTGTGAGAATTAGATGAATATACATGAATAGATTAGCACAAATAAGTGCTGTATAGGCATTTGCTTTTATTCATTTGTAGGGCCAGGTAAGAGTTACCTTGTCCCTGGTGTCAGTAACCCAATTATTGCACGATTTCCTGCTGACACTAAATAGAAGAACAAACAAATGGGCAGACAGAAAGTTCTCATTGGAATTGGGATAAAAGGTCAATGCAAAACTGATTTTTAAAAAGAGAAAGTGATTCCTCCTGCCCCAAGTGTGGCTGTTCACACCACCCGGGAACATCTCTGGAGTTACGGGGTCCAGAGGAGAAGGGCAGTGATCAGATGACAGGGTACCGTGGAAGGATCACCAGATTAGAGGCAACACCTGCCTCATTGGGCTCTGCTTAGCTCACCTGTAACTGATAAGATTCTACACAGAGCTTTGGTCCAGGTCTGAAGCTCTATGATTCTAGAACAGCAGCCATTCTGCGTTCTCTCAATAAACCTGGGCATGATGTGATGCTTTAAGCCATGACTGTGGGTCCTCTGGGAATCTTGACAGTGTCCACATGGGGCCCTTTCCACCCCATGGCTCTGCAGTGGCTTAATTATCTCAGTAAACATCTCCAGGGTGCTCGTTTTAAGTGTTCTCCCAAGGCCCTCCTTTGCACATCTCTCAACAGTGTCTTTGGAGACGTGGCAACTCCCTTGCTGGGATTACAGAGACTCATTTTTCAAATTCATAAACAATTTATTGACTGAATTGTTATGAATCATTAGACTTGCTGCTCACTTGATTTGCTGTTGTGTTGGCTTGGGGCAGCCAAACAAGGAAGACGTTTGTCAGTGACATCCTCCTGCCTATGGGTTTTCTAGGAGGTGATACACACCTGAACAAACTAAGGGGGCATCTGTACACCTGTCTCCGTACACATTCCACCCAGGCCACACCTCAGCCCACTTGATCAGCATTCATGGTATGTTGTTAACATCTGTATAGTATACAACATCTCCCTTCTTTCAAGAGAGAATTAGTTGTTTTGGATGGTACAACTATCTTCCCTGCTAGGCGTGGTTAATAAGTTTTGCAAAAACAACATCATCATTCCCCTGGCCATACATCCTTTAAGTATTCCCCAAATAATAGTAATCTAGATCATGAAAGCTTTTTGCCCTGGAGTTTTGTGGGTGTGTATGAGTTTGTGGTAGGTATCAAATCCTTACATAAGTCATTCAGAGATGTGTTTTTCATCTTTCTTGTGGTTGGTGTAGCCAACTTCCATTTTAAAAGTCTACTCGAACATTTTTAATGAAAATCTGGTATTACAAGTGACTTTTAGTAAAAGGTAATATATTCACTGAGAACAAGTGTGGAGGCGTTGAGTAGGAGTGAAGGCAGAGAAGTGACCAGATGCAGAAGTCAGGGGAAGAAGATGAAAGGCCATGGTTTCAAGGCCACTGCGTTTCCTTTAATGTGGAAACTGCTTTCAAAGATTTCTTATTTGAGGTGATCTGAAGGAGTACAAGGCAGTCTGTGTGTAGACTCCTGCCTTACCTTTCAGCAGGGCCAAACCTAGGTCTTGACAGCACCCTAAGACCCCGCCCCAAACAATAGGTGTTGATGGGGGTCTAAGAGGATGTCCTAGGACCATTCTGGAATCTGTTTCTCTCCCTTCCCAAACTATTTACCTTTCTTGAAAAAGGAATTTGAAAGCCCTTCATAAGCTCATAGGTTGCTTCTGAAACACAACTCATCCTTAGTTTTTGCAAAGGGTGATTGTGGAGGAGAAACCAAACCAAATTTCCTAGAAATACAAAACGGAATTTCTCTGACAAAACGAAGATCTTTCCATCAAAACCGAATGATGGGATTGAGGCTTCCAATGCCGATCCTTTCCCAAAGCAACCCAGATATAACTTGGGATGCATAAGCTATGTCAGACAGTGGCACTATCTCCCTGATTGGTGTTCTCTCAGGCTCTGTTTGATATCATCCATAGCTCACAGTGCTTTCTTTGGGGCTCACTATAGGCAACGCTGTTCTCTTGGTCCTGCCCGAACCCCACTTCCTAACAGTTTCCCCCTGGGCTCCTCACTCACATCGCTCCATCCACATGAACACAGGACATGCAGACTAGTTTGAACGGCAGCCTAAGCAGAGCTTAATTATGAAGGTAAATCTACTGCAGAAAACAATCACGTAATGCATTCTCAAATGAAACAGGAGTAACTGGATTATCTGTGCCCCAGCTTCCCTTCGCGCAATATTGGAGAGTTTATGCCGTGTTGTCTTTGGATAATCTCCCATCTAAGAATGGCACCACGCTTGGCCCTATTTATTTTAACACCTCATCAGGGAATTGAAGCAAAAGTTAACCATCAAGCGCTGTCAGCCTGTCTTGGACTCGGACACCAATGGCACACCGTTCCCGGGGCTGAACTGAAGGGGAGTTAGTGAACATTACAGGTGACTGGTACACTGCTCATTTTTTCACCTATGCTGATTCATTCGACGTGTCGTGAAGGAGGAATAGGTGCCTCCGTTTAGTGCATTTAAATATTTGCTGGCAGGAAAGCTGTTAATCGAAGCAGGGCAGAACTGAAGGCTTCTTGGTTCTTGACCATCTCTGTGTGTGGTCCACTAACTGCTCCATAGATCTGGCAGCCGCAGATGCATCTGAGGGACGGAGTGGCATCGCAGGCTGAATTTGGGTGAGGTGATCCCAGCTATCCCGCCACAACAAGCACAGTGCTGAGCCAGTGGGACCTGGGATTGACGAAGAATGAAAGCGCATTAGGCCTTCAGAGAAGCTGGTAGCCCCCAGGTTTGGCTCAGAGTAGGTGTTGGCCACCTATGGCCTATGGGCCAGGTCAGATCCTTAGTCTGCTTTTTCTGACCCTGAGCTAAGAATCGTTTTTATATTTTTAAAGCATTGTAAAAGAGAAGGGAAAGAATATGCAACAGAGACTGAACATGGCCACAAAGCCTGTGTTGACCACCTAGCCCTTTATGGAAAATGCTTGCCGATCCCTGGCTGAGTTTGTTTCTCTGTTTTGTAAAGCATGGACTCTCTGAGATCCCTTCTAGTCCTGAAGTTCCAAAACTATGATTCTCTGATGGACTAGTCTTGGTCCAGCTCTAATCTGAACAGTCTCCCAGATGCACCATCCCTCCATGCTAGTTTCTCCTTTTCTGGCGCTACGGAGAGATGGTTTTACTTATATTAATATCTATAAACAGAGTTGCCAATGGGATGTTTACATAGTTTAAATTGTATATACACAAAATAGTAACAGGTAGAGTAGAAGATGTTGAGACATTCTTTTTCATTACCGGAAAGCCACGATTATTCGAAGTGTTCAATTCTAGCACCCTGTTGAGAATCGTAGGGTGTTTTTTCATTGAGATGTATGTTATCAACATTTTAAAGGTGCAGAAATACTTTTGTGGATTCCATAGTTTTTAAATATCCACTCCTAAAAGACACAGATGCAAATTCAGTCAGAAACCAAAAGGAACCAGCAGGGCACATCTCTGCCTGTCCTTCACGCAGCCGTCTGGGAAGTTTATGGCAAGGTGAGTGCCAGGGGCAGCCCCTCGCTGCCCATGCTACAGAGCAAAGTCCACTTCCTGGGAGCCTTTTGCATGGAGTTCCCCTGTCCATTCAAGGGAGATCCTTAACCTCCTTCCTTGCAGTTTCCTGACCATCCGTTCTTTTTATTACATTTCCTCTACTGGGTCCTTTCCATCATGTCATATCTGGTTGCTACTCTACCGGCCTTTATTAAGGGCTGGTGTGGCGTTGGAAGATGACAGGCGGTTTAACTTGGAAGGGTACTGCCACAGGCTCCATGTGGGTCCCTGCCGTGGCAACAGACGGAGAGACCTGCTTTCCTTTTGCCGCTTTTTCTAATTATCCCTGCAGCTCTTTCAGTCTGGCTGAAGAGAGGCGTGGGGGCTGTTGTGTGGATCTGGGCTCCTGGTCCTTGCCTGGCCCTTCCCTGGGTTGGCTTCCCCGCCCCCATCCCTGCACACATTAACATGACATTGCATGGTGAGCACAGACCCGGAGCAGCCTCCACCAGCTGAAACCCCTGATCCCAAACCCACGAGAGAGTTTGGCTTTTGGATTTTGGCAAGAAGGCCTGTTGCCCATCAGGTCAGCATGAATAAAGATTTCTTTCTTCCTTTCTTTTTTAAAGTCAGGCATCAACTGACACTGCCCCCAGAGCTCCCTTTCTCAAGACAATTTAACCCTTTCTCCCAAGCACATTTTCTATTCTGAATGCACCGTGTTTCTTTTATTCTTCTTTCCTGTGAGACAACCAAGAAATCCATACATAAAATTTGAAAGCCGAATCAATTCTGAACCATCTTATCATTTTTAAAGTATGTTTATCCAGCTTTGTAGTAGGAACAAGCACACGGTTTGAAGGCCACATACTTCTCAAACCTTGGTTGCAACACGTTTGCACCGTTTTGAAACTGTCTTTATCTAGCTGAGAAAACGAAAATCTATTTGATAAAGTGGCACTCTGGCCAGTTTATCTTGCAATATGGCTCTAGCTCACTGAATCTATTGATTTCCTTAAATTAATGTTTACAGAATGCTACTGAATTTTGCTCAACAGAACATTGTTCTTTTGAAGGTTTATAAAAAAAAAAATGATACAGACTGTTATTGCCATGTGTTCCTTTGCTGAGATGGAGGAAACATGGGTTTTTGTTTTGTTCTTTTTTTAAGGACAGCCTTGAACTATAGCCACTTCCTATAAGCATTTACTCTTCACATATTTAAGTAGCAAAACATGTCACTAAGGAAGTGAGCCCACTCGTAGACCTAAAATGGCATGGGCATTACACAGATCTCTCATCCTGTAAGGTCCCCTGAAGCCGAATGCCACGTGGAGCATCAGAGCGAAAGAGACTTTAGTCTGAAGCCCAGTTGTTGTCACAGAGCCTCCCTTAGCCTCATCTGGACTCACCTGGGAGGTGTCTGCAAGCAGCTTCCCAGCCAGTGATCCTGAATAACACAGGCCCCTCCAAACATCCTAATAAAATAGAAATGCCCTGTAGGCATTTGGTAGGAACTCTAAATATATAACACCTTGCTCTTTTCCCTCTGGTGCTCAGTGTTTAATACACAAAACCTAATCTCTAGAGATGGCTTTAAACCTGGCCTTCGCAGGGAAGTGCACATGGCCATTCAGCTCTTGACAGGGATTCAAGTCACAATCATGAAATGACCGAAGTAAAACTTGGAAACACAAAGCACCTTTTCTCAACTTGTTGACTGAGCCAATAAAGTCACCCACGCGAATCTCCTGAAGGCACCTCTCAAAATGCTGCTTTGCACACATTTATTAATCACAGTGAACTGCCTTGCAGGAATTGGACTCTTCTTGAAAGGTTCACACCATCACCTTATGTTTGGGTGATAGTTTATGCTTTCCAAAGCACAGCCACGCTTCCTTTCCCATCTGATCCTCCCTCTAACGAGAGGACATCGGGATACAATTCCACGATTCGCTCCGTGTAGCATTCTGCCCCATTTCTTCCCTTCCGAAGGGCCAGCTAGTCCCCAGCTGCACCCACAGGATACATGCAGGCATGGCTGCAAACGGAGACCCTTAGGAACAGCATCTTGTAACCATATTTCACAGCGCCGTGATTCCTCTCTCTGCTTCTGGCAGGAGAGATTCCAGTAAGAGTGAGACAGTGGAGAGGAGAAGCAATAAGGTATCTGTTCGTGCCTTTTCATCTGATAATCTCAACGAGGAGTTACTAAAGCATCTGAGTTTATCCGTTTAAGCCCACTCTGTCTGCAGTGTAAGTCCCCCAGCTTGTGCCCCTGCCGCCAGGAGATATGTCTCTCCTTGATCAATATTTACTTAACAAACAGCAGGGATGGGAGAGTTTGTTTAGAGGAATCATGTGCACACCAGGGTGAATGTATGCTCCGGGAAGTACTTCAACTTGGTCTCCTTTCCTAGGATCTTTGTGTGTGTGTGCACACACATCCAAGTGCTGCTGTCCTTTCGTTAGTCTCCAAAGACGCTCAGGAGTCACCTAGGAGGAAGTGCCCCCTTACACATGATTAGGACATCGTTTATACCATCAGAGAATTCATGATGTAAACTCAGTCTGGAGAAACCCAGCGCAAAGTTGTGGTTTCCCTTTGTGCCCTTCTGAGGGTTAGACATTCGGGAGGGCTCTTCGGATGAACCAGATGCAACAGTATCTTCCCATGACCCCCTTCAGAGGAGTGGGAGGGAAGAAAGTCCAGATGGGAACACTAAAAGCAGTCTGACGAGGCAACTCCAACTATCTATTTCTGATGGCGTGACATGTATGTTTCAGAAACCCACGTGGAAAAGGAGCTCTCCAGATTTTCAAAGCCGCTTACCCAGTTTTTGGAACTTGAGGTGCTTTAACTCTGATAATAGCTATGGAGAGCAGGGTGTTGAAGTTGAGGGAACAATATTCTTTCCCCTTCACTGAAACAATTGCTGGAAGGCTCAAAGTCAGTGCCTTCAATGCAGTGGACTTGGAGGCATCTGGGTCTGGTTGGAGGGGTTTTGTTTCTCTGTGTGGGTGTGTGTATGGGGGGGAGGGCGGGGGCTAGGGGAGTTATTTATTTATTTGATTTTGTGAATCGGAGTTGTAAAGCCATCTGAAATATTCATGCAGAATTGTCTGAGAAGCCCGTTTCTGTTTTATTTACTGCACAGTAGAACAGCCACAGCGGATTAGTTCTACAATACCCGTAACAAAAGCCCAACAGCTGATGCATGTGATGTTAGGAGGTGACAAAACAGTTAAAGTATGCTGCTGGCTACAGGCAGGCAGTCAGCAGATGCAGACAAAAGGGTTTGTGACAAGAATAACTCTCTCTCCAAGGCGAGCAGTGAAGAGTATCCAAAATACCAGTACCCTTTTCTCCTTGACATTGTCTTCTTACAGTCAGCATTTTATTGTCCTTTTATAGTATTAAAAAAAAAAAAAGGAAGGAGGAAGAAGAAAGAAAACCCACACACAAAGTAATATGCCAAAATACCAGCCAGGATCTCACTTTTCTATCAGTTAGCCACTCCTGCCCATAGTCTGTTTCCTTTTCCATTTCCCTGTTGAAGTAAGTTTGAAAGAAGAAACAAAACAACAGTTTAAAGGATGAACAGGAAAGATGATCTCCCTTGATAAGACTGTAACCTATTGATAAGCTTGATAAGCCCTTGGAGTTGTTGGTTATTGGGGAGGGGCTAGGGAAAGAGGTCTCTGCCTGGCTTGTTTTCTGTCCATTTCAGCAAGGGTCATTTCACCGATGAAGTTAGGCCAGTGGACCAATTTTTAAAGGGGTTCAAGGATGGAAGTTATCCATGGGGAACAGTGCAAGGAGCAAGGCTTAGGTCTTCCGCACAAGGCCGATGGATGAGCTTGTGGATGGATGTTTCGGAGGTGTGAAAAAGCAGCTTCTCTGTCTCCAGAAAATAGGAGAGGCTGTCTTCTTTTTAACCTTTATAATTCCCCTTCTATTTTCTGTGACATTCATTCAGCTGCCAAGTGCGTTTGGCAAGGTTTGGGCCAGCGAGCACACTTTCGGTGACCGCTAACCTTGGTATGTCCTGACACTTATGATGAGTGTCTGCAGGACACAGAAGGCAGGCAGCCTGCTATGTCAGGCTTTTATTATGTACTGCAGAGGCTAGGGACAGTCAGTTTAATAAAACAAATCATCCTTGAAGGTAAAGCAACTGGGAAGAGGAGGAGGAAGACTGGGGGCAGGAAGGGGCGGGGGGATGTGTCTTTGCCACTCATTCTAATAATAATAAAAAAAAAGAACAGCAAAAAAACCATCCACCCAACGCTCCAAGGTGTGTGTGTATGTGTGTGTGTGCGCGCACACACAACTGAACAGACTTGAAAACCCCCTCCAGTTTCCCCCATGTCATCAGAGCCCACAGGTCCTCTTGCCATGAGGAGGCTCAAGCACAAACAATTGTGATGAAATGGTTAGATGCCGATAGCCAGCCCCCTTCAAATTTATGAGTGTCTTCAAGGACCTCATTGCAATAAGATTCTCCTCCAAATATCACAGCAAGGAGAGGAACGACCATATGGGGCAAGGCTCCTATATTGGGACGCCTCTTATCAGAACAAAGTTTCCACTCTCCTCCCCTGAAGAACTCAGCACGGCAGCTCCCACAATAGCTTCAGGGCTGCAGCCAGAGACTTTGGAACCTTTTGTTTTTCCCCTGTGGCATGTCCGAAGGCACAGCCTTCCCTCCCCCTCCGCCGCCGGCATTGTCTTGCATTCCAGGGACTTGATTGACTGTTGCCACCTGATGCCGAGGAGATACTCTAGGGTTCATTCTGCACATTGTTAGGTTCTATTAAAAGAAACCTAGATAAGGGATTACTTGTCACTAAAGGATTTTCTGCAGATGTTTATTAGTGATTGGAAATCCATTAGGTGTGAAGAGGGACAGAAAAATATGGGCAATATCATTTTCAGAAGCCTGAATTCTAAGATACTCCCCACCCCTCAAAATCAGAAAGGACTCCCCCAACTTACTCTGTTAAATGGGGTTGGAGTAATGTTTCTAGCAGAGAGATGAGGTTCTACCTGTGGATGGAGTTCCGTGGCGCTCTCTCAGAAGATCAGTTGCTACCCATCAGTTTACTTCTCCGGAGCCACCAAAAAAAGATTAATTGCTCTAGCATTAGAGGAGCTCATTACAACTTTATTTTATGTAACCCAATTCATTGCTTGAGTATTGCCTCAAAGTAAGCACTAAATTAGCAAAGCGTTTCATTTGTTCGCCAAGAATTCATCCCTTCCCAAACATAAACCAAAAGCCAAAGTCTCCCCGGGGATCTTTGGTACGATTTCCATTTATTTTGAAGTTACTATCTCTTCTGTGGTTTTTCTCAATCACAGATCCACAGCTTGTCAAAGTTTTGATGCCTCAGATAAATAGGAATAACTGAAAATGCGTTTAAAAGGAGCCAACATGGTTTAATGGAAAAACACCTGGACAAGTTATTTTGCATGAGTCTCTTAATCTCATAATTTCTTTATCTTACAGAATCTCATAGTTTCTGCATAGATAAATGATTATGGAGATCTATTCCAACCCATTCCATTTCATCTTATTTAAAATTTTCTTTTTTTAAAAAAAAAAGTATTTAGAGAGAAGTGTGATGCTAGAGTAACATGGAGTCAAGCAGAAGGCAAGATCTCATTGTGAAATATTTATAAAAATCGATTCATAAGTATGCTGTTAAGCATTATGGGTGATATGCAGAATAGAAGCCACGGCTCTTTATCTAGAGACATCTTATGATAAATTCATTACAACTAGATATAAGTACATGAAAAGTTAAATAACATCAAGACACAAATAGAAAAGATGTTGAAGGGCAGCCCAAGAGTACTATCAAAAGAAACGAACATTTAAAAAAAGATAAACCCACTGAAAACCATTAACAAGCACAGCAAATGTGAAGAATAGTTAGGTGAACACTGCATACCCCCCTCAAAGAAGTGACTTTGATTTGTTCCCAGGCAGGCCGGTAGAACCGTAGAACTACATTTCTCTCCCTCCCTCTCGTGCTGACACTGTTCTAGATTCATCTTCTTACTCTTAAAAAGGCCCCTGCTCCCTTCGCCCCTGGCTTCCCAGACCTCCTGTGGCGTCCCCCTGGGGGCTTCCAGCCTTCCCCGACTTCATCAGAAGCAGCTGCCATCCTCTCTGTCCCTCACGGCTTTCCCCAAGTGTTCAAGGAACATAGATCTCCATCATGGCTCTGATGCCAGTGGCCAGTAAAACCACACTTCTTGAAATGTTTATTTTAATAAATGCCTATGATTATGTTTCTGTAGCATTTGGCTAACAGCTCCCAAACCAAGTAGTTAGTTTAGAGTGGATAGCTGCACTGCCTAACTGTTCTCCAGCCAGATTCTCTCTCTCTCAATAATGTCCGTTTGATAAAATTTGAAGGATTATCTTTGGGGGAAGAGAGTAGAATACTCAAAAAAAACTGCTTAATGACTTTTTACTTATCAGTATAAGGTGAGTGGGAGTGCTCAGCTGTACTCCAGGCCCCTCCCATCCTACAAATATTCATGTATATGCAGGAGACTTAGGGGAAAATCCGCAAAGGTTTGTAGAAAATCCAGATGAGCTGTCGGCAGGGAATGGCCGTTGGGGTACATGGCTTTGCACATTGATAGGGGATAAGGTGGTGTTTTGATTTTTTTCAGGCAGTGCTGGGAACTATGTCGTGAGAAGCTGGCCAGTGTGTGTGACTTTGGGAGGGGCTACTCGAAATTCTCACTTTTTCTAGACTCTGATTGGCCCCAGATGGAGGCCCTGTATTTTTTGTTTTTGTTTTCTCCCCCTGGGGAGTTATTAGGTTTCTTTCAAAGGACAAGTGACTTGTCTTTGGAAGCATGGAACTTCTTTGTCTGATTGTAAATGTTGAAAACAGTCTGTGTAAAAATGGTGATCATTCTAGTTTTCTTTAACAGTTACTGTCATTATAGAAACGTCCATTCCACGAATTGAGAAAAGGTTGGGAGAAAAGGATCAAATATGTTCATCAGGACAATACCTCCCTGTTAGTTTGATAAGTGGCATGTCTGAGCTGAGATGAAAATCTTTCACCTCTTGTATAGGCATAGACAGATCTGTCTACACATACAACTATAGGGCATTTCCTTCCTCATATAGCTGCACTAACTGTAAAAATAAAACAGTAATGCAGAAGTACCCCCACTAAAAGAAATCTACTGACTGTCAGTGTGTACTTGGAAAATTACAAGTTCATGGAATGATTCTGTGACTCCATTATCTTGAGGTAGGGAAAGATAGGCCATGATTCAGAATACTAAATAAGTACATCAATTGCTACTCCTTTCCCTAGACAAGAGGTCAGACTATTAAATAAGCAATTAAGAACACATACAAACACTACATATATATATATACTAATTGCTGTGGAATAAATGGATTAAAAATAGAGATTCGAAAAAGAATACTTGTTGAATGTTTATCTTAGAATATAATGACTTTGAACAATCCCCTTGATCTCTCAGACTCAGTTTTCTCACTGTAAAATGGAGATAATAACACCTCTTAGAGATGTTTGGGTAATTGAAGGACGTCATTCACTAAGTTCGTAACACAGTGCCCAGCACATAAACACTCCAAAAATGTTCGTTGTTATTACTATCAGCTGCATGAATCACACATAAGGTGTAATTCTAACCTCAAGGTAAAGTATTTTCTGATGTGGAATTTTAGGATTCAGTACATATTTTGTATTTGGGGACTTAGTGTTAATGTCATTATCTCACTTCTCTCTGTATAAAGAGTACTGGATAGTGCAGATTACTGTAGTATACAATTTAGCATGTGAGTCAATCCTCTGATACAAATAGGCAACTCTGACTTTGGTTTTCTTGGGCTCTATTTATATCAAAAACCAATTATTTATTCTGCTTTTGAGAACACATTTTGTTCTCATCATGGATATGGAAAGGAAATATGATTCACTTTCTGGGAGGCTGGTTGGAGACTTGCTTCTGGAATAAACCGATTTAATGAAATGAGGAATCCCAACAGTGGGTCCCCCTTTTCTACCCCAATAGTCGCAATGGAATCCTAGCTTTTCAATAGGTCTACATGTATCCTTGGCACAGGTCTCTTTCTGAGATTCTACAGAAGCTCTCAACCCCACATTACAATGCTACTATATATAACGACTTTACATAAGAGCATAGAGGCCGGCCATTTTTAGAAAATGCAGGTGCCATGTAAGCCCCTTTCTGAAAGAAAGAACGTAGCTCAGTTTCCTTTGAAGAACAGGAGACTTGAAACTGAAAACTTTATTAATGCCATTGTCTCCTTGTATCAGCAGGTTCCAGAGAGATTCCTGGAAGTTGCGCAGATCACATTACGGGAGTTTTTCAATGCCATTATCGCAGGCAAAGATGTTGATCCTTCCTGGAAGAAGGCCATATACAAGGTCATCTGCAAGCTGGATAGTGAAGTCCCTGAGATTTTCAAATCCCCGAACTGCCTCCAAGAGCTGCTTCACGAGTAGAAATTTCAACAACTCTTTTCGAATGTATGAATAGTAGCAGTCCCCTCTGGATGTCCAAGTTATACGTGTCTAGATTTTGATTTCATATATATGTGTGTGGGAGGCATGGATATGTTATGAAATCAGCTGGTAATCCCTCATCATCTTTCTCTCATTTGCTTTTGTTTTCCATTGCAAAGGGGATGGTTCTTTTCCTTCTGCCTTTAGTTCACTTTTGCCCAAGGCCCTTAACATTTGGAGACTTCAAGTAGGGTTGATTTTCAGGGAAAAAAGGAATGTGGACATGTGTAAAGTCTATATTAGCAAGGAAGGGAGGGCATTTGTTCAAGATGCTTCTGCTTGATGGATGGTGTATTACAAATGGCGGTTGCCAGAGGGAGAACCGTGACACAGCACAACTCTACAGAGAGTGAGGTGTCTCTTGTTTTTACTGCTAAGAAGGTCAGAAAACTCAATGAAACCACTTTAAACTTAAATATTCTGTTTGGTTTGAACTCAGTAAGTAGATTTTTTTTTATTACATGTTTAAAAAGAATGCCAATCAATGGCAGATTGAACAGCTCACTTCCTACAAGTGCTGCAAAAGGCCAATTTTAAAAAAGAAAACTAATCACTAACTGTGATTATTTCCTAAGGGAAATGGCAAACACCCCAAGCGAGCACCAATTTTTTTATGGAGGCAAAGCAAATTTGCACAAAACAGACTCTTTCAAGATGAGGCTGGAAATTCATCCATGATCCTGTTTAGTCCAATCTCTAAATTTTTACAGTAGGTTCTTTTTCATACTAAGTGATAAGTCTCTATCCTTCTTCATAGAGAAAAACCCCTATAACTTGTTATCATTTTCTGTTTATCTTGCTTTGGATATTAAAAGGCACTTAAGTTTCAAATTTACTCTTTACTCCACTTTGTTTATATGCTGAAAAGAATTATTTTTGTTTAATATTGAACACTTTTTTCCCCCAAAAAACCCCACTATTTTCTGAATACTTTTCTATTGTAAGGAACAAAGGACATCCAAACTTGACCATAAAATTCCTGCTGACACGACAAATGTGTTCACGGCCATGAGCTGACTTGCTCTTCCCCTCCTGAGAGGAGCACGTATGAGAATGAAGTATTTTCGTATAGTATTCCACACTACCCTGATGGATAGTCAAAGTGGTGACAGTCTAACAAAGTGTTTCTTCATTTTAGCTATAGCATTTTAAAGCAACTGATGAAGTCTCTTCTAATTCAGAAGCTAGTATTGACCAAAATGTGAGAAGCGTGTACAGCATAGCAAAGGTTGGGGGTTACCCCCAAAAGACACAATTTCAGCACACCTAAGAAAGCTAGCTGCTATTTTATGCTTTCTTCAATGGTTCTCCTCTTTTTTTTTTTCCTTTTTCTCTTTTTCCAGTTTTTTGAAGGTGTACAACGTCCCATACTTGCTCTTAAAAAAGTCATGTGACAGTCACACTTGTTTTCTTTGGTGGGTTTTGTGTGCAGATGCAGTAAGAATTCCTTGTGCATTCGAATTGGCTTTTCCATACCCTTCCTGCCCCTTAGGTAGCGTGATATACACTTCCTAAAATGACACAGTCACAAGCCTGATATGGAGAGCATAGAGAACATAAATACCATTTTCCCTTAATTTTTATAAAAATACAATTGACCTAGGGGAATGCAGGTTGACCCATGTGACTAACTAGCTGACCGAAACTCTGTAATTGAACGTCGTTTATCAATTCTGCTGATGGACAGGAATGTAGGAAGGCAGTTCTTGTCAGCACAAAGCCTTAAAACCTGCTGACTTTAAATGAAATGGCACAGTCCTATGATGACCTGTGTCACTGAGGAGACTAACCGGCTCTCGCAGTGGGGACAGAGTACAGTGGCCGGGAATGGAATACCCATGGGTGTCACTCTGCACCCACAGTCAAGCACATCACCCAGCTCATGCTCTCCTCCACAACGCACACAGAGCCATCAGAGCCAATTTGTTCTCGCTTCCTCGGGGGGTGGGGGGGAGTTCAGATATTCATTACCTTGAAATAAAATGCAAACCCAAAAAAATCCAATTGGCACAAAGGAGGGAAGCAATCTCAACCCTTGGTCACACTCTTTTGACTTGCTTCCCATGAAAGAGTGTGGCGTTCACTGTTCCCATCAGATAAGCTGGGTCTTTGCTGTTCCACGAAATTCATATCAACCTTGTGTTGCTATTTGCAAGGTAACAGGCAAAGCCGTAGTGTGTGTGTGCACCTACGTACTCAGATTGCTAGAATCTTCTGGATCTGGGGTAAATTCAGTTTTGATTCCAGGCATATTTGGACTTTTGGTATTGTTCTCCCCTGCCTTCCTAATTTAAACAGCCAAATTAAGCAAAAGTGTGTGTTCACAACTAGATGTGGATGCTCTTATCAACAATAATATCCTCTCAATGTTCACTGAGGCACAGAAATCATTATGGAGCAGAAATTGCAGTGTGAGGATAAACTCACGTCATTGTTCGGATGATTTTCCCGCTTTTACAGTCATAAAATCTTGTGCCTCCCAGTGCATTGCAACATGACAAAAGCCTGTCTCTCAAAACTCCTATTTAACAGGGTTTTTTTTTTTTTGGTTTGTTTTCTAATCGCCATCTTTCAAATCGTAGCTTAACTCTCACCTATTAAAAATTGGCTACTTGGGAGAAAGTTAAATTTCCATGGTGGGAGGGTGAAGGATGAGGGACAGTTTACATAGGAAAAAAAACAAGTACAAAGTCCATGTTGAAATACCGCATTACCACTTATTTTCTGCTAGCCCTAAATTATTTTTGCATATACACTTGAGATTATAGTCTGTGCCTAGACCTAAAATGCACCAGCGGGAGGATTTTTTAAAATCCTTCAAAATACCAGTTTTTCCCCCACAAGTACAATTGTTCTTGTGCCTTCTGTGGCTTTCAATTTCATCTTTGTGACTTTATTTCCAATTACTACAGCTGCAATAAACACTCGATTTCTTTTTTTTTTTTTCCTGGCTGTTTGACATAACGTTGATAGCTATGCATATTTTGTGTCTTTTTAAAACAAAGCGGGAGAATACGTTTTTGAAGAAGAGAATTTTTAGAACAGTTTGATACCGCAAATTATTTTTTCCTCAATTGTTTGAGCAGCATTCGAGTTTTGAAAATTCTTGTAGAAGCCAATTTTTTGTAACTGTGGTGCAAATCTTGTGTTTTCTTAGCCTAATGAAAAGTAGTATAGAAGCAATATTTCATACCATGTGCTATATATGTGTGTGCAGATATGTGAACATAAAACACACACACATATACACACATGTAAAAATTACATATATATATGCGTGTGAAGTGGAAAGCTTACCTTTTCCTATCTAGATTTAAGGACCTATTTTAGACATTTGTTATGTTTTGTGAAAAGAATGTTCTATTTGCAACAACAAAACATTTAATTCTTACTGTATCTCTGGCTGTTTAATGGAGAACGTTTCACATTCAATGGTAAAACAGTGTGGAAGATGGTAGAATGTAGTCATTATTTACGGAAATGTTCACCCACATATTCCTGAAGTTTGCTTTGTGCCTCCGAGTATTATTTAATTAAAGTGTTTTATGTTTGCAGAATCTTCGTTGCTGTGCTAGGGATGTGGGTGAATATCATTTTTAAAAAGTTTAAAAACAACAAAAAAAAAGCAAAACAAAAACACTAAAGCAAGAGGGGAACTTTTATAAAGCAATGTAAATATTTAACCTCATGGCTGTTGTTACATAAGACATGAGATTTTAATAAGTAACTACATTCTCACAACATCTGTTAAATTTATTACGAACACTACAGTGACTGTATACGAGTAGACAGTTGAAAGCATTCTTGAAAATCCTGCTCTCTAGTTTTAAAAGATAACAGTCTCTTTCATCAGATATCAAGGGCAAGGGTAATGCAGTTTCTGTAAATTTATGAAATTTCTTTTCTGTGTACATGAAGACATATAGTAAGTAATCCCCCCATCCCCCACATACATCCAGTTAATATTAAGTCATTAAGCTAAAGATTCGGGGGCTTTAAAAATAGGATATCCCCCAGAAGCAATCATAAACTCATCAAAGAAAAAGTGGTTTATGGACTTCCCTGAAAGAGCAGTGTACATGTGAGGACAGAGCAAAATCTCTTTGCCATGTATATTATAGAATATTCATTGGTGTGAATAGTACAAATGTTTCCTTCTGGTACAAACTCTGTGTTTGTAAATTACAAGAAGCATTGTTTTCAAAAAGCTCCCCTTAAAAGAATGTAACTGGTTTATATGAGTAAGCAGTTACTGTATTGCACTTAAATGTTATGTTGAAGAAATGCAGCTTTGTTTTCTGTAGATCTGTTGGTTGTAAACCATCTATAAAACTAAAGCTAAAATGCTCATATTCAGAGCTGGGATCAAAACTGGTGTTTAACCTTTGTATCTTCTTATAATTATCCTTCTAAGAATATAACAGAATTTGGAAGCTTCTGGGCTTTGAGTCTTTTCAGCTGAGCCCTCTCTCAAATCTGATACACCCCCTAAAATGCACAAACATGAGCAGGAAAGGCAAACAGACTGGCCCTCCTTTGTGAAAATGTATTCCTTCTGTATTTTTAAAGTATTGTAATCCTCTACTTGGCGGGGGAGGGAGGGGAGGAATATTTTTACATTGTATATTACCACTTTAAAAATGAGAATTAGAAAAACAAATGTGTTTGGGGTTGGTCTCAGTGCTACCTAGAAGAATCAAAGGTTCTGGTTTCCCCAATATCGTCCCAGCCATTTCTCATATGTATATAGTATAAACCGTGACAAAACACTGCCTTTATATTATTTAGCAATATGTTGTAAATAGCATTATTAAGCTCTTTTTTTTGTAATAAAGATCCTTTGATTTGAATATAGTACAATAACTGAACTGAAAGTCAATTTTTGATTTTTTTTTTTTTTTTTTTTTTAGCTAGAGGCAATTTCAATTGTGGATTTTTGTTGTTGTCTGTTGTTCTGAAGACTTTGCATAATTTATTGGTTTAATTTATCCTAATTTATTTGATGAAGGTGTACAATTTTGTATTACCAAGGATGTACTGTAATGTTAATTGATATGATTTTAAAATAATGAGACTCCCTGTCCATATTAAAAAGAAAATAAAAAGGTGCAGTAGACAATTGATTTTAAAGTAAAAGTAAAAAAGATTTAGTTTGGCAGCTACTAAATTTTAAAACAGGAAATAAAAAGTTGTCGGGGGGAGGGTGGGAAGGGGGTTTTACTTTGTGTGTTTTAAGCTTTTGTATACTCTCCAAACTTTTACCTTTTGCTTTGTACCACTTAAAGGATACAGTAGTCCAATTGCCTTGTGTGCCTTCCATCTTCTCTTAAACTGAATGTATGTGCAGTATATATGCAAGCTTGTGCAAAATAAAATATACATTACAAGCTCAGTGCCGTTTGATATTTTTTACCCATGTGACATTTAATTTTGGGACCTGTGTCGAATTATAGAACACTAGGCTAGTTGTTACCATTAAGATCAATTATGGACTTTTCCTTTCATTACAATTCTTAATTATACAAACCTAACATCAATACACGCAGCTCCTAGAAATGATCTTTTCTTACTTCATACACTTGTAGTAATTGGCTAACTTTCTCTCTGAAAACTCTGTTCACAGATTTAACGAGTCCCCCAAATTTACAAACAACAAAAGGTTTGGCTCAAAACAATGTTGTAAGCTAAATTCAGTTCAGCAATTGCTAATGTCTAATGATTTGAGGGGAAGGTGGTCCCCCAAGTCACAGGATGGCAAAGATGACTCAAAATGGGGCGAGAGAGAGCTTCTGCTGTTTCTACTCAGGCTGAACTCAGAACTCAGTACGAATGCAAAATTTTAAGACCTTTGTAATGTGTTCCTTCAGACATGATTGGCAGCGTGTTTCACACTAAGAGCATTGGTAGTATGGATTTTGAAAATTTCCTCTATCTCTTCGGCTGTGGTTTAAAATCATGTCAAATTGGACACATGAAGAATTGGCAGCAATCATGGCATACTTAAGATTGACCGTAAATACACCATTTGCAGCTGCACCTCCCTTTCTGTCCTCCCTATTATTGTAAACAGTCTTCCTAAGTCTCAGATTTCTTCTTTTGCTTTCACCTAAATGATAAAAACTTTCTATTATGACCCTGTTGACACGAGGGTGCTTAGACTCAAAGCAGTATCAAAACTATTAAATGTTAATAGTATTTTTCCATTTTCGGCTCTTTTTTATCAGTGGCACAAGTTTAAATTGCAGTCTTCCTAACTAAATTGTGCAAAAGATCATGCCAATGTTGTCTATACCAAAATATGTATTCCCTGATTTGGGGGGGGGGGGCGGGACGGACACCCCCCCCCCCGCAATTTGTCTTGTAAGGGAGAAGGCATTTGCAGCGATGTAATGACTCCTCCATCTTCTTATACTTCTTTAATATTGATCTGCTCTGAACCAGGTTGGATTATTCAGGTAGCAGCTGAATCACTAAGAAGTTACAGCAGGTGGTAATCTTTTTGGATAGGAGGTTTATTAAAAATATAGCTCCAGGGCCGGCCGAGTGGTGCGGTGGTTAAGCGCTGGCTTGGGAAGCCAGCGGCCCCGGTTCGGTCCCACATGTGAGGGCCAGTGACACTGCCCTCAAAAAAAAAAAAAAAATATATATATATATATATATATATATATATACATATATATATATATATATCCAAATCTTTCCTTTTGTGACTTTAAATGAGCCGACAGCACTGGTCTAATGTGTAGCACCATTCTCAGCTCTGACCTCAATCTGGTCCCAAACCTCTTTCCTCACACGTTAGGCTCATCGTCTGCCAGTATCTGTTGTGCTTGAAACCAGGGCCTTCACAAGCTAAAATAAAGAAAAGGCTGATTTTATCCACTCTTCTCTTCATTCATCCTCATAAGTGATTGACAAAAAAGTTAGTCTTTTTTGTAAAGACTAACAGCTATAAATGATCGTATTTTCACAATTAATTTACTAGTACATGCTGAGGTGAGGGATAAAGTTCCCTGAAGAAAAATCCGAGGAAAACATCAAATATTTGCATTGTATCACCAAGTTTCTGTGTCTATGAACACTCCTGTTTCAAAAAGGCATACAATACAAGGGAAGGATATATAAAGGAAAACAGCTGATACAATTTTAGAAAATGGCTAATATGACATCCAAGCCAAATTGTGCAAGATTCCTAAAGAAAGAAATGGCACTACACTTTCCTTCACCAACAATATAACCCTTTGGAGGGAGGGTCAAGACATAGGGAAAAAGCCTAAAGGGTGACGTTTTTAACTAAAGAAAAAATAATCAAGAGAATACTGCTTTGGGTGTCAAAAATACCACCTCCCATCAATTCATTTCTAAAATCGACACAGCCTACCCAGGGAACTCGAGGCAAGTCACTTAACCCTTTAGTGTCCAGGATAATCAAAAGAGGCTAAAGGATTAAAAAAGGATTAAAAAGACTAAAGGATTCTTAGAGTCATGGCAGCCACCATATTGACTTTCTCCAAAGGATTCCTACATGGAGGAAGAAAAAAAAGTTTACTAAAATGTTTTTGAAAAAAAAAAATGGTTTTGCTCCTCAGTAAAAAAAAAAAAAAAAAAGAGCAATTTAAGTTGCAGGACAAGGCAAGAGCAAAATTCTGAAGATGGCCAAGTGTGACTTTGTATCTTTTTCACTCTGGGATCCATTGTCCCTTCAGGAAGTATCCCTGCCCCTCACCACATTTGGTGTTTTTGTGTTGCCTTAGGGATGAGCCATCTAGTTCAGTTAAAGTGGAGGTATCACTTTCTTGGTGTGTTTCTCTTCCATGGTGCACAGAAATACATTTTACATTCTCATATCGGGTCCAACGACACTGAATGCTAGCGATGAGGGGCGGGAGGCCTTCTCCTCCAAATGTAAGGCCAGGTCTTTTGAGTGATATCACTCATGGCTACACCTTGCCTGACCTCAGTACCATTTTTCCA
The DNA here is from genome assembly GCA_033961575.1 of Aselliscus stoliczkanus. Lineage (NCBI taxonomy): Eukaryota > Metazoa > Chordata > Mammalia > Chiroptera > Hipposideridae > Aselliscus > Aselliscus stoliczkanus. The sequence goes on along the minus strand of CM066739.1, from coordinate 71,544,994 downwards.
GGCATTTTTGCCTCCGAGACTTTCTTCCTTCCCTCTCCAGAACTTGTTTTCTGCCCATGGTATAGAGTCCTTCCAAATGTCACCAAAATCACTCATAAGAACTCACAGAAGGACCCTTCTCCCCTGGAAATTGGTTTATTTTCCTGGTCACAAAGGAAAATGACTCACACTGAAGAAATTTTCAAGATAATCTAACACAGGGACTTTTATTCCCTAGATCTTTTGGGTAACATGTTATTTATCTTAGCCACCAGACCGGGACCTCTTTTAACCAAAGGAGCATCACCTCTACATTGGGGTTCTGTCAAACCTTCATTTAAAAAAAAGTTCTCTGCTGAACCACACATTATTCAGTGGGTAGAGTAAAAGATCTTTAAGGATGGGTAAAAAGTAAAATTTATAGGGCCGGGCGAGTGGCGCAGTGGTAAGCCTGGCTTGGGAAGCCCGTGGCCCCGGTTCAGGTCCCACATATGAGGGCCGGTGATACTGCTCTCAAAAAAAAAAAAAAAGGTAAAGTTAATAATGGCTTATGAAAGTTCTATCAATCCTCAAACAAGATTATTTTTATACCATAAATACAGCACAGAGTCTGACACATGGGTTTGTGTCTAAGCACTATTGGTTTCCCCATTTCAATGGCTTTTGTCATCTCAGCATGCTTTTTTTGAAGTTGTGATCTGAGAATTACACCCATACCCATCGCAGCTTCGCAGGACATCCAAATTTTGAAGAACACAAAAATTCTCCAGAAACTGAAAGCTTCTGTCCCACCCTTACCATTTCCCCACACCCTTGCCCTCAGCCTCAGGCATATAGCTGCTGTGGCCACACCTCCAGCCTGCCATGCTTGGGATGCCCCAGAATAGGAGTGGAGCAGCTTAGAAAGATTAAGGTGCCATAACAGACTGAAACAGAATCACTCAGGCTGCCTCCATCCTGGCAAAGGGGAGGGTATTATTTGCAAAGCCCCCTGCTGAGTGGCCCAGGTGCTAGCTAGGCAGGCTCAGGAGATAGTTTGGCAGCCACCCTGGAAAAAATGCCTGTGTCTCTGCAAATAAATCTGCTGGTGGAGAAAGCATTGGGTTTTCCCCCAGTGCTTGTGCAAATAGTATTCTGTGCTTTGCTGGTATTGGAAATTCCTTGGTGTGAGCAGCTCTAGACCATGAAAATTGGAGCTATGGATTTCTTGTCATTCTTGTTACTCTTGACCTGTTGGGAAATAATTCCAAAAATCAATGGTCTTATTTCCAATTATTCACAACTGGAAAATCTTTGGTAACCTGAGAAATGTTTTCCCTAAATTTCCGTTTACAGCTCAGCAACTGATGGAAGGTTGCGCAAGGAAGTCTTGAAGTCTGAAACATAGGAGGATAAATGATCACGCACCCAATCATGGTTTGGGCATGTGCACCTGAGTGTAGGTATCTGTATGCTAGAAAAACTCATGAATAATTATACAATAGCAATTGAGTATTATTTCTATCTTTTCTCCATTTGCTATCTAAGAGTTCGTAGAATCGACACTTGGGTTAGATATGTGAGAAATCTCAGCAAAATGAATTCATTTCTAAGCAAAAAGAAAAAGAAGGTATCAAAATTTACTCTAGAAAAAAAAAAAGAAGAAGAAGAAAGAAACCAGGGCCATAGAAGAAATTGAAAATGTTATCCAAAAAGCAAAACAAACAAAAAAAATCTCCTTTCCTTCCCCAAAGGCAGCTGGCCTTAATAGTTTTATGGGTGAATTCTATCAAATTTTGATCATATTGGATAAACAGATCAGATCAGTGTGTGTGTGTGTGTGTGTGTGTGTGTGTATGTGTGTGTATTTATATAAAATTACCCAATTTGTTTTATGAAGCCTACATTTATTAATTCAATGTAAAAATTATAAATAAAAATAGAAGCAAATCCATTTCAGCAGTATAGGTTTTAAAAAGTACTATAGTACAAACAAGCAGGGCTCATTACCTGCAACAAACTGAGATGAAGGAGGATCCAGACTTACTTCTGGGTGAAAAGCTGGAAAAATTTTATTGATATTTTGATTTGTTTTTCCTGCCTTCTAATAAAAATGGAATCAAATATTTCTTGATGGGGCTAATTTCTGTCTCCTAATTTTTTCTTTTACTAAAGCCAAGTAGCCTTTGCTCTTTCTGCCATTTTAGTTTGTCAGTTTGCATAATTCAGAGGCCATGTTTCATTTTAATATGTCTTTTTGGAACTCTGAGTCTTGGAAAAAGCAAGATTCAGCTAGTAGAACTTTAAGGATTTCTCTCAGTAATTTTTTTTTTTTTAAAGAAAAGAAATCGAGAAAAGTAATGCAAATTAAAAATAGGCTCTTCATTTTACATAAAAGATATCATGACAATTTCATCTTCTGGACTATGGACTTAAATTAAAAGCTATTTGTTTATATTCTAAGAAGACAGCATAAGATACCAGGCTCTAAAGAAGTGTTGGCTTGGGCTGCATTGATCCCAGGCAATTTGGTGAAGCTTGAACACTGAATTATAAGCAACAAGACATTGCAGAGGAACTTGGCAATATCCATGATGTTTAAAAATGTGCATGCTTTTGCCTTAGCTCATACAGCAGTCAATCTTTTAGAAATATTTGCACTTAGCATATAGGAACAACAAAGGCACATATTCGGTTCGGTTAAAATGTATGCTTTCCTTTGCTCTACAATTCAACTTCATCTCTCCTTCAGGCTCCTTTTTGTCTGATGGTAGAAAACCACCACTTACCGACTAGGTTCTGTCCCTTTCTGCTCCTTTCCCTAGGGTGGCATCTAAGTTCCTGGGTATCAGTGAGGAGGCTTTTGGCTCTCGGCTGATGTTTAACAATCCTTTTCCCTCCGGTCCTTGAGCAGGGAGTCCTGAGCCATCTGATTCCAAGTTGTCATGGGGGCACCTTTGCTTTGTTTGCTAACATGGCTTCTGGAGATGACACCATTTTCCATTCAGACATCCTCAGGCCATCCCTGGCTCACTCTCTTGCCCGTAATATTTCTTCCAGCGGCCTGGACACAGGAATATTTGTCTGTTTTCTCAAGCCACTCTGAGTCCAAGACCCTCTGTACCCTACGGCAGCTACAGCTGGTGGCTCAGGTAATTTCTGCGTGTTGCTGCTGCATTCTAGGTGCCAGGTAGGACACAGATAGAAATTCCTTCTTCTGGACCCCAAACATACTTTGCTGTCTGCCACCTTCATCCAAATTCCAGCCTCAGCCCAAATCATATGGAGCAGGCAGGACTCTCCATAGGGACAGGGTCTGATTAAGTCTCTCTCAGTCATTTTGTCACCTAGTCCAGGAGCACTTCCAGCCAGTGAGGGTGAGCTAGACTGGCTCCTCACCTGTTACCTCTGTTCTTTGTTGTGGATGAGGTTTTATGCCTTGAGTCCTTTGGTGCTTAACTTTTGAAACTAAAAACAGTCTTTTCCATCAAGAACAAAAACCAAAAAAAGCCAGATTCTTGCAAATTAAAAGCTTTGACTTTCAAGACTATTGTCTCAACACTGAGTTTTAAGATCTTGTTTAGAAATTCAAAAGTCAAAACCTGATTCTTTATTCTCTGCATTTTTGCTCTATTAATCCCTTCTAGAAGCAGAGGTTATCCTTGACTGAACAAAGAAGAGTCACAGATACTTTTTGAAGCTGAGAAGCCCTCCGTTAATGTGTCTAAATTTTGTGTGGCATATTCAGGAACAGTCACTGCAGGATTACATATAATAATGGGAAATTATAGACAAACTAAAAGTCCTTCAGTAGGTGAACTGTTAAAATAAATTGTTACTTTACACCTCTTTAAGATAAATTTAACTCAGGTAGAAATGACCCCAAGAATAACCGTCCCTCTGTTATGTTACCACAGCCACACAAAAATTTAATTTGTTTTTCTAAAGGTTTATATGTACTTTTAGTTGTAAGCTTTGTGTTTTTATTCCATGGCCTGAGTAATATTATGCACCCACTAAAAGTTTGAGGCTGAGCTATAACTATGTAGTGAAATGGCAAGTTATTCATGATATGTTCTTAGTTTTCAAAGTAAATATAGGAATACATTTATATAACACGACTCCACTTGGTTGTTTTTTTTTTTAAAGAATTGATATGTCTTTATGTATAACTACTATGTGCACGTACACACGTACGTACATACACACACACACAAAATTTGGAGAACACACACTACCATAGTAAATGTTATTTCTGAGTAGTGGAAATAAGCAAGGAAGCATTTAGGTGAGGGGGTAAGTTTCACATTTCCTTTTATACATTTCTGAAGTGTTTGAATTTTTTTCAGTGAGCAAGCACAACTTTTGTTTGTAAGAGGTCTACCTATTAAGAGACAAAAGCACAGGGGGAGAGTGTGCCCTTCACCAGCAGAGCGGAAACAAGGTTCTGACCTGGATCGATGCACCCCCCCCCCATCTTGTTTGTGTTCTGTAGGCAGTCTGCACTGCCCAGCTCACCTCAGTTGTTAGGGACCCATGAAGAAAGTAGAAGACACAGGGCCAGACAAACCTGCGTTCGAAACCTAATCCATGACTTGTTAGGTTTTTAGTTTTTTTGAGTCATCCTTTGTTCTTTCATAAAATAACATCCACCTCTCAAGCCTTACATAAAATAACATTCACCTCTATGAATGTAAATGAGATGTGCTACATGAAGTTCTTGGTATTGGATATGCTAAATAAATGGTAGGAGGAAGAGGAAGTCAGGTTGGAAAATGGGAAACATGGCTGCCCCCACAGGGTCATCACTGACATTTTAAATGCCGCCATTGATGCCTTACTCTTTTTTTCTCCCCTTTTCTCAATTACATGGTTCAAATCAACCCTTGCTGAGCATTTGGTAAAGGAAGCAAGCAGGTACATAAATAGGAGAAATCTATGCACCCCATCTTCAAAAAGAGTACACTCCAAATGGTACATATGAGTGTGCGTTGTAAGTGGGAGGGAGGGGATCAATTACCCAGAAGGCATGTGCTGTCTTTTGCTGGAGTTAGTGTGATAATGGGTTTGAAGTTTTCTACCACAGGTAAGGAAGAAGTGGGGAAAGAGGCATGGAAACTTTACTTAGGAAGACTGGAATTAAGGGTGAGTGATCAGAAAAGAAAGGAACTTGAGAAACAGATGGCACAAAAATCATGCTGTAAGTCTGGGGAGAGGGCAAAACAAGAGGACAAAGGGAGATGCTGAAGAAGGCACTCAGATGCTGAAGCTTAGTGAAACTGAATGCTCATAATTCTGGAAATTGGAGACTTGTAAAGAGCATGTATGGAGGCAGAACTGGAAGGCAGAGAGAATCTAAGCCACCCACACCCCCACCTGCCCTGACCTCTCACCCCGAAGCCTCAGGAAAGGGAAAATCAATGGGCTCCCTAAGTGCAGGAGCCCAGGGTCTGTGGCTGGAATTTGACCCATGCAGAGTGTTTACTGATCTAGAGACGGATAGGTTCAAATGAGCTCATCTTTATCTTGAGAGGAAATTATGGAGCTCAGACCAAGACAAAGCCATGTTTTATTCAAATCAAATTTGCCACTCTCCCACCCCCATAGTACATACAATATCACATAAAACATCCACCGAGTAGCCTACTCTCCAAAAGTCAGTTTTGAAAGATCAACAAGTAGGAAATTATCAGCTTACAGAAAACCAAAAATGTTATTCCAGAATATCTTACGTTTACCTTTCTTGCTGATCTGTACCCTCTTTTTTTTCCCCCACAGTTTGCAAATATTGACTAAGTTCAAGGGCAGTGATATAAGGTCTAACTTCAGAGTTAGCATGAGGTGAAATACTTAAGATGGTGCAATCCTGTCCTAATGAAGAACATATTAGATCCCAAGGTTGGTTATGGGCAGTTCTTGTCCCCTGACCCAGTTGATATTTGTTTTATCAAGTCAGGGACTATTTTTGTCATCATTGTTAATCTCCCTCTTGCCAGATCTGTTTTGGCCGAGGGCATGCACTTGAGGTATGCTAGAAGAATGGAGTGCAGTATTGTGGGAAAGAATTATTGCTAATTCTGTCTGCCTACAGCTTCCTCAGCTCTGTTCATCTGATCTTAGCACACTAAGCAAAATTGTAGATGGAAAGTCCATGACCTGGTTCCAAGGAGTAGATTTGTGAGCTAAAAGAACAAGATAGCAACACTCTCATGATGACTATAGGTCTTCAATCTGTTGCAAAGAATTCTGACTTACTCATCAGAGGATAACTTGACAAAATATTTAGCCGATAAAGAAACCCACTTCTAAATGGACAGGTCCAACTCTTTTAGACTCATCTTTGCCCTCAGTATTACCCAAGTGTTATCTCAAAGATTCCTGGAAACCTGGCCTAAGACCTCTGGTAGTTCTAGCTGCAATTCTGACCCATGGAATTTGGTGTTAAATAGATCCTGGTTCAAATCTTAATTTCTCTGAGCCTCAGTTTCTTCATGTGTGGATGATCATAACAATGCTCTTACAAGATTGCTATGAGGATTAAATGTGGTATTGTATCTGAAAGCATTTAGCACAGTGCCTGTTGCTTAGAATGGGATTAATATATTTTAATCTCCTTCCTTCCGCTCAGCTCCCCCAGCTGCTGGTGTATCCCCTTTCTCTGCTGCATACATTTGACATAGTGGAATCAGGCCAGTGACACCACCAAAGAATGAACAGAGATAAGAAAAGGTTAAACAATGTTCACAACAGCAGTACTCACTTTTAAATGATATGAGTATAAACCAAGGGAGCCCCCCTGACATTTGAAAGAATGCAAATATATAAATAAACGTGCAGTTCTGTGACTGCTTCCTAGACCTGGACAGAGCCAACAACAAAAAAAATCTCCATGTGGAGACCTTTGTTTGGGGAGATTTTTTTCATCTAAACACCATAGAGGCCATCTTATTCTTCCTTTGATATTAATGATGTGACTCAGTTACCCAGTGAGCTGATAAATCTGCTAGATAGTTTGTTCCAGGGAGAAGTGATAGTCTTTTAGACTCATAAGCAGCCCCAGCTGCTATATTCTACCTAGAGGTCCACATACCACCTCTTGTTTGAAAGTATCATTCCTAAAAATTTCAGTAAATTTTGTAACCCTTTGCCACTTCCTCTCTTAGCATCATGGGAGAGGCTGGAATCCTGTAAGCTATATCCTCTAGTGGGCATCCTGAGTTCTCCATAATGTCTCAAAACAAACTTGTTTTCTAACCTTTAGATAAAATGGCTATTTGCAAAGTGGATGGTCAAATGTGTACTTTGTATAAGCCAGTATTCAAAAATTCAGATGGCAATAATTACTTGCATATGCAATATATCCAACCTAGTCAGAAGGAAGTTAATGTCAACAACTGAGCATTGAAAATGTATTTCTGTTTGATTTTGGAGTGATTACACATCAACCCTGAGAGGAAGTCACATAGTATTGGCCTCTGTTTCTTCACTCTTGGTACTTTCCAATATCAACAGAACTAGACTAGAGGAAGGAATGGGAGGATACTATAGAGAACTCAATAAATATTTGGAAAATTAATGTATATTTCAATTTATTATTTCTATATGCTATCAACAAACAACTGGAACATTCAATGGAAGTAAAATAACAATCAAACTTATAAAATATCAAGAATAAAGCTATAGGTCAGGTCAAGATGGGAGAGTAGCTAAATGCTATGCTAACCTCCTCTCAGGACCACATCAAAATTACTACTAAGTTACAAAATAATCACCATTAAGTATCACCTGGAGTCAGGCAACTGAAGCCCTACAACTAGGGAAATGCAGACAAAGCCACTTCAAGGCTGGTAGGAGAGGCAGAGATGCAGAACGGCTGGTCTCACAGCTGCATGTGACCATGAAAACTCAGAAGGGATATCTCATCTGTGGAGGGACACCCCTCTGCCCCTGGAAGTGCAAAGGGTCCCAGCACTACACCAGACTCCCCAGCCCAGGGTTCCAGTGCAGGGGAGAGAAGTCCCCAAAATTTCTGGTTGTGAAAACCAGAAAGATTGTGGGACAGAAGGTGGCTGCAATCCCTGGCCCCGCTCATGGACTTACTTGCTAATGGAGCCATTCTGAGCTCCACGGCTAGGGCAGCAGCTCCAAAGGTGCCAGGGACATATGGGGAGGAACTGAATTGTCTGGCCTCAGGGTAAGGCCTGAAGGGGCAGCTTTCTCCCTGATGGAGTAGTTGGTAGAAGCCATTGTTTCTTTGTTGAGCTCTCTCCTGCCCTGGTGTGCAGACACATATGGCAGCAATATCTAAGTCTCAATGATTCTGAGACTCTACCCAACTTTCAGGCACACCCAGGATGCTTCCAGTGGCTTTTCCATACAAACCACCTGACTTGGCTCATGCTGTAGACTTTCCTAAAGTGTTTCAAAGGTTCACAAAACTCAAACAAGCAGCATGTGTTTGTGGCATGTCCCAGGCTTCTGGCAGAGCAGCCCCAAGCCTAGCAATAGTGGCAGCTGGCCTTGGCCTCTTAAGGCACCTCCAAGCACAGCACAGGCAGTGGTCATCTGCAGATTACTTAGTGGCTCATGCCAGGTAGCCCTGGGCAGGGCACAGGCTGTGGTTGAACTTGGCCTGCAGCAGGTCCCTCTCAGGTGGCCCTGGGGCTGGCATGCCCAGTGGTCATCTTTGAACCAAGCTGGAGCATCACCCAGCCACTCTCAAGGATGACAAACCCAAAGGGCACATGGAGCAGGCACCAGAGCCTTGCTACAGCAAATCCTGCTCCATAGGATCAACCCTTCCACAACAGCTCTTTCACTGTAGTCACAGCCAGTCCTCACAACCAATGAGCCCAAGGGTCAATCCCTCCCATTGACATGCAAACAGCAACCACAGCTCACCTGTAACAGAAGGACACACACAACCCACACAAAGGACACACATAGAGCACCTGATTCTGGTGACCAGGTACTGTGCCACTGGGCCCTACAGGATACCTGCTATATAAGGTTCTACTACTAAGACCAGGATACAGAGCATAGTTACCTAATGTATAGAAACAAATACAGGGAGGCAGCCAAGTGGGGAGACAAAGAAACGTCCCAAATAAAAAAACAGAACAAAGTTCCAGAAAAAAAAAACTAAACAAAATGAAGACAAGCAACCTACCAGATGCAGAGTTCAACCATATGTTATTAGGATGCTCAATGATCTCAGGGAACTTCAACAGAAACATAAGAAACATAAAAATAGAAATAGAAACCATAAAAAAGAACCAGTCATAAATAAAGAATACAATAACTGAAATGATGACTACATTACAGGGAATCAACAGATTAGATGAAGCAGAGCGTTAAATCAGCAATTTAGATGGTAGCAGAAAACACCCAATCAGAACATCAAACAGAAAAAAAGAATCCAAAAAAATCAGGACAGTTTAGGGGCCTCTGGGACAACATTAAGCATACCAACATTCCCATCCTATGGGTACCAGAAGGAGAAGAGAGACAGCAAGGAATTGAAAACCTATTTGAAGACATAATGATGGAAAACTTACCTAGCCTGGTGAAGGAAATGGTTACTCAAGCCCAATAAATGCATAACGTCCCAAATAAGATGAACGCAAAGAGGCCCACACCAAGACACATCATAATTAAAATGCCAAAGGTTAAAGACAAAGAAAGAATCTTAAAAGCAGCAGTAGAAAAGCAGTTACCTACAAGTGAGTCCCCATATGACTGTCAGCTGATTTCTCAAAAGAAACTTTGCAGGCCAGAGGGACTGGTAGAAAATATTCAAAGTGATGAAAAGCAAGGACCTACAACCAAGATTACTCTACTCAGCAAAGCTATCATTTAGAATGAAAGACAGATAAAGAGCTTCCCAGACAAGAAAAAGCTAAAGAAGTTCCTCACCACCAGACCAGTATTCAAAGTAATCTTAGAGATAAAAAAAAATAAATTCAAAAATATGAATAATAAAATGACAATAACTACAGACTATATAAAAAGTTATATCTCACCAGAAATAACAACAACAAAAAGCCTGCAAAAAAAGACTATAAACAAGGAGAAAATATACATTGGATATATATAAACTATTAGCCTTACTATATAAAGAGCATCTATAAATCAATAAAAATTGGTACCACTTAGTGGTGAAATAGTGATAGGACACAAATACCAGAGAAGAAATAAAAGTAACTAATGAATATCTGAAAATATGCTTAACTTCACTGGCAATTAGAGAAGAGCAAATTAAAACATAATACCATTTTTTATTGCCAATTAGATTAGAAAAATGCAAAATATTGATATTCAATTTTGACATAAGCCTGGGGAAATGGGCATTTTCAGGTAATATTTCAGGATAATAAACAGATATATTTTAGAGGACAGATTGACAGTACCTACCAAAATTTAATATGATCTAGTAATTCTACATCTAGAAACTAAAAGTATTCACAAAATGCACAAATATATATATAAATCTTCATGAAAGCAATATTTTAAATGCAAAAAATAAAATCTATCTTAGATGAATGATTAAATAAATTATGTTATATCCTTATTTGGAATGATTTTTAAACCTGGATACATCCTTATATATCAACATAGAAAGATCTCCAAGGCAAATTACTAACTAAAAAAGTCTAAGAGCAGAATAAATAATGTAGCACTATGTTTCGTTGATTCTAAAAATCATTTTTTCACCTATCAACACTTCCAAAATTGTGATACATCATGCAATCAAAAGTGTCTAATAATTATAATAAGTAGCTATTTTTCTTAGTAAAACACAAGATGATAGATAACATGCCTTACAATTGATGCATCTGAAATTTCATGAAATTCAGTAAATCATATAATCTTATTTATATTTAAAATTATATATATACATTTTAAAAATATATATACAGAAATACACATATATGTATACACACACACACACACACACATATTGGGTTGTCGGAAAAGTCATGATGCATTTTTGCAGTGAAAAACATAGAAAAAATACATCATGACTTTTCCGACAAGCCAATATATACATTACAGAATATAAAACAGAATGACTAATTGTGAGCTTAATTGATGCCTTTCATGTATACCAGTCTTAAAAGGAAATGAAAAAGAGGGAAGAGGAGGAAGAGAATTTTCTTTTTTTCCCTTTAAGGGCAGTCTGGTCTTTATGTTTTTTGAATTTGGGTCGTTCATTCCAGGGGACTTTATAAGACTTTAACCATCAAATCTATAAGTTGATAACACTGTCCCTGAGAAAGACAGGGTGGAGGCATTTGTGTCTAAGGGGGAAGCGAGGGATGTCAACCAACCTCATGCCATGGTGACTAGGAGATGGAAATTTAGGGTTTGGTGTAGGAGGCCAGAAATCTCCTTCCTTGAAGTGGACAGACGGGTGGAATTGCTACACGGCAACCCGTGGAGGACTGAGTACTAAGCATACAGCATTGAAGGCAGAAGCAAAGATCTCTGCAGCCCAGCCTGTCACAGTGCAGAGGTGCCCCAGCAGAGCCACCTGCCTTTATGAGCCTTTAGTATTATAAGCAGGAAGCACTAATTACAGAAGCAAAATTGACTAGAGACCCAAGGCCTGTCCTCAATCTTCCTGGGTCCCATAAGCCCTGAGGTTCTTGATCATCCTCAAGGGAGAGAGACAGAGTCCCTCTCGATAACTGAGACCAACTCTGGTAGAAGGTCCTATTGCTTCTACTGCTGAATTCTGAATGTTCTGGACCAATCTGTATCAAAGATAGATGATAGATAGATAGATACATAGATACATAGATAGATAGATGGATGATTGATTATAAATAGATAGATGATGGATGGATAGATAGATATTATAGATACCTGGGATTAGAGAGGAGAGAGGAAGGGTATCTTATTTTTTACTGTATAACATTTTTATTATTTGAATTTTTACAAGCTTTATTGTTTTTATAATTTAAAACAATTTTTAAAACAAGATATTTTACTTAAAAATGATATGATAGTAGATCAGTAGTTCCATCTGAATGTATACACTTGCTTATGTAACACATATGTATTGAGCTCATCTTAAGTACATGGCACTCAGGTGGGTCCAGGGGGAAATTATGGACAAGACCCCGTCTACCTTCAAGGAGCTCTTCAAGGAGCTCACGGTCTACAGATGGCAAATGCATTTCAGCTGCATGTGCCCACTGATCTCGTAGGTAAAACTGCAAGCTTTCTGCTGGCTGCTGCCCCAGAGTGACCTGGCAGCAAGTGTGGCTTTCCAAACTCTCAACTTGAAGCTATGCATCTTAGAGGTCTTCAAGTTATAGTTTTGCCTGAACTGTGTGCACTGTCCCCAGTGTGGCCTATGATAAACTGCTGTCTGGGAATTTGCCGCTCATTTCTCACACAGCTGCTGAGAGTTGTCTGAAGAGTCATTTCACTCTGGGGGCAGAGAACCTCTGTGGTCATAGCCATGCTAAGCTTCAGGACATTCTTCTCTTTTGTTCCCTCAATTATCATTTGTTCTGGGCTTCATGGAAACAGTGATGAGTAAAGCAGACATAGTTCATATCCTGGTGGAAGCTATACTCTCGTGGGGGAGACAATTAAACCCTGTACTTGGAGAAAATGGAGAGTGTCTGACGTCCTGAAAGATGCTATGGAGTCAGGGAGCCAAAGAGAGTGTGTCTCCAGGAGAGGATGGCATGATCGGGAGGATGCTCTGTCCCACTGGAGGAAAAAAAACACTAAGCTCCTCTCTGATGCTTCACCAGACAGCTCAAATGATTCATATTTAAGGAGAGAAGGAAAGCAATCCAAAGAGGATTGAAAAAACAGAATACTTTTGAATGTACTCTAGAAACATTCTTCCTTAAGTGGCATGGGGTCCACGCAAGAAGGTAATTATGATGAGGGCAGGCAATTTGTTTTGTGTAATGCTCACACCTAAAACAATGTCTGCGATATAGCAGGGAATCAGTAACTATTTATTAAGGGAATGACTTGAACCAGTAAGGAAGGAAATGTACTCTTGATACTCTACCTAGCTTCACGATTTCCAATTTATATAACTGTAATGATATAAATGTGATTTACTCTTTGTTACCATTGCGAATCAACATGTGGCTGTAACAGAGAACTAAAAGGTGTTTACAGAGAAAAATGTAAAGGTTATCAACCTTGAGACAATGTAAACACAGGGTATGGTTGGCCCAAGTTCGGAGGTATCAGTAGAAAGAAAGTGGGGATATTAATGTTATTTAGACTGAGTCAAAACACACAGTCTAAAGGTGCTAGAACTAGACCTAGATCTTCAAAAATAATATTTAAGGTTACAAAGGTAAACAGTAGTAGGACTGGGAGCAACCAGGAGCTGTTATCAGACTTCTCTTCATTATGTATAACCTCTAAATAATCTTATGCAGTCTCCTGGCTTGAAATACCATCTATACTGACAACTCCCAAATGTGTAGTTTCAGCTGGACCATCTCCCAGACTCTCACATCCAACTGTCTATTCAACATTTCCACTTAAATGTCCACTAAACATTTCGAGTTGAACAGGCTCAGTAGTGCATTTAAAGAAATTTGCTTTTGAAACAATAAAGTAATTCAAAGCACTTCAAGTCTTAACACCATCTCTAGATAAAAATACTACAAGACAAAGTGAGATCTTAAAGCACAACAAACATCCCAAAACTTCCCTTTATCCATCTCTGCTCCTTCTAAAATCTCCCATATGTCAGCAGCAGGTCCCTTTCACCAACTCTCAAATCCTACTTTCCATTCTCAACCTCCCCAATTTCTTACAGTACTTTACTCTGTGAATAGTAATAACAGTAAATGCTTACATAGAATTACAGCATACCAGGCACTGTTCCAGCTACTTTACAGCTATCAAATCATTTAATCTTCACAATTGTGTGAGATAGGTACTATTATTATACCCCACGCATGAGGACATAGACAAATTATTTGCCCAAGGTCACCCAGCTAGTAATTGGTGAAAGTGAGATGTAAACCTCATCTATCTGGCTCCAGAGCTTGTGCTCTAACTACCACATTATCTGGCCTATGAAACTCTCAGATTTCTTTCATCTTCTCTATTATACGCCCATCACCTAGATTTTCACAACAAAGGAGAACCTGAGATCTGTCTCTGCAAGCAGTGTATATCCCCTGTTAGGAACCAGGGAGAAGAGAAATTGCAAATACAACAAAATTTTTCCTGAAAACAATAGTAATAATGTTTTCCCCAATATAAATAAAAGAAACAAAATGCACGGAAATAAATGGGACTACCAACAGAAGAAATGTGCAAACTGAAAGTCCCAAATTTCTCTGGACTATGAGACCGCAAGCCATCAATTATACATTTTGCCCTGGGGCACCATGACACGCAACTACCATCATCCACCTGCAAGTTTCCTCAAGCATCATTAAGAATTGCACCCGCTACACCCTTACCTCTTAAGGCCCGTTAGTCATCAGAGACGTCTGTGCTCTCTTCAAATTCTGTGTGGTTGGCTAAACTTGCAGAGCGTCTTCTGAAGACCACAAGACAGGGCCGAGGATCACACCGCTGTGGGTCTCCACTGTGCAGTCACAGAGCGTCTTCCGAAGACCAGAAGTCAGCGCAGAGGACCATGCTGCTTCGGGTCTCTATTGCTCAGTCTCCAGGTCTTCAACACTTGATTTCAAGTGGATGAAGCTGTGTCCCCTTGGCTTTGAGTCTGACTTCTTAACTAGCTGTTGGACTTCCCATAAAGGGAAGTGGACCATGGATTGTTGTTAAGTTGGTGTTTCTGTGGAGGAACAAGGTCTGAGGCTTCCTACTCCACCATCTTGCCGACATCATCATTGTCATGAGCATTACATAACTTAATTCATTTCTTAGACAAATATTAATAAGTGTCTTCTCCACGCTAGTTCTAGGCTAAGGGCTGGTATGTAGGAGGCTTGAGGAATCCAAAACTAAATTGAAATATATCTGATTCAAAAGACCTTCTGCTGTCTGTGCGATGCCATGTTGTTGCACAGCACACCACTAAATTTGTGGGAAATTGTTACCCAGCCATAGAAAACAAGTACATAGTGTAGTGTCAATGGCAGTGTCCAGTAGGGGTTTGTGAGCACCAGATACAATTGCTTTCGTGAAGAACCGCTAGAGCCTACCATGTCTCAGCTCCAGGAACCTCGACCCAGAAGGCAGCATGCTCAGATGTCGTGTATCTCTGAAGAAGGGCTTGGCACCGAGGGACAGGATATGGGCTGGGTTTCCCAAGCACTTGGCAGAGATGAGAGTGAAGGGAGAAATTTAAGCACATAGCAGGATCTTGACAGGTTACCAAACCAGAAAGGCAATGGATTGGGTGGAGTCTAAGTGAGAAAGGAAGACGTCACAACAAAAGAAAGTTGCCCTCATCTTTAGTTAGCATGAACTCTAGATAAGACAGACCTGGGTTCAGATCCCTCATCTCATCTCTTACTCTGTGCTTTCAAACAAGTTACTTGAACCTCAGGTTCTTCACCTCCAAAATAGTCCTTAAAGTACCTCCATCACCAGTTGTTGTGAGACTTAAGAGAACATATATAAATACCCTAGTACAAATCCAAATACAGAACAGACACCCAATGAATGATAGTTAATACTATGTGATAAAAAATCACAGCATGTTAGTTTTCTGTGGCTGCATAACAAATTGCCACACCTCTAGTGGCTTAAAGCAACACAAATTCATTATCTCATAGTTTCTATGGGCAGGAGTCCTCGCATGGGCTAGCTGGGTGCTGTCACTTTAATGGAGCAATTTACCTAAAAGCAGACACATAAATCAGGCCCATTGGGAAGATTACGCTGTTAATATCTCCTTTCTTCTGAGATAGCCCCAGCCAAGATGGTGGAAATATGTACTTCTTTTGGAGGCTCCGGCTCTCCCTGTAGGCGTGGCGGTGGTTTGCTGGGGAGGGATGAGGGGGAGGTGGTGAAGATGTAATTAGTCCTCATCAAAAACAGCTGTCAGAGAAAGAACAGGGAACAGGGCCTAAGCCAGGGCCAAACACCTCTCCCAACATCCCACCCCCTCTGGATTTGGAACTGTGTCTTGCTATTTAATGGGGCTCGCTAATCAAAGAGATCAACTCATCAGCACACAGATATTACTTCTGCTCATCAAGTTCAGTGTTATTTGTATTTTTCATGGGTTAACATAGCCTCTTCCAGAGCTGCTTCCCCCACCCACGTGAACATTCATGAGTCGTTATGTACCTCCTAAGGATTTGCATACCTTCACTTAGAGGTACTTCTTCCAGGGTCTAGGGAATGGGTAATACTCAGTTGAATACTCAGAGAGGATCCATCAGCCTGGTTCCAAGCACCAGGGTCTCCCCAGTTATCACTGCAGTAACTATGGCACCCACCACAGTGTTGAGCACAAAGGATGTCTCACCAACCCTGACTGGCTGGTTAGTTAGTCAACTCACCCCCACCCTGTGGCGCACATTGCCTGAGCCATAGAGCACTGACTTGCCAGCACTCTGCACCTTCCACGCTGACATTTACATCATCATCCCTGCAGCTCACATCAGCCCTGGGAGACTCTCAGAGTAGGAAGGACTGATTATTCCTCTCTAGTGGGGAAGTTCATACATCTGATTAGTGATGGGATTTGAGAGTAAACCCAGGACTTCCAAATCTTTGTCCAACCTGCTTTCTTGCCCACCGTTTGTTTTTATGAATCTGTGGTCACTGCCATACACTTTCCTCCTGACTCTGGGTCATCTGATCATGTATCGTGGTTCAGTAAATCTGTACTCAAACCACAGAAGTCTCCCAAGTTCGGCAGAGGTTCTGGCTGGGAGGTGACCAGAGAGGTTTGCTTCTCCATCCGTCCTTTGCCATCAGGGCAGCTTCTAGGCATGAGCTCTGTATATTGCACAAGGCCCCTCCCTTAGGGGAGACCCCCATTTGCCTTACTGCCCTGCTGTCACCCTTTTGAAATTCTTAGTAATTTTTAAACAAAGGGCCACACATTTTCATTTTGGACTGAGACCTACAAATTACATCATCGGTCTTGTCTGCAATACAGATATAGTGGGCTTTCTATTCATTAGTAAATTGGAGAGAGAATCGAAATCCCTTTTCTTATTGGCTAATCAAACCCTAATGATAAGTTAGCATCATATCAGCTTTATTCTCAATAAAACTAGGTTAATTTTTTTTTTGATGAGTAAACCAATAAAGTGAACAAGAAAGAAGGTTTTTGTGGGAGCAGGTTTTTGATGTTTTGTAAAACATCAAAGGATGGCCCTCCACCCCAGGAACCACCTGAGGACCCTCTGTCCCCTTCACTCATCTCCATCCCGAACCCCTCTAGAATAACTCTACCCACTGAAGCTTTCTCAAAATCTCTTCCAATGTGCCTTGGCACCCTGGTTCCTTCCCTCATCTCCTATGGCTCATCTGTGTTTGCTAAATATTATTTCACCCATAGGAAGCCCTTCAAAAAAGAGTCTTGGATTGCAGAGGATGGGCAGTGGGTTAGTGATTCAAGTTGTACAGGAATGAGGCTGTGCTGAGGCTGCCCTCACCTCTCCCCCAACCCCTCCCTCACCCACATTTACACTGCAACACAGACTGGGGCATCACTGTGTTGAGAAAGAAAAGTAATAGCACCATAAAAAGCTTCGGAAACGAGGCCTGGTACCTTACCTGTTAGTAACTTAACTTACTAACAAGACTTTAAATCTTGGATTTTGAAGGGGGCTGGAATGGAGGCTGCTAAATTCACATTCTTCTTTTCTGAGCATATCTGCTTCTTGGCACTATACTCAGACACTCCACTGAGAAACTCTGTCATTGGTCAGAATCTGGTGGCACCATGCTCTCTGTCACTGATCTCCAAAAGTCCCTAGTTAGAAAAAGTAAAATAATCATTTGGAAGGCATACCTCTACAGCCAGGGGTTCTGTGGGCCTCACATTGTTTAATAAGCACAATTTCTGAAACCACAGCATTTTTCTAGGGCCTACATGAAAGAAGGACAGTGGCTTTCTGATTCAGAACTCCCAGGGTACAGGGCAATTTCTCCTTTCAGTGTAAGACACACTCTCCCATTCTCAGACCTTGACAATGACAATCACATGCATGTGAACAGCACTTTCTATTTTTCAAGACACTTTCTAATCCAGCATCCTATATGATCCTCTCAGCCCCCCAGAGGGATAAGCAGAGCAAACGTTCTCCCCATTTCACAGGAGAGGCAGCCGAGTCTAATGATGCTTGTGCTATGCCAGCAACTTCAGTGCATGTGTGGCAGCACGTTTGCAGCCACAATCCTGGCTTCTGTTAAAGACTGAGTTCTCATTGCAAAGTGTGAATGATAAGAAGTCTTTTGCCTTAGACTATGGGAACATAGCAATCGCTTCCTAGTCCCCCCTAAATTTGGGCACAGGTCTGCCTCTGATGAGGGCATGCATCCTCTGACACCATTGCTGTGAAAGATGTGATGGCATGATAGCGGGCTAAGACAATTCATTGAAGGGAGGGGGGAGTTTTTAAGGCTGGAGGAAAAGAGGCTAGAAAGGGAGGCGGGGCATGGACGAGCAGAGAGAGACCCTGATTGAAAAGGGGAAAATTATCCCAATTCTAGCACTGCTGGAAAATGGGAAAGTTATTGCTGCACAAAGACCCTCTCAAACCGCCTGCCTTCCAAAATTTCTACTGCACTCTCTGCAGTTACTTGTGTATGGCAGAAGCAGCATCTTTGTATTATATGAACAGTCTGCTTCATAATCAAATACCATCTGTCGCTACATCTGAACTTGTTTTCAACATCTGTGCGTTCTGGTCTTAACAAAGCTTTAAAAACTAATTCAAAAACTTTCACAGATCACTGACTAAATATGTGCATTGACCATCTTTCCACATTGGTTTGCAATGTTTCTCCTATAGGTGCCTCTGTTGGCCTGGGAAGAGTGAAGACATACACACCTGGAGGCTTTAGCAAGCTTATTTCCTAACGGCCTTGGATAGCCAAGTGCAAGAGAGGGACACTTGCTTATGCACCGAGAGGACCCATCATATTCTTTCTTGGTGCCAATATGGTCCCTTCCTGCCAATGAGAAACCTGTAAGTTGATCAGCTACCATACCCCAATTACTCAAAATGACACTACAGATAAAACGGCAACCAAGGGGAGAATGAACTGTATGGCTTCAACGCAGCGAAAGTGTGTTTGAACAAATGGTGAAGTAAAACCATGAGAGCTCTCGGGAGGATAAGGACGCTGTTACTTTGCACATGCTTCAGAAATGTGAAGTACATCTTTACAGAACTTTCGGCCAACCCCCTGGCAGATGTTGACCAGTTTTGCTTATGTATACATCAGTTGCAGAACACTAAAACAGAGATTGGAAATTTTAATTTAGTCAAGGCAGTTGGGCTAAAATGATGGCTTTTGTTGAAACCATTAAATAGAGCTGCCTAATGAAGTACAGTACAGGGCTGGCCAGCAGAGCCCTGACGAGAGGCTGCTGCTTCCAAGCCGGAGACAGGGAAGGCAGTGCTACGGGTCTCAGTGCGGGCAGCATGGTGTCCTTGGACAGAGAGGAAGGGCTTGGGGTGGTGGGGGCAGAGGTGGGGGGCGGGCTAGGCACCATGAGCAGAGGGGTGTCTGTCCACAACACAGACACTGGTGGAATCTTAGCAGTGCATAGATGTACGTGTGTGCATGTGCATGTGTGGGCATGTATGCATGTGTGTGCATGTGTGCGTGTGCAAGTGTGTGCTGGGGCAAGTGGAGATTTTATTTTTATTTAAGTTTCAGTTGCCCATTTGCAAGGGGCTAGGAGGGAGGAGTGGTATAGGGAGCAGCTGCACAGCTCCTTGAGGTGATGATGTGCGTTGAGTGTGGATTATAGAGAACGGAGGGTGGTGGCAAGGTGTAAGGCCGGTAGATCGTGGGAGGGGCAGGAGGCTGCCGGGTTAATGAGTCTAGTGATTGATCCTGCTGCTTCAGCACACTTGCCCTTTCCGTGGCTGCTTGGCAGCGATTATGTGTGCCCAGGCTCACCTTCCAGGCCCACTCGGGGTCAGCGGAGGCAAAGCTAAGATAACTTCAGTATTCATAGGAACCCACTTCAGCATGATGGGGCTGACTGATAATTATTTAGACGACTGGACATTAACTTCCTGCATAGCGATGAACATATTAAAGAGCATTAGACTTTGTGCATAGTTTTCCATTGTTTTCCTGCTTTAATGGGAATTGTTACCATATGACCAGTTAGTCATGAATGTTCAAAAAGATACAAACAATACAACATTTAAGTAAAGATGACCATTATTATTAAGATATAATTATTTAAAGCATATAAATTAGTGAAGTTGCATGCATTAAACACCTATTATTGGCCACGTATAGCAGACAATAGAGAGTCAGTTCTTATTCACCTTATTGGGAATAGCATGAAACAGCAGTTGACTTTTGTCAAACGACTTCTGTTTTGAAAACCACCAAAAGAATTAATTAATAGTCATTTGAAATGATTGTCAGAGACGAAGTGGATGCTGGTGTATTTTTCTCAAGCTGGCTCAGATGTATAAACATGGCCTAAGTACAAAACAAACAAACAAAAGCATATATACACAAACATGGTTTTGTTTAGTATTTGGGATATACATATATCGTGGTGTTGTTTGACTTGTTAAGGAGAGAATCAGACTCCTAATTCTTCAAGTGAACCCAGCAAAAGCCCAGAATTAAACCCTGAAAGTTCCACGTTCCATAACATTCCCAACCTTCCAGGGAGGAGGATCCCTCTATGACCATCCTGCTACATTAATTTTTTTACACAGATGATGCTTAATGGCCATTGGGAGTTGCTGACCCAAAGCTGGTGACTTTTGCTCCAGGATAGCAAAAGTTCTAATATCTACTTTTAGCTCCAATTAACTCTAGGTCTTTTATAATTACAGAGATATATTAATCCCACCCAGTGAATATGTAAAATCAACTCTATGTAGTTAAGAAATATTTGTGTTTCATTCAGGTTAAGTATTGAAATAAGTTTAGATTTCTTTAAAACATATTTACAGACAGTCTAGGGGACACCCAAGAGAGTTCCGGGTGGACCAGAAGAACAGCTTGGAATTAAATGTTTCCTTAAATATTTATATTCTAGCCCTCAAAAATGGAGTCTTTCCCCCACCTAGATGATTGAAATTTGTCTGGAATATTTTCCCCACAGCTTCTAAATATCCAGATTTATCTGAAAATGAACAAATGTCCAGGAGGTAGGGAGAAGGGGAAAGAAGGAGAATTCCAATTAGATGCTGCATAATTTTTGTATCTACTAAAGGGAGAACAGCAGATGCAATTTTGAAAGCCAAATTATTTGGAGAGGGGGTGAGACAAAAAATCAAGACTTGGTTGACACTGACGATCATGCTGATGTACAGTTTCTAGTTCATGTCTTTTTTTTTTTTCTAGGATGTAGTGTCAGTAAATGCCACTGCTCTTAAAGGTTTGCCAGTATTTCTGTGAGAAATCTCCATCGTTTCTGTTGGGGGTGTGCTATAACTTGGCAATTTGTGAGCACACTGGGCTGAAGCGTGGTGTACACATTGTCAGCCCAGATGCAATTTTCCATTGCAATTACCAAAAATGAAATCAAAGAAGCTGCTTGGGATTTTAGTTTATGGGAACGTTAGAGAAAGGAAGGATATTTGTATTGCTCTTTTCTTGCTGCACATTTACACTCCCTGATTTTGTTCATCTTCATTTCAGGCTGTGCTCAGCTTAGGAAAACTAAAGTTTAAACACACACCAAAATATCAAGGTCAGTTTCATTGTAGAGCATATCTTCGTTAGGGCACAAATGCACTTTAAATATGGTTTTTCCTGCCAGAAGTTGAGGGCAAAGCGTGGACCTTCTCCCCCAGGTATAACACCTATGACTTTCCTTCAGCTACTATAGAACGCTCCTCATTACTGCATTGTTTCCTCCCAAGTTCCTTGGGGTTCTCTGAGCGCCCTACATTTTAGGCTGTGTTGGTTAATAGGTGGGCAGGCACCACTTCTATGCAAAGCATGTATGAGTCCTCGCA
Source organism: Aselliscus stoliczkanus (assembly GCA_033961575.1). Taxonomy (NCBI): domain Eukaryota; kingdom Metazoa; phylum Chordata; class Mammalia; order Chiroptera; family Hipposideridae; genus Aselliscus; species Aselliscus stoliczkanus. The sequence goes on along the minus strand of CM066739.1, from coordinate 71,522,933 downwards.
CAGTGTCACCTTCTCTGGCCACAGCAACAGATTTTAACTGAACAGTCACATTTCTTTAACAATTGGCTCAACAAATTTTTCAAGTGAATTAATGAAATCAACAGATTCCTCTGACTTTTGCAGACTTGAAGACATTATTTTAGTCATGTTGAAAAAATATGTATTAAATGAAATATGAATGAAGGGATCACTGGAGCCATCAACAATTTAGTAAAGATTCTTGGATTAGGAGGAGGAAAATGTTTTGTTGATGTCAACCAAGTAGACCACGTAGTAGGTACGGAATTTCTCTTCGAAGATAAAGCTCTGGCTTTAACACTGAGTCAGTTTTTCTCCAACTGAGGAGGAAAAACGCCAGGAAAAGGGATAGAAGGTGACTTCTAAGGGAACCTGAGGGCACATAGGCAGCACGTAATAAACATTGGTTGGATGAACAAGGGGCCCCAGGAAATGGAGTGTAAAATTAGGTAGAGCACACTAATGCCATGGTCCCTCCCAAGACGAGAGCTGCCTTTTCCCAGATGCGTTCTCTGCCTAGGTCTCTATATTTAAACACTTGAAAGAAAGGATCAGGATCCTGTTTTAATCCCTGGAAACTCTCAGTGGTCTGGCCTCATGAGGATTCTTTCATTTAGGGACTGATCCAATTCTTCATTGTTTTACTATCTTCTCCTTTGTCCGTTCTAAAAAACAAATGAAAAGAAGAAAGAAAAAAGAAAAACAGGATTGAAGGAAGACAGAAAAAGTAGGAAGGAGGGAAGGAAAAGAGAAAAATCAGTAACTCTGGTACATATTCAGAGGCTTCCATTTTATTTCGGATTTCAAAGATGGCTCCTCCAATCACCTTGTTCTCCAATATGCTGAGCTGAAAGACATTTGAGGAATAACAGAAAGAGAAAAACCTTGGCATTGCTGACAAGATACACTGCAGCATCTGGGGCACTCCTCAGAGACCTGTGGCCAGGCTAACCTGGCCTCACTTTGCTGAGCTTGCAAAACCTAGAGGATGAGGTCACATTTGGCCATGACTATAAATAGACATCAGTGACAACTAAAACGAAAGGGGAGCTTTGCCTCTGATTCAGAGGCTGACATCTCTGAACAAAGGAATTGGATATCCATCATTATCTAGCAATCTTAAGAAAAGCAAAACACTCTGGAAAGTGATTTTTGTGCCCTCTCTTTTTTGCTTCTGATCTTAGAAAGAGATCCCTTGGATTCCACTATCAAATCGAGAGAGGATTCCAAGGAATTCCCTATTGCCTGGGATTCCCTAAGAGAATGTATCCAGCCATTGCCTTACAGCAAAGGGAGTCATGTCACACCACCAAGCTGCACAATGGCTTTATCCCAGGAGTGACTTTATGTAATACATTATCTACTTACAGCGAGACCTAACATGGCAGCCTACATCCCCCGTTACTGCCCTCGGAGTTCCTTATAGTACACATAACTCATTATCTTCCGAGAGCTCACCCTTAGCTGACAACTTAACAGAGGTGAACGAGAGTGAAACAGCCTCCCTGGCTTCCAACACAGCCTGTAAGAACCAGGGTCCAACCATCTGCAGCACCTGTTCGCAGACAACTCAGCGGAGGTGTTTGTCTTCCAAATCACAAAGAGAAGTCCTATAGGGAACCACGGTTCTTCCATTTTATGCAGTGGCGGGATTGGCTGTCCAGGAGCCATACTTCCATTTCCCCAGATGAACAAGTGGCTACTGCTCCCTGAAACCCTGACGGCCACCCTAGCTGCAGTGTCAGCCTGCACTGGTAAGAAAACAGGAGCCAAGTCCTGAGTTCTAACATTAATAATAGCATCTGAGCAAAGTCTGTTCAATCAGAAAATGCAAGTAAAACTCTAAAAGAACTGCCATCTGGACTTGGGAAACATGTCATCTTTTAGACTGTGCTTAGCATCAGTGTTTTTCTTTTCACAAATTTAGCACTCTGCCCCCTCCCCACTGCTGCCTCGCCCCCTCCCTTACTCCCTGTCCGTTCACCCTCTCCATAGCTCAGTCATTTGAGAAGCCTTGTCTTCACTTTTCTTTGTATTTAATTTTTCATATCATTTGCAGGACAGATCACATATTTGTTGTGATTTATTCAATACCCATCCCTCCTCTGACTTTGGAGAAGGCTATCACCTTTCCCTCCTGCTTGGGGAGAATCTGTCAAGTCCGCAATTTGTGATTTTTGTCATAATCCATGTGCTTGAACAGTCAGGGGTGAGTGTCTCAAGATTCTGCAGGTCCCCGAAAGCTGCCTTCCACTGATTATCTGCCCACTTGGGCTTAATTCTCAGGAGGAGAAAAGGCAAGCCTGAGCTGAGGACCATACGATGCGACCTCATTGAGAATGAGAAATCATTTATTTCTTCTTATTTATTCCCTAGGAATGAATGTATTTGGATTTGTTAATACATGTACAGTAATTACTTGATTTGTGAGCAAAATTCTTTCCAGAAACAAACTACTTGTATTGCAAGGCATCGCTCGTTTACCACGTTAAAATGTATTAGAAATGTTTGCTTGTCTTGTGAAACACTCACAAACCATGTTACTCGCAATCCAAGGTTTTACTGTGTACCTGTATTTAAAATTTGCTCTAACATGCTGGGGGCATTTAAGAATTAGAAAATGAAACTTCTCTGCCATTTGCATTTAATCATTATGGGTCATTTAGTAGGAGGTATTGGCTCTATCTACCTACAAAATTGTGCAGAGCTTTCATAGTGAGAGAGAGAGAGAAAAGGAAAATAAACAAACTACTGGTGTAAGTCAATTAGCTATTAAGACCTTTTTCGGTAAGAGATGTCAAGAAACCAACAGGAAAAGAAAACCACCATCTGGATGTAAGCAAATTTTTATGATTATCAGCCATGTGCAGTCTTTCCCCTTTGGGGAAACCAAAGAATAAAGCTCAATCTGTCCCTTGGAAAGGACCTAGATGATGTCCATGGCAAGTTAACATAGCAACAAGACAAGCTTTTCTCCTTACAGGTATCACCTTCTCCCTTGCTCATTCATCTGTAGGCACATGTTTTAGCCCTCTGACTGGAAGGTACACTGCTTAAAGGCAATATCTATGCATCGCCTTCATCAAAATGATAAGGACCAACAGGAAGTGGGTTCCCAGTGCAATAAATGAATGAACTGTCACCTGGAATGGACAATCTCACCAGGCAGGTCAGGCAACTCTCTGTGATCCTAGAGAGGTGAGGCCCTGGGGAGAGCACTCAGGAACTCCATCCGTCCCTGCTCTTTCAGGGCACCCCAGCCTCTACTGGCAGCTATAAAATGACTGAGGTGCCACCACAGTCTTCTCATGGCTGCATACATGTAATAGTATTTTTTGCCAAAGGGACACCATGATGTGCAAACTCAAGGCTTTTGCATACTCCTAACACTTGTTTGCAATCAATCTGCAATCAATCTGAAACCTGTTGACCAGATGAATTCCCAGCCCTCCTGTTCATAGTCCCCAACTGGCTTCTCTGTGGCTTGTGTTCCTTAGCCGTGCTCCTTTCTGCCAAGTGATTAGAAGCAGAATCTCAGTATCTCAAGGTTACCTTCAGCCCTTCCTGCTTAGAGTCACACCACTCCATTCATTATTCCAGAAACCCCATATGGAGTATTTAAAAACCAACCCCAGTACTAACCCTATGTATGACCTTGGACAGGTCACTTAACCATTCAATGCCTCCATGTTTCCCTTCTCTACTATGGGGAAACTATCGGCCACCTTTCCACCTCCGCCATAGGATTTTGTGAAACTCAAATAAGACAGAATTATATGAATGTGTAACACAACTGTAGAATTTTTTCCAAATACAAAGTGTGCCTCTTATCCTGGGGCTGCTGAAAAATTTATTTTGTGAAATCGAGACTATCCCTTGATATTCGTGGGTCTTTGTTTGGCCCACCTATCCAGGCAGAAATTTGCTTGGAGATCTTGAGCAAAAGATACGGTCGTACTACAAATTACCATGATCTAATTAGGCCTCCCTCCATAAATCTGTCATTTGAAAGCCATTCAGGCCTGCTCAGCCTAGCCCTTGATTTAAACTGCTCCAGGAGTCTAGCCGAAGATATGTCCAGGACAGAATCCAACACAATATTCTGGTCTCCTCCCACTGCTCCCTTGAGGATGGGCTGTTCACCAATTTTGGCCACAATAACAGTTATGTAGAAGAGAGATTCATTATAGTTTGGGCATAGATCTTAACCAGTGCCCATGCAACCTCGTGACAACATTATTTAGCATTCAGATTGGCTGTGAGCTCTTATTGGGAAAAGAATATTGCTAAAGATTAGCATTGCTGGGCCCTTGAAGCAAGGAGAGATCGGAAAAACGCATATTCTTTCCATTGAATTGACATGTGTGTGAGCAACACCCCATAAGTATGATGAATAGTTTGCAATGACATACAAAACAGAACTATGGTTTTTTTAAAAAATCTGATTGTGGTCAAATTAAACAATATCCATTCCCAGTTGTTGTGATAGAAGAAGATAAAAAAGAGACATGGAAAATCCAAACTCACTTATACTGGGCTCTAGAACATGTACTCGTGCTTATGGTTGGTGGTGGATGCCTCTGGGGCCCTGGGAATCCATACTTACCGACGCAGCCGTACCAGTGTCCTCCCTCAGGGAAAACCTGGGAGGCGGAAAAACGTCCCCCTCTTTCCTCTTGTCATCTTCCCACTCCTGCTGATCCTGCTTTCCCACCCTTGCCCCACCCTCCCCCAACACACACCCCACACTCCCACCTTAATATCTTTCTGCACCTCATTGCAGGCTGTTTGGGTTTCAAAGAAATGCTCTGTGTGCAAAGCAAACAGAAAGATGTGGAATATCAACAAAGCTTATTAAACAGCTAATGGACTTATATTCCCTGGAGAAGCAGATTGTGGGCTGGGAGAACCCAGCCGAACGCACACAAACTTATCAAGATGTGCTTCCCATAGCTTTCTTGTACAAGTCGGAACCGGGAAGGATGAGGAATAATCATGTAACAGATGAAGATAGCATAGAATTGATGACGAGGGGGAGGCAGGGGCTGTAGTGTGGAAGTCCCAGGAGACAGCCAGGTAATTTGGTCAGGGACTTGGAAGGGGGATTAGTACTTCGTGCAGCTGTGAAGGGGCAAGGGGATAAGAAGAGGTCAGAGGCCCTAGAACGACCTAGGGGGCTCAGGCTTTGCCCCCGTGCTCAGGGAGGTTTTGCTAGGCAGCCCTTGGTTCTAATCAGCTAAGGCCAACATGAAGATCCCAGTATTTGTCTAGTGCTGAGGGATGGGGTGATTAGGGGGGAGGAGGGCAAGGAGAAATAAAGCTGAAGGATCAGAGGAAAGAAGAGGGAGAGGAATTAACCAATAAAGGGCCATTTGGGCGTCCCCTTTCCCGTGGGCTCAGATTAATGGGGGAGGCGAGCGCCCACACACATCAAGGAGAGCACAGCACCAAGCTTTTCAAGCCGAGCCTCACAGGAAGGAAAGTCTGAGGAAACATGAAGCAGGGGCTTGAAGCCGTACTAAGGAAAGGGGTCGGATGAATGTTTTCAAAATAAAAAAAGGCTGAGAAGAGAACAGTGAACAGGGTGGCACTGGAGGTCAATCGGCACATTCAAGTAGTTTGATTGTTGCTATCAAAAAGATGCTTGGAAAGGAAAAGGAAGGAGGCACAACACTTTCAAGTTTTGAGTTCCTTTTTTCTTTCCTCAAAAAAAGAGGCATTAGACAGGCCGAGCTGAAGATGATTTTTGTCTATTTTGGGCGACGATGCTGGTGTCAGTGGACTCCAACCAGTCAGGGAGTAGAGAGGCAAGCAGCCACATTGGAGTTTGAAATTCAGGCTGAACATGGAGGTGACCTGAGCCTTGGAGCCACACACAACTGCAGGCGGGACGTGTGCCTGTGGCTCTTGCACCCCTGGATGAGCTGACCAAGACACAGGCCGAGCTCCCCTTTTTTTGTGGCTGTTCCCTTTAGCCCTCTTGGTCTCTAGGGGGAAAAAACATTCAGGGGAAAAATAAAAGCAAAACCCTTCCTGAAGAACCACTCTGGACTCAATGCCAACCTGAGACAGCTGCTAATGTTGAACAACAACATCAAGGGCCTACTGTCCCTTCCTGCCCCTCCTCCTCCACCGCCACAGAAAGAACTGTGAAAAGACCAAGAGTTGGTGGGCGGCCAACAAGAACTAAAGAACTTGCAGCTGGTAAAACCACCTGTGCCTTGTCAAATTCCAGCCAAAACAATCCCTTCCCCCGAGTCTCCCGTTAAGGAGAAGGGGGAAAAATGTGATCATAAGACGAGAACCAAGGGGGTGGAAAGTGAGTGTGGTGGCTCCACACCAAGCACTCAGCTGGGTGCGGAAGAGACTATGGGGAAATTGTGCCAGTGAGGGTCAAACATTAGGCACTGTGCTCTTGAGAGAGAAAAAGAGCAAGAACCATGTTCAACCAAGTCAGGCCAGCCACGCTCCCAATGCAGCTTTCCTGATGGACAGCACTTCGCAGCACCAAGGGCTGATGTCTGGATCAGAGTGGCAAATGGCATAAGGAGGGTGGCATGAGTTCAAAGGCTGGTTGCCCACGGGAACATTCCAAAAAGGGCCCTCCTCACCCTTCCAACTGCAAAATCAGAAGCTGATTAGAGGTTAAATACTCCCCAATTGCATTGCTTATCTGTTATGTACGGTCTACCTGGGAGGTGTTTCTTTTTTTTCAGAAGGCTAAGGTCCCATGACCAAGCTTCATAAAAAGTACATGAACGACAGTGATGAAGACATTGAAGAACCACAGAAAAATCACACATCTTTGAAAGAGCTGTGATCTCAGATTCTGGCTCAAATGGTATTTCCACCTCTGTCGACCCCATTTCTTTCTTTCACCCAGTGGAGATGAAGCCGCCTTAAGTTTAGTTATCATTCCTCTAGCAATGGTGTTTAAAAGTAATCGCCCATTCATTTGAAGTGCTAATAAATGATGGTTCTAAAATTAGAAAGTTCTCCTTGTCCTTTGAAGATTAGCTGAATCTCTAGCTAATGTTATCATTGGCCAGGTAATGTTGGCATGAACCAGAATTGAATTTTTGCTGGCATCCCCAGCTGAAATCCACATTGCAGTTGATAGCCATTAAAAATTAGTAGGTCATTCCCCGTATTAAAACTTCATTTTCAAAGTATTTATTCATTTCACTGATGATTGCCACCCCCATCTGGCTTTTTCTTTAGAGCATCCAAGAGAATACTATGATCAGAAGGATGGTGAGAATAAATAAGCCCATGGTCAGCGTCATTGTAAACACCCAATGTAATATCTTCTCATTTATCATGGGGAAGGGTGTTGCAACTGATGAAAATGGAGGAAGAGGGTTTCTTTCTTTAATACTAGAAAGTATTAAAGTCTTCCATTTTCTATACAAAGGTAAATATTATAATAAATTCAAGTAACGTATGTTTATTAAAAGCATGATGCTTTTATGGTAATGAAGATTTTGTGGTATTCCTGCCAAAAGTGTATAACTTAAATCTCATTATAAGTTAATTTAACAACAAACAAACCCAAATTAAAGGATTCTTCTACAAAATAACTGACCTGTACTTTTCAAAAAAATGTCAAAGTCAGGGAAGGCATAAAAAAGCTGAGGACCTAGTCTAGGTTAAAGACACTAAAAAGCCGTCTGGGCTGGCCGAGTGGCGCGTTGGTTAAGAGCTGGCTTGGGACACCAGCGGCCCCGGTTTGGATCCCACATATGAGGGCCAGTGACACTGCCCTCTACAGCTAAGATGGAGAACAACAGCTCCACCTGGAGCTGGGCTGCTGTGAGTCTCCTGGTCGGCATAGCTGCAGCCCCTGCTGCAGTGGGCTGCCATAGGCTACAGTGAGTGGCCAGCAGCCAGTGTGAGTGGCTGGCAGCCAGTGTGAGCTGCCAAGAGCCGCGGTGAGCGGCCATCCAAAGGCCGGGGACCAATCTGCCTCACCCGAGAACAGCACAATGATGATACCAACATGGGCCAGTGAAGCAATGTCCTCCACAACAAGACTGAAGAACAAAAGGACAGCAACTTGTCTGTTCCCCTTCCCCAGTTCCCCAATGCTGTTCCCCTGCCCCAATTCCTCAATAAAATCTTTAAAAAAACAAACAAAAAAAACCATGACCACTGAATGAAATGTATGACCCTGCCTGCACTGGATCCTGAACCAAGAAGAAAAAGACAGCCATAAAGGATTTCTTGAGAAATTTGGCGAGATTTGAATATGGATCTTGTAATAGTATAATATAAATGTTTAATTTCCTGAATAATTTAAATATTTTACTGTGGTTATGTAAGAAATGTCTGTTCTTAGAAAATAAACACGGAGATGTTAAGAGATAAAGGGATACTGTATTTCCAACTTACTCTCAAATGGTTCAGAAAGAAAAGATGATATGCATACGTATATGAATATATATATATGTATACATATATATATATAAAATGATAAAGCAATGGGGCAAAATGGAAACAATTGGTTAATACAAGTAAACATCTAGGCATATATAGGAGGGCCTTGTACCATCCTTGTAACTTTTCTTTAAATTCAAAGTGCTATTAAAGAAAAAACAAACCCTCCTCCAATTCCCTTCCTCAGAGATAACTATTGACATATTTACAGTTCAATGCATATCCTCTGTGGTAAGCAGATTCTAAAATGGTTCCAAATGACTCCAGCCTGCTGGTATTCAAGCTCTTGTGGGATCCCCTCCCTTTTATGTGTGGGCTGAAGCTAGTGACTTAGTTCTAATGAATACAATAATGCAAAAATGATAGCTAGCTTTCTAAAAATTCTAAAATTGGGTTATAAAAGGACTGTGACTTCCATCTTGTTCATACTCTCTGGCTCTTCTCACTTCTTCACCCTAATGGAAGATGGCTGCCATGTTTCCAGTTGCCTATGGAGAAGTCCACATGGCTAGAAACTAAAGGTGGCCTCCAGACAACAGCCACTGAGGAGCTGAGGTCCTCAGTGCAACAGCAGACAAGGAACTAAATCCTGCCAACAACCACATGCATAAGCTTGGAAGCTGATCTTTCCCTGATAGAGCTTTAAAGTAACTGTAGCCTCAGCCAACACCTTGACTGCAGCTTTTCAAGAGGCCCTGAACCAGAGGACCCAGTCAAGCTGTGCCAGGAATCCTGAGCCACAGAAACTGTAAAGAAAGTAACTGTTTCTTGTTTTAAGATACTAAGTTATGGGGAAATTCATTATGTAGAAATAAATAATACATTCTCCATTTTTCTTTCTTTCCTTGTGGGGGGAGGTGGTTAACAATATCATGGACAACCTTCCATGTCATTATACAAAACACTGTTTCATTATTTTTAACAGGCAAAGTTGTTAAGTGTTGCTCAGATTGTGCACTGCAAATGAGAACCTGGCAGGGTGGGGTAACAAGGGTTAAAATCCAGCCTAAGCTCTATTCCCCAAATCTTGCTTCCCGGCATTTGGCTTTGTTCACCCAGGGGAAGAGGTATCTTTTTCTAATTTATACAAAGTTCCCTCTAGACTAGTGGCAGCCCTGTTAACAGCTGCATAATATTCCACGGTATGGATATACTATAATTCACTTAACCAACCTCCTCTTCCTGGCCATCTAGATTGCTTCCTGGATTGTTATTGCAGACAACCCTATAATACAGTGAACATCCTTGTATGTAGATTTTTGCATTCCTGTGCAAACATTTCTGTAGGAAAGATTCTAAAATGGAATTCCTGAACCATCAATAGTGTCTGTCCTTACTTTTGATGTTTCCTGACTCATTAAACTTATGAAAGGCTTTTACCTGTTTGTAATCCTAGCAAATATAAAGAAGTTGCTTATTTCTTTATCCCCTCACCAACACTGATGAGATCAATCTCTTAAATATTTGCCAATCTGATAAGTGAAAAATTTTATCTCAGTTTTATAGATCATTTGTAGAAAACCAAATATTTCTAACTTTCTGTTCTCCGAGTCAGGACAACTTCATTGTAATACCAAGTCAATCTTTTTTCCCCTCAAATATGCAGGCAATGTTGAATAAATCAGTTAGAGATCAGAGAATCAAACCTACCCAACCAACATCCATCCACTCAATCCAATCTCTTATTTGAAATGTGAGTAGGAGGGAGAAATGCATTGCTGAATGAGTGTAGTTAAATGTACTGTTTCAGCAAATATCTTCCAGCATTGGACTTTCTGATCACAAGTCTCAATAAAAATCTTGTTGACTCTACCAGATTCACCTGTGTAGCCACTACCACCACCACCACCCCCGCACCTTTGCAAATAAGATCACTTTCATTCAATTATTTTGATGTAGATTCTGTGAGCCAAACCAAATGCTAGTGAGAATACCAAGGGTTAGGACTCCTGGCATTATAAGCCTTGTTCTTCTTCTAGGTGGGTGTATTAGTCCAAGTCCTCTGAGAATCAAACATCAAGAAAGGATTACAGGTGCAAGCTTTTTATGAGGGGAAAGTTCTGTGATAGAAAATGGTGAGGGAACCAGGGAAAGCTGGAAGAGCTGCCAGGCAGTGATGCAAGTCTGACTGCAAGGGAAGGAGAGAGGGTCACCTGGGTAGAGACATCCTACACTGCCATACAGTGTTGGGAAGGTTTAGCAAGACCTAGGGAGTCCTTGAACCAAAGTCGCCATCAGAGGTGTCTCCAAGGGTGCAATCTGCCTTAGTACTCCTGCCACACTCAGCCATTGGCTGGCAGAAGCCCATGGGAAGCATGGCCTTGGTGTGAATGTGGCGATAGGCTGCAGCACACAGCAGCTGAGCACCTTGGTCAATTGCATGCCACAGAGTTGGAGGCCTATTAGGCTGATTGTCAAGGCCACCATCACACATTATCAATGAGCTAATCTGTAGACAGAGCCTCTGTACAATTAAAAAAAAATAGAGAGGGAATTTGTGATTCATTTTTGGTTTCTTGCTTCCATAAGTTCTATGCAAGTATTTACCGTACTTCCAAATAACAAAAGAAAGCATTTCCATCTGCTTAATGATAATATGATTTTTCTAAGTCCCACAGGTAAAAGATGAAGACTTGTAAAACAGAGAAATAGCTGGAATTATCTGTGCAAGAAACAAAGAAATGAACAGGAACTGGGTGGTGGAGAGGAGCAAAGAAGAAAGAAGTCAGAGGAAACCTAGAAATCCTTTGAGGCAGGTGGCCAGGAAGAAATACGCAGCAAAAGTCTGGGTGAAGGATATTAAAGAATAAGAATGTCCAGTCATCAGAAAAGGGGTTATTTTGATGCAAAGCACCAGCATCAGATATACAATTGCCAATTTCCTACTAGGTTTTTAAGTATTAGATTTTGGGGAAAGGAGGTTAAATACTAGTGCCTCTATAAATATTGGGTTGTCAGAAAAGTCATGACACATTTTTGCAATGAAAAACATAGAAAACATATGTCATGACTTTTCTGACAAACCAATAGTATATGTCTTTGATATTACATTTGAGTTCTTTTTGCTATGATGAACTCTAAGGAACTGTCCAAACTTTTTGGTTAAATTTAAATTTATTTTTCTCAAATATTCTTTTAGAGGCTTATAAACCAGAACTTGGAAATACTTCATGCTGTGCCAATATTGTCATAATTGTTCAATCTGTGTATGTGTTTGTACTCACTCATCGACTCTTTGCCTTACCTTTTTAGGAATATCTTTAAAAATAAAAATATTTTTTGTGGCCTCTACATTTGCTACAACAGGATGATTATTTGATTACAATCATGATGTTTGAACCTGAAAAGCCTTTATACAAAAGGAAAATATTTTATACATATGTTGATACTCATCGAGTAGGCTTCCTCTTATCTATTTCCCTGATCACATCTCTGCTGCATTTGATACTGTTTATCAATCACTTATTGAATGACGTTTCTTCCTGGGCTCCCATTATATTAACTTCTTGGCTTTCCTCCTAGCTCCCTGCTTTCTCCTTCTCCCTAACTATCTTTGGCTTTCTATCACCTCTTAATTTTGAATATCACACATCAATCTTTCTGAAGCCTTCCATTTTGTGGCTTCCATTATCACCTCTAATCTAATCCTCCTATTTTATATCCCCAATCTTACTTAGCTGTGATCCTGTAATGTCCTCCAAGATGTCTCTAAAATATTCTGCCATCATGGCTAATTCTATTTGCTCCAAATACATCCTCTTATTGTCACTTATCAACACCACTACCGTTGTCTTTCATTCTTGCAAAGGAAACTTTGATGATATCTTTGAGTTATTCTATTTTATATCTATACCCACATCTGACTGTTTTACCAAATTGTATTTTTTTTTGTGTTTTTTTTTTTTTTTTTTTTTTTGCAAAACAATATATCAGCTCCCTGTCTGATCCCAAGCCTTCAGCTCAATGGGATTACATGGTCCTTTAAGCTTGGCTCAAATCCCCTTTCTCCATTTATAAGAAAATGCAGGGTCTCCCCCAATGTTTCCAGAGTTTTCTGAGGATATTACATTTCTCGTTTCTATTTGCTGCTTCTGATGAATTTTCAATTCCCCTCATACCTCACCTTTGAGGCTGTTACTGTATACCCCAAGTGAGCCCCAAACTGGAATGTCATCCCTTTGCTTTATTTTACCTCAGGTACCTCTCACTCAAGAAAGCCCCATAGAGCAAATGTTACTGAAGACATCAATAGTAATAACAAGCAGCCCATTGATTGCCTTGAGAACAAATAACTAAACTAAATGTTCAACTTCTCTGTTTTTAAGAGTTATATATTCATTCATGTCACCAGGGAATATTCACTAACCTTTTTCTCCTACTAGGGCTCCAGTCCTCAATATGTGCTAAGTCCTATCTCTCATTCAATCACTCATCTTCTTTTCAGCTTGCTTACTCTCAACCCCCAAAGTTCCTACTTTCTTCTTATGCAGATAAAAAACTGCTGAAGACTCTCAGAATAGTTTAGCTGTCATTCTGTAATTTACCTTTCAAGGCAAATGGTTATACTGTGAAAACTCATTCCAATAAATAGGTGGGTCACTTGGAGAAGGATATTTGGGGAAGAGCTGCACTCAAAGCCAAGGAAAGGCACTGAGACAGGCATGTCGGGATGTTTTTTGAAGATAAGTTGGAGGCCAATTGGGCTGGAGCCAAGTAGGTGAAAGGGAAAAGAGTAGAAAATGAGGACAGAGAGTTGAGGTGTTAGAAGGATTCTGAGTGAGATGGGAACTATTACAGAGTTTTTGAGTAAAGGATGGATGTGACCCAATATGATTTCATGGAATCATTCTGGAAAATGACTATAGTTGAGAGGGGGTAGACTATTCCTGGTGACAGATGATGGGGCTTGGACCAAGGTTGTAGCCTGATGATGGTGTAAAAGAGTATATGTTGGATATAATTTGAAGGTAGAACTGGAAATATTTGCTTGTAAATTCAATATGGAGTATGAAAGGAGAGAGAGAGAGAGAGAGAGAGAGAGAGAGAGAGAGAGAGAGAGAGAGAGAAGAAGAAGAAGAAGAAGAAGAAGAAGAAGAAGAAGAAGAAGAAGAAGAAGAAGAAGAAGAAGAATTCAATAAGCTTGAAGTTATCAATTACTAAGATGGGTAAGACTGATGGAGAAATAAATAGCTTTGGAGGGAGGGTCATGTTAAGCCTGAGATGCCTACTAGATATCCAAGTGGAGATATCAAGTAGGCAGTTAGATATAGAAGTTCCAGGGAAAATTCTGGGCTACAGGACTGGCATGGGCTGCCATAACACAATACAACATACGATGAGATGGCTAAAACAACAGAAATTTATTTTCCTACAGTTCTGGAGTCTAGAAGTTCAAGATCAAGGTGTCAGTAGGTTTGGTTTCTTCTGAGGCCTCCCTCTTTCCCTCTCACTGTGTCCTCACATGACACATTTCTCTGTGTGCATACATTCCTAGTGTCCCTTTGTGTGTCAACCTTTTATCTTCTTATAAGGATACCAGTCACAGTGAATTAGGGTCCATCCTAACATTTTCATTTAACCTTAATTGCCCCTATAAAAACCCTATCTCTAAATACAGACACATTCTGGGGTACCGGGGGTCAGGGTTTCAACATATGAATTTTGAGAGGACACAATTCAACCCAGTCATCAGCTTATTGAAAGAGATTAGATGAGATCATTAAGGAGTGAACATTGAGAAAGAAGAAAAGAGGTCTGAAGATGGACCTCTGGTGTCCTTCGATAGTTAGAGGTCAGGTGAGAGAAACAGGACCCAGCAAAGGAGAACCAGGAGTGACCAGTAAGTTGGAGGAAATCTAGAAATGTATGGAAACCTAAGACCCTAGTGAAAGAATCCTGGAGGAGGAGAAAGTCATCTACATTGTTAAGTCCTTCTTAGAGACAAAGCAGATGAAGACTGAAAAGTGACCGTTGAATTTAGAAACACAGATGACACAGGAACCTTGATGAAAGCAGTTTTGGTGGTGTGGTCGGGGAGAAAAGCAAACTGGAGTGGAGTGAGAATTGAAGAGCAATTGTGCCCATCACCACATCTTTTGAGTTTCACTGTTAAAGAGAACAGAAAAATAAAACAAAAGTTAAAGGATGAAAGAGGTCAAGGCAGGGATTTTTTTTTTTAATATGGGAAAAATAGGAGTGGTTATATGCTGATGGGATGGATACATCACTAAGAAAGAAATGGATAATACAGAAGAATTGCTGGGTGATGTCCAGTAGCAAGACTCTAAGCTCCTTGTAGAATCAAGTAGCAAAAGTGAAGAGGTTTTCCTTATCCAGGAACCTATATATTGAAGGTTCAGCACATAGTACAAAGGCAGGTAGGTGCATGTATATGGTTGTAAAGTTTATGGAATTTCCTTTCTGGGAACAGATGGAATGGAAGATACTGAATATTGAGGGAAAAAGAGAGGGTGTGAAACAGTTGTCTAGGTGAGAAGGAAAGTGAATGGACTAGGGAATTAGAGTCAAATTGGCAGCCAACATTGAGAGTCAAGTTGAAGTTCGTCATCCTGAATTTAAATCAAGACCAAGCACCACAGTTGTGTATTTTTCTCCAGCCATGGTCAGCTAGAAAGGTGTGGGTGCCTTGTTGGTTGAGAGTTTAATTTAACCAGAGTTGGGGGTTTTCCAGGTAAGTCCAACAAGGAGAGAAGAGGCAAGTGAGGTAGAATGTTATATAATGAAGGATCTTAGAACCTCAACTAGGGAAGAAGGGAAACAAGGATGTAAGTCAAGTCAGTGATAGTGAAACGGCAGTAAGATCAAGAGGTTATGCATCCTGCTGGGGTGACTGGAATTGTTGGAGTCAGAGTACAGGTTTCCCATGTTATCCAAAAGTAGAGCATTCCTAGAAAACCTTTAGTAAGGCTAAATGGCATTAAAAGAAGCAGCAGCTACCATTCATTTCTATGTCTACTTCGTTCACCACAATCAAAATGCTTAATTATGTCCAGTTTTATGCTAAGTATAACACCCTTACAAGCTCCCTTAGGCTTTTCTGATACCTTGAGAAACCTCTTGCTAACAGATGCACAAAATAAATCGAGATAAAGCACCGATGCTCACAGCCACAATTCAAAGCTATGGGAGCTTGAGGCTGAGATGCTGAGTGTAGTTCCCTGGAAAGGAGCCTGATAGAGCCACTTTCAATGCTTGGGATGTACTCTGCCTCTATAACGGCTCTCTGAGAAACAAATGCAAATGCTATTTTCACCTTTTCACCTTTTTTTTCTGTAAAAAGAGGAAATCCTTTTTGGATTTCTTTTGGTTAGCAAAAACAGATACTGGTGTTTTTTTGTAAAAGTGAAATGGCACAATGTGAACTTTTGAGAAGCATGGAATGCCTGTTCTAAAGGGAGAGAGCTGGAAAGATACAAAGGACTGGTCAGAAAGCTCTTTTCTCCACTCTACCATAAATGTCAGTTCTATTCCAGAAGCAGGGGATATGGTTTTTACTTATTTTCATGTCCCAGAAGTGCCTTTAAAAAAAGGTTTGTATTATAGACACCTCTTGGTGAGTGAACCATTATTGTGTTACCAATTTGACAATTATTTTCGGGAGACAGGGTGAGAAAAATGGAGCTGCACCAACAGAGGAGAGAGATCATCTGGGTTCAAGTTCAGACCTTGCCTCTTATTCTGTTTGTAAGTTCATTTCTTCACCATTGTTAAGCTTCATTTGGCTCATCTGTAAAATGAGAAAAAATAATAACTGCCCTGCGGTTATTATCAAGATCAAATGCAATAAGGTATGTGAAAGTGCTTTGTAAACTAAAAGGCCAATTAACAATAACCCGAAATAGCCTCAAGACCATGAATCACCCAGCTAAGGGAGAAGCACAGGCCTCCAAGGACTTTTGAGGGGACCTTTACTCTCCTTCCAGCCTCTTTGACTAAGCCAAGCATCACCCGTGTTGGACCCCAGGCTCTGTTTGCAGCTTTCTCATTCACCAGCCCCCTTTTTGGTGCTCCAATGCTCTGTATCCAATCAAAGAGGAGCAGGGGAAAGGAAAATGGAAGGGAAAAAAATCAGACAGGAGTGGAAGAGTATGGGATGGAAGTAACATTTTCTGAGAGTCTAGTGTACACGAGGCAACTTTGCAAAACAACCTCACTTAGTTCTCACTCCACCATTAATTATATGGTATTATATTAGCTTCACTATGATTCAGTAATATAGCTGAGGAAACAGTCTCAGAGAGGTCAAGCTATTTGACCCAAATTATACAGTCAGGACATGGTGGTGGAAGATGAAGTCAACCCCTTCTCTTTCTGAATCCAACACCCAGGGGCCTTCTAAATAAACCCTGGGGTGTACGGCTAATCGAAAGCACTCTTCTCCACCCTAGAAAAGTTATCTTTTGGGAGAATTTTCTGAAGTCAAGCTTCCATTTGCTCTGTGATGCTTCAGCTCGTAGAATAAGAGGAGCATTTAATCAAAGAAGAGAAGCATTTTAGAATACTAAAATTACTAAAATTCTTGGGGCAGGGAATCATTTACACCAAAGTGGAAACAACTTAGACTTTAAAAGTAGGTTGTCTTAAAAGCCCTTTTTAGCGTCTCACTGATTCAGAACTTCTCCACTAAGAGGTCTATAGCGACACGATAGAGGGGGAAAGAGAACTGAACTAGCATTCCAGACTCATTATCAGGGCACCTCAGTGTTGAATGGTTACAGGTCTGGACCCCTCTTCCTGAGTAATCACCCACCCCAAAATAAAATGGCGTGAAACAACAATGTCACTCCCTTGGTTCTCAGGGTTGATTGGGTTCTGCTGGGTGGTTCTCGCTCAGGGTTTCTCCCTGTACTTACAGGGCTGCAGCTATCTGACAGCTAGACATCCAAAATGACCCACCCTCCTGGCTGGCATTTGAGGCTGACTGATGACTGGGAGTTCATGTAATGCTATCAATCAGATCACGTACACACCGTCTCTTCATATGCCTTGGGCTTCTCACAGTATGGTGGCTGAGTTCAAAAAGGCGTTATTCCAAGAGTGAATGTTCCAATAAGTAGGAGACAGAAGCTGCCAGGCCAGTTAAGAGCCATGCCTAGAAACTGGCATAGCATCACCTCTATTATATTCTATTGGTCAAAGCTGTCACACAGCCTACCGAGACTCAAGAGGGTAGAGGAATAAACTCTGCCTTTTGATAAGGAAGAGGCAAAGTCACACTGCAGAAAAGAGTAGGGGATGGGAGATACTGCTATCTCTGCAAAATACAAATGGCCACAGTCAATGACATACCCAAAATTAGAAGGGCCTCTACATCAGTGAAACTCCTCGCCTTGGAGTTTGATCTGGCCCCTGCCAGGCTACCTGCCCGCATCCCATGCCATTGTTTGCCGTATTATTCCTACGTCAGAATTATGGGATTTCTTCTGCACAAAATGCCCCTTCCTTCAGTTCTTCCCATGGCAGCTTCCCTCTTATCATTGCAGTCTCAGCTCAGATATCACCTCTTCGGGGAGGCCTTCCTCGATGAACACCTGACTCCATTTATGTCCTGCATAGCACTTACGTGTTTGCTTTCTCGTCCACCATCTGTCTTTCCACACAAGCTCTGTGAGAGCGGTGACCTAGTCTATCTCATCCCCTGTGTATCTCCAGTGCTGACACTAGTGCCCATTGTGGAGTGATCATTCAGTCAATTTTGGTTGAATGAATGAATGAACACATGACAATCCCTGTCAAGTGGCAGCCAATGACTGCTTAGCCTCCTCTTATGACAGAGAATTCTATACTGCTTCTTTGGGAAGCTCGTTTTTCTTTGAACACATCTTAGACAATTCCTGCATGGCATTACGAATTTACATAACTCGTCAAGTCCTCTGTTATTTATTTACTAAAGCTAATTAGGGCTTTTCAAACTGTCCCTCCAAGTGCAATAGTTCTATGGCTCCAATCCCCCAGGAAAAGGCCAAGGGGAGAGAGACAAAGGAAAAGAAAAGGCAAGGGACCCCATCATCATTTAATCACAGCAATAGTCCTTTTATTTGTTTTATTTATTGGGGTTCTGTATAAAACTTGATTTGAAAAATAGTTCTATTGTTAAAAATAAGTCTAGATGTTCTCTTAGAGAACTTGTTCTGTACCTTCGTGATGGTATTTCTCACAAGAGGCGTTTCAACTCCTTGCATCAGAGCAACACTTGTGGAAATGCAGATTCTCTGACCCCTACTGAACTAAACTTTCTGGCCATGGGCCCAGGGAATCTATATTTTAACCAGCACCTCAGGGGCTCCTTAGGTGCTCGAAAGTTTGAGAATCACTGCTGTATGGTGTGAGAACATCTGATAAAATACAGAAATAAGCTGTCATGCAATGTAGAATTCTTTTTCCTTTGGGATGACCTCTTGCAAAAAGTCATTTCTTTTCTCAGTATACAAGACTTTTTTGGAGCAATAGGCATGGCTGGCTGACCTCAAGTTATCCAGAAAGTGGACTTTTATCTATTTACTGGAGGCCCTAAGTGCCTCCACAATTATCTCTCTGTGGCCCAGTGACTGAGGCTAGAGAATATATGTGCGCGCGTGTGCGCGCGCGCGCATACACACACACACACACACACACACACACACACACACTGCCAGTGGCCAACGTCACAGCCAACCTACCACCTCGCTCAGCTGAGTCCTGCTAATTAAGAACTTCTTGAGTGGTTTAAGAGCAGGGCCCTTAAAATTCCAAGCATAAAACAGCTAATAAGAGTATCGTGTTTAACAAAGTAATAAAAAATCAGAGACCAAAAAAAGCTGCAAAGTTTTCTTTGTGATCATTGTTTAACACTGTATGTAATTAAATATTAATGAAAGTATGCTACTTTCATTTTGTGAGCAATTTAATTCAATTAAAAATAAATGGGTCTCCTTGGCTCAGTGGGCATACTGATATAGAGAGCAGCACTGCCCTTAACTTGGTTTCCACTGTGCTTAAAATCCAGCACCGAACAGAGCTACTGAAATACAACCCTGGGCTTACTCCATTAACCCATTAAGAACCAAGGGCCAGCCTCAGGCAGTCACCCGGTATAGAGCTCTGCAGCATATACTTGGTACAAAGCATAATGTGGTTTACTTTAAAAATGCGCTTATCAAGCATTTGCTACGTGGGACAAAAAGACATTTAAGGCACCTCCTTAAATATCAAAATAGGAGTTGTCTCATGGAGTGGGATGGGCATCGACTGGAAAGGGGCAGGAGAAATCTGGAATATTGTATATTGTGTATACAATATACAATGTATATTGATCTGTATATTGATCTGGGTGCTAATTAGCATATATATTAAATATACATGGAGCTGTGCTCTTAAGATTAGTGCACTTGACTGCAAATATTCCCAACCTCAATGAGGAAAAAGAGACACTTTCTCTGCCCACAAGAACCTCATAGTCTGGAATTATTAAGTACATGAAAGGCTACACCAGCATCAGGAGGTTCCCCGCTTACGATCTGACATGAGAATTCTGGAGGGCACTTATTCTGTGATAAAAACATTTCCAAATCTTCAGTCACCCCTAGGAGAAGCCCACAAAGAAAAGACAGTACATTTTTCCAGTCAGTGTGCGGGGACACGCACAGTACCTGCACCCTGGTTGGGGGAGAGGAAAGGGGACATGAAGGGCACAGAAATGGCTTGGAGCAGAAGCCAGGAGTCAGGGAAACAGCAAGCCCAGGGCCCAGTGAACCCGATGGCAGGTCCACACGGAGTGGGCACGTCCACACTAGCGGGAGCGGGCCGGGTGTGGCAGGAAGGCAGCACAGAGGCGGAGGGCAGGCGCGCTTGGCCTGACTGGGGTTCCAGCTCGGTTCTGGGATAATTTTTCCAGGCGGGTTTCTTGTCAGGGGCCATCTGAGCTTGCAGGCCTGAGAGGTAATGGATCCGGGCGGCCACCGTGATAACTGGAGCCGCTCTTTCATTGCACCAGAAGAGCCGTTGTTTGGGAATGAACTCCAGGATTCCAGGGGCTACGTCTAATAATAACAATGTTATCAACATGGCAAGGCTGAGCTGAGCCGAGTGTGTGTGTGTGTGTCTGGGTCCCCAGAGGCCTGCGCCCAGCCCTGAAAGGAGAGCTGGGTCCTTGTGAATGGGGCGGAAAATGCCAATCTCTGGACAAAAAGTTCACTGCTAAAACAGAAACCTTGGCCAACATTTTACAACCTGGACGCATTGTTAACGTGCTGGTTTATCTGGCAGGAATAGGAAGCTGTATTTGAAAACAATGTATTCTTTTTTGGGGCAAGGTCAGCATCGGTTGGACCTCGGGGTGACCACCAGCCCCCTACCCATGGGAGAAGGCTCCAAAGGCAGCCAAGGCGCTTCCTGGGCGGAGGGAAGCGTGCTTAGCCAGTCACACTGGGGACAAGATGGTGTCCTGGACATCCTGCAGGGGTTCCTGTGTGGCCCCCTGCACACAGGCCCCGCAGAGGCCTGCAAGGGCCTTCCTGTGCCTCTGCCTGCTGCAGGGGCGCTGCAACAGAGCCTGCAGGGAGAGGACACCTGGTGACAGGTGGCACTAAGTTCCCTGGCCTGGCCCCTGTGTGGAGAAAGGGAAGGACTCCGTGGACCCTGCCTGACACGTTGCTTCCCTCATCGCAGGGAAAGTGGGGCACAGCCCTCAACAGAAGCCGGAAGCTCAGAGCTGCTCCCAACCTCCTCCTGGGCCCCCCACCCCCCCGCCCCAAGCCAGAGCAGGTTGAGTGTAAAGAGAATTCAGAAGAATCTCTTCTGAAATTTGTTCTAAGTGGGAAAGAATATCCAGGTGGTTGTCACCCCTGAGGAGCTGGGTGACCTTGTGTAAGAGATTTAACCTTGTCAAAAAATCTTTAACTTACTCATATGCAAAAGGGGAGTGATAATATTTAGCACACAGGGCCACTGCAGGGATTAAATGAGATAATGGAAGTGAAGCACTTAGGAGGCCTGACATCTGGCCAGCGCTCAGTAAAGGGCCTTTGCACTTGATGTTCTTCTGCCTAGAGCTCCCCTTTAGAGAGGCTTGTTCCCTTACCTCCTCAGGTCCCGCCTCCAGATTATTTTTCTCCATAGTGTTCACCTCTAACATACTATGTCTTTCACTTCATCTTACTTATTGTCTGTCTCTCCCAAACCAGGGGGGAAGCTCTATGAGAACAGAGATGTGTGTGCTCTCTCTACTGCTGAATCCCAGAACCGAGAATAGTACCTCGCAGATAATAGTTGCTCAATAAACATGAAATACACGATAGGGGACGATGATGAAGACAAGGATCAAAGTAAAAAGTCCCAGTAATCCCTGATTTCAAATTTCACAAGGTCAGCACTCCTACTAGATCATAAGCCACAGGGACGCAGGAACTGTGTCTTGTGTAACTGTGTCTTGTGTAGGTTGACAGATTTAGCAAATAAAAATACAGAACGTTCAGTTAAATTTTTTCTTTAGTGTAAGTACATCTCAAATGTCGCATGGGACATACTATAGGAAACCATTATTCCTTGTCAATCTGAAATTAACGTTTACCAGGGTGTCCTGTATTTCATCTGCAACCTTATCCGTAGCCCTCATGCAGAGTAAGCTCAAAATAAGTCATTACCACATGAATGGATACTATGCACAAAATCCAGAGAAATCAAGAGTGAACCTAAATAAAATTCGAAGGTCAGGCCCAGTGGTGTATTGGTAATGTTTAACAACTGACTCATCAAAGAATTTTTTAAAAGCTTTAATTTATATTTGTAAATCTCCGTGGTGTAACTACTCCCTCCATGGCCGATTTCAAACTACCTCTGATTCATGACCGAATGCAGTTAGGAAGAGGTGAACACAGTCAGCTTTAGCAGATCAGTGTGAGCCAGCTTGCGCACAAACTCCTAAAAGTCATAGGAGTGAAGAAAGGGACCCCAAGCAAGCAAGAAAAATGAAAAAGGAATAACTCACTTTCACTACACCATACCAAGACACTGCTGGCCCCCATCTTCAAACCCATTATCTCAACCTCATAACAATTCTAGGAGGTAGAAACTATTAGCTCCACTTTTTTTCCTTTTTTTAAGAAATGGAGAACATGGGGTCAGAGAGAGTTTAAAAAATGTCTAGTCATACAGCTATGAAACCAGCAAAGCCCACTCTCTCCCCAAACCAATCTGCTCTGCAGTCACTGGATGTGATACGGCAGCCTCGGAGGTCAGCAGGTCAGCCTGTTTAGTCCTCAGGAGAGGAAACTGAGGCAAGGGATTAAAAAGGTTAGCAAACCCCTGGCAGATCTGAGATTAGAACCTGTACCTCTTGATCCCATCCTGTGTGTGTGTGTGTGTGTGTGTGTGTGTGTGTGTGTGTGTGTGTATTAGAGAAATTCTCAAAGTATGTTCAGCTAATGTGAGGAGCCTAAGAAATAAGTATGGGCGCCCCCAAAGGGGCCAACACAGGACAAGTACGCATCAGCGAAGTTTTCTTTTTCTTTTTTTTTTCAATGTGTTGCAAATCTAGACTAGGGTTTCTGCTTCCTTTTCGCTCCCTCCGTTTTCTCACTCTCCCTTCCTCATTCTCTTCCCTTTCTACTCCAGTTTTTAGACATCTCCTTTCACCTCCCTTGCCTCCTCCTCTCTCTCACTCCTCCTGGACTACAGTCTGCTTTTCTCTCTGTCTCTCTTTCCCTCTCACTCTCTCTACTATCATCCCCCTGCGCCCTCACGCCCATATATAGACATATGCCGGAACCAACAATGGCCATTAATTAGACCAAACTCTCCTAATAAAACAAGGAAAGAAAATAGGAAAGCCAGGAGAAAACATGGCCTCGATGGAGAGGCAGATCTTCAGAGCACAGGGCTCCCCAGTGTTATCTTCTATGCATATATTTTAACTATGCCCTTCTCTTTTACCCAGAGAGCACTTTACCAGCTATACAAACAAAAGATTATGCAGATTATCATAAGTACATAGAAATAAAAAATCATCTTAACTAAACATCCCCAAACGTAAGCCCCTGAATGGGAAAATGTGGGCATCCCAAGGCCAGAGCACCCCGTGCCCCTTCAGAATGAGAGGGTTGCTGTCCTTTGTCCGTTCCCTTCATGGTGAGCAGCACAGAACCCTGAACAGCAAGTGTGCTGTGAGGTTTCCCAGCTTGCTGTAAACTCGGAAAGCAAATGAGAGCCCTCAAGGCTCATTAGACCTATTTATACAGTTCTTCATTGGGAAAAATTAAATCTTCCAAACACAGATAAATACACCCCTGTGACAAATGAACTAGCTAGTCCCATTTAAACCCCAGCTCCAACACTGACAAATGTACCAGTTGTACCCCCCCAGGCAAGATAAACACATTTCTTTATCTTGAATTCCCTTTAGTTGGGAGAAAAGGAACGCAAGGGGTACCTCGGATGTGGGGAGAGGAGTGGGAGGGACAATGCTGAGCGGTAGGGAAAGCCCATGAAGGTCACCTTCTTGGTCAGGTAGCCAAACCACACCACCTCTCCCTTCCCAGCTCTGCCTAAGCCTTCTGCTAACCTCGAGGGTTTCCCAACCCAGCTGCACTGGCCACTAACTATCTCCTACCAACACACGGTATCCTCAGAGACTCCAACAGCACAGCGTGACACAGGGTGCCCTGAAAATGGCTCAGTGCCTGCCCCCTGTATTTCTCAACAGGCTCTATCTTTTCCAGGAAACACTCCTTTTCTGGGAAAGGTTGGCAGCATCGGAGAATGATCCTGGCAGGAAATGGCCAGCCATATCCAAGGACCTCTGAGAAGAGATAGTGATAAGATAGAAGAGAAGAAAGAGAAGGCTTGGCCCACTCTTAGGACTCTCCCTTCCTGGAGTGGTGGCTTCATGGTCTAGAACCGCCCTATCCAGGACAATAGCCACTAGACACAGGGGACAGCTGAACACTTGAAAGGTGGCTCGCCTGAATTGAGATATACTGTAAATGTAAGATACATGCTGAATTTGGAAGGCTTAGTTCAAATAAATAAATAAATATGAAGTATCTCATTAATAATCTTTGTATACCAATTACAGTTTGAAATGATATTTTGGATATACTGGGATAAATAAAATATATTATTCAAATTAATGTCGCCTGTTCGCCCTGCCCCCCTTTTTCTAATGTGACCATTAGAAAATTTAAAATGGCATGAGGCTCATAGTTATTCTGTTTCTAATGAACAACACACCTCTAGAGAATCTTCAGTTTCAATGCATTTGGATCTACCTTTTCTCAAGAACCCATTTTCAGAATTTGCCACTTTATGAAACTTTTTCATAATTAAACCAAAGTGGAAATGATGTGTATTTTGTTTTTTTCCCAGCATAGGCCCCTAAAGTTAAACTCATTGCAAGCCATGAAATGGAAAGCTAGGCTCAGAAGTTCCTCACTTCAGTAGCTGGACCTCCTTAGCTTTCTAAGCTTGCTGCCTTTCCCCGTCATCTCTTGCCTCCTCCCACTCTTGCCCTCCGAACATGGGTTCTTATGTGCTAGCCTTTGGTTTAGAAAGAGCAGAATAAAAGGCTGATAAGAACCTGAGGAGACCATCAAATCCATTCAAATTGGTCCACTTGACCTGGCAAAACACAGCTGCATTGGTCAATTCTTTTTTAAAAAGCAATAACTCTCATTTGTTTTCATAGTAAATAATACTTATTCATTGTAGAAAAATGGGAAAATAGAAGCTAAAGGAAGAAAACAAAAATCATCCACAATTCCAACCCTTGGGCTAGCCGTTGTTGACGTTTTCAGGTACATCCTGCCAACATTTTATTTTGTACAACAAAAATAATAATTGTAACATTTATTGAGCACTTAATAATCCCAGGCAGTATGCTAAACATTTTTGCATATTTTTCTTCAGAACAATTCTAAAGTCAATTCTATTATGATCCCCATAATATAGTTGAGAAAAAGCAAGACTTAGTAAGGTTAAATATCATGGCCAAAGACAAACAATTAGTGGTAGAATCAGTTAAAAACAAGTTCAAATGGGCTCTGGGCAGGAAGCACTCAGCCTCCTGCTCCTGAAAGTTCTCCAAGGAGAGAGACACTGCAACCCCCTCAAGAACTTGTTCTCCTAAATGCATCCAGATCAGTCTAACCCTCCTGAATTCACAGTGCCTGCCTCAGTCCATTCAGGCTGCTATAACACAATACCATAGACAGGGTGGATTCTAAATAACAGCTCTGTAAACTGGCAAATCCAAGATTAAGAACACAGCAGATTCAGTGTCTGCTGAGAGCCCACTTCCTGGTTCACAGACAGCCATCTTCTCCCTGTGTCCTCATGTGGCAGAAGGCACAGGAAACTCCCTGGAGTCTCTTTAATAAGGGGTCTAATTTCATCATAAGCCTCTGCCTTCATAACCCAATCCCTTCCCAAAGGCCCAGGACCAAATATCATCGCATTGGGGGTGAGGCTTCAATATATAAATTTTGGAGAGACACAAACATTCCATCTATAGCTCTGCCAATTTTTATGCATGTCCTAATCTACTAGTAACTGTTTTTTATCTACATATTAATTCATTCAACAGATATTTGTTGGACACTACTTTGTGCCAGGTGATATCCTAGGCAACTGGAATATAGCAGCGAACACAATTGACAAAGTTCTTTGTTCTCGTGAAGCATCTATTTCAGTTTAGGGAAACAGACAATAACTAAACAAGTAGATAGTGGTAGTTTACATTATTATTCACAATTATTTATACCTTACATAGAAAAACCTGGCTAAAACACATTGTTATTTTTTTAGGGTGGTCAGGGAAGACCTCACAGGTAAGGTGACTTTTGAGCAAACACCTTTAAAGAATTTGAGCAGAAACATTGAAAGTGACTTTGGAACAGAGACTTTGAAGGACCAGTATGTTATTTGGAACAACTTTTCAGGACTGAATGTGCAACAAAAGCAAAGGCACCGAGATGGGAGTGTGACTGGTGTGTCCTGAGGAACATCAAGGGGCCAGTGTGGCTGGAACAAAAGCAGTGAGGTGGTAGGAGATTAGTCAGAGATTTTCTGGGGTGAAAATAAATCACATTGGGCCTTTAGGGCCACTGACAACTCTGGCTGTTACCCTAAGTGAGGTGGAAAGCCACTGAAAGGTTTTTAGCAGAGGAGATGTAACTTACCTGTTAAAGGGATCACTCCAGCTACTACTGTCTTGAGAATATATTTGGGGGGCCAGTGATCTATATTGAAGGTAGAACCAACAGGATTTGTTGATGAATCATGTATGGGGTATGAGAGAAAGCATCAAGGAATACTGCAAGCTTTTTGGCTCTGAGCAACTAGAAAGGGGGTTACCATTTAATAAGATGGTAAAACTACAAGTGTTTTTTGGGGGCAGGGGGTGGAGATTACAGAAATCAGGGACTTGCTTTAGATTATGTTAAATTTGTGATTCCTATCAGTAAAAAAAAATTGTGTACTGTCTGAGTTTAGGGAATAGTCCAGGCTTGAGATATGAATTTGGAAGTTCTTGGAAGATAGATGGTTCTTAAACCATGACTCTGAATGATATTATCTCAGCAATGGTTAGCTACAACAGAGAGGAGTTCTTTGTATTACATCCTTAAGATATTACAGAGGTGAGGAGGAACCAGCAAAGGAGAGTGGGAAGAACAGCCAGTGAGGTAAAGAAATAACCAGAAGAGGGGTATCCGGGCCATGTGAATAAAGCTTTTCAAGTTGAAACAATTGGATCAGCCCTGTCAAATGTGGCTGCTAGAGTATGATATCGACTGAGGATTAGCCATTGGACCTGGCCATCTGGAAAGCATCTACATTACCAATGCAAAAATGAGAGAAATCAAGAAATCATTGCAAAAGGGCAAAGGAGGCAGTGAACCTACACCTTTTCATCCTTTTTTTCTCATGGTTCAGAGGGGCTCCAGAGGATCAGTTAGCCTTACTAAACTACTAATGATAACATCACGATCAAGTGATAGTTTTTAAACAGTTAGTGATGATTGGTTGTGAGTTTCCCATATGAACCTCTCAAGAACCAATGCACCCATGAAAGTTTTGGTGAGGTGACAACTCTTAGAAGAGGGAATACATTTTCCAGCCTTCCAGGGACTTAGAAAGTAGGATATTTTCAGGCTGTCGTGCCTATACCCAGGAGAGGGTTCATCTCGACAGCAGAATATTATAACATGTATGTGGCTGATACCTTGTTAGCAAGTGTTACTATCAGGTGAAGCAGTCATACTAGAATTAAATTGCCTAGACTCTATAAACAGACCTAACTAACTCCAATCACTGAAAATCAACTCTAATTGTCTCTCTCTCTTTTTTTCTTTTGGTGTCTTCTGGCACTAACAAAATATGACCTTTCCAGTCAAATTCCATCTTAAAAATATGTCTAAAGACTTATAAACTGTTGGTCCTCCAACCACATATGTACATGATGTGCTAAGCAAACCTATTTTCTTGCCTCTAACCTATTCTGCAGAGTCTAAGTTGAATCTCAGTCGTCCTTTGCCCTCTCCTTAAATAATTCTTCCAGAAACTCTGAATGTCCTTGGCTAAATCAGGTCCAAATCACGTGAAATGGGGATATGACTCACTCGGCAAGGCCACACTTGGAATTCACTCAGTCCTTCAGTATGAAGAGCAGGCGGGAGAGGTTTGATCCGGATGGTGAAGGAGGACAATTTCCAGAGCCTGAAGGAAGTGTCAATCATAGGCATGCTTCCTTCCTCCCCAAACGAGAAAAGTTGGCTCTGGGAAAATCACAGACGTGCTCTATTTGTATCTGGAGCCTTGTGTTCTGAATCTAAAGCCCTCTAGAAACTTTCTAGAGGTAACACGACTAAGTATACAGACTTCTGTCAAAAATAGTCATTTTGAGTAACTAGTTTTTTCTCTTAAAACTCCACATGCTTTTTCAATGAACCCGGCTGCTTTAACACCTCTCTGAAGAGGCACAGAAGTGTCCTCTTTGTCCATCACATCCAAGCTGCTCTAGAAGGCTCTTTTTTCATAAAGGGCAGCTCCTTTGAAAGGTCCGTGTTCGTGTTTACATCAATGAAGCTTTTGAAATGGCTGAGAACTGTTGTGGACCTTGGCTTCCCATTAGCACAACAACTTCTCAATCTGTCTATTCCACAGAGAAGTTCGTCAAAGCATAGGACGTGTTCATTCATTCATAAGTATTCATTGAGCACCTATCGTCCAAGGAACCATTCAAGGCCCCAGAGAGTACAGCAGTGAACAAAACAGATAAAAATTCTTTTTCTCATGGAGCTGACATTCCAGTGGGACAAGACTGAAAACAAACAAAATAAATAAGTGGAACATATCACAAGTTAGATGGTGATAAATGCTATGCAGGAAAACAACGAGGGAAAGAGAGGGAGGGTCGTGGGGGAAAGGGTGGAAAAAGGGTTATAGTTTTAGAACTGGTGGTCAGGGAAGTTTGTTGAAAAGGTGTTGTTTGGGCCAGCTGAGTGGCGCACTGGTTAAGAGCTGGTTTGGGGATGCCAGCGGCCCCGGTTCGGATCCCACACATGAGGGCCAGTGACACTGCCCTCTACAGCTAACAGCAGCTCCACCTGGAGCTGGGCTATGCGAGCCCCAGTGACAGCGATGGTGTAGGCCGCAGCCCCTGCTGCAGTGAGCTGCCATAGGCTACAGTGAGTGGCCAGCAGCCTGTGTGAGTGGCTTGCAGCCAGCATGAGCTGCCAAGAGCCACGGTGAGCGACCATCCAGAGGCCGGTGACCGATCTGCCTTATCTGGGAAGAGCGCAATGACGATACCAACATGGACCAGTGAAGCAACGTCCTCCACAACTAGACTGAAGAACAAAAAGACAGCAACTTGTCTCTTCCCTTCCCCGATTCCCCAACGCTGTTCCCCTCCTCCAATTCCCCCAATAAAATCTTTAAAAAACAAAAAAAAGAAAAAAGAAAAAGAAAAGGTGTTGTTTGAGCAAAGATGGGAAGGTGTGGTATGAGATTTGCAGAAATCTAGGAGAGCCCACCAGGAAGAAGGAACTGCAGTAGAACAAGTCCTGAGGCTTGGGTGTGCCTGGAATGTTTGAGGTACAACAAGGCCAGTGTGGCCCACATAGCGTGAACAGGGAGAGAGTAGGAGGAAGGAGGTGGGGGGCAGGCAAATTATGCAAGTCCCTCCAGGGACCTGAGCCTTTTCTCTAGTGAGATGAGGACCCATTGGAGAATTCTGAGCAGCTGGGTGACTTATTCTAACTTATGTTTTAATAGGATCACTTGGCTGCTGGGTGAAAAATAGATGAATCGAGAATAAGAAGGCAATCAGGGACACCAGTGAGGAGAGCATTGCAACAATCCAAGTGAATATTGATGGTAGTAGCACATCACCCATTCAAAATTACCAGGAGCTCCTGTGCAAACTACAAATTCCAGAATCATCTTAGCTCCACTGAACCAGAAAGCGGAGTCCGAGGACTCTAATCCCAGGTACTGCTTAGGTATGCTACAGTATAAAAGCCATTCTTCCATAGTGTGCCAGTTATCAGTTTATTGCCTGTCAGCTCCAAATTCACCCTTCACTGCCTGCCCTGAAAAAATAGATCTGGTCCCTTTAAATATTTGTCCTTTACAGCTGGCACAATGGTAAGCTCTGTCAGTAGAGAGTATTACAGAGACATTGCAGTAGGAAGAGGACTTTTGTGCTGGTCCTGGTGTTCTGTTTCAGCTGGCTCCTACAGTACAAGCAGTTTCCTCATCATCCCCACTCCTGCGAGGTGTCTCCAGAGGCCAGCTCCTACAGCGCAGACCCCTTCTGCAGCACACGTGGCTTTCCCAGCAGCGTGGGCAGCTTCTGCAATGCCAGGCTCCTGGAGGAGAAAGCTGCAGATGCACAGGCGGCTTCCAGTTCCTTTAGTGCATGGCAGCCAACAGGACACCACAGCCAGCAGCTCCCCAGTGCCTCAGGCAACTTCACAGAAGTGCCTTCAGGGAGACACCACCTCCTGAGCAACTCCCTCTGCACCCTGGAGAGCTGATGTACAACAAACTCCAGAAGGCGAACTTCCAGCAAATTCCATTGATGCAGTTACTCATCTTTCAGTGGGCCACAGCCATGCTCTCTCCAACAATGTCTGGATTTCATCCTAGGGGGCGACAGAATGGGGAGAGCTCTTTCTGGGGCTTCTATCTCAGCCCTGGATATATCTGCTGTTACTGTATCTTTAGAGTTCTCTTTACTCATTTCTAGCCAGCCTCTCACTACTCTAATCCTTTGTTATAGTCAATCATTTTTTATATTACCTTTTTCATGTTCAAATGACTGGACTGATACATACAACATCACACATCTGGAGGGAAATTGAAAAGCCTAGACTCTAAATGGCCAAACTGAATGTTTGGAAATGGTTGGATAATGGAGACTGACTTCTCAGTTTTCACCCAATTGCTTGGCAAAGTTTTGTGCACGGTAAGTAATGATCTCCATCTGCCTCACTGCTGTCGGTCTCTGACGGAAGAAACTAGAAAACATAGTCTCCACTAACTGCTGGGATGCAGAGCCCAGTGGAGCACCTCTGCCCGAGGGGCTGCTAATGATGGATAAGCCTTCCAAGATGTGTAAATAATCCCCGAGCAGAATCCAGGACCCTCTGGAAGTTCCTCTAGTACCAATATCCTTCCCACAAAGCAGGTGTTTTCTCCCCCATTTTTCACCTGATTACCATTAGAGAAACTGAGACCACTTAGATTAGGTAGTATTACCTTCTGATTATAAATATGAGCCTTTGAGTCAGACATACTTATCACTAACTAGCTCTATGACCTTGGGCAAGTTACTTAAACTTTCTTGAACCTCAGTGTTATCATCTGTGAAATCTGCATAGCAGTAGAAATTACTTCCATAGGGCTGTCATAAGGATTAATCAAAAGTAATATTTGGTAAAGAATTAGGCCTATGGTAAAGGGTTTCACAGGTGAAAGTGAGGGTGGTTGTGCTTCATGCAAAGTGCAAAACTACATTCTTACCTGTTTGTTTAATTAACGTACTGTCAAGTTCAAGTCTATTTGTAATCAAATTGAGTGACCAGTTTGGGTCCCCAGACTCAGAGCTTTTGCCATTTCCATGGGTAGCTGTTGCTGTGTCTGTGTGTTTCTCCTCAGTCTCAGTTCCTACTCCCATTATCAACTCCAGCCCTGAGGAGTCATAAAGAAACACCATTCTTGAGACATGTGGCCTTGAGAGACAATTTATCTGACAAATCTAGAAAGCACTGAGACAAAATTCACATGTAATTTTAAATATTCTACTAGCTACATTTTAAAAAGTAAAAATGAAGAGGTAAAATCATTTTAGTAATATAGTTTATTTAAGCATGTATATGTAATATATATATATAATCATTTAAAATGTAATCGATATCTAAAATACTATTGAAATAGCTCACATTCTTTTTTCTAGTCTCTGAAATCCAGTATGTATTGCGCATGTACAACTTTTTTCTTTTTTTTTTTTTTTTTTTAAAGATTTTATTGGGGAATTGGGGGAGGGGAACAGCGTTGGGGAATCAGGGAGGGGGAACAGACAAGTTGCTGTCTCTCTGTTCTTCAGTTTAGTTGCGGAGGACGTTGCTTCACTGTTGGTATCGTCATTGTGCTCTTCCTGGATGAGGCAGATAGGTCGCCGGCCTCTGGATGTCGCTCACCGCGGCTATTGGCAGCTCACGCTGGCTGTCGGCCGCTCACGCTGGCTGCCGGCCGCTCACTGTAGCCTATGGCAGCCCACTGCAGCAGGGACTGCAGCCCACACCATCACTGGGGCGCTCACACAGCCCAGCTCCAGGTGGAGCTGTTGTTAGCTGTAGAGGGCAGTGTCACTGGCCCTCATGTGGGATCCGAACCGGGGCCGCTGGCATCCCAAAACCAGCTCTCAACCAATGTGCCACTCGGCCGGCCCTGTACAACTTTTTTCAATGCAGTCACATCAAGTGCTCAATAACCATGTGGTATGAGTGACCGCCATATTGAACAGAATAGTTCTAGATCATCTAGCTTGGCCCCTGCATTTTAAGAAAAGGACACAGAGTTCAAAGAAGTTTTATGAATGTCCTTTCTAAGTCACATAGCTAGATCAGGACCAAGGAATTCAAGGCAGTTGATACCTGGGTTTAATATCCAACCTTGCCCTTTATTAGCTGTGTGACTCAGGGCAAATTTCTTTACCTCTCTGAGCTTCAACTTCCTCTTCTACAGAATGGAAATAATGAGGTGTGATAAGAACAAATATGGTGAATGCAGCTGCTGAGTGTCATCCAACGGAAAGACAGGGATCTTCAATATGTCAAACCTTAGTAACAGTGTGTTACAAGTTTCGACTTGTCTGGTGCAGTCAGTCAGGTGTGAGGTATGGTTGAGAGAAGGTGTGTTTTAAAGTGTGCCTTAAATCATGGATCACAAACAACACATTAATATGAAATTTTGTGTCACACATCACTTCTGGTATAGCAATTTCTGTCAAATAAAAACATTATGGTTTGTCCTCATCTACCTGATGCACTGGATCTGCCATCATGTGACTTCTGGCTCTTCCCCAAAGTCAAAATGATTTAGGACATCAAGACAGCCATGACAGTGCAACTAGAGACAGTCACGAAAGAGGACTTTCAGAACTGCTTCAGAAAGTGGCAAGAATAATGGGATAAGTGTGTTTGAAATGTGGGGAGGAATATTTTGAGGGGGGATTAATTGCAATGTGTCTTTTACTGTAATAAATTTTTTAAAACTTCAACCTTCACAGTATTTTTTGATCACATCTCATCTATTCTCAAGAGTTGTGCTAAGGATTAAACAAGGGAATGGCTGTAAAGCACTTAGCCCACAGCAAGCACTGACAAAATGGAGTAATAAGTCATAATAACGAACTTCGCCAACCACACTGCCTTTCATACAGCTTAATCTAGCAGGAGGCAGAGAAGGGGCGGACTTCCATTGCACACCACTGGCTTTGGATGTGTCCTTGGTCTAACCAGCAAGAACTGTGTTTTGATGCTACACATGCCCATCAAAGCTTCAGCATGACCCTTCCTCTCTTTCCAGGTTAGAAAACAGAAAGGCCATGCCTCGCCTTTATGAAGATTCTCTTCATAAAAGAAACATGATAAATTTTTAAAATTTCAGCAAGAAGAAGGAAGCTATAGGAAGAGAGTCATTAGGGCCCCACCCTCTCCGATCCCCCGTGACTCTGAGGGCCCCTGACTCACCTGGCTCCCCTATTGACCTGCTTGCCCGGCCAGAAGCCACAGTGCTTGCTCAAAGGGAGATAATGTCATTTGTTGACATTTCCCAGGTGACAACAAAGTCAAGTTCTCTTTTAGGGATCTGAGTCTTTGCATATAATTAGCAGATCAAATTACCCTCAGGGAATTGAGGCTTGGCCTTCCTCATTGTCAAGAGGAACTGCAGCCTTCAGAGAAAGGAGACTGAACCGCCTACACTTCCCTGAGCCTTTCTTCATTTAAGGCTCTCAAATGGGGCAGTGGCTGAGGGAGGAGCAGAGTTCCAGGCTCTGCTTCTCATTTATCTTAGAAATTTACTCCCATGAACGTATATTCTGGAAGTTAGAGCACCAACTGGGATCAGCAAATAGAACATTTTCACTTTCAATCGACTGTTGGGCATCCTACCATTTGTAAAATACTTGGCTAAAAATTATTTTCAAATTTCAAGAAATTTATAATCTATTTTGGAAGAAAATGTGGAAGAGGTAGGTTAACACAACATAGATGGCAATATGATATGTGTTCTATATTATATTAAATATTGATTTATAATCATATCCACATAATTATTAATAGAATATAATATTGTTAATTAAAAGAACTAAAGATATGCTACCAAACTTGGGAATCAAGAAGCATGAAATAACATCAGGCTAGAGTGATAGAGAAAGGCCTTAGGGAGGAGATAGAGTTTGAAACATCAGCTGAATTTAAATGAGAGGAAAGGAAATTGCAGTGGCGAGTATGGAGAGGTGAGTGCAGGTGAGACTCAAAGACCTGAAAGTCATAGCATGTCTAGGAGACTGAAAAGATGGATGAGGCTGGTGAGAAGTAGGAAGTGGGAAGTGAGATGAAGAGGTAGGTTATGCCCCATTTTGTCAATGTGCTGT
The DNA here is from genome assembly GCA_033961575.1 of Aselliscus stoliczkanus. Classification (NCBI taxonomy): domain Eukaryota; kingdom Metazoa; phylum Chordata; class Mammalia; order Chiroptera; family Hipposideridae; genus Aselliscus; species Aselliscus stoliczkanus. The sequence goes on along the minus strand of CM066739.1, from coordinate 71,488,321 downwards.
TTTAGCACTCATTCCATGCCTAGACCTACACTGGGCCTTGAAGAGGGCATAGTTTGCAAATCACCCCACAAGGCCCAGTCCTAGCCTAACTGCCAGGCTTCAGGGGTGTGGTCACATATTTTAATGTTATAGTAACTGGCCTTCAGGCTGAGAAGTTTCCTGCAGAGGACACCCCCCTTCCTCTTGCACTTCTAACCACAGAGACTTGCCCACAATGGAGTGAGTGATGCAGATTTGACCCTGAAATACAGAATCAGTAACAAGAACAAGAAGGATAAAAGGGTTCTTGGGAATCAGAGCTTTTAACAACTGTAATCTTATTGCATTTGCACCTTGAGCTTTCCTTATTAAAGAATGCATTGTGGTAGGTCTGTGAAACCCGTAAACCAATGAAGAGGAATCCTCCACAAAACTAAAGACAGTTTTAGCTATATTGATGTTTAATTCACCAAAGGCACTTTGATAACTGCTTAACCTAGCCTTGCAAAATAAATAACCATCACAGGAGCTGATCCTAATTACCCCCAGATCTTTGGGCACCTTATTTACACCCCTTCCTTTAAATAGTGTTTGTACTTTCCGATTTCTCTTTCCCTTCTTACAGAGTTTTTCTTAAGTCTATCAAGATTCTTTAAAAATAAAAACTGGGCTGGCCGAGTGGCACATTGGTTAAGAGCTGGCTTGGGACGCCAGTGGCCCCGGTTCAGATCCCACATATGAGGGCCAGTGACACTGCCCTCTACAGCTAAGATGGGGAACAACAGCTCCACCTGGAGCTGGGCTGCTGTGAGTTGCCAGGCGATGGTGTAGCTCCAGTGGGCTGCCAGAAGCTACAGTGAGTGGCCGGCAGCCAGCGTGAGTGGCCGGCAGCCGGAGTAAGCTGCTAATAGCCACGGTGAGGGGCCGTCCAGAGGCCAGCGACCGATCTGCCTCATCTGGGAAGAGCGCAATGATAATACCAACATGGGCGAGTGAAGCAACATCCTCCACAAATAGACGGAAGAACAAAAGGACAGCAACTTCTCTGTTCCCCTTCCCCAATTCCCCAATGCTGTTCCCCTCCCCCAATGCCCCAATAAAATTTAAAAAAAACAAAAACAAAAAAAACTTGAAGGCAGATTTATCCACTTAGTTGTCTTCAAACTTAAAAGTCTTCCCAGTGAGTCTTTTCTCTAATTTCCTAACAACTTTCTTTGCTATCTGTAAATGGTTCTGACAAAGAAAAAGTAAAGTGTTAGTCCAAGAATTCCATTACAGGGATGTGTTTGCATGGCTTTGTGTCCTCAGACGTGGACCCTGCTTGAGCCATCAGCACCTTTCCTAACAGTAGACAACTTCCTGAAGTCCCACCAGAAACTTAAAAACTGTTGTCAGCCAAAGGCTGTCATTCCCTTCCTCAAGGGTTGTCTTTCCCGTTGCTGGAGAACTGAAACCAGATGAGCTGCTGACATCTGGTGGTTGCTAAGCAGAGTGTAAACTCAGTTTTATATACCCCAGATTACAATAAACTCCCCTGCCTCCAATTCCTGGAGGCCTCCTCCTGAACTATGAACATTTTTGTCTCTAAAGGGCAAGCAAGAATGATAGGCAAGGGAAACAATTTCCCATGGCACCAAGAAGAGGCTTGTTGGCAACCAGAATGAAAAGCCTAGCTTCCCAAGACTGTTTGAATTGGACACAGATTAGACTTGGTCCCAACATACCTGATGAGTCACGAAGGTGACTCACACAGGGAAATCCCTTTTTTTGGTTCAAGGTAACAGTTTTGTTACAGCTAGAAATAATTCTCTCTTTAGTTGCTCTTTGCCACTCAAGTATTTTCTAAAGTTTTCATTTGTTTGGGGCCCTAGAATGAATATGGTTTCTGAAGCATTTGGAATTCTTCTATTCTTCTGCCTCTCAGCACACTGAGTGAGACCAGGGTCTGGTGGAAGTGTAGTGGACCCCAGGTCTTTGCTCACAAAAGTCTTTTGAACTCCATCTTCAGAGAGAAACGTGGAATTTTTGCTCTGGCTGGGACAAAAGCATCCACCAATGAGACTCTTAGAGCCAGGAGGTTAGGTCAGGTAACTCCCAAATTAGAGATAGGGAAAAAGGCTTCACAAAAGTCTCAGGCAGAGGAGATAGTTACTACTCCAAAGTGCTACTTGATTTCTTCATAGCTCTTATCACTAAATAAATGTATTTTGTTCATTTAAAACAATTTTTTTGCTTGTCTTCTCTTGGTTTTGCCTTCTCTACTCAATACTCTCGACTGCCAAACTGGAAAGTAAACTTGAGAGCAGAAAATTGGCCTGTCTTGTTCACCATTTATATTCCCAGCTCTTGAAACATTGTTTAGTACATGTTTTCAAATATTTGTTCAATGAAAAACAAACAAAAATGGCAACACACTACTACAGTTCCTCCTATGACCAAGAGGGAATCCCTACGTTACCTTCCCTTATTCTAGAAAACCCGCAGGAGGGTCATGTCCAGGGATCTCATGGAAGTGCTATAATGTATCTATATTAGCCCCATTGGTTGACAGCCCAGAGCAAAAGGAAGACTCCTAGAGGCCAGGCTGACTACCTCCAAGGGTTCCTGGAGAGTGGCTGGTGTGAGCAGGGCTGAAGGCTACCTTCGCCACAGGCCTTTCGAATGCTTCAGGGAACTGGAGACAGAAATCTTTATGGGCAAGATTGAGTATATTGCAACATATGTTCTTGGTGCTAAATTGTCCTCTGGGTGTGCATGAGTTGGGGGGAGGCAGGGGCGGGTGCTGGGGGAAGTGTGTTGGAAAACTTTCCCTCTGTCTCCAACTAAATGGTTTCCTGAGGAAATGAGAAATGGAGGTGGGGTGGGTAGGAAGGAATGAAAAAATTCCAGTAAGGAAAAAAAAAAATGATTTTTTTTTTTTTCTGAGGGAGGGTTATTGGCAGACCTGAAATTCCAGGACCTCTGTGTATTCGAAGTACAAAAGGCTTTTTAAAATAAAATAAATAAATAAAAATAATTTTAAAAATCCATGAGGTTTGAGCACTTACAAGGCAACACTTTGAAGTTGAGGGGTTTGGGGAAGCTGGGTCCAGCGTGGTCAGAACCCAGGGTTCAAGTCCCGCCCTGCTCAGCCCAGCAGCGCAGGTACTTTCTGACACCCATTAACATAGTTTATGGTTAAATGGCTGGACCCCATGGACTGGGAAGGCCTCTTTATCTTTAAACAAACAGAAAACAGATGAGGAAGGAGGCTCTCCCCCACCCCAGCCTAGACCTGTATTTGTGAGACCACACCATGGGTTTTTTCCATTCCAGCTATCAATCTTCCCTTGTTTGTGCTTCATGAGAAAAAAGAGAAGTACTGGAGGAAGAAGGCATAATCAGAAAGGTAACTTGGCTCTATTTCAGCAGACCTTACAATGAGTAACTTTTCTTGAAAATGAGATGCAAATTGGGAGTATTAAGGATTTCTGTGGGGGGCTCTCTGAATCTCCCCTCCACCCAAAACAGCACCCATCCCTCCATGGAGCTTGCTAGAACACACAGGCTGGTCCTGGTGTGCAGAGTCCTTGCCTACATCCAGCACTACAGGCCACATTTGAGGTTCCAACTTGGAGTGTCATCATCAATAACAGTCAAAGGCAGAACAAAAAGCCTTTATTAAGTGTCTTCTGCACATGGCACCATGGTAGACGGTATAGAAAAAAAACACAGTTACAACCCTGCCATGTTAGAGTTTAGAGTCTAAAAATAACCTAGTAACCTTCTCAGGGAACATTAGCTATGCTAAGAACAAGGGTATTTGTGCTTTGTTTTATTTGTTTTAATCATGGTGCCATGTGGTGGTGAAGATCAGAAGAGTTGCTGCCAGACAAAACTGGGTTAGAATCCCGGTTCTTCTACCCACCAATGTGTGATCTTGAGCAAATTGTGACACTTCTCTGTGTCTCACTTTTCTTATCTATGAAATGGGGTGAAAATAGCTACTACACAGAGTTGTTGTAAGGATAAAATGAAGCAACGTCCATAACGAGTTTAACATGGTGCCTGCCACATAGCAGATTCTCAATAAACGGCTGCTTTTGGTGTTGGGTATACAGAAACACTAGCATTTGGTGAGGACCAGCTATGGGCAAAACACTTGTTTAAGCTCTTTGCATAATGTATTCATTTCACCTTATTAGATTCCTATGTGGTAAGTACTATTCTTATTCTCATGTTATATGTACGAGGAAACTGAGGCACACTTGCCCATAGCCATGTAGTTAGTAAATGGTGAACCTGGGCTGTCTGGCTTCAGGGTCTTTCTCAGAGAGGAAGGTCTGGTTGTTGATCTCAATAGTTGAGCTGCCATTTTTGCCTTAAAAGCCCGAGGAGATGATTTCATCACTATCCCCCTCTTCTGCTGACACCAGTGAGTGAAGGTCCAACATCAACTGGACTCTGTCTCCTTGGACAGGCCCCAGCCTCCATCTGGATGGGTGACCTCTACCAACAGTTACCCTTGCCCTGGCCTCCCAGCTGAAGCCCAAAGGGAGACAGTTACATAAAGTCACACTGACTTACATTCTTAACACTCTAAGTTGCTTCTAGATCCCCAGGGTCAACACCGAGATTGTCCAGGAAGCACAAACTGATGTCTGATTTCCTCTGACCCCTTTAATGCCCCACCACTAGCCTAACTTGTCCAAGAATCTGTGGATATTGACTGGTTTGGTTTTGCTACCTGTGTTCCCTCAAAGGTAAGCCAGCTTTTTAAACACCAACCCAAAACAAAACAAAACACATAGACTAGACAAAAGTTTACACATTTTTGTAGAAAAAATAAGTTTGCACAAGACTGGTTTGAATTACAGAAGAGTTCTCTAAAGAAATGGCTTAATTTTCAAAAACTTAAACACCATCATATAAGAGAGAATTGCCAAATGAGGTTCTAGAGACTAGAGTGAATGAACAAATGACAAAATCTTATAATTATTCTATTTGATACATATAATACTTGCATAAATAAAGTTTAGCTCCTCAAATAGTTAAACATTGTCTCCTACAAACTTGTTTTGCTAACTGCCTTAGAAGACATTGTTTCAAAATCAAAAACAAAAGTTCGATTTTTACATCAAATTATCCAAATTAGCAGACATCTTATTACTAAATCTAAGCTTTTAAGGTTATTAGTTTAAGTTGTTTGCTTTTTTTTTTAAATGGATACTTGAAAAAAAATCTAAATCTCCTATGGAGTCATCAGCATCAAAACCAGTGACTGAGACCCAGGATCATCAATACTGTTTTAATACATGGCCCATTTCTTGCAATGTCCCCAAACCATTACTATATAGCTCCCTGATAGGAATCAGAAACCCAGGTTAAAATATGGAACTATCACTGAATTGCCTGGGGACACCGAAAACATCACTTAACCTATTCAGGCCTCAGTTTCCTCCCTCCTCCGGATGACTGAACCATCTCCATAGGTTCCTCAGGAATGGTGTTGATGATAATGTTGATGGCAATGATGATAACAGCTGCTATTTATTGAGTCTTATATGCCAAAGCCCTATTCTAAGCCTTTGACTTGAATTCACTCACAATATCCTCATGGAAACTCTAAACCAAGGATCCCTTCCCAAACCTCTGTCTAGTGTGCACTCCTGAGCAAAGGATGCTGTGGCAGATTGCATTTTCACAAAGAAGCTTCAACAGTATTTTCCATTCTACAGGTCCTTTATACAATGTGTCTTTGACACTTTTTCCATCAATAATGGGGTGTATGCTCCCTCTACTTGAATCTGGGTCAGTTGATAAGCATGGCAGAAGTGATGCTGTAATATCCGAGGCTAGCTCATCAAACGCATGACAGTTCCTGTGTGGTTGTTTCTGAGATGCTTACTCCGAACACAGCCATGAGGCTGTGAGGAAGCTCAGGCCACGAGGAAAGAACCTATATACACATGCGTAAACGCTGCAGCTCACAACTCCAGCCGGTCCCCGCCAACAACCAACATGGGGCACCAGACATGCGAGTGAGGGTCTTCGGTGATTCTAACCCCCAGCCATGAGTCACCACCAGGCTTCAGTCTTACCAATAGAGTCAAGGCTCTGCCTTTGCTGTGACCCATTCTGAACTCCTGACCCACGGAAGTGGTGAGTGTAATGAAATAGTTGCGGTTTCAGGTCTCTAAGTTGGGGTGTTTCGTTACTCAGCCTCACAGGTTCTACACCCTCCCTTAGAGCCTAGACAAAAGCCAGGCCTAGGACCTCCTTGTTCCTATTGCTAACATTTGTGGGGCCTGTGGCAAGAACACAGATAGATACCCATAAGCCATATGTCTGGATTTTTAAACATTATAAATGAAGCCAAAAAACTATTAAGGAAAATTTGCTCTCTGGTCCTACCTAGATAAAAAGACCTTTATAACAACCTGAGAGGTTCTCATTTAAAATTCCCATACTGTTGAGAATTCAGTACTGGGACAGGAGCTTGTGGGAGAAGCGGCCCTCGGCCTGTGGTTTGCCGCCTCGCCCATCTCCATCCTCCCTCTCCACCCCACATGCCTTCCTGCTGGAATGTCCAAGCCCCATCACACCCTTGACCCTCCTTCCGCCCACTGCGTATATCCACCCCTTGGCCATCCCTCAGTCTGAGAGGTTTACACCCAAGTGGCATGATCTATCCTCAGGGCAGGGGACATGAGCAGGAGGGCAGACACCTACCAGCTACCAAAGTAGAAGCCACACATGTTCTGGGTGGGGTGAGGGCCATTTGGGCAGGAAATTCCCAAGGAGCCCCTACCTCTGTCCCATGGAGAAGGGCAGTGCCAGACGGGCCGCTAGAGCACAGGTCCTCTGGCAGGGGCCTAAGACAGTATGCTGCTGGGCCCTACCTTGGCCCCACCTCTGAGCTGGAGAGGTTATAAAAGACATACCCAACTTGACATCTTCCCAGAGTAGCATGAAAAGATGAAAGAACATGCGAGGGCTTCTGGGATGATTTTACTCCTCCCCCAGAGGTTCTAACCCACATCCAACCCAGGTCCCGGAAAGGGATTGGTGGGACATTGCTACAGATTGTCCTCATGTCTCATAGCTCACTCTCTCTTGAACCTTCCTGTTTTTCACAGAGCATACACTTCCTGCTGTGTTCGCCAATCCAGCTTTGCCATCAATAAAGCCACAAAACACATTTGCCTCCTTATGTATAATTATCAGTTGGTTAGAACTAAAGAAAGGGGGGAAGCCCTGGAAACTGATTAGCACCCCCAAACCTCCAACATTCAGCAACTCTCAAGAAATCATGTCTTCACATCCTCCACCTGTCCTCCCTTCTGAATGACGCATTTCAGAGCCCCAAGGAGACAAGCAAACTGGCTGATCCTTCCAATAATTACTGCATCAGATGAGGAATGGAAAAGAAACAAAACCAATACATGGATTTTTTTTTAACGCTCTACTTCAGTCATATATATTCTAAAATGTAATAGTATTGAGATGATGAAAATACTGGGAATTGGTAAAATGGAGGAAAAGACTTATACAGGAGAAAATGGAAATATATTTCAGGGGTGGGAGCATGAATAAGAATAGAGAATAAGACTCTCCATCCCGCACATGGCATAACGGTTCTTCATTCCTAGTCACTGGCCATAAAGTCAGGAGGCAACAGGGAAATGACCCGGTCTGTTCTGTTGGTGAGTCCCAGGGAGGCACAACAAAAGCTCACTAAGTGTGAAACTTGAGTCACTGCCACCCTTTCTACCAGCACCCCCTTCACCACCAGACTCGTCCTCCCAAAGCAAACTCCTTGACTAGTGAACTTGTCTGACTAAGCATAGTAAGTTACTGTAAGCAGGTATCAATGAATATATACATTACAGCCTGAGCCATGCAGGTGGAAAGTCAGCTGCATTACAATTAGGAAAATTGTCTGTCAGACTGCAGAATTATGTAGAGTTGAACTACGTTATTAAGTTATAATAACAGTAAGGTCAAATTAATGTGACAGCATTAATGGAAGAATTTGTTTCCAATTAGCAAAATGATGTCCCACATATGTATGCCTATGTATAAATACACATGTCACGAGAACATGTATATCTATAAGAGAAGCTGGGCTGTATGTGTGTTTTAGAACCCAAGCATTAGGCAATGGAGACATGAAGTTTGCAAAGAGGTTTTTCACCATTCCCCAATCTTTTTAATGACTTCTTGTTCTGAAAATACCTTGTATTTAGAAAAGTGTGACCTGGCAGTGGACTTGCTTAAAGATTATTTTAGTTTCTGGGAAATTTGTTTAATTGATTTATATTTTGAATGCGGGAGGAGATTGTGAACTTAAAACCAATGAAATGTTGAGCTATGGAGAAGCCCTGAATCCCTCAGCTAGAAAAAGACAGAACAGTGGGTGGAGTGGAATACTGTGAATGTATTTTCCTCAAGTTGGAGAGATTCATGGGAGAACATCAGAACAGTAACCAGAAGAGGAGTGTCCTTGGGCAGGCTCTGCCTCTTGCCAGCGATATGACCTTGGGCAAATCACCTTCCCTCTCTGAGCTGCCCCTTCCTCCTCCATCAAATTGTGATAAGCCTGCCTTCCCATCAACAAATGGTAGAAAAAAATGAAAAAGTTCCTTTGAAAATATGAAATGTACAGTATTAGGTTACCTGCATAATTGACTTGACTTGTAATTTAATTTTCCACATGTGTTGTGTCTGATATTCTCCCAGATTGTACATTCCATCTCTACAGGAAACAGGTGTCTCATAGCACTTGGCTTTGCCCATACTCGTGGGGCTATATATTAACACAAGTACTGGTGTTATATAATACATATGGGTAAATACTGGTGAATGACTAGAGCATCAGACATTTCCTTTTTCACCCTTGAAACTTAAGCATTGTTAGGGCACGAAGAATGTGTGCTATTTAATAGAGGGCAAAGCAGCCTATGCTGTTGAAATAAACATCGAGGAATTCTAGAACAATTACTAGTGACTTCCTCTTCCCCTTACTGGAGATTCTTGGTTCTATGTTGTTCTGGGTTGTTGTTTTTTTAATCTTCTCTCCTTCTATTTTCCCTTCACTCTTCTCCCCTCATCTACACTCTTAAATTTTCCATCTCTCCCTTTTTCCTTTTGCCTTATTAATGGCTTTCTGGGTTAGAAACTTACTGCCCCGTGCTCTAAAACCTTGTCACTCAGACCAGCTGCCATGGTATCACCTGCCAGCTGTGACAATACAGAATCTCATTAACTACCATCCACCCCACCACAAAAGCCTAAGTGGTTTGTGTGCACATTAAAATTGGGGAAGCACTCCTCTAAAGTGCAGACACACACACACATAGACACACAGAACAAGCTCATTGCTAACTCACAAATCAAACTTATTGTGAGCTGATCACCACTTGATCCTATCACTCACACCATTTGAGCCTCTCTTCCTTCATCTAACTTTCTCTTGTGCTTATTTTGTTACTCTTAAGCACCTCCTCACAAAGGCTAGGAATGGCAAATTAAATCCAGGTAGTTTCAGAACTATTCTTTTGAACAAGTTGGGTAAGAGGTTTCGTGAGAAAGAAGTCACGAAGCATATTCTTAAAAGGATTTTGGATTATTTGAGTGCACCTCAGATGTCAGCAGCAGTCACCCTGTCGCCACATGAGGTTTCGGTTAAATTTGCTCAAGCTGATTCTACTATGTCCTGTGGGAAGTCAAAGGCCCTCAAGATTGCCCTTTTCCTGGGGATACCTCTCAGGGTGACTTTGGCTTCTAAGCTTCTGTTCAGTAAGCTCTGGGCCTTCCTCTCTTCCTTTTCCCCAGCGCCTCCTCTGTCTGCCTCACCAACTTGGACTTAGAATGGCTGCTCTGGCCACGTTTTCTCCCCTCCCCCAACAGTGTGCACAAAGGCATGGAGTTCAGAAGCCTCAATGGAAGATGGTCTCCACCCCACATGACGTAAAATGGCCGTTGGACATTCTCTTGTTTTTCAAAGTCCTTCGCCAGGGCTCTGCTGTGCAAGTTCATGTTCCCAGCTTGCTGTCCCACCCACCCTCTCCCTTTCTACCTCCCTCCCCTCATCTCTGCTCTTTCCTCTCCCAAATTCCTGTTCTATTTCTTATACGTGACACTTTGGCACTTTTTTTGGTTTTTTGGGTTTTTTTTACGCATGGCTTCTAATCCATACCCTCAAGTTTTCTGAGTGTTTTCCTGAACAAAGTTTCTGCTCTACAATGCCCTCTAGTTACAGCTGTTTAAATTATAATTTTGTCATCCCACTGCATGAGAAATATAGCACGGTCATGAGGATGCTGTGGTGAGGCTAGACTGTGCTCAGGAGGGCTGGGTGTTCCTGCATGAGTGGTATGGGGTGCCCGAAACTGGGGAGCTAGGTTAAAATGAGAGAGGGAAGAAACTCATGGGGAAAAAAATTACAAAAAGAACTTACTTCTGAGTGACTTTCTAATCCCCCACTAGTACCACATTGAACTAATTCTCCTCTGCTCTCTAGGAAGAGTGACTTGCCAAAATTAAATATAATTATATTCCCTTTCTTCACTCCAGGCACTATATCTCACCTACCACAGCCCATAGCTTTTGAAAATCCACATACCAGTGTAGAGCTGTGGGGCTTTGTACAAATTCCATATCCATTTGAACCTCAGGACCTACAACTGTAAAATGGGAATAATGCTATTTAACAGGATATTAAATGCAACTTTCCCAGTTCACTCTGCATTTTGGCTGAGACCCCAAAGCCGAGGACAATAGGTGTTATGCAGCAACATTGTCTAAAGAGCAGAGTCCAACCACCTGTGCAGAGCTTGCTAATGAGGGCAAAACTGGGTATGCGTCCTGCAGTTCATCCCCCTCTTGCTTTTGTGTAACAGGAGACTGGGAGACTGACTTTAATAAGACTAGAGAGGATGGATTTTTTCCCTTTCTGCTCACCCACATAGAGAAGGGAGGGGATTTCCTTCCTCAAGCTAAGCAAGGAGACCCTGTGTGTGTGCTCCAGTGCAGAGCAAAGTGATAGAGTTCTTGGGAGCAAAAGGCCTGTGTTGCCTGAAAAAACTAAGGCAAGAGTCTGGTTAGAGCTTCCTCTCATAGCAAAACAAGTAAAGAGGGCTGTGAGGGGAGCAGCCTGTACTTCCAGCTTTTGGTAGAGCAAGGATGTTGAGTTTTCCTGTGGATCAGACTTGACTCATCTCAAAGGACCCTTGCCAAGAGGACTTGTCATGCCTGTGTTGTATGGCAGGGTGAGATGACTCCAGTAGAAAGAAACTTGGGTGTGCCTTTAGATGTAGAAGGGGAGTGAGTGTCACACAGAGTCAGCCAGAAGGTGCCTCACTGTGCCAAGGAATGGTACCATGAGAGGGCCCTGCTGAGCCAACAGTGTCTCTAGACAACCCACTAAGATGCCTAAGGAGGAAAACAGCCATGGAGCCAACCCCAGTTTACACCACTGGGGCATGCTATTCCTGGGCATACAGAAAGACTATATTTCCCAACTTCACTTGCAGTTAAGCTGGGTTCCAATGCCTAAGTTTTGGGCAATGAAATGTTGGTGAGAGTGCTATGGGACACTTCCAGGCCTAGCCACGAAGTCCCTTGCATGAGTCTCCACTATTTCTCCTCTCCCAGGGTGACCATGGAGGACACAGGTTGAAGGTGGCAGAGTTAAAAGGATCCTGGATTCTTGATTCACTTCTAGGAAGAGAGCTGCCCTACCCTCAATGGACATAAGTGACAGTTTTCTTATGCTAAAGTACCAAAATGTTAGGGATTTTTGTTTTGTTTCTATTACTACAGCATGGCTTAGCGTGCCCTAATAATGCGGCAGACTTCTATGTCTGGAACAGTTCTGATCTGGCAGTGCTAGGGAGGGGAGATGCTTTAAATACATGGGGCATTAAGGTTTTTATATTACACTAGAAAATCATGTTTAAGACTGGAACATTATTTTGTTTTATTTTATATTTTTAAATTTTGAAATCATTATAGATTTACAGGCAGTTGTGAAGATAGTACAGAGAGGTCTCAGATTCTCTTTATTTAGTTTCCCCTAATGCTTACATTTTATACGACTATAGTACAACATCAAAGCCAGGAAATTGACATTGTTGCATTGTGTTTATATAGTCCTGTATCATTTCATCACACATGTAAATTCATGTAAATACCAGTTACCAGGGAAATCAAAGTACAGAACTATTCTATCACCACAAAGATCTCCCCAGGATTACTAGTTATAGTCACACTAGTCCAAGCTATGGACCTGTCTAACCTCTCATCCAGTAGGAAGGAAAGTGATCCAATAAGGTTTGGAGAGAGGGGAGGCAAAAGGTAAATTATCTACCTGCTAAAATCTCACCAAGTCCAGTTTGTTCAATAGTCAATTACAATTACCCAGTTCTTGGAGGGTGTGGGGAGAGTGGTGGATTTTTCTCATCACATATGAGAAGCATTTAACAAAGTATCTGGTACATTTTAAGTCCTCAGTTGTATTGTTTGTTGTTAATATTCAGCATATCATCATCTTTATCATCCATGCTCCTCTCTGAACCCTGTCTAGTGGTTACACAGAGAGGTCAGCATTTCTATCCTTCAAATACATCTCTCCCCTATACTTCGAAGTTATAAATTGCCTTAAGGAAAAAAAAATTTTTGCCTAGCCTTCCTCACGCACCTTGAAGGGAAAGGCAATTTATCTAGGCAGGTTATAGACTCCAAAGTAGTAGAGGGAAGCAGGCATTCCCTCCCAACCTTTATGGTTACCCACCTACCTTGTGCTTTTTCAGGTAGGGAAAGCAAGTAGGGCACCTGGACCTGGCTTCCTGGACCCATGCACGGCATGTGCCGGGGACCCATGACAGCCCAGGCAGAAGGTGAGAACGGGAAGAGGGAGAACAGAAGGGAAGTCACTCACATCCTCCCAGCCTTCCTCAGTGCCCTCCAGCACAGACCTCCAGGGTCTAAATTGGGAATCCCTGAGGCTTAGCCCTCCCAGCGAGGACTGGCCTGGGAGACCACACCAATCAATCGGTTAATAAGGATTTTGAGGGCTGGGGTAGTGAGGGTTGAAGCAGCTGGGCTGAGGAAAGGGAGAATCATTATTTTTAATTTCAGCAAGTCAGTGCATTAATAAAGGGGTTGGACGAAGTGTGAGGATGGTGATGGTTGGGGGCTGGGCGGGGGTGAGAGAAAAGTCCATCACTTTCTAAACGTTGCAAAGGGCAGCCTGGTCTTTGAAATCAGAGTGGAGAATTCTTCAAGTCTGGTAATAGCAAACACTCTTCCCCATGTCCTGCAGTGGCTGCTGACTGCAGACAGCTTTTTTTCCCTTCAACAATAGAAGAGATGGAAAAGAAAAGGCAAGCTTTTGGCCTCAGGTTTTTTTTTTTTTTTTTTTTTTTTTTTTTTTTTTTACGGCTCTTTCCGCTCCAACCTACATCTAAGAGGGAGGGAAACTATCTTTTGTTATCACTCAATCTCCCTTAAATTTAAGAACAGCTGGGGATATTTTTCATGATTCATTAAATTCACATCATTCCAAAGAAATCTTCCTGCCGATTTATCTTTGCCTCAGCAGTTGGGGCTCCAGGAGTGTGCAGGTCCCTGAATGCCATCAACCTGGGTTCACTGTTTTGGGCTGAGTCTGTGATCTTTCATGCTGGAATATCTTTTTTTTTTTTTGAGGGTGAAAGAGAAGCAGGAAAGGAAACAGGGTATTGAAATGAATCTTTCCAGTCAATTTTTCCCTTTCTGGAGATAAAGAGAAAGTCATATGGCTGTCACAGCTAAAGACTAAACCCCAGCTAATGTCCTCAGCAGGGAAGAATAATTAGTAAATTCTCTAATTAGAGTCCTGTTTACATTTCTCTTTTCATAGAGGCTAATCCTGGTGTTTAAAGGAGATATTCTGTCTTGATTAACACCATTGGTTTTAATCGGAGTCACAGTCGAATCCATGGTAAATGCGGCGTGCTCGAGTTGTGTAAGTGTTCATTCATTTAGTCATGCATTCATTGAAGACCAACTATATACTGAGCAGTAAATACAAATATGACATGATCTCTAGCCCTGGAGGCTAGGGCAAGCATAACAAACAGGTTTCATTCTCAGTGAAACTCTCACCCATTGGAGGTGGTTTCTCAAAGCACTCCAAGGCCATTCGCTGGTTCAAGAGAAAGGTGAGCTTTACTGGGTTATCATCATCCATCAAAGCAGCAGGAAGGTGGGGCTTATGAAAGACAGAAACCACCCCCCACTCCCCAGGTTACTTCCTGAATGTCCAGGGCTTAGAGCGCTTGGTGTGAAGGGCTTTCAAATGCTCTTCTATAATCCTCACACAGCACAAATATAAGGGTGAACTGGGTTAGAGATGTGGTTGGTGAAATTCTGTATGAGCCCATGGCTTCCTCAGCCCTAGCCTTTCCCCTTTAGGGTCTGTATTCAAGAGACACAAGAGGCCAGGTTTAGTCAACACGTTCACATGTGCGTACCTGTAATTAAAAAGTCTTAGGGCCGAGTGGCTCAGTTGGTTAAGAGCTCACTCAAGAGTGCGAGCTGAGCTCTGAACAACAGCAGTTGGATGCCCAGCCCGAGCTGAGCTGCCGCTAAGCTGCCAACAGGTGGCAGGATGGCTCAGCTAAACAAAACAAAAGGAAAATAAGGGCCAGACGAGTGGCGCAGTGGTTAAGCGCTGGCTTGGGATGCCAGCAGCCCCAGTTTGGGTCCCACATATGAGGGCCAGTGACACTGCCCTCAAAAAAAAAAAGTCTTAACACGGAGATGACAAGTCCAAGTTCCAGAACCAACCATCTGGGTTACACACTGGCTCTGCCATTTTGTAGCTGAGTAAAATTAAGCAAATGACCTAAAACTGTGCCACAATTTTCCCATCTGCAAAGTGGGGAGAAGCGCACCTATGGATTGGGTTGTTAGGAGGGTTCAAAGAATTCCCATGGTGCCCTACTCCTAGTAAGTGCCCCTGGTGTGTTCATTAGTGCCCTGTGGTGGTTATTGCAGAGGAACTAGTCTCATCAGACACCTTAGCTCAACATTTACCCTCTCCTTCTACTCTCCCTCTTTTGGTGTCTCCTCTCTATCAGAATGTGCAAGCAGGAAATAAAGAAAAGGAAAAAACAAAATATGTGCCTGTCTTTATGTTTAGAGTTGGTGAGAGTCCCACATCCCTACAGGCTTGCCAAAGATGTTTCTATTAAAATCTTGTGTAGCCTCACCTGCCTCTTCTGGGATGAAGAGCAGGGAGCTTGTATTTCAACAAGCTTTCAAGGAATTCAATAATGGTGATACATCAGATGATAAATAAGAAGCCACAGGGAGAGAGTTGCTATCCCTGAATAAGCATAACATAAAAAGCTTAAGGCATTCTGGCGAATTATTATTTCACTGACCTTGTCCCCTCCATGTAATATATGTCCTTTCTCCCGGATGGCTGATGAAAGCTGCATTTGGGACTTTTTCTTCCATGTACAGATACCTGTAGTGGATTCTGTAGGAATGATCATAAAATGTATCAGGCTTCTGCCCACAAAGAGCCTGACTAGGGAGGCTCCGACTATACCCATCAAAAGGAGTAAGCTGTTTGCAAAGCCAGACGTTACCGTTGGGCCTCTGACTGCGGAAGGGGCAGAGTGAAGAGGGTTCTGGATCAGGAAAGTTCATGAGGACAGACCACTGGATTTGAGAGAAATAACAGGTGGACAAGTCACCTGAACTGAGGTCTCAGTGGAAAGGAAGGAAAAGAAACCAATAGGCAACCTATAAGAGATCAAGGCCTCTCAACTCTTTATCTCATTTCGTCTCCAGCAAACCTCCCGGGTTGACAGGAACTCACCATTTTTATAATGAGGAAATGGAGACTAAAAGTCTTGAGGTGGAAGGTTCCTGAGACTTGCACCCAGATATGGCCAACCCCAAAGAACTTTCCACTTGATCATGCTATTTCTCTGGAAGCACAAAAGTTGAGAACATCAGATATATAAGGTCTCAGAGGTGAAAAGACAGTGGCCTCTGGGGAAAAGCTGTAAGGGTCGAGATGGGGCATGGCAGATGGAGACTCCCTCAGGGAGGTTTGGAAAGTGCCAAGTAGAAAGCACCCTGTGTAAGAAAGAGAAGGCAAAGAGGGGCAGATTATTTTTTTAGTTGATTTTTATTTCATTTGTGTAGGTGTGTTTATTTTTGCTAAGGCTCACAAGAGGAAGAAGGGCAAAACAATGGTCCATTAACCGACAAAATGAACCCCAGAATCACTTCATGAAACTCACAGTGCTGTAGCCAGAATTGCCTTTCTCAAATGCAAAGCCCTTTTTATCCCTGCCTGCTTAAAAATCCTTTACTAGTCTCCCTTTTCTTTAAGGTTAAAGTCCAGTTGGTTAATTATATGATACAGTGATTTGGGACCCAGGCCTGGTGAAGACATGCAGTGGCCCTTTGAATGCTAACTCCACAATTTACTGACTGCATTACCGTGGGCAAGTTACTTAATTTAAATCTTAGTTTCCTGCTCTGTAAAACGGGTTTAACTGGGCCTATCCATAAGGTTGCTGTGAGAGTAAAACAATACAACGCATGCAAAGCCATGACTTAGTTCTGTGGTCTAGTGAAAGGGTCACTATGTTTACCATTTAGACTTATGAGTCCCGTCAGCCACCTTACCTCTCGACCTGCCTCTCCAAAGTAATCTCTTAACACTCCCCCCTCTCCCTGGCATTTTCATCCACACTGAAGTTTCCCTCATTTCCTCTAAGGCAGTTTTCTCTCTTGTGTCCCTGTGCCTTTGCACATGCTGTTCCCTCAGCCTAGGATATTCTAATTCCTCCTCTTCACCTGGCTGATGATTAGTTACCTGCCATCTTAGCATAAACATCCTGTCTTCCCTGACCCCAGCAAGCTAAGTCCCGTCCCCTTATATGGTGTCCCTATGGTGCCTCATATATCCAATGCCATGCCACTTTCCCCACATGATTGTAATGAACTATTTCCATGCTCAGATGTTCTTTGAAGGCTTAATATGATATCCCCAGCATTTAGCCCGGTGCCTGATAAATATTTGTAAATGAGCAATTATCTACAATGTCATTGTGGAATAAGAGCCCACGGTAATAGTGGGTGTTCGCCCTGAAATCACACACCCTGGCTTCCCCTTTCTCCATGATCCTGCGTCCAGAAGGATCTGACTGACACGTTCTTTCCCACTAGGGCATTAGGAACTAGTGCTATCTAGTGCTATCTCCTCAGGAATCAAACGGCTTTTAAAGATTACCAGCTGGAGTAACAAGATTGAAACTAAGAAATGAATCAGTAATGGTGGAATTTCGGGCCCCTGTGGCAGAGATAATTTTGGATGGGGCTTAAGGGGCAGGCAAGAACCATAAATTCCATTACTTTGTGAATACCTCATCACATATTAGACTTTTATTTAGTATATATGAGTGTATCACACACACACACACACACACACACACACACACACACACACACGCATCCTGAATTGAGAAGATTGTTTTCTGGCCTCATCATATCCAACAGTCAAATGAACACCACAATATTAATTCGGGGGGGATACAAATAGGTGCTCTGAGACTTCTATATTAGTAAAGAGAATAGGAAACTTCTATCAAAAATCTTCCTCTATGTAAGCAAGTAAAACGATGAACACCAGAGTGGCAAATGTTAGGCTGCTGCCACAGATACGCTATAATAATAGAATGCCATGTGGTTTCAGAATATATGATGCTTCAGTGGTTCTCAGCCTTGTCTGCTTATTAGAATCACTTCAGCAAAAGCTTCTAAAACACTCTGGGGCCGGGGCTTCTGTTCAGCTGAACCAAAATTTGCAGAAGTGTGGCTGGAGCTACAGGGCTGAGAGGCACTGCCTGCCCTCAGCAGGCAGGCTCAGTACTAGGCACAGGCATCCCTGACACGCACACACTGAAGTGCTGTGACTGGAACCTCAATCAGAAGATGAAAACCATGTGCTGTTTGATAGCCGATGGATTGAAATCCACGCCCAAGGAGGATAGCCTGCTCCCTTCAACTGTCATTATTATATGTTTGAAAGCAGTGAAATCCTTTTACAAAAGAAAAAAAAAATACTCGAACTTAAGCCTCACAATCATCCATAAAATATAATATCATTTCATCCCATCCTACAAATTCCAGTTTCCATCGAAAACTGCCTGACCCTAAAAATATATCAGGAGCTTGCTCTAATCACAGGGGATGTATTCCAAATAGGTCTCCCTTCTTGGGGTGGCTAGGTCCATAAGCCACACTGTTTTCACTGTAGCTGAAAAATTAATTCCTTTTCAGAAATATTCTCATCTTTGCCTACAAGAAAAAAAAGGCTTTTTTGATGTCAAATGACAGGATTATGAAGTGACCCTCTGGGTCACAAAGAGACTTTTCTTTTTCTCATCAAGGAAATCAATTTCTAAGTCCAAGTCTCTTAAAATAATATATTCTTGTGGCACGCATGCAGCTTTTTGGATCTGCTATGAAAAGAATAAGAGGTAAAGAGGATCAAGGGTGGTGGTGGAATATTATAATCTGCCACACTCACACATCAGCCTTTCACTAAGTAATTCCAGATAAATTGAGGATTTACATATTTAAGACTAAGTGGGAGAAAGAGTAGCTGATGCATAAATATGGGAATACAGAGATATCACTGAAGCAAGTTAACTCTTGAAACTTAGTTATTTGGTGTTTATTGGTTCAGTTGAAAGTTTAATGTTCATTAGTGACTAACCAAGATAATCTCTTTCAGATCAATTGAACCGATAACTCACCCTCAGGGAATTTTTTTCCTCTTGGTCCTCAGTAAAATCCCAATTACACCGACAAGCAACAGTTAAACGCATACAAAGACGCATAAATGCAGCAGATGGAAAACAGGAGGAAGCAGCTGGAAGTGTGTTTCCCTCAGAGCTGTTTTTAACAGGCTGTGCACAAATAATGCCTCTCTAATGCAGAGATAAAAATAAAACGTAAACATTGAAAAGGTGACTGGTCACAGCAACGAGATGGCATGAGATGCTGTTATCATCCCTGGTTCTATTAACCTCGGATTGATCTAGACATTCTCCCACTTTGGGGCTTTTGAGAAATCCTAAAAATCGGATTCCACATAGGATCCCGACTTTACTAGGAGCAGTTACTGCTGGGACTTTTCCCTGCTGCTGTTCCCAAGAACAGGTGTCTGCATAACTCTTGGTAGGGGCCTGGTAGGACCCCCAAAGGGAGCGCTGTATCTCTCTAACTTCCTGACAGCTCAAAATACTATGTAACCAAGCAGTGCCTTTCCTTGCTCAGGACTTGGAGCCTAGGGTGCAGTTCTTCACCCTGTATGTGCTCTTTAAATAGCAACTCTGATCACATAATATGCATCTTTCATGTATGAAGCAAATTCTGACCCACCATTGAGTAGGGGAATGAAGTTTGAGCCCTTTTACCAGTCATGAGAATGAATCCAGCTGATGTTTCCTTAGGCTGCACCTACCTCATGGTCTCTTCTATCTATCCTTCAAAGCACTTCCTGACCACTCACAAAGCCCAGGCTTCTTCAGCAGGGCCTAAGGAAGAGAGGAAAATGAATATGGTGGAGGAGAAATGTAAGGTGCTTAAGCAGGCAAATGATGGGGCTTCTGAGGTATTGGGAATGTTTCATTTCTTGACCTGCGTGCTGGTTACTTGCTGTTTTCTTTATAATAATGTATTAAGCAGTATACTTAGGTTGTGTGCACTTTTATAATCATGTGCTACTTTTCACAATACAAAAAGTGAAAGGCAAAAAAAAGAAAATAGAAATAAATATGAATGGTTCAGTCAAGGAGTTTTCAATCAAGTGCAAAAGATGCTATCTAAAATTATCTTGCTTTTCATGGGCCGGCCGAGCGGCGTGGTGGTTAAGTGCTGGCTTTGGAAGCCAGCAGCCCCAGTTCGGGTCCCACATATGAGGGCCAGTGACACTGCCCTCAAAAAAAATAATAAAATAAAATTATCTTGCTTTTAATACAAGGGGAAGTGTGATCCTGGCCGGAATTTATATATGGATAATAATTATAGATAAATACAGATATCTAATTATAGATAAATGCAATTGTTTATCCATGTGATATAATTATATATATATATAATTATGTATCTATGTAAATCATTATAAATAATTATAGGTAAATATAAACTATGGGAATTAAAAGATCCATCAGGATAGACCCAAGTTAACAGATATGGCATCCTAGAGAAGATAACTGGACTAGGCCTTGAAAGATGGGCAAGAATTTAATAGCAGGGCTGGATCTCCTGGCAGGTGGGCATTGGTCAGAAAGGAAGGTCAGGAACAAAAAGAGTCCAGGGAGGACCCCCTTAGTCAAAAGAGAATAGGTAGTCTAACAAAAACATAGACAAGAATATATAGAGCTAGAAAATTATTTTATTCAGTGGATAAAGGAGGACCATAGAAGAACTGTGAGCAAGAAAACATTATATATTTGAACTGTACTTAGAAGAATTAATGGGCAGTAATCTACTGGGTGGATTGAAGGAAAGAGAGCGTGTGACAGCAAGGCCATGAGGCTATGTAGATAGATTATCCTTGGCCTTCCGGATGCCAAGGCGGGGGAGGGCGAGGTGGCTCTGAAAGCTGTTAGGAACTCAGGGCCCTCAGTCCATACTCAGGCCTGGACCCTTTCCCTCACATAACATCCCCTCTGCCCTTTCCTGGAAATCAGTTCCTTACACATAATGTTGTCATTTACCTCCCCTGGTGTCTCTTTCCTCTCTTCATTCTTTGCATCCAATAAAAGCTTTTAATGTGGGAAACATCTATTCTTCCCTCAAAAAAAATTTAAATTTACCGAGGGAAGTTACAAATATAATTAGCCCATTTGAATAACGCAGTACCAACCAAAATCTCATTGTTTTCTTTTCTGCTTCTGAGTTTAATTTTGCACTTGCCTTTCCTCTGCCCACACAGTTTCCGTGGGTGGGAGGTGGCACGTGAGTGGGTGTGTGTGAGCACCCATGTACCGTCTATGTGTCTTTCTGAGCTCCTGGTGCTTCTTTATAAAGCTTGCGTTTGGTCCTACTAGGGTGTTCAGTAATTCAAAACGGCTGGCTGCCTTAATTTTCAGAGCTGTAACTAGGGTGACTGTTAGCATAAGAAGTCGCTATTAGTCCACTAACTTGGCTGTGGGGCTTTCTCTTCCTTAGGCCACATCGGGATGTGAGCAATACTTAAAGGTCTGTTTGGTGTGTTTACTCTTTTTAATGGTGGACGAACTGGAACATTCCAAAAGTGAATCGAAGGTGATGAAGGAATCCCCTCTGCTGTTTGCTTACATCAATCGCTTGCAGAGGCCCCAGAACGGGTGCATTTTCTAAATTGCACATCTGTCTGTCTGGCTTCTCTTGCAGCGGAATAGTCGTTCCCTATTTCATCCTGAGGTCTGTTGTTTTTAAATGGCTGATGAGCAGCCTTTTTTACTTATTCTTCTCAGCCTCCGATACCCTGCACTTAATCAAATAACGACAGTTTGAGGAAGGTCAAGGTTCAAAGATACTCGATGCCAATAGGAAATCAACCTTCTCCCTCGCTTTACACACGTTTGCTCATGCCCCACATCTGGGTCAGGTTTATGGCCAAAGGGAAACTTATCGTTGTTGGCTGGCTGGGTAACCAACCGTCGATTCGCACATATAGCTGTCACCATTCGCCACTGTGTTTCCCCCTGTGACTCATTTATTTCAGGTGCTATAGCAACAGGTTTGGGATGTGCACATGATGAACTCAAGTTCCTCTCCAGACTGAGTTCAAAGCACCTCTTGCCCTTCAGTGGATCAGAAGAAATTTTCTTTTTAAATATCTGCCAGCTGACCCAGCATTGGCCAAAATAAGAGGGGATTTTCCACCAAGACTTAGTCTCTTGGAATCTTCTTTCAGAAGAACTTAGTGTGTTTGGTTGGAAAAAGCTTTCTTGTGAGTCAGAAGCTTGGGTTGTAGTTCTAGATCTGTCAAAACGAGCTAAAATCCTAACTCTCTGAATAAACCAGCTCAGGGCCTCATGGTCCTGAACCAGGCTGCAATCAAGTTGCCATGGAGAAGTGAGAAGTATGGGAAGAATGTAGCAAAGGTTTTATTATGCTAAATTATTTCGTCAAAAGTACGATCCTTTATTTAAATTTTCTACTTATCTGATGTTAAAAATCCCATCATTCAAGGCCAAACTCAATGGTTAGCTTCTCTCAGCAGCCTGTTTTCATAGTCTCAATCTATCTCAGTGGCTCTTTGAATTCTCATAGTACTTGATATTTACCCAATAATGTTAAAAAGTCCTTTCTTTTGTAAAATGAAAGTGATGGGGTTTTGAACCTATACACGAATTTAGGAAGAGGTGGGTGAGCTGATTCAGAGCATGCAACTTTCTATTTTTTCAGTCCACCCACCTATTCTTAACCCATCTATGAAATACAGGAGTCTGGTAACTGTTGGGCCAGATGGACCCTAAGGGTCATTCCAGGCCAACAGCTTTTAAAGTCTCAGTGAATATGTGTGCCTGTTATTGCATGTTATCCTCAGAAAATTTCAGTGAAGTCACTAATGCAGAGATAGTTTGTGTACAGTAATTATTCATCCTACAATATAAATGCCTACTGTGTGCTACATGTTAATTCTTGCCCTCAGGGAGCTTATTGTCCACAGTCCAGGGAGGGAGATTAGGCAAATATATAGTAAAATTATTTCTGTGTTCAAATATATATCCATATGTATATATGGATATTTATGTGTATACACATGGCATATATACTGGGGTGCCCAAAAACATGTATATACATGACTTGTATTCATCTTTTGTAATCAATATATATCGAGTATTATGATTTTAATACAGTTTTTTTCTTTCTTAAATTGTGTATACATTTTTATGGCACTGTCTGTCTGTGTATATATGACACACATATATACATGACACATGATCATTGGAGAACCATGCAAGGCCCTTCTCTGGTTGCATTTGTTTATTTAGGTGTGTATTCCCTTCTATTCCTTAGCCCAGTACCATTTCCGTCTCCTCTGCAAACTTCTTAAAGTCTACCCTTTCATTTGAATGTGTTCTTGCAAAATATATAATTGCTAGTTTGTGTGAATATGTTTTTAATTTTGCAAATGATATTGTTACATATAATATTCTGTTTTCTACTTTTTTCCTACTTTCCAGACCCATCCATGTTACTGGCATACATCTAACTTTGATGGAATCTATTTCATCTCTTTTTTTTTTTTTTTGGTCTTAGAGTTTGTGTTTTGACATTAAAGACTTGTCCCATCCCGCATACAGAGACATTCTCTGAAATTTTCTTCTGTAAATTAATAATTTAATCTTCCTTATTTAAGAATTTAATCCATACAGTGACCTTACGTGGAGATCCCGTTTTATTTCCCCCATACAATAATCCAGTTTTCCTGATATTATCCACATACAATCCATGCTTCCCCTCTCCATTTGTAGGGCCTCCTTTATTATACAATAAGTGCCTACATGTACACATGTGTCTCTGAGGTAGGCATTTTTAGAGTGACTTTCCCAAGGTCGCTCAGCCTGAAGGCAGTTTAACTGAGATTAGATGCTCTCAAGCCCATTTGATCACATTGCTCTTCAAAGATTAATAAACCTCACTCCGAAATCACAAGATGCTGGGGCCATAAAGGAGCCTAGAGATTCTAGGACAACAGGAAAGCCAGAGCTCAAATGCATTTCAAGCCTCCTGCTCCTTTCACTGCACTTAGAGCTGTCTATATATAATAGACTGGGGAGTCACAGGACCAACCAGCCACCATATGTGTTTGGTGCTCACATTTAAAACATATGTTTGACCTACCCTATTCAGTACTACTGTCCAACTAGAGCATAGCAGAGAAACAGGGAGTAAGGTAAAGAAAAAGGAGAGGAGGCTTTTCTGCATCATCTAAAATTGATGTTACAAGTCCATTCAGTTACTGGACTGAACCTCAGATTCTTACTCAATACTCTTTGCTTTTACTTCATGGACAGTGGTCGGATTCCTAAGACACAGCAGATTACAAAGAGTAAGTTAGAGGGAAGAAGAGAGGGATGTTAAAGACAATAGGAGGAAAAAAATTAGGAAGATTACAAAAATCAAGAACCGAATTCAAATAGCGCAACAGCCACATACCATAGTGTGTGAACAGTCTTTCAAAGTTTGATGTGGACTGAGGGCAATCACTGTATCATGGCCAAATAACTAACATTCACGATAACCCCAGTTCCAAGAACAGGTTCAATTATGTTGATTATATCCTGCTCTAAATGTAGGGAAATATATAAACTATTGCATGAGTCTTTTAGCCGAAGTCCTGAAAACAGTCATCAAAATTGAGGGATTCAATATATTTCCACCTGAGAAGGCCTAAATGCCATGACCTCCCTGTAGCAATAGGCACACCTAGAGCTTAGATCTTGATTTCTAATATCGTTCTCCAATAAAAGACACCGAGGACCCTTGGAGAAATGGCTGATGGTAGGTCTGTAGCAGGCACTATAGAAGATGAACCTGGAGCAAGTTGTAGTGCCAGAAAGTAGGGAAGAGCTCAAAAACAAACAAACAGAACATCCTCCAATGACATGGAAGTGTGTCAAAGGGACAGAGGAGCCAACTGAAACAGCTCCCCAGGGCTAAAGCGGGAACAATTTCAGCAACAAAATTACGTAGTGCCAGATTATGACCCAAAGTATAAAATAAATATCCATGAGTGATACTGATCTAAATAAGTAACTGAATAAATAAATAAAGATGAGAGACAAGTCTCCCATGCAGAAGAATTCCAAATAATTTATGCAGAGGTACCACCCTCAAGGAGAGGGAGCATAACTCACCATTCGTTAAGTGTGGCATCTAGTGATACTCTGCCTTCAAAGAATACGGCTTCCAAAGAGGGGAGGGAAGAATAACTTCGCAGTAGAGAAACGTGACAAACACGATCTCAGCCAGGTGATCAAGGCCAACATCCACAGTGATAAATCACGTTGATATGTATTCTCAATATGACGTAATGAGGTCCGGCCGAGTGGCGCGGTGGTTAAGCGCTGGTTTGGGAAGCCAGCAGCCCGGTTTGGGCCCCATATAAGAGGGCATGACACTGCCCTCAAAAAATAAAAATGATGTAATGAAAACGTTCTTTACCTCTCTGATCTTCCTCCCCAACACCCATAACTTCAGTCTACTCATGAGCCACTCATCAGACAAATCCCAACAGAGGAACAATCTACAAAATACCTGACCAGTACTCCTCAAAACTGTCAAGATCATCAATAGCAAGGAAAGCCTGGGAAGCTGTCACAGTCATGAAGAGCATAAGAAAACATGACATCCCAAACCAATATGGTATCCTAGATGAGACTCTTGCAAGAGAAAAATACATTAAGTTAAAATTAAGAAAATCTGGATAAACTGTGAACTTTAGTTAATAATAATGCATCATGGGCCGGCCAAGTGAAGCGGTGGTTAAGCGCTGGCTTAGGAAGCTAGCAGCCCCAGTTCGGGTCCCACATGTGAGGGCCAGTGACACTGCCCTCAAAAAAGAAAAATAATAATAATAATAATAATAATAATAATAATAATAATAATGCATTACTATTGGTTCACTAATTGTAACAAATATACTAACGTAAGATGTTATAATAATAGGTGTGGGATTTGTGGGCATTTTCTATACTAACTGTGTAGTAAAGCTAAAACTATTTTAAAACATAAAATTCATTAAAAAGGTAAATAAAAATCAAGGGCCTATAGAGTCAAGCCCTCATGCATCCAGAAAACTTGGGTCTCCTGAAGTAAGTATTTTAGGGTTCTGTGCAATTAAGCTTTTGTCATATGCAATTTAAATGATGACATCTTCAAATAGCTATGAATGGGTTAATTTATACCTTTGGGTAACAAAACACCATAATTATGTGTTATATGACCAAACTCACCCTTGAAAAATAATTCAGAGATGTGGAAGACAAACAAGTAAAACTGAATCATTCAAAGATTCAGTGTGACCCTCTTCACATCTATTAGAATGGCATTATAAATAAATAATAACAAAATAACTGTTGGTGAGGATGTGAAGAAATTGGAACACGTGTAAATATAAGATGGTTCAGCGGCTATGGAAAACAGTTTGATGTTCCTCAGAAGATTAGAAATAGATTAGCCACGTGATCCAGCAATTCCACTGCTAGGTATATACCCAAAAGAATTGAAACGGACTCAAACAGATTTGTACACCCATGTACTTAACAGCATTGTTCACTATAGCCAAAAGTGGAAGCAACCCAAGTGTCCATTGAAGATGAAGGAATAAACAAAATGTGGCCTATACATAAAATGGAATATTATTCAGCCCTAAAAAGGAAGGAAATTCTGGCACATACTGCAACATAAATAAATCTTGAAGACAGTACGCTAAGTGAAATAAGCCAGTCACAGCAGGATAAATATTGTATTATTTCACTTACGTGAGGTGTAGTCAAACTCATACCAACAGAAAGTGAAATGGTGGTTACCAGGAGCTAGGGGAGTTACTGGTTAATCTATACAAAATTTCCATCTGGGAAGATGAAAAAATTTCTGGAGATGGGTGATGGTGATGATTGAACAACAACGTGTATGTACTTAATGAATTTAAAATGGTAAACATTGTGCTATGTATGTTACCACTATTTAATAGAAATAAATATGAGAAATAAAAGATTTTAAAAGAATTCAGAATGAGGTTAGAGCCAAGTTATTTGGGTTAGAGCCCAAATATCATGCACCTGAAAGTTTGGCAGGAAGAAGTCTAGGAATCTGGGAGCCATTTCATAGAGTATTGACAAAACTGCTCAAGGACAGATGGTGAATATTGCCGTAGATGCTTCTTCAGCTATGTTCTAGACATTTCCACTTTCACTGTCATTAAAAATATTTAATGATAACAATAACCTCTAAGTGTTCAGTGCTTTTTCATTTACAAAGCACTCTCCCATCCATTCGCGCTTACTTCTCAGAACAACCTTAGGGGGTAGGCAGGCAGAAAGCATAACCCCGCTTCCTAGATTTACACACTTCTCCAACATTTACTGTGCTACTCCAGGGTGCAAAGCACTATGCAACCTAAGAGGTAGTGGGCACAGGATGGTAAAGCTGGAATCCATTGCCTGGGTTCAAATCCTGACTACCCTTCTTTCCAACTGCATGACTTTGAGCATGTTAACATACTGCTTCAGCTTCCTCATTCTATAAAATAGGTTGTTAGGGATTGAAGTCAGTTAATTAATGTAACATATTTAGAGCAGTGCCTGGCGGATAATGGATCCTCGATGGATAGATGTTAGCTGAGCTATTATTTCTGTGGATTCAGAGAGGCATACAACATACTATATAATAACAAGTCAGGCTAGAATGAGGCTATGGATAGGGGAATCCAGATGAAGGGGTGAGGAGTCTGCCTGGGAGGCACACTCTAATAACGATACCCAGAACTCATCTAATGCCTCAGCGTTTTCAAAGCACCTCTCAGCTGTGCTGCACAGAAAAACAAGCCCGAAGGGCAGGTCCAGTGAGGTCCTGACCATCCCCGTTTAGGGAGGAGGATGTGTTGGCTCAGAGGTTTAGTCGGTCAGAGGTCTTAACGTGCAACATGGAGCACACACCAGCGCACACCTCGTTCTTCCACCTTCTAGTCTCAGACCTTTCCATTATGTCACAGAGACACTCAGGCCTTCTCCCCAGACTCATTCATTTGTTCAGCAAGTCCACCAGCGGGGGGCACTGTTCAGGCACAAAGATCCGTAAGGTACTTCTGATCTAGAGGAAGATGGAAATTAAGCAGCAAATAAGTTCAGTGGGGGAAGTCCCCAGCAAAAAATGAAGAGTACCATGTGAAGGAAAATAACAAAGGTGTGAGGGGAGGGCTGGGGCAGCTGGAAGCGTGAATCAGGAGACCAGGTGACAAGGTGAGGTCATAGGTGATCATGGTGGAGCCACTGAGTCTGAAATCTGTGCTCCCCATCACCAGCACTCATGTGGCATGGGGCCCCCCTCCCCTCCCAAAGAGTGGCCTCAGTGGACAGCATCTCTTTCTACTTAGGGTCTGGAGGGTGCAAAGTGGTCCAAGATCACATCCCAACTCGTTGCCCTTGGAAATCAGCATTTTATCCTGCAAACCCTGGCTAGCTTTCTCTCTTGCCTAAACCCATTTTTCCCCTACAAGTCTTCTTCCCCGGCCCTGGAAATCTTCTGGAAGCATACACTGGGTGATGGTTTTCCTTCATCAGCAATAGCAAGTCTTCACATGCTCCCTCTATGAAACAGAAAGGTTTCATGTTCAGCCCTCTGGAGTCCCTGTATTGGGGACTATTCAGCCTTAGTTTGGACCCTGTTAGGACAAGGAAAAGGTCATGCTGATCCCTAAGTAAGGAGTCCATTTGGAGCTGTTTTATATTCCAAGGCAGACCAGGAAATGGCCTGGTTCTTTCTCTGGCTTTACCCAAACACAAAGCCTTATTTTTTTTTTTTTTTTTTTTTTTTTTTTTTTTTTTTTTTTTAGGGCAGTGTCACTGGCCCTCTTATGTGGGACCGAACCGGGGCCACTGGCTTCCCAAGCCAGCGCTTAACCACCGCGCCACTCG
This sequence comes from Aselliscus stoliczkanus, assembly GCA_033961575.1. Classification (NCBI taxonomy): domain Eukaryota; kingdom Metazoa; phylum Chordata; class Mammalia; order Chiroptera; family Hipposideridae; genus Aselliscus; species Aselliscus stoliczkanus. The sequence continues at coordinate 71,459,645 of CM066739.1, read as the reverse complement.
GCCGGCCCCAAAGCCTTCTTTTGTACCAGGATGTGGGTTGACACATCCAGATTGAGGTAGGGGGAGGGACAAAAGGGCATTCCTGAAAGTCAGAGGGGATGGTTCAGTGGAGGTGATCACCCCCAGTAGGGGCCCCCAAAGGGACAAGAGTAGAGGAAACCCCCAACCAACCAAGCAGCCCTATGAATGTAATCACTTCCATCGGCCCCATTGGGGTCCTTCTCACCTTCACCTCTATGTATTGCTTCTGGAAGCAAGAAGTGGTAATGTCAGGAAGTCACTACATGTCCATAGCTGGGTGCAGCCACCTGAACAGAGAAGGGGTCAGCACAGGCCCCAGCCCTGGACTCTCTCAGTGGCCCCAAGTGCAAACAGAGCCACAATCTAGGAGCACAGCTGGATACAGAAAGCCAAGGCAAGTCCCTAAATCACCCCCATCTCCAGCATGACCTCCCAGGCTTTCAACCTCAATAAAACCTATGCCCCCAGTGATCACAAAAGACGCCCAGCATTTTGGGTGGAATAGGCTTTTCTTCAGTGTGTCTGCTTTCATTTCTGGCAGTCGGGTATTTGACCTGAATAAGCCATGCCAGTATGCCTGGGGTGGGCACTTTGAAAGGCTTTGGTAGGGTGCAAGGTACCAGATATGCCCAAGTCACATGACATACCTGGCAGCTACATGGTAAATCCCTACTCTGCAGTCCAGTTTCTTAGACTGGTTCTACAGGAGTGGAAACGAAAGAGAACTTCTATCATCCTCTGACCATGCTGGCCTTCGCAGTTGGAATATGCTAGAATCACCCCTGGCACTGAAAGGTTAATTGTCCCCTGCTGCAAAGTAGGAGCTGAGAAAAGGGTCCTGGGCAGGGGAAGAGTGATGGTTAATGGGGTTTTCTTTATAGCACTGCTCATTCTCCACACGTTGAAAAGGCATTAGTTCACAGGCACTTTCTCAGGAATTACCAAATCTGCTCTGAAGCCTTCATTAGGATATTAAACAAGACTTTTGAAAAGTGATTTGCATCACTGATAATCGTGGGCATTAATCAAAATGGCTTCTGTCTCTCTCCCTGCAATATGTTTCATGTTCCATTGGAAAGCCCCTTTAATTCTGGAGGCTTCTTCAAAGGGAAATATTACATTTAGCAAACCATTTTTTAAATGATTTACTCAGCAAAGATCACTATAAATAACATTCCACTACTCCCCCCTCAGCTTTAACAATCAGAGGAATTAATACTGTAAGGTTTGTGTCCACCATACAGCCCGATGTGTTCCCATTTATCAGACATGGGTTGCACTTATTCCAATAAAGATTTCAGCCTTGAAAATGAACTCTATGTGGGGCTCAAAACCAAATGACCAGTGTGCACCTCTATCTGAAGGACACGCTATGACCATCTCCTATGTCACTGTGGCCGACGCCTTCCACCTTCACTTCTGGGCTTTAGAAAAGACTTAGATTTTACGCCATAAAATAAGACAACCTTAGCATTATAATCTCAAGATCCATCCGTGTTGTTCCAAAAGGCGAAATAAGTCAGGCAGAAAAAGTAGAGAGCCATATGATTTCACAGGTATGTGGGATATAAAACTGAAAACAACAAAAGAACATGAAAAGCAAAGGAAGAAACAAAACTCATAGACACAGACAATAGTTTAGTGGTTACCCGAGGGTAAGGGAGGAGGGGGATGGTAGATGAGGGTAAAGGGGGTCAAATATATGGTGATGGCAGGAGAACTGACTCTGGGTGGTGAGCACACAATGTGATAGATAGATGACATATTACAAAACTGTACACTTGGGCCGGCTGAGTGACGCGGCTATTAAGCGCTGGCTTAGGAAGCCAGTGGCCCCGGTTCGGTCCCACATAGGAGGGCCAGTGACACTGCCCTCAAAAAAAATTTTTTTTAAATTAAAAAAAAAAAAACACAAAAAAAAACTGTACACTTGAAATCTATGTAACTTTGCTAACAATTGTCACCCCAATAAACTTTAATTTAAAAAAAATAACAACCTGCTTGGGGTGGTCAATAAAATCAGAAACAATGAAAAGTGACGCTATTTAAGATCGCCACTGCTTTCTTTATAAGGCAGCTGTCTCTTGTTAGCACCAGTGGCTTCAGAACGAAGAGACTTCCCTCCAAAGGAAGCTTAGTTTAGGAGTATTAGAGAAAAACAAGAGTTAATCTTTGGGTTTAGGCAAGTGGAATACTTAGGGTTGGTTTTTAGTTTTTTTTCCTTTTTAGTTCCTGGGTTTCATCTTCACAAATGGATTATGTATTTTCCAAGGCTTTCTGAACAAAAGATCAAGGCAATCTTGCTACTTTTCGTGGTTTAAAACAGTGTGGGACTTGAGTTTTCTGTATCTCCAGCAGTATAAGTCAAGGGCAGGAGGAAGAGAAAGGAAAGAAGGATGGAAGTCTCTATCCCAGGCTTGTGCCTGCAACTCAGTCTCTCCACTCCCCTCCATCCTTCCTCCCTCCTCGGTTCTACTGGGACAGTCCTTTCAAAGCTGCCCGTGCGCACACACAACACACACACACACACACAGAGGAGAGTTTATATATACTGTAGATGCACACACACACCCAAAGTTGTTGTGCCATTGAGAGGTTTCAAATCTCTTGGCATATTTGCTTGCTGCTTCTGCCCTACTTAATGCCATCATATGCTTCCTCTCCTCCCTTCTGGTTCAGCCAGTCTCATTTGTTATGTCTCCGTTAAAATGAACTCCACATTCATTTCTGGAGGCTTTGGAGTTTATTGCTGGAAAAAAGGGTTATTTGCTGGCAGAGAGTAGGGACATGCTTGTTCGCCTGCACGAGGGCTCAGCACACTGTTTCAGTGGCGCTCCGGAGACGAGCGTCTGTGAAGCCGAGGAGACTGGATCTATCCTAATGGACTGCCACGTGAATTATATGCCCTACTTCACCACCTCCCTGCTTCGCTACCCTGGGCCCCTTCACATGGAGCCATTTATTGCAGGGAGAAGGAGATGGCATTCCCAGCTGAGGGCTCTCTCATCCTGTCTTTTTTTTCTTTTCCTTTTCTCTTTTCTTTTCTTTCCTCTTCTTTTCTTTTCTTTTCCATTTCTTTCCCTTCCCTTCCCTTCCCTTTTCTTTTCTTTTCTTTTCTTTTCTTTTCTTTTCTTTTCTTTTCTTTTCTTTTCTTGTTTTTCCTCCTACATCTCCCATCCCCAAACTAGTTTGTCTATTTCTCTAGCCCACCAGAGGGACATTGGTTCATATCTGGTGAGACACCTCCATGTTTTTGCCCACTGCCATAATAATATAACGAGTACCTCTCCCTGGACACTTATTCAGTGTCAGACATGGTGCTGGGAGATTTAAAGTATTGTCTCTAATCCTTCAAAGAAGATGCTATCATCCTTAGTTTATAGACGAGGCACTGAGCTCAGAGCCACTATGTGGCGGATATGACTTCACGCAGCTATTAAATGATGAAGCCAGAACTTGAATCATGGCACTCTAGGTCTGTTTGAGGCCAAATCTCACACACACGCCTTTTCAAAACTGCCCTAGCCCCTTCAGCCTCTTTTGACTAGAAAGGATAATTAGGGTGTGTGAAGGGACAATCATTTTCCTTGGGACACTTCAGTGACAGTGTGAATACTCGAAATTTTGGTGCCAGTTAATCTAGCAGCTTTGTTATTATTGTCACAGTCAGTCTGAAGTTTCCTATCTCTTTTTCTGATTAAAGTCACACATCTATGGGTCCTACATGGCAACTTCTATCACTTACCTTCAGGACCAATAACTAAAGTCAGGCACCTTAGTGCCAGCAAAAAAAGAAAAGTTGTGCAGGCTATACAAATTTCAATATTCAGATCACTTTTTTTAACTTGTTAATCCTCTAAAATGTTAGATACAATCACCTTTCAATAATTCCAGACATGATAATTTGGTTTGACAATTAACTACGTCGCATTCATTTCCTGCCCCCTTTCTTTCACTATCAACATATTGGCTGTTAAAGTTCAAAAGCATTTTTACTGGAGGAAAAAGGCAACATAAAAATGACATGTAAGGGCCGGCTGAGTGGCGCGGTGGTTAAGCGCTGACTTGGGAAGCCAGCGGCCCCGGTTCGGTCCCACATATGAGGACCAGTGACACTGCCCTAAAAAAAAAAAAAAAAAAAAAAAATGACATGTAAATTAGGCAACTTTACTACTTCTTCATAATTTTTGAAGGTTTGTGGAGAGGAAAAGTAAAGAAAGAGTTAAATAAACTGTTTAATTAATAAAATTTCTGTTCGTTTAATAAAATAATTTGCGACACCGAATTATAGCAGTTACACATAGCAGTTAGACACATGCATTGAACCTCTGCTTCCTTCAAATCTCCACTAATGCAACAAAAACAAGGTTTTTTGTTTGTTTGGTTTTGTTTCAAGAAACATACCCACAAGGACAAATAAAATGGGATGGGGGAGACAAAATAATAATCTAGAATCTGGAAAGCGGATGTCTAAGTCATAACTGAAAGCAGATTCAAGAAAACTGCACCCTTGCCCCAAAGTAAGAAAAGTCACAGACATAACCTGATTTAAACTCAGGACTTACACAGATTAAAGGTTGGGGGAAAGAACCCGGTGCCTCTGGAAGCAGAGCTGAAGGTTGGGCTGAAAAAGGAGGATTAGCTAAACGTCTGCTTCACAAGCACACATCTCCTCTATACCTGCTAAGCTTGGAAACTGCCCCCTTCCACACACCAACCAGCAGAAGACTGAAGGCTTATCCTCAAAGACTGCTGGATTGGGGACAATAAGCACATTTGAGGTTGGGGATACTGTAGTGACAACAAAGGGACAGGAGAAGGTTCATGTCACAAATGCTGAGACCCACCTGCCCTGCCTCCTCACCCCTCCTTTCTCCCCACTTGGCCCCTAGAATTCTGGCAGCAGGAAATTAGAAGACTGTTGTCTAGGGCATCTTATCAGTTTGAGGGAAAGGACCTAGAGATACTGACCTCTGGGTTTCCCCAAAGAAAACTCCCAGCCAGCTCACCCTACAGGGAAGCCCTTCAAGTCTACAGCTTCCAAGCGGAGTTTTACAGCCTCATTCTAGAATGTGAAGGGACAGCCGGGTGGCACCAGACATTTGAGAAAATCATCTGAAATAAAGCCAGAGAACAAAACGGCCAGGAGAAAAGCCACTTGCTGGGCCTCAGTTTCCTATTATGCAACAATGACAGAGTTGGAGCTAATGATATTTATGTCCCTTTCAAGCCTAAAATTCTGTAATTTGGTTGATTTGTGATTCAAGTCAACATTATCATTGACTTTACATAGGCCCATTAGATCACAAGCTGGGGAGGAGAGAGATGCAGAGAAAGCCAGGTGAGCATGGTTCATCTTTACTTATATTTGAATAAAGAGCCTCTTACTCAGATATGGAAGATGGAGCAAAATAAAAGGCTACTACTCCAGAGGTAGGTGGGAACCCGTGCTGGGGTTTAATGACTAGACAACATCACAGAGACAACTGGGCCCAAAGTGATTCTTGAAATTTGGGGAAGTAGGGAGAAATAAGAGCCCCACAGGTGTAATGAGAATTATGGAAAGGTTGCAAAATACAACCAACAAGGAAACATCCAACGTGGTGGGAATGTTTAGCTTGGAAGAGGTCTGCGGACCACTGAATAATTGTTTCTTAGAAGCAGTGCAATTCTAAACAAAGAGATGATCAATATATTCTCGAGATAGACCTGTGATTCTCACACTTTTTTGAAATTGAGAAGCAGAATGGTTTCTCCTAACGAAATGTTATGCAGTACCCCCAATATATAAAACAACAAAAAAGAATTTTTAATGATTGAACTAGTGATGGGGGCTTCCAATCTTCCAACCATCTCAAGTACCTTTTCTAGGACACTGGAGTGTAAGGAACGTAATTTTAAAACAAGTCATCTAAATCAGGTTTTTCATATATTATTCACCATGATCCACAGGTTCATATCTCCTCCCTGCATACACACAAACACACACACACACACACACACACACACACACACACACACACACACACACCTGAAACAAAGTTCACAAGACAATTTTACATTTTGTAGTCTATTTCATTCTATTTTATTTCTTTTCTTTTTCTTTAATGCCAACGATGATTCACTTGATTTCAACAGCCTGTAATGATACGTTGCAACTCACATTTAAAAAAACACCAGTCTGGGCCGGCCGAGTGGCGCGGTGATTAAGCGTTGGCTTGGGAAGCCAGCAGCCCCGGTTCGGTCCCACATATGAGGGCCAGTGACACTGTCCTCAAAAAAAAAAAAATAATAAAAGCAAAACAAAACAAAACACCAGTCTGGATTGAGAAAAGATATATAGAAATTGGCCCCCCCAAAATTTTCATTGTATTGTGATTAATTGGAAGAGGTAATCACAGGCGATTATTGATTTGTCATTTTTGGAACCTTAAGAACAGAAGCATCTCCTTGTCAGGAATACCTTGGAATGGGAGGAACTGAGTGTTTGGCTGTGCCTTCTACCTCAGGAGTTCTCTCCGTGGCAATGGGGGCCCTTTTAGTTGTGGATGGATAGTGGAGATGGTGGGGGACAATGACTCCTACTTCTTAAACTGTTGCTGAGAGAAATATTACGTAAAAGAAGGCTCGTTTGATTTGCTGTGTAATTATACAATACAAGAAAACAAAACTGAGGACATTGAAACTATGACTAAATTAGTCTAACCCAGTTTTTGTTTTGTTTTTTAATGTTCCTTTCAATAATCCTTCTTTATTTATCAAAAAGCCATTTGGAAAAAATTTAAAAGTTGATTTTTAAAAATTGGGCATTTGGGATCTGGAAAAGAAATACAGGATAAATCTTGCAAGCCATTCACAAATCTCTATTTCAGAATGTATAAGAAAGAAAAAGAACATTCAAGTGACAATTGAAAAGGAGTCATGAAGGGCCAGCCGAGTGGAGTGTTGGTTAGGAGCTGGCTTGGGACACCAGCTCTGAGCAGCAGGGCCCTCGTTCGGATCCCACATATGAGGGCCAGTGACACTGTCCTCTGTAGCCAAGGTGGTGAACAATAGCTCCACCTGGTTGCCTCTATAACTAAGATGGCCAGCGATGGTGTGGGCTGCAGCCCCTGCTGCAGTGGGCTGCCATAGGCTACAGTGAGTAGCCGGCAGCCAGAGTGAGCTGCCAATAGCCGCAGTGAGTGACCATCCAGAGACTGGCGATCAATCTGCCTCATCCGGGAAGAGCGCAATGACAATACCAACATGGGCCAGTGAAGCAACATCCTCCGCAACAAGACTGAAGAACAAAAAAATGACTGCAACTTGTCTGTTCCCCTTCCCCGATTCCCCAGTGCTGTTGCCATCCCCCAATTCCCCAATAAAATCTTTTTAAAAAAAAGAAAGAAAGAAAGAAAAGGGGTCATGAATTCTTATAGAATTTTGTTGATATACAAACAAATTAAAATACTGGAAGTATTGCAATTATTTTTAAAGTTGAATTTAAAATTGAACCTCTTTCCCCCTATTTAAGGGGGGGGGGAAATGTGTACAAAAACCTGTAATAATTCATTTTTACAGTAAAAATACAGTAAAAAACCTGTAACAGTTCATTTTTGTGTTTGTGGTCAAGGTCACACCCTACCATGTCTCAAGTATTATTTGTAATTTTATATATTCAGAGGGTTTTGTTTGTTAAAGTGTTTAAGTTGCTTTCTGTAAATTTAACTTGGTCCATTCCATTGTATGATTTCTTCTCAAATAACTCTTTAATTTCTTTATAAGTTTTCAAATTAAACCCAAAGATTACTTGGTGCTCAATAAATGGTAATTCTATTTTTTCTTCCCTTCCAAAGTGATACATCAGGAAAGCAAAGTAGATGTGATTCTGGGATAATGACTTTCCCTGGAAACCTATCCTACTACGGAGGAGGGAAAGGTGAATATTTGGACCTGTGACACCTTGGAAAATGGGGCAGTCATAGAGGATGGGAAATTGACATGATAAAGAGTCATTTGCATTCCTGTTTGCACCCTTTCACTGCCTTACTCTCCGATGCTCAGCCAAATCCTTTGATAGAATCTGGAGGTTTCTGGTTTTTTATTAAGGTGATCCCAAGATCCATTACAATTCACCATTCCTGCCATATCCATCCTTAGAGAAAAATTAAAAGAAGATGGGGAGCAGGTTCAGAAAAATGAACTTTGGGGATAAACATTAATACTCAAAAGTGAGAAAACTTTCTTAATTTAAACTGATTAGGTATGAAGGTCAACCTGAACTAGAGTAAATCTTATTTAGAAAAATTGCTTTACAAAAACCACCTCAAATCGCTTTTGAAACTAAGAGGAATATGAATATTTTTTAAATACTAATGGTTGTAGCAAACAAAATATTAAATCATTTTCAAGGAATAGGAAGTCTATATCATACTATCTGTATGCAGACATTATTTATGCAGACAATTACTAAGTACCAAGTCCTTAGTTCAGTTCTTCATAAATAATCTGAAGCAATAGCAACAATGTTTTTGTAGTGGTTTTTAGCCAAAACTCATCGAAAGTATGCGGGGTATTTTCACAATACAGATGCCCAGTCTCACTCCAAACATCCTCCATTAGGACATTTGTGGAAGGACAAGATAAAGGATGGGCTTGTATGGTTTCTTTTTTTTGGGGGGGCAGGGGAGGGGGCTAGGAAGGGAAGAAAACCCCAAGTTGATTCTTAGGCACGCCCTTGGCCAAAAAAACATGAATTTACTGAACACTCATTGTCTCATAAGCATTTTGCTTAATGATCTTACAGATGGGAAATCTTAAGAGGTTACAGAAGCAGAATTTGGATGTTACGGTTCCAAACTCCATGCTTTGTCCTTAGCATCACAGGCCCTATACAATAATATCAAGGAAACCCAAAAGCACCTTCTAGATCATAAGGTTTAACTAGAAGTTAAGAAGCGGAAGTTGATCCGGAATAAAAACTCTAATCCCCGGATGCAGAGCGCTCAGAAAGCGCACGGTGCCTCCTGGGATGTGCAGGTCCCAGAGATCACATGGTTCCCATAGGAAGAAAAGGCCGCAGCAACACTAACCAGCGAGTGAGTCGGTATTCCCACACATGTGATAGGAGTTGTCACCTCCCCCAGAGCTATATTTTATACCCACATGAACCTTTGTCCAAACATGTAGTCTTTCCTTGCTAGGACACATCTGGCCTGCTCCTTGAATTGGACTCTGAGATCAGCTGGCCAGGTTCCAACCAAGAAGGCTTTTTATCTTTCTTATGGTGGCAAGCAGCATGGGGGAGCCCCAAAGATGAGGTACAAGAAGGATGCTGTTGTTATTGTGGGTGGCATTGCTGCCCTTATCTGAGACAATCATTTCCTCCAGTGCCATGACGCCCATCACCCTGTCAAGATCCCTACAGCAATCAATCTATTGCCTGTCACATTGAGTCTTAATCTCTCAGCTGTCTTCAAGAGCCCTCCACCACCTTGCCACCCCATTGATGTCCACCTCTTTTATCATCTCTTTAGCCTGGTACATCCTCTCCAGAAGCAGGGGCTGGGTTCTTACCCCACTTGCTGTCCACAGGAGACTTTACTTGGGGAAAGCACATCCTAGAGTTTTGCAGTCACCCTTCATCCTGCAGTGGCCCCAGGAGCAGCTGGTGGGAACAGGCAACACACACATTTGGGAGGAGATGACCAGGTTTGCATCCTGCCTCTGGACAAGGCACTTCACCTCTCAGACTCATCGTCTCCTTATCTGCAAATAGGCAGGATAGCACCTGTCCTGCCTGCCTGCCTCCCCTCACGGGCCAGTTGTGAGGATCAAAAGATCGTGGCTGTGAGAGCACTTTCAGGGTATCGGCAGTGGGTTCTGGCAGCAGGAGAACTGAATCAGATGAGATATATAGGCTGAGATTGTAATTTGCAGGCTGGCATCACATTTTTTTTTCCATTGTCACAAAGAACAAGGGAGATGATGACTTACTACATGGTAACAAGTTAGTTGGTTATCCATTCTCTGCCTTTCGGATCGACCTAATGATTGTAGCTTCCCAGAGAATGAGTCTCTGTCACTCCCCTAAAGAATGTCCCTGAGAGAGTATTTCCTCATAATTAACCTATCCCTGCCCCTATACTTTGGCTTAAGCCCCTTTCTCATCTTCTTTTCTTAGAAAAGAGAAGGCATAGACAGTCACTACCCACTGCAAAAAAACAACTTCTTTGAACTGAAGATACCACGTGTCTATATTCATATCACTTCCCATTGTGTGCTCTCATGGGAGAGATACGTGTTAGGGAAGCATCGTGAGGCCTTGATGTAACCCAGGAGGCATGGCGAGGAGAGGGGCCACTGAACCAGGATCAGGACCCCTGATGCCCACCCCTACTCTGCCACAAACTGGACCTTCCTCACACAAGTCACTGTGTCTGCTGTTCCTCGTTGCCGTTTCTACAGTGTGAAGGGGTTGACGAGTTGATCTCAGGTCCCTTCAAGCCAGAAGATTCTGTGATCTAGATAAATGATTATTAGCAATCACAGTATCGCATATTGTCTTTATGAAATTGTTCATGGCTGTGACAGCTGTTTTATATATTACACATCTTTGTGATCACAGGAAAAAAATCACAACCCTCCAAACAGTAAAGGGAAGCCTTGAGGAATATACCCACACAAAACACCGTCTTCAGGCCTGAAGAGTGACTGAATCAGCGTCCTAATTATGAATGACTGGCTCAGTCTCCGGGCATCATGCTTTGTTCGTATATACACGACATAATGTCTCCTTGGGTCTGCCCACACCCACATCTATCTATCTATCTATCTATCTATCTATCTATCTATCTATCTATCATCTATCAATCATCTATCACTATCTCTATCTTTATCTCTATCTCTCTCTCCCTCCTTCCCTCCCTTCCTTCTCTGCCTCTTTTCCTCTTTCTGTCTCTTTCTCTGCCAAAAAAGAGAGAAATCCTAGGGGTTTAGCTATTTAGAAGCTCAAAGAATCCTCATATATGATTCTTTCACATCACTACCAATAAAGAGTAATATTGAGCCTAGACCTAATTTTTATTTATTTTTTTTTTTAAAAAGAGTGTTCCATGTTCTTCAAAGTGATTTTTCTTTCAAAACTGTATTTTCAACCGGTCATTCTCACTGCCTTCTTGTGCACCTCTTCGCTTCCTGTGGGACAGATTTATTCGCTCCAGATGCTGAGCAGGAGCTGCTGTAATGCCACCTGCCACATCTGGCTCTTCGGCAGGCCAGGCCAGAAGCTTCAAAGTTGCATCTCTGCACTGTTCGTGGTTCGACTGCTGGCTGCTGCTTTATCTCCTTGGATGTAATTTTCCTTTGATTCACCTGTAATTCTGAAGAATTGATGCATTTGTATCCATTTTGAATAAGGTTCTATACAAATGCTTCATTTGATCTCTGAGCAGGCCCTTTTATTTCCTCTTATGTGGCCTCGCCTTTAATTCAGGCATAAGCCTTGGAGCCACTCAGAACCACTGCGCCTGATTCTTTGCACAAGCAGTTTTGTTTGTTCCAAGTGCTCTCTTCTTGTTCTTGGAGGGGAAAAAAGACAGTGGGGTGGGGGGAGCCATTCATACTCCTGCGTTTGAGAAGGGGACAGGACAGTCAGTGGGGCTCAGTGATTTTTCCTTTACCCCTTTGGCATTCAGGTTCTGCCTTAATGTTTACACCCCTATTTTCTCAACTGGACTCATTTAGGTGGCACAGATTAGGAAATCTGAAGGATTACTACAAAGTGTCACTCCTCAAAGTATGCCTCACATCGCATGCATCCCCTGGATGCTTTGAATAAACCCCCGTGGAGATCACGGTGCACCTTAGCATGCTAAATGTCCTGAGAAGTCCTGGGGCAGAGAAAAATGCACACATTTGATTTTCTTTAGCAGAGTTGCCCAAATTTGTTTGACTGTAAGCCCTTTTTTTCATGTAGCACCTATTAGCTTCCCATCAGAGACCCATCTGTGGGTGCTGCTGTAAAGGAATGTTTTTGACTCCCCTTAGAGAGTACACCAGCACTGATATAGCCCGATGGCACCTGCAGTCATGTTGGGAAGCTAAACAGATACTGATGACAATTGTGGTCAAAAGAGGGAATGTGGCCAAAATAGTAACCAATTTTCCTTGAATTTCTCAAACACCAGCACAAAAAACTTAAAAAAGAACAAAACACCAGAAACCTGCCTCCAATATCAGAAGCATTCCAGCATCATTTTCCCCAAAGAAAAATTCTTTAAATAAAGTTAAGTAAGGAATAAGGGGATAGGTATGCTAAGAAAACTAGTGGGGGGGGGCATTTTTATTTGAAAGCTTAACTTCTAGTTAATTGACCTAAAAGCCTATACCAATTTTTTTTTTCTTACCCATCCAATGGTCAATATGTAGATATGGTCACATGGGACCCCAACTTTCCTGGATTTAAGATGAGCAAATTCAGCTATTCACAAGGGACTGCAAAGGTTCATGTCACGTAGTACTTTTCTATCCTGCCAAGACCCACTGATAACTGAGCTGCACATCTCATATAAGGCAAGTGAGCCCAAATGACCACCAGCATCCATACGTCTATGAAGTTTGGTTCTCTTCCTTCCATAGGCAAAAAAATCTATGGAAATTACAAGTTTTCAGATTAAGATGAATTTATTTAGGCTCACTACTAAAATAATATAACGTGACGTAGAGTTGTCAGGACAAACTTTTCAAATAACTTTATAAATTATTTGTATATTTTTTAAATCATTGAGGGTTTGAGGGAGGCTTAAATGTTTCAGTTATCCATTACTGAATTTTGTTAGAAAAATGATATGCATTATTTTGTGAAGTTGGGGTTTTTAAAGAATTATGTATCTTTATCCCTCACAATTTTTGAGCTTTTTATCTGATTATAATTGATATTTATCTGATTTGTCATTGGTTCTTCTCCTACCATTTTTCTATTTCTTCTATAAACCTAGTCAAATGAGTAGACCTTGAGATAATTTGAAGTAACAGGAATATTTTTAAAGGAATCACTGCATTGAACTACATGACCTATGATATTTGTTCCAACACAAAGATTTTTATCCGTCTCCAGTCAAACCTTCTAATTGTTTGTACAAAGTGACAATAACTAAAGTTTTCAGGATCGATTTTCTGTTTGCATGATGAACTTCAACAGGAAAGTTTGGGCACTATAAATTCACAAACTCCTAACTCTTATGTAAAGAGTGGGAAGGCAAGAATTCTACCATCAAACCAACAGCGCAGACTCTGCATAAACTATTATAACTATGCAAGTCAATACATTCACAGGCTATATAGCTAATTATGGCAATACTTTCTATGTACTTCATGGTTTACAAAATACAAGGGAGGCTGCCTAGGTTCAAATCACATCTCCACAATTTACCAGCTGTGTGTCCTTGGGTAAGTTCCTTAACCTGTCTGTGCCTCACTTCCCTCACCTACAAAATGAGGACAATGATAGTACTACCTCCTAGGGTTATTAAAGAGTTAAGAAGTAACACACAATAGGCACTTAGTACTTGCTTTTGCTGCTACTGCTGTTGCTATTATACCATCATCATCGTATCAGCTGATTTTCAAAAGAACCCCAGGAGACAATAGTTAAATTTTACCATAAACCTTTGTCTGAAGAAAATGAGATTCAGAGTTTAGTGATTTCCTCAAGTCGACACAGCTAGTAAGTGGCAAAATAATGTCCCAAGAATGGTTCTTTTGAACAAAACTCATAAACACAAACAATAGTTTAGTGGTTACCAGACAGTAAGGTGGGAGGAGAGTGGTAGATGAGGGTAAAGGGGGTCAAATATATGGTGATGGAAGGAGAACTGACTCTGGGTGGTGAGCCCACAATGTGATATATCGATGAGGTATTACAGAATTGTACACTTGAAATCTATGGAACTTCGCTAACAATTTTCACCTCAATAAACTTTAATTAAAAAAAAAAGAAGTTTTTTCTAACAAGAGCACTTCTACCACCTGCAGGGTCACCTGTGCCACGCACAGAGTAGAAGTGAAGGCCTACATACCGTAAGTCTAAATATTTAAAATTCATAAATCATGCTAACAAACTTTTAAATGCAATACGTTTTAGCCTCCTATCCTGACAAACATTTCTTTATAATGACAAAAAGGAAAAATATGTGTAAAGCTAAAATTTATGTACACACATAGACCCAGCTTAAATTCAAACAGAAAATTACTATTGAGCATGTCAAAATTGATTGACCAGAAATATTTGGGTTAATAATAAAAATACATATATTCATCCATAAAATTTCTTTTTCTTATCTTCATTGCAACAAAATCACTAATTATGTTGTTATAATCAAGATTTTCACATAATCTTTGTTCCATTTTTTAGTAATACCAAATTTGACAACTTTATTTAAACCACTGTCATTCTCAAATAATTTTTAAAACTAAGGTCAACTTGGAAAAACTTTGTAGTTGTAAGTGGAATTGTCAGTAAAAAAATGCTGAACGTAATCCTTAGATTCAGAAATACACCATGAACTTTATGTACCATGTAAAAACACCACAATAGAGTCATATGTGAAAATGATTTTCGTGGCAGAAAATATTATGAAATGTTTGAATTTGATCATATAAATTGTTATCACTCATAATTTTCATCATCTCTTAGAGCAGTAGCTAGAATGATACAGTATTTCTTAAGTTCCTTTAAATTTCTCAATGTTTATGTATTTAAAGAAAAAACAAATATTGCCATATATTGCTCAGTTTATTCAAATAATTTTTCAGTTATGACTATACCTTGTTTTTTATTTTCCATAGTCATGCAGTTTTTCTTTCCATGTTTTAATTTGTCTATTTTTAAATTGGAATGCCACTTTTGTTGTATATATCACATGTAGTTTCAATAAAGAAAAATTATTTTTTCCATAATTAAAAGTATTATTAGCTATTTAAAAAATGAAATAGCCAAACTTATATCTGAGTGTTTTATAATCTTTCCTGACATTAATAGCAATTTATGATTTATACAAAATAGCCACGTATAGTATAAATTCAAAATTAACTTTATTTTCTACCAACGTCTAAAATTTGCTCTTAGTTGAAGATTTTTATTATTTTGCTTAACTCTTCTAGAGACTCTCATATCTTGTCTAAATTAAATCTAATTATTGTAACAGCATTTAGTTCGCATTCCCTTTGTGAGTCTAAGAGTAGATCTAAGTTCAAATTTTGCATTTTCTATCAAGGTGTTTCCTCTTTAGACAGACCTAGAAAATATAATACATAATCTTTGAAGTGTCCCAAGAATGTCATTGTTTTCAGTTGCCTGAAGCAATACCACATATTTTAAGGCTTTGTTATGGCAAAACCCCACCCTTGGTACCAATTTCTGCATTTATCAGCTTTTTATTATTGCCACAAGCACAAAAATATCAGTAGCTTATAACAACAAATGTTAATTTCTTATTCATGTTGCTTAGGGCTATGAGTTAGATACAGTTCTGCTGAGCTCTGCTGGGCTCCATGGGGATCTTACTGGTTCTAAATGTTTTCTCTATCTGGGACCCAGGATGAAGCATCGCCCACTGTCTGGGGCATGTTTTTCTCTGGTAGAAAACAGAAGATCAAAGGGTGGGTAGAACCAAACCACAAGGCACATTTAAAGCTTCAGCTTGGACTCTACATAGGTCCTATCCACAGACCAAAGGGAGTCATACGGTTAAATTCAGAGTCTGGGGGGTAGGAAGTACATATATCCTGCCTATAAGAAAGGGTGGCAAAGGGAGGGAGGAAACAAATAATATAATTAGAAACAAATAATATAATCACACCCATTAAATTAATAATTGTGTCATTCTGAATTCTCCATTTAGCTAATAGTCATTTGTTCCATTGTTGTTGTTTTTTATGTACATACATATAGTTGCTATTAAGTTCCTTAGTGTTTAGAACAAGCGGTAAAGGCTAGATCCCAGTGGTGATAGAGGACAAACTCCGGAGTCTGAAGAAGTACCAGTCATAGGCATCACCATCCATGCACAATACTGCTTAAAATAGCACTAGCCCATTAAAAACTCTACATGCAATTCCAGCAGAATTTGAAAGTCCTTACAGACGTAAAACCCAAGTGATATAAAAACAAAGGTACGGCTGCCAAGTCATGTGACCTTGAACACAAGCAGTTGCATTGAGAAAGTGAGCCTTGATGATTTCTTGAGTTTAAAAGACATCATTGTGCTAATGTTTTCATTGACTTTTCTTTCTACTCTGTTTTCTTTTCCAATATCTTGACCAAATGTTTCTGGCAACTAGAATACCTTTGGATCTTCAGGTATCTGTTTGCAAACTTGGTATTTTAGTTTTTAATAGTTTGAAAAGTTAGATAAATCTCCCTTTCCCGGAACCCTTTGAAATTCTCAGCAGCAGTCCTAAAAATCTTACTCATTCAATAATAACACAGCAGATGAGTCATGCTAGACAGCCATGACATTCAATAAAATGACTGTGGCAGAGGAGAAAGGGGGAACAGAGAACAGCCTCTTCTTAGATAGGAGACCCTGAGACTCCCACCTACCTGTCTGATGCTTATGGAAACAGCAAAGAAAACAAAACTCTGAAAGTCCATGGTAAGCTTTCAGAATCCAGCTCTCCCCTTCAGAAGAATGGAATTTTAACTGAGAGGGGATTGCATTCAGAGACAAGCTAAGTTATAATAGATTTGAATCACTGCTGTAAAACCCAAATATAGCAAAGCTCCAGTATGTGGTCTGATAAGAGAGGAAGGCCAGTATGATCTGGTGAAAAATCTTCATGTAAGAATATTTTTACAAATGATTCCTTGGTTGGTGTCTCTACAGGAAATTGTCAAGTAGAAGTCATTTGAGTAATGGCTCTAATGAAACAATAAGCATCATTTGAAATTAGCTGAGAGAATGGGTACTTCTACCCGCTCAACAAATCTTCCATTAATGGAACAAAATGTAAACTTGAACAGAAACATTTTTGCTATTGTCATAATATTCTGATTTTAAGTGCTTGACTTATTCCAGTTATTACTAATTTAGACAGCCAGGCTAAAACAGAACAAAAAGAGGAAAAAGAAGTCATAGTGATGGATCCTAGTGCAATTGTATATTGTCAGTGATCATCAGAAAAAGCATCATTGTCTTAAGACTTTGGGGAAATAAACAGTACAGTATGCATATGATTAATCTACCAAGAAAAGACCTACAGTATTATTTTTATCAGCCTGCCACCTGAATGTACCTGTGTTGCCTATTATTTGAGGTAAGGAGCTCTGAATTTATAGTATTGAAAGGTAATCTGGTCACCCCACTTATTACGTATATTCTCATTCCTTCCCACTATTGTCTTTGCCCAAGTGCTTGTGTATAAGCTTAGTTGTTCATCTGCTTTGGCCAGAGAGTCCTTGATAATTTGCATACTCAGTTTATTCAGGTTACAAAGCATTTTAATCATGTGGCCTTTCAGTCTTGTAGTCTGGAAGACCAATACGAATTGCCCTGTGTCAGGGTTAGGAAAGAGAGCATGGGCTCTGAAGACTCACAGCCCGTGGCTTGAATGGGTTCTCTGCCATATGCCAAATGTGTAATCATGAGTTTTTGAAAAAAAATCCCAGATTTCTGCCTAGGGTAATTTTATGGACTGCAGAGCAAGGAGAGTATACCAAAGGAGAACATAGCAATCATACCGAATGGAGAAGGCAGTAATAAAAGTTCAGGGGAGCTGAAGCAGCTAGAATGTATAGTGCACAGGACCAGAAAGGGGAGAACAATTCAGAAAAGAGCTAAAGGAATCTTCATAGGATATCCTTGAATCTGTTTCTGAAAAATATTTTCCTTATACATAGGGTGAAAATGCATAAGGCCAGGAGAGAGAAAACTAGGAACTGTGGGCTGAACAATTTCCAGATTTCACACAGTCCCGGATGAAGTTCAAGTTCTGACTAAATGGAACTTATTGAAGACTTAATTTACTCAGTACAGATGCCAGAAATGTCTCACCTAAGTAGCAGAGCTAAATCAGCCTTAGAGTAAAAACTACTCTAGGCTAGCGCTTCAACATTAAAAAATAAGCTCCCCGCTGAAATCAAAATGATCTTCGACTAGCTTAACTAACTACCAGATCAGAATGCTATACTACTTGAAGAAAGACAAAAACAAACAAACAAAAACCCAGACATTCAGCAATATAGGGTTTCCAATCAAACCCTCAGTCAAAAGATACTGAGACATACCAAGAATCAGGAAAAAGTGATTGATAACAGAAGGAAAACAAATCAATAGAAATAGATGCAAAAATGGCAGAGATAGTGAAATTAGAAACACACACACACACAAACACACACACACACACACACACACACACACAAGATGAAACAAAACAAAACAAAAACAAAACATTAAAACAGCTATTAAAATATACCCGGGAATTTAAAGGAAGGTATATAATAAAGAGATAAATGGAAGATGTTTCTAAAAAAACTAAATAAACTTCTCTCAACGAAATATTGGGTTGTCGGAAAAGTCATGACGCATTTTTGCAACGAAAAACATAGAAAAAATACATCATGACTTTTCCGACAACCCAATAGACATCCGAAATGGGGAAAAAAATATCATTAGATGGAGTTATCAGCAGATTCGATACTGCAGTGAACTTGAGGATGGAACAATACAAGAAAAGAGCTTCAGTAACTATATCAAGCAGTATAACATATGTGCAACTGAAGAATCAAGGAAGAGCAGAAAAGTATTTGAAGAAATAACGTTTAGAAATTTTCATACTTGATGAAAGCAATAAATCCAATGATCCAAGAATCTCAAAAAACTTCAAGCACAATAAACAAACAAACAAAAGCCATATCAAGGCAAAATATAATCAAATGGCTGAAAACCAGTGAAAAAGAGAAAATCTTAAAAAGGAGCCAGTGCAAAAAGATACATCCTAAACAAAAGAACAAACATAAAAATGACTGTATACTTCATAACAAAAACAATGAAAGCTAGAAGATAATATAATGACATCGTTAAAGTACAGAAAGGGAAAAACACTGTCAACCTAGAATTCTATATCCAGTGAAAATAACCATCAGAAATCAAAATGAAATAAGACTTTACAAAGGAAGAATTTCAGAATGAAAGAATAAAGAGCATTGAAAATGATAAGTATGTGGGTGCATATAAATACTTTTCCATATTTTAATTTTTTAGAACACAATTAATTGCTTATGACAAAAATAAAAATGTATTGTGGGAGTTATATGTATAAATAAAATATATGTCAAAAATTATACAAATAAAGAAAAGATGAAATGGAAGTATGTTGTTATAAGGTTTTTATATTGTACATGAAATAAGATATTTGAAGGTAGACTGTGACAAGTTAAAGTACATTGGGCAACCCCCGAAGTGTAAAATAAAGACATTTTTAGACAAACAGAGTAAACATACAATAAATACCCAAGAGAATCCTGAAAAGAAAGAATAATTAAGTGACTCATACTGCCAAATATAAAACAGCCATTAGAATACTGGGTGATGGCACAAGGTTAAACATACACATAAACAGAGCAGAATATAGTCCCAGGAACACAAAGAGGAATGTAATGTCTAACAAAGTTATCCATGACATTCAGTGGTTAAAAGAGATTTTTTGAGGAACTTGTCAAGACAACTGGATAGAAATTTTAAACAGGAATGAAGTTATGGAGTGACATTGTCAAGCTGGTAACACAGGAGGCTCCTGAATTTCTCTCCTCCCACAGATGTACAGAATATACAGCTACAAATGGATCATTTCCTTCTGAGAAAAATCCAGAAACTAGGTGAATGACTCTTACATATCAGGCAACTGAAAAAATGCCCACATCAAAATGGGTAGGAAAGGTTGAGACACACTCTTGCCATAAATCTCATCTCTAGCACAGCTTCTTAAAACCAGGAGGGAACCTCCAACTCTCAAATTCTCCATGAGGAGCAAAGGGCTTGGACCATATAACTAGAGCCCTAACTTTTAAGGATGCCACATAAGGGACAGATCCCCAAATCGATTTTGCTGTGAACCTATAATTGCTCTAAAAAGGTAAAGTCCTTATTTTACAAAAAAGAAAAAAAAAGCATTTTAAAATTTCAGAATGAGAAAAGCTTAATTATGACCCAAACCTAGAAACCATACGATGTATAATCAAACAATATGGTGACTGTTTGAATTCTTTTTAAAAAATTTATTTTTGTAAAAGACACATTACCATTAATCTCCTCAAAATACACGCCCTTACTTCGTACACACTGTTGCTATTGTTCTTGCCACTTTCTGAAGCAGTTCTGGAAATCTACTTTCATCATGAGTGTCTTTAGTTGCTCTGTCGTGGCTGCCTCGATGTCCTGAATCATTTTGACTTTGGGAAGAGCCAGAAGTCACATGGTGCCAGATCCAGTGAATAAGGTGCATAAGGACACACCCTAATGTTTTAATTGACCGAAATGGCTGTACCAGAAGTGATGTGTGACTCGGAGCCTTTCCACTGTGATCAAAACATACAGTGAATGCTGCTGTCAAGTGCCATCCAACGGAAAGGCAGGGACCTTCAATATGGGTAGTGGTGCAACCAACCTTAGTAACAGTGAGTGACAAGCTTCAACTTGCTCGGTGCAGTCAGTCGGGTGTGAGCTACAGTTGAGAGAAGGTGTGTTTTCCAGTGTGCTGTAAATCATCCTCCATCATGTCAATGCTCCGTGTCAGACATCGCTTCTGGTATATGGCAATTTCTGTCAAATAAAAACATGACGGTGTGTCCTCATCCACCTTACTCACCAGATCTGGCACCACGTGACTTCTGGCTCTTCCCCAAAGTTAAAATGACCATGAAAGGTAAACGTTTTAAATCGATTCAGGACATGGAGCAGACATGACAGCACAACTAAAGACACTCACGAAAAAGGACTTCCAGAACTGCTTCAGAAAGTGGCAAGAACGATGGGATAAGTGTGTTCGAAGAAGGGGAAGTATTTTGAGGGGGATTAATGGCAATGTGTCTTTTACTGTAATAAATTTTTTTACTTAAACATTCATCGTACTGTTTGATCAAACCTCGTAAATGAAAAATAATAATAAATTTGACTACGTAAAAATAAAAGGTCCTACATGGAAAAGAAATACCATAAACTACTTAAGGAAACAAACTACATTGGAAAAAAATATTTATAACACATATAAGCTTCATTAGAACAGCAATCTGTCTTGCTCATCAACGTATCCCCAGAACGGTACCTGGCACACAGTAAGTGCTCAAAGAGGATTCAATTGAGTAAATGGGGGGAGGAGACCCTGAAGTGAACTGAGCATATGTTGAGAGAGCCTAGAAGAGTCTACAGTTTGGGAGAGTTAGAGCTGTTTGCAAAAAGGATATGAAGGGGTGATTTTTTAAGTGAGGAATTGAATGAGTAGGTATAATACTAACCAGAGTGGCCTTTGACTCAAGCTGCGAAAAAGGGAAGGGATCTTCCAAAGACTGGAACTAAAAAGTCACGTTTGGAAAAAAAAAAAAAATCTGAGAAAGAAAATAGCCCTTTCTTTGGGGGCGGGAAATCAGGCCGACAGATACAAGGCGGGGGAAAGTTCAGGCTGGAAATATAAGCAGAGAGGAAAATCATGAAAAGGGTTTTGTGCCAAATTAAGGAATTTAGATGTTTTAAGGACAGTAGGGAAGTATTCAAAGAATTGAGCTTGGAAGTAAATGATCAGATTTATGTCTTGAAAAGATCTTGTGTCCACACCTAATACAGTCTGTGGTCTGTCCTCAAAACACCAAGGAATGAAGTCGATATGGAGAATGGGTTTGAGAGCAGGGAGACTGCTGCTCTCCCTCAGGTGAGAAATGATGGTGGCTGGCCTCAGGAAGCACCCTGTAGTTCAGAGAAGTGTTTGGATATACAGGGGGCGCCAAAAATATGTATACAAGTGAACACTTTGGTCAATGTTGCTAAAGCAGTAGTTTGCCATAATCAGAAGTGTCTGGATGCTGATAGTAACCACTTTGAGCACCTCTTGTAATTGCAGAAGTCAAACGTGACTTGTATTCCTCTTTTGTTATTGGTCTATATTAAGTATTACAATTTTAATAGTTTTTTCCTTTCTTAAAATGTGTATACATTTTGGGGGCACCCTCTGTATTGCTGCATCTGCCTGCACCTCACCTCTCACCCCAATGGTCTTGACAGTGCACTCTCCACCCTGCAGGCATCTTACCAGCTTAGCAGAGGGTAAAAGGCACCATCCTAATTCTTCAGTCTCCCAAATTCCCACCTGATTATTCCCTCACATTTGGGGACATCACTAAACTAAAGGAGCCTCCTATTTTAGAGAAGAGCATTGGAGGAGGGGGGTTGGGGTTGGGATGCAGGAAAGAGGAGGAGAAACCCATCACCAAGTGGTGCTGTTGGAACCAGGCGTCCACTCTTATCTAACTGCCCAGGTTCCTTAAGGACAAAAGGAGGGAAAGTGAACAGGTTTTTTTTTTTTTTTTTTTTTTTGGTGTCCTTTCCTCTTCTCTCATCTCGGAATCAGCAGGGCCTCTTTTTCAGATTTTTCCAACCTTACCATTAGCCCTAGACAGCCTAGGATCACATCTCTGTCTTTCAAACAAAAGCCTGAAAAAGAAATGGCAAGAATCACTCAACTGAATCCTTTGGCGAGTGGATAGTCTCATTTCCCTCATGGAGAAGGGCTCATTAAGTAAGACCCGACATTCAGGCATGGCCCATGTTTACTAAAAACTAAAGAGGAAAAACTCTACAAAGCCAACTGCAGAAAGAGGCGAGTCCATCCCGTGTCAAACCACAATCCTGGAAATGGAATGTTTAATTCATAAAGTAAATTAGAAGAGATTACTTGTACAAGTAGCTGCAATGTCCTTAAAATTATTCTTTAACAGAGGAAAAGTTTTTTGACCTTTGGAGAAAATGCTTGCTTCTAGCTATGACTAAAAAGAGATTTCCTTCTTTCTCTGTTGTGTTAAGAATCTTTTCTTCTTATAAAGAAGGCACCACAGTGATTTATAACTGTCATAAAAGCCTGGAATCCTTTTGAGGTTAAGCTACTCAGCTATTCAACTTTTACTACAGAAACTTTGAAATTCAAAAAGAAAAAATAATGTAAGTTTTTGAAGGACATGTGTTGCTGTAGGTGATCCTGTTAATTAAAAGTGATTGCCTGCTAGGAAATCATACTTTAAAAAGTTTCATGAATTTATTAGAACCCTGAAGGTATCTTTGTATGCACAGAGCTTTACATGCCATTTATGCAATTTTGTTTCAGATCTGCTTAAAGTCTTGCTGACACTCCCAGAGCAGAGAACAGCACTGCAAGCATGCGTATGTGTTTTTGGTTAATTGAATTATGTGAAAATACATACTAATGAAGCGTTAACAGAGGTGTTTGCTGTGTAGACTCTGCCTCTAATTTCTTCTCAATTAGGAGCATCTTTTTGGAGCAGATTAATGTTTTAGGAAACGCTGCCTTCTTATAAAAAAAATAACACACTGTGTAATATTGTGCTTCACTTTTTTGCATGCTAAAAAGCTCACTGCACACCTGATGTGCACATCGGAAGGGCAAAATTTAAAAGGCATTTTTAATTTTAAAAAATGTGCTACTCTGGAAAGACCAGTGATGTGTAATTATCCAATACAATTAATGAGCAACTTATTAATCTCTTAAAACATTTTGGGTTTTTTTTCCCCCTTTAATACACTTTTAAGAATGATTGTATTTGGTTTGGTTTTAATGAAGATTATTATTTAATGGTCTTATTTGGATTATTTTCCTGCATGTCTGTTTGGAAATAGTACCTCATCACATTTGTTGCTGTAATTCTGATATCCCCTGATGCTGATAGTTGAGAAATACGCTATGGAAACGCTGTGGTTGTTTTGCACAGGAACCCAGGGAACTATCCAAGACGAAGAGCATGCCTCTGTTAGCCGTGGAGGTCGGCAGGCACTGAGGTCCCCAAGCTCCGCTGGGGCGCGCATGACAGCAATCAGCTAATTGCCTAATAGGAATGTGCCCAAGTTCCACACTCACCTTCAGGTCACAGAAACCAGAAAGCAGCTTGTTTGCTTTCTCTCACATGGTCCTCGTGTACTGTGAGGTCTGTTTTAGGAGATTGGCCGAGCTAGAGCAGGTGGGGGGGGCACCCCCATCTCCACCATCTCTGAGAGTCTCCCCACCCCCAGCTGATGCACACATTGCTGTAATTTCCCATGGTTATGCATCTATGCCATGGCATTTGTATTTTAGTACATCCTTATAGCAATTCTCCTGCCTCCCTGCTTGTGGTGTCTCCATAAAGCCCCCCCCTTTTTTTCATACAATCCTGCTTTATAAGGGTAGTAAACCAGAGATCAAAAGAGTTCAGTTCAAAGTCCCTATTCTGCCACTTACTAGTCTTGTTCATGTCACTAACTCTCAGTTAGCGTTGGTTTCCAAATCAGTAAAATGGGCAAAAAACCAACAACAAAAACAAAAACCTCATCCTGCCTATCTCACAAGGTCATTGACTTTGTGGAAAAGGCTTTGAACATTTAAAATGAGCTGATAGTATTATCATAGCGCAAAATGCTTATCTATTAGGACATTACCTGGTCTTCATACCTCTTCTTTAGATCTTGACTTAGACCTTCATATCATGTCCTCAAACTCGTGTCATTGCCAGTTTCCTGAAAGACAAGCTGACTGCCAGCCAGGAAGGCAGCTCAGGTCCCGGAAGCAGCCTCTGAAATGAAGATTAGCTTGCAGGTGGTTATCATCAGTGTTCTTGGGATCAACACCTGGAGAAGGAAAGGGAGGGCAGCAGAAAAAGGCAGAGGGAGAGGTGATGCTCTCTCAGTGCGGTCCTACACAGAGCTCTGAAGCTGGGGTGATGCCAGAGCTGCTCCGAGCTGGCATGAGGAGGCCATCGCTTAATTCTCCTGGTTTGAGCAGTCACTGGATTCAGGCCGTCCAGGGAAGGGGTTTTCTTCCACAGAGACAATAGCCTGGAAGCAGCCGACAGCCTGGGGTCTTCGTCTGTTCATGAAGGGGGTCTGGATGGAGCCCACCACCACGTCCAACACGCTTATCTTTGGTTTCTGGTTGTGTACTTCTGCAACAAGTCCAGTACATTGTCCTGCTGGCAGAATGTGTTGCTTTCTGTGCTGGCCTTCTGAAATCACCTAGGGTTAGAACACCCAGGCTCTAGGTGTGATTCTACATTAGTCTGAACTATCTGAGCCTCTCTAACAGACCGGGTGGCAGGTCCCGAGTAAAAGGTTCTTGTTTTTTTCCTTCTCTCTTCAATTTGTCTGCAGTGTTATATGGGGAACCCCTCCAAGATCTTCCTCTTAAACCATCCTCTCCTAACTCCCC
Organism: Aselliscus stoliczkanus; assembly: GCA_033961575.1. Classification (NCBI taxonomy): domain Eukaryota; kingdom Metazoa; phylum Chordata; class Mammalia; order Chiroptera; family Hipposideridae; genus Aselliscus; species Aselliscus stoliczkanus. The sequence goes on along the minus strand of CM066739.1, from coordinate 71,434,184 downwards.
CCCACCCCCGATCTTAGACTTCATCCTTTGGACCAGCACTGCTGGGACTCAGACGTCACACCCAGGGTCTGCTGTCACGTATCACTCCTGTCCACTCACCCACCCAGTCTAGGCTCCTAGACTCAAGCCCCGATCAGAGCCTATGTAGTGGTCTATGTAGCTACTAGAAGAAGTCAGACACTGATTATGTGTCTTAAGCCGTCACTCAACATCTCTCTTCAACTGTAAAACAAGAAGACCTGTTCCTTGCAAACTTACTTCAAAATTAAAATTATTGGTTCTTATGATCAGACCAGGCAGTGGGAATATATGAAGTGTGTGTGTGTGTGTGTGTGTGTGTGTGTGTGTGTGTGTTCATTTCATAGTCATGTATTTGCTGAGTACATTGGTGGATGGGTGCGTGTCCCATAGCCTGAATGAATTCTACAAAATAATCTATGGTCTGCATCCTCCCTCACCATTTGTGTCTTTTGGGAACAGAGTCATTATCATGCAAGAGCTAATCAAATATTTTACCAAAACTTTTTGATAAATATTATAGCATATGGAGGTCAAGTCCTAGCACTCTAAATGGTACATAGCAATCTCTGTAACAGATGGCAGTGACCTACTACCTTACTTCCTCAATACCTAAATCCCATGTCTAACACCATTGTTCACTCATTCGTTCATTCAATAAGCATTGAATGCCTACTGTATGCCAGAACTTGACCTAGGTACCAGTGGTGGGGCCACAACTACTGCATAGTCCTTGCCTCAAGCAGCAATCAGATGCCTTCATAGAAATTCAAAAATGATCACAAAAAGATGAAATTAGGCTGTATATAGAATACCTATCTTCTTTTGAATAATGGGTGTTTTTAGTGATGTATCTTTTCAAAGGTGCTCTATTTTTATTCTGAGAAGTTCATATAAATACATATCAACAAAGAAAGTTTTTCCTTTCTACTTTCAAATATAATAGTCAGTCAGTACTTCAGTCCACATGGCAAACCAATTTTAATTCACTTTCCAATCCATTTTTATGGGGTTGTTGTATAATAAACACCAACTAGCTAATAATATCTTTACATTGCATTTTTAATTTTCAAACTGTTTCCATATCTATGATCAAATTTGAGCCTCATAAAAAACCTAGTAGGTAACTGGAAAGGCATTCCAAGCACAGAGCAAATCGAATGATTGTCTAAGATCACACAGCCAATCAGTTAAAACAAAACTAAATCTGGTTCCCAGATATCTTTCCGCGGAGAAATTTGTATATTCAGATTTTTTTCAAAGTAAATGAATTTTTTATGACCTCAGTCACACATGCTACTTCCGCCCCCACCAACGACCTGACAGCATATCTCTCAGCTTCTCAGCAGTCCATCTGATTATTGGATAAAATGATTAGTGATATGTGTCAATTGATATGAATCGCTGATTAAAGGCTACTATTAACCCAGGGTCTCAGCTTGTCAAGCCCGAGGATACAATTCAGGCTTTCTGGCATCTGACCTTGCTTGCTACTTGTTACTAACTGCATGAAATTTTTGGAATTATTTCATATTTCAAGGAGTATTTTTAAATTCGCTCATGTATCTTGAAACATAATATTAGAGGCAGCAGATAAGTATCTGCCTTTCAGTATCCTCTCCCCTTGCCTCCACCCAAAGGATCATTATCTTACAACCTGAAAGAGGACATTTTACAAGAAGCGGGAAGCCTGATTTTCAGTAGTTGGGCCGGTTCACTTCACTACAACCCGTGGACATTTCCCTTGTCTTTTGCCTGTGTCTTCACCTGTGGTAGACACTGAACTTGACCTGCCACCTGTGAATACCTCAGAGGCCAGAGTAGCGGGAAAGACAGCCAACAGGCTGGTGGTAGATGAGGTGCCTGTGGGGCCTGCCCCCCTCTCACTCCTCCAACCTTCATGCTCTCCCTGATTTAAATACCTTTCTTAACCTTAAATCCCTCCGGCCTTTTCATGGAAAGTAACCACAAAATGCCCATGCTACAATGTGAAATTTAAAAAAAGAAATCAGGCAACAAAATTGTATACACAGATCTACTTTCATGAGATAATTCGTAAAATCATTCTAAAGGCAAGTTCATTTAATATCTCTGATATAATTTTGTCTTTAGAAATTCAAATATTAATGATGTATACATCATTAATATATAACTACATGTATACATGTATTTGCATAGAAAATGGATTATTCATGATACTGGAAAAATATATTACTTGTAAAAATAGCATAATAAAAAACTATCAGGGCCGGCCGAGTGGCACGGTGGTTAAGACCTGGTTTGGGATGCCAGCAGCCCCGGTTCAGATCCCACATATGAGGGCCAGTGATACCATCCTGGTACTATCATTTCTATGCGTCCATGTCTTTTTAAGAATATCAGAATTGGTTATACAACAATGTGAATGTACTTAACATTATTACACATTGTTGTTTTGTTTTTATAGAGTAAATAGTGTATGGGGGAAGTACATGTCTATAAATAAAGCCTATAAACTTAAAAAAAACAAGTAATTATATTAAAATGTTAAGCGACTTCTTTTTCTGGAGTGGTGGGTTGCAGTTAATAGCTTTTTTTATCTTTATTATTTTATGTATTTCCTACATCTGTATAAGATGATTAATATTACTCTTAAACTAAACATTAAGTTTACGATTTCAAAAACACTCAATAAAAATAGTGACTGTGTGTATCAATTTGTTCTTTTTGACATGTTGTTTTGTATTTATTTTCACAGTGTTTCATGTGCAGATTTTATTTCCTCAAGGGGACTGCAGATTCCTAGGGGGTCTTCTAGTTGTTTTGCTGCCTAGCGAGTATTTTATACACATTCAAATTTACACGTTCATCCATGACACTCACATCCACCTAAATTTAGGGAGAGAAGTCTGCTCTGACTAAATCTTGATGACTATTGCATGTCTTCTGCAAATATGAATATCTGATCATGAGACTATGTGAAACATTTTAAATTGGTCAAGACCAAGACAGACGGATGAGTCACTCATATTATTGTCATTGTGCTCATTATGAAAGCTCGTCTATGTTAATTTTGGCCAGGGTTCCCATCCTCTGTCTCCAGGCACAGGCTACACACTGAGCTGGCATGCTTGCGGTGGGAAGACCAAAGCAATTTATGGTTATTGGCAAGTGGACCAATTTCTTCATTAATCGATCACTCGCTTTTTCCAGTGTGGCCCTGAGGCATTCCTCTCGGGAGCAGAAGGGGAGAGCAGGATTTGCTCTGTCAGTCATGGCAGCAACAGGCTGCGAAAGAAATTGTCAAGGTATTTCATCAATAAAGGATGATCACTTGTCTTTGCAACAGCATGCATTTCAAGGCAAAAGAAACCGGGCCTAGGATTTCCATCAGTCTGGCTTTATGGGGAAAGATTTTGTTATTAACTCTCTTACTAGGCTGTGAATGCTTCTCCCAGCAGCATAATTTTCATACAGAGGAAGGTACCAGAGGAGTGCTGAGTGTTCTGTCCCCTCGGCTGCCTTGCCCTCACTGCAGACTCAGACCCCAACTGTCACTTCTCTGGAGGCAGCAGGTTGGAGGAGGCAGCCTGGCAGCCCAGGTCTGGAATGCCAAAGACCTCGTTGAGATGTGGACAATATGTCTGTGCTCCATTTCATTGCTGCAAGCACCAAACTCTGAAGAGTGTTGATAAGGGGCCAGAATAAACAAGAAGTCAAGGCCTGCGGAGCAGCAGGACTTTGAACCTCAGTCACTGTTAAATGTCCAGATAACTTAAGTGAAACTTTCAGTTAAAGGTGGAGAGAAATAATGAGATTGTCATCAGTTTTGGATACATAATGCCTCTCAGGAGAAAAGGCTCTTCTAAACGGTCATGTCCCCACTCAAGGGCTATCAGTCATCATTCTAGCAAAGATCCCACGGTGGGAGGCACCACATGATGTGCAGGGCTGATAATCACGCATTACATCAGAGAAGCAGATGGCTGGTCTCCTTGCATATGTGGATGGATCGCTACCTTACTTTCCATCCCATACTCTAATAAATCTCAATAGCACATTAAATATAATGCGTTTTTCTAGCCACTCATACCTAGGGCTTAAGACAGAAGAAAAAAAAATGTATTCATGCTCTTTTCAACCCCTTGCCCTAAAAAACACAAAAACACCACAACAAAAATCACAGACACTTTCCATGTTTCACTTTGAATTCCAACTCAAACGGATCGTCAGTATCTTATGGGTAGAAACCGTGTCATCCACATAGTTTGCCTCCCCCATGGTGCCTAATCTAGTGCTCTGAGCACAATGCATGCTCATGAGATTAATGGAAAGCAGCACGTGCATAGCATGTTTTAATCTTCACAGTACTTTTCCATCTGGGCACACCTCACTGTGTCCTGCTGGGCTGAGAGCAGGAAGTTGAAGTCCCAAGGGGTTGACTGGTCCTGTATCATAGAGGAAATGTGACAGAGTTGGAACCAGAACTCAGGTTCTACTTTTGCTCGGATTTGTACTGTGCCCTGAGATTATGAGTTTTCCACTTTGAAAATACAAATGTGATGAGAAGATGCTGAGGGGCTGACAGAGTGAAGAAGTTATTTCAAGACTTGGGGCAGCTGTTAGTTCTGAAAGTATACAAATTGTCATATCAAAATCAAGAAATAGAGAAAAATAGAGAAAAAATGTGTTTGAATATTGGAAATGACCTATCCAGATCATTGATTTGGGAAAGTGCAGACTTTGTGAATGCAACATACGTAGCTCTTGTTGGTATACCAAAGGGAAAGGGAAACTACTCAGAGATCTTAGTCAACTTTTTGAGGACATGAAACAAATACCTCAGAACAGGATGATATCATTCACACATGACACTTGACTCAGGGCTGTTCTTGCATGAATGTCCCAACTTAATTAATTCCATAGAAAATTAACAAATTGCCTCTTTACTAAGCCTTTTAGGAACATCTTACTGTAAAGTCATATTAAAGGATTTCATTCCAGTGTTATTCTCTAATTTCCCATTAGAATGAAATTCTACAAGGGAAGTGACAAAGGTTCTCTTCTGGACGAAACTCTAGTCAGGCTCCTCTGAGTTCCCTTCTTGACTAGGCCTCAACCTTGGCTTTGAACAAACACTAACAGCTTAAGGCCACATCCCTAAGATCACCCCAGTTCCCCTTAAAGTGCCTGAGAAAACTCAAGCCTGTCAAAAGAATTGACTGTTTGTTCCAGCCAACACGTGTAGAGCGGGCCCATGTCTCCCAGTCTTTGTGGGAGGGGAGGAGCCTAACTGGAAAACACCAGTGAGCAAACCCAGAGAGGTTTCCCACGGACCAACCTCCCTTCTGCTTTTTGTAATTTACTTCCACAACTCCACTGAGACCCCATGCACTCCCCTCCCTAATCCCTCATTCCCCTCTTGAAACATCTAGCATCTCCATACAGATTGAAGCAGAGTTCAGTTCACGCCGGAGTCTTTTCCCTATTGCAATAGTTATGACTGACTAAACTCTGTCCTTCCCACTTTAACCAGTGTCCTGCTTTGTTTATCTTTGTTTATCTTTGACACTTCTGCCTTGCTACCTCTGTATTTCCAGTATTTAGACAATGTTTGTTCACAGCACCTGCTCAATGGGTATTTGTAAAGGAATGAATGAACACATGTAGTGAGCATTCACTGTGCAGAAGTCATTGACATTGAGAGTTCAGCCCACAACCCCTGATGTTTCACTCCTTTGTCACGTTGGCCCTTGGGTACACGGTTTCAGAATTTGACTTCTCGGCTGTCCCAGAATGCCACTGCATGGGCTGACTTCTGACTATGACCTGACCTTGGAACATATCTGGATGGGCCTAACAAGTCATTCCTTCCCCAGAATACATGCTTTTCTAAGATGTCCATTGTATCCCAAGCATGGCCTCTGAGTGAGTTTGCAGGGAGAATGGATTTTACTGGCATTGGAACTCACTCAAGGTTGTGGGCTCCAAATTTGAAGCTGAACTTGAGCTCCTCTCGGTTCAAGTTGCAATGAGCACTGGCAAAAATGTGACCTCCTAGTTCAAGAATAAAGGCTCCTGGGGTTTCTTAGCTATCAAATTGCTCTTACAAAAGATTCTGTTGAGTCAAGTGTAAAAGAATCAGAGTCTAAAGGATTTAATTTCTCCTGAAATATTTGATGGTTTCATGGTGAAGGGGGCATTTATTTAGCAACAGGAATGTGAAGTCTCACTCATCACAAAATGTTTGAAAAAGAGATGAAGATATTTTTCCAACACAGCAATCTTTCTAGGTCCTCCTCCCTTTTCTCCTGGAATAAAGTGTGAAAAGTTGCACTAAATATTCCTAGGCTAATTTCTTTACCCTAGAAACCAATATTATCCCAGGTAAGATTAATTCAGGACATAGCAATGAACCAGAATGTAAGTTCAAATATCATTACTTAAGAAAAAGGAGCAACAGGAAAAAATTAAAATTGCCCAAATTTATCAGCCATGTTGAAATTTAGCACTGCTAACACATGGGGCCTGGTTAGGACTCGGAATAAATGTAGTTTCTTTTTTAGTGCTATTTGTTGAAAAAGGTTTTGCCTATAGCTATAAATATTTCTTACTACCATTTCAGAAAGTTCCAGAGGCCCCTGGCCTTTCTGACCAAATATGGGATCCTTCTGGGTTCAGAACTATCATTTACCTTTACACTTTTACTGCCTGAAACGTTTCAGGGAAATATTGTGAGGCACCATCAGCTCTCCAGGCCTTAGTGTATCACCCTAATTCTAACAATTAAAAAATACAAAATTATTAGATGTTTCCTCTATGCTCAAGACTGAGCTAGGAAACACAGAAGAGAGAGAAACAGAAGAAGTTTATAATCTTGGATTGAAGACAAGATTTACACAGATGAGAGAATTTGTAAGCAAGACCATTATAATAATGATACTATCAATAGTTAATATTTATCACATACTCATGAGTGAAAGGGATTGCTCTTGGTGCTTTACATGTATCATTTTATTCTGACATCTTTCTTACAAGACAGATGCTAGTACATCCCCAGTTACACAAGAGAATACTTCAGTGGGATAGCTTTAACCTTGCCCAGTATGACACAGCTGGGTAGTGATAACCTTGTATCTATCCAGAGCCTGAATGCCAACCCTCTACCCACCTCTGCCTTCAAACATGTGCGCACACATGTAAAGCTTAAAACACGTGTGTGTGCACATAGGAATATGGACGTGAGCATTACAAACTGAGTACAGAGCTTGCCAAATCAGTCCAAATAGGACCATTACTTCCATACCTTTCTTGCATGTGAATCTATATTTGATTCAAAAATAGATATGAAGCACTTGTTATAGGCCCATGAAGAGAAATTAAGGCCTGGTCTCTATCCACAAAGGGGATAACAAAGGATGAAAATGCTGTCACAGTGAAAGGAAAGAGATCATCATACATTGCTGGGGACATAGAAACGTCTTCATACAAGACAGATTAATTAATTGAGCTGGGCCAGAATTTCACAGAGATGGAAATATGGGATGGTGGGATGACATTATTTGTGTATATTTATCTATAATATGAAGGAAGCCACTTCCATATCACAATACTTTTTTCTTCATCTTATTTTTCTGCACGCCATCTCAATTGCTTACTTATTCCACCTGAGCCAGACCTTATTCACCAACATGGAAAAGGCGGTTGAGAGGACACCGTGAGTGTCAGATACGTACAAATTCATGGCAGCAGCTTCCATACAATCAGCATCAGCTTCATAATTGTTTAACGGCATCACATGGCTTCTCCATTCAATTCTGCCAGCCCTGCCTCTGAGCATCCTTTCTGCACGCTCTGCCGGTTAGAATGTTCCCTTCACGCGAGCAGTTCCTGAAATCTCATTCCTTCCAAACAATCTTTCCTAATGTGAGAATGTTGGCAAATACCCCTTAGCCTCTCCCTCTCTAACCATGAAGCTTTCAAAACAGCCCCAATCAGATCACCCAATTTTTAAAACGATTCCCCCCGCCATCCAAATGCATTCTCACATCATATCAGAACGTCAGAGAGAGCTTCTAAAGAGACAAAAGCAAAAACTAGCAATTATAATAACAGATTTTTTTAAAGGTAGTATGCATGTTTACCAAACCCCCATCAAACCGTCACTTCTAGCTTACACCACATATTCCACTGGGAACACAAATTATGCCCAAATAATCAAGTGATCAGCAATGGGCATTCTCTCAATTTCAGGTCACTTCCAAAAGATGTTTACCATCATTTCACTATAATAATAGATTTTAATAAAAGCCAAATCTAAATAAGACAGATGGACTTGGAGACTTGAAAAGCCAGTGTTCGTATTGCTCTCAACCCCGATTCCTTACAATGAACCATCATATTTGTTTTAGTTCTTAAGTCATCTCTCCTCTCTGTCCTCATTTTCAAAAACGCACATTCCTCCTGAGACACAGCCTCTGCACGCCCACCACGCACCTTCGTTACTGCTCCATCCAGCCATGATGTCTCCACCTTTCTAACTGCACAACACTTGGTATTAAATTCTGCTTCCAACACTATGTGTTTCGACTCTGAGTTAGCTGAACCCTGGATGTTGATGGCCTCTCCCTTCTTTGATGCGGCCTGTGTCAACTTGTGTAATAAAAGAGGAAAGCTAATAGAAACACCATAGAAGCCGAGGAAGTTATTGAAAATGTTCTTTCACTAAGTAGCTACATCCCCAAAACATATACAGGGAAGATAAATAAGTGTGTGGTTCTGGATGAGGAAATGAAACAAATATGGAGATTCTGGGACATCAAAGAAAAACTCACTATCCTGTCGAGGATGGGAGGGCTGTGCAAAAATGACTTAAACTGTAGAAGAAGGGGGAATTTATTATGCATTTCTCTCGAATCAGAATCTTAGGCCTCTGGACACCGATGCATAACAAGGACATTTGCATTTCAACAATGGGTGATTAAATGTACCTGGTTTATCCCATACTGTTTTAACACATGAAGTCCATATTAGGGGTCAACATTTATTGAGCAGTGCCAGATGCTTTGCTAGGTCTGGATTACGGGGAAAGGTAAATACACAATCATTAGTGGAGGTAAAACACTGTCTTGAATATATTCTGATTTTCTGATGTCTCCAATAAGAAATCACTTAATAAAATGGAGGGTGATCTCTGAGCAAGTAAATTATCCAGCTGCAAGTATTGAAAAAGGGATTTTACCCATCCTCATCTTAAGAAGGAAAAATGGAGACAGTAAGCATAAACATTCATGTGCTCTAAACAATGACAGGCAGAAACTAAGACAATTAATGGTCATGGTTAGGGAAATAATTGGCAACTTTTATCTGAATTATGCTGATAACTGTCATCAAAAGAGATTGAAACGGGGCAGCCTGGTACCTCAGTTGGTAAGAGCGTGTGCTCTGAACAACAAGGCTGCTGGTTCGATTTCCACATGGGCCAGTGAACTGGGCCCTCCACAATTAGATTGAAGACAATGATTTGAGCTGAGCTGCTGGTGGGCGGCCAGATGGCTCAGTTGATTAGAGTGCGTTCTCTTAACAACGAGGTTGTCAGTTTGATTCCCACATGGGATGGTGGGCTGCGCCCCCTGCAACTAGATTGAAAACAATGACTTGACTTGAAGCTGATGGGTCCTGGAAAAACACACTGTTCCCCCTATAAAATATATTAAAAAATAAAAGAGAGATTGAAGCAAGCTATAGATGAAAATAAGATAATGATCTTCCTCTGAAGTATAGGAGGAAAGCCAAGGTTACAACCCCATTCGGGATAGTAATAAGGATACTTTATTTACACTTAGGAGTGTAGTTTTCTATCTTTCCTGGGTTATATTGTATTTTACTAGTGCAGAAAATGCTGGAATTAATTATACAAACTGATTATTATACATAAATAGGGAAAGGTTGGTAAAAAAACAAACTGATTTCTTAGTAAAGAATTGTATTTTTGTAGAACAAATACAAGTAAAGATTTTAAGTTACGTTAGGTTCTGGTTCCCTAAATTACGCTGAAAGAAAGCTGAAGACTTAAGTAGGACTAAGCATTGAATGGATGACAACAACTTAAAAGGGAAAGAAACCGCAGCCAATGAGCTATTCCACTTTCTTAAGCCTCACTTTTTGCCATTCTATCTTGTGAACCAAACCATTCACTGATTTATTAATACACCGTCTCATCATGTCACTTTGGGACACAACAATATTTCATGAAATAGCCTGTGATTTCAAACAGATTGACTTCTCATGAGCAATCTGCCATGTTCTTACACCTTGAGAAATTTATATTACCTCACTATCCCCCATATGCAAAACTGAGGGTAATAAAACCTTGACAATGTGTTTGGAGGTTCTATACAGGGGCACAGCCACTCGTACCCCCTTGAACGAAATGGTTCTCTTCTATCAGGGAAGGGAGTCCTTTTCCCCCTAACTAGAAATCCTGGGAGGCACATACATGGAGCAGTGAGGGAGAGTGGGGAGACTGTTTAGCCAGCCAGACAGGCTGAATCAACCCAGGTCATCAGCGGGATGACAGATGCCATTGAAGCGTACAGACTTGCAACTAGCAGATAATAAGTTCTTGAGTTCTAATGCACAGCACAGTGATCATTACAATGACACTGTGTATTATAAACCTCAAAGTTGCTAAGAGACTAGATCTTAGTTGTTCTTATCACAGAAAAGAAATTATAACTGTGTGTTCCGATAGGCGTGTTAGCTCATTCTTTGATGGTAATCATATTGCCATATATAAAAGTATCAAATCAACAGGTTGTATATGTCATAAAGTTATAAAATGGTATATGTCAATTATATCTCAATAAAATTTAAAGTAAAATAAATATTAGTTACTTTTATCTTTCCATGTCTTTGCATGCTAAGTGCTATGCTGTAAATATTTAATTTCAGCTTGAGACAAAATTCAGGATATGCCTAATGTGCACCCAAGAACTAACCAATTTGTTCCATGAAATGGTGATATCCATACAGTGATCATGTATCCTCAAAATTCATCTGGCTTGTTAAAATATCTGTAGTGCCCTTTCTTATATTTTAATTTCAAGAAATTAGCCAAAGTCATAAACATGACCACCTTGTATACAAAAGCAAACTATATACTAAATGATGTAAAGAAAGTGAAAACTGAACATTAAACCAGCTTCAGAGGGAAAAATGCCTGTTTATCTGAGAAATCAGGAGTGAGTAGGTGGTGTATACGTAAGAGATGAAGGATTCATTTTTTTTTTTAACAGGCTACAATAAAATCACTTGATTGGCTCATCTAACTTTTAAGTCTAGGTATCTTTGAGCTATTGCACCTAACTGTGTTTGTTGTAATGGAGACAATTTATAAGTGCCAAGTCCCAATTGGCTGTAGTGACTTCTTTCATTCCCAATTGGCCCCCAACTGTCCCCATCCTTCAGGATGAAGATCTCACCTCTCTGATTCACCCTGGTCATCCCTCTGGCCTGGGAAGTGTCAGTTCTAATGAGCAGGAGAAGGACTGAGATTCTTCAATGAGCATGAAAGAATGGAGGGACGCCTGTTAAATGCCATTCACAGCTCTAAATAGCCATTCAGATTAGTGGTTGTGGTCCCTAAAGGACGGGTCCCACACTGATGTGTGTGCAGACCTCTTTCAAGGTCAGTGATCCATGCAACTCGAGTGGTAATGGGATCCCACCCTTAGTGTCAAAACCTGCACCTGTTAGGCTCAGAACAATGGGGCATTCTGAAGTCAGCCACTGCAACTTGCTCTTTTCCAGACCAGTGAAAAGAAGATCTCATTTCTCTTCAAACTTGGTGACGACCATGCAGAATACTTTGGCGCTAGTTGCAAAATAGCATACGAGTTGTGAAAATGATGCTGTTACAGACGTAACGCCACAGACCTGATAGCCTCACATTTTGAGAATAATGCACAGTAATCAAGTCTTCTTTCCATTTCAGTGGACTGTAAAAATTAAACTCACAGGAATGCTTGGAAGAGGAGCATGAGTGTATCTATGTATACAAGGCAGGGAGAGGGGGAGGATGCTAATTAAATATCTGCGAAGAGCACATTGACTCCTAATTTGAAGCACTGGGTGCCAGTTTCACTTCTCTCAGTAGCTGTGTGACTTGAAGTAAGTCAAGTTATTATGCTTTCCCATGGAATGGAGAGAGTATCGCCATCAGAGCTTTGTCAGAGCTCAGGAAATGGACCTCTCCTCTGCTTTGCTTTCAGTTCCATTATTTATTAAGGGTTTGGGTTAAATAATTTGTAAGGTTTCTTCTAGTTCCAAAATTCCATGATTCTATTTAATTCTTTGCTTTAAATCATTCTAGGATTCAACATAGTCTTAATAAATCAAGCCACACACTCCTTACTATTCTCAGAATTGTGCCAATATAGTACACCTTTGATTAAAATGTGTACCAAATAATAGCCTGAATCTGGATTTTCTTATTTTTCTAAAATGATCATTGATTATTTGTGTCATTTTTAATTGGCTTAAGGAGCCATCATTTTCAACCACCACTTGCCCTGAGGTAAATAAATAACCCTGCAACAGTAATTTTGAGTTATGAAGGTTCCACACCCTCCCTTCAGAGTGGTATTAGTTTGTAGTCACACTCCAACACAGGCTGGCTGATTATTCACAATCCCTTTTCCATCCCCACCCTCATTCCCGCCCTGCTCCATCACACAGCTACACTACATTTCCCAGCCTCCCTTGCACCTGGGCACAGACATGTGACTTAATTTTGGCCAATAGAATGTGGGTGAGAATAATGTGTGCCACTTCTAGTTTTGCCCCCTAAAATCCTCCCACATGTAACCTTCCACTCTCTCTATCTGCCTATTTAATGGAGAGGATTTCCAAAGACATCAAGGAGACATGGCCACAAGATGGAAGGTTCCCATGTCATCAGGTGAGAGCTTTAAGGACAGCTACACAGGAAAGCTGCCTGACAAGGAACATCCATGTTGGGTTACTGTTCAGCAAAACAACAATGTTAGGGGGTTGTCACTTTGAGGGGTAAAAAGTATAACTATTGCACTTTGTTGTACACCTGAAGCTAATTAAAAAAAAACAACAATGTTAAACCTCTTAAATTTGGGGATTTTTTTTTTTTACCAGAGTTAAATAACTCTGATTAATGTTGTCATATGGGCAATTACTTTGATGCAATGGTAGCCTCCAAAGAACATTACCAGGCAAGCCACCTCAGAGATCAGAGAACAGAAAGGCTCACAGAAAAAGCTAAAATGCTCCAATCATGTGATTTATTGAAATGGTTTAAAATATACAGGAAGAATCAAGGAGAAAAGAGAGGGGGTAAATTAAAGATTGGGACTATATTAACTAAATCATAGGGTACACACACACACACACACACACACACACACGCAAAAGGTAACTGAAAAGAAAGTGCTAGGAAGAGATAGAGTCTGGAAATTAAAAAACTGAATTTCCACACTTACAAGCAATTTAAATCACAGCAGAAAATGGATGGATGTTTCAATAACATTCCATTCACAGCTATTCTTTATTCTTCAAGGTATATCCAAATAACCAGATGAGGCAAATAATCAGGGTGGTTTTTTTTTTTTTGGCTATAAGCAAAAACTTGTGTGGGATGGAAGGTTGACAACTGATCTCCAACTACTAGCAAACAGCCCTTGTATTCTGCTTTATGGCACTGTCGGAGGTCTCTCTCTCTCTCTCTCTCTCTCTCTCTCTCTCTCTCTCTCTCTCTCTCTCTCTCACACACACACACACACACACACACACACACACCCATTGTGCTCATAAATTAGCCTGAGAAGAAAATGTGGGGCCTGCAAAAGTGTCCATATTTCTCAGCATAACATGTTTCCAAGCTCACCTTCCCTCACCCAGGTCCACTCACAAACAGCAGGTATATGGGAAGGAGGCCAGGTGCAAGCGGACCAGGTCATTTTCCTGGTGCTCTGTCCCTGGCTTTTAGTTGCTGGGAATCCCACAGAATCAGCATGATCAGCATAAGCAGAGCTCATGTGAGGACAAAAAGCGGACTTTGTCCTCTCCACACAGGGCTCCCGGTTTCATTAGACTTAGGATGTGGATGGCAAGGAAAGTCACACTATAAACACTGGATAGACAAAGATGGGCACCTGTGTCTTTTGGCCAATATCAGTTCTTCATATCCAAAAGCAAACATGATTGAAGAACAGGCCACTCTCTCCAGAACGATCAGGTGGAAAGTAGAATATTCAGTCAAGAGATCGTTTTGACTTCCTATTGGCAAACTTCTATACATGTGGAAACATCTGGAGAGTGGGCTGAACTCAGTATTGAACCAGATGTTGGATATCATGGAGACATGGCCTCGGCCACCATTCTTCATTTCCTTAGCAGTTTACCCGGCGCTCCCAGGAGACTTTGGTATGGAGTGTGAGGGGGTGAGGTGCACAATGGCTCCGTCAGATGCCGCATGGCACTGGGGCAGAATTGTGCATCTGTCTCTTTTCTTCCAAGGATCGGTCTAAAAACGACAGCACTTCACCCTCCTGGCAGAGCATCAGCCCGCCACAGAGGGAATCGACTGTCAGGACAACTCAGCAACTTCAGAGACCTGAGGGTTCCTACAACCGAGGGCAGCTTCGAATGTGTCAACCCCAGGTCACACCAGGGTGGCATGCACACCTCCTCAGCCCCTCTGGGGAGCCAGGCCTGGACGTGGAGTAACCAGCCTCTGCTTTAGAAGAACACAATTGCCTTCTTATCCATTTTTAAATAGCCTCTTCCCTCGCAAATCTCTGCTAATAAGCACAGCTTATCTTTATTTACCAGGTAGCACCTTTCTCTTCGGAGATACCTAGAGGCCTCATGAAGGGAAGCAGAGGAAATGCATTTTCTATAAAATGACAAGGAGACAGCCCTTTTCTGTGTAAAGAGACACAGACGTTCTTCTCCTGAGTGGATGCTGACTTGTTATAGGTAGTTAGGGGACAACTGTGTGTGGCCTGTGATGATGGGGGACTTTCCATTTAACTGTCTGGGTTCCGTTCTCCCTTCCACCAGATGAGTGAAACACCATAATGCAAAAGAAACCTTAAAGCCATCTGGCCTCGCCCCTGCCTCCGAGCAGGGTTACACGTCATCATTCACAATTCTTACATTAAAGGAGCTTAATAAGCACTCACGGTGTTTCTGTTTTTATTTTCCTCATAACCCAGGAATGAAAACTCTTATTCTGAGTTCAGCTACCAGGAATTCCTTTTTTGGAAGCCCACTTCTTAACTTTTATGCCACTTTAATGCTAAAGATGCCCCTTCCCTAATTAGAGGGTTTCTATGCAGTATAACAGAGTTCCACGGTCATATTTTATTTTCTGGAACTTAAGAATACCCTGGATTCCACGGCTATGTGACGGAAGTTAGCGGGATGCTTCTCTCTCAACCTCAAACTCCTGTCTGACTTGCGAAGGCATTGTTTGTTACAGAACATAATTATGATGATGTGATTATTATGATGATAGTATTAGCACTCTAAACTAGACTACAAGTGCCTTGAGAACAAGACAACCTATTCCTCATAATATGAATAGGTAGTGTACTATGCTCCATACTTTATATACATTGTTAGTCCTTATAATAATTCTGAAAGGAATACATTATTACCTCCGTTTTTCAGATGAGGAAACAAAGGCAGAGAGATGAACGAAGGCCACGAAGCTAGTGGTGGGAATGCAAACATCCTCTGTCTGCCAACAAAGCCAGCGAGGTCTCCACTCTGACCCATGGCCACCTTTTTCACTTTTGTGTCCTTAAGGTGACATAGAATACAACAAGGTGGAGTAGCAAGCATGAATTGCATATTCACCATCAGATAGATGCAAAATAAGAATAATTTTATTTTTCAACTTTTCTCTGCTGAAAGCAGGCTCCTTACATTATCCAGGTCTCACGATTCGTACTGACGCAGTAAATTTGGGTGTTATTATCTTGGTTACTCTTCATTCACAGCTATGTCTCCTTGCTAGCCTCATGAAGATAATGGAGCTCTTTTAGAATAGGGGAGGAGAGGGGAAAGGGTGTCACTCCCTTGGTCTGGTCTGGTTCTCTATCTGATCTCATTTGCTTGGACAGGTTATGGAAAATCAACAGTGGGGGTTGGGGGGTTGGAGGTGAGAGTCTGTTTATGAGAGAGGACTAGACATAGGAGGTAACCCTCCACTTTCTCTGTCCCGCCTCTACACTCCATCCCAGGGCTGGCATCACATCACTGATCACATTACAGTGTCTGTTGCCTGGGCTGACAGTGTCCCAGGTAGCACCTGTGGCTATGATGTCCTTGGGGGAGCCTGGCCAATTGCCCTGCCAACCCCAACTTCCAGAGGGATAATAGTGTCTCCCCAGGTCCTAAGATGTCATGTGTTCCCTTCACTTCTGGGGTTAGGGAGTTCCACCGGAATCTGCTATATCTCCTGGCTGTCCAGTCCCACTTTCCTACAAGCCTGGGGTAGGGTATCTGGCGAAAGGGAAGGATGTTTCTTTGAATGTAGACTGTAAAGATGTGCCATTTTTATTCTCAGATGGGGTCTTCTCCTGGGGATAATGAACAGCCAGTAGCTGGGGCTGTGAGAAAGGGTTACCTTTCCTTAATACGTGGGTACATTTTATGAAAGAACGCAAGAGCAAACCCCAAAACAAGAAAGATCTGAAAGAAAGAGTCATTGGTCAATCAGCCTGTGTCTGGAAATCACCCAAAGAGATCTACCTGAAAAAATATTTTAATTGAGTTTTCCAGGGACCTCCACGAAATGTATTTAAATAATAAATGTAGTTTAAATATACACCCTCCTGCCCCAAACTGACTGTTATGTATGTATGTGTAACTGTCCTTCCACTTGTCTGTAAGCCAGAGGCCAGAGGCCATATCTTCCCTGTGTCCTCTGCACCATGCGTGGCCCATAGTAGGTGCTCAATAAGCATTTGTTGAATGACTATTGAAAGTCATCAGAGACACTCATTTGGCCTGCATGAGTAAAATGTAAAAAAGTAATGGGGACTAACAGAACAGAGATGCCCATGTGGTTCCTGACTTTCAGTGGAGCTAGGATCTTTGTACCTCAGAAAAAGTTACATGGCTGTTCTGATAGGACTCTTTGGCCCCTTGACAAGTACAAGTGAATTTTGGAAATAAATATTTTGACATCTAGACCCAAAGCACTAATCACTTGAGCACAAGTGAGACTGACTGACAATCCAGGATGGGACTGCAGAAATAAGGAACTTGGCATCAGGCTGTAGGGATGCAGTTCAGCAGAACTTAGAGGAGGCAGGGACGTCAGAAGACCAGCTTCAGACACAAATCTTTCAGCCTGGTCCCACGAAAATTAGTCTTAAGCATGTGGCTTCATTGCTTATGGGCTGAGGGTGAGCCTTTCTTCCCTCTGTTCCCTGTATTCTTCATGTACCACAGGTATAACCTCAAGTAACTCCGGAGTAATTTGTGCTGTGGCCAGTAGATGGCAGAAAGTGACAAGAAAAGGAAAGGAAACCACAGCAGGGCACCCAGCTTGCTCCCAGTTTGCAGGACAAAATACACTTTATATACAATATATTTTGTCTAAAGTCACAAGTCCTTCCTCCAAACGAGCTATCTCTGAGTAGAAACTGCTGTTGTTTGAAATTCTCCAGTCACCAAGTCCTGGTGACACGAGGAGGAACCCCCCAGTGGCATCTGCAAGGCGTTTCCTCTATAAAGCTGTCGTCCAGCCCTGGCCAGTGCTGACCAAGCCACCCCAACCCTATCCCCAGCTTCTCTGTCTACTGCAGGAAATCTTGGGGCTGTGCAAGTGATAATGTCTGGAAAGTACTTGGCAAAGTTGGAAGAGCTCTCTCCCTGCTGAGTTAAGACAAAAGCACGCAATGTATTCTTTCAACAGAAGTGTGTTAAGCACTGATTGTGTGCAGTGCTGGGCTCCTCCAAAAGCTTACTGTCTGTTATTTCTCTCCTCCTGTTCCCCAGCAACTTGCTGCTGCAGCAAAATGAGCTAGGACAGAAGCTGTCTCTGTGAATTCATTTCCTTCGTAGTTCTGCCACAAAAATAGGAGAAATCAAAGGTATACTGGAAACTTTAAAAGAATTATAAAAACAAAAGACAAACAAAAAAAATCCATGAGAAAATCTGATTGTCATCTTAGATGATAAAACACCTAAGTATTAAAGAATACTCAGAAGCTATAAAGGAAAATATATTATCAATTTTGATGACATAAACATTTTAATCTTCTGAACTACAAAAACACTTTAAAAATCAAAAGAAAAAGTAACAAACTGCAAAAAATATGACAAAAGACTAGTACTGTTAAATACAAATATGCTAAGAACTCCTATAAATCAATAAAATGTATATATTAATAACTCTTCTAACATCAATAATACGGCAAGAGACATGAACAGGCAGGTCAGAGGACTTCAAGGGGCCTGGTTACTTGGGTCTTGTGCTTATTGGTGGCGCTGTATTACTATAATTTTTTTCTCCACAATTAAACATATAAAGTGATAGAAACATAATGATTATCTCTGAGTCTGGATAATTAGCCAGTATCACAAGTGCTTCTGTGAGCGAGGAAATGGCATGAGAGCGGTCCCTATATAGCAGTATTCCAGGAGGGTAATGCAGATGAAATAACACACTTCACACGTCAGCAGTTTTACTGCGCCATTCATGCAGCAGACGCGGTGACTACAAGGGCTCCAAGGAGAAAAGTCCACACTTCAGGTGCAAAGTGACCTTTTATCCAAGAAACGGATTCTCTACAAGTATAACCAAAACTCTGCGTCACTACACTCATGTACAAGAGTCAAGGTTCCACGGATCTTTCTGGAACAGTATTGACTGGAAGAGGAATACACACCCCAAGCAGCAGCCAAGGGAAGGAGTACAAATGGGGGAAGGCAGACCAGGATCCGATTTCAACATAGTCTCCCTGAGAAGCTTCCCATCAAGAGCTCAGTGCACACAGAAATTGTACACATTTGTGGCTGGGTTTGTTGTGTTGGCCCTCCATCCATTTACTTCACAAGATTGTCTTAAAATCACTGTCATTCATCTTTTTGACTCCTCTCATGGGGAACAATCCAGTGCCATGCCTAGAGTGGATGCCCTCAAAGCCATCTGTAGATGTTGGAAACAAAACAAGTGGGCTTGGAAAAACTCTATACAACTCCCTTGAACTACAGAAAACATTCTAGAACTCTCCTCCATGTTTCCTCCACAGGGCAAGGCATTCTTCAAGCAAGGTGATGAAAGGAGGAAGAGCAACTACAAGGCTGGCCTTTGCAGAAGGGAAGCAAGCAAAACTAAAAGGGCCATTGAGACCCACAATTCTGGGATGGCTTCTGTGGAGGCAGGAAACAGGCAGGAAAACATTGGTTCCAGGTTGCCCAGTTTTGTTTGTTTGTTTGTTAACTGACTTTTTAAAAAAATTTTTGTTGGGTAACAGTGTATTTTTTCCAGGACTCATCAGCCCCAAGTCAAGTCATTGTCCAATCTAGTTATGGGGGGCGCAGCTCAACTCCAAGTCCAGTCACTGTTTGCTGGGGTGGGAGGCACAGCCCACTATCCCATGTGGGAATCGAAAGGGCAACCTTGTTGTTCAGAGCACACACTTTAACCAACTGAGCCATCCAGCCACCCATAGGTTACCCAGTTTTGATGACTCTTCAGTATTACCTTAATCCCATCAACTGCCCTCTTTATAGGGTATCCTTTCTACCTTTAGTTTAAACCAAACTGAATCTCACAAAAAGTTAGTTTTGTTTTAAACCTTCCCCCTCTTGTTTAAGATCTGAATCTAAGTCCATATCATCTCCTATAACGAGTTTCCCCGCAAAAGACACTGGGTAAAACTTTGAGCTTTCTTAAAACTCAACAATATGAAAATAAACAACCTGATTAAATGGTATACACTGATTTAGTGTATACTTTCACTAAAGAAGATATATAAATGGCAAATAACCATATAAAAAAACATTCCGCATCATATGTCACCAGAGAAATGCAAATTAAAAAAACAATGAGATACCACTATATACCTATTAGAATGGCCAAAAGCCAAAACACCGACAACACCAAATTCTGGTGAGGACGTGAAGCAACAGGAACTCTCATCCCTTGCTGGTAAATGAAAATTGGTACAGCTGCTTTGGAGGTTAGCTTGACAGTTTTCCACAAAACTAAACTATTTCTACCATATGACCCAGCATTGTACTCCTTGGTATTTACCCAAAGGAAGAGAAAACTTATGTCCATGCAAAAACCTGCACATGGATGTTTATAGAAACTTTATTCATAATTGCCAAAATTTAGAAGCAACCAAGGTGTCTTTCAGTAGTTGAACTGATAAATCGTGGTACATTCATTCACTGAAATATTATTCAGCACTGAAAAGAAATGGGCTATCAAGCCATCAAAAGACATGGAAGGACCTTACATGCACATTACTAAGAAGAAGAAGCCAATCGGAAAAGGCTGCATACTATATGATTCCAACTTTATGACATTCTGGAAAAGGCAAAACTATATAGAGAGTAAAAGATCAGTGGTTCTCAGGAGTTCCACGGGGAGGGAGGGAGGGATGAATAGGCAGAACACAGAGAATTCTTAGGGCAATGAAACTATCTGTATGATACTATATTGTTGGTTATATGTCATTATAAATTTGTCCAAACCCATAGAATGTACAACACCAAGAGTGAACGAACCCTAATATAACCTATTGACTATGGGGGATAGTGATGTGTCAATGTAGTCTCATCAATTGTAACACATGTACCACTCTGAGGTGTGTGTGTGGGGAGTGATAATGGGGCAGGTGTATGTGGGGGAGGCAGGGGGTGAATGGGAAATCTCTGTACCTTCCATTTAATTTTGCTGTAAACCTGAAACAACTCTAAAGAAATAACATCTTTAAAAAAAAAAAAAAGAGTTTGTGTTTGGTGAAGGTCACCCAAGGAGAAGAGAATGGGAGACAAGTTCTTGGCTGTCTCTTTAGACATTAAAGGATATCTTTCAAAACAGAGCCTGCTATTCATTTGCAGAAAAGTATGCCCGGCTTCCAAAATTCTTCAGAAACACTTCTGTTCCATTTCATCCAGATATCTTATTTATTACTAATTCCAAAATTAAGTGCAGAGTTTTGGGGGTGAGAAAAATATTTCTGCTCACTTTTTACAGAAGACATTTCAATATTCTTCTTCTCTATAGCTATAAACCTTTCAAACTTAAATCTTGAGTTAAAAGACCACTACCCTCAAAAGAGCACCCCAAACGATTTCCATTTAAATTCAGCAAGTCCTTCCCTTAACTTTCATTCCTTTGGATTTTCCTGACGGGTTTGCACATCTTTTCCAGCCCTACCTCAGCTCCATTCTCTCCCAGCCATCAGGATCAGCCTTAGCAGGCAGTTCTTTCTAAGGGCAGGTCAGGCAGGAAAAGCTTCCATCAACTCAGCAGGAAACTGGTAGATTCATGTCCCACCCCCTTCCTTGGCCACCACTCTCTCCACCCCCAGTATGGAAAATCCGGCATAGTTGTGGGAAGAGATAATGATGAGTTAGCTGAGAAATACTCAAGGGAAAGCTATGGAAGGTTTGGGAGCAGTCATGTGAGCAGGTAGTCATTCTGAAATCTGGCTCGAATGCACACTCAGAAGGGCCAGTCACTCAGTACTCTGATCATCTTGTGCCTTTGCTGAGAAATATAAGAAGTATGGTCATAAATTTAAATCCTAAGACTTAAACATTGCAAGAAGCTAACAATGGTAGAGTGCCATGCTAGCAAATGCCAAGTGCTATTGCTAAGGTGCTGGCAATGTTAAGATGAATTTAAACAACAACAAAGAACACTTTTTTGCCTTATGGGAACTAAGAGACTCCAGTCCACTGTTCTGAAAGACAGTCTTTCCCAGAGGATATTGTCATAGAAATAATTTAGAAAATTTCCCATATTTGAGGGACATGAGTTTTCCATATGGAGAGCCCACAAGGTACTTAGGACCATGGAAGCAGATAAACCAATACAAGGCACATCCTGGTAAAATTTCAGAATACTGGGGACTAAGAGAAGACCCTAAAAGCTTCTAGGGATGAGGAAAATCAGAGTATGTAGTAATTTTAAAAAGATCAGGAATCAGTTTAACATTGTGGGACAATGGAACCATGCTTCAAAATGCTGGGGGTGAAAATATTTCCAACCCAGAATTCTCTACACAGTGAGATTATCAAACAGATATGAGAGTAAAATAAAGACATATTTAGGGCAGCTGGATTGCTCAGTTGGTTAGGACATGTGCTCTTAACAACAGGGTCACCAGTTGGACTCTTTCATGGGATAGTAGGCTGCGTCCCCAGCAACCAGATTGAAAAAAAAAACAAAAAAAAAAACAGTGATTGGACTTGGAGCTGAGCTGCACCCTGCACAACTAAAATTGAAGAACAACAACTTGACTTGGAACTGATGGGTCCTGGGAAAAACACACTGCTCCCCAATAAAGTTAAAAAAAAAATTTAAAAGACATATTTAGATACACAAGGTCTCAAAATTTTCCTCCCATGCACTCTTTCTCAGGAAGTTTCTAGATCAAGGAAAAGAAAGACAGTGGATCCATGAAAAGGAGGAATCTGACTCCAGAGAGACAAAAGGAATCTCCAAGATGTTGGGGGAAAAAAATTCCAGGATGACAGGTCAGCCCCAGCCCAGAATGGAGCAGGTCAGAACGCCCTCAGAGCACTGTCTCCTGGAAGAAATGACAGAATTCCTGATGTGTTTGAAAGAGCTCCAAGCAGGCCAAATGACACTCATTATTATCAGATTTTAATATTGTCCCAGAGAAGCCAAGTCTAGGTTTTTATGTAACTCCAGATGTTTAAATGATAGCTTAAAATTAAAAAACATATATTTCAACTCAATCAAAACTCACTTGCTGACTAAATCTGTACCACAGATCATGAGTTTTAATCATGTTCTACATGCTTCTGAGCTAGAAAGTAACATGAGACAAGAAAACAAATATTCATATTGTATATATCTAGCATTGCTTTAGGTACTGAAGCTTCACAATTCTAAGCTTCAGTTTTAATGAAGTCTCACAATCCTCAGCAGGAGGCATTATTATCCCTGATTCTAATGGATGAGAAAACGGAGGCTCAGATTGTGGGGCACACACCCCAGGTTACTTGGCTGGTCAATGGTAGAACCAGATTCAAACCCAGGGTGTATCGGCTACAAGGCCTGTTAACTTCCACAGCACCACTCCATCTCCTATATTAGCTGTTTTCCAACACTGGCTGGCACATGGAAATCACCTGGGGAGCATTTAAAACTCTCCATGTCCAAGTCACACCAAGACCAGTTCAATAAAAATCTTTGGTGCTGGGACCCACGCATTGGTGTTTTTATTAAACCTCTCCAGGTGATCCAAGGACAGTCAAGAACCATGATCCAAGAGCAACACCTGGGATCTCACTAGACATGCAGAATCTAGGGCCCCACCCCAGACCCACTACATTAGAATCTGCATTTAACAAGACCTCGTGCAATTTGAATGCACATTAAAATTTGGGAAGCATTGATCTAGGAGGGAAGTAACGAAGGCCTAAACTAGGCTTCAAAAGTCTGGCTTCATCCTCAAAACTTTGTATTTGTTAATTATTCAATTTTGGGGACTGAGGGAGAGAGAGGATTGGTAAGAGGAGAAACGGAAAGAAAGAGGCATTTATCACAACGAGTGAAACACACTGTTGGATCTTAACACTGCTTTCACTTCTAGAGATTTCTTGAGTGCCTCATTTCAATTCATTTGCTTTTGCTTTTTCCTCAGATCATCTCTTCTGTTAAAGAAAAAATTATTCATGACACTTATTAAAACAGTAAGGCAGACTTCATCAGGGGACAATTGGAATAAATAAAAGGACTACTGCATGAGAGTTTTGAAGGAGAGAGATTGAGTTCACTCTGAATGCAACAAGGAAAAGTGGGAAAAGTGAGAAGGATGTGTGTGTAAGAGCAGAAAAGGGGGTAGAGGTGTGGTCCGTGGATGGAAAATTACCAAGAGGAAACACCAGGGGGGAGGGGGGAATTCTGGCTAAATCAACGTAACAATATTCTTGCTAAAGGTAGACCAGATGATCAGACATCCGCTGGGGGATGGTGGGGAATAAGGAATCTGGTTAGATAGTGAAGGTGATCAGATATCAAGGATGGGGAATCTGCTAAACCAACTTGGCAGGATTTTTGCTAAAACTGGACGATGCCAAAACAGACATGGAAGTCCAAAAGTCGAGGCCCCGTTGGGAAGAGAATTCAGAGGAGTTTGACTGACGTTTGGTCAAGGAGAGACTGTCACTTCCCAGCTTCAGACTTTGTTCTGAGAAATTACCATCAATCAAGGCTCAACTATACATGGACATAGCTTCATGCACACACCCGGCATTCAAAAAACATTCACCACTCTCACCACAGATGATCGGGCCAGACACTCAATCATCTGGGAGGCAATGTGCCCTTCTCACTCTTAAATCTCTCTAAGTCTCCCATGTTGATGTGGAGTAAAGGAAATCTGGAGACAAATCCAATTCTACAGTTCTCCTTTCAGATACAGGCCTCATCCCAAAGATCCCAGCACCTGCTTTCTCCTCTCCTCCTTCTTCTCCTCTTAGTTAGGCACTGCCTAGGCCTGGCTCTGGAAAGGCACTGGAGTTTTACAGCTCTTTCTTCTGCCTTATTATCCTCTGTTCTTACAACCAAGGCTTTTGACTGCTGCTTTCCTTGTGTTGTCAGGTTTCTCTCTGATCCCTAAATTAATACTAATGGGAAGCCCTCTTAGCTGTTCACTTACTTTTCTTTCTGCTCAGTTTTCCCCAGTTGAATATTCCTCCATCCATGCTGAGCACTCACCTGGCAGCCCTTTCTTGGGTTCATTTTAAAACCACCCAAGTATCTTATACACCGTTTGCCACTCTAAAACTGGGTAATACAGAGGATGGGTAGGAAAGGAAATTGCACCCAAATCTGCCTGATTAGCCATCTGGACAAGACCAAAATTGTAGATGGCGGGCTCAGCGCCTAGGTCATGTAGGCTGAATGAGGCTGCCCTTCCAACTTGCTAATGTTTCTTATTTAATGATTCTTCTAAGGGGTAATTTGAGGAGCTCATAAAAAGCTCTTCTGACCCGAAATACTTCTTTGTGTTTTGTTTTATTTTAATTTTTTTAGGTTTGAACCAAAGGAATGAGCATAAACAGTTTTGAGAGGATTCACATATGAAAGCAATGATTAGGACCCATTTGGATTGGGGGGCTGCTGACAGAGAAAGCAAGATGAGGTAGACGTTTCAAAGTCCTGGGATGAAGGTGAACGAATGAGTGGATGGGGAACCAAGGGCCACTTCACAATTTTGCCTGGAGGCAGCTGTGATTTTAAGGGGAAAAAATGTTAGCTACTCCCACCCCCGAAGATCATTTTCCTCCTTCAGCAGCCAACATTCAACAAATATTTGTCAAGGGCCCAAAGTTCTGGCTAGAATGCAAAGAGAAAGAAATGAAACAGAAAGGCAAAAGTTAATCAGTCACCCACCTTAAATGCCTCTAGCCACTACAGAACACAAACATACAGATCTTGTTTTTAAACTTACAGTTTAAGGCAGAAAGAGACACAGACATGGTGGCAGGGAGGGGGAGGGACAAATACATATGCACACATATAATCACATATAGTAATACAAATTGTGTATATATGAACATATATACATATTTCTCCCCATATGTGTCTCTTCATACCTTAGACTATAAGCTTATATGCATATATGCACATAATGTTCAATATACAAAAACAAGTCAAATTAATAACCTCTCCATCATTACTGATCAGACAGTCTGAACCCTATGTGCTACAGGAGCTGCCCATCACCGATGGTCCTCCCTTAGATTTTTTTAGCAGCCTCAACTCAGCAAAATTTTCTCCTATTCTTTGTTTTATTATTGATTCTCCTTTATCTCTTCTATTGTCTTCTTCTTATACTCCCCTTGAGCATGTTAACCATCCAGGATCTAGTCTTCAAGTCTTCTATCTTTTCCCTTATGATTTTTCTTCCTCTAGTGTTTTTGTTTATTTGTTTGTTTGGATGGTTGGCTTTGTTTTCATTTTTGCTTTAAGATATTTCCTTCCACTTGGTCTTCCAAATTATTAATCTGAATCTCAACAGTGTCCATCTTCTCCTTCAAATTGTGTACTAAGTATTTTAGTTCAGAAATCACAGTTTTTAGTTGGAAAGTCCTTTTTTTTTTGGAGTAATCTTTGAATTTCCTTAAGTAGTCTTAGTTTTTAATTAAAGTGAGCAAATATCTCCCAGGCTTCTCTTCTTTATTCTCGTTGTTCTGTTTGATCTTCACCTGTTTGGTTGTGTGTTATACATGTTGTCTTTCTTTTTCTGCTCTTTGGGGCCTCTCCCAGTTGTTGGAATTCCCATGAGGCCTTAATTGCCCTGAGCACTTTCCACTCCGCAGCTGTTTGGGTTAGGAGAGAGTGGTGGAGAAGTGGGATGAAATCAAGTTTTTATCTGCCCCAAAGCCCCCAGAAAGCTCTGGGAACTGAGTATTGAAATCACACTACTCTGTATTTTCAAGAAGCCCAAACTTAGAGTCAATGTTTTCTTCGCCCTCTGAGTGACCTTATGCATGTCCTTTAGAACACAGTTTCTCTTCCTTGTGTGTAAATTATGGATTAGCCATACTATCCTACTTGCCTCCTGAGGTTTGTTATGAGGATCAAGTAAAACAGTAACTCTCAACTGTAGACAATCTTTGTGATTGCTATTATTCTCAGTCCTGGCCCTTTTCCCTTCTTTGACTAAAGTAATAGGGAAGAAAGGGGAAAGCACTTAAAAAACTTACAAAGTTCATATAGCTCCCAGAGTCCTACACAAAAATGCCTACAAACAGAACAATCATAATCTGGTTTTCAGAAAACTACTAATCTATCTGTTCAGCACAAACTATAGACAGGAAGAAGGCAGGAGAAAGACAACTGCCAAAACACACCAATGATGGCTCCCTCCCTACATAAAAACGGGAGAGGAGAGAGGGAGGGAAAAGAGGAGGTGGGGGAGGAGAGAGGGCAGCAATTGAGGGGAGAGGGCCTCAATTAAGGGGATCAGAGAGGTGACCACATTTTCCAATTACCATTTATGTGACCTTGGGAAAGCTATTTTATCTCTCTGAACCTACATTCTCATCTTTAAAATGTGCCAATAATGTACTAGCATTGCTATAGGGGTTTTGTGAAGATAAAGTGAAATGATAACATACCCATGATTTCTGACACATAATAAGTACTCAATAAATGGGATTAAAGTGTATATGTATATCCCTTTTCAGGCTACATACACTACATTTGTTTGATTTTACAAACAAACTGATCTTTTTTCTCAGTTTTCTAATTTACACCCCCCAACCCATTACTTTCAGTTTAAGTGGGGAATAATCCCTTTCTTGAGTTATAAAATGATAGCCCTTCTTTTCTGGGTTTGACTGATAAGTTTTTCCTCTGTCAGGAATAAAAATCAAGCAAAATTAATATTCTCATCAGCTGAACGTGGGCCCCAGATAGACTGGAAACTGTCGCTATATCATTGTGGGGACACATTGACAAGCAGGGACACAGAATGCCTGGTGCAACCCTGTATGTCTAATTATGGAATATTTAATTTACTGGTCTACTTTGGCAGGGATGGCTCCCAGCTCAGATTCATGTGGACAAATAAAGCTTCTGCATGTTAGCACTTGGCTTGACAGCCAGCAAGGCTTATCAAACACCTGCTCTGCGCTAAGTACCAAGCATTAGGGGGAATCAAAAAAAATTAAAGAGGTGGTCCCTGCCCTTGAAGAGCGTATGGTCCACCATCAAGTTGCTTCTACATTCTTGCCTTCATATATATATATATATATATATATATATATATATATATATATATATAATTTTTTTCATGAAATTTAGATTTTGCAGACCCTAATTTTTTTATTTTCAATTATAGTTGACATTCAATATTATTTTATATTAGGTCCAGATATGTTACATAGTGATTAGACATTTATATAATTTACAAAGTTATCCCCCTGGTAACTCTAGTACTCACCTGGCACTATATACAGTTATTACAATATTGTCAACTATATTCCCGATGCTGTACTTTACATGCCCTTAGTCAACTAAGGGCAACTTATTTTGTAACTACCAATTTATACTTCTTAATTCCTTCACATTTTTCAGAGTACACTCCCCACACCCTTCCCATCTGGCAACTATCAGGGTGTTCTCTGTATCTATGAGTCTGTTTCTGTTTTGTTTGTTCATTTATTTTGTTCTTCAGATTCCACATCTAAATGAGATCATGTGGTATTTATCTTTCTCTGTCTGACTTATTTCTTTAGCACAATATCTTCCAGGTCCATCCACGTTGTCACAAATAACAAGATATTCTTTTTTATGGCCAAGTAATACTCTATTATATATAGGTGCCGATACTTCTTTATCCAGTCGTCTATTGATAGACACTTAGGGTGCTTCCATATCTTGGCTATTGTAAATAATGCTGCAGTGAACATAGGGGTGCATATATCTTTTTGAATCAGTGTTTTGGATATCTTCATGTAAATACACAGAAGTAGAATTCCTGGGTCATAAGATAGTTCTATTTTGAATTTTTTGAGAAACCTCCATACTGTTTTCCATAGTGGCTGCACCAATTTGCAATCCCACCAACAGTGCATGAGGGTTCCCTTTTCTCATCATTAACAACACTTGTTTGTTGATTTATTGATAATAGCCATTCTGACAGGTGTGAAGTGATATCTCATTCTGGCTTAATTTGCATTTCTCTGATGATTAGTAATATTGAGCATCTTTTCATATGTCTATTGGCCATCTGTATGTCCTCTTTGGAGAAATGTCTATTTAGTTGCAGACCCTTATTTTAAAAACCTTAAGTTTTATGTTATTCATCCTCTTCATTTCAGAGTTTCGGTGACTGTGAGGCCTGCAGAGTTTGTGTGACTTGCTCATGCAAAAATTATACTATTTAAGGGAATAGAATAACTAAAGGATAGTTTCCAGGTACAGATCTAATAGAATTCTTTAAAATCATACTAACTCCCTTGGAGTGCATCAGGCATGCTGACTGGGGTATGTGACCCAGTTTTTATCACATCTTTTTCTTCCTTTTCACCAACACACAGATTCAGAAGAAAACTGACTTAAATGAAGAAAGAGAAGCCTCCAGGAGAAAAGGACAAAGGGGACAGTGTGTGAGCTGGCAGCCAGCCTCAGTGGAGGGGTCTCTATCTGCAGCAGCCTGGCAGCCCCGTTTTTCCCCTTGGGGAGGAACTGCAATGAGCTGCTCCCTCTTAGACCCTACAGAGGACCATTCCCAAAAGAGCAGGTGGAGGCCAAGCTCCCTGGAGTGGGATCTATCTGGGGTACTTTTCAGGCTGAAGATTTAGAAAAAGACAATAATTTTCTTGCAGAAACTCATCCAAAGCCTTCACCAGATTTTATTTCATTTAATCCAAATGCCCGGGCCAACGTTGACAGACAGTCCTCAGAGCTCTCCATGCCACCTCTCGCTCAGGCTATAATGAAGTATGTGAAGCAATGAATGATTCCTGGTGTTGGTCAGACATGGCTTTCCATCCCTCTTTCCACACTCATTGGTTCTGTGCATTTAGACAGATGACTGAGCCACCCACAGCCCAAGTTTCCTTGTCTGTAAAGGTAGGATCATGGTTCCTCCTTGGGGGATGTTGCCATGTGGGAGTACAGGACCTGACAGAGTGGCACCCCATCTCTGGGACTGGTTTTCTGGGTGATCTTCCCTATTGTGACCTCCTCTGAGAGAGGTAGGTTCGGTTCTTGGCTCTTTCATAGAAGTGTGTAGAGAAGCCAGAGAACTCCCACCCTTCCCTGCTGTTGACTGCAAAGACACTAACCCACATACATGTATTCATGCAGCGTGGAGGGGGAAGCCATGAAAATAGTCACTGTTTCCAGCCACATGGGGAATGTTTAAAATCACTTACATTAGCAAAAGGGCAAAAAAAAAAAAAAGGTACTGCAAGTTCTTGCAACTTTTGTGTGAAGCAGAAGTACAACTGATTTATCTACTGTTTCAATTAATTTCAACGACAAATGAAAAGTCGATTTTGACATTCCGAGGTGGAAAAATAAATTTTTTTGCTCTATATTTCCTGTTGTATTTCCAGTTAGGATGTAAAATCTTGGGAATAACAATTTGTTATTCAAAGCAAGTGTTCATTCAAAGCAAATTAGTCAAGAGAATCACAACCTGTATAAATCCATCATCGCCAGGGCCCGGGATCTCAGAACACTACTGTGCTGAATCCTGAGATAAGTCTGTCTGCCAGAAATCCTATTATTTAGAAGTACAACAAAAATAACAATCGGAGATGACATCAGAATGGTGAGAACATTGCACTCTTCCTTGTGTATCAGAAGAAGCTAACATCTGCTCATCGCTGGCTACAGTGACAATACCGGAGCCTGCGAAATGTCTGGTTGGCTCCAACATAAATAATCTCCCGTCCTCTGGGGGAAATTCTTTTTTCACTCCATGGCTTCAGAAAGACCATTGGCATGGGCACACAAACACCTTCTAGGGGTGGTGTGGAAATATCATTCAATGAGTTGAGAACAGATAAGGATGTGTTTTTACACTTGTGGTAAGTGGGTACTGCTTGGAGGATAGTGAATATTTTCTGTCAACACTTCCTTTCTCAATCAATTCTTAGCCCCTGGATTATTTAAAGACATTACAGAGCATATTGGTTGGGGTGGAGGAAGCGCGCAGCTAGGTAGAAGAAATTGGCAAGAGTGCAAGACAGATAAAATCGAAGAGATGAGGCAAGGCGGGAGGAAACATCTGGAGCACCTGGCAGGGGTTGTTTCAGGTTCCTCGCCTGAAGTGGCTCTTTATTGACCCTTCTCCATGGTTGGCCTGGAAGCTGGTTTTTCCTGCTCTTGCAGATTTCTCTAAAAACAAGTAGGCTAACAGCAAACATGGCCATTTGTTTTGAAGACTCACAAGATGTCCTCTCAACATTCATATGCAGATTCTACTTCAATAATTCACAACTAGTTGGGGTTTCTACATAAACTGCTCCAAAGAACACCACTTAACTTGGAGGGCACACAGTCAGGATCTTTGTGGGTCACTCATACCTGATCAAAAATCTAAGACTTGTGTTCCCTCCAGTCTGACCAGGCTACGTGCCTTCTATTTTCAGGAGACAGTACATTTCTCTGGAATGTTCAGAGAAAGGAGTAGTTTTCAAAAATTATTTTATTTTATTGTGATAAGAACACTTGACCCTCTTCACAAATGTTTAAGTATACAATAACCTGTTATCAACTAGGTACAATGTTTTACAGCAAATTTCTAGAACTTACTCATCTTGCTTGAAATTTTAGGCCTGTGGATTAGCAACTGTCCGACTCCCCCTCATTTCAGCTGCTGGCAACCATGATTTCTTTTTGATTGTATGAATTTGACTGTTTTAGGTACCTCAGAGAAGAGGAATCATGTAGTATTTATCCATCTGTGACTGGCTTATTTCACTTAGCATAATGTCCTCAAGGCTCATCCATGTGACTTGGAACAGGGATGTTTAAATCAGTAGAATCAAGTGAGATCCATTCGATACTGAAGCCTTCTGAACACAGGTAGACCGCCCACGCTCATCTGGAAGCTGTTCCTAAGTCTTGCAGAGTGTCAGGCTCTGATGCTAACCCTATTTCGGTGGAGAAATTTCATAGAAGTACAAAGTTTAGTTGACATACCACAGACATTGCTGTGAAGAACAAGTTTCAAATGTCTTTTGACTTGTCTTTTTTTTTTTTTAATTTTCTCAAAAACGAAAAATCTAAACATTTTTGTGACCCTCGTCTCTTCCCCCAATTCAGTTTCTGTGGATAGTTCAGTCCTAATATGTCACTCCTAATATATATAAACATAGCTCTTTGGTAACTAAATTAATGAAGTGGATACCTTATTAACAGCAAGAAAAAAAAAAGGAGTTCAGGGGGATTTCAATTTCAAACAATATTGCATTATGTATGCTTAATTACACATAGGTCACGGTGAATTTTATACCTATGTATCTTTTCCCATATATTTTCAAGGCCTTTTTCTCACAAAATATACCCTATACCACAAACAATTGCTATTCATAAATTATTGAATTAAATCTGGTCTCAGCAAATTCCCAACTGTCGATGTCACTGGAATGTTAGTGTGTAAAAGAGATTGTGAAATAAGTCACATTAGCTTACACTTAAAAATCTGTTTCGAGATCAGAGATACTAACTTTAATCATATTTGTTGTAACAGTTCTTGAGCTGCACTTCTCCTTGGTACAAATACCATTTTTATAGTATAGACCATTCTGTGAAAACAGATTTTATTTTTAAATGAAAATTGAGTGATGTCAATAAAATATGTCAGTCTTCCTCTTCAATCAATCAAAATGCTCAGAAATTATAAAAGTATTAAATAATTATTATGTTATCTTCTTTCTCTGTCAGTCACATTTATTTTTTTAAATGGGTATTTTTAGTAAAAGAATATTACTTTCCTCAGAAATGGGTAAAAATTATGGGCCTGGAGGAATAGGTTGGATAGGAGCCCATTAGGACAGATGATGTAACACCCACTGGGTACAGATAATTCCTGTTCCCCTATATAATTATGCTAGTGAGCTAGGGCTTCTCAGTCAGATACAAAACCCATATTAATAACAGCTACCTGTATTGGGTGCTTACCTGTAATTATGCAATGGTACTAACATATGTTATTTTATTGAATACTAACAAGATTGAATACTCACTAATACTCACTAAACCTACAAGATAGTGAGATTAAGCAACTTGACCAGTTAGAAAGTGACAGAATCAGAATTTGTACCATAATAACAGTGGTTCTCATAATAGTGGGCATCTCTGAGGCCAACACTATTGTCATCACACTAAGACTTTTTTTTTAACTTTCATTTTCTCATGAGTCTATGGTCGAGTTTTCCAGAAGCTGCATGATGTGTGTTGATGGCACCACTAACACTAACTAAAACTGACAGATTTTTAAATACAAGAATACACAAACCCATAAGTTTTGTTTCTAATATTTGTTCATAGAAATAACCCACATAGGGCCAGCTGAGTGGTTCAGTTAGTTAAGAGTACGGGCTCTGAGCAACAGGGCAGCCTGTTCGATTCCCACATGGGCCAGTGAGCTGCACCCCAGCTGAGCTGCCGCTGAGCTACAACAGGTGGCAGGATGGCTCAGCTGGTGAGAGCATGTGCTCCTAACAACAAGGTGACTGGTTCGACTCCCACATGGGATTGTGGGCTACGCCCACCCGCAACTAAGTTGAACACAGCACCTTGAGCTGAGCTGCCCTGAATTACCAATGTGCCGCTGGATGCAACTGGACTTGGAGCTGAGCTAGCTGTGCCCTCCACAACTAAGATTCAAGGACAACAACTTGGCTGTTCCCCTTCCCCAATTCCCCAACACTGTTCCCCTCCCCCAATTCCCCAATAAAATCTTCAATAAAAAATAAATAAATAACCCACATAAACAAAAGCTCTTTGGAGTCCTCAATAATTCTTATGAGTGTGCAGAGCAGTTCTGAGACCAGAGCTTGGGAAGCAAAGCATTATAAGACACCACCTTCCACAAAGCAATGACACTCCAACTTCAGATTGCAAGTAGCCCGGTAAAAAACGGTTATCAAACAAAGGAAACCTTACCAATAAAGCATTACCAAGCAACCAACAAACAAACACAAAATAGAAAAAAACACAAAGGTCTTTGCTGTATTTTGTGGGGTGGGAATTTTTCACTTCAAGTTTGAAGAGAAATAATGGATTGGTTCCCAGATACAGTTTTAAGGCAGATTTTCATTGAGTCCTGGAGATGTCTATATGAGCGGCCTGCATGACCACTGTTACCTAGGGACTTCTCCTTGATGTCAAATAGCAAATTCCCTCCTCCATGGGATATAGTATAAAGCTTAAAAGCCTGGTTAAGGGTCCAGAATCAGATCACCTGGTTTCAAGTTCTGGCTTACTATCGATGAAACCATAGGTAAGTTAGTTACCCCGTCTGAACCCATTTCTTTATTTACAACATATTGTTGTAATAATACATGTTATAAAATTATTGGGAAGATTAAATGAGATAATTATTCTCAAAAGTGAGTCACATAAAAATCATCTAACATGCTTAGCACATAGCCATTGGCAGATAGTAAATAGTCAAACATTTTAGTTATTATTACTATTATTTGGGGGTCAGTCAGTAGCTACTCAGGTCATTTGATGTGATCTTATTTTTTTCCCCCTAAACTCTACTCAGGCATCAGTGAACAGGTTATTTCTATAACAAGGAATGGATTGTTTCTCTTCCACCACAATTTTAGCAACGAAGTGACTTAAAATAATCAGGAAAAAATTCAAGAGGCAGCTCAGCTGGTAGCTGGTTGCTTCTCCTTTTCGAAGAACCATCTGTCAAATATGGTAATTGTGGAGAAGATAGCAATTTCAGACTGTGCACTTAGACCATCTCTGCTAAGACCCATGGGTATGTCCTAAAGCAGATCCTGTCCCCCTCTGAGCCTCGTCTTCCCCTTTTGAGAAAGAACAGGGTTTCTCTCCAAAGTTGGTAAAGATCCTTGCAACTGCTTTGCTCTACGATTAAATATTTTCAGATGTATGCATTATTTATTCCCTGAAAACGTGATAGAATATCCAATGTGGTCATAGTATTATCCTACAATACCATTATTATATAAATAAAAGTGAGTAAATTTGGCAAACAAGAATTACAAGTAAAATATGAACATAAATGTATTATTCTCTAAATTTTCACAGATAAAACACAGATGTTAATGTGCATAGTGTTTTATTCATTTTCTTAAGAATTTCTGATTTATCAGAGGTACATAATCTAATCCCAGACTGATTTCCTGAAAGAAAATTATTATTAAAAGCCATTATTTCAATGGCTTTTAAATCTTTAGGTTCCTAAAATCTTACATGCCTCAATTTGAATCAAATCTTGATTTCCTGGAAATCCTGGTTAATTTCAACAATCCCTTGAGTCCTTAAAGAGTATCTGATAACTTGTGGAAATTTGAAGCAGATTAATTTTTAGTGATCACAGCTTTCTCACATGGAGAGACATGTATTTTTAGCTTTGTTTTGTTTATTCACACATTTTAAATAGGAAAACAAAAACAAACTTTTCAGTTAGTAAGTCATCAAATATTTATTAAGCACATTCTGTTTTGTGATGCTACAATATTAATAGGCTAATTTATTCAGTTCAGCTAATCCCTTGAATCTAAATGGTGTAGATTATTCTTTCGTTTTTTTCTTCTAGACCACTGTTATTTACTGAGATTGCATTTATATTTATTCATTTATAAATGTTCTTCAGTGCATTTCTAATCCAGCTTTCTATCAAGTTGTCCAAAAATGTAAGGATGGGAATACAACATGTATATACCAGTTGTATTAGAGGCTTAAAATTAGCAAGGACTATATTGTCTTACATTTATTGGATTACTCCCTCCCTTGTATCACCAATGAAATTGTGTTCTGCACACTGGGAGAGGAATAGCCACCATGGACATTTTTTTTTCTTACTGCTGCCATTTTGGGTAATAGAGGACCAGTGCCAAAGACTGAACTCAACCTATGCCATTTAAAGGGAAGCTTTTGTGGCCATAAGCCAGGCATGATGGGATAATAAACATTTACCATTGTCTCTACCATCATCACTGACATTATCATCAATAAGTATAATGACCTGGGAACTTCTGGGGTGGACTATTCTAAGGTGACATTTGGGTCTGTTTCATTCATTTGTGTTCCTCTTTCAGGGAGAAGGGAGGGAGAGAAGATAATGGAAAAGAAAACAGCCCCATAGTCAGGCATCTGGTTTTGAGAAATATCCTCTAAAGCTCCTCCTTTGAGAACTGGTAAAAAGCTTGGGAGATGAGGGGAAAGTGAGGAAACATATAAAGATGTAGGAAAGAAAGAATTTGAAAATCAGAATGCAGATCACTTGAACAAGAGACTGCGAAGAGAGGCAAGGAGAGGGTGGGAAAGAGAAGAGGAAAGTACCAAAGTGAACCTGGGAAGGATGCTAGCCTGGATGCTGACCAGCAGCTTCCTGGGAGTGGACCAATGGATGACCTCTGTCACAAAGGCAACCTTCCAGTGTCCGAATGCAGGTGTTGATTGGTTTATTCGAAATGAGAATTCTGTAGTGTAATTATAACACCATACCTTCAGAAATCTTATTTTATACCTGTTAACACTCTTATATTGGGTTGTCGGAAAAGTCATGCTTTTCCGACAACCCAATATATACTTTTATACAAAAGTCACGTTTTTCTGTTTTTCATGCAAAAATGTGTCATGACTTTTCCGACAACCCAATATATACTTTTAAACAATTTTAAATAGAAACTAGGTCTGAAATTAACCCTTGCATATGATTTTTGGTGCAGCTGGTCTAAATAAACACTTGGAGAAGTATTACAGACATAGCGCCAGCATTTTTATAATGTCATCCTACATCTTAATGTTTGCCACATTTTAGACTTTCCAGACCTATACATCTTAATCTTGGAAATCAAAATCTTTACCACAGACACTAACACCTCTTGTCAATTTCAAGGAAAATGTGTGTGTGTGTGTGTGTGTGTGTGTGTGTGTGTGTGTGTAGAGAGAGAGCTGGGGGCAGAGGATAAACTATTCAGAGTCCTCTCATCTTGTGTCCCATGTGACTTCATACTAGGACTGATCTGTGTCTGCCTCTGGTGTTATAGGAGAGGAAATCCACTTCCAAAAGGGATAGCTCCCTATCAGGGAAATTAAAACATTAATGCCCAGGGATGGACCACATTAGTAATTCAAAGTGACGTCAAAGGGGAAGGATTATAACTATTTCTAATAATTTATATTCAAAAGGATGAGTTTTTCTGAAGACAGCCTTGATAAAAAAAAATGTACCTATAGAAACAACTTGTTGGTATTCCTTCAGTTCATTCAGACCCAGGAAGAGGGCAGGACGTAGGCTGTAGACACCTCTTTGGACCTCTGTTCTGTGGAGGCGGCACCTTCCTCCAGGCCCTCTGTGGTCAAAGGTGATGACTCACCTGGGAGAAGGCCTCATGCTACTGCCTAGATGGGAGGGAACAAAGGAGCTTGTCCACTGTGGCCTGCCCAAAGGCCGAAAGGTGTCTGACACATAATAGGTTTTCAATCAACATTTGTTAAATAAATTAACTCTCTGATACATTAGTGGTTAATGTTCTTTTCTAAAGAATTAAAAAGTTTTAAATCTATGTGCGTGCGTGCGTGCGCACACACACACACAGTGTGTGTGTTATATATCTAAAATGTTATATACCATTCTAAATTTCCTCTATTTTGTTAGTGTAGACATAGATATTTTCGTATGGTTGTAATTGAGTATGTGCTCATTACAACTTAAAAGTTGTTTTTGTGAATATGTGTTTCTTCTCCAAAAATGTTCTTGCTGGACTCCATGCCTTCCATTTCTCTCATGCCTTGTGGCTGTTTCTCCCACCTCCCAGGGTTCAGGTGAACCTCCCATAGCCTGTGGCTTTCCGAAGGCTTCTCTCAATCAAAACCACAGCTCCAGAGAAGGAAGAGGAAAGAGCTGATTTCAGTTGCTTTAGGGCTGCCTGACAGAATTTTTCTTGGGTACATTGAGCCAAAATAATTTTATAGCCCTTTCCTGCTTCTTTGAAGCTATGCAAGTTTTAAGAAAGACCCATCATTCCCTCTTCAACTCACTTCCTGCCCCAAAATACACACACATACACACACACACACACACACACACACACATGCACACACATGCACACACACACACGCTATAGTTCTCTGAGACAAGATCCAACTAATACCCCTCAAATCTTCATCTTATCCTCAGAAACATTCTCACCTGACTTTTCCATCAGTGACATAACTAAGTTTCCTGTCTTCTTGCCTGTGACTCTTTTGTAATATTTATTGTTTATTTAATGTGCTCTTAAGTGCAAAATGGTCCACACAACATTCATTAAAAAAGAAAGGAAATGCTAGCATTTCCATTTTAGATTGTATACATATTTTTAAAATCTTCATTAATTGTTATTTCCATCCGATGTGGCTTTATCAGGTCCTGTCTTGAATTTTGCCCTACAGCTGTCACAAACTGCCCAGAAGGCCCAGCAGTGTCCCTGTGGTGAAAACAGTCCAATGTGACTCCAAATTTGCCTGATTAAGAAGGACAGAAGTCACCATCTAATTATCAACCATGGCAAGAAAGCAGCTGGGTAAAAGTAGCACATCCAGGTAGGACAGACAACTATAGCTTCCTAAATTGCAATTAGCTAGCTGACTAACAATGCAAAACTCCCATAATGACTAGAAGGGTCAAACATGCTACTTCCTATTGTTCTTTGCTCTCAGTGTCTTTACTCCCTTGATTCTCTCCTCTCTGACCTGTCACTGTGGGTCTCAGAAGACAAACCTAATGGGGTGGGGGGATACTGTGGAAAACCACACAAGATAATGAGATGAAGTCACTGACAACACACTACATAAATACAAAGGATTATAACAGTCATAGCTTCTTCTAGAAAGCGTATAAAACAGTATTGTAAACCAAGCATGCTTTTTTTTTTGCCTTACACAATCATTTCAAAGATGCATTATCTTCATATTCATATCTAATAGGCAAAGTCTTGAAAACCTTCCCTGTCCTTACTTAGCTATCTGAAAGAGAGTTAACAATAAATAAACACTTAAAATACTCAAGTAGCCTTTTATTTCAGAGAATCTTAAAGATGGAAATGTCTTTAGAGCTCAGCTAGTTCATTCGTTCTCAATCCTGCTTTGGCTGGATCCATAACTAGAGATTTGATTATATAGGCTGAGCTGGAGCCCAGGAATATGTTCATTTAAAAAAAAACCAGAATTGTTCTGCTATGCAGCCAATGTGGACAAATCTAGTCCAAATATCTTATTTTTTTACACTAGAAACTAAATGCATTATTAATGACACATTTAAATCTCTTTAAAAACTAAATATGTTTCACTATTCAACAAACATTTATCATGTGCCTATCATGAGCTCTGCTCTGTACTAGGCAATGATTGTCTGAAGACAAACAAAACATGCACTTTGTCCTCAATCATCTTACCTAGTGAAAGCAAATACTCATCTTCCAATTACTACATGAGTTAAAAATATTGAAGGTTTTGGCAAACGGTGAATGTTATGTAGATATATGTGTAATTATGACTTCTCTGCATTTGGATCCTGGAACTCTATGTAAAATAAATACCCATGCGGTGTTTTATTTTGCTTTTTCTTTTCAGGAAATTGTGGGAATTGTTTTAACATGTGGAAACCTTAGGATTCCACATCACCAATTTGGGAAGATAGATAAGTAACCTCCGTATATTGGCTGAACCAACCCTCTAGAAACCACCGTGGTCCTATCTTAGTTGACCTTTGTAAATATGGTTTTCATCAATATAGAAGAGAGTAAATGAAGAGACTGGGTTTCAGCTTCTCCAGACTGTTCTGCTGCCCCCAAGTCATAAGGTAACAACAACCTTTGCTTGTGTCAAGGTTCTGAACATGCATTTCCTTTCAAACAACAAGTCAGTGTTTTGGTACTGTATCTCCACTGCCACATCTCTACCGGCACTGACCTGACCGGTGACCCAGGTTCCACTTTGGGTATTGAGCTAGACAGCACTTGAGCTCCTTTCTCATTCCCGTGGCAAGCCCAGGTGCATTTACTCCTTGATAGAATGCTCTAGAAGATAAGGAAAGGCCCTCATTTTCCACTAACTATGCACAAACCTATCCACCAACTCAGGGACTTCCTAATGTCTCAGGCAATTCTATTCTCCAAGTTTGCTTCTCACTCTTCTATGTCTTTCCTTGTGCCATTTGGCACAGTGTTTCAATTCTGTAGGGAATTAACTTGTGGATTTTTAAAATTTATATTTAGATAATAAATATACCTTGTTTCTCATTTGGGACAGAATTTTACTAATAAATGCTTAAACAGTACCTCCACAGTTATGAGTGATTTTTCACTGCCGGAATAAACACTGACAAATCAGTCATATAAGTAGATCCTTGGCTGGCTTAGGAAAAATTCACTTTATTGTTAAAAACAAATGATAGAAGGGAAATGCCACACTGATAGAGCCATAATGTTTAATAAAGGAGCATTTGGGATACTATATTTGGGGCATATCACTAATATTTTGAGAAGAACATAGCATCCTAAAGATTGATGATCATTGTCTTCTACAAATTATCTTCTTGTCCTTTTTACTGGACAAAATTCCTAAAATGGATGGACCATAAGTCACACTTAAAATTGCCTCTGATGTGCTCGTTTTTATGAAAGGATATTGATACAAACATAGACGTGACCCCCCCCCCAACAGGTGAATTACTTATGGTGTCATAAGTTTCCATTATCCTACAGTTGACCTTGCTCACTCCTTTATTCTTATCTGTATCTGGGATGAATCAAATAGAAGTGAAATTACTCCAGACTAAGATGTGGTGGAAACTTTGGTCTCATGACAAGAAATCCTTTTCGTAGCATTTTAGTCATGCATTTCCTCTTAAGAGTGTGTTTGCAAGAGACCATCTTAGTCGGTGACAATGCCTCCACTCCATCACTCTCTGAGTCAAAGTCTTATCTCAGATTCACTCTCAAACACCATGAACCAAGCATCTGCGGCCATCTTTCAAGCTCATTTCCTGTTTATTGCCTTAAAACTGGGAAATGGATCACTGAACAAAGGCAGTTCCCCAAGGCCAAGCAGTGTGCAACATGCTAATAAATATTCAAGCCAATGTCTTTCAAATGTTATTGTGAATCATCTTTCCCTCCTTCCTTCCCATGGTTCAGTCACCTTGCTGGCTCTGAATTTTCCCCTTTTGTCTCAGGCCTCAGCTGCCTTCAGTTTACTGCCTATGACTGCAGTTGTCTTTGTCTTCTTTATCCGCTTCACTGTGTCTCATTTTCCTAAAGTATCTGGCACCCACTTTTCCACAACATTGTTCCTTTGTTCCAGGAAAAAAAAAAATTTTTGGAGGCAGCAGAAACACAGTTCCAAAGGCCACAGGGTGACATCCTCTCGCACCTGATCTTTACTCATATCGGGTTTTTAATTGCATTTTTTTCCCACATCTCAAGCACTATCCACCACCCTCCTCCCTGACAGGAAGGAGTATTTTAATTCTCATTCAAAAGGCTTTCCTACTGATCTCTATTCTTCAGAAGCTCCAGCGGCCCCTTGTTACCTGTTGGTTTTTCTCGTGTTGGTTGATCTGTTGGCCTTGCTGTAGTTTATCACCTTTTCAACCTTTTTTTCTCTCTCTCTTTCCGAACTTAGGCCAGAACTTACAACCTGCTGTCTTTTCTCATCTTCACTATCATTATCTTCAGACCGAGTCTTCCCAAAATGGATTTTTCCCCCCTCCCAACCCCGTGCTCTTTAAAGAAACAAAGAGAAGAATTATGTGATGGTTTCCACCGTCGGAGCGTCTGTGGCTTTGTTTGAGCGAGAGCTTCAAATCCAAAGCTAAACCTTGTCTTAACACACAAACTCAATTGACGAGAGAAGTACCGTGCTCAAGCCCACCAATTGGCCGAGGACACAATCAGAGGGTTATTGGCAGGTAGGTATCTTCTTATCTCCCTGGTGCACTGACAAAACTCAATTCATTAAAATAATAAAAAAAGATCTTGGTCCCTCATGTGAGCGGCATGTGATTTTCCATGAACGTTTGGCTCAGAAGGCATCGTGCCTATTATACATTCCATTTATAAATCAAACACCCCTCGTCCTGCGGCTGCACGCTGACATGTCAGCGAGGTTTGGGTCAGCCGCACACTCTTCCACGTGAAGAGCAGATTAAGGCAAAGAGACAGGGAAGCGGCTCTTTTTTCCCCCCCCTTTTCCACCAGTAATAGGCAGCTTGAACGTTCAAACTGGGCTGAGACTCCAAAACCAGAGTCCCATGAACCAAAGAAGCAAAAAGACTTGAGATAAAAGACAGGATCTGTCTGTTCTCTTGGATCCTTCACTTTCCTTTCTCTCCCCTTTATCACGTTCATTGTAAAGTAAAGTATGTGCATGTGTGTGTGATTTAAAGACTATATCTAGGGGAGGATGGGATAAAAATCTAGCCCAAGAAGGACTTGGGCTTCTAAAGCTTGTGAAGGTGTTTTGGGGCCGGAAAGTCGGGGGCTCTGCGCAAGCCCAGAAGTGTCCATCAGAGGACCGCGGAGGGCCCTGCTGAGTAGCTCCACCATGAAGGCAGCATTTTCCAAGTCAGTCCAGCCATGTTTTAAAGCCACTTTGCACTTCCTCACTGAACGTAGAACTAGGTTCATCTTGTAGCCTCCTATCCATGTCAAAAACATGTGATTCACCAAGACTCGCTGGGGAAGAGATTTTAAGAAAATTTCCCACCAACACAAGGTATGTCAAAACTTCTGAATCCTTGCTCCCCTGCCCCCACTCACATCAATCATACCACTATTATCGTTTGTCATGAATCATAGAAAACAAAACTAGAGAGGAAGTAAAGGAGAAGAAATCTACTTGTAACTTACATTTCCTTTGGACTTTTTCTTTTTCTTTTTCTTTATTTTACCTGTTATACTAGATAAGAATCAGAGAAGAAATTAGTTGAGGGGATCTAGAAAGATACATTTTTGTCTATCTTTCTTGATTTTTTTGTATCTACAAAAAGTGTTAGGTTCTGAAATTGTACATTATTTTGGAAAATGGCAACGTACTGTGCGTATTGATCCTACTAATGAGGGAAAGTCAAAAGGGGAAATGACATATTGAAAAGTAGTGGTAACATAATTTATTATGAACAGGTCTCCCTGTTCCCCATACTGTAAGGAATATGGAATAAATAATTCAGTAAACCTCCTAAAAAAGAAAAAAAAATATGAGGATTAAAGTAGACTATAACTATTTATTTTCCTTTCATGAAATATAGAAACAAGTAGACCATGACGTGCTAAGCTAACAGGGCATATCACTAAGATTGCCTTCCTAAAGACCATAAAGCAATGGTCTAAAATTCAGGTAGAATTTAAGATAAATGGTTTGTGTCAGAAATGCTTCATTAAAAGATTTAATTGTCATAACAGGTTTTTGGTTTTTTTGTTTGTTTTGTTTTTTACAACCTTTGATTGATATTAGAACCAGCATTTAGTGTAGTTTTCAAAAAGTATAGATTGTAAACAGATTGAGCCAAATATCAAAGGGTGGGGTCCAAATACATGAATTTGAAAAAAGAAAATCCTCAGATATTTCTAATGTAGATCAAATGTTGAAAAGCAATTGAGGTGGTGACTTGGTCCATGTACAAAATAGGGCTTTAAATTATAAATAATGTGCAATTGCTTGAACACAGAGTTGACATTCCATGGGACTTTTCCTAGTAACAGGAATAAATCTGTGTTGTTTACCTGGTCCCCTTTATAGCATGGCTTTTGCCAGAAGTGATAGAGCTGAGAAAGGAAAAGCTAGTTGTCTTCTAACTATAGGTCAACTCCCCTCTGGTAGCACAAAGATCATACTGCCTGGAGTTAAACACAATGAGCACAGTGTATCCGGCCTTGTCGTTTAAGCCTGAGGGACGTGGACTAACTCTTTTGATTAAATTAAAGGCAATGTTTACTACTGTTTTCACTACATACAGTAACTGAACTAAGGATATTTTTGTTAGATGGTACAGTATGTGTATCCACTGAGCATTTTTATATTATAGTCTGACATTGTTTTCAGGCTAGTTTCTGACTCTTTAATTAACTAAGTATAGATGACTCATTTTTAAGCTTGTTATTCATCTGATTTTGCTAGGTCAGCTCCTGCCTGATCTGGTGACATCACCGGGTGCATAACACAAGCAGTAATAGTTGTAACAGGATAAAATCTAATGGATTAATATTTAAAGCAGTTAATTTTTTTTAGAAACGATATGTATAAATAGAAAATATGTGCCCCATTCGCTCACAAGAGTGTGGCAACTATTGTAGTTAAGAAGCATTTATCCATAGGATATCATCTATACACATGCTACCAGTATAAAATGCAATCTTAATATTGTTTTTTGCTCTAAAAAATTGTGGGCATTCTTTATCCAGAGATTTTCTTTGTCCAATAACTTAAGTCTATCTAGTTCTTTAAGTCCGTATTTATTAACCTATTACACACACTGATATTCATAGTTTTATCCAAAAAATCAGTTAGTTTGTACTGTGATTTAATCCAGTAATAAAGCTTTTAGATAAATGCACATGCCCAGAGTCATATAACTGTAAGACGCCTTAGAAAGCTCCTATTCTAAATCTTTCCATTAACAAGTAGGAAAACTAAGGTACAGAGGTAAGACACTCAGATGACACAGCTTGGATAAGAAAACAGTCTCCTGACCTCCTGTGCCAGAGTTCTTCATATTAAATCATGCTACCCTGATAGATACTCATTAAGAGGGTTCAGGGTAATTAAGAAATGGGAGATACTGCCTCTTGACTAAGAAATCTGATCCACCAGCTTACAACCAACTTCAAATGTGAGCAGAGGAAGGAAACCTCACAAAGATGTA
Source organism: Aselliscus stoliczkanus (assembly GCA_033961575.1). NCBI lineage: Eukaryota > Metazoa > Chordata > Mammalia > Chiroptera > Hipposideridae > Aselliscus > Aselliscus stoliczkanus. The sequence goes on along the minus strand of CM066739.1, from coordinate 71,389,341 downwards.
ATGAATCACAAGAGACAAAGGTTGATTTGCAAACCATATGAGGGAGGATACTTTGGGAATGGCTAACAGTCTAGCCCAGGGGTCGGTGAGCTTTTGAGATGGAAGAGCCAATCCTGCCCCTCACAACAATTTAAAAATTATTCCAGAGCCATAAAAAAATTGAAATCACCATTACGTGAACAATATCCTTTAAAAATTTTATAAATGAAACTATGACAGTTTTATTTTCATTTTCAATTTTACTTCAGAGCCACATGTACGTACTCAAAGAGCTGTATGTGGCTCGCGAGCCATAGTTTGCCAAACCCTGGTCTAGCCAGTCATAATTACAAACACACAGAGAGAGGGGAGTAATTCTAGCTGTAAGTGAGGAAGCCTTTATGTCTGTGCATTTTAGGTAGGATTACATCTGAACCACAATATAAAAATTCACTTTCAGTAATAGCACAGGAGATCTCTTTTCTTACCTCAGTATGCCTATAACTAATAACTCCATAAGAATCATATACCTACAGTGTACTTTCTACACATCTGGTGTATCATGTCTCCTGTTAGAAAATGATTCCTGAGATTTTTTTATATTGTCAATAAGATTTGTAAATTCCATTATAGTTTACTAAGAATAGAAAATTATGTGAACGACTTTGTGTTGTTGCCACTGACTTACTGTAAATTTAAATTTTGTATTTATTAAACTGTTCATGCATAACCTAAAATTTCAAAAAGTTCAAGGCCTTATTTTTTTTAAAAAAAGGAGTCCCCCAACCCTAGAACTGTTATCCAGATGCAATCTCAATTCTGTTAGTTATTTAATATATGTTAATATTATCTTTCAATAGCATGTTTACCTCATGAATTTTCAAGATTAGGCATTAGCGATTGCCCTTTCACCACAAAAATTAAGGCTTTAGTTTTTTCTCTACACTGATACACCCATCACTATCATATAGATCATTATATATATACACACACACACACACACACACACACACACACACACACACACACTTTCCTTTCCTTTCCTCATTCCTCCAATATAGTTATATCTTAACTTTGGATTGGTTCATATTCAGTGTTTATAGTATTATTACTATGTTTATCTTAATCATAGATGAAGTATTTTATTAAAAGATTCTATTTTTCCTCACATTTTAACATCTCTGAAATCTATCTGTGTCTTTCCATTGTGGTTAGCCAGACAACTGTTGTAATATTGTTGTCACTACATATAAACAAGTTTGGTCAAAACTATTGATCATGTCATCACTTCAGTAGTTGGGTTCATACATGATAGGCACTATGCATGCTGAGTGTAACTGCCATAAAAAATATCTTCAAAAAGGTTTCACTATAAATTGGCATTAAAACAAAAAGTTACTGAGTACATTGAAAGGAAAAAAAAAACAGAGTAGTGTAGCATCAATCTATTATTAGTAAAGCAAATATTTGTCATTGAAGGTATGACAGCATTTCAGTATTTTCTTGCAAAGCATAACCAAGTGCTTTCTGTGAGATCTAAAAAAAAAAAGATACCCATGAATAAAGAAACTATGTTATGCTGGTTAATGAGAATATGGAAAGGATTCCATATCACAGCAATGCAACTGAAGATAAGAAAAGATACCAAATCCTCAGTATAGAAGAAAGAAATTTCAAAGCAACAAGGGACTGATGTGACTGATTCATACATCACACAGGACTAACATTAAATACTTGTGTCGTCATTCGTTTGCAGAGATTTTTCTTTCTTAGTGGTACATAAAATATTGGTGCATTTTATAATTGATAGCATCTTAGAATCAACAAAATATGGAATGTAATATATTAGGATTATATTTACTTTTTTTGAACACTTTTGTTTCCCTAAAGTCATTATTTTATTTTCGTTTGTGTTGTTTTCAAAATGCTTATCACAAATTCATCTACAAATTGTTCTCTAAAAATGTATATCTTTGTAAAAAGCCAAAATCAAAACTGTTTCATCTGATAACTTCCAATCTGAACCAGGTTCTCTGTAGGTCTATTGCACAGCTGATGTCCTACAATCTTCCTTCACTGGCATCCTAGGAAATTTCTTCTTTCCCTGTGTATGTGTCCCAGATACCATGACATTCCCCTTGATTTATTTCCTGGTTTGATATATTGCATCTCTAGTTATTTCTGGGAAAAGGACTCATAGAAGTCAGATTTTGTTGAAACCTTGCATATCAGAAAATATGTTTATTCTGAATGATAGTTTGGCAGGATATAAAATTCCAGGTTGGAACTCCTTTACACTCAGAATTTTCAGTACATTTTCCCATTCTTTTCTAATTTCCAGTGTTGTCATCACTAACTTAAATGCCATTCTGACACTCTATGTATGTGACTTGGTTTCAACTCCCCTTCTCTGGGAAGCTTTATGATTTATCTTTAGTGTGCTACATTTTTATGGTTGTCTCTTAAATGTAGATCTGTTTTCATCCATTATGCTATGTTCTTGATGGGTTCATTCAATTTGTAAAGGGAAATTTTCATGAATTGTTTCTCTGGCAATTTCTATCCTCCTATTTATCTATTTTCTCTTCTGGAACTCTTGTTATTTAAATATGGGGATTTCCAGACTGACCCTCTAAATTTTAAAACTCTATTTAATGTATAGTATTCTAATTTATTTTCTATCTTGTCAAGTTGTTCTTCATTGACATTTTCCACTATTTTATCTCTCTCCTTCATTTTTTTCATTTCTGAAATCATATTTGTAATTTCAAGGGTTTTTTTCATGTTCTTGTTTCACAAATATAATGACTTTTTTGTATTTCTGAGGCTAGTTTTTTCCTCAGGGTTCTCTTCTCTATATATTTTCCCTATTTCCTCAAAATTTCTTTTTCTGTTGTTTGGTCTATCTTTTCTGTTAGTGGTTACCCTCAAATGTATGATAATCTGCTTATATTTAAACAATGCAGAACTAAAAAGCTGATTGGAAGTTGTAGGGAGTGGTGATGTTTCCTGAATGATGGACTTCACTGTAAGGTGATTTTGCTCAGCCTTTTCTTTACTGGATCCTTGACTGTCAGTACTTTTAGGTCTATGCCCTTGGGCTAGTCAGATTCCTCAGAGAAGGGATTTCCAATCTCCTGCCTGGCTTCTGGCATTGTGGGAGCCTGGTGAGGGAATAAAGCTGAGATTCCCCACTGTTACTATGATCATCCTGTTTTTAGGTGGTTATCCCTACCCTCAGTGTGCCGGTGTCTTCTAGTTCAGTGCCTCTGCTTCACCTCTGCAGAAAAGACATCTCGCTTTATATCATGGTATGAAGCAATGGAGACCGGGGCAATTGCCCACCTACACAGCATGAGAATACTGATATAGGGCTCAACTGATTCTTCAACAGCTTAGTAAACAATTCTGTTTCCAGTTCCATCTGTACCTTCACTTTCAAAGGCACCTTGTACCATCAATTCCTGCATCTTCTATGGTCAAGAGATTCAAATCATGTTTGCTTCTGTGCTTTTTCCACTGCAAGCTTTCAGTTTTCATGGTCTGGTACTTATTCATTACCTTTCCAGCTTCCAACATTTTGTTGTTATCTCCTTTCATGTTCTCCTTGTCTTGGAGGCTTTATGCCTTTAAACATGACTTTACTCTCATTTTAGTATCATTTTGGGGGGAAGTTGTGGTAATCACATAGGTTAGATTCATCAGTTAGTTGAAACCCTCCCCCATTACATTATGACCTGTTTTTTTGGAATCACACATATAATGGAACTTGAAAGTATTAGAAATAAGGTTCTATCATATAAATATGTTCAAACAACATTTGTGACAGAGAAATGCTCATATAAAAATGATGTTTTTATATATGTTATTCTACATCTGCTCTGGTATAAAAGACATTCTCTATAGACACAACAAGGCATTAGCTTTTATATTGGCTAGTCACTGAGGAAAGAGTAAAGATTTTCTTCATGTCCATGTCTACTGAGTTTTAGTTAAAATTTTTTCATAAGTGGATATAGTTGGTTTTCTGTCACTACCGAGTGAAGAAAGGCCCTCAGAGAGAAATATAGTCAAGGTTAGGAAGCTGAGTGTCAACAATAAATTGAAGTGGAGTGTCACTTGAGTTCGGATCATTGGGATGATTCAGGTCCGTAGAGTACCTGTGATGACCATCTCCCCAGCAACCATGCCACTCCACACCTGTGTGTAGCAGCCAAGTGTCTCAAAGGGCATTGACCACACTGACAAAGATGTAGCAAATCAAGGGTGTTCCATCTCCTTTGTCACAGAAATCAAGTGACCGAGGCTACAAGACTATCAACACTGGCCATAGGATTGGCACTAAGCTCAGATCACTTATTTGCCTGATAATTAAAGAAGGCATTTTCAAGAAAGCAAATAGCCCAGCTACTTGTGGCAGCCTCTCTAGACCTGTAAAGAAAACCAGCTTTCTCTGGATGGAGCGTAGAGAGGCAGAAAACAAAACAAAACTAAATACTTGGTTCTTGAACAACAAACCCAGAAGCCTGACTACCTCTTTATTTTCCATTATATAAGTCAATAAACTCCCTTACTTTTGAAGTTGGATTAAATAGGATTTTTCTTTACTGATAAATCTCATCCTATGCCTATATTATCTAGATTGCCTATCACAATAATACAGTTCATTATGAATACAAAAAAATGCTCCCGTGCTTGTCCATATTTACCCAATTAACTATAAAAGAGTGTTAAAATGGTTTTTACATTCAAATTCAAATCTTATTGATAAAATACTTTTACGACATGTCTTATTTGCAGTTGAGTGAACTCCTTATCTTCACCAATTGTCTTTATTAGATAAAACAAAAAATATACTGGGGGTGCCAAAAAATGTATACAAGTGGACACTTTGGTCAGCGTTGCCCAAGCAGTAGTTTGCCATAATCAGAAGTGTCTGGATGCTAATGGGAACCACTTTGAGCACCTCTCATAACTGCAGAAGTCAAACGTGACTTGTGTTCCTCTTTCGTTATTGGTATATATTGAGTATTACACTTTCAATAGATTTTTCCTTTCTTAAAATGTGTATCCATTTTTTTTTTTGGTGCCCTCTGTACTTACATATCTTTGCTTACAGACAGCATTTCCTCCGTCTCTCTCCTTGATTAGTAGTAGTTCTGCTTGGGCATAACTTTTAAAAGCCATTTACTATGTCACTGAAACGAGAACTACCAAGTCATAAGAATTAGAAAAAGAGGAAAGAATAATCATATTCCAACAGAACATTTTAGTTAAATTTAGAAAATAAATACAGATGAGGCTTACTCCACATAGAGAATCACTTGAAAGCATTTTTGAACTTCACTGTCCTAAAGATTAACATGTTATTGGTTAACTAACACTAAGATAAAGCAGCTAAAATTGTAACTGTCCTAATGTCTAAATTTGTAGGAAATCAAAGAAAATAAGTAAGAAAAATGAATATATTTTGTAAATTTAATTATTCGATAGACTACCCTCAGTAATTTAGATAATTTTCTATTTTGTACAATGTAATAATTTTCAAAACAAAATGAGAAATGTAACAAGCTTAATAAACACATAAAACAGAATAATGTTAAGGGCACAGTCCTTAATGTTTTCTTTTCTATTCACTCTCAGTGTCCTGGTGATCCCACTCAGGTTCATGGTTTTAAATACCACCTGTACACCAATTATGACCAGTTTTAAATCTCCTGCCCTGACCCCTCTCCAATCTCAACTTCTGTATCCAATTATGACATTTTCATCTGGATGTCTAATGGTTCAAACTCAGCATCTTCAAAACTCAACTCTTTGTCTTCCCTCTCAAATTCCGCTTTACCTAATTTTCCCTGTCAATGGAAGACAACTTCATTTTTCCTGTTGCTCAGAACAAAACATAAGTTACCTTGGACTCATCTCTTTCTCTCAAACACACTTAATTGATCAGTAAATTCTTTCTGTTGGCTGTACTATCAAATCATATCCAGAATCTGATCATATCTCTCTGCCACCAATTCTATAACACTAGCCTGTGCTGATTCACTGTTATCTCTCGCTTGGATTATTGCAATGGCCTCCTAACTGGAGACCCTGCTCCCAGCTTTGTCTCCCTAGAAGATTGAGCTTCTTAAATATTATGTCCGATCTTCTCTTCTACTAAAATCATCCAAGGCTTTCTATTTTTACTCAGCATGGAAACTAACACCTTCATACTAACCCATCCTCTATGTCCTCTCTGACTTCATATCCTTCTCCTCTCTCCCCTTTGATTACTCGGTTCCAATCACACTGGGCATGCCTGTAGGGTCTTTCTTCACTGCTCTTTTTTACCCTTTTCTTCCAGATGTCATGAGGTCAAATTTGAATGAAACCAATAGGGATCCTTTTAAAAATTACAAACCCTCTTCTCCACAACCACCTATCCCAATTTCCTGCCATGCTGCTCTATTTTTCTACTTTTCCTTGGCAATGATCACACTGTTACATTCTCTGTACTTGGTTATCATGTTTACTGTCTCTCTCTTTCTCCTGCCAAAAAAATAAGCATCATGCATTCAGGGATCCTGGTTTGTTTACTTATGTATCTCAAACACCTTGATCCATGTCTAGCACATAGTGTACATTCAATACATATTTGCCGAATGAATAGATAGGAAAGGTAGACATTTATATATGCCTTATTTGTTGATGACAAAAATGGAATAACTCTAAGACTGAAATTAGACCTGTTTTGTTTTATAAAGGGCTTTACAATTTTTTTCTTTTTCCAATGGATGGAAACGAATATTTTTTGAAAATATACAGGGATGCATATAATACCTAGTGCTAATGGGAAACCATTAATAAATAAGCTTTTAACATCTCATACACCCACACATAACACATGTCTACAGATTTCAAAGCTTGCCTATAGATTCCAACTCCAGCACAATCCCCTCACTTGTCCTTAGGCAGTCCAGGCAAACACACTTTGGCTGTATCCCTGACTTGCTCTTATTTTGAAATGAAGCTTTGTATCTTCCCTGAGTACAAAAAGAGTAACGATCAAAGGCCTAGCTTAGAATTTTAATTCAGTCCTATTATTGGTTTTGGAAGTTGAGTGTTTTCACCCTTTTGACAAATAGCATTTATTGGAGAGTCAAAAGGGAGAATATGGGCAGCCTCTCCCTGCAATCCACAGGGAGGGTTCAGTGATGAGCTATCTTGATCTGACTCCTCTAGAGGGCAGCAGAGGCACTAGAGGCTGGGTTCCTTTACAAGTCAGTGAATCCCTTGGGAGTCACTCCTGTTCACAAACCATAAACGGGGTTTTATTCAATAAATAGGTGTGTGATTGTTTACTTAGAGACATGAAGCAAATAACCACAAGTAATACGGACATATATTATTATTAGTTAAGAAAGCTAATCTTAAATTCAACTTTCTGAAGACTAAATATATCACACAAATACGCATGCCTCCTCCAAACCATGGTAACATGAGGCTTACCAGATCTGGTTCCAGCAGTTTAAGTCTTAGCAAGCAGCTGAGTGTTGAGAGCGACTTTGCGATATAACTGTTGCCAGTGGCAGCCCCCCATGGGCAGGGAACACGCATCTTCTCCACGCAGAACGGAGCACTCACCTGCCAACTGCCACCTCTTCTTCTTCTTTAAAGTTTCCAAACATGTACAGTAAAACCTTGGATTTCAAGTAACTTGGTTTGCGAGTGTTCCGCAAAATGAGCAAACATTTCTAATACATTTTAACGTGGTAAATGAGTGATGTCTTGCAATACGAGTAGTTTGTTTCCAGAACGAATTATGCTCGCAAACCAAGGTATTACTGTATATTTCATATCAACTTTAAGACTTTTCTGTAAATGTTTCTTACTATCAGAACTCAAGTTTTCTCGTATACCACAGTGTTAAAAATAGAGGTCCCTTTTTAAAAAAATTGCAAAGCATTCAGAAATAGATCAAATTACAAATAAGTAGTTACTAGCAATGTTATTAGCACCTTCTCTACATTTCTGATGGGAGGTACAGGGTAAATGGGTAGGAACACAGAATCTGAAAGCAAATAAACTGGACTCAAATCCCAGCTCCACAACTAACTGGCTGTGTGATGGTGAACACATTATCTCATCTGTCTGTGCCTCAGTTACCTCTTCTGTAACATAGAGAAAATTGGAGTGCCTACCTCATGGGGTTGTTAGGAGAATTTAAGGAGTTAATATATGTAAGATTCTTGGAACAATCCCTCGCATTTAATAAGCACCATGGAAGAGTTAGCTTTTATCATCTAGGATCTCAGAACCATTTGCAACACTCAAGCCTTTCTCTCTTTCTCTCCGCCTTGACAGTCATTATGGCACAGCAGAGACTGGGGTTCAGATAGCAGCACCCCACACAGCCATCTGAAAAGAAGGAGCATTTCCCACTTCACCCAAAACATACAAAAAGACAACTATACAACTCTGACATTCCCTATGCCTTCCCCTTTAAGTGCTCTTCCTCTGTCTAGTCTCTTTCTCTACTTTTATACCACCTTCTCTGGACCAGCAAGGCTGTAGCTGATTTTTTTGATGCAGGTTGGTTACCACCTCTTTTTCTCCTGGTCACCCGCTCTAGCACAACCATTCTCAAACTCTTGAGGAGATCATTTCATTGTTCACTCACCGTTATGCACCAACAGTTCCTCTTTTTATCAGGTGGGAAGACATAGACAAGTATTATACACTCTCCCCATTTTAAAACAGAAAAAAGAAACAGAGAATTATTTTAGAAAAAATAAACTCCTTTAAAGTTTTAAAAAAAAAAGATTAAAAATGTTTCAGAAAACAAATGGTTATACCAAAAACAAATTTTAAAAATCATGTTGATGACTTGGAGAGGACAATAAACTGAAAAATGGGAGCTTAAGAAGATGATGAGTATATGAGAGAGATCCAAGATGGTGGAGTAAACACTGTGCTTGACTCCTTCTGTGAATACATTAAAATTACAACTAAATTATAGAACAATCAACCTGGAGAACTATCTGAAGTCTAGCTGAACAGATATATAAAAGAAGCCACATTGAGGGCCAGCTGAGTGGAGCATTGGTTAAGAGCTGGCTTGGGACGCCAGTGGCCCCAGTTCGAATCCCACATTTGAGGCTAGTCCACGCCTCTCCAGGTTCACTGCCCTCTACAGCTAAGATGGTGAACAACAGCTCCACCTGGAGCTGGGCTGCTGTGAGTCCCCCAGACGGCATAGCTGCAGCCCCTGCTGCAGTGGGCTGCCATAGGCTACCGTGAGCAGCTGGCAGCTGGTGTGAGCTGCCGTGAGCCGCCATGAGCGGCCGTCCAGAGTCCGGCGACCCATCTGCCTCACCCGAGAAGAGCGCAATGATGATACCAACATGGGCCAGTGAAGCAACATCCTCCACAACTAGACTGAAGAACAAAAGGACAGCAACTTGTTTGTTCCTCTTCCCCAATTTCTCAATGTTGTTCCCCTCCCCCAATTCCCCAATAAAATCTTTAAAACAAAAAAGAAGCCACATCGAGACTGGTAGGAGGGGTGGAGACACAGAACTGTCTGGCGCAAACCTCCATGTGGTAGTTGAGAAGCGGGAGGGATAGCTCAGCTGCAGAGGAGGAGGGAGAGACCCTAGCCCCACACCAGCCTCTCCAGCCCAGAGTACTGGTGCTGGGAAGAGGAGCCCCCACAACATCTGGCTGTGAAAAACAGTGGAAATTCCAGCCACCCAGGCTGCAGGAAACCCAGACGTTCTCTTAAAGGGCCCATGCAGACTCACTTGCCCGCAGTACTTACCTTGGGCTCTGGTGGAGGGACAGTGACTTGGAGGGTGTTGACGACATATGGGGAGACACTGAGTTGTGTGACTTGGGGGTGAGGACTGGAGGGACAGTTGCCATTTTCCCTGTGTGATTTTCCTCCTGTGCAGCCAGTAGGCAGCCATCATCTTTCCTGTGTTGAGCCTGCCCCACAGGCCAAATCTGAATCTGATTGGTCTGGTGAACTCCTCTGTGACCCTGTCCTATGCCCAAATGCTGAAGCACTTTTCTCCAAAAGCAGCCAGCCCCACCAGCATTGCACTCTTTCTTGGAAAACTATCGGGCCTCACGTGGACAGCGACTGGCCTCAGCACTGGCATCACCAGGATCTACATTAATCTGGTGAACACAACTCTTCCCACTTTAGTGACTCCCTGAGCCCTCGCCTCATTCCTTGTGTACCACATGAGGCTTTATCAGCTGCTGAATCTTAAGGGAGCCAGCAGGTGAGAGCAGGCCTCTGGGGTGATCTGGCTTTTTGCAGAGATACCCCATGCCTAGTCCTGGTGGCAGTCATCCTTGGTTTCCCATGCACCTCCAGATTTAGCACAGGCAGCGAAAAAAAACGCAGGTGGCTTTGTAGCTCCTACCAGATAGTCCCTGGCCAGTCACAGGCAGTGGGTGACCTGGGCCTGTACCAGAGCCCCTCCCAAGAGGCTGCAGAGCAAACATACTTGGAGGTTGGCTTCAAACCACAGCAGAGCACCACCCAGTTTGAGCCGCCCCCCCCCCGCCAAGGCAAGTGGCCCCATACAAAGCGTGGTCTCAACAAGCACCAGAGCCCACTGGGGCAAATTCCACTCAGTGGGGTCAGCCCCCGGCACAGCAGCCCATAAGCTGTGGACATGGTGAAATCCCAAAGCCAGTCAGCCTAAGGGTCAATCCCACCCACTGATGTGCAGCAACCGACTGGCGAATGTGGCCTTCCTTGGCTCAACTACCTGTCCCTAGTCTGCTTCCCCTACTCCATACTGGTCTGTCCTGGAACCACCTCAGGGATAAACCCCTTGTATTTGAACCTCATCTCTGTATCTGCTTCTGGAGACCTAGGACTTACAGAGTTTTAAAAGGATGGGCGAAGGTAATATATCTAAAGCACCTAAAACCAGGGCCTGTCGTATAGAAAGTGCTACTTAAATATTAACTATTGTTCTTATCTGAGGTCAGACTTATAGCACCATGGAGAACAGAGGGAACTATACAGGGACTTCAAATAAACAGAGAGCCACAAACATACAAACTCTTGAGAAATGTTGAGGGACTGGAATAATCCACATAATTGCTTTCTTTGGCAACATTGGTTGCACCCTTGGCCTTAATTACAAGGGAATAAATGCTTCTGGCTGAGTTGTAATATAAAGAGGCTGCTACTGTGTGCTCCCATGAGACCCACCACAGGCATTCAATTTAGTTAATAAGTATGGATACTGGAAGACTTAAATGTTCTCTCTCCCTTGTGCTATTTTTTTTTAATATATACGTGAAAACTCTTTGGTTCATCCTTTAACCGGATTTCATGGAGTAGTTCCAAGGTTGCTTGCTTGAAGGTAAGCAGCAGGAGTCTTAAGAACTTAATTTTAAGAAATTCAAAGAGCGAAAAAAAATGCACTTTGTTCTTTGAGTTTCTTAAACTTACATTTCATATCCTTTTATAATAATTGGTCTTTTATGGATAAAATATACACAAATCACTTAGGGAAAAAAAGGCATCTGAAATGACCTTGGGCGACCAAGTTCTCTATTTTTAAATGGCATGCACAGAGTATATTATTAAGATTTCTATATGGTAGCATTTCTAGCGAAGCTCAGAAACAGAATTTACCATTTCTTTATTATTCAGTTCAAATATAAGGGCAAAGAAACTTACTCATAGGATTTCTTTTTTTAAGGTTTTCATTTATCAGCCCCTGGAAAAAAAAAAACTGTTATAGGAAAAATCCCAACATGATAAAGCCCGAACTAAAGTAATAGTGGCTGGGGAGAACCTCTAAGTGAATTATTATACTCCTAGGTCCTAAAAAAAAAATTATTCTTCTCTGGTTCTCTCATCTGACCCCACTACAGACTAGCTTTTGTCCACTTCACAGCACTTGGGCCATTAATGATCTCCTCCAGGACAAATGGAATGTTCTCTCTTCCACCCTTATTCACTTTAATCTACGTGTTGCCTTTGTTCGACTCAACCACTACCTTCCTCCTCCTCCATAAGCCTTTCTTCTTCTAATTGTGTCTGATCCTTTAGTATTTCTTTTCTTTCTAATTTTATTATAGATTTTAAAAATAAAAAGGAAACCACAATTACAGATGAGGGGAAAAAAGTACCCAAACCCAAACACTATTATTGGCTTCCCCATACCCAATTTTTTCTAATTGGGTTTACATATTAGGAATAGGATTTGGCATCATTCTTTTTCTACCAAATATTTTATTTTCATTATTTCTCATGTTGCTATATAATCCTTATAACCTCCTTCCTTAATTCCTTTTAATAACCTCATTTCTCTCTCTCTCAGTCTCTCCTCCTTAGTCTAGTCTATTTCCCCACGTAAATTCACTCCTCTCCCCCAATGAATCCACTAACTAGCCAAAAACTACTTTATATCCCACATTCTCCCTTTATGTTCAAGTCTACTTTGGTTCTAATGATATGAACACCATCAAAAAATAAAGTAAAATAAGACTCCAGTATCCTACCAAAATATTCATACCGAAATACTACTAATTCTGGAAGCTAATCTGGCAATTTAGATCAAAGATGTATTGTTCTGAAATGCCTAAAACATATCTTTCCTCTAAATAATTCCTAAGGTTTTTTTCAGAGTTCCTATAAAAGTAATATGTAAATATGGGCACTTAATTAGTAGTTTTCAACAAGACTTACTAGATTAGTATTTTCTAAATTCTGTTCCAACTGAGACTGGGGAAATACTCCTAACTGTTTTACTTTAAAAAGGGTAGGGGTGTGTGTGTGAAGATTTCCATGACCAAAAAAACCTCCAAAAGGTTGGAAAACCTTAAATTTTAGAAGTTTAAAGATTTCTTTACTGTAAGAATTTCCGGAGTCTTTAATATGTTAATTCCAGCACAAAGCAGAGCTGGTAGGTGTTCAATAAATTTTGCTTAATACATGAATGTGCATTGTGAATCTCCAGGAAATAGTACCACATGTAAGATTTCCCAAAAGAAAAGCAATGTATTTATTAGATATTCAAACAACTATTTAAAAGATTATTTATTGCCGTATCATCTAGACTGATTACAGGCTTAAAACAGTCCATGGACGGGGGTTGGTTAAATGAATTATGGTATAATAGAAGATGCTGGAGCCATTGCAAATTATGATATAGGTCAATATTTATTGACAATAAAAGATGTCACTGATATGTGGGAAAAAGTAGATTATAGAACAGTATGAAATTTTGTATGTTACCTCTAAATAGATATGTAGGTAGGTCACATAACATATATATATATATATATAGATATAGATATAGATATAGATATAGATATATATATATATATATATAGATATTTACCAAAAAGTTTAGAGTAATTATCTTTGGTTGGTGTGATTATATATGATTTTCACTTTTTACTTTATAATTATTTATCCTAATGAATTATTCAAGAAAGTAAATGAAGATTTAACTTGACAAAGATGCTCATTTCATTATTATCAATAGTTAGATAACAATAGTATCTAACACCAAGGAACTAGTTAAATAGATTATAGTATATCATAGAATATCAGAGTTTGAAGTCATTTTTGCTTGCGTAAAATGGTAATGTTAATAACACTGTCAGCGAAGAAGCCTAATCTCTCTTCCGAAAATAATGAAATTGTGGTAAAAACAGAAATGAATTTTGAAGATGCCTTTAAAGAAGTCACAGTTTCAATTGCACGTGGGCTTCTATTTCTTGAGCTTTAGTTGCCTGGTGTATTAAATGGAATAGACAAGTTCTGGTGTCTGTGACCGAAAACAAAAGGAAATCAAGGTGTCATGATTTTAAACCTTTAGCCTAAGATTATTTGAAGGCTCCACAATCTGCACTGAGGAATAATCCCATGTAGTCTCTGTAATGCCATTCTTAACACTCACGGTGCTAAATTTCAGAAAATGGTATAATTTTTTTAAAAGGTGGTGTGATCCACAGAGGATTGACAATTTTTCTTTTGCCTAGAACATTAAAAAGAATACCATCTACAGTCTCCATCATTTAAAAAGAAAAGATATTCTAGCCTTGAAAAGGTCCTAATCTCCGATTTAAAAAAAAAATTCTCTTTGAGTCAGTTTAGCTTTCTAAATATAAATATTGTATTGTTTGTATTTGTATAATTTTTCTGTAGACTGGTGAAACCCATAGAAGGCACTAGTACTCCTATTAAGAGTCACTATTACATAATAAGGGGTCACTGTAGAAAACAGCCCCAGATAAACAGACACTATTTATATTTAGTCAGTCAATTATTCAGAAAGTTGTTGAGAAATAAGTCAGAGGATTTAAGAACGTGAACTGAATTTAACGTTATTTAGGTTGGGCAAAGGCAATTTTTCTGGTTGAAGTCAATTTAAATAATAAAACAAAATAAATTGACCTTAATGATCTTCCTTCCCCTGTTTCCCAAGCCTCAGTCATGAGTGTGTTGTGTTCACAAGTTTTATCATATTTGCATAACACCCCCTACTATCATTTATTTAATATGTTTCCATTAGGTCTCTCTCCTGGACAATAGTATCTATGAAATCAGAGGTGGACACATTTGATGAGCTGGTGGACACATTTAATCATTACACATTTAATCATTCTGCCATCTAAAAGGATCTTGCATATTTCTTCCTACAAACATTCATGTAGTCTCACTTCCTTATTTCATGGAGGCCCAGAGTGTTAAGTAATGTGTTCATTACCTAATGTGTTCATGATCTTACTTGTGAGGATGGCAGAGCAGTTGAGGGATTTGAAAAACAATAATGAAGCACAGTAGATTCTGTTCATGGCCTGATTTTCAGCTTAAGTATCTATAAGTTACATATATAACTTCAGATGCTGCAAGTTACCTGTCCCTCCTATGACAATTTTTTTTTTTTACAATACTCATATGGCTCAACACTGTGCCTTGGGTCATCCATTCATCCAACAAATACATAAGGTGCCAAAAAATTGTATACACATTTTAAGAAAGGAAAACTATATTAAAATTGTAATACTCCATATATACTGATAACAGAAGATGAATGAATGAATACAAGTCACATGTGACTTCGGCAATTATAAGAGGTGCTCAAAGTGGCTACCATCAGCATCCAGACATTTCTGATTACGGTGAACTACTGCTTGAGCAATGCTGACCAAAGTGTCCACTTGCATACTTGTTTTTGGCACCCCAGTATTTATTGAGCACCTACCGTGTGTCAGGCATTGCTTGGAGCAAAACAGACTAATTACCTTGTCTTCATGAGGCTTATATTCTAGTAGATTTTTATAGCCTTCTAAGTATATATCCTGTTTCGTCTTCTAAATTCTAAATTCCTGGAGGATAGATCTGGGTCTGATTTAACTTTGACTCCTCCACAACGATTCCAAAATAGTACCAATAATTGTTTGGATCTTAAATTTGCTGCATTTCAAGATAAAGTTGTATAAATTCATTTGTTTCAAGCAAAGTAACAAACTCCCTTTTTCCAGTTTAAGAAAATATTTTGTATTTACCTTAAATTTTAATGACTTTCCAAATCACATTCAATGTCACTAATCTTTAACCTTTGCAGAAAGAAAACTCAACCAAAGATTTTTTTAAAGTGTTATAATAGCTAACAGTTATGATGATGACAGTTGACTATGTCCAGCTTTTGCATGGATTTTTCTACTGACTTTTTTTCCTCTGTATTTTCCTTTCCTCTTATAAAAGAAAGAAATGATACTGATATATTGAAATTTTATGCAAAAATTAAACGTATAAAACAGATGGACTAAGGCTTACAAACTTTAAATATCATGCTTCATCTCATCTTTTTATGGAATTCTTTGGCTTTCACTTAAAATCAATAGAGATTTTAGAGGGAGCATAAAGCTCCAGAAATTTGGCTTCAGGTGAGTTGTTTAAGGTCATGAGCCTTTGGTTACAAAATCAAATTCTGTGCCCATCCTTCCTCCTCCAACCATTAGATGATACTGCCTCTGTCCAAATAAAAAAAGTTGCTAACAGTTCTCAACAAAATAAAAATATGCACAGCTTCTAAACTTTGTTATATTCAGTACCTTTAAAAAAAAGGGGGTGGGGGGAGAAGCTAGTGAGACTTTCCAGAGATAAAGTAAAAAGCTTGGAAATCTAGATGAGAACCAAATATGTCTGCAATGGGGCCTTTTCTTAGGTTTTTGTTGCCTTTTTGTTCAATTTTTAGTATCTAGTTAGAACTGTCACATTTCCTGAATGGTGAGGACAAACCCAGCTTAAGCTTTCTTTCTTTCTCTCTTTGTTTCTTTTTCCCTCTAAATGCAAGAGAACATGGCTGGTAGTTTAAGAATTGATGGAGCCGACCCTCAAATAATTATTCATGTACTTTTCTCTGGCTTTCTTATTCCTCCCACTGATATAAATAGTTTCTTCTTCTATGGTAACTCTGCTGTAGTGAAAACGCTGCAGTGCGGCTGACAGACTGGTGATGCTCTTGCCGCACTTCAGCTTGGAAGCAGAGTTTTATTTCTGCTCAGGCCCACACCTTTGCTTGTCAGCAAGACAACAGAGTGTTACATGGGTGCATTTGGCCACCTGGATTCATAAGCCTTGGAAGCCAACACCTATGATACCATGATCAGGAAAATAACATCAATATACCTCGCTTTGAATAACAACAAAAACTCTCACTCCTTTGCTAATAGTTCTTAACTATTCCAGAATAAAGGTTCTGCTCTCTTTTCATAGATTCACAACCTAGAATTGTTTACTCATTCTTGGGATAGGATGTTAAGAAAATCTAGAAACTACATCAAAAACATGACCGGAATAACATACTCTTAATATCAAAGTATCATTGCCCATCAAAACTTTATCAGCCCGTTAGTTAAGCACTCAGTCACTCAAAAAATGTTTGAGGATCTAACACATAAGAATTGCACTATTCAAAGAGACAATTACCAAATAAATATAATATACACTGTCTTCCTTTAAAGACATTTAACTTACATAGGGATACATATATAAAGTTGTTGGTTATATGCCAAGAAGGTACAAATAGATAAAACTTACCTTAGGAAATGGAAATTGTTACGGGCATAAATATTTGGAGAAGACTCTGAGATTAGGTAGAACTCAAGGTAAGACAGTTAGAGACGGGTCTTTCAAGCCAGGAAGAAGCTTGTCCTTGAGGAAATATACAATAAAGGGCAACTGAAAGTTCCTCAACGGAAGTCTCATTATTAGAACAGTTCTTTTAAGACAGTGTGTCTAACAGCAGTAATTAAGGCACACAGAATGGAGAGAGACCAGACAGATGAGGCTCATCTGCAAATGCATGTGTTTCAAAAAACTAACAATTTTCATCATGAGTCTTCATTTTCCCTGGGTGGTAAAAATGTCATGTCAGTCAGTCAGTTCCCCGGGGGTTGCCTCTTGCATTTGGGTGGCACCATGGTGCTAAGGCACTGAATGATTGGCAGGGGGCTTGACATCGGGTCCTCATCAGCCTGAACTGTTCCCTTAGTCTCTTCCACAGCAACTCTCTTGGATGCCTGGCTTGTCTGGCTTAGGGCTCGTCTTGTGTTCATGGGAACTCACTGTGCTGCTTCCCATGGGAGATCCCTGAGAGGTCTCACCCCACACACCCAGGGAATTCTGGGGCCTACATGAGATTAGGGCATAGGTAATCATTGTTCTGAATCCCCTCAACCTCATGGGGTTGTTTTTATGTTACCCCACTCTGAAGGGCAACAACGATGCATGCCTTTCTCAGATAAGTACCCCAACTTCCCTCTGGCTTTCCTTCCAGCTCTCCCTCTCACCCAAGTCCTGGAGAGTCTCTCAGGGGCACAGGGAATCCTTGCTCCTACATCGTCATGGACTTGCCATGATCAGAGCCCTGCGTCTCCTGAGACCAGCTCCTGAAGCCCAGGAGCCTTGTCACTACTAAGCCACAATATCATTTCTTCTCAAGTCAATGCCACTGACATAAATGGGAGGTCACAGTAAGGGGTATAGGAGGAAACGAGGAGCTGGCTGTATGATCCTTGGCTATCTCAAAATATGACTGCTATTGTAGTAATCCAGAAATGACGTGCAACATCAGGGAGATTGAATTAAGGGAGATTAAATTAGAAATACAGGAAAGGAAGAAATAACAAGATCTCATTTGTGGAGCACTCATAAATTGGAAGGTGGGAGGATCTGAGCTCTAGGGATTGGCTGGAGATGATGTCAGCTGTCATCGAGCATGTTTTTTCTTGGTTCCTAGTACTCCTCCTTTCCCTTCAACTCTAATCCCCAGGTCCTGTTAAACATTCTCAAATCCACATCCCTCCTCTCCATCATCATTGTCACTGCCCTTGCTCATGCCAACGTCTGACCTCCGGACTATCTATTGCATTAGACTCCTTGTTTCTCTCTCTCTCTCTGCCCTCACCCTCCTGTAATTCATCCTCCATGCAACCTTGAAAATGACCTTCCTAAGGCAGCAATTGGATCATGTTCACGAAATGTCTTGTCTGGCCACATGGTGCCTGTGCAGTGCACCTAGCTAACCCCTTGCTCACTGCCTTACAGAAGCTGCTTCATGGGGCCACTCTTACTGGTCCAGCCTCCCCGGAGACCATCTGCTTAGGCCTGGAGCTCTGGCCAAACAGTCAGGCAGCATGGAGCACTGGTTCAGAGCATGGGTGGACTGGTTGCACACAGCTTGCTTTGAGTGCCCACTCCACTGTTCATTTGGACAAGTTATTCATTGATAGTGATTCAGTGTCTTCATCTTCAAAATGTGGTTAGGAGGATTAAGTGAGAATATATTTACAAAGTGCCCATGGTATATAGGAGAGCTATGGAAATGTTTGTTAAAGAAAAGAAATTCTCTGGATTGTCAAGTTCTCTTCTACCTCAGTGAATTTACACCTTCAGGTTCTTAACTGCATTTTGCAGGGCCTTCTTCCCCTTGGTCAATCTTAATCTTCTTTCTAGTCTTTCAGTTCCTCCGTGAAGCCTTTCTGCTATACTTTGTTCATCTCCCTACTAACACTTCTATTGTACTATAATTTGTTTTAGTTTCCTATGCCTGCTGTGACAAATTACCCCAGGATGAGTGGCTGATGGTTCTGAAGGCTGGAGTCTGAAAGCAGCAGCCGTTGGCTCACATAAAGGTGTTGGCAGGGCCACTCTAGTTCCAGAGGCTCTTAGGGGAAATCTGTTCCTTGCCTTTTCAGCTTCTGGTGGCCATCTGCATTCGTGGGGCAGTGGCCACACCACTCTAATCATCTCTGGCCCGTGATAACACTGCTGCCTCCTTGTCTGTCTGTTCCTCTCTCTTGTAAGGACCCTTGTGACTGATAAACCAGGAAAATCATGCCATCTCAAGAGCCACAATTTAACACATCTCCAAGGCCCTCTTAAACCAAGCAAAGTAACGTTTACAGGTCCCAGGGATTGGGACCTAATACCTTTGGCTGCCATTAAGCAGCTCCTACATAACTGTTTGCATGTATGTTGGTCTTTTCACCTGTGCATAATGGGGGTCTATCACAGCGTAAGCACATAATCTATAATCAATAACTGAAATAGATGTAGAGGGATACCGGGATAGGATATAGCTCCACTGTCCAGGTTTATCAGTACTCCATCTTTGTTAAGGCTTGATTTCCCTAGGTCAGAGCTATTTCTTTCATGTGCTAATCTGTGGTTGGAAGGCAAGTTTACTCACGAATTAAACCAGTTTCTAGGTTAGAGAGATTAAGCAAGAGGGGGCCTTTATCCCTGTATCACTTCTGAGCTACAGTGAGGTAACCAAAAAACTCTGGGCAAACTCCATTCCTTCCAAGCCATGGGGCAGAAGGAAGCAGAAAAGGTGGAGGGACCCTGACAGCTGGAAGGCGACTTGCACGGAATGTGAGAATGTGCGGTGGCAGACTGACAAGCATGAGCTGAATTAAGCGTGCTGTCATCAGTTTGCCCAGGCTGGTTTGTTGCCATTCCTTCACCATTTATTTTAAACACAGTTTTCTTCATAATGGGAAGCTCCTAAATTCACTGGTGTTGCTTCACTGACTGTTTCCCCATCTCCAGTCACTTGAATTCAATATGAATCACAGGAATCAGTGATTTACCTCCGAGAATACGTCTGTCCCAGCCACCATAGACCTGGAAAGACAACTCAGTAACCATGCTATTGTTTTGCTCAGCTGTTGGAAACCTTTCTTAATGAAAAAGGAAACAATTAAGTACTTGCCAAAAAAAAAAAAAAGGAAACAAATAGATTGCTCTGCACAATTACTCCTTGTAACTTGTTTACTGTTTATAATTGTTTGTTTACTTCGATGTCATCTTTTCACTTTTGGACTGGTTAGAGCCCCCAGGAATCAGAAAGTTAAAAACCTATAGATCCCAAGAATGTGTCCAAGATTTGCCTGGATAGGCACATATTCAGAAACTTCTAAGGTTTCAGAAATTCCTTTCAGTAACATATATCCATCTGTAATAAAACGCCAATAGTCGGCATCGATTTAGGTAGCATGGCTGGCATAAAGCTTAAAGCTCATCTAACAGAGTAGTGTGGCACCTATCAGAGGATTTGGAGTCTGAGTATATGCCTGTAGCTTGTCCAACAAAAATGACTTATCTCCCCAAATCATCTCAAACATTATGCTCCCTCTAGCTCTGCTCCAGTCACTCTGGCTCTCACACCGCTCATACCTACGGAACTCTGTATATGCTGTTCCCTCTGTTCAAAATGTTTGTCCCTCCTACTCTTCTCTTGATTGAATTCTATTCATCCTTTGAATTTAGCTCCGGCATTACTCTCTGAAAAGCTTTCCCAGCCTAGGTTACATCCCCTCAGCTCTGCCTTAGCACTCGAGACCATTGACAGCTTGTATTTGTGTGAATATGTGATGAATGTCTGCTTCCTCCAGACTGTACCAAGCTCTCTGGGGGCAGGGAATAAGTCAGTTTTTGTTACCATGACATCACCAGCCCTTATCACTGTTGCTGGAACACAGTAAACATGTAATGAATATATAAATGTTGAATGAACATGTGGTGGCATCTCATGCTAGCTCTGCCCACCACTGAGTTGTTAGGCAAGTTATTTAACTTCACAAGTCCTCACTTTCCTCATCAGAAAGAAAATGCCTCCTCCAGTCCCAAAATTCTGGGATATTTATGGCTCCTGTCTTGAGCATACAAGATTGATCAGGCTATAGTTAGAATGCCAACACTCTCTGTTGCCTGCCTGCCACGTAGCTCCCCACATGGAGACCATATGCCAAGCAAGAAACCGGAATTTCCCTGACATACCTTTGCTTCTTTCCCTAATGCCACACTACTTTATTCTGGCTTTCTTCACCTCCCATTTAAAATATTGTACATGGTCCCTTCAATGCTGGTCCTGTGTTCAGTCCTCTCCCCTGCCAGTCTATCTGCAAAGCTGCCAGTGAAACTCAGTCTAAAACACTGGACCCCAGGGCTGGCCGAATGGCGCGGTGGTTAAGCGCTGGCTTGGGACGCTAGCGGCCCTGGTTCGGTCCCACATATGAGGGCCAGTGACACTGCCCTCAAAACAAACAAACAAACAAACAAACAAACAAACAAAACACTGGACCCCTCTGCTTAAACACTCTCAGTGACTCCCACACCACGTCTGAGACAAAACGCACCTCTTGAGGATGTTCTTTCACTGTTCCCGCCTCTCCTTTTGCCCTCTACCATCCCACTCAGGACCACTTGGGGGTGAAGGTGGGGGTGGGACAACTACACTCTCTTCTTTCAGGTCCCTCTGTCTGTACATGCTGTTCTCTGCCTGGAAAACTGTTCTCTCTTACACTTGCAAAGTCCCTTCCATCCTTTAGGTTCAGCTCAAACAGCACTTGAACATGGCACCTGCCTTGACCAAACCCTCACTCCCCAGGCCGTTTGTCACTCGCTGCCTGTATTCCCACAGAACACTCTGTACAAGCCACATAACACTTAGTAAGCTGTATTTGTTTGCAGAGGGCCATTTGGGGTGAGCACCTGGCCTCAAATTCAGACTGACCTGAGGGTGAAACCAAATTCTGCAACTTATTGTGTGGCCTTGGAAATCATTCGGAATCTTTGCCTAATTTTTGAAATGGCAGACATAACACCTACCTCATTGGGCGGCTGTTATGGAATAAATAAGATACTGTATTTCACGCACTTAGCACAATGCCTGATCCATAATACTCAATCACTAATGGTAATTATTATTGGAATGTGAATGTGTCAAATGCAAAGACCCAGGCCTCCATTTTGTTCAACTCTCTATCTTGGTGAGTGGCACATAGTGGGTGCTCTCAGCAAATGCTCCTTAAATGAAATAGTATCCCTGATGTATGTTTCTTTACAGGAAGGACACAGGCTTATTCATGTTAGAAATTTCATTGACGGGTCAAAAATTCCACTGACCTGATGACAGACTCCAAATCATATTCATCTTGCCTTTTGCTGAACTAGTCCCGAACTTAACACAGGTAACATAGTTTGAGAACAAATTTGAGTTTTAAGTGTTGGTGTTTTCTGCTACATTCTCTCTTTATGCTTTTAGTTTTTATTGTTACGTACATCCATTTCAGCCTTCACATAATCCTGTGTGCACACAGATTTTGTCTTTTTTTTATATGAATCCTATCAGTAGCCTCACGTGCACAGGACTTCTATACCAAGCACTGGTGTCTGAGCATCCTTTACGAGATGGATGCATGGCACCTGACTTTTCTAACATGACCGTCAGTGAGGGGTCAGGCTCCGGCCACAGCATGGCATTGCCCCCGACACGCGTCCTAAGTTCCTTGATGGCAAGGCTGTGTCTGGGCCTCCTCTGCGTCTCGGTCTGCCGTCTCCGAGCTCAGCGGCCTGTGCACTTCCTCTTCCGTCCACTCCCGCTAGAGGACACTGAGCAAAACTCACGAGGCGCCCTACAAGGTTAACACCCTTTCACCTTAGGAAAGCATCCTTGGCTGCTCAGCACCTCCACCTTTCCTACGGTCATTCCTCCTCCGTATCCCCGGAGACTCCTTCTGGGGTCTCTGACCAGGGCACCTGAACCTAAGCTTGGAACCCATCGTGGCCCCTCCGAGTTCCCGAGGACGGGTCACCCCGGGGGCCCAGCCGACGGTCCCGGGGCGGCCTGGGACACTGGCCCCCGCGGGCGGGCGGGCGGCCCGGGCCTGCCCACGGGAAGGGGGACGGCGCGCCGCTCTCTCCGTGCAGACGCGGCGGAGGCGCAGACGTCTCCCGCCCTCCTTCCAGGAGCCGCCGCGGCTGCAGCTCGCGGTGGCGGCCACACGCCGGAAACGGCCCGAGCGCTGCGGGGCTGCGGCCGGGGGCGCGGCGGCGGCGGCGGCGGGGCCCCCTCCCCACGGGGGCGCGCGAGGCCCGGGCGCGGCTGGCGTCCCTTCCGGGGCGCCGTGGCCGCCGCCGCGCCGCCCGGCCGGCTTCCCACCCCGCCCCCTGCAGCTCGGGGTGACGCGTCTCCAATAACAGCTGGCGGGGGAGCCGCAGCTCCGCGCTCAGCCTGCGCCGGGCGCCACCATGAGGGCCGAGGGAGACGGCGGCCTGGAGCGCTTCAGCAGCCCGGGCAAGGGCCGGGGGCTGCGGGCCCTGCAGCCCTTCCACGTGGGGGAGCTGCTCTTCTCCTGCCCGGCCTACGCCTGGGTGCTCACGGTGCACGAGCGGGGCAACCACTGCGAGCACTGCTTCGCCAGGTAGGCGCCGGGTGGGGCGCAGCGCCCGGGGCGCAGCGGGAGGAAGTGCGCGCGGCGCGCGGGGTCCTAGCGCCGGCCTCGGGGGCGGGCGGGGCTCCTTCACCCGATGCCCGGCTGAGCCGCGTGCGATGGGACACCGGAGGCAAGTTCCCGCCGCATGCTCGGTCTGCATGGCACGCTTTCCGAGCTGCTGACGCGCGGGCTGTGCCGACCTGGGAGGAGGGCAGAGTCCTGCTGTCGCGCTAGGCGTGTTCCATGCCTGGCCAGGCGCTGCCCACTCGGTGCATTGCCAGCTTTGGGGTGGGGGGGAGGGGGCGGGCAGTGCTTGTGCTTCCTGCGGCGTGTGCTGCTGCCCACAGCCCAGCCGCAGGCTTGCTGCTTCCTGCAAGGAACTTAATGACACTTAATAGTTCGTGTAAAGTGCATGACCCTCCTTCTTCCTTCATACTCTCTGCACTTGGGTGTTTGCAGAGAAGCTAGAGGGGCACTGACCACACCCGCGGGCTTCTGAGGGTCTGCACGGATGGCAGGTATCAAGCCAGGTTTTGGACTGGATAGCCATGGTCCCTGGGGGGATTAGGCAAAACTTGTGGTGGAAAATGGCATTTAATTGTAGCCTATTATATGGATATATGTCTATGTGCGTCTAGATGCATATCACAGAATTATATCTTCAAGCCTTATGATAGTTTTAGACCCGAAAGGCACATTAGAAATGACCAATGCGACACTCTCTCCATTTTACAGGCAAGAAAACTAATGCCTAGAGAGGGAGCGTGACTGTGTATATATACCTAGTCCCACTGAAAGTTAAGAGAATGAAATCTGGTCTCTTCAGTACTCTTCATTTCCCATCTAGTTAGGGTGCTCAGTAACATTAGTGAAGCAGGAACCCTGGTGCTGGCAGAAGCTCTGTACCTGGCCTTCTACTGCTCTCTGAGAAATGGACCCTGCTGCACTTTCTTTGAACCTCAGTTTCTTTATCTTTGAAGGAGATTCTTGGGCAAGATTAAGCGAATCTGATGTCCTGCAGGTACCTTTTGAATACAGGTCTCAAGTCCAGCATCCACTGAAATACTCTATCTCTGAGACCTGTGCACCTTATTCCATGATAAGACATAGTAAAAAAAAAAAAAAAAAAAAGGGGGTAGGGTGGGGGAACAGAAGCTAAATACTATATAGTAATCTTGCCCAGACTCCCTACCAGAGCTGTCTTCCGCTTGGGGGGACCTGGAAAGGAACTAGACACAGAATCATACCGTGGGCAGCTTGAGGGCTGTATGTGATGTGGCTCTTTGAATTGGTGAGCCAAGAGCTAAAGGGTCACGGCACCACTTTGCGACGTGTGAGTGAAGTGAGCACTGGGTTTTCCCAAAGTTAAAAAGGCTGCTGTGACTGGTCCCCTTGATCTTCTGAGCCTTGCTGTGGCTGAGTCTGAAGCAGTGTGGGTGTCTACAGTAGCAGGAGCAAAGCAAGGTCACCAGCGACAGAAGGTGCCTCCCTCCCTTCGTCGGGAGATCCTGGTGATTCTTGGAGTCCATCGTGTGAGAGAAGACTGCAGTGCCAGGCACATAGTAGGTATTCACTCAGATAGCAGTTCCCAGTCCACTCCTCCAGTGAATTACAAATCAGATCCCTCTGGATTCAGAGGGGGAGAAGCAGAGCTGAGAGATGCTTCTCTTTAGCTGTGAATCTCCTGTCTACTCCACATACCCCGAACCTTAGAACATTAATATACAGTCAGATGCAACTGGGCAGATCACCCTGCCAGATGTGACAAAATTTACTTTCCTCCCCCCATTTTCTGAATGATAATTTGTCAGTGTCACTAACTGTTGCCTTCAACCCCTCACCAAGGGTGGTTGTACTACTCTACTCCTCCCCCATCTTTTTTTTCTCTGTTGGCTCAGGTGAACATCTGTCAGCACCCACACTCACTTCCTCTCTCCCCAGTGAGTCTTTTGAAGTCAGCTAAAATAATAACACAAGAAATAATGATACCGTGAAATTAGAAATATCTTCATATTCCACTCTATGATTTCTGTTAAATCTGATTAGAATCAATGGTTAGACCATTCTCACAAATTTAGCCCCATTTCCTCTGTCAGCTGTTTGTCTGTGACCGAAAACGAATCAGTCTGTCCAGCTATCCTAGAAGGCATATATAAGTTTCCATGGTGTCTCAAGGGAGTAGGGGCATAATTTTCAAATATTGAAGCCTACAAAGCAAATCCACTACTTTCTACCTCCACCCCCCACCCCGCCCCGCAAAAAGAAAACTCCTTATCCGTTCCTGTACCAGAAATTTTGAAGGTAGACAATATTGCTTAACATAAATGACCCATTAGAGATTTCCCTTGTCATATTAATTGTATCAAGGTTTGACTTATTTTGAAGGAAAATAAGTGATTTTTTTCAGAAATAAGTATGTTCTCTAAATTGAAAAATAATGGGAAGTCTCTTAGGCCACAGTAGAATGGGATTTTTACTGTCAGGACAATTAAGACAAAGGTTTGTTTCTGCAAGTTTTACATTTGTATCCCATTGTCTCAGTTTTGGTGGGTGACTCTTGGGAAGATGTGTATCTTGCCTCAGCTGCTGGAAGGCAGCTTCTGAAAATGTAAAAATGTAAACTTTCCAATTGGGAGCTGTCCTTATCAGACCTCTGAGATACATTTTATGCAGGCAAGCGGGCACACAGATATGTTTATTGGCCATTGGCCAGCATTTTGTGGCAGATTTTTTTTGTATTGTATTTCAAACTTGATATTTGACGTATGTTAACACTTGACACTATGTCTCATAGTTTCTCAGAAAGGGAAACATCCGCTGTATCCCTATGTCCATCTGAATATCCATTCTGTGTGCAATTCCTCAGGTGGACAGCTGTCCCCCTATTGATCTTTTAGTCTTTTGGCTCATGGGTCATTTAAGGACAAAAATATTGTCTTTTTGTTGCGGTTGTTAGTTTGTTCAGAGTCTGGGGCGGAGGGTGGAGGGAAAGTAGGAAGGCCCACTTCACCACCTTGGAATAGAGCTGTTGGAACCCCTTTTCAAGGAAATTATATTATAACTGGCTCTCTCAGAGTGGTAGTTTTAAGAATTAAAATGTTTGCATGAGCAAAACGCTCTGTTCAGGATGTCTCAGTTCAGCACGTGTAAAGACATAACATGCCCCAGATTTAGTCTGTAGCAGTATTCATCTCCTCTTTCCCATTGTTTTACCAAACCGTCAAAGTAATCTTTAGTTGGTCTTAATGAGTATTGAGAGCCATGAACTCTTGATGTTTTCTGAAGGTTCTCTGGAATAGCCCTAGTCCTGGCTGCCTGGAGCTACCCCTCAGAAGGGGTAGTGTTATCCCCAGAACTGCTGTGAGTCTGCTTATTCCCAGAACATTCTGTGAGAATTGGAAAGTCTTTAAGGAGACAAACGGCTTCTCATGTCCTCAGATTATCTTGCTTTCTGAATGAAACATCGGACACCCACTCAGTTAAAGGATTCTCTCCTTTTTACATGCATTTTTTTAAAAAATAGGTAGTAAGATTAAAACACACAAATAACAGATTTCCCCTAAAAAGATTACATTAAAGGATACAAAATTCAGCCATCTGTCTATTAGATGAAATGTTGTGTCGTCACTTTCAACATTTCAATATTTCAAGTTTTTCTTTTATTTAGAGACTGCACAGGAGGGACTTTTGGTACCAGATTCACTTGGTTTGAATTCTGGCTTCATTCTTTCCTGATAATTTGTCTTTAGGCAAATTATGTAACCTCTCTGAACTCCCAGGTTCCTTTATCTGTAAAATGTGCACATTAATACCTACCTACTGAGCTAGTCCTGAGACAGTGGAAGTCAAGTGCTCCACACAGCCCTAACACGTGGTGCACTGTCAAAATTGGCCTGATGTCTGGCCTGTCCTTGTTTCATGAGCTCTGCTGGCTAAACATTAACTGGTGTGATAAAATATAGTAATTTCAGGGACATTTGTATGGCAGTGGGTTTGGAGTGGGGGATACTGGGAAGGAAACGCTGGGATTTGTTGACCAATGGAGTCATCATTCAGATGGCATGTTGACCCAGAACTAAAAGCAGTAGCTCTCAACCTCAGGTCCCTAGATTAATCATGGGTGTCTGGGGTCGATTCTCAGTAGTTTTCAAAACTTAATGGAAAAAATCATATAGTAAACTTACCCAGGTAAAGCTCTTTAAGAAAAGATCCTTTTCTAGCTCCAAAGGACCTAGACACTGTAATACTCTTTTACTATGAGATTGAAGAAATATTTGAAAAGAGAAATGGAAGAAAACAGAATTTTCCGCAAAGCAAGGACACCAGAGCTCCACTCTGTTCTCTCCTTTAAGACCAAGGATTGCCAAGTGCTGTAACAGGCCTATTTTTCATATGCAGGGAACATAATTTATAGCTTATAGGGGCTCAGTGACCAAGCTGCCCGTTTGGAAATGATTTTGAGATAAAAGAGACAAAACAGCAGCAGGGTATCCTGAAGTGAAATCCAAACCCTGGTGAGTTAAAACCACCATCTAACACCTTTCCCTCCCAAAAGAAATTGCACGAAATCCTCTCAATCAAAAAAAAAAATCTGAAGATCCCATAAAAAATGACATCCCTTTAAATCATGTTGCTCTTTGCAGCTCTTAAAGCATTTCCAGACACATTCTTGTTTTGATTCTCCCGAGGGTGGCTGATGTAAAGAGGGCCTTATCCATTTTAGGTAGGAAGAAACTGAGTGTTGGACAGATTAAGTTGTTTCCTGGAATCGCACATTTTGTGTGTGTGTCAGATGTTTATGGAGTGCCTCCTGTCCATGGATGGAGCCTTGTGGTCTATTCTGAATATAAGCTTCCTCCCTGCTGCCCTCTGTGGCCTGAATTTACTGCATAGGTCACACGTGGACACCAGAACTGAATTAATCTCTGATTTTTCCTTGAGGGAATGCAGTTTTTATCTCTTCCTTTCTTTTGCTCCCCACTCCCCAAATAGGTAAGTCAAGAAACCAATGCATTATTTCTAAAAGTTTAACAAATAAATTGATTCACCTGTCTTGGATCTCTATCTTATGCTGCTATGAGTTCAGAGATTGTTTTTATTGCAATGCTTTGGAATTGGAATAAAGAGCTACATATAGTCTTTTGTATGTATCAATTATTACAATTGATGTATCCATGAAAAGGAACACAAGGCTTTGGTCCTTTTGTTGGTTTGGAGTATTTTTAAATATGATGCTAGAATTATAATGAATTTGTCATCTTAGTCTTCATCCCTACTTATAGGGTTTGTTTCTGTGGCCTCTGGTATGGCAGCATCAGTGTATGACCCCTTTTCTTTTTCTTAAATGTGTCCATTCTCCAGAACCTTGCTCTGTGCAAAGTGAAATCGGTGAGGCTTAGAAGTAGAATTAATGGCACAGGTATTCTAGGAGGCCCCTGGATAGTGTTCGCGTAGGATAAGCAGATTGCCTATTGTCTGTCAGAAAGGTCTTTAAAAAATACTAAGATATGTCCTAAATCTCTTTGGAAAGATCCAGGGCTTAGTGCTATAGTTTGGCAGCAACTGATCTTCAAGAGAACTCAGAATTGGTGAAAACCTGGGACAGCAAAATTGTCTGTATTTGAACTTGAAATAGAGAATTGCAAAGAAAGTTTCTACTTTATTTTGATGTTATTAGACTTATCTCTTTGGCCTTAGGTTAATATCCTCCCCTTTTTTTTCTTGTCAATCTAAAGCAAATATGAAATAATTACGATTTTATGCCACTTTATTTCTGTTTCCCAAGGAGGGAATTATAAATATCAGTAATTATAAATATCCTTCATGTTCCTGGGGTCATTAACAATTAACGTCACTCCCCCCCCCGCACACACACACCCTTTTTGTGGACCTCAGGTATAGAGTGAGGTATTCATATTTTCAGTTCAAGACATGCTTTCGTCTGGCCTGTACAAGGCCAATTGTATTTAAGAGAATATCCCCTCTGTTTTTTATCCCTTCTTGCCATTTCCTGCTCCTCTCACAGAAGCTCCTCTCTGGGTTTGCTTACGTGTCTCTGAATGTGTGTAAATGTCCTGATCATCACCAGGGAATGAGGCAGACCTAGCACAGGGCACCTTGATTGTACTTGACCAGATTCAGACTTGGAGGCCTCCTTTGGTCAGCCTGGCAGCCTGGTGGCTCTCTGTATCAGTTCTGATGGGGGGAGGCCACCCTGCCCCTGGTCCCTTTCCCCTGGAGAGCAGCCAGTTCTGGGACCAGAGGTCTCTATCCCCTCCGAAGGGACTTGCATAATCAGCCGCTATACATCACAGTCACCTTTCCCACCCACATTCCCAACCCTGTCATCTTTGGATTTCTGGCAAATCTGTAGTAGTTTAGGGGTGCAGCCCTCCAGCAGGGAATTGACTGAAGTAACTGCCTTTTCAGGGGTTGAACCCGTGACCTTGGCCTCATTAGCACGAGCGTGCTCTAACCAGTCACAAAGCCACACACCTCACTCTGTGTAACTTCTGCGGACTCTGTTCCTACCACCCTCAGCGGCCTCCTTTTCAATTGCAAAGGCGTTCACACCAACACAATAGAACAGAAGGAAATCAGATCTCTTCAAGACTCCTCTGAAGGACAGGAATATGCAATTTAGCAAGAAAATAATACCCCAAAGTCTTAAGGGCTCAGGAAACAACTTGTCTTTCTAGTCCGTGCATTCGCTGAGGTTCCAGCTGTGTCTCTCAGATTCTTCTTCAATCAAAAATCAAAAACTAGGATGGAACTCCTTGTGCCAATTTATTACTATAAAATCTGATGACTCTTGCACACGAAGTGGGAGGTTTCAGATGACCACACGGAAATGTTGTATATTATTAAAATGGATTGAGTTAACTTTTATAGGTAGACGTGCATCTGAGAATTCATAAGTGTTTGTCCTTGGCAAGCGTATGGTCCCTAGAAACCAAAATGGATGGTTGCCACGATAGCTGAGACCCTGGGGTGCACCTGCGCATGCACTATGATGCACAAGGGGTGTTCGTGCCCGCGGGATTTGGAGTCCCCAAGGAGGAGAGGAGAAATAAGGACAACTCACTGAAAAAGCAAATTTCACACCAGGGCATGAAGCCAGAGACGATATATCCCGAGGGAAGGAAGTGGGGTGAGAAACCTGGCTGACCAACGAGATGCCATTTTTTTTATCTGAGCCAAATCAAACTCTTGAGGATTTTATGTCCTGGAAATTGGAGGGAGTTATGTCGTGATCTGTGACAGAATGGAAAGACCTTGAACAGCAGCAGCTTTTCCCCTCAGGTCTGTGAGCCCCAGGAAGTACTTACTCCTCAGGGATGTGGGTCCCAGGCTCATATTTTGTTGATTTTTCGTCACCATGGTGATGGCTGTCTAGGAAACGCTTGCCCGTGGCCACCTGCAAAATCTCCTCTTCGTCAGTCACACCGATCTGTAGTAGAGTGATGACTGTTGGTCAGAGTGATGGCCTCAGATGTTCTCAAAACCTCAACCAGAAGAGACATTAATTATGAGCAGATAGTAAACTCCCTGAGAGTAGGGATTCTTTTTTTAGTGTATTCAACCAATATTTATCTCTGTGGAGCATTTGCTGGGTTCTAAATCCCTGGGGGACAGCTGTGAAGAAAAGGGACAAAACTCCATACCACCACAGAATTTATATTCCAGTAGGTTTTCTTCATCTTTATTTTTCCCATAGTGCCTTGAACACTGTACGGTTTCAGCAGATGTTGTGTTGAAGGCAGTTAGATTTTGGGGTTGATTTCTTTCCCGTATTTCACTGAAACCTTGTAATCCATGTATGTCATAAAGAAATTCTTTACATTTGACCACATTCTACTTTATGAGTTATGCAAATTAAGGGGAGCTTTGATCAGATAATACTTAGGTCTCATGAAATCGTAACATTCCCACATTATATTAAATAACAGCAGCTTTGGGTGGACGTTTTTGGGGAGTTAATGAAATTTAGTCTATTCATACACCTGAGAAAATATTTCTAAACATTGTTTTTAAAAACCTTTATGGGGACCAGCCGAGCGGCATGGTGGTTAAGTGCTGGCTTGGGAAGCCAGTGGCCCCGGTTTGGGTTCCACATATGAGAGCCAGTGACACTGCCCTCAAAAAACAAAACAAAACAAAACAAAACCTTTAGGGGGCAAGCCAAATGGCTCGGTTGGTTAAGAACATGTGCTCTGAGCAACAGGGTTTCCAGTTCGATCCCCACATAAGCCAGTGAGCTGTGCCCAAGCTGAGCTGCCACTGAGCTGCCAACAGGTGGCAGGATGGCCCAGCTGGTAAGAGCATGTGCTCCTAACAACAAGGTTGCTGGTTTCAATTCCCACAGGGGATGGTGGGCTATGACCACCCGCAACTAAGATTGAACAGGGCACCTTGAGCTAAGTTGCCCTGAGCTGCCAACAGGTGGCCGATTGCTCAGTGGTTAGAGCATGTGCTCTTAGCAACAAGGTTTCCAGTTCAACTCCTGCATGGGATGGTGGCAGTGCCCCCCAGCAACTAAGATTGAATACGGCACCTTGAGCTGAGTGCTGCGAGCTGCTGATGGGTGGCCTGATGCAACTGGACTTGGAGCTGAGCTAGCTGCGCCCTCCACAACTAAGACTGAAGGACAACAACTTGGCTGTTCCCCTTGTCCAATTCCCCAACACTGTCCCCCTTCCCCAACTCTCCAATGAAATTTAAAGAAAAAACAACACAAAACAAAACAAAAATCTTTCATTTTTCATTTTTAAAGATTTTGGGGAATTGGGCGAGGGGAACAGCATTGGGGAATTGGAGAAGAGGAACAGACAAGTTGCTGTCCTTTGGTTCTCCAGTCTAGTTGTGGAGGATGTCGCTTCACTGGCCCATGTTGGTATTTTGTTCATTAAGTTCTTCCTGGCTGAGGCAGTCGGTCGCTGGCCATTGGCCAGCTGCTCACGGTAGCTCATGGCAGCCCACTGCAGACTGTGCCATCTCCGGACACTCACAGCAGCCCGGTTCCAGGTTGAGCTGTTGTTCACCATCTTAGCTATAGAGGGCACAGCATCACTGGCCCATTTGGGAACCGAACTGGGAGCCCTGCTGCTCAGAGCTGGTGTCCCAAACCAGCTCTTAACCAACTGAGCCACTCGGCCAGCCCAAAACCCCCCTTTTTTTAACCATAAAAGTCTTTCAGGCAGGCTGGCCGAGTGGCTCAGTTGGTTACGAGCTCGCTCGAGAGTGCAAGCTGAGCTTCGAGCAACAGCAGTTTGATGCCCAGCCCGAGCTGAGCAGCCGCTGTGCTGCCAACAGGTGGTAGGATGGCTCAGCTTAAAAATAATAATAATAATAATAATAATAAAATAAAAGATAAAAAGTCTTTCAGGCTTATAAGATAGTAAGGATTTACGGTCTATGTATTTCACTTAATATTTCATTGATTTGGGCATGTGTTCGGGCCTTCTAAGACATCCAGCTACTAAATATTTTCTAGATACAGAGAAGGGGGAAAAGGACGCCTACCTCCACCTTCTCTTTCTATGACTCTTCAGAAAAAGGCTCTGGTGGAACCACGCTGTGGAGTCAGGGCTGCTTCATGGGAGCCCCCAGGGCTAGGTGTCAGGAGTGATGTTTGAGTGCAGCTTGCTCTGCAATGTTGGTTTCACTCCAGCTGTCCCAAATTGCTTGTAGTGATACGCTTGCACACGCATGTGCCTGCAGACACACATACATATACATATGCACAGACACAGACACATGCACATACATGCATATACATACGCACACACACACATGCATGCACACACAGACACATACACATACATATGCACACACAGACACATGCATGCACACACATACACATACATATGCACACACAGACACATGCACACACACAGACACATGCACATATGCTCACACATACACATGCACGCACACACATACACGCACACACCTACGCATGCACGCACACACAGACACATGCACATACACACATATGCACACACATATACATGCACACACAGAGACACATGCACACACATATGCACACACATACACATGCACGCACATACTCATACACATCCATCTTGCTGATTCACCTCTCTGCCCCTCTTTGCCTGGCTCCATCTCAGGTTCTGAGAAGTTTGTCCTGATTTCTGCAGGCTGGGCTCAGCTCTCTCTACCTTTGCTCCCATAGCACCTTGTACATACTTCGTGGCACTGGCTCCTTGAGTGCAGGAACGGGTCCTAACTCCTATTTGTAGCCCCAGCATTTAGCCCGAGGCCCAGCACTCTCTTACCTCAGTAAATACTGATGAATTAAAATAATCTCATTTCTGTACCTTATTTTACTAGTGGCTCTTTGGACGGGCCTCATCATCTACCTAAATATACAGCTCTGTTGATTCTTGGAAATGAATCCTTATAAACCTTGCAGAAACTGTCATTGATGCCTGTTTTCTTCAGGACAAGACCTTGACTGCTCAAGTCCTCCATATTAAGTGCCCTCCCCACCCTAATCAGCATTATTCGTCCTTACTGTTTTACTTAAACCCTAAACACAATCTGGGTGTTCCTTCCTGTATCCCACAAAGGTCCATCAATCCCCCTTTTGTCCATCTGTAACCTGAAAGGCTTTTCTTAGTATCACTCCCTTCCTTACCTTCAGCCTCCTTCCCAGGTAAGGCCTTCTTCCCTAAGTCTGGTCCTCCTCAGGAGAGATCCAGCTTAAATTGCATCTCTTTTATGAAGTTTCCTCTTAAACATTTTGGCCCACAAACCGCCTCATTTTATGTAGTTACTACTTTATATTTCTTTTACACTAGTTGACTGTTTGCATTTATGGAACACCCTACCGTTCCAGCATTGCACTCTGGCCCTGGGAATTCAGAGATGGATAAAGACAACATTCTCTGTAAGTTCCCTCACTTCTCTGCCTTTGAAGAGCTCAGTCCTACAAGTGGCTTCCTGCTCTCAAGTCAATGTCATCTGGGTCATTTGGATGCGGAATCATTTTGCCTGTATGTGTATTTACCACTGTCATGAAGGTAGGGCTTATTTCCCAAGAAAAGCTCAATGTTCACAAAAATATCACTCCTCTAAGAGCCTGGTGCCATACTTTACACATAGAAAATACCACTTTTTCAATAGAAATTACTTGGCCAAGGTATATTAACCTACATCTTTCCTGCCTCATGTACAAGGTTTATAGTATAAAAAAGTTCTTCTTGATTCAGAAGTATAAATGAAATCAATAAGGATTGAAGAAAAAATCTGATATATCTGTTTAAACAACACCGGGTAAGTCTGAGTTATCAAGGTAAAATCTGCAGTTGGGATAATTTACCTAAACAAATTGGCAATTCAATTATTTATTGTTTCTCTATAAAAAATTAAAGCCAAGAGGATGACAGGGTATCTGAAAGCAATTAAAAAGGTGCAAATAAGATTGAGAACATGTCACCTGTTTCTTGGGCAAGAGATTAATACTCAGGTTTGGTTTAGAGGGCCTGACTATATTCTAGAACTCACCCTTAGCATTAGATTATAAAGGTATTTTTTTACATTTTTTTTTCCTATTCTGTGGCCAGAGTGTTGAAGTGAGGATATTGTTAAGTTTTTAAATAGTTATATTTATGTGCCTTTGGTTTTGTCCTTTCCCTTGATACTTAGTCACCTACGTGTTTTGGAGTTAGGGCCTGAGGGGTCATAGAGGAATCTAACGTTGGTATTCCGTACAAAGTACTCATGATAGTCTGCTATTTATCGCACCATTAGAAGAAATGGTGGATGTTACTTCTTGTCAGTTCCTTGATGAGAGAGCTGAGTTAAAAAGAAAGGCATTCATTGTTTCCTGTTGACTTGCCAACCACTAGGCATCAAAGAAGTAGAAAATAAAGTTGCAAGGAAGTGCCATTCTGATCTCCCACAAAAGTTACGATAGCAAGTGTTTCCAGAGGAAAATGTTAATTCCAAAGTGCACACGTGGGTTCATTAGGCAGGCTTGCGCTTTCAGGGTTTTACAGGGCCTACAAGATGAGGTTTGCATGGAGGTGTCGTCCAGGGGCTGCAAAGAGTAATTGAATGTTCCCTGTTCCATAGACCAAATATTCCTCACCTCTAACCATAAGCTTTGTGAATTGTCTTTCTAAGGCAGAAATAAACTCCGAGTCAACCAAAGCCTGCCTTAAAACAAACCCTAAATCGATGTCATCATTTTTTTCATTGCTGAGTTTGACTCTTAATGAAACAGTGAAGTGTAAAGTCATAGTGTATTTTTAGCTTTACTGAGGAATAATTGACAGATGTCATTGTACCTATTTAGAGTATAACGCGCCATGATTTGATACACATATCCATTGTGCAATGATTATTAACATCAAATAATTAACACACCACCTCACAGAGTTAATTTTTGTGTGCGTGTGGTGAGAATGCTTAAGACCAACTCTCAGCCACTTTCAAGTATACAACACTTTATTATTAACCAATAGTCACCATGCTGTACATGGAATCCTCAGAATTTATAACTGAAAAAACGTGCACCCTTTGACCTACATCGCCCCATCCCTACCCCCATTGTCATGTCACCATTTTATAGCAAGGTCAACCAACCGTTCATGGCCGTGACCACCAAGGCCAGCTTTCTCCTTGTAAACCTAGCTCCTATTCCAATAGTTGGGAAAATCTATTAGTTGTTCCCTTGCTGCCCTAAATATTTCCTGCCTCCCCTAGAGGCTCTGGGCTCTAACTTTTAACAAGCCTCAGAACAAAGCCCAGTGTGAAGGGGAGGGTTCAGCAGGGCTCTAGGAAGAGGCTCCCCGCTGCACATGGGTCCCTTTTCACTGTTCCATTATGGATGAAAGTGATGTGTGGGGCACCTCACTATTACACAGAAACCCATAGCCTTCGTATTATCCTTGTCCCGACTAGGGTTATAATAGGGTTCTGCCACCAATCCTCCAATTTTTATTTCTCTCAAATGAAACTTTGCCGGTGTAACCACTCTCTCTGGGTGGGAGGCTAACTTTGTTTCTGATTGTCTTATTTCAACCCATGGTGAAGTTAGATTGCGCCGCTGGGCTTTTTTTTTTTTTTTTTCCTTTTCTTTATTTCATTTGGCTGGGGCTGTCTCTGTTCCGCCGAGCACACTTGTCACTTCTTCTGTCACCGTTAGTTAAAAGTAATTGTTATTGCAAACCCCCTCCATGCCAGGATCATTTCCTTTCATGGCAAAACCCACTAAGCATTCATTTCAGTAGCAGAAAGTAGGGAGCTTACAGGATCAGATCCTTTTTATCTAGACCAAAAGCACCTGCAGCAACACGTTAACTAGCAGGAGTTGTTAATTACATCTCACACTTGTTGATCTTCATGGCTCCCAAATTTTAAAAGCAAGGAAATTAATCACCGCGTGTGTCTCCTCCAGTAAAAAACGACAGGAGCGTGTCTTCTAAGTTCCCTTCCAGGTCACAAATAATCAGATCCTTGCCCTTCGTGTAACATTTCTTTCCTCCCTTTGTGGCTGGCACCATTTCTTAAGTTCAAAGAGCCCTTCTCTTCACAGCAGGGTAAATATTTGCCCATCAAAACAAAGGCTTTAGATACATAAATCCTGGCAGGATGAGTCGTCACATCTTACGGAAGATATTTCAGAGTTGACATCTCTTTAGATTAAAAAAAAAAAAAGAGTGAAGGCTAATTAAAAGCATAGTCCTAGTACATGTCACTTGTATTTTCTCATTGAATTTTCACAACAAACCCATGAGGTAGAAACTCTATCTTTATAGTGGAAGGAACAGGTTCAGAAAGGATTAGTACTTTCCCCCCAAATCATAGAATCCCTCAAGCACCAGAAAAAGAAGGGAGGGGGATTTGTGATAGGGAGGTAGGAAAGGTAACTCACCCATACTTATCCTAAATTGTGAAGTGGGTGTCAGGAGGAGGTGATCAGAAAGCTGAGGCTTTAAAACAAAACAAAACAAAAAACCGCTCACACCTGACCTCTAGAATACTTTCTTGCCATAGTTAGAAAATACAGTGTCCGCCACTTCATTCTTATCTAAACATGCATCACCAAGGTAGTTAAACTGCTACACCCAGTGTGTGTCATTCATTCTTAAGACAGCTTGCATTGTAAAAAAATCTGCTTTGCAGAGAAGAATGCTTCAACAGTATTCAGCAAATTCTGCCCTCAAAAAAACAACAACATTCAACTCGAGTGGATCACCATAGGCCTGGAAACACATCAGAGTCTCCTGGGGAGCTTTCTAAAATGTCCCCACACAGACCATTCAAAGGCTGGGCCCTACCCCAGGTCCACAAGGGCGCATGCAGCCAAGGCTGAGATACTCAGAGCAGTTCTTAGTGATTCACCCTTCACTTCCTTTGAGTTATTTCATATTTCAGTCCATTCTTCCAAGTGACCTTTTTGAATCTTTCTTTGAGGGGAATTTTGTTTTCTTTGTTTTGCAGTCTTTCCCCCCTAAACCTCCCGGACAATTCCGATCACGTTACGTTGCCAATGAAAGATTTACAGCTGTGTCTTCTGTAGGAACAGAGTTTATTCCAAATGCCTTGTGTACTCCAGCAGCGAAAATGGATATCCCCCATATGGGGTTTCTCTCTGGTTAAACTTCTCTGTCAGCAGCAAACACTCACAGGCTCTCGCTCTCTTTCTCACTCCAGCTATCACACAGGATGGCAGGTACCCGCTCAGCATGTTAGTTTGAGTTTCAACCATTAGACTTAAGAAAAGTTTCCATGTCTCCCGAGCTAGGGAAAGGATGGAAGCACGCATCTGGATAATTTCAACAGAGATCCCTCTCCCACCCCACCCCTTTTTTGCTCATAACAAAGTTGACGAAAGTGGATTCTTAGGGTAGTAACGATCTGTAACTGGGTTAGCTTTCCTCCTTCTCTCCTCTGAAGGCAGCCTGGCTCAGGAAGATGTATGTTACAGACGTTCATGTATAACCAGGTTGGTGACTCCATTACATACCGTGAAGCCAGACAGAGAGCAGCAGTGTCCTGTTACCTGGTTCACCGAGGACAGGATCCGGCAGGGGCGCCCCAGTGTCTGTCTGAGGAACACAGATTCACCACACGGCATGAGAGGGAGGGACCCTCTTTGCACAGACTCAATACAAAAATCAACCCTTGTTTGATTCCAACCCATGTCAAGCAAAATCAATTCTTGTACCCCCATTCATTGAGAGACCCTCTTTGAGGAAATGCTCCCTTCCCAAATCTCATTTTGAAAACTGACCCTGGGTCCTTCCCTTTGCATCTTTAAAAGAAAGGCGCATTGAGGGGAAAGCCCTGGAGCTGGGAGAAGGCCTTTAGTTATGCTTTGTTACTGCTCTTAGCCTTTCCCAACACATAGCTTGGTTTTGCTTCCCGTTGTATGTGCTCCTGGATAACTATCCCAGCGCTCAAGGAAGGGTATGCATGCACGATGCAGACAAAATTGAATTCTGGCTCTGCTATCTATTTGTGAATGACTATATTTCACCTCTAGGATCCTCATCATCTCCATTGGAAAAATAGAAATAGTAACTCCTTCATAGAGCTGATGGAATTATTAAGATAGATCAGCAGTTTTCAAGCTTTTGGGTCTTAGACCCCTCCTCACTCTTAAAAATTGAGAACTCCAAAGAGTTGTTGTTCACCTGGGTTACATTTATCAGTGTTCACCATGTTTGGGTTTAAAACAGAGGAAATTATAAAGTATTCATTTTAAAATGACAACCACCATTACTGTTCACATGGCATTTTTAAAAAATGAGAACTATCTTCTAAAATGAAAGAAGTAGTGAGAATAGTGGTATTGTTTTATAGTTTTGCAAATGTCTTTAATGTCTGGATTTCCAGAAGACAACTAGATTCGCAAATTTGCTTCTGAATTCAGTCTGGGGCGTTACGTCGTTTTGGTTGAAGTATGTGGAGCAAATCTGGCCTCGGCTAGATGTGTAATTGGAAAGGGAGGAGTGTTTTAGTAGCCTTTTCAGTTAATTGTCACTAAAACTTGGTAATTCAACACTAAAACTTGGTAAGTGATAGTTTTTGAGGTTACTTGTAATGTGTAATCTGAAGCCATACCTGTAAACCTTCTGTACCCTTTTACATTAAAATCCCCTGGTGTGTCTTGTCCTTTGAATGACTCTTTTAGTCATGCGTAATTTTAAAAACCTCGTACACGGGTCATTGGGAAAAAAATAAGACAGACCTTCCAAAAGTTGACTCATTTCATCAAACCATATCAAGACACTCACATTTGTTCATATCGCCACCAGTCTCATCCGATGAGCGACTGTCAAGCTCAGGGTGGCAGATATATGTTTTCCAAAGCTCTAATTTTTGCTTGAAAGCCCAATTTTTAATCAACAGCAATAAATATTTCCAGTTGTTTTCCTTGATGTGATGGGCTCACTTCAAACTACATAACCACAGTTTGCCTAAAATTGTTCTTTCAAGTAAAAAGTGGTATTCCAAGAAAAAAGTGGCAGGCTCAGCTCCCACCTCCGGGAAAGTCCAAGTGCTTCTGCTTGAGGCGGCCATCACAGGTCAATATGGAGCGGATCGATGCATTCTTCCCATTTTATCACAATACAAAAAGATACTTACCAAAGAGCCGAGATTTAATATAATTAGTATTTGTTACTGCTTCATCAGGGTCATTGAGTCAAACTGGAGTTTTCCCCTTTCCTATGAGCATGTGAAAGTGGGGAACACAATGGCCATGCGACAGCTTGGTGTCACTCATTGGATTTGTACTAAGACACTGGAAGTTTTACCCTCTGGGCACCCTTATCCCTCACGCCTCTGCAGCACAAATGTCAAGACAGTAATATTATTTTAAAAATAGTTTTGACCTCACCAGCTCCCTGAAAGGGTTTCCGGGACTCCAGCAGTCTACCAACCACAACTTGAGAACTATTGGAATCGATAGTAGAAATGAGGTCACACATTGCCAACACTTAAAAGTTACCTTTTTCCTCCTGTTCGTCATTGTTGATGGCTTGTGGACATGGTGACTGGCTGGGTTGAATGAAGCCCTGCCTTTGGGAGATGTATTATTTTAACGAAATCCCACTAGATTTCCTCCCTCACTCACCGGAGCCCAATTGCCTTTTCTCTCCCTGGAAGCTGAAAACAAGCTTTATTTCATATTAACTTGACTGCTGGCATCTGTGCGGGAAGACCGGTATAATCGTTGCGTTTTTATACGATGTAGGGCTAGTAGTGATATTTTTGTGATAATTTTCTAATCTTTTATATCTCGATGTCCTCACTCTGGTTTCTGAGGCTTGGAGTTCACAGGCCCTTGAAGTTTTCCAGAGTTTTCTCTTATTTTCCAGGTGAGGGGAGAGGATGGGTTGTTGAGGAGAGCGAATACCTTCAGCTAAATTCCCAAAGAGGTTCTGTGACCTCTCCTCCTGCAAAAACAAACATTCACAATGACAGTTTCAGGTGGACATTTTTATACGGTGGCAGCTACCCACCCATTATCCATTTGCAAACACACCTCGTGTTGGAAGGTATTTTTTCGTGGTCCACATCACTTAGCACTTGCCTACACATCACTTTACAGTTGTTTTTTAGCATACCTTCATCCCTTTTCCCTAGCTAGAAAGAGCAAGAGAGCAGGGACTTTGTATTTCATTTTTTTGATAGTCCGAAATGCAAAGTCAGAGTGTGGAGCCCTTGAGATGCACCCTCAAGGGTATTTCAAGCCAGAGAATATACTCATCTAAATCTGTGGGTTCCTTTGGAGATGTGCAAACTTGGAATATTTATTTATGCTTCAAGCGCAAGATGTGTTTTGCTCCCACACATTCTTCAGGCAGCTTCTGGTAATCCAAACGCTGTCATGAAAATGACAAGGCAGCCTGTTTCGTTCCAACACTAGCATTTTTGGCACACTTTCTGGATTCCGTGGGAGGAGAGTGGTGACTACCACTGGCTGACAAGGAGCAGAGGAGGACTCAGCAGCGTGATTCTATGCAAATTCTAAAATACCAGCTCCCCTGGGCGTGCTCCAGGAGGGGTGGCCATGAGGTGACTGTGCTGGTGTCCAGCACCCCTGGCAGCTGCAGAATGCCCCTCGTGGCGCTGCCATTTCTAAGGGTCTAAAAGTGTGGTGGGTGAGAATTAGACCGTAGGCTTTACAGAGAGCGGTCTGATTAAAATGATGTGGTGTTCCCCCATCTCAAAGCAGTTTTTAAGAGTTCTGTTGGGTGTGGCTTTAATTCAGTGACTTCCTAGTACTTTAAAAAGCTTTGGCTCGGGCCAGCCGAGTGGCGCATTGGTTGAGCGCTGGTTTTGGGATGCCGGCGGCCCCGGTTCGGATCCCACGTGAGGGCCAGTGACGCTGCCCTCTACAGCTAACAACAGCTCCACCTGGAGCTGGGCTGTGCGAGCCCCGGTGATGGTGTGGGCTGCAGCCCCTGCTGCAGTGGGCTGCCATGGGCTGCGGTGAGTGGCCCGCAGCCAGCGTGAGCGGCTGGCAGACAAGCGTGAGCTGCCAATAGCCACGATGAGCGACATCCAGAGGCCAGCGGCCAGTCTGCCTCATCCGGGAAGAGCGCAGTGATGATACCAACAGTGGGGCGACGTCCTCCGCAGCTACACTGGGGGGCAGGGGGACGGCAACTTGTCTGTTCCCCTTCCCCAATTCCCCAACGCTGTTCCCCTCCATCAATTCCCCAATAAAATCTTTAAAAAAAAAAAAAAAAAGCTTTGGCTCATCTAACACAGCAAATACACTCACACCTAACAGTTGGAAAATGACACTATCCCTGTCCTTTATGGGAAGCAAATAATATGGCCACGCACAGGGAGTATTGACCTAATTACAAAGAGAAAGAAGAATCACTAGTAGCACACTCATAGGATGGGTGTGTATACCAATTGCATCCAGTCATATTTTATTCAAGACTATGACCCCGCTTGCTGGGTTGCATTATTGTTCAACGTAGCTTTCTGGACATTTGAATCACTAACATACTAAATTCTGTCTTCAGCATTTCTTGCGTCCCTAAATAATAAAACTGTCACTCATATTGCATGGTCACGATTGTAGTTGTACCCTAGTCCTCTGTCTTTATGATGTCAAACCTCTGAAATGGTTTTGTTTATTTCTGTCCCTTGTTAGCAGGGGAGAAAATCAGGACCTAAGAGCCTTTGACTTGCCCAAACTACTGAGGGATAGTGTGGGTGATGTTAACAGCTGTGGTGTCCCAAGCCAGTTTCATGAGTCAAAGAGCACATCACTCATCTCTGGGAAGTGCCCTTCACGCTGTCAGGGTCTGTAAATGTCGGCCTGTGTACGATTTGACTAACTCATTCCCACTCAAGGACTGAATCTGGTCAAAATCTCCTTTGGGAAAATGCCACTTATCAGTGGGAGAGGAAGGTAAGGTGAATCTTGGCTCTGCTTTCTGACCAGATGGCGCTGATTATTGCATGATAAAATGTGCAGCTTCACGTTTCTGTGCCTCTCCCCACTACAGTGCCCTTTCTGTTTTTAAGGAAAGAAGGATTGTCCAAATGTGGAAGATGCAAGCAGGCATTTTACTGCAATGTGGAGTGTCAGGTAGGTGCTGGGCCAACTGGCAGGGAGGGCCTTGTTTCCTGTGAAAATCGGGACCCCAACATCTTTCTCTTTCTTGTCACGGCTTCCCCAGCACTTTCCTATAGCCAGAGCTGGAAAGCTTAGTGGTGGCATGGGATGTGGCAGGATACCCCTGTGTGCTGGCCCAGGACCAGTGACAGGCAGTAATATTTTGGGACCACATATAGGATCAAAAATAAGGTGCAGGAGGAGAAGTGGGAAAGACACAAGGAGAGCCATGTTGGAAACAGGCAGATGTAGTACCAGAGTTAACAGCTTGCTCCCAAAGCCACCAGCAACTAATGGAACATGCAGCGATGACAAAAGAAAACTGTGATCTGTAAAATTTTTAAATGTTTACCCTCACAGGTCTATATTTTTATAAATCCCTCTAGCAGGCCACACATCACCCTTGGGCGGTTTGAACCCAACCTGATTCCAGCCAGACTTAGGTGAGCCCCAGGTACAGCCATTGTACAACCAGAGGGTGGCTGCTCAGCCTTATTGGAGTCAGTGCCTCGGAAGCAGCCCCGGCTGAGCGAGGTCAGGAGGGTAGTTGTATGTAGACCATGGGCTATCTGGTTTGATGGATAAGTTCAAGGGAATCCTGGAATGTGGAAATGGGAAGCTTGAGGAGTTTGGGGGTACTCCCGTAGGCTTTTTGAGGGACTAGGGGTGGTGTTTCCAAACTTTCCTACTAGATACTAGGTCTACAAAATGTTCTAACAATTTGAATTTGGGGACAGTATGATCTTTGACTTCTGTATACTCTCCCCTGTCTATATTTTTTTAAATGGAAACCCATTAATACACCATAGGAAATGCTGATGTTATTAAACTGGCTCTGAGTGACAGGGAGGATTTTCTTCATATCTGTACCTCTTTTTGGTTGTTGGCCTTCCCATACTTGGTGTCGTTCACCCCTCCCACCCACCCCCGTCTACTTCTGATTACCTATGATTCCATTTGTTTCTTTCTCTTCTCCCTGTGCAGTTGGCCTCTGAAAATCCCCAAAGAGTATTATTTAGCCATGGGAGAGGTTGCTAAGCCCTGATATGTCATATGACCGTAGAGCCGCAGACATCGTGGCTCCTTGCCAGAACGGAGCACAGGCTGAGCCAAGGGCGAGGGAGTGTCTCCCTGGCCCCAA
Source organism: Aselliscus stoliczkanus (assembly GCA_033961575.1). Lineage (NCBI taxonomy): Eukaryota > Metazoa > Chordata > Mammalia > Chiroptera > Hipposideridae > Aselliscus > Aselliscus stoliczkanus. The sequence continues at coordinate 71,344,840 of CM066739.1, read as the reverse complement.
AGGCCGTGTGCAGAGACTGCCCTGTGTCTCCCACCGCACACTCCCCGAGGTTCTCAGCCTGTGTGGTGGTGAAAACATAAACAGGCTTGTAGTTGAGTTTTCGGGGAGTGTGCCTTCTTTTGAAGGGGCGAGATCATACTTTGCTCCTACCAATTGGGGCCAGGATATTCTGTGGTCAGGTTGCGACAGCGTTGGAGAGATCGAGCCCTGGGAATGACGTGATGTGATTCCAGTGCTGATAAGTTAGCTGTTTCTATATTTAAGTTAAACACTTCTAGAAACAATTAACTCATTATGTTCCAGTGCTTTAGAGAAGCAAGGCGGAAAGTCACATACAGTTGAGATGTAACACGGAATAGTAGGTGGACATGATCCCAGATCTGCGACTTACTAACTCTGTGAACCTGGCAGTTCCAGGACATGCCTCAGTAAAGGAGGACCGTTGTGCCCACTTTGATGAATTAACAGACATGGAAGTTCTGTATAAACTGGGACACTGTGCAGTGCAGGTGTGAGGGCTAATGAAAAATCATGGTACAATAATTCAGGCTGAACAAAAGCTTAGCTTTATGCAAAGAATAAAGCATACTGCATATTTTAGATTTAACAGGCTTGATTTTTTATTTTTATTTTTTTTAACCTGAGAGAATGGATGGATTCTAAGAACTTGAGAACACTAATGGTGTGCACCCTGTAAGTAATGCTTCTTACAAAGTGAGCCTTCACTTCTCTGATCAACTGTAAACTCTGCATGAACACGGGACATTGGCATGCGAGAGATGCTGGGTTCCCTCTGGGTCTCCTGAGCGTACTGCCAAGCTGTCTTCTGTGAGGCCCCACATGGTGGCGTTATTTTGATGAATCATCGTGGTGTCCATGTGGGGCTTTTGAGGTGGCCATGTTGTTCCCCTGCCGTCAGGACCTAGTCTCCCAAATGTGCAGATTCAGAAACCTCACTGGTGAGCACACTGGGAGTGGTGCCCCCCCTTTGGGAGGTTCACATTAACCAGACACACCAACCTCCATGCCCGTTTATTAATTTACAACAAGCACTTTGACCATCTGTCCATTCTCCTGTAGTCAGATTGTCCAGATGCTTCAATCACAACAAGATTGCCTGGGTAGCAAGGACCCCAGGATGGAGGATCCAGTCCTGTGATTCTAAGTCATGTTCAAAGGCCTCAGGCCAGGACAGCATGCTGTGTCCAGCCTCATGATGGGGAGGCTTCCCTGCCACTTGCTCAGTTCCTGGGCCAGGGGACGCTCAGCCCTGGAGAGTACTTCTGCAATACAGTGTTTCTACGTGTCTGTTAAGTAGTGAGCAAAGGACCCTCCTGGATGAGAAGTGATAACACAGCTTCTAAAGCTCCTTGTTTCTAGAAGTGACAGGCTGGATTTGACCTGTAAGTTTTTTGTTTTTCCATCTATCTCCTATTGTCAAAGGAGGAGGCTAATGGCCATTAAGGGTTTCCATCCTTTAGTTGAAGAACTAAATAAGTGCAGGGCAGTCAGTGTGTATTGTAATGAGATAGAGCAGTCAAAAGGGTTTAATAACAGTAAGTGCCTAGAAATAAATGCATTGCAAGGGCTTCCTACAGAAAATTGTTAAGGAGGAATCGGAAGCACTTCCTCCAGGTAAGAAGGTATTCAAGATTCTGTCTAAGGGAATGCTGGACGGGGGATCAAAGTGGAGGCTCTGCTACAGGATAAAGCGGGGCACAAAACAAGAGCCCGGATGAGGAAGGAAGGTCATTGAGTGATTCTCCACCTAAGAAAGAACAGGCTCACCTGCTAGTCATCGCCTGGACAGGTTATTACCTTCTTCACAGGTGGACCCATCCACCTGGAGTCCTGAGGTGGTCAGTACCACACAGCAGAGGGCGAGGTTGGAATGAAGGTTATCAGATCCAGCCTGTCAGTAGATAAGAAAACAGTATCCACAGTGGTTGGGCGACATGCCAAAGGTCACGCAGTGGCAGAACTGGGACTAGACAGTACTGACTGCTAGGGGAGCACTGTCGCCACTTTCCAACACTCTGTGAGCCCTGAGGGCCCTCTAGGAGAAGAGGTACCTTGGGAATATGTTAATGAAAGAGAAGTGGTCTTAACAGATGTGAAAAGGAAGAGGCCCTTCCAGTGTGGTCTTTGTCAGAAACGTCTCCAAGAGTGCTAGGCACACAGTCCTCCCCCAGGGTTTCCTCTTTCCAGGGAACACAGCATTTTAGGAGATCCTAATCACCACGGTTATTCTCCCCAGGCCCTCCTCTCTAACTGCAGTGCTTTAGGATTTTGCTGTATTTTATACAGTTTGGTTATCTTGTCCCATTTACTTTCCTGTTTGTTCACTTGGTGTGATCCTGCCAGAGGAAAGATTTTAATTGAGGATGCATGAACGGGTAATGGGAAGAAATACAAAAAAAAAAAAAAATAGAAAACCCTTTTTAGTTTGGCTTATTTTGTAACCTGTGTGTTTTAATGAACTATATTTATTTTTATAAACATGCCAGGGAAGCTAATGTAGTATTATTTACTTACTTAGACTTTTCATTACATTGCACGTATAATAGTTTTAAAAAGTCATTATATAGAGGAATCATTGTGGAGTAAAACTTTCTAGGGTATTGTTTCTTAACATTAACAAATAGAAAAAACTATTTGTGTTTTGTAAATGGAGGTGATGGGGTTATGAATGCTTTTGAAAGTAGGAAGGTTCATGCACAGGCGGTGATTTAAAAAAAAAACGTGTGAGGAGCATGTGACTAAAGATGTGAGAAAATTCTTGACTTTTATCAACTAGAAAATAACTGAGGTGCAGAAAATGCCTCAGAACTGCTCATATGACCCTGTCGTTGTTATGGCTGAGCAGTGAATGGGGCCAGAGTCATGAGTTCAGTCCTGGTTGAATTCACTTTGGTCTCTTAACCCAGACATAGGAAGCATCTCCAACTGAGTCGCTATTGTTTTGTTTTTTTAAATAATGTTTAGAAACGTTTTGTACATGTTTTACAGTAGGAAAAACAATGTGTGAATGGCTAAGTGCAGCCCATTACCCCTTTACTGAGGATACAAAACAAAGCATATGTCCTCGTGGTGGGGGTTCAGTAGTGTCAGTGATCTTTGTGTGACATGGTCAGTATGCACCCAATTCCTTTTATACTCTTCCTTGTGAAAATAATGGTAGTAGAAAGCAGAAATCTTCTGACATTTTCTTACTAGCCTACATTTTAGAAAAGCACATATGCATGTGTGCAAGTGGGTTGTATCTGTTTTGAAAGCTCTGTGAGAACAAGAGAAACACCAAATGCAAGAGTTAGAAAAGGGGACCTCACAATACAAATCCAGTCTCGTTAGCCAGGAAGACAATGTATTCTTTGCTCAGCAGAAAACAGGGTGACATTAATAATCACTGTTTTCTTCCAGTGTTGGAAATGCTGGTGCACCAGGAGACAATTTGCAACTCCTTGTGCAACTTTAAGCATTTGTGTCCATGCAGAAAAAGGAAAGTCATGCAGAGCAGTTATTATGTTGGCTGAAAATGAACTAGAAGTTTAAAAAAGGTACAAAAAGATTCCATATCTTCCTATTACATAGATTAACTTAAGTTTATTGCACAAATAATCTGTGCTCATAATACAAAACGCAAAGCACGGACTGAAAGAAGAACAGAGAGTATCCATAATTTTATTTTTCCAGAGAAAATCACTAGTAACACTTTGGTATATGTCTTTCTGAATCCTTTCTATGCATTTATTTGTGTATTATTTTTCTGGAAAATGGAATCCGAGTTTACATAAAATTTTATATAGATTGCAATCGGAGTAGGAGTAATAGGTTGAATTTTGAAGAAAAATTGGAGAAAAAGTTTTAGACAAATGGACAGGAGATCCAAGATGGCAGAGTAGATAAACACTGTCCCTGCTTCTTTTTGTGAACACGTTAAAATTACAACGAAATTATAGAACAGTCAAGCTGGAGAACCATCTGAAATCTGGCAGAACAGAAGTTTTATAACTAAGGATATAAAGAAGCAGCCACCATGGAGACTGGTAGAAGGGGTAGAGACATGAAACAGCTAGCTGCAAACCTCCGTGTGGCAGTTAAGAACCAGGAGGGGTATCTCAGCCACAGAGATGCCCCTCTGGAGGAGTGAGAGTCCCTAGCCTGATACCAGCCTCCCCAGCCCAGAGTACTGGTGCCAGGAAGAGGAACCACCACAACATCTGGCTGTGAAAACCAGTGGAAATTCTGGCTGCCTGGGTGGGACGGAAGGCTGTGGGAAACCCAGAAATCCTCTTAAACAGCTGCACACAGACGCTGTCACTCACAGGCACTCACCTTGGGCTCTGGCGGAGGGACAGTAACTCAGGGGGTATCGGAGCAAGGGCCAAAGAACAGTCACCATTTTCCCTGTGCGGGGTCCTCTGCCATGCAGCCGACAGGTGGGTTCCATCTTTCCTGTATTGAGCCCGCCCCACAGGCCAAATCTGAATCTGATTTGCCTAGTTAGCTCTGCTGCTCCGCCCTGCTAACTCACTGACACCCTGCCCCACCCTATTTGCCCAACACCAGAGGTAATTCCTCCAAGAGCAGCCAGCCCCGCCCATGTTACACTCTTTCTTGGAAAACTTTCAGGACCCATATAGGCAGCAGCTGGTGTACTCTGAGACTTTTCCTGAGTAGCTTCAGGCTCCGCACTGGCACCAAACCAGAATCTACATTAACCTGTTGACCACAAGTCTTCCCACACTAGTGACCCCCTGAGACCATGCCTCACCCAACTCATTAATAATGATAAAGTATGAGGTTTTATCAAGGGCTGAACCTTAAGGGAGCCCATAGCTGGCAGCAAGCCTCAGTGTGTCCTGGCTTTTTGTGAAGCTACCCCAGGCCTGGTACTGGGAGCAGCGGTCCTCAGTTTGCAATGTGGCCTCTCCCATGTGCCTCCAGGTTTAGCACAGGCAGCAAACAATTGCAGATGGTTTTGTAGCTCTTACCAAGTAGTCCTCAGCCAGTCATAGGCAGTGGGTGACCTGGGCCTGCACCGGAGCCCCTTGGAAGAGGCCCCAGATCAAACACACTTAGAGGTTGGCTTCAGACCACAGCAGAGCACCACCTACTTAGCCCCATGAGCTGCATACCCAAAGGGTGGTATCAACAGACACCAGAGTCGGTTGGGGCAAATCCCAGTCAGTGGGGTAAACCCCCCATGTTGCAGCCCATAAGTTGTGGACATAGCCAAACCCCACAAACAAAACAGAAACAAACTCATAGATACAGAGAACATGAAGTACAAATTGGTTGTTACAGTTAATCATGGGGATGTAGGGTATAGATATAAAAAATACAATCAATAATATTGTAATAACTGTGTATAGTGTCAGATGGGTTCTAGATTTGGGGTGATAGATGGGAGGGGTTGGTGGGCATGGTGAAAAAGGTGAAGAGGTTAAGAAGTACAAACTGGCACTTACAGAATAGTCATGGGGATGTAAAGTAAAGCACAGGGAATATAGTCAATAATATGGTAATAACTATGCATAGTGTCAGGTGGGTACTAGACTAGTGGAGGGGGGTCATTTCTTAAATTATATAAATGTCTAACCACTGTTCTGTACACCTAAAATTAATATAAAATAATATTGAATGTCAAACTACAATTGAAAATTTTAAAAAGTGGGTGAAAAGGTGAAGGGGAATAAGAGGTCCAAATTTCCAGGTATAAAACAAATAAGTCACGGGGATATACAGTATAGGATATATAGTCAATAATATTGTAATAGCATGGTACAGTGTCAGGTGGTTGCTGTAATATACAGTATAGGATATATAGTCAATAATATTGTAATAGCGTGGTACAGTGTCAGATGGTTGCTGGACTTCATCACTTCTTTAGGTGTATAAATGTTGAATAACTATGGTGTATACCTGAAACTAATATAATAGTGTATGTTAGCTATATTTTAATAAAAATCTTAAACAAATAAAAGAAAAATTGACAAATATTTTTAACAAGCATAACCACTCTGTGCACAAAGAAACTATTAATAGTAAAAAAAAAAGCTAGCTTAATTTTTTTTCAATGTTGTCTAATCTGATTGTTTATAGTTCTTATGTGCAAAACTAGAGCAAATTGCCTGTGTCAGTTCCTCCAAGATAAAGTGGACCATCACCTTCCAAAACAAAGTGAAAATGTATTATTATTCTGGTAAATTCCCTTTGATGAAACCCATATGATCCTGCACGTCCCTGAAGTTATCCAGCTCCGATTCAACTGGTGTGTGTGTGTGTGTGTGGCACTGTATATCATTCTAGGTGCCCTTACTTTTAGCTCGAGATATACTCATAAACTAATTAAAGTCAAAGACTTCATTGCCCATCCCTGCCTCTAGGGAAAGTTGCAGGGCTTATTGAGTGAATGAATGATCCCATGAATGAACAATTACCACCCTTTGTTGAGAGTACTCTGTGTACCAGGCACTGCCCTCAGTGCTTCAGGTGGATGAGCCCGTGGGAGCCTCACGGCATCCCTTTGTGATTGCATGGATGCCTGATTATCCTCTGAAGGTCCTGTATTTCTTAGTAGCCTTCAAGCTTTGTATCTGATCATCACCGTTGGAAGGTGTAAAATCATAGACACCGAATTCTGGACCTGCTGAGTAATTTAGGGATCATGTTCTTTACAGACGCAAGGGGATTAAGAGGCCCCACCTAGTGTCACATAGCTGCTGCTCTGCTGAGTGAGGAGGACAAGGCTGCAGGCGGTGGAGACAAGGCTGCAGGCGGTGGGGACAAGGCTGCAGGCGGTGTCCTCCCACTTTGACAGCACTCTGCTGTCGTCCCAGAGAGTCCCTTGGACTTAGCCTCCCTTCCCTTTGAGGCCATTTACATCAAGAAATGTCAACATTGTGTGTTATTTATATTCATATTCATTTTGTAATAAGTACGTTAACTTAATTCTATGAATAAATAATAAATCATATGAAGAAATGTTCATATTAAACTTCTTTCTCCCAGGAGCTCCTTGCCGTTAAACACAAAGACACCGCCTCCAATGCAGACAGCCAGCATCTTAAAGGCCTTTCCTTAGAGTTCCTGGGGTCACAGTAGACTGTCTTCCATAGTTGTTAGTTCTCTATCTGTCCCCAGCTGGTGGTCCCCACTGCCCTCAGATAATCCCAAGGCCTCTTTGTCTTTCCCTCGTTGTCTCCTTTTTTGCGTCGCATCTGGGGAGGGGGCTGGTTTGCCTGTGGGAGCTGGACCTGCCCGGTCCTCCCTCTGTGCCTCGTCACTGCGCTCTTATTTTAGGCCACTGCTAACAGCAGATCCTCTGCTCCCTTGTGCATATCTTGTCATTCGTTTCTCTACCTGCTCTCAGTTATATTTGGCACAGTGTTATTTAACTGCAGAACATCTTGGCACAGAACTTGAGCCAAGGGTCTGTGCCACATGCTGAATTAAATCATTAAGTGACACCGTGTCCTTCCTTGTTGGGACGGGTGGAGGGCAGGGGGCAGGGAGACATCTTCATTGCCGAGCAAATTTACTGAGTGCCTGGTGAACGGGGTTACAGGTGTGAAGGCAGCAGACTAAGTTCTTTGATTTTAATGGGAGAAGATATGAAACCCCAAAACTAATAACTATGTACTCTATTAGGTGGTGAGACGTACTGAGAAGAAACATAAAGCAAGGAAAGGGGAGCGATGGGGAAAGTGCTGACAGGGTATTCATGGCAGGTATCTTGAAACGGTGACACTGGAGCAGAGACAGGGAGGAGTGAGGGGGGCGGTTTGGGTATCTAGGGGAAGAGGGTTCTGGCCAGGAAATACAGCACGTGCGTGCTTGGTGTGTTCAAGAAACAACCAGGAGAGTGTGTAGGCAGCGGGGCGGGGCTGGGGGGCGCTACTCCCCTTGTGTGTAGCCTCGTAGGTCATCTAAGACTTTGCCTTTGCCTTGTGCTCTGAGATGAGAAGCCATTAGACACTTCTGAGCTGAGCCATGTCATGAGCTGAGTTTTGTGTAATAGGATTGATGACTCTGGCTGCTCTACTGGTCATGGTTGGTGGGGTTCACGGGTAGAAGCAGCCATCCAGGCCTCAGGCCAGGGCAGTCATCACGGTGAGAGGTGTAGGAAGAACAGTGAGGGTCGGGAGGAGGGACCGGAATCTAGACCTATTCTGAAGGCAGAGATGATGGATTTGATGGAGAGTTGAATGTGGACTATGAGGGGGAGAGAGGCACCAAGGACCCCAGGTTTCTGGCCCCAGCACCTGAAAGAATAAACGTGCCATTTTATGAGGCGGGAAGGCGGAGGGAAGAACAAGACAGAACCCAATTCCATTGTGAGGAAGAGAGCATCTGCAGACCCCCATCCGTATACAAATGTGTTTCCCAACTGAAAAATGGTTCCCCTCCACCCTTCCCCCAACTCCGCCTTCACCCCGTTTCTCCCAGTTTCTGTGTCTCCTTCCACTCTCTCAAGTCCAGTGCCAGCAGCTTTTCATCCCCATCACGCCACCACTCCTGGTTTTTATCAGTCAGCAATGGCCTCCGTGGTGCCCCGTCAGCTCTCAATCATCCCGCACTAACCCTGTCACCAGCGCTGTCACGGCCACTTTCTTCCCGCTCCTCAGAATACTTTCTTCTGTGGTCTCCATCGCACCACCATGTCCTTCTCCTTTGTCATTTCCCATCTCATGTGATGGATTTCCACCTTTCTAGTAGTGAGCGCCTCTCCAGACACGGCATAGAAAGAAATGCGGCTTTCCTGTTTCATCCAGTGAATCTTTAGGAAGCCCGTATCCCTGAATATTCCCAATAGGTGCCCTCGCCAGACTCTCTGAGGGCCCTCGACGGAGCCCTCGCTTGTGTTTTGTTTTTGTCACCTATAAAAGACGACTAGTTGCTGTGTACGTCAACCACCAGTTATGTGCCCAGACATGAGAACAGAGCCAGGGCAGAGCTGGAAGGGAGCAGAGCCAAATCCATGGCTCAGACCCAGATCACTCACTCCTGCGATTTGACAACTTCCACAGATAATGGAAAGGTAGATGGAATAATGAGAGGCTGCGGAAAGGCACAAGATGCTTGATGAAAAAACACAAAGTGGATTTTGTCATCCTGACAACCTTGGCCAGGCCCGAGTCAAGGTTATACAACCATGTCTATCTTAAAGGATGTTTTTATCTCTCGCTTTTACGAGCATTGTCATGTTTTCCAAAAGGAAACATATTTCACTTGACCTTAACAAGAAGGACTTATTGCATCCTCTCTTCTCCAACTTTATTCCAGTCTGTGTGTGTTTAATACATTTTTTTTTAACCTTCCCAGAAGGAAGATTGGCCCATGCACAAGCTGGAATGTTCTCCCATGGTTGTTTTTGGGGAAAACTGGAATCCCTCCGAGACTGTAAGGCTCACTGCAAGGATTCTGGCCAAACAGGTGAGGAAATGGGATACTGTTCAAGGGCATTTTATTATTTTATTTTTTTCTTAAAGGTCAGAAAGATGAGTAACTGACCTCTGGTGATCATCTCTTGTTAATCATTCTTGGGACCCATTTCCTGTCACATCCATATGGATGAGAGCGGGAACAGCACGCCAGGTGTGAGCTGGCTTGTCACTTGCCCTGTGTAACTAGGATGTCACCAACCCACGTCAGAAGCATAGCCACAGCTATTAAATTCTGAGCTCTTTATGAGGCAGGATTGCATAGAAAATTATGGCCTTTCAAGAAATGAGCCACCTGGCTGAAAATAATTAGTGTGTCCTCAGGAACCAGACTGGCCTGCAAGGCTTTGAGGTTTTCCCTCTTTCCTTTCTGGCAGAGAGAGTGCACCCCGCATTCCAGCCATGTCCAGTGGTCTGCTCTTCCTGTCTCCTTTCTTGCCCATACATACCCAGGTGGGCAAGGAATGAGATGGAACAGCCAGGAAGGCATATGCAAAGGAGAAGAGAACTAGTAACGGAAAAGTAGACACTGGGGCAAGGGAAGAGGGTAAGAGAAAGAAGGAGGAAAGAAAGCAATGTTCCCGGTGGGAACGTGATAACCATCAGCAGTTTCCTCCAAAGATGACATTGGGACTGGCTGTTCTGCCCTTGTTTGCTCTGTCCTTAGAGATTGCGTGTGGGGCGCCTGATCTCCAAAGGACCAAATAAAAAGAGGGGAGGAAAACACCACAGGATTTGTTCATGTGACACAATGAAACAGGCCATGTAGAGATTAGGAGGCATATTTGTACGGAGGTGCTTGCTAATAATAAGTTGGTGGCGGGGGCTCTGCACTGTAAATCTAAAGCTGAAATTTCATCCACTCCTCTTTATACCATTCCCATCTTTTAAATTTTTCTCTCTTGTTTTTTTTTTTTTTTTGTCTAAGCCAAATGTGATCATAAAATCATAAATGATTAGCACATACCTGTCCCCAGGCTAAGTTGGGATCCTGGGCCGCTGTAAACAGAAGTAGCACATTTCCAAACTCTGAGCTCACCGTTCTGTTATGTCCAGCTTGGGTCAGGTGCTTGTGGAAATGCCACTGCACCAGCATTGGCATTTCAGAGGATCGCCTGTGGAGAGACACCGAGAAATCAGCTGTCCATTTGTCCCTGGAGGAGGCTAACTTTCGGATCCTTCCTTACAATTATCTTTAAAGATATGCAGAGTACTTGGTCAGAAGGAAAGGGTAGGAGGTAGCTGTGTGACTGGGTGGGGTGTCAGGGTACATGACCATCCTGGGACGATTGGGTGACCAGTCTGCTGGTTCTCCCCACCCTCTCCCTGCTCTCCCCCAACTCATTGATGTTATTTATGGTGTTGTGGTTAAGAATTCAGAAGAAGCTGGTATACTTTCCTGAATGAAAAGCTTTCCCAGGCAAAACGAGCTAGTAATCTTATAGAAATGTGTCCTGTGAATGGAAGATTTCTGCTCCCAAAAAAGGACGATTGAAATGTTTTGGCTCCAGGAGGGTAGTCTGAATGCCATGATGAGTTTAGACCAGTTTCATTCAACTTTTATTATAATTACTGCTACTACTAATAGTCTATTAAATGAAAAGTTACCTGGCCTCCTTTTCATCTCCGTAGGACTTGATGATTAAAAAAACAGACCATTTGTATTCTAGTAGCTTGCAAAGGATTAGGGGAGACAAGCTACCCAACTACCCAGGGGAAGCTTAACATGTTAACTAGGGAGGTGAGAGCACTCGGCTAGACCACCTGTATCCCCAAATTGAATAGCCAGATTACAAAGACACGCCTGGGGCCAGCTCTTGAGCTCTGCTTTTGAACTCTTGTCAACACCAAGTTTATTCATGTTCTCAAAGCCTAGCGGGTTTACTATTGTTAGCTCCTCTTGGGGTGTCTAGAACAAAGCCAGCAACATGTTTAAAGTGAATCTGGGCTCACGGATACAACCAGAAGTGTTCTTTTTGAAACACCGAATTTGAGATCATTTTAGCCTATGCTTAAAGAAAGTGTGAAATGGATGGGGGGTAGGATTTTGTTTCTTTCAGAAGGAGCAATAATAAATAGGATGGTTCATCTGTAGACTCAGTCCTTTTAAGTCAGGGTCCTAAAAAGTTGTTTTCCAGGCACTGTTCTTTCCCATAACAAGCATTTTTGAGCCTACTGTGTGCATAGCATTATCTGGGTGTTAGGAAGGCAACAGACACTTTCAAAAAGCTTTTCAAAGGAGCTTTTTGGTTTTGGCTGTTAGGCAAACACTCTTAGAGCCCCAATGGCAGACAACTTGGATGGCTTTCTTTACTTTATTGAGAAATATTTGCTTTTTCTTCATGTGGATGTAAAAGTGAAACCACTCCGTTTTGCCCTCATTGTTAAAACCTGTACCTGTGTGATTTCTTCCCCAATTACTAGAAGAGCCACCCAGAGAGAACACCTTCAGAGAAATTGTTAGCTGTGACAGAGTTTGAATCACGTAAGTCTTCCTGTGATGGGCCTGTGGAGGTATTTTAGCTCCTGTTTAATGTAGATGAGGCAGGATTGAAGACGGGAAGCCATAGTTTGTCTTCTTAGTGCTGCTGGTGATTTTATGATTATTAGGTTTTATTTTGACTTATGTGCTGTTTTGAAAAATGACTATAACTTTCCCCCCACCCTGAGTTGACAGGATTACCAGGAAATAATTAAGGGGAAGTAGGAACTTGCAGGATGAATTATTGCATCCCGAGCTATCCCCTGCTGGCTCTCCTGGCATGCTGAATATTTTTGGATCTTTGCTGAATTGCAGTCCTGTAAACAGCTGATGTCCTTACTGAAAGGCATTAAATCAGGGGCTGTCCAGTTTCTTGACCATGACACAGATGCCAGGGCCAACTGAGGGGGGTTGGGCCTTGCCTGGACTGAGGCTAGTTATATCAGTCATTGCCACTCATCCGGAACCTCATCACTAATGATCAGTTTGCATTTCATGACCTGAGTGACTTCCAGTTGTCAGAGGAAGCGAAGAAAGAAATGGCATGCTCTTCTTTCCCTGGGGTTTATCAGTTAGACCAAGGGATGCGGAAGAACATTTTCTGGGGGCTCCACATATTTTTTTCCCCCCTCTCCTCCATGCCATTTACAGTAAGAAAAGGGTGTAGCTAGATATCCAGAGTTTTTCACCCGGTGAACAGTGGTTTGTGTATCCACAGATCTGGATAAATTAGACAATGAGAAGAAGGCTATGATTCAGAGTGACATTTCTGCTCTCCATCACTTTTACTCCAAGCACCTCGAATTCCCCGACAATGAGAGCCTGGTAACCCTCTTCGCACAGGTAAGAATGTACCATCTGACAACACTTCATCTAGCCTTTCCCTACCAGAGCCCCTCTCCCCAGCACACACTCGGTGAACGGTGAACGTCAACGAACAGAAATAGAAGGATGGCATCTACTTGAGAACCAGGTGCTTGGACCCTGTTTCGCATAGCCTTGCTAGGTGCCCTGGAGCAGATGGGGGTGGAGGGAGGTCCTCTCTGTGCTCCGCCTCTTTGATGGGCGGAGCACAGGAAATTCGCCCTCCCTCTGCCTCTTGCCGCAGAAGGAGTTTATGAAAACAGAAGAGACTGCCAGTACCCCAGTTTGATGGCATCCTGTAAGCTCTTTGAAAAGACCACTTGAAGTTTCTACATTAAATTTTACTTTTCTTTCCTTAAACCTTCCATTCGGACAGTAATTTTTTTCTGTTCCTACCGACACTATGTTCATAAAACACAGGCAGATACAGATGTCCCCGAGAGGGAGGCCCTCTGATGGCCCTGGGAAGGACAGTCACTACCAGGAGGGCGTGGGTCTAGGTGCAGGAAATCTTTCCTGACAGTTGCTATGAAATCTGCTTTAGAGAAGCCTAGGTTTACCAAAACCAGACATCATACAAAATGAGAGAGGCTGCTAGACAAGAGCAACTAATAAGTGATTAAAAAGAACCGGAAGCCAGCCACGAGGGAAAGGCTAAGGCTGGGGCGCGGTTAGGGCAGGAGAAGGCGGCTCAGCTGGCACCCTTAGGCTTCCTGTTATTGCAAGGGTGGCCACATTCCCCTGCTGGAACCTTTGGTCTCTAGATATGCTCATATATAAAGAGCTTGGTGGAACTTACACATTGTTGTATTAGAACAAAATAAGCATCCCCTACATACCCTTTGACAGTAATTTCATTTCCAGCTATCTATCCTAAGGACATAATCAGAGATGATGGGCAGAGAAACACATGCAAATAGTTTATTGTGGGTTTCTCTTTAAAACCAAAAAAAATAAAAAAAGATAGAAAAGGAAGGAAATATTATAAATAGCCACCAGTAAGAGTTTGGTAAGTGAATTATGGCATATAATATGTTATATTTCAAAAGATGTCAAAAGACATAGAAAATGTTAATGATATAACATTAAGTGTAAAAGCAGGATAAAAAATGTGTATAGTATGAAAATACATATGCGTATATAAAACAAGATTAAATAGAAGTTCACAGTTGGTAATCCTCTGAGTTGTGGAAAATTTTTACTTTTTATTGTTGGATGATTTTCTAGATTTTTTTACAATGAGCATGTGTAACTTAAGAAAATATTAAAAAGAAGAAAAAGATAAAAAATACCCATTATGCCTTCACTTTAAAAATTACACATATAAAGGAAGAAGTGAGTCTTCATCATTTCTCCAGCCCACTTTAACCCCCCATGAGAATGACTATTAACAATTTTGTGAATTCCTTGATAAATAGATATATTCCTATTGTGTGACTTTCAATCAGGAAAGAAAAAAAGCTGTTCTTTGTAAAGGTAAAAAATGGGTTCAAGTTATGAGTGTTAAAGTAATACCTTCCTGATTTTCATAATATTATTCTGATTTACAACATGTTTTCCTAAGCATCCTAAAACAGTGGATTTCAGTAACTGGAAAGTTGAGGAATTGACTTCTCTTACATTTTTTTAAAAAAAAACTAGGTGCATGACTTGTTTTTCTGGGTTAGATGAGGCATGGTTATATGAGAAAGCAAGAGAGAGAAAATAAATTTAAGGTATCTTCTCTTCACTTCCAGCTGTAAAGAATAGATAACTTCTCCTCCGAGGCAGTAGCACACACTGCGAGGACTTCTCAGTGTTGGCCTAGTAAATACGGGACCATGTTTTCATTATATGATCTCACACAAGAAGAAGTGTATTTGTGGTGAAAATGACTCAGCATCTTTGAAATTTGGATTTAGAAAATCCAGGAGATAGATACAAATAAATATATATATATATATATATATATATATATATATATATATATATATCTTTCCAAAAATGTATATGTATACCCATTTTAAGAAAGGAAAAAACTGTATTAAAATTGTAATAATATATACCAATAACAAAAAATTAACACAAGTCAAATTTGATTTCTGCAATTACAAGAGGTGTTCAAAGTGGTTACCATCAGCATCCAGACACTTTTGATTATGGCGAACTACTGCTTGAGCAAAGTTGACAAAAGTGTCCAGTTGTATACAACTTTTTGACATCCCCGGCATATACACACACACACACACACACACACACACACACACACACACACACATATTCACACACATATATAACCATAGATTGTTAATTCCTTTATATGGAATTTATATTTATCAAACGTATAATATCCATTCTGAGATTGTGTGTATACATGCAAATACACACACACACACACACACACACACACACCTATATCTTTTTTCATATGTAAAATTGGAAAAGGACATTCAGCACCCCCCAAGAAAACTCAAAAGTAAAAGTGAAAAGTGCTATCCCCATGCCGCGCTCTGGTCCCGCCTCTCGGCCCCCAGCTGCATGTCTGCACCCCACTGTCCACAGCGCAGCCTCTGCGCCCCACCCTCTCTGGTCCATGGCAGGGTGTTGTGGGTTAACTTGTGGCTCAGCGGCAGCTGGCAGCAGAGGTGACTGCATTCCTTCGACAGCACCGAGGTGCATTTTAATCACTGGGAACATATGCATGGTCGGGGAATGTATTTTTGGTGTGCAGCCTACATCTAGTCTAAATGCTAATTATGAGAATAGCTTTAGCAAGGCACTTACGCCTGATTTGACGTGAAAAAAGGGACTGTGGCCCATTCATCTTTCTTAACACGCAAATTCACTTTTCTTCTCTAGGGATATTTCTGAGGGAGGAAAAGCTGACAGGCAAATTGCTAGGTAATTTAGCTTAAACACCATCACTTCCTCTGAGAAAGGAACAGGGGTGAGACTTGTGCTTCTAGGAGACTTTGCTTATGAAGAAACACTCACCCTTGCACAGTAAGAGGAGGAGGGCAGAGGGAACAAAGCCACCAGTGGTCCTAGAACATTCAAGCCTGAAGGCATTTGGAGTCACAGACTGGCTCAGTTGGGCTCCACACAGAGAAAAAGATTAAGTAAAAAAGGAGCGAGTCTCCCACCCCTCAGAGTTAGTCAGGAGCTGTCTGTCCCTAGGTCAGCTTTGGAAATTGCTGCTGAATTCTCTCATTCATTCTGTCAACATTTGCTGTCATCTTGTGGGTACCAGCCACTGCCCAGGCATGCTAGAGCCAGTCTGAGACTGTACTTAGATCATTCAGTACCTAATAAGTTGCAGGACACGTTGTTCATGCCCCAGTAAATTTTGTTGAATGAATGAAAGCCCTAATTAAACTCTTACCTAATGTTGACTGATGGTCATTGGTTAATGGTAGCTGTTTAATGTCCTGATGACAGAACAGGTTAGGGTACTTGAAGTTGGCACAAAAAAGAGTGTGCTCAGCCTTCTGCTCAGAAATACCCAACATCTTGGGATTTCACAGGCTGTGTATTTGTCTACTAACCCTCAGTAATCTGTTTTTATGTTAAAAATTGTAAATACTGATTGCAAATATATTGAATTGTGGAAACAGGAAGTCAAACCCATCATAGCCTTTACTTCTCTGTGTACCGAGATTTCCAAGCCTTTGATTTTAAGTAAAATTTCATTTTAAGTAAAATTGCCACCTTAATATAGGTCAGAACAATATTGAAGAAACATGATACCGTGTGAAGAAACACTTTTGTTCTTCTGACAGCTTTGCCATCAGAATGTCTAGGTTGAATTCTGACTCCTATTCACCCACTCGTTACTTGTGTGCCCTTGAACACGTTACATAATAACCTCTCTGAACCTCAGTTCCCACATCTGTACAATGGGTTATGCCAGAGCACTGTTGCAGACGGATGAGGTGGGAAATACGTGACACCTAGCACAGCGCCTGGTTCAGAGTAAGTGCTCAGGATAGGCTCGTTTTCCAAAGCACATTCATTGACCTGAAATTTACCAGTTGCAGTGTCTCCGGTGCGGAAGGACGTGGTCAGTTCCTTCAGCGTGCATGCCTCACAGACAGCCTTCCCAGCAGCTGGGAGGAGCAGGGCTCTCAGCCTTGACTGCTGGCTTTGGACAAGTCACTGCTCCTCTCTGACCTGTTTCAACATCTCATAAATAGAGCCTGAGCCCCCTTGCCAGCTCTGAAACTTTAGATACAAATGAAAGCACTCACTGAACTGTCTCCCAATAGACTGGGTATTCCCTGAGGGCACAGTGTTTGGCCTGTTCATCCTTCTGCGCACAGTACCCAGCACATAAGGGTTCTCAGTGAAGGAATATCTGTGAAAAGAATGAATTTATGGAACAGCAGGAAGTCGGGGATGTGTATTCCTCAGTTTTAGTCTGCTCCTCTTAGCTAGACTTCTAGAATGGTGAGAGTTGCCCTTGGTGTTTTTCAGCATAACATCATCTTTTCAAGGATGAGACAGTGGCCATTGGTTGATTGGGTGAGATGTGAAAAGAAGGTCTCAGCTTCTTAGCTTCAGGCCTCCTTCCTCTCGGGGGGATGGATAACAGATCAGCTGTGTAAGGGCTTTCCTATTTACACCACACTTTGTGAGATAGGTACCAGATTAAGTGACTTCTAATGGGATAAAATCAAGGACAGAAAGACTCAGTGATGGGTTCAAGATCACACAACACATCTGTGGCATAGTTGGGATCAGACTCCAGGATGCTAAGTCCCATGCAAATATGCTATCTTTGGTCCTTGGACCTTAGTGGTCTGTGTCGTTTTTGGCCACCGCATATAGGTGAGTAGGTTGGCTAGACTAAAGGCACTTCTCCCGACAGTGCTGCTTTTATTTGTTTATACATGAGGCTGATGGGGAAATTTTGTCTGAACAAAGGATACCTAGGCCAAAAGAAAGGTTTCAAAAATCACTAAAGCAGAACATTAGTTAATTAGTCCTAGTTAATTTGTTAAAGGTCAGAAATTAAAGAAATACTTTCTATCCAGACAGAAGCTTTAGCTGTTTTTCTTTCTTTCTTTCTTTGTCCCCCTTTCTCACCGCAGGTTAACTGTAATGGCTTCACCATTGAAGATGAAGAACTCTCTCATCTGGGATCAGCAATATTTCCTGAGTAGGCTGAGTTTGACTTGATTTCTTTTCGCTTAACACTAACTTGTTGTTGTGTGTTGTTTTTTTTGTGTGTGTGTGTGTATGTGTGGTGTTTTTTTTTTAAATAACCTACCTGACTGCATGTGGCTGACAGGCACAAAACTCAAAGCAAATTAAGACACCTTTTTAATTCTGCCAGATTTGCAACTATTTTCCCTACATTTAAGGATCCGACGGTAGTCGTTAAGAGAACAGTTACTTGTTAAGTCCTGCTAGGTAGAGAGCAGTTATTAAAGGATATTGTATAGTGTGTGCCCTGCTGAGAAATATACGTTTTTGCATATCTGTGATTATGGATATCTTTGGGCTTCTTCCACTCAAAGTGAAACATCAATTGCCAACCAACAATTGGCCCTAGGCTGATGCACAGAATATATGAGCTTCTCCATCTGTACTTCTTGAAAAATATCAGTTTAGGAACAGCACAGTTTGGAGGGACAATATGCTAAAAGAGTAAACGAGGGGAAAATCTCAAAGAGCTATAGGACTCTACTTGACTTCAGGGATACTCAAGTAATTCAAGAAAAGCTAACTAGCTGACAAATGCATGTCTTCATAGCCCTGACTGTCATGGATTGCCAAAGATGGCTTTACGGTTGTCTGCTTGATGGAATGAGTACTTTCAAAATGTTCCAGTGCCCTGGAATCAAGCCCTTACTTCACAGAGGGAGCCTTCCTGCATCTCCTATCTGAATTAATCCACACTGTAGATTAGTTGTAAAGTGGCGTTGCTTCATATTTACCTACAGGAGCCTTTAGCTATAGATTGAAGCAATTTCGGGAAGCCCTTATCACTCACACGTTGCATGGATGATGTGTGAATGCCTGGTGCTTCCGTCTGTTGCTGCCCAGCCCAGTATATCACACGGATCTGAAAGATAAAGAATCTGTATAGGTCCGGGTCTCCTGAGCAGTTGTCAAGGCTTTCCTGAACCACAGAAACAAAACGTTTATTCACATAATACTACTGTCTCTGTGGCCAAAAGGGTGTTTTGTCATCTGCGGTTTGAATTCCGATAGTGAGGAAAGAAGTGTTTTGGGGGAAAGCTCTTTTGGATGTTTGCCCGTGGGGGAAAAGGAAGGAGAAAAAGAGAAACGCCATGAGACCCTCTTCAGAAGTCTGGTTTTGACAACTTCAGACCGGAAGTAAACTGGGGAAGGTCTCTGCTCTCAGCATCTTAAAGACTACATGCAGGTTAAGGATGGTGTTGTCTGAGGTTTCACCCTTTTCACGAATTGCCAAGAAAATGATGATGCCAAGAGCTGCTGGAGGTTATTTTGCCTTAGTCTATTTGCCCCAGTTTCATTAAAAAGATCTCCAGGAGTCTGATTTGAAATGGATTACTTAACACTTCTTCCACCAGATGTTTCTAGAAATCTGCTTTTGACTTTTGGTGCATTTGTTTATCAGATTTCCTAGGGCCTGATGGCCTGTGTGCCACTTGCCAGTAAGGCATGGGGCTGTGATGGATGGCCGACATGACCCTCCCTAAGGACAAGACAGGGAAGGTTCTACCTGCTGTCCCAGGCTCAAGATGAGCCACAAATTTCACTCAGGCCTCTAGCAACTGGGCATTGGAGGAGAGCTGCTCCCCTTTGTACACGGCAAACCTGGGGAGCTCATCCTTGTCAGGCTCCACAACCCTTTTGCTTTTGGGGTGGGGAGCAAATGAGAAAGGGGTTTTGGTTGCTGAGGGTTCAGGCAAGTGACACTGGACACCAGAGCAATGATACATGTGGCTGTGAGTGCCCAGGTGAGTCCCAGTTTCCAGGTAGTTTTAATTGGGGGAAAAAATTCCTTTGGGCTGAAATCATATCGGCATTGTGATTTCAAAGGCAGCATTTTCAGAGATCAAGCATTTTTCCCCTGTAGTTTAGAAATTTCTGTTCTCAGAACTTTGACCTTGATATAATCAGAAAGCTCAAAGCCCCTAGCTCAGGCGAATCTCTCTGTCCTCGCTGTCCCTGAAAAGCAGACACTGAGCAGCAGGAGCAGTAGTGTCCCAATTTTCCAGATGAGGAAATTGAGGTGCAGAGAGACTCATTTGGGCTTCTCCAGGACTCTTGGGGGATCCCAAGCCCTCATTTAGGAAGCTGGCATCTCCCCCAGTGGCGGTTGCTCAGCATCTAAAGAAAACATGTTGAAAAAGAATCCACTAATATAAAAAGCAATTGGAAATTACAACCATTTGTCTTGTGTACAGTGAGTAGCAGTTCCCTGTAGGTGTTGGGTTTGAGCCCTGTATCTAACAGGAAAGGATTTTTTGTGGGATTTGTTCTTGTTGCCATTTTTATTCTGTGTGTGTGTGTGTGTGTGTGTTTGTTTTTGGTCTTGGCATAGATGTCCCAGTTTTGAATGGCAGATTTCCCTTTTCAATACTGTGAAAGTTTAAGATGTTAGATATGATTGCAAATGCGTGTAGAGGGACCGCTTAGAATGTGACTATTGATTTTTCGTTAATATCCTGCAAAGATCAAGTCCCTGTAACTTAGCAAGTAAGTCGCCAAGGGTAGACCTAGACGGTCTGTCTGCCTTATTGAGACAATTGGGTTTTCTCCTGTGATTGGCAGCGTTGCGCTGATGAATCATAGCTGTTGCCCCAATGTCATCGTGACCTACAAGGGAACGCTGGCAGAAGTAAGAGCGGTCCAGGAAATCAGCCCGGGAGAGGAGGTAAGTGCGCGCTCACGAGCGGCGGGGCCCGTGGGCCTCGCGCAGGTGTTCTGAAAGGCAGCGGAGAGAAATCCCTGGACAAGACAGGCTGTGAGTGACTCCAGCAGTTACACTGTGTCCATCCCCAGGCCCCTCCAGGGTGAAGGATCAGATTTGTGACCTGTGGCTTGGAGTCCCACACTTTTGGCTTCCTTTTGGTGCTCAACCTTTCCATCCAAGGAAAAATATAGGAAATTATAAATTCTAGTTAGATTCCTCCCAATGGTTGAGAGAGATTTATAGGGAAAAAGAGACTGCCAAAATGACCAGAATGAAATTTTGGATTTTCTTTAGCATCTGTGTATTCCTGTCGCCAAACAACGGCATTTGAGCTTTGGTGTTTGTTTTTTGATGTGTGAATTTTGGCATTCTCCCCACAAAAGGTCAAAAGCATTGTGACCTAAAAGGAAAAATGCAACCCAACAGTGGCTAAGAAGCTACAACTCGAAATGACACATCAACATTTGGCTTCGTATCAATCCCACATCTGAGATTCGCTTTTTTTTTTTGAGGGCAGTGTCACTGGCCCTCATATGTGGGACCCGAACCGGGGCCGCTGGCTTCCCAAGCCAGCGCTTAACCACCGCGCCACTCGGCCGGCCCTGAGCTTCACTTTTTAGGAACGTAATTCAGATGGCCTGTTGCACACACGGATGGGCAAGTAGAGGCAACCTGTAGCCAAAAAGCACTGTTAGCTTCCCTCCTTAACTTAGGGAGGTGTTCGGTCACCTGCTCACCCATCCCCTTTTCCCTTCCTGAGCTGTGCCTGCGTGACTACCTTATGTGACGTCTTACCTCTAAAAGATTGGCCTAGCAAATCACTAGGTATAGGCTATATGTTCTTTAGTAAACAATGAAAATAAATAAATCATTAGGGATAATAATGACACACTTCAGATTTCAATTTGATGATCTTTACCGCTGTTTTAAGGAGCATGTCTGGATTTAAAATTTTAAATACAATGATCATTCTGCTACATGGTGAAGGTCTTGATTTCTCAGGAAGTTATTACCTACCCCCCAGCTGAACTGAGACCTGGTTAGACTTCCTACCCCTTTGCTAAATTCATCGTGACCAGGGTATCGTGTTTACGGTGGGGGAGTCTTGGTTTCCGAATGTCTTATGGGGGCCACCTTGATGCATTTGTCTGTGATGCTCACAGACAATTACAGTCAGTGAGAATGAAAGTCGCCGGGCCGCAGTACTCCTGTGGGCTGACGGGAGACCAGAGCAGGGTGTCACCTAGACAGGCTCTGCCTGGGCTGGGAGCAGTGACACTGAGCGGCCTTTGTCGCCATCTTCTGGGCTCTTCTGTGTGTTGCACTGTGTAACCATCAGTCATTTCATAGAAATGCGGCAGGAGGAGGCTCTTGCCACGTGGGTTTGCCCTTGTGCTCTCACAGATCCGAAAGGCAGTAGTCTCACGTTGAGGAGGTCACTGCTTTGGGAGTGACTTGCCCTTCAACAAGGACAAAGCCCTTTCCCCAGGGCATCAATGAGCCCTGAAGTCTCCTCTGGGGTGGGGAGAGCTTGGCGGCCCCCCACAAGTGCCCCCCTGCCTGCCTGCCAGTGCCTGAGGTTGCTGGCATGCTGACGGCTTTGTGACATCCATCTGTTCAGTCAGACATTTGCCGGATGGTGTGGGATGAGCCGCAAGTGCTGTCCCAGTGAGTAGATAATGGACAGTTAAATGCTGGTCTCCTCCATATGCTCCAAGTCTCAGTTACAGACCCAGTTAGAAAAAAGCAAGGACGGGAGACCCGAATGAGTCCAAAGGTAAGAGTTTTCCAAGTTCTCTGGCCCCGCTGGGTCAGGCAGCAGCGTGCTGGTGTCAGACGCTGTGTCCTCCTTCCGCTGGCTTGTCCCAGCCTGCCTAGCCCAGCGCCTTGCTCCACTGCCAGCAAATGGAAGGAGAAAGGAACAGGAAACAGCTCAGTACGTGTGTGTGTTCATGTCCCCCGTCCACCCATCCAGCCATGCATCTGAGCCATCCCAGCTTGTGCAAGAAAAGAGGCTACATAAAGGCCAGACAGAGACAGCCCACAGCCAACCCCACAGGGAAGCAGTACCCTTGCTTCGTCCAAGACAAGGCTACTGCTGTTGGGACAAATCCCAGCTTGCTCTCTTTGGGGAGGACGGAGGCGGCGGTGCTTTCAACGTTCCCGTTTCCTGGGTTAGGGACTCTTTGATTCTATAGAAGCCCTTTCTCTCCACCCCAAGCAGCTGGACAACACTAGGGGGTTGCTGCGTTTAAGGGACTCGATGCGTTCATCGTAAGCTGCAAGGATGCCACCACCAATGCTGGCAGGGCCCCAGGGAGGGTAAGGGCGAGCTGACCTGCAGCAGACTACCGTGTCAACTTTTTGGATCCCCTTAGGTTTTTACCAGCTACATTGATCTCCTGTACCCAACGGAAGATCGGAATGACCGGTTAAGAGATTCTTATTTCTTTACCTGTGAATGCCAGGAGTGTACCACCAAAGACAAGGTAAGCTCCCCGGTGCGGCAAAAGTCCTGACCATACTCTGTATCTCAGGACATCTCTTCCAAGCCAGCATCCCTGAATGATTCAGGGTGTCTCCTCCTAGGGTGTTTTTGACCCTTTAAACCCGCCTAAGACAGCCAGAGGGAATCCAGTCAGACCAGGCCTGTGTTCAAACCTGATCTTCAGAGCTGATGAAAACATTTGTATTACACTGTACAGATAAGAGAAGCGTTTGCCCAACTGCTAGTTCTTGAAAAGAAACAACTGCTCCAGAGAGAGAGGCAAGGGAAAAAGCACATGAGAATAACTTTCAGGCTTCCCAACCTGTTCAGAATATGCAGTATTTTCTCTGCCATTGCCCAGATTATTTTGTCAATGCCATTCTGCCTTATTCTGTTCTGATTCATAGCTGTCTGAACACACATATCTGCCTATGGCATCCAGGCATCCTGCCTAGATGAGGACTATCTAAAATAAAATAAATAATTCTCTCTCTCTCTCTCTCTCTCTCTCATAGATATAGATATATATCTTGTAAAAAGGTAGTGGCATATTGAATTTCTCTTAGACCTATTGCCTGATTCCCTTTCATACTTCTGTAACTTTAGAACAGGCAAACGTGTATCTGCATGACAGAATGTACTATGCAACAGGTTTGCCCATCAGTATGGTTTCCATAGGCGGTAACACTTTACACTTGTGGTCATTTCCCTCAGGATAAGGCCAAGGTGGAAATCCGGAAGCTCAATGACCCCCCAAAGGCAGAAGCCATCCGCGACATGGTCAGATATGCACGCAATGTCATCGAAGAGTTCCGGAGGGCCAAACACTACAAATATATCCTTTACAGCTGGAAGATTACCGGCCCTCACCTACAAGAGGTGTTGGAGAGTTGGGAAGAGGGGAGAGAAGAAGGGTGGGTATAAGATTCTGAATATTGAAGGAAGAAGGTCTCCTGGTAAATGTGTAAAGACTTACTGACCACCCAGGACCGGGAGCCGACCACATCAGTGTATGATGTTGATCTTACCTTACTCCTCCTTGTTTGGTCAGAAGCTCAATGTGGTGAAAGAGTTTTATTATCTAAAACTATGGAGAACAGTTCCTTGAAGGCCCTCATTTATTGGGTATTTTACTTTGGGCACTGTGCTGAGGGCTTTGCTTATGTTATCTCAGCTGATCCTCACAAGGACACTCAGCAGATCAACCCTCTTCTCCTCCCCGCCCCCTCACCCCCCAGCAGGTGGAAACAGGCTCTTAAGATACCAGGTAATTTGCCCAAAGGACACAGTTCACCACGGCAAATCCAGGACTTGGCCCCAACTGTGCTGACCACCACAACCCATATTCTTAACCACTGCGTTATAGCATTTTCGTGAGTGTTAGATTTGTGCTGAGGGAAGAACTAAAACCAGTGAAAGGAAATTGGAGAATGGCCGTTTTTCGGTGTTTTTTTCCCTCAGTATAATCAAGAACTTTCCTACAGTGGAGACTTCTTCCTTAAAAATGCTTCGGCTAAAGTGCTCAGCTTACGTGAGGATTTAAATTTAACTAGAAGACTGAAGATTTGTGATTCTAATCAACATTGTTTACAGCTGAACTGAGGGTCTAGGGCCTGTGGCCAAAATGCGTTAGTTGGGTTTAACAGTTGAGGTCTTCAGGTTTCCTATTTTGTTTCTTCAAGAAACAATGTGATTCCTTTCACTTTTGCTTGGCTTTCTGTAATTTACTTTTTCAGGGGGTGAGGTTATGGGGTGCAGTGCACAATATAACCCCTGGAACCCAGCCTGTCTGGGGACATCTCCAAGCCAAGTGGGCAAGCCAGTCATTTCCTTGACACCAGAGCACCCCCTAGCGAGCTGCTGGAAATTTGCGAGCTCAGCCAGGAGAAGATGAGCTCCGTGTTTGAGGACAGCAACGTGTACATGCTGCACATGATGTACCAGGCCATGGGCGTCTGCTTGTATATGCAGGACTGGGCGGGAGCCCTGCGCTACGGACAGAAAATCATTAAGCCTTACAGGTGATTACCATGGCCATTCTGATCATCTTAGCGCGGAATGAGGCCTGGGGATTTGGAATGCATACCGAGGCTGGTTTGGCTTCTCACCGCCCCATGCTGGAACACGCCCAGACCATCTGTCTCATCTTTGCACCCACATCTGGAGGCCCAGGTGCCAGGTGCCGCTCCATCATTCCCGGCCTGTTCCCATCACCATCTGGGAGACACACCTAGGGAGGCAGGTTGAGGTTATGCAGGGGTTGCTGGGGCCAGATTCGTCCCAGGACCTAACCAGGTGCTATAGCCATTGTACTTAATTCAGAACAGTAGTAAAAAGCCACCAGTGTGGTTTTTTTCCCCCCTTCCATGCCTACCAAGTTAAGTGGCACTTACTCAACGGTAAATGGTGGTCTCAGAACTCTCCCTTTTCCATCATGACACACCATCCCCTTCTTGTGCTTTTGTAAATTCAGCCCAGTTTGCAAATGGAGAAATTCTGGGACCAACCGGTTGGCCATGCTTACTCAGTATCCCTCCCTCCTCCCCCACTCCCGCACAGTTTTGAATAAAACAAGTTGGGTTTTATCGTATGTCAGCCATGTAGAACTTTCCTGTTAAGAGGGTTATTAGGTAGCAGGTGGAAGTCACCTGCCCAGCCACTTTGGGACTGAGATGGCCTAGATCACATCCCTGGGGTGCTTGTGAAACACACTTACATTATGTATTGAGAGGGTTCCCAAGCCCAAGTAGATCAGGACCTGGGCCTGGAACCCCTGTGTTCCAGAAGCACCCCAGGTGTTTCTCCTGAACTTGAGAAGCCCTCAGTTCACTTACAAGATTAGGAACTGTCAAATTTGTGTCTCGTCTGAATCTCCACTGCCAGGTCCCACCTCCATTTTCCCCATGGTGCCCTGATGAGCCAGCAGGGGGAGCCCAAGGGGAAACCCACTCCTAAAATCTGCTCTTGGAAACATTTCGTCAGTACATGGGGGATAATCTCAAAGCTTATCCTTCTTCCTGGGGTGGGTGAGAAAGTTCTCTGGTCTCAGGCACACTTCCCTCTGTGAGATCTGGAGAGAGGGAAAGAGAGAGAGGGAGAGGGGAGGGGAGGGGAGGGGAGGGAGAGAAGGAGAGGGGTGGGGAGAGGGAGAGGAGGCCTGGAGGAGAGAGGGAGAGAGGAAGAAGGGGAGAGAGGGAGAGACAGAGAGAGGGAGAGGAGGAGGGAGAGACAGAGAGAGGGAAAAGGACAGGGAGAGGAGGTGAGGAGGAGAGGGAGACAGACTATGAAAGAGAATGAATGAAATCATTTTGGCCTTGTGGTTGCTCTCCCAGGAGTTTGCTGAGCTGGACCCTTGCTTAGCTTAGTGAGCCCCAGCTGTGGCCATCTGTGGGGCCACTGGCCCCAGGGCTCCCCTCAAGGCAGTATGCTGCTCCACACCCCGCCCAGGAATACAGCCAGAGTGTGTCTCTTTTGGACAGATTTTGAGGGTACAGCAGTATAGACAAGCCTGTAAATAAACACCAATACACACAGGTGACACTTTCCTAGGCAAGCCTCACCAGTCAGCCTTCAGTTAAAACCACAGAGCGGACACCTACTGTATGTATATAAAGCCTTTTACTAAAGAATAGAGAGAGAATACCTAGAAGAAATAGGATGTGTTCTAACTTCACACAGCTTATAGTTTTGCTACACCAAGAGGTACCAGAGTGTGACAGAAAGCTGGGGTCTTGAGACCTTGGTGTGTTTATCTTCTTAAGTATACTGTCTTTTCAATATAAGGTGATAAGCCTAATATCCTCATAATAGGGAATTGACCTTACACGATGTTTTCGTAATGCTCTGCTTTGAGTGCACCTCAAACAAAAATCTGGGACTAGGATTGAATGTTGTTGTTTATAAAGGTTTCTGTTTAGGATTTCTCCTGCAGTTTTTATGTAGCTTTTCAGAAACACGCCGACTGCATAGCATGAAGTGTAGTCATGGTGGTCAGACAGGGTTGAACCGCCCACACTGTCTGCTCAGCACCTGCCAGGGTTTGGAGAAGCCTGGCTGCCATGGAGCGTGCGGCTGTGAGCGCCCCAGCCCTGGGCTTAACCGCGCCCGGCCTGCGGGCTCTGGGCAGCCTTTGACAGGGTGGCCTGTTGTCTCTTCTCTTCTTCCAGTAAGCATTATCCTTTATACTCCCTCAACGTGGCCTCCATGTGGTTGAAGCTAGGAAGACTCTATATGGGCCTGGAAAACAAAGCTGCCGGAGAGAAAGCCCTGAGGAAGGTATGTCTGTGGTGAGGGGTTAGGCTCCCCCCTGCCTGGCCGGCCTCTCCCGAGCACCCTTCCTCATCCCTCAGGAGGCCGAGTGACTGCCGTGGTAGACACGGAGCAGCTCTTGACCCACCTTGTGGCCATAGAAGTGGGAGGGTGGGCATGGCAGATGGGGGTGGAGTACGTACTTGAGCCTTTGCCATGTTGGCTCCAGGCCCTCCTGAAAGGGCGGGGTGGACACAGTGAGAGCGGCTGGCCCTGATTACAGGCTCAGCCATGGTGTCTCCTCTTCCCTGTGGACAGAGGCCACTGAACGGGCCAGGAGACTGCGGTGAGGGGTTTGTCCATGTGTCTGCCCTTTAGGATTTACAGATTCATGAGGCCCGACTGTGATGCAACCAAGGCGGTTGGCTGTGGGGAGTTCCTCAATATCAGGATCATGCATTCACAGTTTCTAAATGCACTTAATCGGCATCATCACTGTTCACTGAGTACCATTTCAGGGCCCTCATGTGTGCTTTTTCTTTTCATTCTCACAAAAATGAGGTAGATTTTTTTCTAATGAAGACATTGAGATTCAAACAGGTTAAGTAATTGGCCTAGCGTACGTGGTGGGGCCTTGATTCAAACTGGGGTGTTTCTGAGTTAAAAAACTTCAGCTCCCTGTATTCGCACTCTGACTAACAGGCAGGGACGCCAGGACCCTGGGCAGTGTCTGCCCTCCTCGGTGTGTGACAGCTGCCCGTGCGTGAGGGGACCCTCACCTCACAGCGGCTTGCTTGTAACAATAGATTCTCATTGTTCTTTATGTAGCAGTTAACAGCTGATAAAATATAATCATTAGGACAGTCTGTTTACTCCTATAAGAGAATGTGTGTAAAAGTTCGGGGACACAAACGCCCAGTCCTCCAGGTTCTCCAAATCTGCCCAGTAGACTATTTGGGAAGATGGAGTAAGATCTCATGTCCCCAGTGAAGGAGTCAGTGCTCCACCAGGCTGGGAGTATGAGTTAAGCATAGAATTTTTCGTTTTTTTAAACCAGTGAATTTGTCTTCTAACATATTTATTGCCTCAGTGAGCTGGGAGGAAATTAACCAGTTAGGTCACCATCACAAAGTGCCGGTAGGTAATTAAGTGCAAGACCAGTGAAGGATAGAGTAGATCTGAGCAAGGAACGGCGTAGTGAAATGAATGCAGAGGCAAGGGGCGATCTTTAAACACGTGATTCCTGAAGACTGGCAGTGTGGCTTGGCTGCCTCCTATTGGCTTGAGATCTAGGAAGATAAATGGTATAATATATAATACAAAGGAATGCCTATCATAGCCACAGGCCATCAGAAATTCCCTGTTTGGGAGAGAAAGAGTAATTTAAGTTTTTCTCTCTGTGAGTAACATGGTTGAATACGAAAGAGCAAAATAAATTCCTAGGGATGACCTTCTATATATACTTCCTATAGGCCAGGCATTATTCTAAACACTTTCTGTGTATTAACAAGTCTGAGAGGTAGGTAGCATTCCCATTTTACAGATGAGGAAATTGAGGCACAGAGTGGTTAAGTAAATTGCCTATGGTCACACAGCTAGGAAGTGGCAGACCCACTGGAAACACTTCCAGTTGATTTTGCCTCACTCTAAAAAAAAATCACTTAAATACCTTCTCTCTACCTTCCTCAAATGAAACCTGCGAAAAGTATGCACTTTATAAAAGGGAAAAATGGTTTAATCATGTTTTACAGATTAGTAATGTAACCTAAAATCAAAGCAGGTCTGATATAAAGTTCACGAAGGACTTCTCTGTTTCAGCAACACCGGTTTACTTGGTTGAATGTAGCCACATAATTCCATCCCTGACGCATTTTTTTCCTGAAATCTCTAGAATGTTGGGGCAAAAGAATGCCATGAAATCAATGTCTCTATATCATTTCTTCAACTATGACAGAAAGTTTTATTCAGCAGTCGCCACTGGGTGACTATTTTGTTACTAGATAAACCTGTCCTTTTTTTTGAAGCCAATAGAACACAGGCTCTAAAAGTCAGTTTGCAGCCTGTGCCTTAAAGCAGAGAAATCCAAGTTGCGTTGAAGTTAGCCGCCCCCGGAGGTGTGAGGGGACTGCCTTTTAACCCCATATCTGTCTGTCTGTCTCCTAGGCCATTGCAATCATGGAAATAGCTCACGGCAAAGATCATCCATACATTTCTGAGATCAAACAGGAAATTGAAAGCCGCTGGAATGATGCCAACCTGGTAGCTTTTACTTAAATGCTAATGCAGAAACCTTCAAGGATTTGAATATTTCAAATCATGTACATCACTCCAGCATTTCTGTAAAATCATTGCAATACAAACACTGTTTGCACTTAAACCTTACACATGGTTTCCTTGGACTTGGTCTTAATCTTTATCCTTCGTATGAAATTAATTTTTGAATGCTTTTTTTCCCCCCTAAGAGATAATGGCCTGGTTTCACGTATTATACTTTGGACAGCTTGAATTTTTAAAATGCCATTACTTTCCCCTTCACGCTTATTGTCATAAACAAACCTGAATGATGACAGAATAAAAAAGGTAATAGTAGTTGACGTTTGTGTTTCCTGTCTGTGGGGAGGGTTTCAAAGCGGTGGTGGGAGCTGGGGCACACCAGTTCTGCATCAGGCAATGAGGCCTCCCCCAGGAGGCGGGGTCAGGAGGCCTCTAGCTTGCAGTTGCTTTCGGGGTACAGTGCCCACGGAGGAAGAAAGAGGGAAGGTGCAAGAAGGTGCAAGAAAGCAACCAAGGGACCTGTGGGGAGGAACAGTTAAGTGACCTGGGTGCCCTCCCTGGCAGGAGAATGTGTCAGTTTCGCTTCTGTCGAGTGCCCGGTCCCCCTTCAATGCCTTAGAGGTCCCTCATCTGTCTGAAAACAGACTTCATAGCTCCCAATCTGGTCCTTGTTCTACGCACTACTCTCCTTGTCTGGAAACACTCCCAAGGGAACTCTGAGAAGAAGAAAATTCTTTTCCTTACCAACTCTGTGTGGTTGAGCTAACACTGGTCTCTCCCGGCGCGGCCAGCAGGAGCCCAGCGTCCCCACAGCCTGGACGGTAGCAACCTGGGGATTGTTTATTAGAAACCGCTGCAAGGAAGCCCAGGTCCAGAACCAGGCGTGCTCCGGGCACAGGGTGGTTTCTCTTCATCCAAAGAGAGGAACTTCCTCATTAGGTAATAATTCAATCCCGATGGAGTTTGCCCCTCAGCTTCCTTTTAGATTCATGGGCTACACATAGCTTTTAAACTGCCGTAAATCTGTTATCCTCCCCCACACACAGTTCACTGCACACATGTAGGATGCATTCTCTTGTCCAGTGAGGTGTAAGAACACATTTATTAAACACCTACTGTATGCACTACAGCCTGTAGAGCTCTCTTTCCATGTACACAAGTCAGTAGAGTATTACCCAGGCTCCGCAGAGCTCCGTATTTTAAGAATGCTGATACTCTGTAGCTCAGCCTAGAATAAGCTTAGCCCACCATCTCTGTAGGTTTTATGAAAGTTATAAACGTAATCCTTTTTCAATAAATTTAAAATAACACAAACGTATCTGAAAAACGTGAGCTGTTCCTGCTTCCTCGCCAGCCCCACACTCCCCAGAGGAACCCACTGGAAATAGTTTGCGAATGGGAGCCCAGTTTTCCAACCATCCCTGTCCAACGTAGCCATATATAGCTTTGGAGAAACAAAGGCAGAATGGTACTGACTTTTTTTGTAATCTCTGACTTAACAATAAGGGCCTTTTTCACTTCAGCATCTGCAGATTGGCTGCATTCTTTTTAAAGGCAGAACGTTACATTGAATGTGCATGCCATAATTTACTCAGCCATTCTATTTATGGACATGTGGTTTCCCAACTTGCTGTTATAAACAATGCCACAATGAGCAATTTCAGACAAATGACTGTGCTGACGTGTGGTAGCATTTTGGGGGACAGATTCCTAGAAGTGGAATTTCAGGATCAAGCAGTCGAAACAGTTTTTTCTTCGAATAAATACAGCCACATTTCCTTTAAAAACAAAACAAAACACTTTCAGGTACGTAAGATATATTTGTAGTATTTGTTTTCCTCTATCCTCTTAACACAGTACTATTTAAAAATTGTTTGCAAATCTGTGTGAAATATTTTATATGCATTTATAAATCAGGTTGGGCCCTTTTTCACATGCTTAGGAATGGTGTTTCTTCTAGGAGTTGTCATGGCAATTACCTATTTTGCTAGTCACGTCTTTCATAATCATTTTTAAGAGCTCAATATATGTTGGAATATTAGCTCTTTGTCATGTACTGAAAGTAATTTTCCCCTGGTTATCCTTTATTTTTCACGACAGTTGGTGAACCAAAGCAGAATTTTTTCATCTTTAGATGAAGACATAAAACTTTTAGTTGTCTTCGATCTATCTGGAATTGCTTTTTTAATAGAAAGAGATCTGATTGTGCTCTTTGAAAAAAATTTTTTTTTCTTTTTTTTTTTTTTGAGGGCAGTGTCACTGGCCCTCAGATGTGGGACTGAACCAGGGCCACTGGCTTCCCAAGCCAGCGCTTAACCACCGCGCCACTCGGCCGGCCCTGAAAATTTTTGATTTCCACAATTGCTAGCCACTTATAGCAGAATCATTTATTGAATGACTTATTCTCCCCTGCCCTATTTGAAATGTTCTCATTAGCATGCCCATAAGACTCAGGCTTGTTTCTGCACTATTTCATTCCATTGACCTATTCTGATGCCAGTAAAAAAAAAATACTCTTATTGTTGCACTGCAAAACTTTTAGTATCTAATAGAGCTCATCTTCTGTGTTCTCTTGAATTTTTATGACCATTTTCCCAAGTTTAACCCTCCAAAGTACTTGAAAGTCATTTGATCAAGACCTCTCTTGGTCTTGCCCCACAGAATTGCACTGGAGTTAGTCACACAGAGAGGTGACATCTTCATAATGAGTCTTTCTATCCAAGAAGGTGAGGAGTTCATCAATGTGTCTATGTTTTGCCTCAAAAGAGTTTATATTTATACAGGTTCCACACGTGCATCTTAATCCCTAGGTTTTATGTTTCTGTAGCTACTGCGAATGAAATTCTTTTCTCCCTTTATGTTTCTTAACTGGAAGTCTGACGAGTTCTCCCCATTTATTTTTATTAAATAAAATAAAACGTAAAATCAGAAAATAGACATGTTTGATCCTGTTTTTGTCATTTTACTGCATATTTGTGTGTATATTTTTATACCACTATCTTTTACTCTTACTTAAAAAGAAAAAAATCTTCCCCAGCTCTGCCAATAGTTTATTTGGAGATAAACAGGTCTGTCTGTTAGTGGTTATTGTTTTGTTTCTAAATTATATGATAAGGTTACTTTTTCTATTTGTTAACCAAAGAAAAGAAACTGAGTCTATTAACTCAGTCCATGAAAGATAAAATAAATTAGTGCATGTCCCTATTTTCTTGTCATTCTATTGGACTTCTCTCCATTTTCATAGGCATTTTGTCTATTATCTTTTTTTTTTTTTTTTAACATTGTGACTTTGTTTCAAGAACTCTGTTTTATAGCCACCGTCACCCTAGACACGGAATTATTTATGTGTTTAATGAGGTTTATTTGCCATCTCCTTTCCCCCAGAGTGGCTTCAGTATTCTTGTCATGATGTGAAACAAGCTAGGATCTCTGGAGGGCAAACGACTCCTTGTGTAGTGATAGGGTTGTAAATAAGTTACTTGCAGAAGTGGTGATATTGCCTTGTTGCTTATCCACAATACATAAAGTGTCCACCTTCCTCACCAGGGCAGTTGATGGGCTAAAAAATAGAAAGCAGGGCAGCCATCTTTAAAGCTAGAGATGAGCTGTGCTGTTAGTGAAGGCGAAAGACAAAAACGAGAATTTGGGTCTTCTCTAGCAGCCTGGTGCTTGTCTTTTCCAGGTCAACAGTTTGGGATCTGAGTAAATGACAGTTGGGGGAAGGGACTTGGCTCTTAATACGGGTCATGATTGCATTTGTGAGAAGGATCCATTTCTGTGTCTTCTTTATTCCATCTGCCTAGCGATCACCCTCTTTCAGGTTTTTCCTAATCATGACAACTCTGGAAATGTCAAACTAATTCTTCAATATGATCAAGTTATACAGGAAAGAAAACGGGGTAGAAAAAAAATGGGCTTTAAACAACTGAGAAAGCAAGTGTTCCCAGGCACTTGCGCCTATGAAAATAATCCTAGAAAAAAAGTAAGAGAGAAACTCTTTCAACTCATGCAGACATACATAGCACAGCGGAGAGAAAATTCAACCATTTTCTCTGAAAAAAAGGTTTATTGCATATGTAAATCAATAGATATCTTTTACAAAAAAAAAGTTAGAATAAAGATCTCACATTTGTAAAGGCACCAGTATCTAAATAAGACTTTATAAAAACAGATAGGAAACAGTGCAAAAAATACTGTCAAAAGTCAGTTGTATACACCTCATAACTGTGTATAAAACTGCCAAGCATAAGCTTATTTACTGATATAAAAAAGCACATAGAAAATAGCATGCATAGTTTTATTTAAGGCTTTTAATATTATTAAATTGAGAGGGAGTCTATAACAAAATAGAGTTGATATGAATATTGATAAATCACTCCCCAACCTAGGGAATGTCCAATAAACGTCTCACTCCCTCTCTCCCCTTACAAGTTGGTAGCAGAGATTGGACTTGCATCTTGCAAGGTAGCAAGTGGCCACCATGGAGAGAAGAATGTGTTCTCAGGATCCCAAGTCCCAACCTGGAATGCTTTTCGCACAGCAACAACCTAACAGGTGGTTAACTTTCCCAGTCAGCCCACCATGGCAACCAGCTCTGGCTGACACATCCCCCACCTTTCAGCTGTGCTGAAGTCTGAGGGCTTCTGTGGGCTGACCCAAGAACCTTAAGAACAAGCTGGCTTCTAAGCTGGGGACTTACTTATCTGTACATCGTTTAGAAATGAAATCTGTTAAATATCCATTGATGTGAATGAATACCACAATTGGCAACATATCCTAAAGCACAGACCGAGGAAAGCATCAAAATACTGAATTAAGTAGTTGAACAACAGTCCAATGAAACAAACTAGGTTAGCCTTAGTTGATGTGCAACACAAGTTACATAAGGTTTTATGTTTAATAGTCATCTGCATATGTAAACCTTTTTTTCCTCAAGAATCCTCAAACAAGGTAGCTGACTTAAAAAAAAGGAGCCAAGGACATACACAGAAAATCATCTCTGATGACGAGTAACCTTCTGAAACAACACGGTTAATAGATTTTTTTTTTTTTTTGAGGGCAGTGTCACTGGCCCTCATACGTGGGACCCAAACCGGGGCCGCTGGCTTCCCAAGCCAGTGCTTAACCACTGCGCCACTCGGCCGGCCCAAGGTTAATAGATTTTTAAGATTCCAAATAGTGGCAAGAAAGTTCAAAGGGAACTGCAGTAACATTTTACAATGTTCATGATGGAAAAAAAATAAAAATGGCTCTGAATTATA
The DNA here is from genome assembly GCA_033961575.1 of Aselliscus stoliczkanus. NCBI lineage: Eukaryota > Metazoa > Chordata > Mammalia > Chiroptera > Hipposideridae > Aselliscus > Aselliscus stoliczkanus. The sequence continues at coordinate 71,309,889 of CM066739.1, read as the reverse complement.
GCTTTCAGGTCTAGTCTGAAGGTATTTATTAGCTAACACTGCAGTCGAGGGAGGTGGGAGGCCCCTGAGAAATGCTGAGAATGCCAGGTACCCCTGCTCTGAGAGCTATCCTAGCTAAACTCAAAGCAGGATTCCTGAGATTTTAGCAAAATAGTTCCACCCCAAGGCACAAAACGACCCCAATCCAATCTTTTCTGCTTGCTCCTAGAAACCTTTTGTCAGGTGAGAAGGCACTTGTGTTTCCCTGGAGGAGGAGTGGGGAAGCAAGGATAGGATAAGCTCCAGATTGGATCAACAGCTTACCCTACCCCGCTAGATAACAAAACTGATTGCAATACAACTTGTGAATATTCCGGGGGAGCCCAGAGCTTTCCCTGTTTCACCAAATTGGACAGTCTGTGTAAAGAGGCTATGATGAAGGGAACATGGTTCAGGAAGAAGCTAGAAACAATCTGACTACACATGCGACCATGCCAAAATGCAGATACTGTGAGTCTAAGTCAGTTCACCATGAAGTAACATACTCCTGCAATCATCGCTTGTTCAGGACTGATAAGCAAACCCATCCTTTCTTTCATTTCTTCTAGTGTCCACTGAGGGTCTATCACCAAGGGGAAAAAAGAAAAAAGTGGGTATGCGCAGCCACCTGGTGGCTGATAGCTTCCGAGCCATGTTCATTCTGGCTCTTTCATTTGCCAGATCTTACTCCTTGAAACTCTATAGGCTTTAAGAATTAAAATTAGATTTCCTGATTACATCATTTGGGGATGTTCCAAGGGTGATTCTCTCACTAGGTTTAGCTATTTTGTAGGGGTTGCACGAAAAGGGTAGGGAAAGAAAAAGTGTGCTGATGAGAGCTGGTCCATCAAGCAAATGAAAATAAGGAAAGGACAGCACAGCCCTATGTGAATGAGGTGTTCTTGGAATGAACAGGCAACATCACAACGAGACAAGGAACAACTGTCATCATTGTACTGACATCCTCCTGCTTTTGGTGCCTTGGTTGATAAACACCCCTGCTCTAAAGGGGAATAGACTCTGTAGGCCTCTGGGATGGCAGGACAGGGGAATCAAGATGCACAGGGGCCGTGATGCTAACTCTTGGAGCCACGTGGGTGAGCAGAGTGCTTTACAAATAAGGCTACAAGGAAAGGGAGGGCCACCAGCAAGAGAGGTGGGCTGGTATTCCTGAGTAGCAAATCCAGGCAACCATCAGAATCCATGACACCATCAAGCTGCACTGCAACAGTGAGGACACAGCTTGAAGCCACGAGCAAGGGTGACACACATGCCAGCACTGCAGCTGTCTGAGGGGTGTCACCTCATAGTTTCCATCCTTCTGGCCTTGCAGAAAGGGAGGTACGGTGCAGGAGAGCCATTCTGGAGTTCAGGAAATTATTTGTGAATCAAAGAAAATTTTGATAGCAACTTCAGGGCTGATCTAAAAACCCTTTCTCCTCCTCTCCCCATGATTGCTCTTCTTTCCGCAAGTTTCTGGCACTTTCTGGAAAGAATGATTCTGATGGTCCAAAGTGTGGCAGAAGGGACAGTGACATTTTATGCAGATGCTCGTCAGAGTTGGGCTGCACCTCTGGCTCTCCTGCCTTATAACTCAATGTCCTTGAATTTATTTTTTAAATGGCAGAGCTGGCCGAAGCTCTAACCAGTAGGGACTCATACACATCCTCCCCTTTATGGCACCAAACCACAATAAATTATCGGTCTTAATGAAATCAACTGATGTCAGACACTCAATGCCAGGCTTATGGACATTTTAATAGAGAATTTTTTTAGTTTGGCCTTGAGAAAGAAGATGTAGCTATATTAAACTGGAGGAGATAAGAAAGGTAGCTGGATAAAAATGCCCACCCCCAAGTTTACAACTGAAATTCGAAAGCCGAGGGTAGGCAGGAATAAGGTTCAAGGTCAGGCAAGTTGGCTGTTGAGTTTCACAAGACCCCATGAGTCACAGTGATTTGGGGGGCAACACATTGGGATCAGCTGAATTTGACTGCATACACCCTCACATTTCTCCCAGGCATGTTGCTGCTACTTCCAACAGATGCATCCTTCGAAGCTGAGGCAAAGATTAGAACCATTCTGCTTTCTTGCTCAGAGTTCTTGGGAGTGTCTAACACAATTGAACATCTTAGGGATTTCCACCCTACAGGGCCAACTAGTGTGTTACCCATAAAGCTGTGAGCCTCTGGAAAATTTGTGCCGTGTCCACAGAAAACCCAAGTTTCTCCATTTGGAAATAGAACTTGATGGGTTGTTATATTGCTCACAAAAAGAAATCAGTAAAAGCATGGCAAGTGTCTGATAAAAACCATACGCAACAATATAAAACAGCAGAAAATCTTTGGTATAACAAGAAAAGCTGAATACCCACAAAGGCCCACCTTAAGAGCCCAACAGTGATTATTTAGTGCTTCTGGAAATTTCTTACTCTAGGAGCCCAACTATTTCTGACACTAAGGTGGAATGAAGGATAGATTATCACTAACATGGGTCTGACCCAATCCCATCCCTTGAGTCTGAGCTCCCTGGCACACATCTTAGAATGTTCCTGCCCACTGCCTACCTCAGGTGTTTGATACATCTCCCCAAAAAGAATATCAGTAACTACATCTGATTTCCCCATCAAACACGGCACTGGGAGCTGGGGAGAGATTAGGAAGCATATTGTTTTTTTTGAGGAAGGACACCTTTAGGGCCCATACATCACTGCATGACCTCTGGGCTGAGGTCAGCTAATACAGATTGTACATCAAGAAAAGGGCAGCGGCTGAAAACCCCACCATGATGTGCCTGATGGCCAGCTCTGCCTATCAGAATCAACACTGTACTAACATGTCTGCAAAGAGTGACTTCCAAGCCCCACACAATGGCCACTTAGAGAGGCAAGAGACACTAGAGCAAGGCTGCATGTTCACAGAAAGAGACAAGCTACCCATCACACTCACTTTCATGTGCATTAGCACTTATATGGAGACACGATATACGCATTCAGACAATTAAGCTCGCGAACTTTCCACTGTGTAAGTGCATGGTGGAAAGTTCAGGAACTTGTCCGACCTCATATAGTGTATTGAGATCCATACTGAGTTGGGGGAAGAAACACACTGTATGTATTAGGTTGATCCATTTAAATTTTCTGTTATTGTGAGTAAAATATGGTCCAGCTATTGGAAATTTCATGTGAGTCAACCTATATTAAGCTGGAAAAGATAAGAAAAGTAGGCAGCTGGATAAAAATGCTCAGCTACTGTACCCACTGGAGTTTATAGCTGAGCCACAAAAGCTGAGAGTGGGCAAGATAAAGGTTACGTGAGTACTGGGCAAGCCAGTGGTCAAGTCTCACAGCAGAACCTACAAAGAACCCCATCCCCCATCCAGGCTGATGGAGGAAAGGGCCCAAGATGGCCTCATGACTCTTAGGCAAACAATGACAGATTGATGCCAGTCAAAAAATTAGTTCCTCTTCTCCATCTAGGACTACAAAGTTTATAAAACTAAAGTTCTCTCTAGTTAGGTTTCTTGAAAGCTTATTACTCCAAAATATTCTATGTAGGGATGTTTACACCTTCCCAGCCAGATCTGTTTCCTCCCAACTGAGGAGAGGAGCTCAGTACACTTTACTCTCCTACAAAGAAATTGATGTTTAATTTACAATTACAGTTGACATTTAATATTATTTTATATTAATTTCAGGTGTATAGCAGTGATTCCCCTGACTAGTCTAACACCCACCTGGCACTATATAGTTATTACCATATTATTGACTATATTCCCTAGGCTTTACTTTATATCCCCATGACTGTTTTGCAACTACCAATTTGTACTTCTTAAACCCTTCACCTTTTACACTTGGCCCCCAACTCCCCTCCCATTTATCACCCCTATAAATCCAGTACGCATCTGATACCATAGTTATGGTGAAGAGGAAGACGAGGTCCAAATTCCCAGGTATAAAACCAGTAAGTCACGGGGATGTAACGAACAGCATGGGGAATATAGTCAGTAATATTGTGATAGCGTGGTACGGAGTCAGATGGTTGCTGGACTTACCGTGGTGATCACTTCTTTAGGTATATACATGTTGAAAAACTATGGTGTACACCTGAAACTAATATAATATTGTATGTTAGCTATATCTTAATGAAAATCTTAAAAAGAAATCGATGTTTGACATCCCTCCTATGTAGCGAAATCCTCCTTTCCTTCTGGTCCAGGGAAAGAGGCTGTATCAATATAAATGGAAAAGCTACCAGAGACTCTTACGGAAAGGTGGTGTCTCCTTAGAGACACCAAGCTCACACGCTTGGCTCAGCCCCAAGATGAAGACATCAAACGCCATGCCTACGACCCAGCGACCACAGAAAACGAGGATGAACATGGGGTGATGCATCCAAATGAATGCTCACAAAAGAAAGAAAACATTTCACCCAGCCAACTTCAAAACCAGAGGCCTGAAAGTCTTGGACAGCTTTGTTGTGAGATGTCTTTTTTTTTTTTTCCTTTCCATTTTTAATTTTCTCCTTTCAAACCCAAACTACAGCAACAGACCCCAACAGCTCCAGCTTCTGACTTGATACATCAGGAACTCATTCCAAAAGCTCTAACCAGATAACTAATTTAATACACTTTGCTTCAAGGTTTATTCCTTGGCTTGCTTCCCAGATATAAAGCATCTCTGGGCAATTATTATGCAGATGCCACTGAAAGGACTTTAAATGGCTGCTGCTAATTTAACAGGAGATACACTGGCATTTGCCAGAGTGAAAAGGAATGCAAAATGTGCTAAGGGATCAAAAGCATTTTTTTAAAAAACAAAGATGTGGACTAATTTTTAAATGTTTTCCTTTGGGCTTCAATACAAACTTTGGCTACGAAATTGGAGAGTAAAACCTACTGCTTTCCTGCACTTTGTGCATTAATGAATGTTTCCATAGCACAAGGTGGCAACAGTGGAAGGGGCTGGAAGGACGATGAGTGAGGAGCTCAAAGGGACAGCAGATCTACATGCTGCCCCCATGAGACATTTCAACAGTTCCCCCACTGGAGTCTAAGAAACGAACGAGAAATACTGACTTTCATCAAACAATAAAGCAGTCAACTGCAGACCAACTGTTAAAACATCCCTTACAGCCGTGTATCCCAAGCACAGAGCGTCTCTAAAGGAAACAGATACCTCTTTGCCTGTTGATGATCCAAGTTCTGAGCATCTCATAGTGAAAAGGGCTGTGAGCTCTGTTGCACTGAAAATAAATGTCACGCTAATGGTTTTCTTTTTCAGGACATACACCCCAATTCTGGACTCTAAAGAGCTTGGTTGAAGTTCTTGTAATCCTTGACTGGTTCTTCGGACTCGAGGAGAAGCCAGAAGGCCCTCCTGTCGCCAGATACTCTCAGTCTAAGTAAGAGAATAATTGCAGTAACAGCTGGCCAGATGTGAAACTGAGTTGATTCCCAGGCCCAAGTAGTTCATCCGGAACTGCGTCCACACCCATCAGTTGGTATGTAGCAAACAGAAGTCACAAAGGCACCCTCTTTTTCTGGGTTGATTCGATGCCATTCTTTCTTTGTATTTTCAGTCCAGAAGACAAAAAAAAGAAAAGAAGCAGCAATGGAGGAAGACATGGTGAAACCCCACAGAGATCAATTCTAAGAACAAAACCACAATTTAGAAGTTGCACTGAAGTAAAACTGGAGAGAGGAAAATGCCCCAAAATTCAACAAGAGGGAAAAATGCATAGAACACAATATATTATGTATGAGGTGTGAGCAAAAAATACAGTGAATGATTAAATTTTAAAAAATTTTTACAGTAAAAGACACATTGCCATTAATCCCCCTCAAAATAATCCCCCTCACTTTGAACACACTTATCCCATTGTTCTTCTCACTTTCTGAAGCAGTTCTGAAGTCCTCTCTCGTGAGTGCCTTTACCTCATCCTCTATCATGACAATGCTGTGTCACACATTGCTTCTGGTACGGCAATTTCTGTCAAATAAAAACATTACAGTGTGTCCTCATCCACCTTATTCACTGGATCTGGCACCATATGATTTCTGGCTCTTTCCCAAAGTCAAAATGACTGTGAAAGGTAAACGTTTTGAATTGATTCAGGACATTGAAGCAGCCATGACAGTGCAACTAAAGATACTCATGAAAGAGGACTTCCAGAACTGCTTCAGAAAGTGGCAAGAATGACGTGATAAGTGTGTTTGAAGTGAGGGGGAGTATTCTAAAAGGGATTGATGGCAATGTCTTTTACTGTAATAATTTATTTTTTTTTATTGAAACATTCACCATATATTTTTATCTCACCTCATACTAACCTAACAGTTCAGGACAGTGACCAATAAAGGCAGGAAGAGACAAACTGAGACTGAGCTCACACTGAGGGCAGCGTTAACACCACACCTGACCAAAGAACAGGTTTATGGGAAGAGGAGACCACCACAGGACTTGTGTGAGACAAATTCCACAGCCAAGATTGGGATGACAGGGTCCTGAATGGGCTCAGTCCTGCTGTTGCAGACTAAAGCCTGGAGAGGATACCAGCACAGTGGGGTCCCACTTAGTGTTTCTCCTGACCAGGGCCCTTGCTACTTGAGTGCCAAACAAACCCCATAAATCAGCTTTCCCAACTGTTTCCTTTATAATCTTCCCAATGATTTGGTGACTGACGGAAAGACAGCACACCCCCAACCCCTTGACCTTCAGGCCTCTGTCCAGCACACATAACATACTTAGATACAGTATCAAGGGCCTGCTCTGCTCCACTGTCTTCTCTCAATCAGGCAAGATGGCCTGACCCAGGGCCTCAAAAGCCACCAGCTTGGGGCCCCCTGAGCAAAGCAGCAGCAGCAAATACTGAAGGTGCAGTCCCCGGCAAAGAAACACAGCCTCCAGAGCCCAGATGAAGGGGTGGTTGAAAAGGTACAACACAAATCTCCTCTTTCAGCCTGAGTGATGACGATTACTAAACTGTCATGGTGGCACTTCCTCTAGCTGTTCCGTCTTTAACTCAAGGTCGGGGGTTGGGGAAGAAGAAGAAGGCTACTGAGTGAGGACAGAAAAGAAGAAGGGAGAAACCTGTCCACCAAGACTCACCAAAATATAATAGTGTTTTTTCCTTTAGGAAAGGGTCTTGGCCCTTATCTTTATATTTAGGATGAATTCATTTTCTTGCCATCTTTGATTTGGACATGAATAATTAATGTGATGAATTTCAGGGTTGGTTACAAATCTGGCTCCAGCTTCACGAGAGATGTGTTCCCTTATGCCTATGTCCCCCAAAATGAGCCACCAGGCAATCCCCCACCCCACGTACTGATGCGTTACAATGCAGATCAGTCAAAATGTGGTTCAAATTGAAAAGTACTACATTACTGTGAAAACTGCATTACAATGATTCACAAAAGTTATTCCAAAGGGGAAAAAATAAATTATCTCATACAAAATAATACATGGTGTTTATGAATAAACTTGTGTGGCCTGCCAGCTCCGGCCATCCGCTCCCTGCTCGGGGAGCCAATGTTGTCTGGAGGTGCTTCCCCATCTGCAAGATGGAGCTGGGTGGGTCCCTCTTCCAGGAGCTGGGTCGGGAGGTTAAATGAGTCTGGAGTTTTGGAGGAACTGGATGAGGACCTGGTAGACAAATTTGTACTGAGCGATGGTCTGGATCATGAACATCCTTTGCTCCCGGAGGAGCCTCAGCATCATGGGCACTTCCACCTTCTGCAGGAAAAGAGAAAAAGCACAAGGTTCTGAGATGGGGAGCTTCCCTTGGGCCGTTCCTCATCTCCCCCGCCAGGAAACAATCGTTCACTGCCCATGTGCAGGTCCAAAAGGAGGCAAAGGACTCAGCCCCCTCTACGTTTTCCCCATCGGACGCTTGATGCCAGCAACTGCAGAATCTGGTTGACATGTACCACTGACATGCAATTTTCCTACAGACCCGTGTGTTGGAGAAAACGAAGAGGCTGGAGTGAAACCTGACTGGGACTCTCAACTCTAACATGGCTCAATGGTTAGATTTAAGACATCTCTTGGTCTTAGTTTCTACACCTGTAAATAAGGATAATGATGCTTTCCTCTAATGGCAGTGTGGCCCTGCGTAAGATAGTGACATTTCCTCAGCAATAACATGGGGTGATAAATGGTACCCACCTCACAGGATCACAGGAAGAAATGCATGTAAAGCATTTAGCACAGGGTCTGGCACACAGTGAGTTCTTTATGAAGACTACACATTCTCATTTTATTAATGTTAATGAAATAACAGAAATCATGTCCACTGTGCAACCTCACAGGATCATGGTCATGACCGAGTGAGGTAATTTACATGTAAATCTTTAGAAAGCACGATTGTCAAAATGCAACCTCTGAACAGCAGACATGTTTGTAGTGAAAGCCTTAACCAAAAAAAGCTGAGTAGAAATGAGACCGCCTGTGTGTAAATTCTTTGAGAATACAGAACTATGGTCAATGGAAGAGAATGAATACGGTGGGTTACTGGTGTTTGAGCAGCTCAGAAGCTTTCCTGGTGTCCCCTCACTTACATCATTTCCATCCTCCTGGACCAGCCAGGGCAGAAGCACCACCAAGCCAACGGATGCCATCATGGTCTCGGCACACTGCCCTTGCTCCGAGAGCTCTTAACCTAGGCAAACAGCCACATCCGTGAAGCTATCAAGGACCGAAGAAGCATCTTAAGTAACAAAAATCCACTGTATGTCTTTTCTTAATTTACTTTCCAAAGACATTTCAGCTACCTCCAAATTCTGTGCAGCTCTGATACGACACATGCCATCCTTATTCATCACATGTCTCCAAAACCAGTTAAGTAATGCACATCACAGATTTTTGAAAGACAAAGTCAAGTCCTTAATAATAAGGAAAGAGGGATGGAGATCCTCAAACTGTTTGTCAAAAAACAGACACTAGACTATAAACTTCTGATGGTAACTAGTGGGTCTTGGCCTAAACTACACTCCAAAGTGACAGATACCATAATATACAACCTAGAGAGTCACCTAACAATAACCTTAATCATCATAACATTTGATCGACATTACTCTGTGTGGTGCACTGAAGACAGAAGGAAAAAAGAAGGCTGCTCCTCTCCCATAACCATCGAAGGCTTTGACAGAGACAGGGGCCCACAGGAGTTAAGAGCACAAGGTCTGGGTCAGGTGTTCCCGCTCTACCACTTCCTGGGTGTGGGATGTGGACACATTCCTTCATCTAGCCATGCCTCAGTTTCTCTTAGTTATGCGAGACAACTAACAAGACCCTTCTCACAGAGTTCTTGTGAAGGTTACTTGAGGTCCTCAGAATAGTGCCGGCACATGGTAAACATTAAATCCAGGTTAACTGTTATTATATTTTCATTGTTGCCATCGTCATCACCTTCACCCCACCCCCACCAACTCGCTGGCTCACCTCCTCTCCCATCTGCACTCCCACCTTCACCACTTTCAGGAGCATTATCATCTCAATGGCCCCCAGGGCTCAGCCTCAAGGATAACATATTATCTGATAATAGGCAGTCTGGAGACAAGACAAAGGAGGTTCCCTTGGTCCTCAGAGAAGAGAGTCCCAGTGGTCTTGAAGAGTCTCTCCACAGGCTCTGATGTCCACTGTCCTGAACCCAAGGAATCATGAGGCAGTTGAAGCTTGCTCAATCTTGCTTAGAAAGCATCTTCTCCTCCCTACTCTATGAAGGAGGGATAACTTATTCAGAAAAGCAGCGAGATCAAGACATCTTGCTATTTGGCTAGTGAGAACCTGGTCTTTTGTAATTAGCCAATCTGAGTCAGACAGCTAACTCCAGGGGGCCGAGAGAGTACCGCAAACCACGCTTTCTGAAAAACTAATGGTTTCTGAAAAACTAATGCTTTCTGAAAAAAATGTACAAGCATTAATATGTTACAGCTAACATTCAGTGACCAAAGGCAATGGGCCACAAAGAAACTTCTGGGAGCAACCTGGGAGGCCCCCTTCCCATCCATACCTCACAGTTAGCTGACCTCACTGAAAGCATTTTTGTTCCAGGAAAGAGAAAAAGCATTTCACTGACAAAATTATAACTATATGGATAGAGACTAAAACATAAAATAGCTTAATCCAGAAACCATGGAAAGAAGACAGGAAAGGTTAGGCAGGAGAAAAATGGGACACACAATTTCATATGTATTTGTCAAAATCTTTGCTTAAACAAATGAACAAACTAAACATGTTCCACTCTTCTCCCCAAAATAAAGGTCTGACTCTCCCCAGCCAGGCCTGAAGCAGAACAAAGTAGAGAGCTTTTTTCCTCCCTTGTCATCTACCAATAGCAATTATGGGAAATGGGACAGATAAGGCTGGCTATATTTGTGCTGGAGAAGGGAAGTGAACACTATGAGTCATCTAGCTATCTTTGAATATCAATGGGAACAGAAGTCCTTTTTGGACTGACCACATTCCGGCGAAGAATGTTCTGGCATGCCACTGGGCATGGAGGAAATCTGCTATGTTTGGACACACCGGAGAGAATTTAATCACCGCCAAAGCCCTCATGAAGTCCACGCGGGGCCCTCGTGGCCGAACCCCTCACTGTGCATGGCCATGTTGGCTGTGACACGTGTTATTTATGTTCTACTGGGCCTGCAACATCTGGTGATCAATGAGCCTTCATGTCATCACATTACTGAGGCTTGGCCGCTGATGGGTCTCCACAGAGCTCCGAACAGAGTCATTCTTCATGTCAGACCAGACGGACAGAAGAGCTTCTCAAGTTGAAAAGGAGGAAGGGGGAACAGAGGAGGGGTGCACGGGGAATGGAGAAAAGAAGGGAATGTGGCGAAGACAGCGATAGGAGAGGGGAGGGAAAGACAGCTAAGTGGCGAGGGGATGACGAGTCCCATCTTCCTCTCTGGGACCCACGGGCGGCCCCAGTGGAGCCTGGGTATGCTCGAGCCATATGTACCCTGATTCCACTTCATCCTATTCCATCTTCCCCACACTGAGTGGATTTGGGACTTAGTGGCAAGCTATTTACTCTACAAGGGACTTCTAATAGTGACAGGGAAGCAAACAAGAAATCTCATGTGAGACAAAAGGATAGGAACTCATAGAAGATGATGAAATGCTTGTTATGTAGTCTCAGCTGCTCCCATGAGGGGCAGTTTGCTCATCAATAGAATGTTTGTTGTTTTCAACAGGAGGTCGCATTATACCAAACCTCTCTTCTACTTTTTAGCAGCACAAACATTCATATGTACAGACTAATGTTTCCAAAATTAACTTTTTGTAGGCAGGGACTTTTAAAAATCCTTTGAACGTGTTTAAAGTTAGCATTTATTGTTCTCCTGGAAGTTACACTATACCAAACTCCATGGGGCAATATTTCATCTGATTTTCAAACCACTGATGATGCTATTGAATAAATATGTATATTATTATATAAATTCCTTCACAGAACATGCATGATGACATTTCCTAATTTAAAACCTACCGAATGACCTTGAAAGTTTCCTTTGATTCTCCAAGCTGTATAATTTGGAAAATAAACAAGAATCAAATGACCCTTGGCGCCTAGAGGCAGAGTGAAGACAGGAAATAATTCAGGGCCAGAAGGTAGAAGATCTCACTTCTCATTGGCCACCAACTGCTTAGGAGCTGCATGGCACTGGACAAGCCACTAACATGTTTCTGGGACTCAGTTTCCTCATCTGTGAGGCAGGGGGACTGACATGTGCCCAGCTCCTCTATGTGGCTGCAATGAAGACCCCAACTAAGAAGAGAAAAAGTGAAAGCCATTTTAAAGCCCCGTGTAAGTAAAAGGCAGAAGAATTGTTCTTTACCCTTGATTGCTCTTGGTCTCATCTCCATGAAATTAAAAGCCCGTCCATGTTAACTCCCTGTAAGTAAGGGGATGGCATGTACCCTGCAGGCACAAGCTCGGCAACAGCCCTTCTTTGGGGAGAAGAGCTGGGCGTGCACCTCAGCGAAAGCACTCAAATGGTCTACCCTGCTGTGCTACAGGACACCATTTCCAGTACAGACAAGAGCAAACAACAACCCCCTTTAAGTAAACCCCCTCTGAAGAATGAAAAACATTTTAAAGTACACCTATTTGCACATAGGGTTTACGCCAGAACACATCCTAGACAGGCAAGGGCCATCTAAACTACATGCGACCACATAACCCATCATGGAAAATTACCCACAATGCTACCAGACTGTCTACAAACCACTGCAGCCTTCTGGAAGTAGATGCTGACTAAGATCAGACGTTTCCTATCTCACACTCTCATCTCTTCTTCTGTATTATCTGGATGTCTACACAGAGCAGTGAGAGGCAAAAGACAAGAAAGGCTGTAAATGTCAGAGTCCAAGGAAGAATCACGGGGTCTGGAAAAGTCTCCTCAGGACAAAGGAAATTAGACACTGGAAACAAAAGGGCACAGGCATGGTGTAGATTTGTGTCCCAGGTAGAGTATTTAGAGAAGCCCAGAGTGACTCACTTCATTATGCTCCAGGCAGTAGATCATTAGCTCAGAGAGAATGACCACACCGGTCCTTCCCACCCCGGCACTGCAGTGGACGACAATGGGAGGGTGCCGATTCTTGGTGCCTTCCAGCATGCTGTTGGTATGGCGACGGACCGACTGGATCTCCTCCAAGTAGGCTGGAAGACAAAATGCAAATCTTGTCACAAAAGTCCTACATGGCTTTGCATACAAGCGAAGGGGGGGGGGGGGGAAGACACCGATGGTGAATCTTTTTTTTTTTTTTTAAGTGACAATAATTTACAGTTCTTACAAGACACTAATTATTTGGCTGGTACCCACTGTACAGCTCTGGATCCAGAAAGGACCAGCTGGGAGTCAATTAGTCCATGGGAGAATTTGTTCTTTAAATTAAATAGTTCTTTTTTAAAAATTAAATTCTGTTTTCCCCTCTGTAAATCCCAAAGTCCCCCAAGCAGATGATTGTCGACATTACTTACAGCAATTCCTACTATTAACAGACTGGGATCAGAACGCCAGCTAGATCCCCTTGAAATGCCCGCCTGTCAGAGCCAATTTATGGTGGGAAGAGCGTCCATCTGCCCCTTTTTCCTGCCCCTCACTGAATGAGTCAATGTCAACTGAGGCTTGACTTCATTTTTAGGTTTTAAAATAGACTTTGGGGGAGCCTGCTTTTCAGCTTGGATTCCATGTGGTGATGTGAGTAGTTCAAGATGAGTCACCCTCGGGGCCCCTTTCTGGACGCAACATGTGGTGAGGGGGTCAGGCCACCTTCCAACATCTGCCTAGCTCAGCAGGACTGTGCAGGGGTCCATTCATTGCTCCAGTTGGGCACAAGTGAAAAGTGACAGCAGTACCAGTTTTAATGGCCTTTTTTCATGATCACCAAAAATAAAGGAAAAGTATATAAGAACCGGAAGAAGTCCATTTGTAATTAAGATTTTGTCGTAGCTAGCTCAGAGGGGAAACAGATTTGAAGGTTCTCCATCATCAGGAAATCTTATGCTAAAGCACCGGCATGCCTAAGACTAGGGAGATGCTCAAATTGAAGAGAAAAAAATGTGTTCAGGGCCTGCCGAGTGGCGCGTTGCTTAGGAGCTGACTTGGGACATCAGCTCTGAGCAGCGGGGCCCCGGTTCGGAGCCCACATATAATGGCGAGTGACACTGCTCTGTACAGCTAAGATGGTGAATAACAGCTCCACCTGGAGCTGGGCTGCTGTGAGTCCCCCGGACGGCATAGCTGCAGCCCCTGCTGCAATGAGCTGCCATAAGCTACAGCGAGTGGCCAGCAGCCAGTGTGAGCGGCTGGCAGCCAGTGTGAGCTGCCAAGAGCTGCTGTGAGCAGCCATCCAGAGGCCGGCGACCGATCTGCCTCACCTGGGAAGAGCGCAATAATAATACCAACATGGGCCAGTGAAGCAACATCCTCCACAACTAGACTGAAGAACCAAAGGACAACAACTTGTCTGTTCCCCTTCCCCGGTTCCCCAACGCTGTTCCCCTCCCCGCAATTCCCCAATAAAATCTTTGTTTAAAAAAAAAAATGTGTTTAAACCCTTCTAGTTAATTTAAAAGCATCTGCTTACATACAATTAATAAGAACTACTATTTTCCTTTATAATCTTATCTAATTACAAAGTAATCTGAAGTAGTTTACCAAAATAAACTATTACAACCAGCACCACCAGCAATATTGTAAAATGAAATAGATCAAAACAAAACAAATGAGGGAAGACAACCTGAGATGACTAGACAAGAGTAGTTGCTATTGGGTACTAACATGAGCGAAATACTGTGCATGGAATTCTTGTCCCAATTTTTTTGCAAGGGGAAAAATGTTGGGGATTGGACATTTTCTGTCAATAGGCAATATTCACAGACAAGAGACAAGGGTTTTCTTGTGCTAACTTTAAGAAGTAAAAGAAATACTGATCAATAAGGCAGATGACACCATCAAATGGAGTTTCCTAAAACACAGAGAAAGTGGATTTATATGGATGCTATTTGTAGCAATAACACTAATAAAGCTGTAACTCTGAAGAACTCTGGAGGCTGGCAGACAATTTGGCATAGGTGCCATGCATCCAGGTAATCTAATCTAAACATAAGAAAAATCTTTCTGCGTTCTTAAAAATCTACAGAGCCAACACTTCTAAGACCCCGCTCAGCACACTTGTTCTGAGTTTCTTAGAAACATAAATTAATAAATTGAAACTGTTTAAAAGTATTCTCTGTTTTTTCAGTAATTTAGATTGGCCTTCCTTCAGCTGGTTTTGGATTTAAAAGATTTGGGTACCATTTTAACCACTTTATAAACTCAATCTTTTATCTGAACTTTAGCCAATCATCAAACCAATCTACTTTTATTGTTTCCATGTTCCGCACCTCGGAAAAAATTCTAATCACTCAATCAGCAAAAGATTACCAGGAAGGAAGAACACTGTTACAAGGAAAGAGAGTTTCGTGAAGGTCTTCGCCTCCTTATTAATATCTGAGCTACAGGTTTGACCTCAGGCAAATCATGAACCCTCTCTGGATCACACTCTGGATGCTTTGTGTCCAGTTATCTTGCTCTTCTCTGCTTTCCCAGCACCCCCAGTACCGCCATCACATTAATGGGAAGTTAAACACCTGTATTAATGAATATGTATACAGCAGAATCGTCCTGCTGGAATTTGTGAAATGGTACCTCTCAATACTTGAAAACCTATCCTGTCTCTATGCCCTCCAACCCCACCTCCCATTCTAAAGGAATATCTAAATAAAATCAAGGTGGCGACATTATCAACATTCAGATGATGGTCCCTTCATGATGGTCACAGGTCTTCCACCGGCTAGAGAGTCAACAGCATGGCGGGTATAATAATAAACCTGCAGAACGCTAAGGCCTCCTTCCTAGCCGGGTAAGGAAGGAATGGGGTTTCCCGTCAAGTGCAGGAAGTTTCGGCAAGGCTGTGGGAAGGCAAGAGGAGTGCTGCAGCCACCAGCGAACAGCAGATGATAGTATCCATCTCACCCTGACTGTAATCACTGGCCTGGCTTTCTCATGAGACAGCGAGTGCCTTTAACAGAAAGACCATTTCATCTCTGCGTTCTAAGAGCCTGGTCCACTGCCTGGCACATGGTGGGCACACACCCAGCTTCCGGCCTTTCAAATAAAGTACTGCATAAAAGCTGGGGGAATGTGTTTCTAAGATAAGCCCATCCTGAAAAAAAATATCTATAAAGGAATGAATCCAAAATGACAGTTTCGAAAACTACAAATTGATTTCAATAATTCTTAGCATCTGATTCATAGTTATGAGAAAGTCCCAATTGAGGTTCACGACTATAGGGCCATTCATGGCTTGTGAGAGCAAACTGCCAGAAAAAATAAAAAATGTTGTTTAATTTTATTGCTCTGTGGTTTATTTTATTGTGGTAAAATATACACACCATGAAACCTACCATGTTAACCATTTTTAAATGTACAATTCAGTGGCACTAAGTATATTCATAATGTTGTGCAAGCATCACCACTATCCTTTTCTAGGACGTTTTTTGTTGTCCCAAATAAACTTTTCACCAGTTAAACAATAACTTCCTGTTCGCCTTCCCCCAACCCCTGGTAACCTCTAATATACCTTCTATTTCTATGAGGTTGCCTATTCTGGGTACATCATTAGTGAAGTCATACAGTATTTGTCCTTTTCTGTCTGGTTTATTTCACTTGGCATAATGTTTTCAAGGTTCAGACATTAGCATGTATCAGAATTGTTATTTATTAATGAGCAGCTAAAGGTCTAAAATCAAGATAGAGCAATTAGTTTACCACAGTTTTAGCTCATTTGCATAAAAGGTAAAGAGAATATGATAAATGACCTGTATTTGTCTTCTCTGTTTTACATATACTATATGAAGGGACATATACTTCAGTATAGTAATACTATCACCACTTAAGAGAAAGCATCCTCTCTTTCCATTTCACCTCCCACAGATAAGACCCTTGATTCAGTTGGTAAAACCCCGACTGGGAAGAAAAAACTTACATAAAAATCCTTGGACATCCTCTGGGCAGCCGTGATCTGGCCAGTCGGTGTACTGCAAATGCCACACCGTCCTTTCCTGCCCAGACAAAAGGTGCTTGACCTTCAGGCCTGTGGTTGCATAGCAACCAGAATCTGTTCGGAACTTTGTGGTGACCTTGAACTTGCCATAGGTGGCTGAGCTGTGCTTGGAGCCCAGCTTGGGCCAGTATCGATGGCTCTTGGTTCGTCCGCCCTCCTGAATCACACACAAAGGCAAAATTAGAAATAAGTCAGGGGAAAGAAGCTCCTATCCTCTTATTCTTAAAATGTGAGGACAGAGGAAAATGCAAATAGCACTGTGCAGTGTCTATCAGAGTGGATGCTCTAAATGTTAGTTAAGACCAATCATAAGATGTACAACAGTAGTTATATCAACGGAAAATTTAAAAGATTCACAACTGTGCTGCAGTTGAATGTTATGAGAGAAGAAACAGTGCAAAACCAAGAGGCAGGGAAAAGTAGTGTGTTCAAGAAACAGAGCGGTCTTCCGGGTGGTGCGGTCTGGAGAGGGTGGGGGCGGGTGGGAGAGAGGAGGTCAGAAAGGGCCATGGTAGGGAGTTTGGGTTTCACTCCATGGACAGGGAGAAGCCATCCAAAGGTGATGGAGTGACTTCAGGCAAGGGAGTGACAGATTTTAGTCATCTATTGGGTTGTCAGAAAAGTCATGATGCATTTTTGCAATGAAAAACATAAAAAAATACGTCCTGATTTTTCCGACAACTCAACAGAATCAAAGCCACGCTCCGTATTGCTGATGTTCAGCCCACACTGATAACTACTGACTGTCTCTGTCATCTTGTGTCAACCTCCCATTTTTTCAGCCTGACCCATTTGTTTTAGTTCAACTAACCACTGAAACAGAGAACAACTGGTTACACGATCTTTCTCTCTCTGTTAATTTTATAATCTTTTCCAAGGATACACATTCCCAACCATTTACACAATGGGATCTATTTGTAAGTTTCACACAGTTTTAAAATCACTGGAGTGGGTGTGAAGGAGATGGTGGCTTAGAAGGGAACCCAGGTCAGTGGGTGGGTGGAGACGGAGGAGAAATGCTGAGCTGAGGGGTAAGCGGCCAGCACTGGGGAGGATTTGTGCCTTACAGAAGCCCTGATGGCTACTAGCCCTCTTACAGAGCAACACATTTTTACGTGATACAAAAAAATCTCACCCTGATTTATCTGGATGAATTGAGTCTTCCTAAGTTCGAGGCATGCCTGCCTCTTTTATTTACCAATCCTGTGATAGAAGGTTTACTTGAAGCCTTGAAGTTATATTACTGAGTGTCTAAATCAATTCCTAATTTCAAGAGGTTCTAAACCTCTGGCTGCCTCACAAATCACTAGACTTTGTATTTATAACACTGCCTTTCTCTGTTACACAGGTCTCAGCTTGGAGCTGAGAGGGCCCTGGGCTGCCCATCCATTCTAAAGGAGCTCCCCTGTCACTCTCTGTTTCATCGCCTGGTTCCATTTTCTCCGTGGCACTGACCACTCTCTGAGCTTACTTTATTTGTTCCTTTCTTATATCCCTCCCACTAGGATGTCAGCTCCCTGGGGGCTGGGGTCATGCCAGTTTTGTTTACCACCATGGCCCTAGAGTTAGCATAGATGGTCCACTGCATTAACTTATATGAATCCCTCATAGTGATGCAATTCCGTAGGTGATAAGACTATTCTAGAGATTTTAGGAGAATTTACTCTGTGGAAAGGTCAAATAGAAAGTCAGCCCAGATAAGTACAATTGACGTTAAAGAACCTGAAGTCCCTTTCACCGCTGTCTTCTAATGTGCTATTTTGGAAAGCAACTGCTCAGAGGATTCAATGAAGGGAATACTAACTTTTTTTTTTTCAGTTCGAATTTTTTTTTTTTCAGTTCGAATGCAATAGCATCGTTATTGGTAAAAATAAAACAAAAAACAAACATCAAACAGATGAAGCTAGTTCCTTAAATGACTTCAAAAAGAACTTAAAATTAATGAAAGGAACAAAAGGAAGTGGTTACAATAAATACTTGAGGATGTGACAAGAAAAGAAACACAAAACGTCTTCCCCCAGACAGCAAGCCAAGGGAACAGCTAGACCGATGGAAGGCCAATGCCCATCTTTATAACACTACATAGCATTCTCTAGTTACAACAGAAAAACTATGTTTGACTTGGCAAAGGAAGAAAAAGATTTTTTCTCTCCCAAAAGGATAAAGACCTCTACAGGAACAACAGCTTCTGGTCTCTTTGCAGCTGATAAGCGTGATGGGATGTAAGTGGGCCATGCCCCAGGGGTCAGGGATATGTGCCCGTTTACCCAGAGCAGCCCGAAGCTCTCAAATTCCAGGGGAAAGATTACGGCTTGGTTTAGTACACAAAAATGAGCTGGCCGAACGGAAGTTTGGTTCTTGTTTGTGTATCTGTATGCTTGATTTTTGGTCATGGCAATGCAAGGAAAAGAGTTAAAAACTGATGAAAATCATGACGGCCGGTTGGCTCAGGTGGTTAGAGTACAAGGTGCAGTGCTCATAATACCAAGGTAGGTTGCTGGTTCGATTCCCACATGGGTCACTTAGGTGCTCCTTCCAAAACTAGATTGAAACAACTACTTGACTTGGGAGCTGATGTGTCCTGGAAAAACACACTGTTCCCCTATAAAATTAAAAATAAATAAAAAGCTTTCCAAAAGAAAAATTAAAAAAAAAATAAAACTGATGAAAATGGGATGCAACAATCCATTATGTTTAGGAAACAAAACAAATCTATGCAGAAGGAAGAAGAGAAAACGGATGCAGGCCAAAGAGAAAAGGATTTTCAGAGAAACAGTGCTGCAAGAAGGATGGAGCCACAAAGACAGCGACACAAAGCCCATCTTCCAGCCACCCCTCCCCCAGGAACAGATGGCTGTACGGCTGTTCCCCTTACCTCTTCTGCGGTGACCATGGCAATCACGTTTGCTCCCTGCTCCCACACCATCTGCCAGAAGTCGTGGCACGTGTGTGGCAGGGGCCCCTGAGTGGCTATGTAGTGCCATTCTGCCCCACCAACCACCACCTGGAAACCAAGGAAAGCAAAGGTGAACAAACCTCAAATCCAGGATAGAATTACCTGCTGACCACGGGTCCATGTGTATCCACCTGAAAACCTTGGATAACATTTTTTAGGCCAAATGGGTTAGTGCCGTTATCAAAAATCCTGAGACTTAGAGAGACAGTGACACATTCTCACATGAAAATTCTACCAAAATACACCTACTCTATTTTTTTTGTCTGGAACCCATTGCAATTATATACAAACCAGGGCTTATTAAAAACACACATATATACAACCACACACGTACACACATTATTACATGAGTATATGTGTGTATGTAGCCTAACAGAATTTGTACAGAGACAATAGTTATGTTTACTATGTGCAATGCATTCTGATAATTTCCATTCTTTTTTCTTCTCTATTCTAGTCTATTTCAAAACAAAACCAAACTGGTCCTGAGGTCCTGACTACTAAATTGATTCCACACTCTTACTCCTATATGGTGATTCACAGTTTGATGCTCTGTGGCATCTTTTTAAACAGTGAAACAGTCTACCATGGAATAACATCCCTTTGGGAGCAACGTCTTTCTCCTGCTGACCTGATACACATTATAAACCAGTGCCGTACTCACCACTCTACTGTGCCACATATGGTAGAGGTGTCACAGAGACTCTTTAGTCAACAACACATGCTATTTTGTCACTAACTTCCCCTTGTGTAGGACCAGTCTCCAACTAAACTTGAAATGGTTTGGAAAATAAAATTATTACCCCATGCAGCTTGGGGTGATCTTGGGAGGAGAAGCCTGTAGCTATAAAAACAGTAGCAGAGAATCATACAGAAGAAGTTGTGCCCGAAGTGTTATTGGCCACACCCTCAGGGTGAAGTGATGGCTTTTGGAAGGATTCTTTGTGTGTCCTCTTCCATTCCTGGGCCTTACTATCACCAAGTCAGGCTCCCTTACACATCCGCCAGGGCCGATCTCTAGATAGCTCCAGGAGCAATGAAGTGATCCTTGTTTGAAACTTTTTTCCCTCATTTATTTTATGAAACTATATATTAACTTGATTCAAACAAAAACAATGTCAGTTATTGTCTCATTACCCAAGGCATGTTTAGGTCAAAGCTGGCAAGCAAAATCCATTTTCCAAGTACTGGTGGGAGATAACAATCATATATTTGCTGGCTGGCTAGGAGTTTGGTTTATCTGTGGAGTTGTGATTTCAAACATTAGCCTCCCTGGCACCCAAACATATAGGAACCATAAATACTTCCAGAGTATGTTGCTGCCTGGGGCCTTTCAGCCAATTCCAAATATTGACAGGAGGGTATTAAAAACGGCATTAAAAACACAGCCACCAAAGCTACTGAGGTAGATTTCACAGATGTGATTTCACCTCTGGAGCAAATAAATCTCTGTTCTGTGTTAATGGCTGCTTGGAACCCAGGGAGAAAACATTGGCAAGATACATAGCTCTATTCCAAAACCATGGACAAGTTCTTACAAGCTCTACGGGCTAGTAAACGCACCCATGTCTAACCCAGACCCACAGATGAAATGGGGGCCTCGGAGAACACTGAGAAAAAGAATGCTCCTGTGAATTACACCCAATGGGCACGGGTGATGTGGACTGACAGCTTTTTCCAGAGAGCAGATGGAAAATGGTAGATGGGGTTGGGCCCAAAGAAGAAGATTGTATAATACAGCGAGGTAAGATTTTCACAGACAGTCTATCTAGAGGCAGTTGTGTGAGTCGCATCTTTGTTGGAGCACATTACTTTGGCCATTGTTTCGTTATGTAAACTAAGCCCGTGAAACCCATCGCTATCAGTGTACTTAAGAGTTTCCTGAGGTACATTTTTTTATTGTTTTTGTTCTCACTCTTGAAAATCAGAATAAAACAATATGACTCATGACAGTGCTCTTTCATATTTCATCTGACAGTACTTTCCGATACTTAGATATATTCTTCGGCTCTGTGTACAAAAATACTATACTCAACCCTGGTATACTTTTCATATTTTGTATCAAAACTGTTATAGCTGATAAACGTGCACACATCTGGCTAATTTTGGAGGCTCAAAGGAACCTACCAAGCATGCGGGTACAACTGAAAAGTCCAATGAAGAGAGGAAATAACTCTGGACAAAGCCAGAAACAGGTTTCTAAGGTGATTGACCATAACAGACTATTAATGTGAACATTGTACTGTGTAAAAACATCCTGTGACAATTGCTTTAACATTTGTAAATGAATAAATTCTTCTGCTTCAGAGGACAGAAGCAGGTGGTGACCTTCTGAACAAATATGTTCTGTTATTAGGGATACTGAGGAAGGCAAGATATTCAGGAAACATTTAATTGTATGCACACATGTATCCATAACTCCGAAGTCTAACTGGGGTCAAGCTAACAAATTTTAAAGTCTGGGAAAGACTAAGATACAAAAGTATGAAGTCTGTGAAGTAGTAATAAAAATTTAATGACACTAATGCATTGAATAATGTGGCAAATCTTGCAAGGTGCATTATCAAGCACATCTTCATGGCTTATGTTTAAACTTGTCCACTCTTCTAAATATCATGCAGCTCTGGGACTTCAGCTGTGCAATGCATCGCCTGTGGTGGTACAGGGGAGAATGGGGACGTTTCTGTTACTGTGGAATGTAGAAACTTCAGCAACAGTAAGACAATGCCTGTGACTTCCAAAGTCTCTATCATCGCTAACTACAAACTGGGAAGGACAATCCTCAGTGTTTCCTGTGAGTTTTTGGGAGAGTTCTAACCCACAGAGAGAAAAAAAAGTTAAATCCCATGAGCAAGCTCCGGAAAGAGTTGAGGTTTTCCCGGAAGCTGCTAAGGCCTCCTTCTCTCCGCAGTGATAGACATGCAGTTAACTTTAAGGAAACCTCAGAAGTTCAAAACCATTCCCTCGGGGTCTCAGGACAAGCCAAGGTGCACAGGGGCAGCCGGGCCTACAGTTCTTTGCTCCCTGCATTTGGACCTTTAACCCAGCCAGTCACTGTCCACAAACCTTCCCAGCATGCTCCCCTGCTTACCTTGATGTGGGAGGCATTAATGTAACCGGTGTTATTCTCTTTGGTCGGGATCAGCTCTACTCGGTTCTCCTCATAGGGGACGACTTCACGGATCCGGCTGCGCTCGGCATTTTCGGGCAGAGCCGCTGTGCTGAAAATGCCATTCGCCTTTTTCTTTGGAATTTGCTCATATTCTGTGAACACCATTCCTTCTTCCAGCTTCTTCTTCAGGCTTCTGAACTGCAACCGAAACGAACCTTTAGCTTACTGAATTGTCTCATCCAAAAGTTCCAACACAACAACCAGGCTTCCTTCAATATTTACAGTGATAGGGTTAATAAGTAGCTTCAAGATGTACGACCAATGTTTGATTATTTGGTCTCATTATTAACCGCATCATTCGTTTCTCTTGTCCAATAACCAATTTCCTTCTCACCCATGCCTTACACAGAACAAATCTGTAAGACCAGGCAAGAGCTGAAATTCAAAATTACCATTTCTTTTCTGGTTACTAACACCTGTTTAAAGTCTTCGTAATAAGGAGATTATTGATGTTAATGATCCAAACAGCCTTTTCCCCACTCATGCAGCTCATCCGTTTTACTGAGCTAAATTTTAAGATGATATTGGTGCACGGTCCTATAGTTTTGAGGATTAAAACCCTCTCTCCTTTAATTTTTCCCATGGCCAAACTACTAATTACAGTATGATAGCATTAATTAGATTAAATAATCCCTCTAAAGGTCTTTTCGGTTTTAGAGACATTCCAGTACTTCATATATACTGGCAGGATATATAAAACCTTCATGTTATTAGCTCTCTAAATCTGCTTCTTTATCCTCATTCAATTTCAGGCACTAAAGGAATACCTTTCATCACCTCTAAAACACTAACATGCAACTTAAACAGTATATTAAGAGAATTCTATAAATGCTTGGGTAAAATACTCACTTCCTAATAAATCATTATCCTTCACAAAAATCATAGAAATTGAAAGCTACACCAATTGTTTAACTTCCTCATTTTCAAAAAGAGAAAGAGACCCGAAGAAATTGAGTGACCTGACCAGGGCCACACGGCTTGTCAGAGGCTGGTCTCTTTAGGCAAACATTAGCACCCCACCTTGACAAACATTACTGTGTTTCCACAAAAATAAGACCTAACCGGAAAATAAGCCCTAGCATGATTTTTCAGGATACTCGTACTATAAGCCTTACCCCAAACATAAGCCCTCATTCAGATCGTCAGCCAGACATGACTGTTTGAATAAATGTAGGTTTTTGTACATGAATGAATAAATGTAGATTGTTGGAGCAAAAATTAATATAAGACCCAGACTTATTTTCAGGGAAACATGGTAGATGCTGGAAAGGGCTGATTTAATACAACACAGTTAGATGAGGTCTTGCTCATCTCAAACTGAGGAATTAATGCCTCTAACAGCCCTTCGTGTTGGCATGTTTGGGCAAGGAGAGAGCTTTGGAACCCTAAGAGCATGGAGAACGAATCACATGATTGACAAGCCCAGCACTTACCCTCTCGTCCATGGGAACTCGGGTGCCATCAACGCGACTCTCTTCCCGCCCTGAGACTCGGGCGACGGAGAGTCCATTCAACGCTGCCAGCATCAGTGGCCTCTTCTGCGCCTCCAGGCCTGCCATCTTCTGCTTCTCCAGATTCTTGTGGCAAGAAAAGGCATGTTCTCATTGTTTAGAATGCCAAGAGAATGCTGGAATGTGTTTTAATCTCCCCAAATCTGTAACTCCCCAGCCAAGGAATGCAGACAATCACTATTAGTAGGGCAAATTCAAACACAGCCTTCCCATTAATTCCCACTGTGCCTGAGGAAGCCAAGACTACTGAGCTTTTTCTTTAAAAAAAAATGGATGAACCAATGAACAAACAAACAAACAAGAGCAAAGACTCCATACAACCTTCCATGGTGGGGGGGGGGGGACTCACAAAATAAAAAGAAAAAAAGCAGTGTATAAGCAGAACACTTTAGGAAGATAAGGGCTGAAGGAGAGCAGGACGAGGAAAAGAGAAACTGAGTTTCAGGAATCATCTAATCTAATCAGGGGCAAGGACCTTTTATACAGATTAAATGAAGGGGGGGAAAGAAACCCCATAAAAACTGTTGAATGCATTGTTAAGAGATCTGGATACATAAATTGAAGAGAAAAGCCTGCTTAAGTTTCCATTCTAAGAGGATGTCAATCTTCTATTGAACCTCTGGTCCCTGAAATGTCACCCCTAGAATGAGAGCTGAGGTGGTTTAGCCAACCTGCTGACACCAAAGCCTGCGGCCATCTAAGATGACCTACCAGGCTTCCCCTTCAAGCTTCAGCCAGAGAAAGGATGGAATGGACATCATGACTCCCAGTGACTGTGGTGGGTCTTCCTGATGTGACTCAGCTATGGGAGAACATGGAGGTGCAGGCTGAGCAAACCACTCAGGGAAAGGTTTCGGTGTTACCACCCGGCTTTTGTGGCTTCGGGATTGCCTCTCTCTCCTCACCTGCACCTATGCCCTGAAAGTGCACCCATCAGGGCTCCGGCTGTTAGGTCCACTGCTATGCTTCTTGAGTCCTCTCGACTGAGGCATGAAGAAAATCTCCTTTGACTCACTTCAGGCAACCCAATTAGAGCATTTCCCCAAAATTATTTTGTCTTAGAAGTCAGAAGAACATAGGGGCTTCATAAAGCATACAAACAGATGACTTCTACAGAGTTTCAGATTTTGATCCAAACAGGAGTGAAACCAATTGGCAGGTTCCTGAGGCTGCCACAGATGAAGAGTCATCTTCTCCCTGGTTTCTTTTCAAGCTGTTAGCTACTTTTATTCCCCTTTGTCTATTATTTACAAATGTACTTCCCAGAGAGGTGTCTTGATATAGCCATGGTATTTGTAGATAACACAGAGTGAGCGGATTATGCTAATTGCAGGTGGAGGGGATGGCATTACACCTCTACATGTGTCCCCGCCATTCCCTCAATGCCACCTGCAGTCAGAATGGAGTGCTGGTCTTTCAGTGATGCTGCCCTTAAGATAAGATACTTCATGGATTGTGGGCTATGTCCACTCACAACTAAGATTGAACACGGCACCTTGAGCTGAGCGTCTGCGAGCTGCCGACGGGGAAGCCAGATGGCGACTGGACTTGGAGCTGAGCTAGCTGCGCCCTCCACAACTAAGACTGAAGGACAACAACTTGGCTGTTCCTCTTCCCCAATTAGAAAAACAAAAACAAGAAACAAAAAAACAAAAAAAATTATGGTGTGTCCTCATCCACTAAAAACAAACAAACAAGATGCCTTGTCCAGTGACAGGGCTGACCCCGCAGACAGACAAAAGGAGCACCTCAGAGGAGGATTAACTGTGACAAAGTGAGAAAAGTACCAATGAACTTTCAGCCAAAAGGTGTAATACTCTTAAGAATGGTGGCCCTTGTTTCTCGATTCCAGGCAGAATTTTTAAATTTGGCCGTTTTTGTTTGTTCATTAGTTTGTTTTTGTAAGGGAGAATTTTTTTTTTTTTTCCTGTTACCTCTCTGGTTAGGAATCTGTTTCACTCTTCTACAGAGT
The DNA here is from genome assembly GCA_033961575.1 of Aselliscus stoliczkanus. Lineage (NCBI taxonomy): Eukaryota > Metazoa > Chordata > Mammalia > Chiroptera > Hipposideridae > Aselliscus > Aselliscus stoliczkanus. Next base: position 71,283,639 of record CM066739.1, on the reverse strand, counting down.
TCTGAGAAAGCAGTAATTTTGGAAAAATGGCCCTCAGGTCCCCATGACAGTCATTCTGCTTCCCCCCTAGCTGCTCCAGCAGGGCCTAAGGCAAGGAGTCACAAACCTGTCTGTCTCAGGGAAGCATCACTGCTCACCTAGTGAGAACTGAAACTCCAGGAATCAACTCGCTCTCTCAGCTCCTTCTCACATATCCTATCAGCTCATTACCAGAGACAAAAAAATGAATAACCCAAAGGTCTGATTTGGCCTTTTCTCTTCCCTGCAGCTGATTTCGGGTTGGGGGCTACATGTAGTGAAATGTCTTCAAGGCAGCAGCAGGAGTCAGATGGAGGAGCTATCCAGCTGTCCCGACAGCAGGCCTGAATCACCCATCCAGCAGACAAGCAGCTCTGGAATTATGGCGAGTTGGCCATAGGGCAAATTCTCACCATACCTGTCCCTCCTCTCCAGTTCCCATTTGGTGAAATTTTCTCATGTTTTCTTATCCTAGAGGGGCCCTGACAGCCTTCTCTTCTTATTCATTCCCAACAAACCAAGTAAAAGTGCCCACTGGTGAGGAGGGCAGAGAAGCATCTGAGATGTGGGGAGGGCGCTGGGTGAGTTTCTTCATTAAAAAAAAAAAAAAAAAACAGATGGAGAACCATCCCAAGCTTCAGTGCCACTGGCACTGTCACCCTCTTGCCTGGCACCCTGGCCCCTGAAGAATCTCCTTAAACCTGCTCTAAGGTCAGGACATCAGTCAAGCGTAGTAGTCCTTTAACGCCAGTGTATATAGGGTTTGGAAATAAAAGTCAACAGGGAGGATGACGTAGGGATGGAGTGATGATGCTCCTGAGGTACAAGTAAAGGGGTAAAATCGGCTATTCACTGTCATTCATATGGATGGGATGGGAAAGCACACGGGAAGACAGAAAATCCCCTTGCTGCTTTGTGATAATGCGTGAAGCTCTGTGCAGGGAAACATGCCATGAGTCTGGCTACAGGCTTTTGTTTACTACAGGCAACAAGAGAAGTGGATGAATGACCAAAGTGGGGCTATGGGAGCCTGTAGGCATCAATCAATATCAAGTGAGCAACGCTGAGTGCTTAGACTTATTGTCTAACACTGCTCAGTTGTGTTAACGGAGTCTGGGGCCAGGAAACGCTTGCAAATCCCTTCCTACCAGTGAATTACTTTTTCCAAGTTGGGAAAGCTCTCCCCTAACCCACTCCCGCATTTCATGCCATCTCCCAGCCAAAGAGTTTTATTTGCCAGAGGCCCATGCACATCACTCACCATTTCCCTCCAGGTTTGCAAAAAGTGGGAAAAGTTATGCCTGAACCAAATTCTTGGCCCTAGTCTATGAATGGCCAAAATTGTGAGGCTGAGAATGTCCTTAAGGTTGGTCTAAAGAGAGAAAGTCGTGACGGATTCAATTCCCAAACTCGGCAACTTGGCTTCCTTCAAATGTTGGCCCTCTTTGCAGGTTGATTCCCACTGGAGACTCAGGGAGGCTTATAAACGAAGGAAGTCTAATGAACGCGCTCAAAGCTAATTTTAAGTTACAACTGTCCTGGTGTTCCTAAAATAAGCCCAGCTATCTCAGGGTACAGATGGGGTGCCTGCAGAGGAGAAGTCAACCAGGGTTTGATTATAAAATGAAATGATTTTTTAAAGGAGTGAACATTTCCAGGACAAGCAGCAAGAGTGTTGTGAAGTCTTTTTCTAAAGAGGCAACTACAGAGGGCCGGCCGAGTGGCTCAGTTGGTTAAGAGCTCGCTCAAGAGTGTGCGCTCTGAACAACAGGGTCACCAGTTTGATTCCCCGCCCGAGCTGAGCTGCCAACAGGTGGCAGGATGGCTCCGCTAAAAAAAAAAGTAGCAACTACATGCCAGCAATTTTCTCATTTGTGAGAGAGAACTCACATTGCTGTTCTATAGGCACATTCTTGCTCCGACAACATAACGGGCCTTCTGAATAATGCATATTCAGAAAAAAGCTTAGCTATGTCTAATATGAGGCATCCTCACATGTTATAAGCATGTGCCTATATGTATGTGTATTCCCATGCATGTACCTGAATTTTTGATAGACTAAGCTCAATGACAAACTTCCAAGGTTACTATACCTTTCTTGGCTTTGTGTTAAACATCTATTAACAGAAAATCTGAAAGTAAAACTGGACACACCATGGTCCAGTCCATATTGGTGAGCCATCCTGACATAGGGATCTACACAGAAAATGTGCTCTGAACAGATGCTGCTCTTTTCATATCTAATTGGGGGGAAAATGCTTTCCTCTGGAAAAAGGCGCAACACCAAAAGGTATGGGAAGGCAAGTGCCTAGCAGCTCACACAATAGGAAGCTGGACCCTGAATGAACAGCAAAATGCTGGTCTAGACACCCATCTCAACAACCTGAAACATCCTAACTCCATCCTTGGTACACTAAGTACCAACTGTGCCTATTAGAATCCATGAGTGAGAATGGAAGATTTAGGAGCAAACCCCAGATTTTTGTGAAATGAAATACTGCCTGTTTAAAAGCGAAGGGATTCTTTAGGTCACTCACACAGTGCCCGAATAAGCCTCGTACCTTCTTCGGTATCTAGAGCATGTATGTTTCATACTCTGAACAGAATCATGGACAAGGAGCAAAGGAGGCCGCAGGGGGAGACCAGCGTGTGTAACTGCCTCCCCCCCACTCCCAAATGCCCCAGAAAAGGAAGGTACTTACTCTGATCATCATCTCTCTTTCTATAATGCTGTCCTCCAGGGAGAACATTTCGGACACAGGTCTCTCCTTCACAGGCTCTTTTTTGACCCGCTCTTTCACACTTGTCAGGTCGGGTTCTGAGATGGATGGACCAAGTGAGGACCCGTTGACCGCCAGCTGGTCGGCGCGGGAGACACTGACGGCCTTGGCCGGCCCGTGCCTCAGCACCCTGGCTCTGGCGATGGCCGGGGGGAGGCTGACCTGCTCTTGTCTCAGCGCCCCATTGCTAACGCTCTTTCTTGGGCCCGGGTACTCAGGAGGGGGCTTGTTTGGAATTCGGGCTAAGGCCGCCTGCAGCTGGGCACTGTACTCCATCTTCTCTCGGAGCCCAGGGATCTGCGGCACCGATTCCGCAGCCTCCTCCTCCTCCTCGCTCTCACTGCTGTGGATCAGCATGGTGGCATCAGAGAACGTCTTCTTGTGGTGATACTGGGGCAGCTGGGGGACCTCGTGGCCCCCCGGCCCCTCCTTGGGCGGCCCCTGCTCCCGGAGCGTGTTGCGGCGCGCCATGGGGATGTTGAGCGACTTCAGCGTCATGGCCTCCATGCCCCGTACCATGCTGTTCATCACCTCCAGGCTGTGGCGCTTGTTCATCGTGCCGGGGTGCTTAGTGGCCGTGAGGGGCTCACTCACTTCCTGCAGAGACTGATGCACCACCGGGGAGCTGTCCTCTTGGAAAGTCTTCACCGAGAGCTGCACCTTGCGGGTCACCAGGTCGGGGCTGCTGCCGCTGACGTACTTATGGCGGTGACTGGCCAGGTCTGGGGTGCTGGTGGCCGGGCGGGGCCGTGGGTATGGGGGAGGCGGCCTGAAGAGATAGTTTTTGAGCATGTGGGCCGTGTTGTAGTTATGGGTGCCTTGGAGCTGCATGTTGGCCAGCTCTGGGGTGCTCACCGTGTGTGAGATGGCGCTTGCCCCTGGCTTGCTGGGCACCGAGTTGCTCTTTGGGTTGGTCTGGTCAGAGGGCCCAATAAGTTTGTTACTGTAGCCCCCCTGTGGCCCATAAGGGACAGTGTAGGGGTGCCTCTCGCGCATCTCGGGCTGACTGTACACCAGCTCCTCCGGGTGGCTGTAGGCGTGGGCGTTGATGATGTTGAGGTTGCGCAGAGACTGGCTGTGGCAGTCTGTGTGCATGAGCCCCCTCTTCATCTGGCGCATGACCGTGTCATAATCGGGGGTCGGCCGGTAAGACGGCACAATGATTGCGCTGTGCCGGTGGCTGGGGATGTAGTCAGCCCGCATGATGTCGCTCCCGGGGATGCTGAGGTTGGACGAGACAGGAGACGCCTGAATGAAACTCTGGGAGCAGTTCAGGGAGTTGATGCTGTGAACGCTACACACGCTGCCATTGGTGATGGTGCCGTTTAAATAATTTAAGTCCAGGCTGTTGTGCGAGTTGCAATAGAAGGCGTCTTCGTTCCCGTGGAAAATGCTGTCTGCAAGAAGTCAAACAAAGACCCGTGACCCTCTACTCCGCCCTGCTTCAACTAAATTCACCCTCACACTCACAGGGTGATTTTTAATCTAAAGAGGTATAAAAAGTCCAATCCCATGGTCTCTGCCCACATGTTCTATAGAAAAACTGAATATTACTTGGATGAGACAGTGATGTACAAAAGGAACATTTTAAAGCATACTGGAAAAGGAAAAGTGAACCTAAACAAAGAAGGCAATGACCATTTGGACTATATATTGTTTTGGTAAGTTCTTGATTTTGCCATGAGCTTTGAAATCACACACCAAGAATGGCACTCACGTTGGGTAGACCCATTCACCTGTTCAGGGCTCAGCAACAGGACTGAAACCCAAGACCGTTAAGAGGGCAATAGATTTGAAGTTACTGTGTACCTGGAGCTGATCTTCCTGACTACAATGGAAAAGGTCCCTCTACCCGAGGGACTGCTGAGCATCCATAAGGGCACAAGACAAATCATGCAGCCAGGATGTCAGCATGCCTGGCCAGCTGGTTCTGAACGGCGACTGACGGAGGGCAAATAAGGAGTTCTTTTAGCCACTGCCTAAAACTCTCGTCGAGGATTGGTTTCATCATTGGGGCCAATTCCCATAAAAATGAAGAATAGTTTAAAGAGGTACTTAAAAAGATAAAAAGCAGATTTGTAAAGTCAGGCTCATTCTTGGTGTCCAGTGTCTCTGAACACACACCTCGTAGGAAGGCAACCACTTGCCAAAACATTTTGCTGTGGGCAAAGTACAGTCACGTTCACTCTACAGATTTAAGCACGAGCACAGTAGAGGAAGACAAAGGCAGAAAAGATGGGAACAGTAGAGGTGACTGAACACACTCAGTGGACTGACGAGGAAAGGATGTGGTCACGGACCAGGTAAGAGGGGGCTGCCAGGAAAAACCAGAACAGACACCGAGGTTGCATTTATCCACCTCTACTGGGGTTTGGTGCCTTCCCACAGAAGCAGGGGAACCTTGCAAGTCTGCTTATAAAAAACAGTGTTTTCTTAAATAGTCTTAATTACCTTAGTCTTCAGGCTCACACTTTGACAGCGCAGAGACATTGATATGAAGACACAGCAACTAATTATGCACTTAACATTGTAAACATTCAACGTGTAATCCCACCCCTTTTTTGAGATGCAGTTAGTGTCACAATTAACAGCACTGGCTTCAGGGTCAAGACACCAATTTTTACACCCAAGCTCCTCCAAGACCCTTTCTGTATCCCAATTGTTTTATCTGTAAAATGGAAATAATAGTAATACCTATCTCGTATGTTTAGTTTGAGGGTTAAGTGAAACAATATACTGCAGGTGCTTGAGGAGAACTGCTCTATAAATGTTAATTGTTTTATCATTATTATAATTATTACTGGAATAGTTTTTTTTCACACATTTTGCATGAGAGTTCAAAAGGAGGAATTTTAAAACAGGTTTCCTTTACTCTGAGGCAATAATAAGTGCATGGAGAAAGGGGCTGGGGAGAGAGATGACAAACAATGGCGAAATGAAGAGCTGAGATTATTTGTGTATTTCTTTCAATTATTCTGCATACCTGTATTCTAGGTCACCATAAAAACCTGATTGACTGTCACAAGCTTTCTGATACTGGCAATGAGGGTCAAGAATATTCCATTGGGCTTAGCTGTCACTTTTCTCTGAGCCCACTTATGAGAGGAAGGAAAGAAGGGACTTGTTCACTGTCTTCTCCCAACTCCCTTCGCAGCCAGTTCTGGGGAAAATTTTTTTTTCAGGGGTAAACCATACCCTAGGCCTTTCACAAATCAAAGCTGCTGCCTGCTGCCATTCAGATAATGACAAGGTTAAAAATGAAAGCATCACTGTCATCTTTCAAAAAACAAAAGTCTGCTTTACTCTTACCCGTACCCAACTTTTTGTCTTAAGAAGGGAACACGGCAAACCAGAGTTACCTTGCGAAGTGTGTGTTTCCGAGTAGTGTTCGCCACACTGGACGTGCATGGGAGGCAAGATGTACGGCTGCTGCCGGGGCTGAAATAGAAGACACAGCACAGGTGCATAGGTAGGTCTTGGCGCAAATGGCCGTCAACTCTCATGGAGAACCCGCCGGGCACATGACAGTCCCCATCAGTCACCCACATCTGCAGGGAAGCACCCTGTGGCTGCTCTCCCTGTCTACCCTTGACCCAACCCTCTTCTACTCATCACTAAGTATAGGACTGATGAAACAGGAAGGGAGAAATAAGGAGGCTGGTTCAAGGAGAGATGAGAGAGGTACAATCAACATGAAACACATATCTATTCATCATCTATTTTCTAGTACACTTGCAAAGCTCCCAATGCCTTTCTTTTAAAGGAATAACACAGAACACATATGTTATTCTGTTCCACCTCACAAATAAGGAGAATAAGGGAGAATTGGGTTTCACTGTATTCATAATTGGCTCCCTCCTGAATCCATAGCTCATACACATCGTCATAACTGCACCTATGACCCCAGTTGACAGTGCCATATCAACCTCAAATAGGGACGGGGTAGTGTTCGGCTGGGCCCACTTGCAAACGTATAAAAAAATCTGAAATGTGATCCACAACAATGACTGTGTGAGTTCTCAAGACCACATACTGACCCTCCCATTGCAGAGCTGAATGTGGAAAGGCCTTGTAGAGAATCTAGTTCAACCATCTACCCCGTCAGTGAAGAATCTTTTCCATACGGCTCCTAAAAATGGCCATTTTAGACTCAAATCTGAATAATTCCCTACTGCAGAGGAGGGTAAAACTTTTAAAGAACAACAACAAAATCATGCTTAGCTGGCATGATTTATCATATTTAGTGAGCCAACAAAGGAAATACAATATGATTAGTTGCTAATATGACCCAGAGGAAGTCATTTAACCTCAGTAGGTCTCAGCTTTCTGTCAATCAAGTCAAGACTCCCCCTACATGATCCATTTTTTTTATATATACTGAAGTTCCAGTTGAAAGGTTGTAAAGAGTTTTGATGTTAAAAAATTTGAAACTTTAAACTTGTAAATCACCAAACAGGATAATCTCTTATATTTCTGTTTGATTATTTTAAAATTAGCCTTAGAGATATTAGTTGAAATATTACCCCTTTAGGAGAGAAGCTGAGATCAAGCCAAAAAAACCCAAAGCCAGCAGGGGTCACACTTTCTCAGTATTCCTCAACAGAGGAAGAACAACCCCCAGAGTTTGAAGCTGGGTAAATAACTCGTCTCCCATCACCCCTGCTACAAATAATGCTTCAGTATCAAAAGGGTAAATGAAGAAAGTAATAAAGACAAGGGATCCAAAAATTACACAGAATCAGGGGCGAAGAAATAAATAAAGAATTGAAATTAATCTAACAAAGTAGTTTGGGGTATCAAGGAGGAAAGGTGCTATACCAGTTCTCCTCAATATTCCCACATCTCCTTTTGGCTGGTTTTTGTGTTGCAATTTAAAAATATTTTTCCTCTTCTTGGTAATATAAAATTCAACTCAATTTTTCCAGGGTAGGACAGCCAGTTTTAAACTTAAAAAACACACACACACAGGAAGGGAATTCCTACAAAGGAACAGAAATACATGGCAAGGCAAACTGGCTTACTGCCTTCTCTTGCTCTTATTAAAAAAAAAAAAAAGAAAATCCAATAAGTAAGGAACCATTGATGAACTGGCATAGGTATACAGGCAAAGGACAGTAACTCTCCCCAAACCATATTAGGATTACATTACTAATTTCACCTTCTATATATTCCAATATGTTATTCTATTTCTTCCAAACCTGCTAATACAAAACCCAATTCAATGCCATAATATAGGCAGCAGATGGGCAAGAGAAAAACAGTGGTCAGCAGTGCTGGTTATCAGCAAGGATGCCAAAAGCAGACAATGTTATCTGGTTTTGCTCTTACTCACCCCAAGGAACCCCTTGGTTTAATCCTAAAGGGCAGAGGACAGGGAGAAGCCATGAATCTGGCTTCCTGGAGACTTTCTTCATCTAAATAAAATAGGAATGGCTCTCCCTGTATCTTCTCTAGATAATTGGGATGAGATCAGATCACAAGATTGCCTTAAAACACTTTGCCTCCCATGGCGTTTCATGGACATAAATGAAAAATGAACTCACTGATTAAGACATGTGGTCTCTAAAGAAGGAAAAAGGAAAATAACATTCACAAAGGAGTAATTAAAAAGAAACCAAGGTCACAAACTAATCTACTGCATCAGAGAAAAAGTGCAAAGTGATCCCCTAGGCCTCTTCGGCAAGGGACACTTGTGAGATACAGTACATAGTGTCAAGATGAATAGTCCTCGTTGAGTCTCAGGAATTATTATGTGATGACTTAATGGCCCAACTCTAGGATTCTAGGAGCTCGTGTCTATGTAGTTTCCAGAGGGAAAAAAAAATTCTTCAAAACTTTCCTTTTGAAAGACAAGTTAAAGATGTACAGCTTTTCTATACTCTATATACACTGTGTATGAAGACAAATTCAATTTTATTCTCCTCTCAACTTGAAGGACCTGTTCATCAAGAAACATTAAAAGGTCACATTATGTTGATGATGTGTAAAAAAGTCATAACCTAAAAGAATTATGAATCAAAACAAGTAGAAAACGTTAAAGGAAACCAAGTCTTTCACACCTTTCTATTATATTAACCTTAAGTAATCCTCAAAATTAAAATACAGCCGAAGATAAAACACATGTATTGAAATTACAGTTCTGTTTCCTTCTTCACATGATGAAAAGGGCAGTTAAACAAAAAAAAAGAAAAACCAAAAGCTGATGCTAAGTAGAAAGGTGAATCAATTGAAATTGTTGGGCCTTAAAATTAGAAAATGTGCAATTAATCTTCCCCACCGAATACTTGGAGACCATCAACCAGCCTCATTCATTTTCATTTAAAAAGCATTTCTGACTAGTTTCTTAAGCTCTATCTATGGCAGTGAATACAAATGAATTTATGGGGCTTATATCTAAAGACACGTCTACATGCAACAACCAGAAAGAGTGATAAAACAACAGATGTGAAAGAGTCGATAGAAAGCATAGGTTGCAAGATGAAGGAAACTGGTCTCATCAGCCTGGAATAAGGCTTACTCACAGGGCTGAACCTTGGGCCACATTTAGAGAAGTGATGGACATGGATGGGCACAAGTGGGAAAAAGATGGATTGTGCATCACACTTGCTTGGCAGACTGATTCCTCTCTGCGTTTTTACTACATCTTACCTGGTCATAATGCCCTAGTCACCTCTTCCTTCAAATGGACAACAAAAGGACACTCCATCCCCAATAGTCAGACTACTTGATTACTGAGTATTTTATACATACCAGAGAGGATCGGCTCCAAGTGGGTTGGCGTCTGATGGGGGGTGGAGAATTTGATTGTCTATGTGAAAAGTTGAAAAAATGAGGGTGGTTATTATTATTTACCAGATAGATACACAAGAGAGGAAGAGGGGGAAACAGACAAGATGGGTAAGACTTATAACAAAACATAGGCATTATTTATTTCTGGGTGGTGATGTTAAGAATTCTGATTTCCTCTTTTACTCTTCTATTTTCAAAATGTTGGGGACATATAATAGTTTAATAAGTTTTACAAAGCAGAAGAATAAAGCTTATTGCTAAAGAAAGATGAGGGAAATAAGCAAGACTGAAACATTTCATCATTACATGGATTTTTAAATATTGTATTTTTTTTTTACCTTTGTAGAAGTGTAAAAACTTTCATAATAAAAAAAAGAACAAAAGACCATTTTTAGGATGCTGCCAGTGAAATGAAAATCCAAAATAAATTAAATATTTTTGAGGTATAAAGGTTCTCTTAATGAAGATAATACATATTACAAATACTTATTGGATCAGATTCTTTCCATACAGAATCAAGATGAATTTTTTTGATTGTAGAGATAAAAATGAGTGGGGACTAGGAATATTACCAATTTCTTGAGAACTGAAATCAAAAGTGCCTTTGAGAAACAAGTACAGATTCCAGAATAACATTTTCCCCTGTCCTCACATAAAAAAAAAAAAGTACATACAGGGTTTTCCATCAAGCTAAAATGTTAGGTAGAAAAGTGGATCAATTCAAATTTTATTGGCGTTAAAATTAAAAAATGTGCAATGAATCTTCAATTTAGAGTACTCTCCTTATTCTGATATTTAGTCTTTGCTACCTTTCTGGTGATAAGCTATGTTTGTTTTTTGTTTTTTTATGAAATGATGGAAACTATAGTCATATTGGATTTATTTTAAACTGGCAAAATACAATATTACTAGACCTATTATTAAACATCCTTCCCTCCCCTAATTTTTTTCTCCCCAAGTCAAGAAATATGGGAACCATTCCCTGGAACTCTATCTGCAGATGACAAGTGACTGTTAGGAAAAAAAAAAAAATCAATGACAGTCTTAGAAGTCAGAGTGGAGACCTCTGATACAGATGCTGTTAACATGATGCTGGTTTCATAAAACTCCAGAGGTATCTCCCAGGTCTTAACGTAGCCTGTGCTGAGATTCTGACACTATATACAGAATTTATTGTGTGTGGTGGTGGTGGTGGGTGAGTGTATACACTTTTAAGATATAGTTTTTTGCAGGTAAGAGGTTAGGAACCTCTCATGCTTGGTTAGAAAGAAGAAAGGAATGGTTATTACAAAAGTAGAGGGCCGGCCGAGTGGCAAGGTGGTTAAGAACTGGCCTGGGACTCCAGCAGCCCCGGTTCGGATCCCACATATGAGGGCATGAGGGCCAGTGACACTGCCCTCTTAAAAAAAAAAAAAAAAAAAAAAGTAGAAAGTAAAAACATAATTTCCTTAGTTTTTAGACTAATATAAGAATGCCTGCTAATATTCGAAGAAAAGGCCATGAAAGAAATACAAATAATCAGTATATTTTATAATAAAGCCACTTGTTGAGAAATGGTCGAACCAGAATTTTACACTTCCCAAACCAGTTTTATTTAATTCTACCTACAGAAGTTGACTACACAATTCTTGTTCATGTCAAGGACACCCCCACCAATCAAAGCAGAACCGCAAAGAAATGACCTAGAGGGAATCCATGCAAAAGAACGGCATTTGCACATACATGTGCATCTGTCCCTAAGCTAGATCTGGCGACTTAATGGACGACTGACTCCCTGATCAGTGATCTTCTGACTTACATTTGCAAACTTTGCCAGCAGACCTGTTATTATCAAATATACTTTCGGACTCTGACAATGACCAATTGCAGTGACTGGTTTGAAAGAGCCTCCATCACGGAGAGGGAAAAAGCCTGGCAGGACCTGATGATGCAGTTCTAAAACGCTCTCTTCAGCAGGAACTGATTTAGGACAATGCTGTGACACGCTGGGATGTGTCCACTGGGGGAGTGGGAAAGCAGTTCTTCTCTTGCATTTACATCCCTGAAGTTCTTTGAAACAAAATTAGACACTTTGGGCACCCCATCCGCTGAGGTGCTCTGCTGAGGGACACCTTTTGAAGGCAACCCAGGTAAAGGCAACAATAGCATGAGCCCCAGCACGCCATACCTAAGGTCAGGTCACATTTAAAGTTCCCTCATCAGACTCCCTTTATCGCCTTTATTTCCAAATTAAATTGAAAACACACACACGGATTTGTGACATCTATTAGTGTCTTCCAAGTCTTCCTCTAATTACCCTGGCCTCTCATTTACAGGCAGATGACATGACCCAGGAGCACACGCAGGGTTACCCAACTGTGTAAGCGAAACAGGGCTGAGGATGACAGGAGCGTCTTCTCTTTCAAGTTGGCTCGTCACTGTGTTACACACTTCTGAACAGCCTCCACATCTGACACGAAGGGGCGCCCTGGCAAATTGGGCAACGGCTCAGCTCCTCCAAACTCATAGCAGAGGTTGGAAAGGCATTAATGCGAGCCAACCCATCCAGGCAGTCAAGCGTTCACAGTCAATTTGTGAATTATTTGGTCTCTACACCACACACTCTTCATCATTAAAGTTCTTTCTTTCACTCCCCCCTGGCTTTCGCTTCCTCCTTTAGCTTCCAGAAGGAGCAAGGGACAAAATGGGAGTGGAAAAAACCAAACTAGGACATCCCTAAAACACAGGAATTTAGTCTGACCAAGCCATCTCGTGAGAGGGGAGACTAGATGTGTACTTACTCAGTGCAGATCTTGTTTTGTTTGTAAAACTTGTGCCGCGTAGCAAACAACCGAGAAATATACTTGGCGTTTTCAATATCATCCTAGGAAAGGAAGAAACAGAGAGAAAAATAAGTATTTGTTTGATGGTGCATGCACTGCGCTAAGATTCTTCTAAACAGGGACACATGCCTTCCTCCCTTCAGGTCAAGCACAAAACAACAGCCTGAGCCCCAAACCAATGTGTTGAAATTCAGCGGCGGCCACGCCTCGGAAGCTCATCAAAGGGTGAAAGGCAACACTGTCTGCTAAAGCATCCTTTATGCCCAAGGCGCTGAGGTTACATTGGTGAACTGGCATGTCTTCACAGAATTCCAAACCCAGCGCATTAAAAATAAATACACGCATCGAGGCAGAGCATGGAATGAACACCAAGCACCGGTAAATGAGAGGCAGCGAGCTGCGTGAATGGCCTTGGCTCTTATGGAGGCCCTCAACAGAAGGGCAATCACTCAGCTGACTTCAGATGAGGCTTGGGCTATGATGGGCAAGGAAATCCAGGGCAGCCAGAAACAGAAAATGCCATGCAACATAATCAGGGGTTTCTTGAGGACAGCTGTAAGAGTGCCGGGGACCAAGGCTGGCCAGACACAGCGGTCCATCACAAGCAAGGCGGGCGGGGGAAAAAACCTCTAAATCTGAGAGTTAAAACTCAGCTCGGGAAGCTGGCATTTCGAACATGAAATCACTGCCACTATCCCGACATGAGTGACGACAACACCGGGCAAGTGTTGGAAAGATATCAGTTCAATAGAATGTTTATTCTCTCAAGATACGGTGAGCAAGGGAAGGCTCTTATGAGTTGAGAAGTCAAAGGGCGAGCTGCCTGCCGGGCCCACCTCTGTCCATCTTGCTTACCGTATGAAAGAGTGCAGTCTCCTCTTTGTTGATGAGTTCCACAAGAATAGTCGACTTGGTGTGAGTGATATTTCCAATATCGTTCCACCTGGTCAAAAGAAATGCAGCTGTGTCTGCCCCAAGATAGTTATGACATCTGCATGGGAGGTCATCTGCTACTGCAAATTATGATGTAACTGTATTTTTAAAAGCTCAATGTCCCTTCTCTCAAGGCGGAAGAGTACAGAAACCGCAACATGCATCTACCTAAATAGCAAAAAATTCTACGTGAACTATGTCTAGATACTGTTGTGCATAAAGTATTGTTTCCTTTCTGGCTAGCTATGAGGAAAATTTGCAATGGGTTTTTGCTGCCTTGCTCTTCACAGTTCCAAGTGGTCAAAGTATTTCCCATGATCCTAGCTTTTAATCATGGGGGAGCACGTTATTTAAGTCACGTGTTTCCCGGAATCTAGGCTGAAGAATCCACATAGGTTTTGTGTTGCCATCTAAGGAAAAATATGCCTGGGGGTGAGTGTTTAAGATGTGTATGTCTTTGTGGAAACACACACACACACACACACACACACACACACACACACACACACACTTCCTTCTCCTTCCTCATGGAGACCTACCTTATTTAAAATGAGATACACAGAAATAACCACCAGACAAGGGAAGGTAAGCTCCTGCTCCCTATTCTACTTGCAGCCAATTTCTAACCATCTCTTACTACAACCTACCCTTCACTTGTGCCCCAACCTATAATTCCCGCCCACTGACTTCCCTCCGCCATGCTAGTACTCATTACACTTCTACCTTTGCCTTGATGATTCCTTTGAGTGAACTCAGCCCAGGAGTTACCCTCTCCAGGAAGCCCTCCCTATACTCAAGCATCCACAACCAGGTGTCGTCCTTTATCAGTTACCACTTTACATGATAACTGCTGTTTACTTCTGTGATTAGATCCCTAAAAAAACCAAACCAAACCATAGGCCCCATGCCTCAGGTAAGGATTCTGCTTTTTCCATCTCTGTATTCCAAGCACTGAGCCAAGTACCTGGCACATAGCATGCAATAAATGTTTGCTGAAAGAATGAAAAGTAACAATCCTGCCTCCCATCTGCAGAGTACGGTTCTTTTTATCAACTCCCTAAGGTACACGAGGCAGCTATTTTGTTCCTACTCTGGAGACGAGGCAGTTTAGGCACACATGGGGACATGACTTAGCCACATTCACTCTGATCGTTGGGGATGGATGACTTCTATACCTGGTGCTTCCAGATTTTCTCCAGTCACCTTTCCATGACACCAGTACCAACGGTGTTTACGTGCATCTGCTGGGGCCATGATGGCTACAGGTGCTCAGCACAGCTGTCTGCCGACTCACAATTCCATCAGATTACATCTACACGGACTCTAGCTACATGCACCTCAGGGAAGGTCTCTAGAGATAAGACATATTTGGTTTCCTCTGGCTCCATTCCTTCAAATCAACTGCCAAAACTCTGAATCCACTCCGCACTCGACCACACAACTTCGCCTAGTGGCACAATTAACATGACAGTACAGCAGAAGTGAATTCCCACCTTGCAGAGGTTTCAAGGTTGAGCGCTAGAGGAAGAGGGCTGAGCAGTTCCTAAGGAAACTGCAAATGGCTTACGCACAGCAAACTTTGAAATTGTTGTTTTCTTCTGTTTAACCTTGACAACTATAATGTAAGACCTGTCTACTTCTTCAGGCTCGAGGCAAAAAATGAAGCATTGATTTAGTTACAGAGTGCTGGGAGGAACAAAATGCCTGGAGAGCTTTAAATGGGCATTAAAGTTTTATAGTTACAACTTTGCCCATATTTCTATATTTTACTCAATTAATTTATAATTTGTTGTAAGCATACTGGAGTTGACACAGGATAGAATCCAAAGTCAAATTTTATTTTGTAGCCCTCTCTTGCCCCACTCCCACTTCAATCATGTCTGTATTCAAAGAGCAAGAGAAAATAAATGGACAAAAATCATGGCAGGGTGGGGACCTAGGGAAGGAAAAAGCCAATTAGGAAGCGTTTGCTGGGAAAATTTTCTCCAAATGACCTGCAGCCAACTGCTAGCCAGAGGGGACATGGCTGGCCATGATTTGCTTCCAGAAGGTGGACTGCACTTCCCCTCTAAGAGATGCCTTGCCCATCTGCCCGAGGTGCACAGCTCTGCCTGGCAGATGCACACACAAGAAAGCTGTTCTTCCAATAAACAATAGGCCATACTCCCTTGTAAATAAAAACATGTAATGTTTTAGGTTGTTGTCACATGGAATCTATGGGCAGCAGTACAAAGCAAGCTCACCAACGTGTAATGGACGGGGCACTTTGCCACAGCCCTATACTGGTTCAACTCATGTTAAACCGAAAAGAGGGTGGAAGTGTCAAAATAATAACAGTACCAAAGTTTTTAAATTTGTAACAAACTGATTGCTTTTTCAAAACACACCTTCCCAACCAATTCTCTTCTGTGAATATAAAAACGAGCTTGCACTCTTCTAGCACCTGTCCTCTGGCACGGGGTGCAGGTCAATGGGAAGAAGCCCATTTGATTTTAATGGCTGGTCAGGGCTATCCCAGCCCAGGTACTCAGCAGGAAAGGACTGAACTAACCAGGCTCATACAATTGAGTCCCCATTCCTCTGACTCAGTGGGGTTCAACAATGCACTTCCTGGAGTCAGGTGGGAATAAAGCTACCCCACGCCCACCCCCAAACAGGCCTCCCGGAGATGCATTTCTCCACAGCCACTGAAATCCCACAGAGGGCTGATGGGAACTGAGCTGAGAAAAAGCTCAACGCATTTGTATCACTTTCATCATCAGTGGGTTTTTCTGGAGTCCCTTCAAGGGGAAAAAGAAAAAAAGGGCAAATAAGACTACCTGTGTATGACTGCTTGTCTTCCAATTCTGTTTCTCACGAAAATCCCCATAAAGAAAATGCCCAGGTGCACACTGCTTCCATGATTGTCCTGCACAAGATCAATAAGAGAGAGTTGTGATGAAACAGATGGCTGGTGTCCGGCAGCACCCAGCGCTCGGGCGGCGGCCTCCCCACGGGGCCACGCCCTGCTTCTCGCCCATCCGTGGAATGAATCACAGCCATCAGAGCAACAAGGCAACTAGATCCTGAAAGGACACACCCCACCGAACAATCCTAATGGACTACGCACATACTTTTTCCTTTTGCTCAATTTGTTGCAACACATTTCCTGCTTAAAAGAATTTTAGGATTTTTCTCAGATTTGTTAACAGTGCAGATTTTCTCTTTCATGAACAACTATTAATCTTTTTTTTTAAACTATAGTTGTCATTCTTTAAATCAAAACTGTACATGCACAGTTTGGTTATATGTGCACATTATATTAAGTGCTATCAGATACGCAGGTTGAAGAACTGATTATTCCTGAGTTAGTTTAAGAGGCGCCAACAGCAGACCTGGCCCAGCAATTTCCTCCCTCAGAGGCACCAGCTTCCATCACTTAAAGCCCCAATGTGTATGTCAATGTGCATCAACCGTGCCTCAGCTTTTTGATTTAGAATCTCATCAGTTCTGGGGTATTTTCTCGAATTTACTATACTTTTAGTTTCCTCTGTTCACTCCTGTTAGAACTCCTATTATTCTGATGTTAAACATCCTAGTCTGGCCCTCTAATTTTATCTCCTGCCTCCTACGTTCCATTACTTCGATTTTTTTTGGTGAGATTTCTCCATGTTATCGTCTCATCTATCTACTAAGTTTTCCATTTCTGAAATCATATTTTTAATGTATGAGAGTATGTTTCCTTTTTTAAATCAATAAATTCCTTTAAGGAGGGCATATATGTATGTATGTATGTATGTATGTATTTTTTTATTATTATTTTTTAATCTCTGGGACTCAGAGGGTAGTATTTGGGGCAGGGGCTTCTTCACCCTGCAGGGTCTCCGTCTTCCAGGCTGCTCTGTTGCCAATCTGTTGACCTCTGTGGTTCCCACTAGGGCATCATGCAGGATGATGCTTGGCTACCTATTCTGGTTCCAGGGTGCGATGCTAACCGCTGAGAGCTTTGTGACATGGGAGGGGCATGGTGACCGCAGATTTCATTGTCAGGCCATTGGCTCCACCCCATATTAAGGACATGAGATGCTCATCTTCAGTCTGGCCTCTTGGTCCAGTCAGGTGCTTCCAACCTCCTACTGGGGAAAGCACATCTGGCTGCCAGAGTTCTTGAGAGCAGAGTGGGAACAAGGCTCCATACCCAGAGAGGAAACTGTCATTCAGCCCCGTTTTCACTGAGAAGATGTCTTCTTTTTAAAGATTTTATTGGGGAATTGGGGGAGGGGAACAGCGTTGGGGAACTGGGGAAGGGGAACAGACAAGTTCCTATCTTTTTGTTCTTCAGTCTAGTTGTGGAGGACGTTGCTTCACTGGCCCATGTTGGTATTATCATTGCGCTCTTCCCGGATGAGGCAGATTGGTCGCTGGCCTCTGGACGGCTGCTCACAGTGGCTCTTGGCAGCTCACACCGGCTGCCAGCTGCTCACAATGGCTGCCTGCCACTCACTGTAGCCTATGGCGGCTATGCCTTCCCGGGGACTCACAGCAGCCCAGCTCCAGGTGGAGCTGTTGTTAGCTGTAGAGGGCAGTGTCACTGGCCCTCATACGTGGGATCCAAACCGGGCCCCTGGATTCCCAAGCCAGCTCTTAACCACTGCGCCACTCAGCCAGCCGAAGGCAGCGTCTTCTTTGTGGTGACAGGAAGAACATGCATAACTAGGCCCAGATGGAAAAGAGGAACGTCTACATGCCTCATAACAGTAAGCCCGTTTAAGACACAAAACAAAGAGCGTCCCTTCTCAGTGACCTCTTCTCAACCCAACTAACAAAGCTCACATTGGAACAGGAGTCTTCTAACAGGGATAGAGAAAGTGTGACGCAACTGCTGATGGCCAAAGCAGAAAGAGTGTTAGGAGATAAAGAGCTGGGTAGGAAAAAAATGGGACTTGGTAATTATAAGAAATTAAAAGTCAAGTTATACAACAGAAAAATACATGTGGGTAAAGAAGGTAAGTGAAGTGGAGATGGGAAGAGGAAAGAAAATTCTGTGGAAAGACTTCCTTGGGCACTTTGCCACTAGATCAGTGCCTGAGTCTAACGGTGACGGGGGTCACAGGAAAAGCAGTTCACCAGGGCGGGGCAATGGGAAAAACACAGAACAGATGCCTGAGGCACTGCACTGGTCAAAACTTAGGGCTCAAGGTTTCAGCTTTGCCCAGGATCAAGGCTCCAGACTCTGTGTGACTCATCCCAGAAGCACCCTCCCCATGTCCCTGTGCTCTGACAACACAGGAGCAGCTGACGCATGGCCACACCTGTGTTTGTGGAAGAGGACGACAAACCTGTCAGAAAGGCAGGAGTACCTGACTGGTACTCCTCCAACCTTGAAAAATTTTTGAGGAACCACTCATGGAAAAGCCCCCACTCAATGGAAATGTTTTCCCTAGGACATACCCATACCGTGGTTTTTTCTCTTTTCTTGGTCAATAAGGAGCTGTACTAACTCAAAGGGACTCCCTTAGCACTCCCAGCCTGTGCCTGCATACTTTCCTGTGTGCTTTTTCACTGTCTCAGAGCTGACCACATCATTCCCCCCACTGGTACTGCTGACCCACCCCGTAATCCTGGGCTTGCCAGGACTCATGCGGTCCGTAGACGGTCACCTTAGTCACAACTAGATATGTGGGGGAAAGAAAAAAGAAGCCCAGCTAATGTGTGCCCACTGGCAGTGAGTCATGTAGCATCCCCCTTGGACTTTCCCACTAAAGAACTGCCTAGAAAGTGCATCACGGCCAAGCACAGTTGATTTCAACACTATCTCCACTGACCCTAGTTCCCACAATTCATAAGTCCTAAAACCAAAACAAGCAAATGGCCACCACAAGAAAACCCCCAACTTCCAGGGATTTGTGGAATCAGTGTTCTAGAAATGGAGAAAAGTTTACTCTGATTTTTCAATGACCGAAAATATCATGACTATATATGGGCTGCTGAAATGTAAGTGGGATGCAGATGGTTTCAGAAGGCATTATTGCAAGGAAAATGGATTATGCCCCGATGAAGGGCAGCCATTAGAGAAGTAAAAGAAAATTAAACAAATCTAAAAAAGAGCCCTTTAGCTCTTTTCGCAAGCTGCGGCTGCCCTGCTCGATTCTCCTTGATGCACATGGGCAGTTCTCATTAAGGCAAATTGCAAATGTGCGAAAGAGGGGGAGCAGAATACGTATAAAGCAGCCAGCGGAGCCAGTTTGGAGTGAAGTGTTTGTGCTGAAATTGCAGGCATCTCCCAAATTGCTGAAATGTGCCAGGTGCTTTCAGGTTTTTGACAAAAACTCCAACTTTTATAAGTTGGTCGGCAGAGAATGGAAAATGAGTTCAAGTTATAGGCTCAGTTCTGTACATGCCCATCATGCACCTTGACCTCTCCCTCCCAACCACACCCACTTCAGGAGGTGGATTTGTTGCAAAGGATGGGATGTGCTGTAACCATTTCCTAGGCATAGTTTCCAGAAAACACCAGAGGGGCTGGCTGTAAACCCACAACAGAGGAACTACAAAGCAGGAGAAATAAAGCAAGACTGCATGCAGGCAATGTCTCAGTCTACCCCATAAACAATGTCTGTATAGGCTCACTGAAGAGAAGAGAGAATAAGCGTGGGGTCTTTATCAAGGCACATGTGACCTTAGCTACCTGTCCTGTTGTAAGGCTAGGTGTGTGCCTTGGTACCTTCACAGTGCTGGATGGGCTGGTGGTGCTTGGTACTCACTCAGACTGTTGTCTTATAAATGAGAGTTTTCTGCTGAAGGACATGGAAAACCCCAAAATCTCTTAGTGATGGAAAAATGTTTGCTTTACTGAACTAAACTGGACTTGCCAGCCAACGCCACATGGCAGTCAGAAAGCCAAGCCGTACTGGCCTGCTGCTATCAACACCGATTTTCCGAAGGTGGGTGCCATTCTGAGAGGGCGAAGCCAAGGACAAGCCAGGGTATGCTACCTTCACGGGGAAGATTTCCTGTCCAAACCCATCCAAACGCTCCACTTCGTTGATGTACAGAAGCTCAGCTTCGGGTGGCAGGATTCCACTAAAATCAAAAAGCACCAAAGGAGGAAATGGTTACAGGCAAACAAAGCCAGTGGAAGACCCTACCCTCTGGAGGCAAATTCCAGAGCTTGTAGTTTAGTTCTGAAAAGAGCCATCATCACCCAAATGTGAGGGCTCCAGGCATCACTAAGCACGTCATTAACTTATTCCCCAGTAGCCTTTTATTCACCAGGGAATAATAAGAGGAAGGTGAAGTATTTCATTAAGAGCCACAGCCCTATAAAGACTAAATAGTTATTCCAGACATTCCTGAGAATAATGCTGCCTGTTTAAAAAAAAAAAAAAAGTTATTGTTATTTTGCTCGCACCTGGGGAAAAAATCTCCACTGTTAAAAAGAAAAAAAAGGAGGGCCGGCCGAGTGGCTCAGTTGGTTAAGAGCTCGCTCAAGAGCAAGCTGAGCTCTGAGCAACAGCGGTTCGAGGCCAGCCCGAGCTGAGTTGCCGTTGAGCTGCCAACAGCTGGCAGGATGGCTCAGCTAAAAAAAAAAAAAAAAAGAAAAAAAAGGAAAAGGTAAAAAACAATAAAAAGTTTATGGGGATGATATTTTGGGAGCCAAGTGACCAAAATGAGGGAGGCTAGGGCCACTGCACAGGTCCCCTGGGGTTAGACGGGGAGGACGCTTGGTTTCCTTTGGTCTCTAAGAGCTCCAGGAGCCCCACACCAAGCGCTCAGTGCTTCCATAAGTTCAACGCCCTCTTTTTCCCTTCTGATCTTGACTTCCCCACCCCAAGTAGCTCTTTTAGACCTTCATTCTTAGCATAAGCAGCCCCAGGCTTCCTACGTCTGGCAACAGTCTTAGGAAGGTGACAGAGAGGAATTCTCCTGGCCAGTAACTCCACATCTGGCTTGCTGGTGTTAAAGAAGAAAGAGAAGAGAAGAGAAGAGAAGAGAAGAGAAGAGAAGAGAAGAGAAGAGAAGAGAAGAGAAGAAGGCAAGGAGGGAAGGAGGGAGGGAGGGAGGGAGGGAAGGGAGGGAGGGAGGGAGGGAAGGAAGGAAGGAAGGAAGGAAGGAAGGAAGGAAGGAAGGAGAAGAAAGAAAGAAAGAAAGAAAAAGAAAGAAAGAAAGAAAGAAAGAAAGAAAGAAAGAAAGAAAGAAAGAA
This sequence comes from Aselliscus stoliczkanus, assembly GCA_033961575.1. Classification (NCBI taxonomy): domain Eukaryota; kingdom Metazoa; phylum Chordata; class Mammalia; order Chiroptera; family Hipposideridae; genus Aselliscus; species Aselliscus stoliczkanus. The sequence continues at coordinate 71,262,115 of CM066739.1, read as the reverse complement.
AGAAAGAAAGAAAGAAAGAAAGAAAGGAAGGAAGGAAGGAAGGAAGGAGAGAGAGCAAGCAGCAGTTTTCACATCTACACACACCATCTCAGAGCAAAGCTGAATCACACACTGGAAGAAACAGAACTGTGTTGACTTAAGCTGGGCACTGGCCCCACAGCCCCTGCCGCCTGCCGCCTCACCTGTGGGCCTTGTGCTCTTGGGCTACCTTCTGGGTTAGCTCTTCCAGGACAGCCTCTTCCAGGGCCAAATCCTAAAAAACCAGAAAGCAGGTAAGGTCATTTACCATTTTGCTTGTAATCCTTAAAAACCCTCTTCTCCAGCAGATGTCCTGATTGCCCCCCCGCCCCCCGCTCATTCCACAATCTCACCCTTACTCCTTCAAATTAAAGGTGCTCATTTTTAGGACTGAGGGTTCATTTTTCACTTTGCTAACTTGGCTCTACTCTGCATATTTGGGGCTGCCACCTAGTTCTGTAGGGTCTGCAATAGCGTTTTTCATTCACCTTCTTCTTTCCTGTTTGCCTCTTAGGCTCCCTCTTATTAAAAATGCTTTTGGGCCGGCCGAGTGGCGCGGTGGTTAAGCGCTGGCTTGGGAAGCCAGCATCCCCGGTTCGGGTCCCACATAGGAGGGCCAGTGACACTGCCCTCAAAAAAAAAAAAAAATGCTTTCTGAGTACTTATATCTTCTTAACCATCAGGGTACGGGCAAATGAGTTTCCAGGCCCTCGTCCCTTCAAAAGCTGAGCCTAGGAAGGGACGGTGCCCGGCCTTTTGGTCCACCAGCACAATACCAGTAAACTAAGTCAGAGACACCTGAAGGCAAACCAGACTCATTCACATGTTACCTGATGGAGCCTCGGGAGCAAGAGGCCATGATGGCTAAAACACCTTGAGGGAGCTCCGTACCAGCTGGTGTCTTGAGCAACTGAATCCCAGGCCCCTGGGACCAGTGGAGTGTTGGCTCCCACAAGATTAGAGCCAATTGCACACATCTCTTCCCAACTCCCCTTCAATGATGGAGGAAGTATTTACAAGGGCTTGTTAAACATTTACCAGCAAAACTCTGTCTACGATGGAGAGATGGAGTCTGGAGGAATAAACCCAAGACAGGGAGACCAGAGCCAATCAGTTCCTGAGACGACAAACGTGGCGACTCTAGAGCTTGTCTTATTCCGTTTGGTGACCCGGGGAGCCTCAAGCCATGGGACCAGCTGGCTCCAACCTTCCCAGGCTGGTAAGCATGGAGGAGGGCACAGATGTGCCCCATCTTCCTCTGAGCTCTACAGGGGTGTCGAAAGGGGCTCTACACTGTGCGTCCTGGTGAGGCTCTCTGAGGCTCATTGTAACATTGTGGGTGGGAGCATGGGGGCTACTAATGGCAGAAAATACCTAAAATGCCTCAATCCCTTGATTCTAAAATACCATTTATATAAAGATTACCTCCAATTTAACCACTTTTCATCAATGAAACACTACCCCTAAAACGGTCCATCTCAAAACTGCAAGAAACAGCCTATCTCAAAGTGTGAAAATGTGAAAACTCAGTACTGTTTAAAGCTGGACAATGAGAGTGTAACTATACACTAGAAATTCGATTGCTCTGCAGATGGTCATGACAGACCTTAGAGAAGATGGAGGGAATTACTGGCAGTTGTTTTCATGTGTTAACTGATTAATCTGCCATTTCCTGTTTAGCCATCCATTGAAATGACTCAAGGTCATGATCGGAAATAAACTGGACATTTTCAGTTTTATGTTGTGGAATAACAAAGATACTCCAAGGCTTAGATTTTAGCTCTGTCTGCATCTAGGTATGGAATATAGTAGTAATAGCCCGATAATTTTGAAAAGCTAATGAAAGGCATGTGGCAATAGAATAAAATAAAAAAAAGATTAAGTGAAGATCAAAACGTGCTCCACTAAACCTCTGCTTCCTACCTTTAAAAGAAGAAAATGTCCACAGGTACCCCTTCTGCTATTGTGCTCACTCAACAGCCTCCACCTGCGCCTGGGGCCTCCCTGAGGTATGTGCCCCGGCCACAGGGACGGGTGAGAGTGGCCCCACACGAATGAAAAATGGCTGAGTGCGTGCCTGTACACAGCTGCACACCTGTGGAGCGCTCTGTGTATTTAACTTTGTTCTTTTCTCTGCTGCAGAAATGCCATTTGACAAATTCGGTTACTTTATAAGATCAAACACAGCCATTCATCCCATCCTCCCTGCCCCCACTAAAGGAATGCATTCTTCTCTTTCAAAGCCCTACTGGAACCAAACAGAAAAGTTTACAACCTACCATGGCTCCCCACTGCCTACTCAATTAGGTCAGCACCTGGGCGGGTCATTCCGACCACTTCCCTGTGACCCAGCCTTCCCTCCCAGACCTCCTCTCTCAGGGGCTCCGGATTTCAGGTGCACTCCTTCTTCCTCAGACTGCTTTCACATCTCCGCTCACACAGATGCTGACCATTCCTGGAAGAGCCACCCTGGCCCATCGCATCGCATCGTGGGAAACATCACCCTAGCTGAGATCCTGTCTCAGCTACAAGTCCTTTGACCAGGCTTCCATCCATATTCCCTGGAGCTGGCTATAAACCACTTCTCTTCTGGGCAGACCTCTCCTGCTCTGTGTGTAGCCCTTACTGTAGCCTGCCTACTATCTTTCTTACATAGTTATCTGTACACTCATCATATCCTTTGTCCTTCTACTATAATGGATTCTCAGCGTCGCCGCTCAGCCACTCTTCTCCATACCATTTCTGGGGCCTATCAATGGGCTTCTCTATAATGCCAGCTTTGAAGCTCTCAACATACAATAAGTGATCAATAAACGTTTGAGGAACTCATCTCAGAAAGCAACATGTTAAGTTTCGTATCGTTAAACAAGATTTTTTAATTATGCAAAGCTGGTTAATGATCGTTTATACCTCCTGCCTGTCCTCTGCCTGCTCACACTTCAAAATGCATGTCGTATTGTGACTGGGAAAGGGCACTTTTCAGCATCCTGGTGCTTTCATAACAGACAGGATAATGCTGGTAGTGAGAAAAATGATGATGATGACAATAAACATGGAGAATTTACCATGTGCCAGCTTAAGTACTTCACATGTATTCTCCCCTTTCATCCTCACAATCGAATTAAGCTTATCTCATTTTCATATGAGAAAATGGTTAATAAATTGCCCAAGTTCAAACATTCATACAGCTAGTAAGAGGCACAGCTTGGATATGGGCACAGGATGCTTGACTCTGATATTCTGAATCTCCTGACCACAAGCTATAAAGCAGGAGCGGGTGTTGAACATACATGACTGATGACAAAAGCCTAGGAATTCACTATTCAGATATCACACTGACGTCAGCGTCTGCCAGATCATCTTCAGCGATGATGGAAATATTCTATATCTGAGCTATCCAGCACAGTAGCTACTAGCCATCTGTGGCCAGTGAGTGCTTTTTAAATGCGGCTGAAGCAACTGAATTTTTAATCTTATTTCAACTTTAATTGATTTAAATTTGAATGTAAATAGCCATCTGCCAACAGTAGCTAGTAGCCTGAAGAGGGAAATTTTAGATCCAAGAATAACAACGTCAATATTTGTCTGTCATGGTGAGATTTGACCAGGTCTATGCTGTTTAAATATCTGATTTTCTTACAGCCCAGTGGGGAGGCAGTCTTATTCTGAAAAAGGGATGATACACAAAATAACTCCTTCTCTGCTTCATACTTGAACCTGTCCAGGCATTTTACCATCTACAAACTCAACTATCATGCTGGTAGTCACCTTGGAAAATTCTAAATAGCACCCAAGCCTGGTCTCTGCTTAAAGGCTATGGGATGAAGACTGCTAATGAGAGAAGGGGGGGGGGGGGCTTTGGAAAATTATCAACTTAATTCATTGTCTCCATTTAAGACAGACAGGAAAAAAAAAAGGCGCATTGTCTAAAATTCTAAGGTATGAGCTTCACTTTCCTCCCACCAGGCATCCCCTGGACAACATCCTGACTTTTCAGGGGAGTTTTGGAGATGACAGAGATGTTGATTCAAGCATGTTGACACTAAATACTGCGAAGAATTTCTCTGCTACGTAATATGCTAACCTCTTTGAATGGCGGTTGAGTTAATGGGTAGATTAATAAAACATGAAACACAGCAGGCTCAGCACATAAAACTGCTCTTTTCTTGGAGGGGAAAAGAAGGATGGAACTATTCACAAAAAGTTAGAGATACTGCAGTTATTTCCCTAACTTATAAGAATTAGGTCAGTTCTGGACCAACTGAAATCATCTCGTGCACTGATGATGGGTAATGACTACAACCTGGCTTCTCTGAGCCTCTCAAAACCTTTGTCACCAGACCCTCTACTTTCTCCCACATGCCGCAGCAGATCACATGCCAAGTTCTGTCCATTGGACTTCCAAAGTCGCGCTTGCTTTGCTTTCTTGTTTTTCTCTTCACTGCTAACACCTGATTCATATCTCTTGCCAAGAAACCACGACAGAGTCTCACGTGACCTCTTCCCACAAACTGTCTCATTGCTCTAATCCAGCAGTTCTCAAAGTATGGGGCCTGAAAGGCCCTGGATGGACCTCCTGTATTTGAATTCTTCAGATGTTTCGGTCTCATCTGCCGCCTTCAGGTTCCCTCTCACCCCTGAGTGACAGTCAGACTGGCCCACTGCCTCTTACCCAATCTCACTCGCAGCCCCTTGTCTCTGCTCCTGTCTGTCTAGATCATTCCTTGCTCCCTACCTCTCACAATCCTGCCCACCCTTTAAGACGCAGCTCTCACACCATTAACCTTTAAACCTTCCCTAATCCTCCATGCACATGTAACCTCTCCCCACATAAAATCGTGATGTTCTTTATCACACTTGGCCTTGCATTTGGATGTTGCAAACTTCCGACTGACTCAACCACTTTGTTGTCTCCCTGAGAACAAGCCCTGTTTCTTATATAACTTCATCCCCCTGGGGGGTTAGTCACCCAGGTCAGCGCTTTGGGCCAAACAGCTGATCAAAAAACTAAGTTGTGAATGATGATGATTCCCAAGATCAGAGCCAGGATGTTGGAGTGGGTATAGCTCTTCACTAACAGTGCTTTTCAACTGTTTCAATCCTTCCTCATTCAAGCTCTTCTCATTTACCCAAAAGCTACCAGAAAAAATAAACAAGGTTTATTATTCCCCAGGAATTAAAAAACCTAGCCTCATCCCTAATTTGACCCAGGAATAGACATTTTACTTCATGACTCATTCAATGAAATTTTATGAGTTCAAACTATGTGCTAGACCACAGTGGATAAGACAGAGAGGGTTCCTGCATAAGGATCATAGAGATGACATTCTAGCTGACAAGAAAGAGGAGAGGAAAGGAAAAAGGAAAATAAAGGAAAAAAATGTTTAGCTACAGAAAGAGCTCTGAAGTACACACAGGAAAGGTGATTTAGTAGGAAGTGGCTGATGGTTGGACAGCATCACAGAGTGGGTCAAGGAAAAAAAAGTCCTCTCTAAGGAGGTGGTATTTGAATCAAGGCCAGAATGACAAATCATAGGAACGTCTCAGGCAGAGCACCCCAGGCAAAGGGAACCCAAGTCCAAAGGCTCTGGTTTGGGAACAAGCTCAGTGTGTCCAGAAGGGCAAAGAGCCTGGACGGCAGCGATGGTGGTGGTGATGCTGGGAGGTGTGGAGGGAGAGAGGAGTGTCTTGGGAAGAGAGCGGTATCTTTACTTTTCCAGTGTTTTACAAAACTTAGTACTTTATAAATGCATGGACTTTCTTCCGCAGGGAGTGTGTGTGTGTGTGTGTGCGCGCGCACGAGTGTTTAAAATGCTCTGAGATTTCCAAAGGAAAGAATTCAACATCGAAAGAAGGTAGAATTAATTATGAAAAAGGAAATTACACTCACCATTGGAAACAGCACATATTCTCTGAGGAAATCTTGGGAATCAAAGTGATTGTAGTCTCCAAAATCAGCTGAAAAGAAGGGGGGGCGGGGGGCATAATATTTATCACATGAAATTAAAGATGGACTAAGTTACCATATTTATTTTTTATTTTTTAAAGAAGATTTTATTGGGGGATTGGGGTAGGGGAACAGCCTTGGGGAATCGGGGAAGGGGAACAGACAAGTTGCTGTCCTTTTGTTCTTCAGTCTAGTTGCGGAGGATGTTGCTTCACTGGCCCATGTTGGTATCGTCATTGCGCTCTTCCCGGGTGAGGCAGTAGTGTGCCGGCCATTGGACGGCCGCTCACAGCGGCTCTTGGCAGCTCCTGCCGGCTGCCAGCCACTCATGGTAGCTCACGGCAGCCCCAATGTAGCCTACGCCATCACCAGTGACTCACGGCAGCCCAGCTCCAGGTCAAGCGTTCACCACCTTAGCTGTAGAGGGCGCAGCATCACTGGCTCTCATATGTGGGATCTGAACTGGGGCCCTGCTGCTCAGAGCTGGTGCTCCCAAGCCAACTCTTAACCAACCAACGCACCACTCGGCCAGCCCTAAGTTACCATATTTCATCACATATTCTTCCCACATCATCCTCTTTCTGCACTGTTATTAAATAAAAACAGTACCGAGATGAGTTTTAATATTGTTACCACATTTACTTAGCAATAACAGTCAATATCAGCATGTGAGCACAGCCACACAACTTTCTAGAAAGAATGGGGAAATTTGAAAGTAATTCCTAAGCTATTTCTAAAATATAAACCAAACTTATATTTATCTTTTTGTTAAATATGCCTCAACATATATCTTAAGAATAGGTGCCAAGGGGACTTTCTAACTCAAGGTTAATTTAGAGAACTGAGGAGCCAAACCCATCTCTATCTCTTCATATATTTGCAGCTGGAAATTCCCACTGTAAATCACCCTTGGCAAGCAATCTTGCAGATCTTTACGCCTCCTACTAAACATGGTGCAAGATGCCAAAACTTCTGTTTTGTCCTGTTTTCATCTCACCCTGGTATGTCTGAGCCAGTGTAAAATGAATACAGTGAGGCTATATCATAAATTTATAAAGGCCTTGCTTCTAATCCCCCCTGCTCTCAAAGAAAAAAAAAATCAAAGTAGCATGGAATTTTATTTTCATGTAAAAGATTTAGCATCAAGTAGAAATGGATTCAGGTAACTTTAAGGTAACATGGGATACAGGATGCCAGGATCCACACAGTAGACCAGTGGGAAGGCACTGCCGAGAAGGCAGAGATACATGTGACTAATTATCAACTAGGTGAGGCTTTTGGGAAGAGCAAAGATCACGCGCTCTGCCTATTTTCAAGTTGAGTCATCAGTAACCATACTTCATTACAACTCATATCTCTGTTGATGTGTCTTTCTAACTGCCCAATGAGGGCTCTCAGGACTGAACAGCTAGCCGCAGGGACCCAATGAGAAAGGGATGCTGAGTAAGTTCACCAACTGCCTTTGGCCTGAATGCTATCCCCAGGGTCTTCCCATATCCAGGATGCCTGTAATAAGCCTACTAGTTTAAGAATGTGGGAGGGGCGGGGGAGAGAGAGCAAATAAAGTGAACAGGAAAGGCAGCTTTTTAAAAAAAGAAAGATCCAATTTCAAGATGAGGGACGCATTGGATCCTCTTTCTCTTCTCCCCATTAAGGGTGTCCTTTTCCATTATTTTACTGATTCGTCTGTTATAATCACTGATTGCTACGTTGCTCTGGACACTGTTCCTTCGTTTTCCGGTCTTTAAGTAAACAGATGGGATCCAATATTATTTTCTGTCCTTCCATCCGCAGGGTAACAATAGAAGTGAACTCCTACTAGGAACTGTGCAGCCAACAAAAATCACCAACCCACTAATACTTCAGAATGAAAGAGGTCAAGGGAAGGCTGCCTCTTTAGAAATTCTAGAACCCAAAAGATTCAACTGTCTGACATTCAGTTCATAGCTTCTAAAATAACAGCCCATATAGCAAGGATACAGTGGCTGGCAGGCTTACATTTGGACACGAACTGATTTTAAAGAAAATAGTGACTAAAAGGGAAAAACGTTTCTCTTAAATTATATTTTTTTCTTCTTGTTTAGAATATGACTGAAGACTATTAGGCCACCACTCAATAAAGAGCAATGTATAAATACATGTAAATTATTCAACATGTGTAACATAAATACATGTAAAAATATCTGTAACAATTTAGAGGTTAAAAAATAGCTGTCTGATAGGTTAGGTTGAAAGGTAAGCTTAGTCCAATACACGTTTGTTGTTTCACATCCCAACTGTGCATTTTAAATGTATCCCTTTAACTGTGTAAGAATAAAATATACTATAATGTTTAAAGCTATCACATTTGAAACTGATGTGAAAGTCACATAGCCATAGCATCAAGCCACAAAATAGGAACACATTGGACAGTGGAATAATGCTGAGAAAATGTCCCATAAACCCTGAAATGTAGTTTTAATTAAAGGCAGGATGAAAGTTGCTATTTCTTCAAACAGAAGTAAATTATATAGGCATGAGCCATTTGCAAACAGCTTTGAGAAGTCCACCATCCTGCCACTAAAACTCACTAACTGCATTTTTTTTTTTTTTTTTTTTAAGAATGCAGTGTCACTCACTGGCCCTCATATGTGAGATCCGAACCGGGGCCACTGGCATCCCAAGCCAGCTCTTAACCAATGCGCCACTCGGCCAGCCCACTAACTGCATTTTTAACACAAGATGTCCTGTGGTCATGACCATCTCTTACCTTGCACAGCTAAGCCGGCCAGCCGGACCACCTGTTCCAAGGTACACCGCAATCGGCCTTCAAGCACATCTTTTTTGACTTGCAGGTAATACTGATATCTGTTCATGGGAACAGAGGAAGAAATAACCTTAAAAACACATACTTGGAATACATTCCCACCACATAGATGTCTCTAGATGTAAAACCTTGTGTCCACAGCAGGATACACAGGTGATGTTGATAAAGGTCAGCTCTCTAAAAGATGGACAGTGACCTCTGCCTGTGTTTTCCTTTGTTTGATGTGGCAGGTGCCACATCCCGTTCATTTCTGAGCCTGGCCTGAGAGCGTTCTCAGCAAATCATTTCATTGTGGGCCAGCAGGATGAATGACTGATAAGGACCTGTTCTTCATAACAGAGACCGAGATTGAAAATACCCCTCCACACCTGGACACCCACAACAACACAGCTGCCAAAGTGACGTTCAACAGTGTGCATTCCTGAACAAATTCTGGAAACACACCAGTTTTTAAACTCAAAAGTTTGGTAGAGTAGATCACAAACAGGACAAACATTTGGAATTCTGCTAATGGATAGCATACAACTCACCAGAGCCAGGTTTACCCTCCATGTCGGTAACTCATAAAAATCGAATCCCATGCAATATGGAGACTTCCAACCCAGAATACACTCTCAGACCAACGAAGTACAGACAGACAGAAAGTGGCCGTATACAACATCAAACCTCAGACTAGACCACTGTTCTCAGAAGCTAACACAATGTATTGTTTCCCTGCCAAGAAAATTACTCTCTTAGTATTACTTAAACATTTAGAAATCGCCTCACCCCAAACCTTTACCTCCCAGGACTCCACTTCTTTAGACCACAGTCTTAAAACACAGTCACCTCTACAAGAGTAAGATTCTTCCAGCGTTCATTCCTGGCAAATGCTAACCTTTTTGCTCCTGGTAACCATAAATCTCTCCTTTTTCTCAACTTTGCTACATTAATCGAGGGAACTCTGAAGTGACCCGAAGCCCAAGTCCATTGGAGAGAGGCAACCAACACTGAGAGCTAATTGTCGCTGGCTCTATCCTTCCATAATGATCGAATGCCTGTTAGAGCATTCAGGCTCTCCGCCCACTCCGGGCGAGTCTCTCCTCCACCTCTCCTCTTCTGTCTAATGGACAGGGCAAAGACGAGCATGTCCGTTTCTGGTGGGAGAAACCTGTACTCCAATCAGAAGGATGAACACTCGGTGTTATTTAAAAATCCTTTTTAGTCAAACTTCAAAAATAATAGAAAAGCAATCTCTTTTCCCTATTATAGACTTTTCAACCTAGACTGAATCAATACTTTTCCTTCCTGTCCACTTCATTTGACTAAATCAATGAATGTATATAACACACTTATTAAGCACTTCGTGTATGTTTAAGTCTGCTGGAAGCCAAGAGGCATCCTGGAGAGGTCTGAGACAGTCACCCTCTCTTAGGCCACTGCTGTCCTGTTTCTCTAGTCACTACTGAAGGTTCCATTTTTAAGAATCAACAAGTAAAACATTTTAAAAGGTGTTATCCTGCTGTTATCTGCCATAACTAGAGACTTTTTACACGTGACCTTGGAAGTGAAAAGGATCAGCTGACACCTTTGGGAACAGACCACTAACTAATTAATCCACAGGATCCAGCAAAACAATAGTTCTCGTTTTCTTCCCCTGTGGATCCCAACTTTTTCCTCTACAACTATCATTTCTGTAATGTATGAACAAGGTCTACTACAGACCCACCCATCCTAGGCAACAATGAGTACCAACCCACTAGCAGGGAACACCAACATTGCTCCTGGTTGTTTCAGTTGGATGTGGGCTGCTGTGGGGATACACAACCAAGGGGCTGAAGAATACAGTGCCCTTTCCTGGAAGCCATCCAGCTTGTGTGAGAAGCTAAGCTGTGTTAATGGTAATGGTGCAACTACCACATGAGCTTGTGAATATTACTACATGCACTCTCAGAAACGAGAATGAGATTTGGGCCACTTTGAAACTATGTGCCGCATTTTTGCACAAAGGGCACTTTTATGAAATATAATAATTCTATCCCAGATGAAACTAAATGAGAGAATATGAGCCGAAAGTCTATTTCTAGAATGTTTGGCTTTTGCTTATTTTTGATGAGCAATTCAATGCTAACAGCAGTAAAATCTAACAGTGAGTCCTATTTTGGAAACATGCAATTTCATGGAAGTATACTCCACCCTGTCATAGCGTTGGGTGGAGGGGAAAAGGAAAAAAAAAAAAACCTAATCCTCATGCCAGGAAAGTAAGGATCTGCCAACTTTCCAACGGGATCCTCTTTGAAAACTCAAGCTCACAAGGAAAGCTTTCAAATATTTTTCAGATTCAAAGACCTGGAAATCATCTGACTGCTGAGGTCCAACAAGGGGTTGTAGGTTAGGGTTCTGCTCTCCCTCTAAGAATTGGTGAACACAGTTATGCTTGCTGAATAAAAGTGAAAATTCCATTTTCAAAGTTTTTTGTTTTGTTTTGAATCTACAGAGAAGATTAAACGTAAGTGTCTCTGGATGAAACTGAAAAGCCTTCCTGATAATCACCGTTACAACTGGACCCTGACACATGCTACAAACCAGTTTCTGGAAGTCTCATCTATCTGGAATATTTCTATGCAATCTCAATAAAATAAGTGACTTTTCCCTGTTCCTTCCTTCCCTTGAAATTCTGAAAAGAAAGTTTTCAAAAACGCCAGCCCAGGGCCGGCCGAGTGGCGCAGTGGTTAAGCGCTGGCTTGGGAAGCCAGCGGCCTCGGTACGGATCCCACATAGGAGGGCCAGTGACACTGCCCTCAAAAAAAAACAAAAAAACCACCAGCCCAGGTCAAATCAATAGAGCTTTCAGTACTTTTGACAGTGATAGCAGAGAACTCTTTCAAAATCACACCCCATAACATTATCCCCAACATTTACAGATATACTGCAAAGGTCTTTCATCTCACTTTTTAATTCACATGTGAGGAATTTCTCTAAGCACGTATGCAACTCTGTTTGACTCACAGGTTTGTTCCTACTTCTCGGGTTGACAAATTCCATGTGGTGTTCGGAAACACATGGACTGTCCTAACACAGAACCATAACTGGGGCGGGAGGAGCTGAGAGGCTGAGTACGCGCTGCCTTTAAAATATTCCCCCACCCCTCCCACATGCGAAATAGTCATTCCAAGTCCAGTTCAGCAGAAGTGCCTCAAGCGGGGAACAGCCATGAAAACATGTAAGCCTTATGATCTGATGTTGGTTATGCTTCTACCTAAGGACTCGGCATGCGCAGCATAAACCGCAGGATGGTAGAGACAAGGGGTGGGAGGCCCCTAGTACTGTTCCAAATGTTTGCTGCCGCTCTCCATGGGGCCTCCCCTCTGAAAGGGTCAGACCTGCCTAACTCATTAACTCTGTGACTAGATTGGGGGCCCATGAAGTTGGGGTGCAAGAAGCGACATGTGCCACTCCCGAGCAGAAGCAGCCTTCTGAGCCCACGTCTGGCTCCCGCCTCAGTTTCTCCTGCCCTAAGACCTGCAGTGTCCAGGCAGGGACTGCAGCTCAGTTAGCCTCAAGCCCGGGGACAGAAGGCAGTGGACACAGCAGACATGTAAGGTGGACAAAAATCAGGCTTTTGTTTCTGAAAGCCACAGAGGTCTGGTGCTCATCTATTGTCACCATGTGAGTTAGCCTAAGTTATTGAATGAGGAAAGGGTTTCCAAAGGCCAAGTCCAACCCTTTTGTGTTTAGAGAAGGAAACTTTGTTGAGCAGGGAGAATGACTTGTCCAAGGCAACACTGCTCCTTGCAGGCAGGGCCGGAGGCCGGAGCTAGGAGCTCCTCTCCCTTGTGGCAACCACCCAGGTGATGAGAGCAGGGCCTCATTCCCCGCCATGGCAGGCAAGTCATCAATTTCACTGAAGTCTAAAAATAAAAACGAAAACAAAAACACCACTACCAGGGGCTGCCGGCTGAGTGGCTCAGTTGGTTAAGAGTTAGCTTAGAGCCCGTGCTGTGAGCAACAGGGCTGCCGATTCGATTCCCACATGGGCCAGTGAATGCTGTGCCCAAGCTGAGCTGTTGCTGAGCTACCAACAGGTGGCAGGATGGCTCAGCTGGTGTAAAAACAAGATTTCCTGTTCAATGGTATTCAACGCCCACCCGCAACTACAACTGAACTCGGCACCTTGAGCTGAGTTGCTGCCCGGATGGCTCAGTGGATAGGACATGCACTCTTAACTATAAGGATGCTGGTTCGACTCCCGCATGGGATGGTGGCTACGCCCACCTGCAACTAAGACTGAACACAGCACCTTGAGCTTAGAGGCCACGAGCTGCCGACTGGCAGCCAGATGGCGACTGGCGCCCTCCACAACTAAGACTGAAGAACAATAACTTGGCTGGTCCCCTTCCCCAATTCCCCAACACTGTTCCCCTCCCCCAATTCCCCAATAAAATCTTTAAAAAACACCACCACCACTACCAGGTGATTTTTATGATCCTAATGCTTTGCAGGAAGGACTTCACTAACCAAGCTGCCCTCTCGCCCCCATTAGGTTGTCTGTGCCACAGCATTTGAGGCAGATGCTGACATGAGAAGCTTTCCTGAAGAAACATATTACAGGACATGTTTCATAAATTGGCCATGGATTATTCAAATCTGGTTTTCTTTTCTCCCAGCCACAGTCTCTGAGATATTCCACTTTCCTCTCCCAGAGGTATAAGGAGGGCAAACAAGATGACTGGTGAACAACTTGAGAAGATGCACAGAAGCATCAAGTATAACCTGGAGATCAGGTCTCTGATTGTAGCCTGCCTAGAAGAAGAGGCTACACGCAGAAGCAGGAATACACTGGGCCCTGAAGTGTATGCATTTCCAAATGCAGATTATTTTAAAAAGTAAACTGGAGCTCATCATCAGAGTCATACACAGTCTTTACAGACTCTTGCACTGAGTAAAGATACTTCTATATAATAGACCATAAAAAGTTATCCAGACTTCATTCTGTTGCGACCTTAATGACACTCGATGAAGTTGTAGGATCGGCACCCATCACCCATGCATTGCTCTTTTTACCCCCACTGCCCAAGGAGATCTGGGGCAGAAAGAAAATGCTTTTCATAGTTAAAAACAGGCTAATGAAACACTGTAAGCTGTAACTATGGGCCTGCAGCATCACTGTTATCAGACAGCTCTGTCTGCCTTTTCAGCCCTGCAGTTCAAGGTAAGGCAAACCAACCTGTCTCTTCCCAAGTGCATGGTCAGTGGGAATGTGACAATTTAGAGAAAGGGGGCGTATCCATACCACCCTTAGACTCCTCTGTTTGTGAAGCCTTTCCACAAAACTACTGAGGTAGGGGAGCTTGCCCTTGTTTTGCCATTGTTACTAACAAAAGGGTGAAACTTAAAAAGCCCTTTCCTCACTAGAAAAGTTCCTGTGCAATCAGCAATGGCAGAAGAATCTTGCTGGAACGTGCTAGCACCCAGTTGTCCCAGGCCAGTGCAGTTCGTACCAACGCACTAGCACTGCTTTCTGGTTGATATCATATTGGGCAATGAGGAAACGAATGTACAAGTTTCTCCACTATCAAAGACAAAAAAGAGGGGACTGAGGACAAGCTGCCCTCGAATTCTGGGCTACAGGACAGCAACGGGCATCCTTTTAACTCTTAGATGGACAGAAATACCAACAGGAGTGAAAATGCACATCCTGGCCAGTCCGAAGGGCGTTCACAGCTGTAAATCCAGAGAATGGGCAGGCTGGCCCGCCCTGTGCTCCATCTGCCAGGGCCAGATAAACAGTGTCTGCGCAGGCACACAACCAGATAAACCTGACCGCCTCCCTCCCGCTGTCCCTTCATCCTCCAAACCCCTGAGAAGATTTTCAGTTTATGATTATTTAGGTATAATAATGTGTTTCGTACCTGGCCCATGCACTATCTACAAGCTTTTATATTTAATGAATGTTCCAGTTGACAGTCAATAAAAACTGCATTGTCAAGCAGACTACAAAGCCAACGCTCCTGCAACTATGCAAAATTGAAATAACCCAACGGGGGTGGGGTGGGGGAGGGGGGAGGAAAAGACTAAAACTATAACTCGACAAAGATCCCCTTAAAAGGGAAAGTTTTTCTTCTGGCCTTTTTCACACCACAAGCCAATACATGCGTGCATGCGTGAAAATACAGACACGTGAATCTACGCGAACACATACAGACAAGACCGTCTTGGCAGAAATTCAACGCAGGAGTTTTCAACATTCATCGATCAGTACCCTCTTTTTCAGAGACACCTAACTTCTCACTGAGACTCCTGAAGTTTCAGTGAGTCAAAGGATTGCAATTCTTTCCTAAAAAGGATGATGTTTGTTTAAATGCAGATAAACACACACACAGGCTTTAAGTACTAGTGAAAAAAGGCCAATGACAGCAAGGTGTTGCAAAAGAGAAGAGCATGCCACAACCTGATCCCTGCTTTCTGCTCTTGAACTCTTGCATTAATTATAACAAATTACAGGGAACCCAAGTATAGTTTGTAAGTATGATAAACTCCCTAATAATAGCCTATCATTTAATCAGGGGTTCTCTTTAAAAAAGAAAAACTCATTCTCTACAATACATCCTAGAGGAAAAGAGAATATACCCTGACACCCCTTATTTCTGTCCCATTCTAGGCTATTGGGTACAGATTCCTGTACAGCAATCTCATTGATAGGATTTTTAAAGAACCAGTAAGTTTCGCTGCTGTGGGCTGTGATGACCTCAACCAGGGAAAACATGGCAACAGAAGGAGAAATACCTAAACCCCCCAAAAGAAAATACTGTCCTAAAGTGTGTGATGTTAAAACAGAATCTATGTCTGTTTTGCTGTCTTAAAAAAATCTCCAATGACTTGGAAACAGTCTGGCAGTTCCTCAAAAAGTTAAATATGGAATTACTATATGATCCAGCAACTCCACGCCTAGGTATATTCCACCCAAGAGAATTGCGAACATAGATTCACACCCATACCAAAACTTGTACACAAATAGCAACACAGTCATAATAGAAAAAGAAAAGAATCAGGGCTGGCCAAGTGGCACGGTGGTTAAGCGCTGGCTTGGGAAGCCAGCGGCCCAGGTTCGGTCCCACATATGAGGGCCAATGACACTGCCCTCAAAAAAAAATTTAAAAAAAAGTAAGGGCTGGCCTAGTGGCACAGTGGTTAAGCGCTCGCTTGGGAAGCCAGCGGCCCCCAGTTCGGGTCCCACATATGAGGGCCAGTGACACTGCCCTCAAAAAAAGAAAGAAAAAGAGAAGAGTCGATCCAAATGTCCACCATCTTACAAACAGATAAACAAAATGTGGTCTATCCATACAAGAAAATATTATTTAACCATAAAAAGGAATGAGGTATTGCTATATACCACAACATGAATAAGCTCTGAAAATACTCTGCTAAGAGGAAGAAGATAGACACAAAAGGCCGCATAGTGTATGATTCCATTGATATGAAATGTCCAGAATAGGCAAATCCATATGAAGTTGATTACCAGTTGCCAGACATGGGGTCGGGGGGAGAAGAAGGGAGGAGGAATGAGCTCTGAAACTAGACAGTCACAGTTGTGATGATTGCGCAACTTTGTGAGGATACAAAAAAACCCTACTGAATTGTATACTTTAACATGGTTAAAATGAGGAATGTTTTGTGAATTTGATCTCAACAAAACATCCAAAAACCCTAATCAGGAAAAAGTTCAAACTCCCGGGACAGCACACAAGGCTGTTGATGATCCTTTCAGAACGACTTTTCTTTGCAACTTCCAGTCTCGCCACACACTGAGTTTGAGTGATTGTGATAAAGTCCCTGTGCTTCCCAATACCCACCATGTTCTTTCCCGCCGCCTCACTGTTTCCTCTGTCTGGATACTCTTGCCCGTCTGCCTCCATTTGGAGGATCATCTACTCATCCTTTACAGCCCAGCTGAAGTTCATCTCCTTTCCGGAAGCTTCCGAAAGCCTCTCAAGCAGTTAATGGATGCCTCTCCCAGCCCCCCGCTGGTACTTCATCCAGGCCTCTCCTGTGCTGTCATCAGCACCTCCTCCACTCTCACAGACTGGAGGCTGGGTCTTACCATTCACTGTCAGTGCCTGCTACTACGAAGACACTCAATGAACATTTCTGAATAGATATAGTATTTCTGAAATAATGACAGAGAAACAAAGAGGGAGGGAGGGAAAAAGGGAGGGAGGAAGACTAATCGCCTCATAGTAAGATTATCAGACGTTATCTCTAGGGTATGAAAGAAGCACCTGAAAGTTTCAGAAATGTAACCCATCAGACATTAAGCAGGGAGCCTTTGGAAACTTTTGTTTTTAGTCCAAAGGGGGAGGGAGGAAACTCCTTCAAAGAACTAGAATAACCAACACAATATTGAAGAACAACAAGGTTGGAAGAATGATATTATCAACTTCACAACTTATTATAAAGCTACAGTAATCAAGACAGTGTGGTGTTGGTAAAAGAATAGACAAATAGATTAGAGAGCCCAGGTATAGACCCCTGTAAATATAGTCAGCTGATTTTGACAAAGGAACAAAGGCAATACAGTGGAACAAAGAGAGTCTCTTCATCAAATGTTGCTGGGACAACTGTGAATTGGCATAAAAAACAAAATCTAGACATAGATTTATACCCTTCACAAAAAATTAACTCAAAAATGAATGACAGGCCTAAATGGAAAGCCACAACAATCCTAGATAGCATAGGAGAAAATCTAGATGATTCTGGATATGGCAAGGACTTTTTAGATACAATACCAAAGACATAATCCATGAAAAGTATCATTGATAAACTGGACTTTACTAACATTAAAAACTTCTGCTCTGCCAAAGGCAATATCAGGAGAATTGGAAGACAAGCCACAGACTGGAAAAAAAATATCTGCAAAAGACACGTATGATAAAGGACTGACCCAAACTATACAAAGGACCCTTAAAATTCAACAATAAGAAAACAACCCAAAATATGGGCCAAAGACATTAACAGACATTTCATCAGAGAAGATAAATAGTTAGCAAATAAACACATGGAAAGATGTCCTACATCATATGACATCAGGGAAATGCAAATTAAAACAACGAGATAGCATTACACACCTATTAGAATGGTCACAATTCCGAACACTGACACCACCAAATGCTGGTGAGGATGTGGAGCAACAGGAACTCTCAGCCATTCTGGAAGACAGTCTGGTGGTTTCTTACCAAACTAAATACACTCGTATCACATAATCCAGCAGTCACGCACCTTGTTATTTACACAAAGGAGTTGAGACCATTATGTCCACCCAAAAACCTGCGCATGGATGCTTACAGCACCTTTATTCATAATTGCCAAAACTTAGAAGCAACCAAGATACGCTTCAGTAGGTGAATGGATAAATAAACCGTGGTCCATCCAGACAAAAAATACTATTATTCATTACTAAAAAGAAACGAGCTCTAAGCCATGAAAAGACATGGAGGAACCCTAAATGCATATTACTAAGTGAAAGAAGCCAAACTGAAAAGGCTATATATATACTGTATTATTCCAACTATACGACATTCTGGAAAAGGTAAAACTATGGAAACAGTGAAAAAATCAGTGGTTGCTGGGGGTTAAGGGAGGGAGAAATAGGCAGAGCACAGGGGATTTTTAAGGCAGTGAAAGTACTCTGTATGACATGTCATTATATATTTGTCCAAAACCACAGAATGCACAGCACCAAGAGTGAACCCTAAGGTAAACTCTGGACTTTGGTGATTATGATGTGTCACTGTAGGTCATCCTGGGTAAAAATTCTAGGGAGTGATGCTGATAACAGGGGAGGCCATGCAAGTGGGAGTGGTAGAGGGTACAGGGAAAATCTCTGTAGCTTTCCCTAAATTTTGTTGTAAACCTAAAGCTCCTCTAAAAAAAATAGTCTTACCCCAAAAACACTCCTTTGGTGTGAACTATTTGTTTACTTGTAAATGATTTCAACTGCTTTCTGAGCTACCAAGCAGCAAAGAAGGAGCTCAGGGATGAATCGCAGTCCAGGACCAACAACAGCATGAAATAAACCCTCGCAGTGGGCAAAAGGAGGAACAAGGCTGTGTGCAGATGGGCACGGCCAGAGGGCCATTCCTCTGTACTGCCACCGAACAACATGGAGCCGTCTGCCTCTTACACTAGGAGTAAGTATGTCTTAATTCATCAGCTCAAAGCACACACCTGCCTGCCCTGAAAACCATGTGTTCATAATATTACCTGCAGCTCCACTGCGGGAAAGAGGAGCTTACATTACATCTGGAAGCTGGGTGAGTCAACTGCCTATTAAAGATTTGTCTTCCTGGTTAAGAGCCAGGTTCGTGGCTAAGAACTTTGCATCAGATCCTTCAAATTTTGGTGAGCTGGCAGATGGAAGAGCAGTGCTATTGTTAGCAATATGCCTGGTCTGAAGGAGAAAATAAAAATCAACGAAAATGAGGCAACAGGATCACTGCTGGGGGCTGGCAGGGATTTTGCCTTGTAATTCCTACTTAAAGATAGCTCCAATATTCTCACAAGTGGCTAAAAGAAGCCACTGCTGTCTATGAAGTCATGTCTTAGAAATGAGCACGTAATAGTGATTACAGGCTTAATAAGTGTTTGATGAATGAATAATGGAATGAAAGTCATTAATGAATTCTATAGCTCTGGTGCCTATGATAGACATGGAAGTTCCCAGCCTATGTTAAGTTAGATGGTTAGACACACAGGGTATCTGATCACAGCTGGAGACCGAGAAACACAGTATGGATGGAGGTGAATGCAGAGACCCCCGAGTCCTAGGATTCGGTCTTCTACAAGCCAGTTTCCCACCATCAGAGCAGACAGCATGAAGAGGAGGCCCTCTTCAGCTCTTACAGATGGCATGTGCTAGTCTACCCAACTCTCACCACCTGCTGGACTTAAAAAAACAACCTATATTAGACAACAGGCAGGTGACAAGCCAGGCCAAGGAAACACCCTCCAGTTATGGGGACCTCTAGTTGAAGGTAAGTGTTGGAAGGGAATGATGCCATCGACGGTGATTTTCCCTGTCACAGTGACGGGCTGAGAATCGGGTAGCTGTCCTCGGTCCATCCTGTCTTGGACTCTTGTGATGCCTCAGTGCTCCGTGGGAACAACACCACCTGTATCTTTCCCTCCGGCATCTGCGTCATCAAAACCATGATCCCACCCAGGTTTTGTCCCTAACTCAGAGCTAGCCAAGTCTAATTTCACACTCTGGCTGCTATTTTTCACTTATTGGCCAATTGAAGTTTTAAATATTTTTAATCACTGGGCTTTAATGCTTGAACTCTGCGGGTGTCCACGTAGCCCAAACCCTCCTAGTCACTTAATGCACACTTTTTCATAGTCACAGCTTTAAAATGTCTGAGGACTGAAAGAAGGACCCATATCAAAAGTATATTTTAAAACATTGACGGAGGGCAACAAAAAAGAAGCCCACAGCTGAATGGGATGTGCATCAGAAATAGCAAAATATCTATTTCTTCCCAGAGGCCAGAAATTTAGGCGATACTTTGAGATCCTGCTGAATGACCTAAATTTCCCTACTATGGACCGATCCTGGGATAAGTGCCCACCAACTCCCACCCCTCTTCTATCTGGCCAGTAAGATCCAAGTTCAACCCCTCTCTAATCACAGCACTTCAGTATCACAGGTTTTGTATATTTCTAATGATGATAGGCTCACCCATCTCTATCAAGCCCATACATACATACCTTACGGGCATGGACCACTATTCTTTATTCACAGATCCAGTTGATGATCCTAGACTTGGGAACTACACAGAAAGCGGTATGATCGTTTGCTGACTCAGAAAAACCCAGTGGGTAAAAAGAATGCTTTTTTTGGAAGTTAGCCACCCAAGTAGTTGGCATAAAACAATACTGGACTCAGCAGAAACAACAACAAAAAAATCCCCAAGTCACCTAAACTCCAGGTACAGCATAATATAAAGTCTCTCCACAGCCACTGAATTGGAGTAATTCATTCTACCCTGCGTGTTCCTGCTGCATTGTGTAATTCTAACATGGTATTGATTAGGTAATTTGTTTAATTATGCATATCTATTTTTGTTCCCTTGGCTATTTTAAAACCTTCTTTTGCTCCTCTCTGTATTACCCCTCAACATCTAGCACACAGTAGGTATTCACGATATATTTATATTAGTGCAAGATATCATGGCAGCCACATATGATGTGGTCTTACATACAGCCAGTTACAGACTGGATGAAAGCAACTTTACACTGTTCCTTGGTCACTCTGAAAGAAATAATAAAAACACCACATGTCTTCCCAAAGCTTTGAAAGACCTGTCCTCCACCACTGAAATTTTAATCAATTTAGATATTAAGAAACCAGAAGATTCAAATAATCCTTAATAATAACAGGGCTTCCCATTCCTAGAGTCATTTTTCCAAGTGTTTTCATATGTCATATTTCATGTCATTTCATATTCACAACAACCCTTGAAGAGAGTCGCTACAATTTCCCACTTATTCTTGAGGAAATAGAGACTCGGAGGGGCAAGGTGACTTGCCAAGTCTTCTGACTTTAGAGTCAAGGGCTCTTTCATTACAACATTGTGCCTGTGTAGCAAACTGGCACGATCTGCAGTGTCTGTAAGTCGGGAGCATAAATCTCAAAGGAAACATTGGAAGGAGGAAAAAAATGACAGAAGGTTGTAAACACATTACCACATGAGTCCACTGACCATTTACTGAATTTTTACTGCTGGAAATGAATACTTTTCTTTTGCAGAATCTTCAAAAGCAGTTGAGGATATCAAGTGTAGACACAACTGCCAAAGATAAAATACCAAACCAGCAAAATCTCACCGCCCAAGAATCTAGCATCTTCCTATGTTGTGATTTCTGCCAAAATTGTGCTTGATATTTTCAGGCATGGAAATAACTCTACAATTCTTCCTTTCAAACCCTTTCCAGGGCTCTTGGATTAAAGGACTAGAACCTCCTTTTGTCGAATGCAATTTAAAAATAATTTTAGATGTCCTTTCTTCTTTTAGAGTTGCGAGTGTGCTAACCGTCCCAGTCTCTACAAGGCAATCTTTTACAATCCATAACACGTAGTAAACTTTATAGAAAAAAGTGCCATTTCCTAGAGAAGAAACTGATGACCCAAAGTGACAAGGGAGTACACACAGGTGGAAAGAAGCCCACTGTTTAGGTACAGGGACAAGGAAGGTGGATTGTCAGGCAGAGAACTGTAATCACATAGGAAAAACTGCCTCGTTTCTTCCATTTCAAGGATAAGGATGCTATGAACACATTCATCCTTTTTAGTCTATGTTTCAGAATTTAAAAGTATCTCATTAGAAGCCAGAATAGGAATACATCAAATGTCTCTTTAGAAACCAAAAATTCAGGAGCATAAACCCAGGGGTACCAGTTCTGGACATTCAATGGCTGCCCAGGGCATGCACTGTGGGCAGAAGGCTATGCTCAAAGGACAGGATGCCTACTGAAGAGAAATGCTATGAAAGTACTCATCTTCCCCCTTATACAAAAAGCTCGGTAGGCTGCTTCTAAAATTTATGAGTGCAGAAAATAACATGGCCTCCTATATTTTAATATGCCCATGAAACCAACCAGCACAAAATCTGTTGGCTAGAAATCATTATAAAAGCTGTCCAATTCTGTTGCTACATGATGTCTTAACCTCTTACAGTACTTTTATTTAATAACTAAACCAACTTAGACTCACTTTCCAGGTAAAATATTAGAAATGTACCAGTTAATACATTCAGATATTTATTCATCCATCCAACAAAACTTAACGAGCACCTACTCCATGCCAGGGGTTGTTCTCAGCATTAGGGACACGGCAGTGAACTAAAAACCGCAGTCCCAGTTCTCCGTTCAAGGGCCTTCCATTCCATCGAAGACAACAAACAATAATTAAGCAATTAAGTTCACTGAGATAAAATCAGGTAAGAGTTATGGAGAGTAAAAAAGTGGGAGGTGTTCAGGCCAGGTTGTGTTGATAAAGTGAACTCTGAGCAGAGATCTGAAAGAAATGAGGAGTGAGCCTCAGAGGTATCTGGGGAAAGGGTGTTCTATTCTAGTTCAGCAGATACAAGGGCTTGCAGGAAAGCATACGGTGGTATGTTAACAAAATGTCAAGGAAGGGGTGGCTGGGTGGCTCAGTTGATTA
This sequence comes from Aselliscus stoliczkanus, assembly GCA_033961575.1. Taxonomy (NCBI): domain Eukaryota; kingdom Metazoa; phylum Chordata; class Mammalia; order Chiroptera; family Hipposideridae; genus Aselliscus; species Aselliscus stoliczkanus. Next base: position 71,239,147 of record CM066739.1, on the reverse strand, counting down.
GAGCGTGCGCTCTGAACAACAAGGTTGCCAGTTCGATTCCCACCTGGGATGGTGAGCTGTGCCCCCTGCAACTAGATTGAAAACAGCAACTGGACTTGGAGCTGAGCTGCGCCCTCCACAACTAGATTGAAGGACAATGACTTGACTTGGAACTGCTGGGTCTGGGAAAAAACACAGTTACAAAAGAAAAACAACAACAAAAAAAAAGAGGGTCAAGGAAGCCAGTGAATCAAAGACCGACCAAGAAGACAGGGGGGAGCGATGGGGGAGAGGCAAGGAGGAGTCTAGATCAGAGTCCTTCTAGAGCAAAACAAAAGGCTTTTGACTATTCTAAGGAAGATGGGAAACCAGTGGGAGGTACCCAGCTACATAAACGGAAACATATTTAAAAGAATGGTGCTGGTAGCGGTGTAGACAACTGGGCTGTCGGGGACAAGAGTGGAAGGAGGGATACCAGTCGGGAAGAATGATGGACTGACCTAGAGTAGTAGCAAGGATGTGGAAGGAACGGATCAGAGTCCGGACATATTTTGAAGGTTGGATACGGAGCAGATGAGAAAGAAAGATTTCAAGGACTGCAACATTTTCGGCCTGAGCAATTAAAATAAAACTTTCAGGTAAAGATTTATTTTCGGAAGACTTGACAGACCACTCCTTAACATACATTATATTGAATGCCACTGGAACTGAAAAATAAATCAAATGGTAAGTGGGATAGCACAGCATAAACATGGGGATCCTGGAGCCACACTGCATAGGTTTGAATCTCAGCTCTGCCACGTACTCCTATGGGTGAACTTAGGCCTAAGTTACTCAACCTTTCTGTGCAATAGTTTCCTACTCTGGAAAATTAGAAAAATAATAGCACTAATTCTAAGAGTTGTTGTAAGGATTAAGTGGTGTAATCTATAGAAAGAGCTTAGAATTGTGACAAAGCATTTAATAAATACAGAGGGTACCAAAAAACTGCATACATATTTTAAGAAAGGAAAAAAGTATTAAAACTGTAATATGCAATATGTACCGATAACAAAAGATGAATGAATACAAGTCACATTTGACATCTGCAATGACAAGAGGTGCTCAAAGTGGTTACCATCAGCCTCCAAACATACTGCTGATTACAGCAAACTACTACTTGAGCAACACTGACCAAAGTGTCCACTTGTATACATTTTTTTGGCACCCGTGGTATTAGCAATCATCATTATTGTTAGTATTAAGAAAGATCGCGGGCCGGCCGAGTGGCGCGGTGGTTGGGCGCTGGCTTGGGGAGCCAGTGGCCCCGGTTCGGATCCCATGTGTGGGGGCCGGTGACACTGCCCTCAAAAAAAAAAAGAAAGGGCTGGCAGAGTGGCGCTGTGGTTAAGCGCTGGCTTGGGAAGCCAGTGGCCCCGATTCAGTTCCATATGTGAAGGCCAGTGACACTGCCCTCAAAAAAAAAAAAAGATAGCAAAAAAAGAAAAAGAAAGATCACTGCTCCTAATGACAGGGGAACTAAGTGTTGGAATACTTGCTTTTGTTTTCTGATGTGTCCTATGAGCCTCAAACATAGTAGGAACTCAGTAAGTACTGTTTAATGAATGATTAATTCAGGCCGGCCAAGTGGCGCGGTGGTTAAGCGCTGGCTTGGGAAGCCAGTGGCCCTGGTTCGGCCCTACATATGAGGGCCAGTAACACTGCCCTCAAAAAAAAAAAAAAAAAAGAATGATTAATTCAATACAGGGAGCAAAGGGAAAGCAAGATCAAGTATTTTAAGATTTTTCAGCCTTAAATTTTGCTTTATCTTGCTGGTAGTAATAAAAATTGTGGAGAACTGTTGGGTAAACAGTTGGGTAAAATATGCAGTGTTAGCAAACATTAGACAATTAAATATATATTTCATTCCCTGTAATCGAAAGCTAGATTGATCCTCTCTCATTTATTTTATTTTAATTTTATTTTAACTTTATTTAAATGCTGTCTAATCCAATTGCTTATATACTGGGTCAACAGTAAAGTGGGGCAAAATGTTTTAGGGCCTGTGTGTGTGTTTCAGATAAAATCCAAGTGTCACAGAGCAGTGGATAAGAATTTCTCTAATTCTGGCCAGTCCAGTGGCTCAGTTGGTTACGAGTTAGCTTAACAGTGCGAGATCTGAGCAACAGGGCTGCCAGTTCAATTCCCACATAAGCCAGTGATGCTGCGTCCCAACTGAGCTGCCGCTGAGCAGCCAACAGGTGGCAGGATGGCTCAGCTGGCGAGAGCACATGCTCCTAACAACAAGACTGCCTGTTGGATGGTGGCTATACCCACCTGCAACTAAGATTGAACACAACACCTTGAGATTAGAGGCCATGAACTGCTGAAGGGCAGCCAGATGGCAACTGGCGCCCTGCACAACGAAGATCGAAGAACAACAACTTAGCTGGTCCCCTCTCCCAATTACCCAATTTATAAAAAAAAAAAAAAAAAAAAAAAAAGAGGGCCGGCCGAGTGGCGCGGTGGTTAAGCGCTGGCTTGGGAAGCCAGTGGCCCGGTTCAGGTCCCACATATGAGGGCCAGTGACACTGCCCTCGAAAAAAAAAAAAAGAATCTCTCTAATTCAATTCAAAATTCTTTTCCTACAGATGTTCAAAGCTCTAAATGGATTTCTAATTGTACTGTAGTTATAATTATACAGTGGTACAAGTAACAAATAATCATATTAAGTAAAAAAGGGAAAATGGCTAGAGTATAACAGTTTAATCCATGATGTCCTTTTGAAAATCAACCAGGTGTAAAAAAAAAAAAAAAAAATGCAGCTTTCCTATTTATAGTATTTTCCAACTTCCTGTGGATAAACTATTTCAAGCCACAGTTTTTTAAAAATAAGAGCGGAATATTTTTCTGTGAAAGATGGTGCTTTTAGTACTCATAACAAGAGGGAAGCATATCATAAAATCATGGGTGTAAGTGTGTCCGTGTGTGTCTGTGTGTGTGTGCGCGCGCGCGTGCGCATGTGAGAGTGCGTTCTTGCAACACAAAATCTCTCAGTTTATATTAAGGAGGCTGTCACAGAGTGGATTTGGAAAATTGTCTAGAACCTTTATGCCTTTAAATTTTTCTTACTTAAAATATACTGTGCTTCTGGTTAGTAGTTGGAATCAAGGATTCCATGAAACAGTCTAAAAAAGAATATCTTTTTTTAAAAACTAGTCATGAAAAAAAAACTGAAATATTTTCACAACTTGGGAATTTCATTTGGCTGAAATGACTTTATTATTGTTTCTCAATTCAGCTGTTGTCTCATCTTACATTTTACCTAAATGTAGTAGAAATTGACAAATCAGAGAATGGAAAGGGAATTACTGAAACCCATATACAGAATTCTCAGTTTTTAAAATAATTTCTCATGTTTTAAAACTAAATCTACAATTTCAAAGCTGGGAGGGGGATAGTAGAAGAGGTCTCATTGAAGGTTTTAGAGTCCTCAAGTAGTATAATTCAGGTCAGTTGTTATTGCTACTTTTATTAAGGATGCACATACTACTAAATTCTTGTACAATAAAGATATCCCCTAGATCAGAAGGACTCACATCTTGTCAGGGAGACCACTTCACGGATGATGTAGTGGCCTTACCACTGTACTGTACATCTGAAGCTGCCACTGAATAATATTATGTCAACTATAATTTAACACATATATAGTCATGGGATGTGGAATATAGTGTGGGGATGGAGTCAATGGAATTGTAATAGATATGTATGATATGGGAGTGAGGGGCAGGGCAGGGGGGAGGGGGTAGTCACTTTGTAAGGGGTGAGAAAGATAACTATTGCATTGTTTTGTACATCTATAACTACTACTACTACTACTACTAATAATAATAATAATAAAGTTTTTTTAAAAAAAGATATCCCCTAAACTTATATGTATACATGCAAACATACACTGAATTATGCATCATCTATGATGCATTATCGAAGCTTAATAACTAAAAGACCAAAATGTTGTATTTTGAAATACAGGAAATAAAAACTGACCCAAATCTTGGCAGAACTTTGGGTCCTCCATTTTGTCTATTCCAGGACCCCCAAGAAGATGTTACTCTACTAAATAAGAACACATCATCTATCCTCTGAGCTCCTAAGCTAGACATCCCAAACTGCAACTTTCTCATTCCTTCCCAGTTCCTCAAAATCCATCCCGAGAGTCTGTAACATCAGTTTACCAACATCAAACACCAGCTGCAGGTGAAAGAACGAAACGTTAAGAGTCACCTGTGGCACTGATTAAAAACAGATTTTGACTCAGGAAGTCAAGAGTAGAATACAAAAAAAACTGCATTTTTAAAGAATGCCACAGGCAATTCTGATGCATGCAGTCTAGGGACTACATTTAAAGATTCAACAGGACACCAATTTCGTAGCTGTTTTTGTTTTGTTTTGTTTTAATAATCACTAGTTACCAAGAGTCCATGAAACCTTAAGTAATCTTTAACTGGAATCTATTTATCTTCCTCAGACTGCAGGGTCTTCAAGTTACAAGTTCTGAAAGATTAACCTCAGGTCAGCCTAGCCCCTCCCACCGCAGCCAACCTGGCTTTGAGACCCTGAACAGCTGCTCTGACCATCTGGGAGGCTGCAGGAATGGCCTGCCTTATCCAGTTTCCTAGCACTCACCTGATAACCTCAGCACTGTCAGCAGGACCAGCCTGGGCCCTCTGGGCTGGATCTGCTCCCTCATATGAGACAGGGGTGAGGGCAGGGAACCTCCTTGGGAAATACACGTTTATGGTAACAATAAATTAGTTTTTTGCAACTCCATCTTTGGGAAGTGTTGGAGAGAATAAGGGGCAAACCTGCTGTTATCTTCGACCACATCAAATCCTTCGTCTTCTGAGAGTAATTTGGAGTTTTGGAACTCATATATCAGTACCAGATTTGTACTCAATAGAGTTTCTACTAAAACAGGGTTTATAGTGATTTGGGCTCTGCTAATCATCAGTTATGTACTCAGCCCATTGGTAAAACAGGGTTTATAGTGATTTGGGCTCTGCTAATCATCAATGATGTACTCAGCCCATTGGTGGCACTGTAATGGCTCAACTTGCCTAGGATGAACTACATTTCCCAGAATGCTCAGCCCTGTATGTTTCCAGTTAGTGAGGGTCGGGATTGATTCTTCTACCAGGTGACTAATCCTTACATACACAGCTTCCTGAGGAATGCAGCAATTTCTCACTACCTTCTAGTATACCTTTTTTATTTAAAAAAAAAAATTATTTGAATACCAACTATGTGCTGAACACAGTAATATGTGCTTTCTGAATTAATCCTCACTACAGCTATGGCAGTATCATCTCTTGATTGATTACAACCCAGAAGCTGAGTTTTAGGAGTTTACAAGAGCCTGACCAATAAACAAATACTGAGAGCTAGGTCTTCTAGCTTCAAGTCTGTGCTCCTACTATGGCAGAGTTTTGTTTTGAACTGCATTTTATTCCCAGCTATTATTTTCCTTGAAGATTAGACTGAATGCCAGTTCTCTGCTGATTCCATCAATCATCCTATACAACACAGTCTGGCAGATACATAACTCGCATTCAAATTTTCCCATCAGTATTCATCTTTTCACAGTTGGTCCTTCATTTCAAGGATCCAAATTACTGATCTTTTCAAGTTTTCTTCAGAGCTATGGGTTTCTCTCTTGAGTTATCATCGTAATTGTCTTCTCACTACCTTCTTCAAAACATTTGTCCTGGGCTGGCTCAGTGGCTCGTTGGGTAACAGTTGGCTTGGGAGGGCGAGCTCTGAGCAGCAGATCCCACAGGTGTCAGTGACACTGAGCCCTCTACAGCTAAGTTTGTGAACAACAGCTCGACCTGGAGCTGGGCTACAGTGAGTGGCAGGCGACAGCACAGGTTGCAGTGGGCTGCTGTGAGCTACCGTGAGTGGCCAGCAGCCAGTGTGAGCAGCTGTGAGGCGCCATGAGAGGCAGTCCAATGGCCAGCAACCGATCTGCCTCAGCCAGAAAGAGCGCAATGATCACAATACCAACATGGGCCAGTGAAGCAATGTCCTCCACAACTAGACTGAAGAACAAAAAAGACAGCAACTTGTCTGTTCCCCTTCCCTGGTTTCCCCAACACTGTTCCCTCCCTCAATTCCCCAGTAAAATATTTAAAATATATATATCTTCAAAAAATAAATTTGTCTTGTCAAAAATGTTTCTAACATTGTGTTATCTCCGTGATTTTCTATGAAAGTATCATATATCTGACTTACATTTTAGTTAACTTATGTGTAATCTGCTGGATTTGCGCTGAAAAACAGTAACACATTTTTATGCTGGCGATACCTCCGTTCACTCTCCCCAGCTGCAGGCACAAGACTGACAGGCTGACCTTGAAAGCAAGTTCGGCTCAAACATGTTGCAACACATCCCCACTATGATGACTCCTCCTCTACTTACACAAATGACACCAGAAAGCAGTATCATTATTTCATAGTCACACCTGGTAACTTGACACTTGCTGACACCTTTCTACTGTTTATTTCCAATGTCTCAATTTTCCACTCTTCTAAAGGGCTTAGTGTCATCTGAAAGCTTGGCAGTCTCACTATGTGCCCAGGGCTGCAGATCACTGATAAAAACGTTAAATAAAACCCATCTGACTTCCAATCTCTACATACTGCTCACTATTTAAACTGCTCCATTCAAAGAAGTGCCTGTTTTCCCTTACCCTTTGTTTCTTCTGTCTAAACTACTTCCTTCCCTTTGACAATACCCAGCATCTCTTCCAATTCCGGAGCCTGTCTTAGCTGTTGCAGGGCAAGGGAGGGGAAGATGGGCAATGGCTTTTGGAGAGTTTAAATAAATCCTATCCATGGACTCTCCCATGTCTGCAGGCTGGGTTCACCTAAGACCATTGCAGTACCAGCTTAACAGCCAGCCTTCTGTCACTGAGCAGCTGGGTGACGATGGGCAAAGTCCCTTTATCTCTCTGGTTCTTACTTTCTTCATGTGTAAAATAAAGCAACTGGCCTCCATAATCTGTGGTATTTCATGTCTATGGCTCTGGTAAAGCTTCATCTGTCTTGCTAGAAGCAAACTGTACTTTCTCAAATAGACTCTGTCTGTTTAAGATTTGGATGATTTTTTTGGGGGGGCCTATGGGACATTTGGTACATTTCTGATGGATGGGACCTTTTATGGGTAATCATAGATGACGCAGATATGAAAAGCAATAAAGAGAGGAAATCTGAAAAACTGGAGCCACATTACTACAACATCAAGTACAGGGTATCTGTCATCTAGCAAGCTGGAGTGATTTTACAAAGAAACAAAGTTTTCAAACGAGGACGTAAGGGAAATGATACTCTCACATCCAGGCGACCATCTACAGTCTCTTGTAGGTGGCTGAAGTGTTAAGACAGCTGTACACTGAGTGGCATAAATCTAACTGGGCCAGTGAAGGGAGATGGGTTGATCCAGTACCAAGAAGCACTCCAAGTTACATGAAAATGCAAGTATCAGCGGTCACGACCTAAATGCCTACAGGGCCAGGAAGTCACATGAAGGACTGAATGCTGCTGACTAACATGTGGGAAGTCAGGACCTGGGGCCAAGTCGACAGTCTACGCTTATCTGTAGAACATCCAAATTCAAGGTGAAACAAAACCCACCTGTAGACCAAAATCAACCCGCATGGGACCAGTTTATAATCTCTGACCTTACAGGTACGTCAGCCCTCTGGGCTTCTTTTGCTGACACTTCAATAGGAACTAAACTCCTTGTGACTCTGGTAAAACTAAGAGTGTGTGTGTGTGTGTGTGTGGGGGGGGTATATGTATTTCTCTGGCAAAGTAAAAGATTCAATTTATTTAACGAATGAAACCTCCACTTTTCTAACTTCTATTAGAAAAAAAAAGAGACAATCCGTTTTAAGAGAATAATAAAAGAGCCCACTTCATAGGGTCCCAGTGGGGACTGAAAATCACATCAGATGCATCGTGCAGAGAAGGCCTCGCACATAAATACCATTATTATTATTAAATTGCATCCGGTGATGGGCTGTAAACTACATTCTTCTACAGAACCTCACAGAATTCCACTATCTTCAGGTTGGGGAGGTTTAAATTAGGTATTGGGGCAGGCAACAGCTACACCATAAAGCATAAAAACAGGACTCGGTGCATTCTAGATCCTGCTGTTGCTCAGACAGCGGGCCATTAATGAGTGAATGTGGCACCTCTGTCACTTCACTCCTCCTTCCCCACCCACTCTGCCTCAACTCAAGGCCCAAGCACTGAGATTCCAGGAATAACACAGAGCAAAGAATTCTAGAACATCTACTCCCTGTGCCTCCTTCTCCCCCCAAGATTAAAAAAAAAAAAAAGATCCATTATCGAAATTAACACCCCTCTCCCAATCCCACCCATTATAATGATACCCCTACAAATCCTAAAAATCCTTTATAAGGAAGTAGGTGTCTTTAAAAAATTCATAGAGCATAGCTGGCATGCTTTGACATGACAAAACACCTCTTCCCATAGCTTCTGCTTGTTTTTCCCCTCTCTCCACCCCTCGGCTGAAGGTAAACACTGCTGTGTGGGATCATCATGTTCTACTCAGCTTTTGAAAAAATAGGATAATGTAATATTTCAATCCATCTCTACTACATATCTTTATCATTTCATGGGTCACATGTCGACTCTTTCTGTTTTCCGCTATGTAATACTGATAACCCTTTGGAATCAATGAATGAGCAGATGAACAAATGATTGAATGCATCTTTGAAAATCAAGGAATTCGCAAGGATATAATTAATATCCTTGCTGAAAGAAATTATTTCCAAATGGCTCAACAGAAATACATGATTTTTGTTTGCTTTTGGGAAGTTCAGAATAGATCATCAAATACTACCAAACACACACTAACCATATGATTAAACATGAGATCATTTTAACACTTTAAAGGCAATTTTTTTTTTGAAGTCTACCTCCTCACCTGGGTTTTATAAACTTTGCCTTATTAATGGTTAAAACGCACAGTAGCACATCTTTGCTTTACACCCTTGTTTTACAAAGGGTGAAAATCAAATGTCAGATGCATTAAAGAGTGCTGACATTCCATGAAAGCTCCTTTTGAAACATAAATGATGCCTCTGATGTATTTCCTTTTGAAATTCTGATTTTTTCCTCCTTCATTTATGGAGCACAATGAATAACATCAAGTGATTTTACTAAAGAATACTGGTTTATTTTACTATTTAGTTTTCTCTCCCTCAGGGGAAAGAATAGTAAAGAAACACCCAGATTCTGTTTAGGGGTTAACTTCATTCCTTTCGTCTATACTTCATTGTTCCAGGGGCAGTGGGCTGTCTCCATAGCTAACCACCTCTCTGCATATCCTGTGGACATCTTTTTTTCCCCCAGGGGGCAAAAAAGAGAAGCAACTCCAAGCATTTGGAAAGCCTGCATGTGGTAGGCACTCGAGTACTCTTATTAAGAAAAGTATAAACTTTGTGGAGTCCTCTTCTTCACAGTAAAACATGAGGAGCTCTCAGTTGAGGGCTGAGAAAAGCTAACCAATCAGCTTCCCTTATGGTCATTGAACTGATTTTATAACAAACAGGTGCCCAGATTCTGGAGGATTTTCCAGTGCGTCAGGGCCAGGAACAAACACCATTGCCAGGGCCATGTTTCTGTTTTCATATTTGCTTAGTGAAAATTTTATTTTTCTTCCTCTGCAAGTTTTTTTAAATTATTTTTACTTTTTCTCTTTGATCACAACCACAACAGCAGCTTCAGATCCATCCGGCTAAAAGCAACTCACAGGGTAACAATAAAACAAGCAGAGGTGGAATTGAGCAGAGGTGGAGGGTAGGGGGCTGTCCTGGGCAGGACTGGCTCCATAATTTGCAGTCTAATGACAAATGAAAATGTAGGGCCTGTTGTTCAAACATTATTAGAGTTTCACATGGGGAACAGCAGAGCATTCAGCCAAGTGCAGGGCCCTTCTGAGCAGGGGGCCCTGTGCAACTACCCAACTGGGCGGGTCGCAGGCCCGCAGCTGCTCCTGGCTCTGGCCCTTAGACACACCTGCTGGGTTCTGGGTTTCACCAACACAGCAAGAGAGGCTGCTCCAGGAAGTAAATAAGGTCAGCCAGGTAAGCTTTAAGGACAAACTCAAATAAATTGCCAATAAATCAAACCCACGGAAATGAAATAACAGCTGCCAAGAGATGGAGCTCTTTGGCGGAGCAAGGAGGGTGCTAAGGCCTGTTCCTTCTCACACTCCCACTAGCAAAACGTCTAACATGGGCTAGGTGCTTTTTAATAAAGGTTGACATGAAAAGCATGGAGAATGGCCACTACCCTTTTCATCAACTAATCTTTTGGATAAGCAATTCTTCTTGCCTTCAAGATTATTCTGGTGGCTATGGATGGCCATTTTCCTCTGTTATCTCATCATACATTATATGACCCACACAGAAGAACGTTTGAGATTACATCCTAGTATCAACAGCGTCTTCACATATCTGAACTATCTGGCAGAAACAACCCCATTCTCAGTCATCAACAGAGAGAAAACAAGTTCCCATTCACCAGCTGGAGCTGGCCAGGAGGAGGGCCCGCCATGCTCAGCAAATTGTATTATCCACGGGGAATTCATGCTGACTCTTAAATCAGGCTTGAAGGGAGTCCCTAGTTCCCAGCCCAGGGGCACACTTTAAATAGCCATTAAAATGACATTTCAAAATAATCGAAGAACTCAAAGAACCAGAGGAACAAAACAAAGGGTGTTGTAAAAGGAAATGGAAACATTACCATAATTAAAGCTTTTAAACGAGATGCTTTACACCCTGGTTGGACTGCGACTTACTTACAATAGCAGTCAAGGCAGATTGCAAGGGTGTGAATGGGGATAGCATCATATTTACAAGAAAGGAAAAGTGAAGAAAGCTTTTGTAAGGTCATTGGAACTACATCCTGAAACGTAGTTTAGGAAAAAAAAAAAATCAAAACACTGGTTTGGCCTTTATGGGGATGTAGGACTTTACCTAATCTGGTTTTGCCATTAATATGCCTCTGGCCCAGAACAGGGGACCCTATCATAGTCTAAAAATGTAATAGCCTAACTCCCTTGTCACCATCACACACAAAAATGCACTTAACCCTCTTTATGGGACCTAAACAGTACCATTTTCAAAGTGCAATGACACCTCACCAGTAAGCTCTTCCCAGAAAGGAACTACATTTAACACTGAAGAAAGTCTCGTACAATGCCATACAGAGATTCACTATTTTTTCAATCCTTCTGGGACTGCAGGCAGTGCAACCTAGCAGACCAGAATAGAACCTCGCAGTCCAGTACTTTACAGATGTTGGGAGACATACAAAAAATCACCGAGACAGCACACGCTAGATGGAGGGAACCTGGGACAGGCCCCACAGACCAGGAGTTCCCGCCAGAATCATGACAGTGTTTTAAGGCTGTCCTTGGTTTGTGTGTTGTCCTTGGAGCGACCGTGCTGGCTACAGCAGTGGCTCCTCAGCTCGGCTTCTATACAGAGCTCGCCACCAGGAGGGCAGCCAGCCCCACCTGAACAACGAGCTACCAACATGTCCTGGAAAAGAAGGAAAGGTTATTTGACCTCACTGGGACAATTAAAAGCTCCTTTGCACTAGGCAAACATCCCATCCCACAGTGAGTAATGTAAAGACAAACATGTTAAAAGAAAAATGTCCCAGAATTAAACATTTTTTTGAAACCATGCATGCATGCAGTCTGCAACTTAAACGTTTGAAGCCTAAATTCCCTCCTCAAAAATGACTCTCGTTTAAAAGTTTTCTCTTTAGGACTGAAAAAAATTCAAGAGGGACTTCCTCACTGGAGAAAGACTTGGAAAAACCCCAGACCTAAACTCAAAGCAGTGATCTTGGCCAGCAGTTTTTTGGCTTCCCTTTGCTATTATTAAGTATCCTTCTGTTTGACTAAGAATTTCTCCACCTCTTCACAAGCCATCTTTTTTCTTTCTGTGTCCAGAAAAAATGGAAAACCATGTGTTTATAATGAGCCTGTTGCTATGCAAATCCTTAAAACATATTACAAAAATCTTTCCTTTGAGTCAGGAGGAGAACAGAAAGGGAGAAGACCAACTGCTAGTGAGAGGCCCTTCACTGAACAGAAAAGCTGGCCAAAAGGAGTATGAGGGGAAAAAAAAAAAGCAAAATGGGAAAAAATTATGGTGGTCCCATCCCTTGAGTCATTTTAACCAAAAGGGGAAAACTTAAGATTTTTAAAGCCCCAAGGTAATGTGTCCTTTTCTCTTCTTAATCGTTTTAATTCCTATGGTTTCATGATCATCCTCCATCTACTAGTGTGTCCTTTTCACAAGTTTTTTCACATTGCCTTAAGAATGTCAAGAGGTTTTTTCCCCCCCTTTTATGTGTACTACTGTGTGTACTCTTCTTTTGATATCTTTTGTCTTATTCAATTATCACCTAAAGCGACAGCTGAATTGTCCTTTTTTCTCCAAATCAATCATAGTATCTTGGCCGATTTCCCACACTTATGACAAGATTTGTTCTTCAAAAGTTACGGCCGGGAGAAGAGATGAGACACAGAATGTCAAAATTCATGTCAAAAAAACAGAGCTTCTCAATTTGCTCATTTAGAAAACTTGGACTTGATCATTTTCATAAAAGTCCATCACCTTCTTAAACAGTTTGCAACCAACATCATTCTCAAATTTTTGTTATGTTGTTCTATACACTCTATTAATATGCACATGTTCAAGGAAGGGATTGTTTGGGAATGAGAAATGAAATACATGCCTTTTAAATGTATCTTTTCTTTTACCCATGTGTCTTAATACATATGGGTTCACACACACACAACACAAACAAACAAACAAACAAAAACCCAGAGTATTAATTCTAAACACTTTGTCTTTATTCAAGAGAGAAGAAATGGCTAGCTAGCCCTGACTAATGCTATGGAACGTGTTTTACTCTCAAATGGAAGAAGTAGCCAAACCATTGCAAACATGTGTTGGGTAAAAACAAGTTTGGTTGGCTGCAGACAAAGGCCTTATTTTTTGAGCACAGATGGCTGAATGGTTGCCTCCTCCAACGGGTTGCCCGCAATGAAAGGCAGATTTCTACTTCTAATCTATGCAAATATCTGACTCTGAGGGCATCACAAAGACTAACTGTTTTGTGTCAGACACAGCAGATCCCAGGTGCTCTCAGGTGCCAAAGCCCATCTCCCACCTGAGATTCCTGGTAAGGTAACTCGGATAACAGCGGATGGCTGCGGAGTTAGTCACCAACCCTCCTGCTGTGAAACATTCCTCTGGAATCCTGCCCCCTCACCACTGCCTCTCCTTGGCTGCTCTGCCTGGAAGAGAGTTTAGATATTCAAATGGGACCCCAGACGCTTTTCTAAAACCTCCCAAAAAGGCTCAGATCCCCAAGGACTAAGAAAGGCTCCTAATGCCTCTGAGTCGCATGGGTCACTTTGAATTCAGCTCATCTATTCATCTCTAACATCAAACCCAAAAATTCTGAGTTTGCTATTCAGAAATGTTATTCTGTCCACATCAGAATATTTCTACTCTAGTCTATGAAGGTCTCACTGACTCACACCTGAGCCATTGTTGGTGGCCCTCCAACTTCCCAAGTGTCTGTCATTCCCTTTTTCTTTCCCTTCTCCCTCTTTTTCCTTTCTTTGCTGACAGTACTCTTCTCTCTTATTTTTCCAACTCCTCGGGTTAAGTCTTTGACTTGCGCTCACACCCCTTGGCACACTCCAGTCTTCCCTTGGAGCAACAAAAATTCCTACAGTGCTGAAAACACACATACACACATACACACACACATATGCAAACCCAGGTCCTAACTATAAACATCCTTTGTCATGAAGAGAAGGTTATACCTGAAATCTACATAGGTTAGCTCTAATGTTTAAGTCTAAAAATGTCCTTCAAAGTTTTGTCAGTTTTTCTGATGAAAGGGCAGTAACAGTTTTCTGCAATATTCTGTGTTGGAAAATGCTTCTGTCCCTCCTTACCAAACTTCATCTTAAATGAACCAAGCTCACTGAGCAAAAAGAAATACTCAAGGGAAATGAAAGACACGCTTCCTAATCTCCAGCCTCGATAACCACCGCCATCAAAAGTTCTTGCTCTCTACCTCAAAGTTTGATGTCAACCCTCTTTGCTTTGTTTCAGCTTATGAATACAAATATTGACAGTCAAATAATGCATCATTGATTTTACTTACCTGAGAAATCTAAAACTTTAGAGGTTAACTCATTTATCAATTAATCAATATCGATTCTCAAATCTGAATGAACTTCAGAACCACCAGAGGAATAGTATTTATTTTAAGCAATATATCCTCCTGACCCCAGCCTTAAGACACTCCAACTCAGTCTTCTGGGACCGCCAGCCCTAGAATCCGTATGTATAAGAATGCTCCAGGTAATTAGGATACACCGTGTTTCCCCGAAAATAAGACCGGTCTTATATTAATTTTTGCTCCAAAAGATGCATTTTATTCACTTATTCATGTACAAAAACCTACACTTATTCAAATACAGTCATGTCTGTCTGATGATCTTAACTGGGGCTTATGTTTGGGGTAAGACTTATATTACGATCACCTTGAAAATCATGCTAGGACTTATTTTCCAGTTAGGTCTTATTTTCAGGGAAACACAGTAGCAGGCCCTGTCTGTCTGAGAAGCACTGATCTGTTCCAGCACCTTTCCCAATATGGCCGTCTCCTCCACAGGAGGCCACATGGACTGCCCACTGTGTGCTGCACCACTTTCCAACACCAGGCCTCTCACTCTTTTATGTCTGCTTGTTCCACTTTTATATGGATTTAATTATTAGAAGCTGTGTTCTTATGTTGAGCCAAATCACTGAAGTCTTTCAACGCCTTGAACTTTGCTCATTATGGGCCCTAATTTTGTGTTACAGAGCTGACACGAAAATCCTTCCCCGCAAGACTCTTCAAATATCCTTAGGCAGCTACTGCACCCTTGCAAGCCTTCATTTTTCTAAGCTTAAATAGCCTTATTTCTTTAGCGCACTTTCTGGGTCCCTCACCATTTCAACTGCTCTTCCTCAAACACAAACAGTACAGGATAAGTCTGTCTCGAATAGAAACACTTCTTTTTTTTCTCACAGATGGAACTTTTTCCCACATGCATTCATTTATAGTCTGTGTTTCATCCTTATTACGCATTGCCTTGCACCCAATGAATGGTCCAAGGGCCATGGGTCAGCAAGCACTTATTAACCTAACGCTGTGTTCCCATCACTATAAAGGACTCAAGGAGACATCGAAAGCCAGTAGAAACAGTCATATTTTGAGGCATAAATAATTTCTTGTACAGAAACGACTAATATAAGTGAAATCACTTGAAAACAATGCACAACAGTAGACAACCAAGAGCTTCAAATGAATGATACCTGGGTCAGACTGTAAGCTACCTCATGGCCTCTGTTCACAGAAACACTACCTATTTAACAAGCGTTTTTACTTTAAAAAACAAACAAACTATGATTTCAAAATGTATATAAAAATTTCGAATGCATCCTTATCTCAGAAATTTAAACTCTAAGAAACTACACATGGAATTATCAGACAGCATACTGGTCCTTTGTCTCAGGATGCCACTGGCATTGCTTCCCACACACTCAGAGTGCCACGATCCAGGGAAAAGGTAAAAATCAAAGGGTTTGTGCGATTCCCTTTACTATTGAAAATAACCATTTGAAGAGGAGACACTCCTCCTGCATGTTTTAATGGAAAACTCTTACCAATAAATGAACTGTACTAACACCAACAAAAATGCACTGTTTCATTCATAGAATCTCAGACTGTCAGAACTTTAGGAACTTATCGAAATCCCTCTCTTCACAGATAAGGGAGAAATATTTCAAAGATGGCAGGTGATTTTCTCCAAAGTAAAGCAGCCAACGCACAGGATGGTGGGACCAATCCCCGGGGTTCCTCTCTACTGTTGGCTTCCTGTTTCATCTATTTAACCTAAGACAATCAAAACTCTTGTCCTCTCCACATTTTCCTCAACTCTACTCTCATCTTCAGTTACCTTCTCAATTCGCAAATCCAAAGTCTGATGATAAATTTTGTGTGGGGACATTCTGAACAAAGGGGTGGACTAAAGAGTAAACAGGTGGCTAATTTTTTATGAAATTCTAACATACTTTACCCACAGTCTCCAGCAAATACTTCTATGCAGCTAGACACAAAATTCTACCTAATTCAGGATCATTGAGGCCTTACTAGCATTCTAGGGAAGCACTGGGGTTAGCCACATGGATTCAAACAAAAATTCTAAAGCTGCAAAGCAACTGGTAAACAATCGCCATCTACCCCACCTTCTCCCCACTTCTCTCTCTCTCTCTCTCTCTCTCTCTCTCTCTCTCTCTCTGTCCCCCCAACCCCCCCACCCCACCCCCATCAACCAGCTCATCAACTTCATCTGAATTCTCACAGTTCATCTACACCCTGACATGGAACACAGGAAAGAAGGCACCTACCTTGTGGCCTCTTGCTGAAGCCATGACACATTTGGCACATAGAACATGACCCCGAAGAAAAGCAGAGGCTCATTAGCGAACTTGTCCAGATGTTTCTTCAGCGGTTTCTCCAGCTCCACCCATCGTGCTTGCTGGTTCTTACTCAGAAACCAAAGGCCAAAGTAGTGCGTCTAGATAAAAGGGTAAAAGAGCATCAGTGCATGCTGACGACGGCCATCACTGGACCACACAGGACACAAGACTCCATCGTCTCATGTCACCTTTGGTTCCCCAGCCAACACACTAAGGTCCAGCTTTTACTTTCTAACTTGGAGACAGATGACAAAGAGGCCACCCGCGCACAATGCTGCCATCTACACTGAGTGTGCACAGGCAGTGTTCATACCCGTTGCTGCTGTCTGTACATGTGGGTGTCGAGGCCCCTATGTTAGGTTAGGGGGTGGTGCAGGGTGCAAACAGTGCTGACTTGTTCCTTAAGATCTCCAGGCTGACTGTCCTGTAGTTTCTGAATGCCCCGGGATCTCACATGGAGCAGGCTGGCAAAAGCAAATCCAGTTCTTGCACCTGCTACAAAGTAACTGATTACTCAACTCCTAAGACAAAACCTTCTGCCAACCGAAAGCTTCCACAATGGAGAATTATCTTCATCCAGTACCAGACTTTAACTGAAAACAGATTAACCTTTTTTGAGCTTTACTGGAGCCCTTAAAAAAATAAAATTAATTTAAAAAGCTTCACAACTTCATTATACATGAACTGCTGCACACCTTTCCCCGTAACACGCTTTAAGAGTAGAACGGTCCCCTTCGCAGCTGCTACAGGAGCGCCCGGTGGCTGCTCTTGGCAGAGTAGGGTGGGATTTGACAGATGAAAGTGAGATTTTCACTCTTAGACTGGAAGCCTCAACCAGTTGAGTTTTCAGCAACATGCTAACTGATTAAAACAGGTACTTTTATGCATCCAATCCTGTCTTTATATTAATTAATGCTCAGATTTCAGGATTAGCACAACAATCGCCAAAAAATAGATCACTGCTTTTGAAGCATTCTTTTATAGTTCAATTATAGCCTAGAACGCTTTACAGCACACCTGGAAATCTGCCTTCAAAAGAATGTTTTTGTTACAATGTTTAATTTCCAAAGGCATTCTTGTGCAGATGTTCCCACTCTGGCTGGCTGCCCCCTCAACCTTATATACCACAGATCAGCCCTGCTACAGCCCTATCAGAATCTGCTATCAAGTTTTGACTCTGACTTTACTAGAAAATCAGACATGTCCTTGCCTCCATAAAGCTCCAGTCCCAAATATTCTAAAGGATATTTTCAAACGATGCTTTCAGATGGGAACACTGCGCTGATCAGCTTTTCTCCATGATGTTCCAAGGAGCAATTTCACATCAGAAGTCTATGCATTTCTCAAGCAGCAAAAGGCCAACAGAAGCCAAGGTTCCATTTCTATCAACTGAGACAAAGTTGCCTGAGTGAATTCTGACCCTATTGTTCCATTCCAAGCTCCAGTGAAACCATTAGTTGTTCCAACGTGACTGATGATGTGGAGGAAATGAAATGTGGCTGAGCGGAAAGAAAACAGGCTTTGAAGTCAAGTTCCTCTCCCAGCTTTTACACTCACTCAGTAACTGTGTCCAAGTTACTGAACCTCCCAGAGCCTCCATGCTTTCTTCTTGTCTGTAAAATGGGGTTGAGGATTACAACTCCACAGACTGTTAGGGGTATAAATGAGGTGATCCGTGTGTGTGTGTGTGTGTGTGTGTGTGTGTGTGTGTGTGTGTGTGTGTGTTGGGAGTGCGGGACAGGGCGGACAGCAGGGGAGGTGGGGGAGAGAAATGACACATCTTAAGTAACTACTTCATGAATGGTGCCTTTTGTGGCTGCTGCTATCACCATCATCATCATCATCAAATAAAACCAGGCAAGCCTCAAGAATCTTTTTCATCAGCACTACTGGCATCCCCACAAACCACAGAATTAGAAAACAGAGGTCATCTGGAAATAAATGAGAAAAAGCAGGCAAAAATAGAAGAGGGAAGACCTATAAATACCATAAAAATCTAAAAGGTATAAGGAAAAAAAGCCTTAGGGAAGCAGTGGCTCCCTAAGATTTTCTTTAGCGTCTCATTATAGGTGTTAATGGGACACTGGATCATCCCTCTGGTGCTGTCCTAGGGGATCTATGACCCAGGCTTAGGCTAATCCTAAAATGAGGAAATCTGGGTATTTAATTGAATAAACTGTCTGGAAGGATGCCAAGGGAACTCAGCATTCTACTGAGTTCCTTTCTGGAGCACAGTGCGCTGGAAGGGTATTCCACAGTATTTGGGGTGGCTGGCAGTGAGTTTGCATATAATAAATGAGGTAATATATGTAAACAGTGATATGCTATGCTATGGAATAATTATTTTCACTAGAAAAGAACTCTTTCATAAGCATGGGTGGAGAAAGGGAGGGCAAGCTTGGCAGTTACTTAACAGGCCAACCAGGATTTATTATCTTTCACTAAAAGCAGTCTTGACATTTGGGTGTTTCATTTTATGGTCCAGACTTCATTCAAATTATAACAGTCATTCATTCAAATTAGTAACATTCAAATTATAAAAAACGTCCACAGTAACTGTGTAAATATTCTACAGTTGACTTTTCAAAAGAAGATTAGAAATAAATTTTTTTTTACTGCTCCTATGCTTTGAAGGATAGTATTTTAAATTTCCCTTTCTCTTTGCCACCCACTAAATCACTAAACCAGACCTGATCTTACCCCTCTCCCCGCCAAAAATCAAACAAACAAAACACACACACACACACACACACACACACACACACACACACACACGTGCATACATTGAAAAGGAGAATGACAAGGCACAAGAGAAATCATGATATGGTAATAGTCTTAAAACATAATGTACAGAACTCTACATTTTGTACAGAGCTCTAGAGAGCTGTACACAGAAAATCACTTCTAATGCAAAAATCTAACTCAAGGGCTGGCCAAGTGGCGCATTGGTTAAGAGCTGGCTTGGGACACCAGCGGCCCCGGTTTGGATCCCACATATGAGGGCCAGTGACACTGCCCTCTACAGCTAACAACAGCTCCACCTGGAGCTGGGCTGCGAGCCCCGGCGATGGTGTAGGCTGCAGCCCCTGCTGCAGTGGGCTGCCATAGGCTACAGGGAGTGGCCGGCAGCTAGCGTGAGTTGCCAATAGCCGCGGTGAGCGGCCGTCCAGAGGCCGGCGACTGATCTGCCTCATCCGGGAAGAGTGCAGTGACGATACCACATGGGCCAGAGAAGCCATGTCCTCCGCAACTAGACTGAAGAACAAGAAGACAGCAACTTGTCTGTTCCCCTTTTCCGATTCCCCAATGCTGTTCCCCTTCCCCAAATCCCCAATAAACTCTTAAAAAAAAAAAATCTAGCTCAAGGCATAAGATTTTTTGTTGTTGCAATAAAGCCTTTTCCATAAGACACAGGATGTTTCAGGGAGACTCACCATGTATGTATCCAGTGAAATAATTTCAGAACTACTCAAAAAAACGGGGTTTCCAGTGCAGGGTAGAATCAGAGGAGACAGGTAACCTGGAGGACACTGTTTACCTACGTATGGCCGATTTGAGAAGCACTGAATTCAATTATCAAGTGGGAAGAAGTCCATTTACGAGGTGCCCATCCCCCACACTGTGAAGCTATGCCCCTCCTCCATTCCCACCAGTAGCTAGTGGGTTGTCGGAAAAGTCATGACGCATTTTTGCAACAAAAAAATAAATAAACAGGAACAAATACGTCATGACTTTTCCAACAACCCAATATATCCCTACTCTGGAGCGTTCGGTAGAGGTAGAAAGACTTGTCTCCAAGTTCTTACCCTGCTCTAGTCAAATCTAGAATGCAGCCCAGGTTCATTCTGCCACAGGTGTACAGGGCATCACAGGAAATGGAATCAGAGCCGAACAGCTCACTGACACTACCATGTGCACCAACCGGCTTCCTTGCATGTTAGCCAAAGTCCCATTAACCCCACCAGGCCCAGTTGGAACCACAGCGGGCCTGTTCATAACGGACTTGCCAGTTTAAACTCCAGCTGAGTTCCGGAAGCTGAGTTTCACTCCCAAACATTGCCACATGGTGGAGGAGAATGTGGTAGGAAATCAGGTCCTCCACGACCCAGAGGATCCCACTGCGTTGCCCAGGTAAAAGACAGAGACACCTGTTTGGTTTATCCCTAAGGCGCCCAAAATCAGCCAGGTCCATCTCATCCTCATGGAACCTCTTGGTAAGCTACAAATCCCATTTTATGTCTCAAGTTTTCTTTAGCAAACAGCTCTGGTGCCATGAATTCTGCAGTAAGTTCACTGCAGTGATGAGAAATGAAGACAGAAGAACCCTGGTTCCCAGGGAGAGAAACCACAACGCTGAATCAATTACTAAAAATGCACCACTAAGAAAAAAAATGCCACACTAAATTGTCATTTTCATATGAGTAGTTTCCTGGTTTATTGGTTTGGAGTTTTGCATTCTAACAAAGGAAGCATAAGAATATGCACTCACTAAAAAATATGCTCGTTTCTTGAAGCAGAATGGTGTGTGAGTACTTTAGTGTCCTAGTAAGATCCCTCTTCCAGCATCATGAAATCATAGTGAACAACGGCCTTTAAAAACAGTTTGGGTGTTTTTTGATTCATTTGCTCATTTGTTTACAGAGATGGTGTTATCCCCTACATTGGCTATTAATAGGAGAAAAAAAATGTGAGAGTTTTGTTTTTCCAGTTTTGCGACCAAGGGCACAGCTCTAATGCTAACCATTTGTAAGGGTTATAGACACAGTCTTGGCAATTACTTGGCAATTACCCGATCTTATCTCAAGCATTTTGTGGAGTTAATCACCTAGAAGCAAAAGTTTAAAATTTCTGGCATTAAATTGTAATAGCTTGCCTGCAGTATCCAGTATTTCAGTTGCAAGTTAAGAAACAGAGAGTTGGTATGCCTGCACGTACAATATGCAGGAATTACATAAAGCACTAAAACTTCCACTGAGGCATGGAAAATACTTCAAAAGATGACTATAAGCAGACTCTGAAACAGCACTTCATGCAATTACATTCCAACAGCTTTGGAAAGTAAACCACTGCACACCAGCTGGATAACTGTAAAAGACAACTTGTGTGCAATCAACCTCTACTTTGGGCAGGTCTGGAATTTCTGGAACTGACCCGTCTATAATTAACAATAACACCATCTTCACTTTCCTAGCCAATCTCTTCATAAAAGTACAGGAAAAGAAATTGCAGAGTAACATAGACCTGAAAAGCAAATCTCATAGTCAAGAAAAATCACACTTCTGAGGTCACACAGCTCACTTAGAATACACAAAAAGAGGAAGACCTCTATGTCTAGAAAATAGATATTGGTGCCAATTTACCTTACAGAACTGACATGAAGATTTCACATTATTATCCTTATAAAGACAAAAGGCAGTACAAATTCAAAAACCAAAGATCTCCCCAGCAAACTACTCCAATCAATTCTTCATCAGCGTTGATTAGTTTAGTCCTCTGCACATACAAACATATATGGATGTGGCTATGCAGGCTATAAAATACAGGGTCATTTAATCAAATACTCCCATCATCACATGTAAATTACCAATTCCCAAAAGATTAGCATAAAACCAAACCACAGAAATATCCTTAATGTCAGTTAGCTTTACTCTGATGATAGGCAATACATGTTAAGATTCCCTATCTTTATAAACTCTAGCCATTAGGAAAAGAGCAAAATGTGGGGCATATCTACCATAGCTCGTAACTTTGGACAAATCAGCTTTTAATAAAGAGGAAAATATAAATTTGTAAAAGAAAAGAGGGATAAGTTAGAGGATAATCATCCATCCTGTGAAACAGTTATGGATATATTTCTTTTAAGGTGCCGTTAAAAAACCAGAGTTCTTAAGTCTTTCTTTCCTCAGGAGAGGCCCAGGAGTTACCAAATTCACCAATCCCCAGAATGCTGGACTTCCCAACACAGAAACAGGTCTGTATCTTGAATAGACTTTAGCCCTAAAGAGTATCTCAGGTCCCTTTGTTAAATTATTTATCCCTCATCCATTTATTACTTCCAAGTAAAAGTAGAGCCAAGATTACCCCTAAAGGGAATAATTCATATTTTACATTTTATTGAAATTCTTTACATTTCTTATTACTACTGACATGCCTTCCTTGCCCTTCTGGGAACAGCACTGTTTAATAGAAATAGAATGGGAGCCACATATTTAAATTTTCTAGTAGCTACACTGAAAAAGTACAAAGCCATTAAATTCATTTTAATAAATGTCATTTAAAATTATATATTCGAAATACGATGCCTCCAATATGTAACTAACATAAATATGATTAATGAGATATTTTCACTTTTTTCATACTAGGTCCTCAAAATCGGATAAGTATTTTCCACTTACTGTACATCTCAAGTCAAACTAGCCACACTCAAGTACTTGGTAGCCACACGGCCAGTGGCTACCATATTGAACAGCACAATCTTAAATTAATAATAACTGCTCAGTTAATTGAAAGATTTTGGCCCAATGTAAGATTACAGCTTCTAATAATCAAAGCCTAAAAACAGAACAAGCCAACTTATAAAGGGGGAAGAGCCCAATCTCTGGAAGTGCTGTATGTAGCAGAGCCTGGAAAACCTGTCTGGTGTCTTGTAGAGGAGACCAGCATATGGAGCGCTTCCTACATGCCAGGCACTGTGATACTGGGATAACTGCAAAAACTAACTCATTTAATCGCTGCAAACACTCATGGAGGTTGCTACTATTACCATTTCCATTTACAGATGAGAAAACTGAGAGGCACAGGGTAGGTACGTAACTATCCAAGACTACATAGCTAGTAAGTGGCAGGGCCCGGATTCAAACTCAGGCAGTTTGAGCCAAGCTCACAACTCTCGCCAAGAAACTGCTGCTTCTCCATGTATTTATTTTTAAAATATGAGAATCGGTCATCAAGCAACATTCTTGTAAATACTTCTCTCTTAATCTAGGTCAGGGATTTTCACACAGTGATTTTCAGTTGAGGGGTAGGAAGGACAGAAAGCAATGGAACTCCAGCCAGATAGCCACCCTCTCTGCAAACAGAACAGTTCCACCTAAGATTTCATTTAGACAACAGGAAAAGGGTGAAGTCCATTGATCCAAATAGGTTGTAACTATATCACCAAAATTTTAATTTTCTGAGCCTTTTATAGCTCTTAAATCTCTTCCTTAATAGAGGTCCTGACCACAAATTCATACCTAATTTGTTTTTTCAAAGATTAGAACAATTAAACAGATCTTTTTTTCCTAAGGAGTTCATTTTATGTCCTCTCATCAGGATTACTGTTCCGTCTACCTAACTAGCATCTCTGAACCTCCTGTTACCCAGCCCCCATCCTTTTTCTACCATTGGGTTCTTTTCCTAAAATGTAAGGTGCTCATGTTACACTCTGCCTTGGAATCCTTTGATGGCTTTCCATCTCACAGCAGTGTTTTATTCCCCCAACAATTCCAAGAGTGATTAATAGACAATTAAAATAATTGTGAAACACTGAGTTCAACAACACATTTTTTTTTTTTATCTATAGAACTTACGAGAGTATTTGACAAGGCATTGACCATGGCCCCTTTTCTGCCACTACACATCCCTGGGAAGTAGAACGTTGGACTCAGCATGCCTGGGTTTAAGCCAGCCCAGGAGGGGCAGGCAGCCCACCCTGTACTGTGGTCCCATGTCCATAACATGGGGAGGGCAAGAGTGGCCACCTTGCAGACTTGTTATGA
The DNA here is from genome assembly GCA_033961575.1 of Aselliscus stoliczkanus. Classification (NCBI taxonomy): domain Eukaryota; kingdom Metazoa; phylum Chordata; class Mammalia; order Chiroptera; family Hipposideridae; genus Aselliscus; species Aselliscus stoliczkanus. The sequence goes on along the minus strand of CM066739.1, from coordinate 71,214,765 downwards.
GTTGATATATGGAAGGTGTTCAGCCCCTCAAAAGGTGGCCGTTATTATAATCATTTTTGTGACACGCTTTAGAAATAATGTCCTGCAGGATCTAGTTAACATTTCCCAGCCAGATACAAAGCAGACTCCTGCCAGCCCTTCCACACTCCTGCCCTCCCCGCCATGACCCCTCCGGACACAAAAACAGATCAGTGCAAACTGACCTCTGCCTTTCCCTGAAAATCCCATGTGCTTTCGTGTTTCTGTACCTCAGCATGGGCTGTTCCCTTTGCTGTGATGCTTGTTTGTCCTAGTCTCTACACTCGAGGGTTTCTGGGAGGAGGGACCCTATTATATTCAGCTTCCCGGGGCTTGACTGTATTTGCTGACCATGTAAACCAGGCCTGGGCCCTCTAGATGCCATTGTGATCACATCAAAACCAGATGTGACCCTCAAAGTTTACCACATAGATACATGTCATATACATTTGTCAAAACCCCAGGCTGTACCACACCAAGGGTGAACCCTCATGTAAACTACAGATTTTGGGTGATAATGATGTGTTAATGTGGGTTCATCAATGGCAGGATTTGGATAGTGGAGGAGGGTACGGGAGTGGGTGGGAGCTTTCCCCTCCATTTTGATTGCTTTAAAAATAAAATGACTTTTAAATTACCTCATCAAGTGAAGTGGCAAAACACAAGTTTTAAGTAATGTAGATCAAACATTCAGTAAAAATTAATTTTCCTTTCCTAATGCAAGGCTATTATAAAGTTTAGGATACACCAAAACGACAGGATACTTGTCACAGCAAAGCCCAACACCTGCCATAACCTGGCTTCCAAGCCTTCCGAAAGATTAAACATTCTGTTCTATTTTAGGTGGATGTCCACTTTCTCCTCCAAAGCACCAGCATTTGGAAAATGACTCCAATCCAAAGTCAAGTACGTGGAGCGGACCCACACGCTTGTTCAACCACTCCTAATTCTGCTATCGGGTGGAGAACGCATTCCTCCTTCAGGCGTGGAGGCACGAAAGAAAAAAGTATTAGCTTGCTCTATCTGACCCTTTAGTTCAGTGCTACAGGATTGTTGCACAAAAGGCCATACCTTCGATGTCATCTGTCACAGAACAAAAGCATACAATTAAAAAAGAAAGTGATTTGCCCTCATGTGGAGGCACCCGTTTGGGGCACGTCAAAATAAAGCCAGCACTAAACACAAACCACACCTTCGCATTAGGAGATCAGTCACACTGCAACACATGCCTGACAGGTGAATCTGGACTTCACTGCTTTATCCTACCTGACAACTGTTGTGGGATAATCCAGGGTTGACTTCTGCCCTCTCGCTGCCAGAAACGATAGTCTGCTGAGACTAATTATTACCATTCACATCTCCAGACACGCCTCACCGTGCACCTTACACTGTAGCTCTAACTGGCTTCTCAGCCCTCAAGACTAGGACCTGCTCTTTCATATCCTTGGATCTTCAAACATCTATTCGAGTTCCCTGTGTCCAGGATGACCTTGTGCATCCTTCAAGTCCCTGTTCAGAGTGAAGGCTCTGTTCATCCTTCTCTGGGGCTTCTTGTCCCTGCCAGGGCTGCAATGGACAGTGGGGTGGGCCGGGCACTGCACAACTCCAAGGAGAGCCATTGCTGCCCGTGCACTGCTCTCAGCGTGGCTCACCTTCGATCCTAGCTGTCAATTTAAATGCTAGACTCCCCTACTCGTTTGTGCATATTTTAAAAACAAAACTGTGCTTTATCTTCATTTCATCAAGTCCCAAGATTTTCTTTAATAAAAAAGACTCACAAATTGGAACACTGACATATTATTAGAGACAGCACTACACATTTTCCGTATTGTATCTCTTTTAATATTTACAACAGCCCCATAAGGTAAGTAAGGCGAGCATCATTATTCCCAGGTGAGCGAACTGATGCCCAGAAATGCAGTCATTTCCAAGGTTGCCTAGTTTACAAGTGACAGAACTATAACTTGAACCCAAATCCAAGACTCCAAAGCCTGCTCTTGTAACTACGTAACCACATGCTGGACTGCCTCCCAATGCATGCAAAGACTACTTAAATCACTTGAATGTGAGTTACTGGCGATACTCGAAAGTAAAACCATTTGACAGCCATGTATTTTTAAATGATCTACAACCAAAATTTGTATAAGAATTTAGACAAGCCTCCTGCCCAACCGATCTATATAGTATGAAGGTTTTCCCTTTATGCCCATGCACATACCTGTGTTTAAATCTGCATGTTCAAATGGACTACTAATACGCAAAAAAAGAGCCAGCTATCAACCAGCAAGGTGAGAACACTTCACCTGTTTATTCTATTGTGTCGGCTACTGAGCTACACGTATCTGTTAGGTAGGACAGTCTACTACACAGGAAAATAAACTTCAAAGGAAGACCTGATCACGGAAACCAAAGCATACACATGAAGACCAGCACGAGACAGAAGAGTTCAGGTAGAACAGTGCCACCGAGGATAAGGATCAGCCTGTGGAAGACGTCAAGGGGAGGGGAAGACCTTCTCTCAGCCAAATTCCTTTGTGCACATGGGAGGAAGGTGGATGGGGAGGTATGAGGAAGGGGATCGAACACCATCACTTCCGACAGGCACCAGCATCCCCCTTCTCCAGGACCCCAAGGAACTGGGTAATGATGTCACAGGGCCTAGGACAGCTACAGGGCTTTTTCTTGTCTTCAGGAAGACTTGATTCTCAGGGGCCCACAGTCATTTCAGCATTGGCAACCATTCAACCTTAGACACTAGCATATATGCCATTTGGCTCTCAAGATGCAAATGCTTATAGGGGTTACTCACCGAGTCTCTTCTCTGGAATATCTGTAAGATGAAACAGCAGGGCTTGCTTGTTAGAAGGGACATACTGTCCCTTCTACTGATAACATGGCTATCTTCATGGCCAACCCCAGGTTTGCTTAAAGCCCAGAGAAGTCTCACAGACAGTACAAAAGAAAACAAGGGTCATGGGGAACCTGGAAAGGAACAAGACCCCCCCCCCCATTCTGCAAGCTCCCACAAAAAGCCTCACTGGTACATTCACTTGAAAGGCTTTTCCTCTTTTTCTTCCCTTTCAAGAGGAAAATACAGAAACTAACAAGCAAAAAATAAAAGCAGCTGCATCCACCCCTCCGCCCCCCTCCCACCGTGGGAGTTCTCTCCTTGGTCTGCAACCAGAGTGCCAAACACCAGCTACCCACTCAACTGCTTTAAAGACAGACAATGACTTAGGTGAGGACAGCCTCTCATTTACATTAACATCCCCCAAACCCTCTCCTCCGCAGACACGAAAAGGGAGGCCTGCCATTCCTTGCAAGCTCTAGGTGGCATTCTGCCTTCTCATAACCTCAGAGCAGGCCTCCTGAGCCACTGCAGGTTGTAAGAACAAGCCCACGCTAAGAATAACAGGATTCTTCTACACACCAGGCGGAGGCTGACAGGTATGGCAGGTACCAAGAGACAGGTGGCCGGTCCCCAGGGTGAGGGCTCGCTCACGCAGCCACCACACACACACACACACACACACACACACTTACCTCTCGCAGCTCCAGCCTCTGCGCCACAGCCTCCAGGCACTCCTGCCCCGTGCTTTCCACCGACAGCGTGCACTCGATGACATTGCTGTCCAACAGGCGGATCCGGGTCACGAAGCAGTTCTTGCTCAGGACGTTGTAGCGCCGCGTGCGGCGGAGCTTCAGGCCGAAAGGCATGGCTCTGTGGCCCTCGGACGCCCTCGGGTGCTGGCGCCCACGCCCCTGAGATGGCCTTAGCAGTTTCGGGACTGGGCGGCGATGGCACTACCAGCCGTGCTCCTCCAGACACAGAAAACGGCGGCCATGCCCAGGGTGGGACCCTGCAGGAGCGCTGCAAGCAAACAGAAAAGCAGCAGCAAGGTCAGGAGCAGAAAGGGAAGCCCGTTTCCCGCACACAGGTGCCTCCTCCTCCCCCAACAGAGGCGCAACCAGAACCGCAAGGCACTTGGGAGAGCCCAAGTACTATTTCCTCTTGTCTTACAAGGGGGGTGTGATAACATCTACTTGACAGCTGGAGACACCGAGATTCCAGGAGATGACAAGAACTCATCCGAGAACGCACAGACCACATGGCATAGAATTCAAACCAGTATCCACGCAACTTCAATTCACATGCTTTTTTTCACTGCTCAAGAAAGCAAGAGGAGTGGAATTTGAAGACTGTTTTTTTTTTAACTTGTAAATATGTATATTACCTCATGTCAATATCATTAACAACGCGATGGTATAGATTGTATCCCTGCTTTACAGAGGGAAAAAAGTGAGATTCCATGGTTTAAATGACTCCCTAATTCTGAAGTTAAAATTGTATCTTGTGGGCCAGGCAAGTGGCGCGGTGGTTAAGCGCTGGCTTGGGAAGCCAGCGGCCCCGGTTCGGGTCCCACATACGAGGGCCAGTGACACTGCCCTCAAAAAAAAAAAAAATTGTATCTTGTTCCTCCTCAGTCTTTTTAACACTGCCTCTTTACCTTTATTACCATTATTTCCCTTTATTTTGATTTTAACATTTTATTTATTACTTTTTTTCTTGTTCACTTTATTTACTTAGAATGGATAGTAGAAGATGGAGAAAAATACATATTTAATATAGTCAGCAAACATCAACTTTTAAAAAACATTTTTAAATGTATGAATTCTTTAATGCACTTAAAATGACCACTTCTTGTCTTTTTTTTAGCCAAATATTTAGACAGTTAGATGTGGGGAACCACCCTACTATCATTTTGTTCTTTTATAACATGCTTGATGCAAAAGCTCTGTCACCAAATTACAGATAATTTAACTTACTAATAACGAGATTTACTGACACCCTGATGTCCCACCGAAAGCCAGTGATGACATTATTGCCATAGAGAGCACAACAATAAAATAACCACCACCAAAGTGCCATTACCATTCCACCCCTGAGGCAGCAATGTTCTCACCAGGAGGCTCGTCTTCCAAAGAAGGCAGAAATGCCCAGATAGCCTCTCTGTTCAACTTTCCGTCTCCATCAAGCTCAGAGTGCCATCTCTTGCTCATACGACTGCTGTTAACTCAATTCCCTACATCAGGCAGGTCTAGCCAGTCTTCACATCCTTCAGCCACAGAAATACCTGAGCCACCCCCTCATCCTGCCCCCTTCCACGACACCTGGATGGATGAATATGAATAACTACTTGCGGGAATTCTCAAATTAATAAATGAAATGGCTTCCCTATTGAGCAACCACTCCGTGTCAGCATCCCAAGCCTCACACACAGGTTGTCTGGGCACAACCCTACAACACAGCAGAACACACTCCCCATTCTCCCTCGGCCAGTCTTTGGTGTCTGCCTTCGGCACATTCCTCAGCATGACAGATATGTTTTATGATGGCTTAAAATACACATGCTAGTAGAGACGGTGGCTTGGTGAAATATATTAACATTTCTAAATCACTTTATGTTGGCAGAGGATCATGTTTACCTCCAAGGTAGGCCAACCTGATGATCTCCTGATATCTCTTGAAAGGAATATGGAGGGACCCACCCAAAAAAAAAAAAAAAGAGAGAGAGAGAGCCAGAATTCAAATACAGAGCCCTTAAGAGTTTACTCCGCACGCATTCCCTCAACTTGTTGAAACACAGGGCCCAAAACATCAAGATTCAATTCCTATATTAGCCAGGGTGCCTCAAACAGAGAAAAATATTTGCTCTGTGGGGACAAGCCACATTTCCAATCCTGGGCCAGGCACTTCACATTTGGGTGTGTCTCCCCTTAAACACCTATGAAGGAATGTGGCTGGCTTGGTACACATTTATCCCAGCCACTATCGAAAACAACCGTGCTACATACTCTACAGGATGCCGTCCATAATTCACAGTTAGTGAAATAAAAGGTAAGCTGCCCACCAACGTGTACAGATGATCACAGTTTTTATAATAAACAAAAGACACACGAACAAATGGGAAAGAAAGTAAGCTCACAGTTAAAATGATTGTGATTTCAGGGCTGTATAGCAGTGATATTCAATACAATTCTCACTTTGTATTTTATAGAAGTCTGAATCGTTCTAACCTTTGGCAACTGTCTTATATTATTTTGCAAAGAAAGATCCGTTTAAAGTACATCAGCTATTGAAAAAGGCGGGGGCAGGGCCGGCCGAGTGGCGCAGTGGTTGAGAGCTGGCTTGGGACGCAAGCGGCCCCGGTTAGGATCCCACATATGAGGGCCAGTGACGCTGCCCTCAAAAAAAAAGAAAAAGGCGGGGGCAGCGTCTGACAACCTGGCCACATATCTCCGACAAAATACCTGACTATTTTAAATTCCTAAAACGTTTCAAATCTTTAATTTGCAAGAAACTTCCCTAGTAAGGTATTAACAAAAAAGTTATAAGAAAACTGGTCTGATCCTTTTCAAGGTCAACGCTATGAAACAAGAATTGCACAGGTGGGACTCGAAGGGGATTGCTCTAGAGTAAAAGAGACTCAGGAGTTATAAAAATAAAATGCTATGTGTGGGGCCGGCCGAGTGGCGCAGTGGTTAAGAGCTGGCCTAGGAAGCCAGCGGCCCTCGTTCGGGTCCCACATATTAAGGCCAGTGACACTGCCCTCAAAAAAAAAAAAAAAAATGCTATGTGTGGCCCTTCATCAAACCCAGGTTTGAAAAAAAAAATGGCTATAAAATATGTGGACAATTAGGAAAATCTGAAACAGAGAATACAGATTAGATGATATTAATGCAGCATTATTGTTAATGCCTTTTGTTTTGCCTCATGGAATTGTGGATATGTGGGAGAATGGCTTTAGGAGATGCCAGTGGTTACACTTAGGGGTGAAAATGTCAAGATGCCCCTAACTTACCTACAAATGACTGAAAAACAACACATTCATACTCACTCAAGCACATACACAAAATTCAGAATTGAATCAAGTATGACAAAACGTTAGCTGTTGTTAAATCTGGATGGTGGGTGTACAGATATTCACTGCACTGTTCTTTTATCTTTTCTGTATACTTAAAAATGTTCGTAATCAAAAGGTTAAAAAAGAAAAAAAAGGGCAAAGCTCTATATAGGCTCCAAACATACCTACTCCTTAGGGCTGGCTTTAAATGCCGCTGCCTCTTTCAATGGACTTCTCTGATCCTCTTCTTGGTCCGAACTCCCAAACGTATGTGCTTATTTTAATATATCAATCTAATTTATGTTCGAAGTATCAGCACATTTTTTGACTCTAACCTCCTCCATCTTTAAAACACACATAATTTACCGAAATTGAAAGCTCATGGCATTTACTCCCAGAACTTGTGTGGTCATAGACTGGTGCTTCTGGAAAGAACTTCCAGGCACTCATTTAAGACATTCTTTACCTTCAGGAAGGGCTACACCTAAATTATCCCAGGTAAACAATCTGTTTGACACTAACCTGTAACGACTGGGTTAGAGAAGATGATCTCTTAGTCCCCTTCAGTTTCAACATTTTAAATCTATGAATTACCCGGCATGTTTAACCTCTTGAAGAATCCAGAGCATATGTGTCACTAATTCACCTTCTAACCCTCCACGGAGCCACACAGCTCTACCTTACACGTAACCCAGCTCCCTGCTGTATTTTAAGCCCAATTGCTCTGCTGTGTCCTTGATAGAATGAGAGCAAGGACTACACTATCCCACCGTATAATAGAAATGACCGTGAGGTCTACAAGATGTCCTTTGTTAAACAGCCTGTCTCCTGGTACCTTTCTGATTTCCCTGTGTGCGTCTCTGGGGGCTCATCATATTTATTTTATCCCATGAACATAAAACCTAGAACTAAATGCCATATTCTCAAGATTTTCCTGATGAAATTCACTTTTCTCAAGAGACCAAATTAGGCAGTCATCGTCCTATTTACAATAAGGTGGTTTTTGTGGTGTGTTTTTTAATGGAAAGCTCCTTTAAAAATAAAAAGTCACTTAAAATGCAGACATTTATCTCCTCTTCAAGAACGTATCCCGTAAATAATATCAAGCTGCACCTGTGGCTGATACCCATTCATGGAAGTTAAAACAAGTCATTTATGGTTAATATAGATGATAAAACTAACAGTACTGACTCTTGATTTTTGTTTTCAAGACAGTAATTTATTCTCATTTCAAAATATAATCTATTTTGATTCTCTTTTTCATAGGCGCATCATAGAGAGAAAGGTAGCATTGGATAAGGGAGTTGGACCCCAGCCCTTTAGTAATAAGATAACAATTTAGGAATAGAAAGCAAAAGTGAAGAAAATGACAGGGAAAGTGCCGCAAACACTCTGACCTCCCTAGCTCCAGGGTCTTTGATTCAGCAAAGCAAGTATTAAGTGAATGTTAAAGACTGCACTGAGGAAAGACACCCACTTGACCAGAGGACAGAGATCTGCAGCTGACCTGAGCGGTTCTCTCTAAGAACCAGAGTTTCCTCTTAGAAGAATACGGACAAACCTTTAAGCAAGGCTGGCTTTAAAGGCTTTAACCAGAGAGGCCTGGGGTGACTGCTAGTTTACTCATCCTCTCTCGGCCTCAGTTTACTCACCTGTAACGATAATATCTCCCCTACCTGTCTGTGAGAGGTAAGCGTCTCAGAGGGGCACTCAGTAGGGCTGGACTCTGTCCCTTCCTGTTCCCTCTCATAGCGAGTTAGTGAAAAGAAGGATTTCAGTGCCTTACCACCTACTGGGGAGAAAGTCTCTAAACAAGAAAAACAAAGACAGCATAGCAAAGAATAAAGTTTAACTGGAAAGAGTGTGAAAATGAACCACATGTTCTCCCAGCACTGCCACCTTGTAACCCCCCAAACTCTGACCTGGAGCAGGAAGAAGCCAATCATGTCCCATTCCGAGCCCATCCTGTGTGTGTAAGAAGACTATAGGCTTCATATCTCAATCGGTAACGTGTATAGTGTCTGGAGTTAACGACAGTTTTTCTTGGTAGTGGAAAATTGGTTCCACATTGCCCTTGGTCTTAAAATCTGCATGGCTGTGTTTCTACAGCTGATGGCATATCAATCAGTCTCCCTTGCACTAGAGACCCCCCCCTCCCCCGTGTATGTCAGCTTCCCACTTAGAATCCTAAAGGAAAGACCTGTGTCAGATTCAGCTTTGTGGACTCCTAGAAATCCTAATGTGGAGCTTTACACATGGCAAGAGGCTAAATGCATATTTGTCACTATGATGAAAGAATGACCCCTAAAAGAATTGAGTTTCTGATGCCAAGGTAGGGCAGGGCTTCCTGCTGACCTCAGTGACACCTGAGGAATTCGGAGCCTTAGACAGATCTGACTTTTGGAGGCTTAAGAGAGGCTTAAACTGTAGAGGACAGGAATGAGGAGTTATTCAGCTCACTGGTGCTCTTTTTGGGGAGAGGGGGGCAGGGGGAAGAATGGAACCGAGATTTCTAAAAGAACATTTCCACCACACAAGTGTCTCTTTTCCAGACCCTAATGTATCTGATAGGTCCCAAAAGCCAGACACATGCCATATCCCATGGAAGTTCTTTGCAAAAACTACTATGGAACCACCAATGCGGGAAAGAGTGTTCTAGTGTGCCCATTACTGCGGAAAGTAATTTGTTGGGGTGTTTACTCTGTAAAGAGCACACTTTACACGCCTTTTATAAAATAGGCTAAAATGGGAGAGAGACATACAAAAAAGCTTCAAAGTCACTTTTAAAACTCCTAACTCATCAATCAGCTTCCTAAAAGCGCTAATATGTAAGTTTTCATTTTTAACCATCAATTGTGGATTTCCTGTATCTCATACTCTCATTTTTTCCCAAATGTGTCAATGAAAAACCTGCAAAGTTGGAAACACAAAGCAAAGACAGCTTTTTCATAATATAGAAAAAAGTCACTTGGCTGGTCTAATAAATCTTTAACTCTAATGGGTAAGAAATGGAAAGATCTCTCATAATATCAACCAAATACAGCTTAATTCGTCCTCTTCATTGAATTACCTGTACAGTCTTTAGGGAAATGAAACCAGAAATTAAAATCCAAATCTTAAACATGGTCATCACCCTTTCTTTTTATTTCCCATGTTATTTTATACATACCTTTTCTTTCTTCTTCTTCTAAAGTTCTGAAATCACTAACAGATGCTAACTGCTATTCAGCTGCATTGTATATTTACCATCAGTCTCTGGAATTTTTCCAGCGTTCCATATCATTACAACTCCCGAGCACACCTCACAAAACTATGTAACCTTCGTCTGGGTGTGAGAAAGGAAAAAATGATGCAACTAGTCCATCCTGTGTGTAAACCTGCATAAGGCACAGCTCTGTTTTGAAAAATATATGTTGTTTTCCTAAGAAGAATTTTTCAAACGGATGGGGTGGGGGGAGATGGGTAAGAAAAGAGTAGTGAAAACTGTCTTCTCTGATTTCCCCCTTAAAGGAGGGCAGAAAAGCGGTTAATTTTGTTTGGGGAAAATTAGACTGTTTATTTTATAAATTTCATTGTTATAGAATACCCAAATTATATCCATACATCAAGTTATCTTTATCCAAGTAAAATTTTTGTATAAGGTTTAAAATACAAGCACCCAACTTTTAACTACTTACAAAATAACTACAACAAAAGCTGAATGAATGGTCACATTTTTTAATTCCTTCATTTCTTGCCTACTAACTCACTTTCAAACGTGTCAGTGGTGAGATGGAGAGAAATAGGCCCAAAATCACATTTTCCTGCCTTCCTGTACACTACCCATGTACACAACCTTTCAAGACTTTCTTAAGCTATATTTGAAGTTAGAAGAAAGATTCCTGTTATTAGGGCAACACCTTACCTACATGACAGGTACCTCACTGACACAACAACCTCATTTAGGCAGAAGATCACTGAAACCCAGGAAATGGAGCCAAAATATCCTTTGAGCTGTGGTCAGATATCACCAAGTTCTTCATGCCAATGACACACACCTTGCTAAGGAAACAAAAACACCCTCACCGTTGGTGTGCTCTCACTTTACCTACAGCTCCCGACCTTGCTTCATAGTCCTTAGCAGATTGCAGGGAGACAAGGAAAAGCACGTTGATGGGCAATAAAACTTGCAATGAGGGAACTATAAAAATCAGCACGCCACAGCGTGGACGGCTGTGTCGAAAATGTCCAGTGGCAACTAGGAACGATGCAATACCATCCAGCCTATTCCGGTTAAGAAGGCAGAAAAGAAATAGATTTTTCCAACAGCCCCATCCACGGCGGTTAAAAATCACAACAAAAAACGGTTCTTGAGAGGTACAGCCTCGTTACCCGGAATCACCTTTTCCCCTCTGAGCAATGGTCCCATCTTTTATTCCTGCTCTAACACTCAGAAGCAAATCAGCTCCATAACGTATCAAAGACTAATATTTTTCAACTGAGGCAAAGTAAGGGGGAGTGGGGCGGCTGCAGAAGGCAACTCTGGGAAGACAAGGAGTGTGAAACCCCCATCCCAGCTAATTGTTTTTAAAAAATCATTTTCCTCTGCCCTGCTGTGAGGATTACAACCCTGAAGTTTCAAAAGGAACACACTTTTCACACAAGAAAGATCTTAAAATGTTCAAGTTTTCATTTTTGACTTAGCTGAAAGTTTTAAGGCATTCAAGGTACATCTTGCAGATTTATGGGTAAAATAATAGTTGTCTGGGATTTGCTTACAAATAATGGGGTGGGATCACTGCGTGGGGGTACAGATTGGCCACGGTAACAGTTGTTCAAGATGGGGGACGGGTATGTCTGGGCTCTTACCACTGTCTGAAGTTTTGTACATGCTTGAAATTTTTCATATTAAAAACTCCTTTAAAAAAAAAAAAAATAAAGGAGTACTTCCTAAATGGTACTTGGTCCAGTAACCTGGTAAAACAGAAAACAGCGCCCACTTTGCAGAGAATCAAATGGGTCAGAATTTTCCCTCCAACTGAACCCCTCTGGTCCTTCCAAAATAAAACATGCGTTTCACTAAATCCAATTGACAGTTTGTCTTCATTTTTAAAAGACAGCAAGAGATGTTGTTTTTGTAATTAAGGTGACAGGTTGGATGAAATGCAAAGAACGGTCAATCAGGTGTAAGGTAGAGGACTCTCCCCAGTCCAACCTGCACACTCAACTAATTCGGAATACCCGACTCGCTCATTTCTCTATGAGCCTCCTCTGTCTAGTCACGCCAGGAATGCTTTGTCCTAAGGCTCCACCCTTCTTTGAGAAGGCGAGTCTGCCATTCTAGGATTCCAGTTCTTTCTGCAGTCAGTGTCTACACCCATGGTGATGTGTGTCCTGGAATGTCAGGGCTAACCACGGCCAGGAACCCGAATGGGAGATGCCTACGAGTGTCAGGCACTGAGGAGGCAATAGCGAGCACCTCCGCTTTCAAAGCAGAGGCTAAGATGGGGGGTTGGTAAGCATTATCTCCAACAGCCCCATGGCCCATAGGCTATTCCCAGTGCCCCCATTTTACAGACTAGGGCACCGAGGCTGGAAAGGTTAAGAACCTGCCCAAGACCATACAGATACCAATGACATTATCTGACTCCATGGTCTTACTCAAGGAACCATGCTAGTATTTCCCAGAAAGGAGGCTGGACACTACAACCTGGTAATATAAAAAAAATACGACAATAGCAAGCCAGCACATTCTATAAGGGAGACTGTGACACCCCATCAGCAGTGGGTCTTTGCTCACCCACACTGGACTTCATTCGGGTGTGGCAGAGATGGCCCCTGAGGCTGGTGACCCATTTTCAGCCTTAGGATGATCTAGCCAGGGGGCATGGCACTGAATCAGGGTCCTGCCCCCACCATACCACCCCCCACCCAGGGCCTCTTACCTAGACGGCTTTCCTTGTACAGCTCGGGTCTGTGCCGCACACTGAAATAATCCTAGCACGTCACATATGAGCTCTTCGAAAACTAATTTCACAAACAAAATCACAAGAGCAACCCAAGAGGTTTTCCAGCCTGGTCATGACTCACTCATCAAAATAAAAAACTCTCTGAGGGTAAACACACCTTGAACTTGCTTCGCCCTCCTCTGCGATGTGTGCCCTGAAGGGACAAAACTGATGAGGAGAGGGGCTCTCCGTGAGAGGCTGTAGCAAGTGACCTCCCTCGGCAGTTTTCCACACCTCCCTTTCCTCTGTTTCCTTCCTGTCCATGCCTGAGTTCCCTCAACTTCCCTCACGGGTCCACGGCTGTCGGATGGGAGGACTCATCTGTGTCACTTCCTATCCAAACAGGCAGCAGCCAGCCATCTCTGCCAAATCTCTCCAACTGGGTCTGTACATCCAGCGCCCAGCTTCCCTGGGTACATCTCCCTATGCCTTGATTTCTGAGCCCCATCAGCCAGCGTCACCCAGAGGCAGAGTAATGACCGTGCAAAGGCCACTTCAAACTGTATGACGGTGGCGCAGAAGCTGCCTCGCTTTCGGCATGTATCACAGAGCAGTGATAACATCCCCACCACACAGAGCTGTTGGGAGGATTATAGGAGCTAAGTGTCTGCTCTCAATGCTAATTATTGTTACAATTTCACCCAATATTATATTAATAGCAAGCCCAAGAAAACACAAAGGACCTGCTAAGGAGCACAAGAGTTAAAAACTGCTTTCCAACAAGCCAAGAGCTATAGAAATTTTGAAGTTAAGGCTGTTCCGTCTAAGGAGACAAAACACGAATGCAAAACAAGCAAGTACAGGTCCCACTGACTGGGAACTGTGACAAGGTGCCCAGTGGGTTTCAGACATGTGACCACTCCAGTGAGTCAGGAATACAACCAAGCGGGTTCCGAGGTACTATAACGCAATCGTTTCTGTGGAGCCCAGAAGCTGAATCAGAGGGGAGAAAGAATGAAAACAGGTATGAACTAGTGTCAGCTGTGAAAGAGTTGCATAATCCCAACTGATGTAAGTAAATGTTAATTACTAATGGGAGAAAACAAAACTTCTCAACAGAGATGATCATGCAGAATGCAGGGACTTTCATGGAGATAGACTACAAACTCCCCCCCCCCCCCCGCGCAAGTGGGTACTTGGAAAAACTTATGCTGTGCTAAGTTGCTCTCAGTGACATTACAAAGAAATGACATTATCTGTCCACCTCTAGTGCAGTCATTTTACTGTTGTGAAAGCCATTTGTTAGCATACTACCTACCATTCCTGTCACCACCGCTGACCTCTAGCTGAAGATTTGCTCAGCTGCCTGCATCAGACCTGAGCAAGCCTGGGCCTCCAGAGACAAGACGCTGCGTGTGGGAATGGCTCTCCCCAGCGTGGGGGCTGTCTACCACCCCGCAGGGTGTGAACTCCTCCGTAAGGAACAGGAGGGCAAATGTCAAACGCTTCAGCACTCAAGTTGGACTCTTAGCTCTCAAACACTGAAAACCTTAAACAGGTATAATCTCTAGCAAACTCATAGCTAATAAATACAGCAAATACGATACAGAATAAACCGAATTCAAGAGGCTCCCTTCGCACTGCTGATTTATACCTAGGTTTCAGAAGGTTAAGGATTTCACACTTCCCTGGAAAAACACCACCATCTACTGAAACTTTGTAAATTAGTAAAAAAAAATCCTGGGAAAAATAATGCATATCTGTTCTTCCACTAGATTGTAAGAGAGCAGGAACCAACACAGTTTTATTTATACAGATTCGCAAGCCCAAAGCCTTATGCACTATAATTAACACGTACTCTGACTCAGCAAGGCCACTTTTTGGAAACTTTCATCGGAAATAAAAGCAACAAATCTTCAGGATTATGTATAAGGATGCCACAGCCAACATCATCTGTAGCGGAGGGTGGGGGGCTGAAAACACTGAAAATCCATAGTAGAGTTACGGCCGAAGAAATCTTGGCATAGGATATTATTTAGGGTATTATGTAGTTATTAAAAATTAGATCTGAATCTACTGACTCAGAGCACAATCTGTGGTGTACTGTTAAGTGGGAAAGGTTGCAGAATATATAAGGCAAAAACAAAGCAAAACCAGTCATCTGGTGTTTGTGCTTATACAGTGTGGAGAAAGAGGTAGGATATTTCCGTCCTCAAAGGGATGACAGGGGAAACAAAAAGCTCTATTTTGTCTTCATGTAATCTTTGGAGTATTAATAACACTGCAGTAGACAAAAAAAGAAATTGTTTTAAACCACTTAATCTCTGCCTTTCCTAACTACTATATATAAGAAAATTTGGACTAAGTCTTCCTTCGGGAGTAGTATTATATCAGCTATCCATTGTCCTTTCAGCTATGATATTACCTGAGTGGTTACTTTGAGCTAGATCTTTGCTAAAACTTTTACATGCGTTGTATCATGTAATCCTCACAATCCCAATTTACAGATAAGGAAACTGAGACTATATAATCTGGCCACTGTTCAATGCCAGTGGATGGCAAAGGCTGGCTCCAAAGCCCAGACTTTCACCATCAAATTACTCTAGAAGATGCACAGTTGCCACGTATGTCTCCTTCCTAAATAGTAGTATTTACAACATGAGCTCATTAGCCACATGGCTTTCTGCAGCATATACAATCATACTTTGACTAAAAGCAAAAGCAAAAAAAGAAACATCACCTGCAATCAAGCATTCATTTTCAAAATGAGAACTCATTAAAACCACTTAAATCCTGGAAATTGCACAAGTTTTCATTCTTTTCAATTATTAAGGTGAGAAATATCATTCTTCTTTTGACCTAAAAATTTTAATACTTTAATACTTTCTGATCATACATTCATTATAAGGAAAGGGGGAATTATAGGAAACTAAAAGGAAGATATAAAAATGACCCATATGGTCACCACCCAGAGATGATCAATTTAAAACTTTAGCATATTTTATTCCAATTCTTTTAATTAAGCATATTTTAAATTTGTTTACATTGTTGGGATTGCCCTACATTGTTTGATATCTTTCATTCTTTCTGATTACTACTTATTTTCCTATTTTACTGAAAATTTTTCAAACACAAGCTTAAAATGTTGCGTAATATTCTACGGTACAGATCAACATTTCTTTAACCATTCTCCACTGTGGAAATGTATGGTTGGTTCTAATTTTTTGCTATGGTTCAAAAAGACTTGCCCATACCTCTGATTCTTTCTTTAGGGTAGATTCTTAAAGAGTACTATCAAGTCAAAAGCTATTCCTTTTTGAGAAGTCTCTTATTGCATACTCCCGAGTTCATTCTCAAAGGACTGTCGAATGTAGAAGTTAAAACAAACTGCTACTACTTCAATTTCTTTACCTGTAAAATGATTGAAATAAAGTGTTTTCTTAATTATTTGAATAAAAAGCTACATGCATAATGTAAACCAAAAAGAAATCAAACTTGGGAGTCAGAACAACTAACATCAGATTCTAGTCTTATTTTTTTTTAAACGGGTTACCTTAAGCATGACTCCCCAAGAAGGCAGAAACACTTCAGTAAAGGAAATTTCAACCCAAGACACATCGAAGTCCCAATGATGCCATGTGACAGGGGGTCTGAGCACAAGACCCCTTCTCTCAACAGCTACAGTGCTGTGTCACCATGCCACAACCTCAGAAGCAGCGGTTCTAAGGACAACTTTTGAGAACTAGAACATGGTCCCTCCATCAAGTGTAACTATGGAAGTGACTTGGCCTGAACATCAAATGACTGTACTTCTTTGTATTTATAGATCGTTTCCTCAAAAAAACTATTATTCACTCAGCACAGGCTACTGATTGTGGGAAATCCCAAAGAACAAGTAAACACACCCTCTCTGCCTACCGAGTCATAGAAAATGCTAAGTAAGGATAAAAACAAAGAGTGGCAGATACACTGGGCATCTGGGAAGAGATGAGCCCAGAAGCCAGGAGAGACAGAAACAAGGAATGGATGAAAACGCACACCAACCATCTGGAGGCCGTTCTAGGGTTTTGAATGTTCTGTGAAAGGTAGAAAGGGAGATGGCAAAGGTACACGGCTCAAAAAGAAAAGAGCTTTGAGTGTGGAGAGTTTTGTGCTCAAGATTATGTCCAACCTCATCTTATTTTCCATCAATGCAATATTTGAAACAGAAGCAATGGGGGGTCCAAACAAATACACCATGAGATGAGAATAAAAATAAAAATATTCTAACATCTCACTATTGCGTAAGATTTTTTTTGAACAGTTCTACTTAGGCCAACAGTTGTTGGTTCTGAAGAGTACCACTGTACTTAAGTCCGATTGGTACCTGGGGATTCTAATGGAACCACCTAAATAGGTGGTGACTACTTAGGCCAACACTTGAGCCACAGTTGTTGGTTCTGAAGAGTACCACTGTACTTAAGTCCGATTGGTACCTGGGGATTCTAATGGAACCACCTAAATAGGTGGTGACTACTTAGTGAAGAATGAAGATTTCACCCTACTGATTTGGAAAAAATGTAAGGGCACTTACTCACTTATATACTAGGATAGAGCTTTTACAGGGTGGCTAACCACATCAAAAGAAAAATGACTCAAGGGGACCCTCTCTTGATGGTTCATTTCAGTAACCCTCTTCATGGTGTCAAAATGTCTTCTTTGTAAAATATACCTAAATCTCTACTGCTAATTTTATCTATTTCCTCTTAAAGTCATGCCCCTTGAAAAGGGCAACTGGGAACCACCCTCTCTACGTTACACCTTCATATATTTAACTCTCTTATTATATATGACACTCGCTGCCTCAAATTCTGTGACATAAATAAACCTACCTTTCTTACGTTCTCTTTTCAGGGACCAGTTTACCACCCTTTCATTATCTCTGTAGTTCTCTACTAAATGTAACTTCTCCTTGTTTTCTTTTAGTTACAGGACTAAAATGAGATGTGATCTTTACAACCTCAATCCTTGAGATGGGTTTATTATTCAACAGAAAACAACAGAGCACACAAGTTAGACTTGCCCATAAAAACTTTACTTGAAGGGAGAAAAACTCTTTCGTTAAAGGAAGACACCAAAATAAAATCTAAGCCTGCTCTCATTTGTATCAGATTATGAAGGAGAATAAGACAAAAGGAAAATATAAAATGGGTCTGAGATATCTGGATCTAATTCCTTTGTTCTATCTGGTGACTTGTCCTCCAGTCAATAATTAGAAATTTGGAGCTACAGGCTAGGAGATTAAGGAGTTTCAGTGGCAAAATAAAGACGTTTTCACCCTTTTCCCAATTGAAACCCCACTTCAAATTGAGGAGGGGAGCAAGACACAAATGCTAAAAATTCCATGTTTGATGAAACAAGAGAAATTTCAGAAACCCCACATCAAAAGATATACATGCAGAAGGGAAAAATCTGGGAGAGCAAGCTGCATTAGAGTTAAGCCTCTTCTGTAAGTTTAACTTTGAGAGGAACAAGGTAGCAGGTGTCTTGTTCTTTTTTGTGAGGTGGGTAGGTGGTTTTGTTTTGCAAAGTGTGTAGGTTGTGAGTAGGGAAGGATTTCAAAGTAGGGCAATTGTTGAACTGTCTTTACAAGGAAGTATTAACCCTGTCAGTCCAGATGGAATAGGAAGTTGGGGGGTGGGGGTGGGGGGCGGCTCCAAGAGGGATGTCTCCAGGAAGAAAGAAAAAACGAAAGGGAAGTGAGGGTAAAATTATCTGACATGATCAGAACATGTGCAAAATTCGGGCTGGCTGAGTGGCGTGGTGGTTAAGCGCTGGCTTGGGAAGCCAGCGTCCCCGGTTCGGGTCCCACATGTGAGGGCCAGTGACACTGTCCTCAAAAAAAAAAAAGAAAAAGAACATGTGCAAAATTGTATAGGAGTTTCATAACGCATTTCAATTGGAGGTGGGAAGACTTAGTTAGATGTTTAAAGAAAACCAAGCACGTGAAATTGTGACGACTAACCAGGGTACTAGTGCTGCTAATTATACTGAAAGGATGGTGGCCAAGAAAATGGAGTATAACTGAGCTTAAGCTCTTACCTCCCACCACTACCATCCTCCTAGCTAACATTATGTACTGTTTTATCATTTTTATTCTGGGCCCTTATAAGGGGGCTTCATGTCTCTCCCAGGAGTCAGGAGGCTGTCATGACCCAAAGGGCACCATAAAGCCTGGGATGACAGGGATGCTTCTATAGGAAGGAAAGCCCTCCTTGAATGCCCTGGCAGCCTCTGGAATTCTTTCATCAAGAAGACAGCACCCCTCTCAGGTTTAGGAGGTCTGTGATCATTGCCAGGGCAAGGCCTCATTAGACAAGAATAGATGAATAAAGAAGGGCTGAGGGACACTGAGCTGGGAGAAGCGGACCTGAAGAGAAATCTAAAATACCACCGACTTAAGACCTCCAACTCCCCACTCTACTACTCCAAAAACAGAGAAGGTTCACCGAAATGCAAACGTGGCGCAGCTTTTGTACTGAACCTGAATCCATGAAGCGGGATGACCCCAGGGCTGAACACATCCAACCCTTTACAGGTTAAGTGGTGATGGCTGAGCACAGACATCTACAGAGGCTGGCACCATTCTGGTCAGTATTACGGTGAGGGTCAGCGAGTTACGCTCACTATAGAGTCAAGGCCAAAAGCTACACCCTAATTTTACCAGAAATTATAGCTGCCATGTATGGAACACTTCCTCCATACTAAGTTCTGTACATATATTATTTCCAGGACTTGCATCACCAGTGCTGTAGTAGGCATGACACCCACTTTTACAGATGAGTAAACTGGAGCTTAAAGAGTATAAGTAACTTACTAAGACAATACACTAGCTAGTGATGGAATTCACAGTCTCCATTAGGCTATGTGATCTCCCATCTTCCAGTGTCTTAAAAACCTAAGCCTTTATGATGGCTTTTCTCTAGAGTCTGGAGGAATACAAGAAAGTCAACCTCTACCAATGGAAATTGAGCTCACGGCCTACAGACAGTGTTGTATACAACCAGTTATCACATTAGAGAAATATGCTCTTTGAGTACATAGGGTTAGGACAATAAGAACAAAGTTGCTAGACCACCCAAGGTCAGAAGAAAAAGAAAACTGAGACTAGAGAGAGTAGAGGGCTACAGACCAGTGTGTCCACCCACTGTGACACATGCCAGGCATTTACCAGCACTGTTCCTCCTGTTTCAAAAACAAATAATAACCCTTGGATCCTCAGAGTCCTCCCAGTGGTAAACAAAAGCCAGTCTTGATACTGTGGTACTGAGCAAATAAAGCAAAACGTGGGAAGTGCTCAGATATTTGTATGACAAACTTACACATCCCAAGTTTTAACTCTGGCACTTCTCAGGAAATCTGGAAAAGCTGACCCACTGTAACCCAGATACACCAATCTTCTACTTATCCATATGAATTTCAGCACTTTGGTCAAACTTTCCAAAGATCTTTTCGTTCTCCCAATCGAGTAAGAAACACCAGATAAATACATGAGGCTGAATGGGACAGTTTTAGGGCATGGACCTTGGGCCCCAGTTCAAGGTCATGGGCCATTTCATATTCAACTTCGGAGCTCCACAGCCTAGTAGAGTGCTCACACATAGCCAGCTTTGTGTTTCAGTTATACCTCAATAAAGCTGACATTTAGAAGAATTTTTTTAAAAGAATAATACCAGATAAAACTATGTGCTTTTATATTTTCATGGGTAAGTGGAGGAGTGAACACAAATTGCACTGTACTCACTCCTCTTTAAGTATTAAAAAAAGCTCAAGTCAATTATACCTATTTTCCAAGGAATATGCATCCTAACGTCACCAGTTTTATGGGTAGTTCACACAGAATTAGAGAAATAAAAGGAACATGAAGGAAGGAGGAGGCAACAAACATCTTACAGAGACGTCTCAAAAACGAGCCAGGCTAGAACCAAGGAAGGTGAATCAAAGGCTGTTAAATACAATTATAAGAGCAACAGGGGACAAAACCTTCAACAACCTATACTTTGCACATAACATATGAAGGAAGTATTTTGTCACGAGATGACATGTTGAACAGTGACATAAAGATAAGCCCGGTGGGGCCCCTCTCTAGCACGTCTAGGAAGCGAAGGTAGATGTCGTCAGTGAAATCTTTAGGCTAGGGCTGCATCTGAAATAAGGGGCGGGAGAGGCATGCCAGGATGGCTTTTCTAGTCGGCCCAAACCTGCCTCCGCCAAGCCAGGCATAGTAACGAGAGCAGACACGGAGCAGAGCTGGGGCCTCGAGTCCATGCCCTACTGGACCCCTTCAG
Organism: Aselliscus stoliczkanus; assembly: GCA_033961575.1. Lineage (NCBI taxonomy): Eukaryota > Metazoa > Chordata > Mammalia > Chiroptera > Hipposideridae > Aselliscus > Aselliscus stoliczkanus. The sequence goes on along the minus strand of CM066739.1, from coordinate 71,193,588 downwards.
CCCATGACCTTGCCCCATTACATGGCACTAATGAATGGCGCCGGGGAGAAAGGCCTCTGTACACACTGTACGGCCAGTTAGCCGGCCTTTTAAACAGAAGAGCACCTTCACGCAAACTTGAATTTTGTCCCAACCACATGCAATCCTCTCACTCAAGAGCCAAGTAAACACGAGTCAAACGTGTTGTCCCGGTTAAGATTATGTCGGAACAAAGGCCTCACCATCATTTTTAAAAGAAATTCGTTATTGCCAATATTTATCACAGGCCTACGATGGGCCGAGCACTATGTGAGACAGCAGGATAAAACAACAGGCAGCTATGCTGTCCTCACACAGGTCACCTACCATGAACCACCGTCATTGTCTCTGAAACAGCCATCTATTCCAGCGCACAAAAGAATCACAGTCTCTGCAGCGTCAGAGCGGGGCAATATCATGGCTGAGCACGTAAACATCACAGAATGGCGCCCTGGCACGAGTCTTACCTTTCTCTGAACACTATCTGTCCTTCTTTAAATGTCAAATACCAGAATATCAAGGACTCCGACTAACGTTGCCTCATTCAACTCATGTCCACTGAGCGACAAGCAGCTGTCAGACACACCGCAGACACAAAAATAAGCACAGCGTGGATCTTGTCTTTGGGAAACTCATAATCTAGGAAGGATGAATTCTTACGAATCAGAGAGGGCAAATGGCCTGCTGGGGATTGACAGCTTATGCTTAGAAAGATTTCTGGGAAAGTGAGACAGCAAGTACTGTGATAGTCTTTTTCCACCTCACGAACTTCCCCAGCACAAGCCCACACATCAGAACGGGCGCTTGACCGCTCTGCTATGTCGGAATGCATTTCATTGAAATGAGCTTGCTGCCACTTCTCAAAATATGAAATTTATTTTACCCGCCCACTATGGCATGCCAAGACATCAGAATTTTCCAGAGTCCATGGTGTGGTGAAGCCTACCTCTGAAAATTAAATAAGGTATGAGGAAGGCCTGCGAAGGCCTTAAATAATGAGGAAGAGGATGGTGATACTAATGATGGTGATTAATGATCATGGCTTCCATGTCCTGAGCTTTTACTACGTGTCAAGCATTGTGCTAAGAAGTCTCAGTTCATTACATCATTTAACAATTATAACATCCCTGTAACGTAAGTATATTATTTGTCCCCAGTTTACAGATGAGGAAGCTGAGGACTGAAGAAGGGGTTGAGACTTCGCTCCAGCACACAAAGCTAGGAAGTGGCAGAGCCAAGCCAAACACTCACCGGGTGCACGTGTCCTGCCTCATCTCCCTTCCCCAACCTGCAATGGGCAGGAACCCACCACGCCATTTTTGACCGACCCTTTAGGTATTAGTGACTCTGACAGGCTCTACCTTCCGATCTTGTCTTTCAGAACTCATTTGGTGCCATCTTGCCAGGAAACTTTTCTAGACTGTCCCTCTCTAAGGTCTGATGTCTCTTCTCTGGATTTGCCCAGCCCTGGGCATGGGCCCTCTCTCTCATAGCCCTTTATCCCAATGTGCCATTAAGTCACAAGAGCTCAAGGTCATGAGCCATTTCATATTCTACTTTGGAGCTTCACAGCCTAGTAGAATGCTCACGCATAGCAGGCTTTGTGTTGGTAGACTGAATAAATGAATAAGAGAACTGAAGTGAAGGCTTATTCCAGGACAGTCTCTGGAGCCAGAGATACCCAAGTTCAAATTCTAACTCCATTTCTTACCACTTGACTGATTTACTTAATCTTTCTAAGTCTCAGTGTCTCCTCTACAAAATGAAGGCTAACAGTAGCATATAGTTCAAAGGTCTGTTTTAAGATTTAGATTCTGCAGCTTAGCTCAATAAGTGGCACACAGTATGTGCTCAATAAATGTTAGCTATTCATTGTAAAGTATAGGTCAAAACCAACCCTCTCATAATAGGTACCCAACTCTTCTCTCCCCTCCAATCTCAAGGCTCCAAGCAAAGTAAAAAGTCGCTCCTACTCTAGTGGCTGGAGGGATCACTTCCACAACCAATCCAGGTCCCGTCCAGAGCTAAACATTTAAAGATCGATTTTGGTTTTCTATAAAGTTTTGAGGGGAAAAAGTTTCACACATAACCTTGAATTTAACCTTTTCTCCCAAGATAAGCATTTCCATGGAAACTGATGACCTGGCTCAGAATAAAGCAGTCGCTACTATTAAACTTACCTTTGACAGAGCACCATCAGCAACTGTGCCATGCTGATCCCTAGATCACTGTTAAAAATAGTAGTCATTTCATGCCATAGTCCTCAAAACGTGTGTGCGTGTGTGTGTGTGTGTGTGTGTGTGTGTCTAGAAATTAGGCATCAGAAATGTTTCCCATTTGTATATATAAATGACAGTACTGTGAAAGACGTCAGAATTCATAGTTATATTTATGTGATTATAAGAAATATAATCTGCTTAATATGGTATTAACCCCATATTCGGTGAACAAGTTGTTTTTAAAATTACATTTTCTTTAATGTTTTTTTTTTAATTTACAGATTTCATTTTAATAATTATGTAGGACTAGGAATGGCCTGGAAAATTTCTAAACTCAAGCCTCATTTTATATGTGTTCATGATGCTACAGTGTAATATTAGTTCCTGGATAAAACTGCAATATGAGAGCTCAATGGTGGCTACAGATTGTCCGTGGTGCTGGGTGGGGTAATCCGACTTTTATTCACCAGCCTTGATAAAGCACAACTGTGTTCCTCTCTGGGCTTACCATGAAAACTCCCAAACTTAGAAAGTCAGTTTTGGAAAGAGACAGAGGATGAGATAGGAAGACAAGGTTTCTCCAAGCGTTTAGTTCCTCTGAGTAGTCTGCCAGAGTAAAAGTCCACCTTTTTCCTTCCATGATTCATTTTTCTTTTATGTCCCCTCGTCCAATAAAAAAGAGGCTTATTACGTTAGATCTTATTCTAAAATCGCAGAACGTTAAGCAAGAAATTTACTTGTATAGACAATTTTAATCTACTCAGAGGCACTGTGGGATCAGTGAAGGTGACAGAAGCTGATATGTTGGCCCACTTTACACCCACTTTATACACAAGAGCTTTACAAACAAGGTCATGGGTGTATGCACATGATCAAGAGCTGCTCAAATCTGAAATAGTGGCAGCAAGATGATTCTGGGAGGATCTTTCACAGAACATATTCTTGTTAGCAAGTATTGGACAAAATAAGAACAAATTTTAAAGTGGTGGCACTCAACTTCTGTGAAAACAAGCAAATGAACTGTTGGGATCCCCACCAAGGCCTGCTGTCCCATCCTTAGCACCTTCCTTTTCCTCTGTCTCCCCTCGTTCTTCCTTACCTTACACGTTACATCAGTGGTCTTGTCAGCCCAACTTTCTGGGCTAGCATCCCCCGAGGTTACAGAGGTGGAAATTTTCTGCCACACAAACATAAGCTTTAGGTCTTTCTGGTCACCACAGGAGAAGCCCTGGTCTGCTTCTCTTTACCTGTCAAGTTAACCAGCATCAATGGTGTGTTCCCCTGTGCTCCATTATCTAACTTTAAGAAGTCAGAGCTGTTCTTTTTCGGAAAGAGTGGGAAGAGGAGATTTTAGAAGCTGGTCATACGGAGGAAGCTCTTACATGAACAAGGCAGAGAGAACCAAAGCTACCAGAATACTTGGAAGTCTAAAGGAAGAGTGGCCTCTCATGACATTTCTAAGGCCAAGAAAAAGTCACTAGGACACCAGTAGATGGTAGGGAGGGCGGTTCTGTTCCTTGACAGGATTCAAGAAAAAAAGGAATGCAATGTAATTAGTAATGCCGGCCATGTGTCATCTTCCTCACAAGAGAACTTAAGAGAAAGAGATGCTTGTAAGACCTGGAATTCCTCGTGTTCGACTCATGAAACTAAACAGGGCTTGAAGATTACTTCACGATGCGCTTCGGATTAAACAGCAACTGTCTGAAAATGGGGACCAGCATTTGTGGTGAGATGTATTCTCTCTTCTTAACTTCAGCCCAAAAAGGGATGAAGACACACCAGTCACTCATGAAGGTGAAAAAAATCTAAATGCATTATAATAGCTAAAAGCTTGGGCTCTAAGGTAAAAAAAAGTCCTGAATTTGAATATTAAGTTTGAGTTTTAACAAACTAAAATCTTGGGCAAACTATTGAACTTCTGAGCCAGTTTCCTCATAGGTAAGATGAGAATAATAGGAGCTATACTTCACAGGGTTATTGGAAGGATTCAGTGAGATAATGCACGTAAAGCAGTTGTCAGAGTATCTGGACCACAAATAAATGTCTAATAAGTTATCTTTATTATAGCTATTCCAATTGAAGGAAAGATGATACAAAATTAACATTCAAGGAATAAAAAAGATTTGAAAGATTAAGAACAAAATGTATTTGATACCTTCGGAAAAACAAATACAGTTGACCCTTGAACAACATGGGTTTGAACTGCATGGGTCTACTTATGCATGAATGTTTTTCAATAAATACAGATAGTACTGTATATATATTTTCTCTTCTTTATGATTTTTAAGTAACATTTTCTTTTCCTTAGCTTACTTTATTGTAAGAATTCAGTGTATATACATATAACATATAAAATATCTGTCAATTGACTGTTTATGTTATTGGTAAAGGTTCCAGTCAACAGTAGACTATTAGTAGTTAAGTTTTCGGGAAGTCAAAAGTTATATGCAGATTTGACTTTGGAGGGGGGCTAACCCCCCACATTGTTCAAGAGTCAACTGTAATATTAAGAAAAGGAATAAAAATTAAATGGTCAAAAATCTGCAGTAACTCAAAGGAGTCCAACTAAAAAATAATGTGGCATGAATCCACTCTAAGAGAAAATGTATTTGGACAAGACTTGAGTTCATCAAATTAACATGGGGCAGAAAAAATGCTGTTTGAAATAGTTATGATACACTCTTTTAATATATTTGTCACACCCACAGATAAACAACACTTCATGTTTCTCTCCTAAACATAAAAATAACACTCTCCTGGCATTCTTGGTCCTGAGCTCATAATGTACTCAGTAATTTTCCATTTCACTTTTGTGCTCACAGATTTAGAAATGTACTTCAGTTCTTAACAAAAATATTTATGCTCTAAAGTATTTATTGCTTCTGCATAACTGGCTCCCAGGGCACAGATGAGGAAGGTGTCTCAGAGGAAATGCGGAATAATAGTGTGCAAAGTGTTCTGGAGCAGAAGGTCAAGCTACGGAACATACTTTTTTACTGTAACAGGATAGGGCTGGAAGCAGAGTGAGGCTTACTTAGCCCAGCCCTGCCCAGGGAGCTCGGCCCAGGTCCTCGAGGCAAGGAATTCTCGCTGCAGTACAGACTGACCACACACGTGACCAACACCGACACATTGGAACCCCTCCCTGTGAGCCGGAGTGGGGGGGGGGAATGTGTTACTATTACCTGCCCAGCTCCTAACAATTCAATCAGATGAGCAAATCATTGGTTTTCTGCTTGTTTTTTTTAAGCAACACCTTTATTTTCAAATGAAACATTACAATAAAAGCA